>OY747703.1:56328795-57666295 GCA_963556495.2 Valencia hispanica
AAACAGGATTGCTGGTTGAGGCGGCAGATTATGGACTACGATTCCGGTTAGAGAACCAAGGCACTCGGAAAGAGAGATCTGTTCCTCTTCTTTAATAAAGATTGGTGGGCTTTACAATCTTGGTACAAGATAACATGTGTGTTTGTGTTTGTGGTCTGAAAGAAAGGCAATAAAAATGACATTAGAAAATGCACGACGTCATTCAGCAATTAAATCAATAAACACTTCTAAGTAAGTTGTCACATGAGCATATGATTTCAAGGTTCACCAGTAATTGTGCAAACTGCAACTTAAACATTATACAATAGCACAGATGCAATATTAGTGGGGAAACAGTAGGCTACAATTTCCAACTTTAACATTAATAGAAGCAAAGCATGCTTAATAACTTTTAAACCACAGCAAATATTCAAACGTTTCTCCTAATAACCAAGTATGGTCATACCACACAATAAACTGAGTTGCAATATCAGCATTCCCAACTGAATAGCTACTTATAATTAAGTCAGTACAATATTCAAATTAGCTGCAGTACAAGCTAAGTAAAGGTAAAGCTAACTACTATGGAACAGTTGGCTAAGTCAAACTCACACACATATTTCCCTGTAACAACACAAACTGGAATAATGATCAAATTATCCATAACTAAGAAGTGGAAAGCACTTACATTCCCTCAAGAACGCACACATAATTAGGGAAACACACCGAAGGTCCACCAGTGTTGGGAGTAACGCGTTACAAAAGTTATTAATTACTGTAATGCATTGATTTTTGCTGTAACGCGGTAATGTAAGGCATTACTGGGGGAAAAAATGTAATATTTTACCCGGTACAAATGTCAGCGTTACAATGCATTGTTAACCCGGAATAAAGTGGTAGGTTTTCTTTTTCTTCATACAAATTCGCCAAAATCACCGCGAGATCAACAGAGGAGAAACGTCCGCGCAAAATGTTTCACTTCCTGTAGTCAGACAGAGCAGAGATGAGTGAGCCTGCAGCTGATCTAACATAGATAGTACATTCCCCAGATGCGATTGTTCCTTGTATTGCACCATGAACCATCACTGTGACTATTGTATCTTACTGTTTTTAACCACAATCCAAGCTCAGTCGGATTCCAAATCACCTTCTACTGGATGTGTAATAAGCTAATTGAGCATCATCAGCTACATTTAGATTTCCAAATCCATATTTGCATTTTATTTTGGTGACAGTAACTTAAAAGTAATGCAATAGTAGTGTAATGCCTTACATTTTAAATACAGTAATATTGTAATGTAACAAATTACTTTGAAATTACAGTAACAAGTAATAAATAATGCATTACAGTTTTGAAGTAACTTGCCCAACTCTGAAGTCCACACAGTTTCACACGGTCTGATTGCCAGTCAGTGTAGTTGAACATGCCCTCACTAGTTCAGACAACTTTCCTCCTTTCACCAGCAGGTGGTGCTGTTGGGCTTTCACCTGTAGGGCTTTCTCACAAGTGCCAAAAACAGAACCAGCCGTTTAAATCAGGTTGTTTAGCCTTTTAAAGTCCCTGGTTCTGATGCTGCTACCCCAACAGATGATGGTTGACCCGCAAGCTTCAACGGGACAAAATACTGCAGCACATGCGTGTTCGGAACTGCACCGGGCTCTTTGGAGCACACCGACCACAGGTGCTCCCAGATAGCATGCGTTGAGTACGGTGTTCAGGTCTGAGATAATGCCAAGATTCTCTCATGGAAATCTTTTATATTGATGTAATTTCCTGTACTTCGTGCATAGAGTTGAAAATATCTGCGCGTCTGCATCAAAAAGTTGTCAGGGGTGTGAATTGTAATCTTTCAAAATGACGGATGGCCGATCAGATTTTCCCATAGGCCTAATTTGGAATGTTAGTTTTTAAATAAAACTTATAATTAAAGCTATTTTCATGGCTAGGATCATATCTAAGAGAATAAGATGGATTTGGTTTTCTGGTCAATATATTAACTATATAGTCAAACTTAGTTGACCTCTTGCTTTATATTATCTGCTCTTAATGGATGTAAGCTGTATTCCCTTGACCATAGATCTGAGGTGACTTCAATCAGCAGCTGACATTTTGTGATATTGTTGATAGTTGATAGTGTTGTTTTGCGTCATTAAAGTATAGTAAGAATAATCCAGTGTTTTTCGTTTGCTTTAAGGTGATCAGAATTCAAAACTTGAGATGCGGTTTCATTTAAAGCAACAATTATTTGCACATCGATCATTTGGGCTAAGCCCCTGATCTTCTTAAACCCTGAATCCGTCCTTGGTGGTCTCCAACACTGGTCCTTGAGAGCTATTGTTCTGCAACCCTGCTCCAACAGAGCGGAATGAAATGATTGAATTACCTCTTCAGCATGCCATCAAGTTTGACAAAGACCTGGTAACGAGCTGTTCATTTGATTCAGCTGTGTTGGAGCATGGATCGGTTCTAAAATCTGCACAGTAGCTCTCGAGGACCAGGGTAGGAGAGCACTGGTGTAGATTATCAATACATCAAAAACAGTCACGCTAACATTCACACACATGAAAACACAGCAGTCACCAAGTCCTTACCTTTAAAGGGTAAATGTCCTGAATATTTTCTATATAAAAAAGCAAAATGTTTACTTAATTTTTTTATTCACTCTCAAATGGAGAAGCAGGTTAATGATGTTGGGGGGAGGGGACTGTGGTCAGTTCAAGTTCCATTTGTAAAAACAGCATTGTTGAGTACAAAGTTCTCCAAAAAAAATGTATGGCCACTCATGAACAAATTTATTAATTTCAACTGTTCTATCTGACCTTTTATCTAAAAGATAAAGTAGCTGAAAAATGAAGCATCTTGCTTTTTAGTAGAAAAGTAATTATGAAGCAGAAAATCTGTACTTATGCTGCTTTTGGCTCGTATTGTTCACTTATGGAACCAGAAAATGTTAAATACCCCAGTGGCTCTAGGATTACAAACTAGCCACATGGGAAAATGCTAATTTGGGCCGTCTTTGGTGGATAACCTAGAAAAGCTAGAATTACATGAAATGGCACCACTGCTGTTGAAGTCAAACAACATTTTGCTGCTTTTTACATTGCAGCACAGAATCATCAGAGATCAGCTTTGAGGTGATTTATGAGTGGAGCACTTTAACAGGGACACCTTTATGTTAATGCATGGGTTTAAAGCAAATGAGGGCCTTCAAAAAACCCAGCTGTCTTGTCACAGTGGTCAGAGGACATCACCGAAGCAGGGAGGTGATTTTAAATATCACCGCTCATACACCATGCCTCCCAGCGTGAGCGAGGACTCTAAAAAAGAAGAGAGGCAGCTTAACAAATGAATGAGGGGGGATAGCAGGACTTTTGTGGCCCTCGGAGACTGAGTGGGTTGGGATGCTCTGGCATAACCTCGCCTGCCAGGGTGAAGGATATGCGTTCCTGTCATCTCTCCATAGCTCCATCCCTGGCCTCTGCTGTGGTCGTGTGTCGAAGCAGGAACCCCTCTAAGCTGGCTGCCTTCCAAAGCTGAGGTCTCTCACCTCACAGGCTGGGTAGGGGGCCCGGTTGCTCCTGTGGTTATTTCTGGATAAACCTGAGTTCCAGCTCTTTTCTTTTTGTCTCATCCAGCCTTCTTTGGCCCAGCATGGCCTTTCTTCTCCCTTAGCTCCCTCTCTGGGACCCAGTGGATAATGGGCCTGTCCTTCAGCTATCAGCGTCCATTGTCTTTATAACACTCCCACTTCTTTGTGGACACTAATATCAAGGTCACTTTCATTTATCTGTATGATCTGCAGTGGATCTAGCAAGTGCTTCAGACCTTAAATGACTAAACAAGCTATGATGAATCAAATGATGAGTTGACAAGACTCTTTTTTCTTTTTTTTTTACCCAGAATAAAGGAAACGCACATAATTCTTTGCAGTAGATTGACTGTAAGAAATAAATATTTATTTACAAAATCCTAATTTAAAGCACCCTATGGACAACAACCGCCAGGTAGATTTATACATTTCAGGTGTTATGTTAGAGTTTGCCACCAGAGGTCACTAAATACTCATCACGTTTTTAGAATTAAAACGTAAAAGGTGAAACACTCTTAAAGATCCCAAACATTTATCTAGAGGTGAATACATGTAATGTATGATTTATTTATTTATTCAAAATTTGTGTAGCAAAATTTGTGAAATTAAAGCTTAATATTACTGCAGTATTTCTCACACGTCTACCTGTTGTGTCCTTGTTATTGCAATTTGCAAGCTGATCTAAAAATGTGGCGCTTTTTCTTTTTTGTGGCTTTAATTTTTGTCCATCGTTCTTACTTCTGTTGGTTTTCAGTTATATTATTGCAAAAGTGTGCAAAACAAAACTTTATTATTAGTAGTAGTAGTAGTATTGTTATTTTTGCAAGTTCTATTAATATTAGCTATTGTGATAAAAACATTTAACATATATATATATATATATTTAATCGGTTATTTTATTTTTAAATTCATTTGTGAGTATTCGTTAACATTTTTACATATTTAGTTATTTTGTAACTTCGTTGATTCTCGTGTTCCGATCGGTCCCGATGCAACAAGTGAAGCGCCTTGCTCTTTAAATGAGCAGCTTCACTGCCAAAGAGGTGCCACGAATGGTTCAACAGTTACAGAGCTCCCACTCTGATTCTTTTTCTATATACTAAATGAAAGTAAGCTTTTTTACGAAAGTCAGTTAAACCAAATGTGCATTTTAAGTCCTGTGAATTCACATGTTCACTCTCTGGTATTAATATTAATTTTATTTCATCCATAATATCAAAATCTCAGTTATTTTTGTGTTGATATTTAATGTTGTTCGGCTAGCATCCTTCTTGCTACATTAGACGATCTTTGAATTGGCAGGACAGTCCCACATATTCACACAACTAAATTCTGTTTCACAACAGTATGACTTCTACAGTAATATAACAAGTACTTGTTATGTTTGTAGGATTTCTAAAAGCTTTTAGTAATGAAGTAGTGTATTATTTAATACAATTCTGGAAGCGGTAGCGTCATGTTATCATTTCAGCCCCCACCCCCGCATTGGTTCCGTCCGACGACGTCCTGCGCGGGAGCGGAAAACGTGCGTCGGCTCTGCGGAAAAGGAGCGGTTTCTTTTATTGGTGAAATAATATCTTATACGAGCTTCTTTTAGGAGCAACTAAAACCTTTCTTTCTTTTAAGGAGCCGACACAAAACGGAGGTAAATCTCCCCAACTCTTAAAGCAGCTGTGTTTGCTAACTTTGAGCTAGCTAAAGGGAGTTAATGAGGCGTTTACATCCTGCAGGTTAACTTGAGTTTCAATCACATCGGGTGTATTTATGGTATCTTTAGAATGTATTGAACTTTTATCACATGCTGTGGCGTTTTAGGCACTCACTTGAAAATGATACGCGATTCTCATTCATTTTTTTCTTGTTTTTATAACCCTCCCCATTTACTCTAATTCCCCTTAATGAAATTCAGTGCATCAGGTTTGCTCTTCGAGATCAGCTACCTCATGAATAGAGTCCACCTGTCTGTAATTAATTGGAGAACAGATGCATCGTGGAGACCAAGGAACACTTTTCAATCTACAAAAAAATATATATGTATTTATGAAGAGTACGACACAACTGCAAACCTACCAAGACATAGCCCTCTAACTAAGCTTGCAGGTTGGGGCAGAAAGACTAGTTAAATAAAGAGCCATATTAACCCATGGTAACTCTAGAGAAGTTGCAGAGATCCTCGGCTCAGGTGGAATAATCTGTGGCCATGACAGCTATGAGTCATCCTTGTCCCTACAGGGCCGCACAGTCATACTTAAGGTCAATTTATGGTGTTCAATCGACCTGACAGAAATGTGTTTGGACTGTGGGAGGAAGCTGGAGTACCCGGAGAGAACCCCTGCACGCACAGGGAGAACATGCAAACTCCTTGGTTAGACATGCTCTCCACATCACAGGCCCGCATGGATTTCTGTGGCAAGAAGAAATCCTCCGTTGAAGGAAATAGTCCTTCACCCAGACGTTGAAAGAATATAGTGCCACTTCTAGCCTAAAGAGGTGGCGGTCCACCTGCAAGGAGAGCATCAATCAGAGAATGAATCATAGTAACCGTGGCATCTCAGGCAGAACGATTGGTTGACATGATAACTATTAGGTCAACCTCATTAAATCTGCCCTCTGTTGAGAAAGAAAATAGTCGGGTGAAAGACTAACACTGCATGCATCCTCCTCACTGGGTGGTGGCAGCAACAGGCTGTGGGGATGCTCTTCAGCGAGGAGAGGGAAGATGCCACCTGTCGGGCTGAAAAAGACTCGACCGGGGGGTTCATTACGCCACCCGGTTTCAGATTTGTAGCCGGAAAACCATTGTTTTATTCCACTTCATATTTAAAGGTTTATCCCGAGAAAGCACTTTAAAACACAATAAAGGTTGTAGTTGTAATGTGTTAAAAAAAACACTATTTCTTTAAGGCGCTGTGCAGTGGTATGTAGAACTGACATGTCATGTTGGAATCTAAATGTTGTTTGGTTTTTCTCCAGCTTGGTTCTACATCCATCATGGCTGGAGACTGGAAGCCAGGTGACCTGATTTTTGCCAAAATGAAGGGATACCCTCACTGGCCTGCGAGGGTAAGCGACACAAAGCACATACGGCGCATCGACCACCTTCAGCAGAAACTCATTTGTGTCCATTCATGGCGTTCGTTGTCGTTTTCAGATCGACGAAGTACCGGACGGTGCCGTGAAACCGTCCAACATCAAGTATCCTATTTTCTTCTTTGGCACCCATGAAACGTGAGTCAACAAGCTTATGCTTCGGCTCTGTTATGATCTAATTGGTCAAATCTAATGAATCAGACAAGGGTTTATCTGAAGAGACAGATTTGGTGGAACTAACAGAGTTGTTTTATTCTAGCTGCATGCTGTAGATCAGCAACAGTATAAGCAGCTTCCCTCGTGTGTTTTCAACCACTGATGGCTTATAAGGCGACGTTGTGTTCGTCTGAAGGTGTTTAACACATGAATGTTTGATGAGGGCCCAGGTCGTGTATAGTCTTACACTCACCTGCTGCATTTTTTATGTTTTACTGAGTATTGTGATTACATCCGTGATTGAAAATGTTTTCTCTCCCGCAGGGCGTTTCTTGGTCCGAAGGACATTTTTCCATACCTCCCAAACAAAGAGAGGTATGCTAAACCCAACAAGAGGAAAGGGTTCAACGAAGGATTGTGGGAAATCGAAAACAACCCGAAAGTTGAGCTAACTGCGCCCAAGGTAGGTCTCCGTCCGAACTGATTGTAAGTTGATTTCTTTTTTTTAGCCAGCCAGAATTAAAATGTTAAACCATTGTTAACCATGTGATCGTGTCTTTTGTAGGCTGTTGTGATCAAAGTAGAACATTACTAAATAAAAAAAAGATTCAATTTCAATTCATTCAACACTTTATTTATCCCAAAGGGAAATTAAATGTCGTTGTAACTCATGTCACACAAGTATCTTCAGAGTCGTGATGGTGATGCTGTGGGCAGAAAAAGACCTCCAGTAGCAGTTAGTCTTCCAATGAATCTGAAGGGGTCTCTGACTGAAGACAGTAGCTGTATGATCTCATGAGATGGTAACAGCTGAATATCCGGGCAGCAGAGACGATATTCCACAGTAACACGTCCTGCTAATCCACCTCATTTGCTTTTGCCGCTCCGCTTTAAATCTCTGTCTCTCTGTATGGTTAGAAAGCCTGGCAGAGAAAATCAGCTGCTCCCAGTTGTTAGAGACTGATACCGTGTTGCCACGGTTACACATCATAACAACCTTCCGAAAGTAATAAAGTAAGAGCAAAAATCCTTCCAGCTGCACAACATCTGGAACCAGAGGAAATAATCATCTTAAACAGCAATGGCTCAACCAGAAAAATGATGAACTAAAGTCTTAAGAAATAAGGAATCAGGAGTAACGTAACAGAGCTGCTCCAACATGCTGCCACCATGAGCCGGAGCATCTCCGTATGCGCCTAAATAAGTGAAACCTGCAGCCGTGCTCTCCGCTTCACACCTACCAGCGAACTCTGCTCTGCAGCTGGTCAGCCTCGACCCTCCTGATCATTCCCAACATAATGTAGACCTGCAGCGCATGCCTGGACCCCACCTGGATGGTAGCTTTGGAGAACAGCTCCACGGGGTTATTATTCACCTCCTTTGAAGGTTAATACACGTCCTGAAAAAATGTTAGTTGCGAAAAGCTCTAAAGAAACAAACAAAAAGTAGAAGAAAAACAGGAACTACGGGGTAAATGTATGGCTTTTGTGGTTAATCATCTAGTCCCACTGGCTAAACACTACATTAGCAGGAAAAATCCAAGTTCATAACACCTGAAATATATTACCCAAAGGATATTGCTCTAAACAGTTATTTGCAACATCAATATCGCACACACTGACATTTGCTATGATGATAAATTTGTGATGTGTGCAGCCTTACTTTATGTAAATAAATGTGGTCTCAACATGGATCCTTGAGGGACACCACAACTAAAATATCTGTACCTGAAGATAGCTTTACCTCTTTAACCGATAAATAAGAATTAGAGCGACTGGATTTAAAGGAGCAGTGGGATCAAAAGCTAAACGCAGATGCTGCTGATTAATTGTCATCTAAAGACAAGGGAGTCTCTCTGTGCAGAAGTTCTAAAGATCTATAATATTGTTGTTTTTTTTATCTGAAGCCAGTTCCTCCTCCTTCCTTCATGGAGAAGGATTCAGAGAGCGGTCCTGAAAGAGAAGAGGATGCAGCTGACAAAGGAGTCAAACCCAAAGTAAGTTTTAGTTTTTGTATATTTCCTTTCTTGTCTTTCACTCCCATGCAAATACATACAGTTCCTTCACTGCGGTGAATCTCTTCTGTTGCCAGATTCGTTGCTTTCTTTTGTTTTATTTCTGTCTCTCAAAGCTTCCTGTGGTGTGTGTGTCTGCATCATAAGCGGCGGAAACGGTTTCCCTCTAACAGTAGACTTGATCTTTGGTAGCAGAATGAGAGAGCAGGAATACTCGCTGACTTCTCTCCCTTTCAAGACTCGTTGACCCCACCACGCTACGTCCTATGCTGTGTCTTGGGTGCATTCAGGTTCCAGGAAAAGAAGCTGAGCAGGAGAATGAGGAGGAGGAGGAGGAGGAAGGGTCTCTGATGTCTGAGCAGGGTCCTCAGAACCAGGATGTACGTACTTTTTTTGCATGAAGCGGTGCAGGTCATTTCATCCCTTGTTTGGGTGGAACAGCATGCTACATCGGTGGTTTATTCCAGATTGATTTGGAGATCTTGTTTGTGGCCAGAAAGGTTCTCGGAGCTGGGTCGGACTTCGGATTTTTGCTCCGGGTCATTAACAGTCAGACGGAAATCTTAACGGAAAGCTCTTTGTGTTTTCAGTAATGTTGACATTCTGTTTTTGTGCTGGAACAGTGAAAATATCCATTCTGACTGAGATTATATGAAAATACAAAAAGTTTTTATTCTTCTGTTGTGGGTCCATTTCCTGCTTTTCTGTCCATCTGCTGCATGATTTTCAGGGGTGTAACGGTACGCCAAAAAAATCCCGGTTCGGTACACACCTTGGCTTCAGATTCACCGTTTGGTTCATTTTCAGTTCAGTCAGGGTACAAAGTAAACGAAAATATTTTTTTGTGTAGTGAAATTTAAAATCAAACTGTACTTGTAGTAAATTTTCCTTCAATTTGTTCTCGGATAACATAACAATGTATATAAAATAAATAAATAACATACAGTTTAAATACTTTTATTTTAGGAAACTGCAACATCAGTACTTTAGCTTTCTGCCAAAATCAGGCATGTGATATGAATTTTTCAGACTGTGCTACTGTCTGTGTCTACATGGTAACAAATTAATCAGGGGTTAGCCAGCTGACTGGATGATGCATGAGTTATACAGGTGAGGTGGGTGGGGCTACAGCACACTGCTAGTCGTAGATTTAATCATCGCTGCAGAGTTCCTTTTTACCGAGTAGCCGCTGTTTCTAACCCCAGAGTTTCTCTTGGTTTCATGTGTTTCTATTTTATTTGGCCTTTTGTATGAGTATTAACTGAAAACAAAAGATATTAGATAAATAACTTTATTTTTGTATTTATTTGGGACACTATGATGGGGGTGGTGCTCCTTCCATTCACCTTCCAGCTGCTGGTGCAAAACAACGCAAATGTCACTGACTAATTCCTGGAAGAAACATTTCTGACGCACATCATTACAGTCAGATGTCCATTCTGTGTATACTTTATTTTTACATTAAGAGAACAGTACAAGCGAAGGGCTGCTAAGCGGTGTCCTTCAGCTCAGTAACATCTGTGGTAGCTAACAGCAGCCGCCGATGCTAACAGAAGTTGGTAACTCGTTAACATGAAAACATCTTGTTCTGTTGTATTTGTTCTCGTTCTTGAATACTCCTGCTCTCATTTAAGTGTCGCTGGTCATAAGTTCTGCTAGCGGGAGGCTGAGCTGAGGTTTTGTTTACAGAGTCACGTGTTGCTGGCTAAAGTGCAACAGAGTTATGCTTTTGTGTGGAAACTCGCTACGCCTCTGTGCGTTGGTGTAGATTCTCACTCATCCAGGACATGATGTTCTTAAGAGTTTTTAAATGGAGACAACTGGACTTTTCTTGTTGTCTTGAACAAGACAACAAGAAAACTCTAATTTAAACTCGCAAGAATACGCCTCTGTCCCGTACCAAATAATCCTTTTACAGATACATGTACCGTTACACCCCTAAGGATTCCACTGATTTCTTTCTGTCCATCACCATATTTTGCTTTCCTTCTGATCCAACTTATTGCCTTTGAGTCCTGCTGCTAAATTTATCTCTATATACAAAAACTGATTCTAATTTTGTCTTTAACGCATTTGCATCCCAAAAATTTGTAAATACGTTTGCAGGAGAAGGTAAGTATAAAAGAAATGATTTTACATTGAATTCATTGTAATAGCACAGCTGCACACTAGAGGGTGCTGTTGCTATATATCGATCTGTTTCTGATTCAGCTTATTCTCTTACTTCAGCAGCTTGTAAGGAAGTAAAATGCAGCTTGTTTTTGGAATGAAAACACTTTCTTGGTCAATTTTTCAGGTTTCTGGTCCGAAAGACTCAACTGATCTGTCAAAACCCAAGAGAGGAAGAAAGAAGAAGGTTGGAAGTAATACAGAAAATGTTAACATTTGTTTATGAAATGCATAGCAGCAATTAAATGCTTTAATAACGTGTTTGTGTTTCAGAGTGAGCAGGAGAATGAAAAAGACGAGGATCCTGGAAGCCCTGTTAGTCCCACAGGTAGGATTTCTGCTGCCGTCGGATCAGGATCAGTCAGAAGGTGCTGAAAGGGTGAAAAGATGGTGCTGCGACCTAAAACTTTGCGCTTATGATCTCTAACACTTTTATTCTCTTCATAACATCCATAATTCTCTCGGAGATGCTGGATACCAACTTCTGGACCAAAACCTGACGGACACTGACCCATTCTTTGCTTCTTGAAGTTGATCCCAGTTTGTTGGCTTCAGCTTTAGAGAACTGAAGTCAGGTTCTCAGTGGGGGTTCAGATCTTTGGAGTTTCTCTGACTACAGGTTGGATCTCTGAGCGGCTTCATTATCACTGTAGCCCCTTGATCCGGTGCTCCATCCTGCTGGAAACTCCACAGACCATCACCAAACTGATCCTGGAGTGTTTAGATCCCACTCTATTAGGAATCATCAGAAGGTCACACATGTTTCACAGTTTGTGCCGCACAGACGTATAAATCGGTCTTTTGCTTTCCGTCTTTCTACTTTCTTCAAAATTTTTCAGTCCGTTCTCGAAGATTTCTCGGAGAGAAGTGACTCTTTCGTCACCATTTGTGTCCAGGAGTCTCACATTTACCTGCTGTTGATATTGAGCAAGCTCTGCCCTGGTTGTAGCTTTGGAGGAGACAATCCTGCACTTGAAGCTTTTTCTTCTCTTCTGCTGAATCTCCCAGCTTCAAGTTCTGTTCTTTCAGCTGCAGAATTTTTCGCAGCTTCCTTCCATCCTTGGCCATTTTGGTGCAAAGTGATGAGTCCAAACGCATCTGCTCCTCTTCTCTAGCGATCAGTTGGCTGATCTGCTCAGCTGAAGCTTGTCCTAGAATAAAAATGTATCTTTCCAACAAGGATGAGGCTATAATCCGCTAGGTGTTATTTGTTATTTAATAAGCAGATCGGTGAGATTCATCAGACATACAATGCCCCAGAGCTGGGCCATCCTCAAACTCTTATGCACCTTCCTGTTCCTAAAGCCTTATAGTATAAAGTAATCCATTATTATCCTCCTCAGTCCCTCCTGCGGCGTCTTGATGTCTGGTCCGCCGAGGATAAAAACACTTCACAGTGCAAAGCAAAAGGGAACGAGGTCAGGGGGCCCTCTTGCTCAAATCTGCTCCTCACGGACGTCTGTTTCAACACTGATGATCTCTACATGACATTTTCCCTAGATGCATTTACTAGCATGTAACTAATCAGTTAATTCACATTACTTCGAAATATTCCCAGCACAAGCTAAAGTTAAGGTAGCTGGTCATTTTATCTAAAATTACAGGGAGAATATGTTTTTGCATCAAGCATAGAGCTGAGCGATATGGGTTAAACATAAAATCTACGGTGTGATGCCTAATCCGATTTTTTTATATATTTTCTTTTCTTCTCCCTTTCTATTCCTGAAAAGAAATTTAAAATGACAAAAAAAAAACGTAATTTTATTTTAATCATCCTTTCTGGGAGTTCACCTGAATATAAAGTCCAAATAAATGAAAAACATGTAAAACATGAAGGTAGACCTTGGGCGGGCTCACATCACTTTGAACTACTGATACCCTTGGAGTGCATTGGTGAAATTTTTTTCCGATTTTCTCAATTTATCCAAAAATGAAATCTTAATAAACAGAAAATTCGATTAATCGATAAAATCAATTTATTGACCAGCCCTAATCAAGCATATTGTCATTCTGCCACAATAATCTAAAAATGAATGAATTTGCACCACAAAGCTAAAGCTGCAAAGTTTGCAAAAAAATTTGCTTCTCTGCCAAAGTTTTTGACCACGACTGGAGAATCAGAATTGGAACAAATATAGCAGCCTGGGAGAATAAATCAAAC
Organism: Valencia hispanica; assembly: GCA_963556495.2. NCBI lineage: Eukaryota > Metazoa > Chordata > Actinopteri > Cyprinodontiformes > Valenciidae > Valencia > Valencia hispanica. Next base: position 56,341,955 of record OY747703.1, read on the forward strand.
TCGCTGGCAGCCAGTATTTCTGAATTTCGGAGTGTAATACTCTATTTGCTTTTACCTTCATGTAGAAATGTTAGATTATGACCCATAATTTCCCCTGCTGCACAAACTGAACGTTGGACCTTCTGTGTGTTTCTTCGTCCCGATCAGGTGGAGAAGGTCCCAAGCGACGAGGCAGGAAGCCCAAAACCGAGAAGCTGCTCCAGCAGGACCCGCACGGCTCCGGAAGCGAAATGTAAATGTTCTGAATCGGCCGGAGCGCCAAGGTAGAAAGTACAGCTCCTCCTGATGACGTTCTGTTTTTATCTTTTTATTAGGGAAACGAACGAGTCGGAGAAGAAGCGAAAGAGGACGGCGGACGACAAGCAGCAGGGCGGAGAGGAAGAAAAGAGGAAGAAGAGGGAGGGCAGCAAGGGGAAGGAAGCGGAGCTGAAAGAGTCCGAAGCCAAGAAGAAGAAGCAGTCGAAGGATGACGGCTCCTCCGGCTCGGACGACGACGAGGCAAGGCTCCACTCACGTGTCCGGTCAGCGTCAGTCCAGCCGTCATGAAAGGATCCTCTTTAATGATGAGGTTTTAATTCCTGTTAGAATCAGAAAAACAAAGGAAGAAAGAAGCTGCAGAACCCGGAGACGGATAAAGACGTGCGGCGCTGGAAAGCAGACGAACCCAGAGAGTGAGTACATGTGGCTCCTCCGACGGGCTGAGACAATGCTGAAGACTTCTGATCTGTAGAACCTTCATCCAGCTTTAACGTAAATTCTCTCAAATGAAACTGTCTGCATCTCAGGTCTATATTTTATCATTTTCACTACGGTAAAAAAAAAAAAAAACAACTACAATTTTGCTTCAGTGCCTAAACATTTCAAACTTACTGGCGACTTTGAGGTGGTTCTGGATGGTTGGTTGAACCCGGGTTGAGGAGACTCTGATGTGGAGTTTCTGTTTCAGGACTGACAAAGAGGATGTGAAGAAAACGGAGGTGGGACCCAAGAAGAAAGGTACATATAGCTCTTATTTTTAATTAATGGCTGGTTTTAGTGAAAATTGTTTTCGAAAGATTTATTGTTTTTAAACTAGCATTGATCCTCTTTTTTTCCATTTATTTTCCAGAAATGTCAACTGACCTGAAACTCCAGAAACTCCACAGCGAGATCAGGATTTCCCTGAAAATCGACAACCCGGTAAGTTCTGCTAATTGTATCAAGAACTGATCGGATATATGCCTTATGTATGTTTTATTATTAATACTTATCATGTGATTACACAATCGAATGATAAAATCCTCAAATCTCAGTGTCACAAGTAGCGTTCATACTTTCCTTAAACAGTTTGGGGAATATTTTATTTCTAGACTTTATTCCTCCCGCGTTGTCTAAAATCCACCCACCCAACCATCAGCTTGTCTCCCCGATCGTCCATCTGTCCAATATAGGCTTTAAAACATACAGAAGTACAGGGTTTCTGCAGGTTTCGGGTCTGGGGACATTGATGGCCTAAAACTGAAAGTCTTAGTCCAGTCTTACTAAAGTGAGTGAATCAGAATCAGCTTTATTCACCATACTAACACGGAATATGACTGTTTGATTTATTCTTATTGAAGACGTTTAAAATTTATAAGAAGAAAAATGTCACCAATGCACCTGTTGGGTTTCCATAGTTTAAAGTGGTGTCACCCCGCCCAAGGCCATCCATCTTGTTCTACAGCGTGTTTTTATTTAGACTTTGAATTCAGATCAACTCAGAGAAGGGATGATTGAAATAAAAGCGAGTTTTAAACTACATTTTCCTGTCATTTGTAATTATTTATTAAGAATAAAAAGGGAGAAATACATGAATTCATATCAAAAATTTAATTTGGCATGAAAAAATTAAAAGATTTTATTTTAATCCAGATCGCCCAGCGCTAACCTCCTCTGATTTTTCCAAAACAGTTGTATAATGTCCGATGACATGTTAAGCTTTTGAAAATAAATCTTCAAATTATAAATAGCCTTCTGATATCTTCAAAAAGTACCAGGGAATTCTAAATATTGACAAAAATATCGATTTGTTTTATATTGTGACATATATAGAAAATGACTGATTTGAAAGATATTGTCGTGATTATTTCTTTTTATTTTTTTCAATATCGCCTGGCCCTGGAGCGACCCTGCATTGAACATATGATGTCCGTGAATTTTAAAGACACATTTGATGCGGAGAGAACTCTAATTTTCGCTCCCCGATGTTATATATGCGACGTCTGATTTGTAGGCATTTTAATTGCGAATTTTTACAAACGAATAAATCCCAAATCACTTGACAAACACAGTTGAAACTCATCATCATTTGTTATTTAAATTGAGGTACATCATATGTGTGATTCAGGACGTAAGACAAAGCGGACCAGAAAATAACTTTTAGCGCTATATTGATTTCCATTCATTTTGTTATTTTTTTTTTCGGCCAGGGGACCCATGGGCCAACAGGAAAGGGAGGAGACTTAGGCTCCCCATACACAAGTTGGTAAAAAAAAAAAAGAAACTCGAAAATCTTTGAGTTTATAAAAAAAAAAGATTCTTGAATTTTTTTAATTTACCTTTTTTTTTACAAAACTGATAAAAAAACAAAAGTCTAACAACAAAACAGTTTGAAGCTTTTAATTTTTGTTCCGCCAGATTTGAACATACTTATTTAAAGCTGTACTTCTCTCCTGCTCCTTCCGCCATTGTTACAAGAACAAATATTCCCCGCTCCGTCCGCAATGAATCCTGGGATACGGGGGCCTGGGAAGGATGCACCAGACACGTCCTCTTAGGGCTGGGCGATAAATCGATTTTATCGATTAATTCGAATTTGCCATTTAAGAAGATTTATTTTTGGGAAAATCAAGATTTTTCACACAACTTTGAATTGAGGTAGACTCCCAAAGGAGACAACCGCCTTTTTCCCGACCTACTAGATGCCATCTCTCCATAAAGATGGCATCTAGGGGTTGCTATGGAGACATGTCGACCCAAAGTCTGTTGTCAACAGTGAGCTTTGCTGTTGTTTAGCATCGTCTCCACTAGGGATGTGTATGGGCAAGAATCTGGTGATACGATATGTATCACAATACGGGGGGGATGATACGCGATATATCGCGATACTATGAGTAAGACTATATACTGTGATTTTTTTTGAAGCATAATTTAACTGTAGAAAAACTGTCACAGCGTTTTAAACCTGTTTCATACATTAACACATCCAGTTTTATTACTAGATCTAGTCGATCCACTGGATCCAAGAAGGTGAAAACAGCCACAAACTACCAGTTATACTTTTAATTTTGCTACGAAAACTACTGTCATCATTAATGGTTACATTCACATTCTAAAAAAAATAATTTTTACTTGCATCCCTAGTCTCCACTGTATGTGTTGTCAAGATGAACGTAATCCTTAATTAAATCTTCATTTATATTCATTTAAACTCAATTTAAATGAATAAACTAAAAAGAAACGTCCTCTGACTTTCAACTGTTTTTACTTTCAGTAAACTTAATGTGGGTAAATATTTGTATGAACACTAAAAGAGTCAACACCATAAGACATAAACTAAAAATGTTTCACAGACATGTGACTAACAGAAATAGAATAATGTGTCCTTGAATGAAGGGAGGCTCAAAATCAGAAGTAGCAGTCAGTATCTGGTGTGGCCACCAGCTGCTTGAAGTACTGCAGTGCATCTCCTCCTCATGGACTGGACCAGATTGGTCAGTTCTTGCTGTGAGATGTTACCCCACTCTTCCACCAAGGCACTTGCAAGTTCCTGGACATTTCTGGGGGGAATGGCCCAAGCCCTCAGTCCGCCTATTGCGGACAGTCTGAGCTCTGATGGAGGGATTGTGTGTTCCTGGTGTGACTCGGGCAGTTGTTGTGGCCATCCTGTACCTGTCACGCAGGTGTGATATTCGGCTGTACCGATCCTGTGCAGGTGTTGTTACACGTGGTCTTCCACTGCGAGGATGATCAGCTGTCCTTCCTGTCTCCCACTAGCGCTGTCTTAGGCGTCTCACAGTGCGGACATTAGCCACATCAGCAGTCCTCATGCCTCCCCGCAGCATGCCTAATGCACGTTCACGCAGATGAGCAGAGACCCTGGGCATCTTTCTTTGGGTGTTTTTCACAGTCGGTAGACAAGTCTCTTTAGTGTCCTGCGTTTTTAGAACTGTGACTTTAAATGCCTTCTTTCTGTAAGCTGTTATGGTCTTAACAACCATTCCACAGGTGCATGTTAATTAATTGATTATGGTTAATTGAACATGCATGGAAAACATTGTTTAAACCCTTTACAATGAAGATCTGTAAAGCTATTTGGATTTTTACAACATTATTGTTGAAATACACAGTCCTGAAAAAGGGACGCTTCTTTTTTTGCTGAGTTTAGATTGCTTTTCTGAGATTAAAATATATTTTATTGATCTGAATCATTTAAGCCTGACATCCTCTGCTAACAGAAACATGTCCTTGTGTTTGTTTGTTTGTTTCATTCATGCCACGTTCCTCCCTGGTCTTCCCCTCCCCAGGACATAAAGAAGTGCTTGGACGCGTTAGATGAAATCGGTTCTCTTCAGGTGACGACTCAGCACCTGCAGAAACACAGCGAACTCATCGCGACGCTCAAGAAGGTAAACCTGCAAGCACACAGCGACTCTTATTTATTATATATATTTTATATACGCCTGCTTTTATCCATGTTCTAGATCCGGAAGTTCAAGGCCAGCCAGGACATCATGGACAAGGCCACCATGTTGTACAACAAGTTCAAGACCATGTTTCTGGTGGGAGAAGGCGACTGCGTCCTCAGCCAGGTGCTGAACAAGTCCTTAGCTGAGCAGCGGCAGCATGAAGACGCCAAGAAAGGAGCTCTGAAGAGAGCCGAGCACGTCAAGGACGGCAGCACAGGTAGAGGCCATTAAACATGTCCGCTGCGCTCAGCTACAGCAAAAAAAAAATCGGAACGTTGTGAAAAAGGTCGATAGTTGTTGTCCCTCATTTCAGAAAGTTAAACTCCTATATTATAAAGATTCAGTGAATATTTCAAGCATTCAGTTATTGTCAATCTGATGATTCCAGAGAATAAAAACCATAAATTCAGTGACTCAGAAAATAAGAACATTACGTCAGATCAATAAAAAGATATTTAAAACGGAAATGTCAGGGTTCTAGAAAGGACATTAATCTCTATGCAGTCAATCCTTGGTCTGGGCTCCTTTTGCATGAATTCCTGCTTGTTTGTTCTGGTGTCTCTCATTTTCCTCTTGACAACATGCCATAGATTCTCTACGGGGTTAAAGGTCAGGCCTGTTTGCTGGTCAATTAAGCACAGTACCACCATGGTCACTGGACCAGCTTCTGGGTACCTTTGGGTCAGCACCAGGTCCTGCTTAAAAAATTAATTCAGCATCTCCATAAAGCTCATCAGCAGAAGGAAAGCATAAAGAGCTCTAAAATGTCCTGGTAGACGGCTGCGTTGACTGTGGACTTTAGAAAACCCTGTGGACCAGAACCAGCTGATGACATGGCGCCTCACTGACTGACTGCATGTGGAAACGTCACTCTGGACTTCAAGCAATGTGGATTCTGGTCCTTTCCATTATTTCCTCTTTCCACAAACTTTACTTTCATCTGACAAGGACCAATGAGCAACAGTCCAGTTCTGGTTCTCCTCAGCCCAGTAAGATACCTGCAGCCTAGGGCTGGGCGATAAATCGATTTTTTCGATTAATTCGAATTTCCCATTTAAGAAGATTTATTTTTGAGAAAATCGAGATTTTTCACACAACTTTGAATTGAGGTAGACTCCCAAAGGAGATATTAAAAATAGGGTTTAAAAAATAGATTCTGTCATTTGTTATTTCTGTTTAAGAAAGTAAAGGGAGAAAGAAAAAAATCGATTAAAATCGGACTTGGTGTGAAAAAATCGGAGATTTTATTTTCAGGCCATATCGCCCAGCCCTACTGCAGCCCATGTCTAGGATCCATCTCTGCGTAGTAGATCTTGATGGTCCCCCAAATTCTTGAAAGGATTTTGCTTGACAATCCTCTCAAGGCTGCGGTTATCCCTGCTGCAGTTTTTCCTTCCACTCAACTTCCTATGAATGTGCTTGCATACAGCACTCTATGAACAACCAGCTTCTTTAGCAATGGCCCCTTGTGTCTTCGCCCAATGTGGAGGGTGTCTGTGACTGTCTCCTGGACATCTGTCCAGTCAGCAGTTTCTGAGACTGAATTGTGACGATTTATTCTCTGGAAGCCACAATCATCAGAAATCCAAGAAATGAAGGCTCGAAATGTTTCACTCTGTGTGATGAATCCATATGTTATCCGAGTTTCACTTTCTGAAACGAGGGACAACAAATATTAAACTTTTTCATGGTATTCTGATTTTTCTAGATGAATCTGTAGGCGGTCAGAACGACGATGCGGTCACGGAGGAACGCCATCCACGGCTTAAAGCTACATTGTGTATTTTTTTGAGGTAATTCTTAGCAAAAACCCCTTTGTTCTTTCAAAAATATGTGCTCATTCATGTGTAATTACTTCCACCTACTAATGAAAGTATTCTCGTAAGTGTAGAATCTGCTATTCAGAATACCTACGAGCAAGTCACGCAAATGGCTGAATCAATGTTGAGCCTCCATTTTTGAAATACATTCACCAACGAGGGACATTCCTGGAAATTCTAGCTCCGCCTTTTGCGCTTTGGGTTGCAAAGGGATGGAGATTGTCTACTCGCGACGCGGCACCAACATGTTTACTGACTATATAACTAAATGCAATGTAGTTTTCTAGAGTAACCTCATCACTGGAAGGAAAACTGGACGAAGTCGTAGTACTGGAAGCCATGTTAACCTTGGCATGAAACGGCCACCGTAGGAGTTAAAACGCGCTCCGAATGGTGGGGTGGGGCTAGAACGTAATATTCAGGTGGTTGGTCTTATAGAATTTCACCGCTAGATGGGAGAAGATCATACACAATGTAGCTTTAAAGGTTTTGTGCAAATGATGAGGCGATGACACTAATTTTGGTTTTGCGTTGTAAGGTTTCATCACAGACATCCTCATTATTCATTGAATCCATTATGAGCAGAAAGTCAGATCTAAAAGCAGCCAACCAGGAGACGGCGAGCCTTTGCGTACAATCTGCTTCCTTTCCTTTCCGCTGGGCTGTCATGGGATCTCTGTGGTTGACCTTCTCAGGAGAAGCAAGCTGCTATCAGATGCAGCAGCCACATCCTTGCTCATAAACACCAAATCTGCTGTATCTGTAATGGATTCTCTTTGTAGAGCGCAGCAAATGGATGGAAAATCTCCTAATTTCACTTAACCGAGCTGCAGAGCTGCGTTTGTCGTCACATGCTCCTGCTGAGCGCTCCACTCTGTGCTTGCTCTTATCGACTGTTCCTGCCCTGCAGACAAGGTGACCAACGGTGACGTCAGCCCCGAGGAGAAGAAGCAGGAGTCGGAGAAAGACAAGCCTGAAGACGCCCCGGTAGGAGAAGTTCACAGGTAGATAACCGCGGTTTGTTCCGTCGTTGCAAAAAATGACCTTAAAGATGTTATTAACAGCAACCAGCTGGTAGATTAACAACTTAAAGTTCCCCCCTGTTCTTCCAGAGAATGAAAACTAGAAAATTAGAATATTGTTTAAAAGTTAAATATTTGAAATTCATGGTGCCACAACCTAATCAGACAATTAACACCTGAGAAGGTTTTCTTGTGCTTCAGTCTGGGTTAGTTGGACACAATCATGGGGAAGACTGCTGTCCAGAAGACAGTCCCGGACACCCTCCACAAGGAGGGGAAGACACAACATGTCATCACTAAAGCCGCTGCTTGTTCAGAGTGCTGTATCCAAGCATATTCAAAGAACGTTCATTCATTTATCGATTTATATAGCTATTTAAAAACATGCTTTACAAACATCTGTAAAAAAGCAAGGAAATGCAAGACAGACGAAGAGAATAAACACAAGATAAAAAATCTGTAATAAACTATCACATTGCTACTGAGTGTTGAAAAGCTTCTTGAATAAAAAGCTCTTAAGGTTGGGTTTAAAAATGGCCAGGTCATAGATGGAGCATATATGTCCAGAGTCTGGGCGCTACGACCGAGAAAGCCCTCTCACCCCAATGTTTGTGTTTAGTTCTTGGAACATTCTGTAGAAAAACTGTCAAAGCAGTGGTGGCGTTCTCACCAAACAAGATTTATTCAGTCTTTTTTTGTTTGTTTGTTTCGTTCAGAAACAATTACTTTTTTTTTCAACCTCTGCTTTACTGCAGAGACGCCATCAGTGAGGAAGTGTTGAGTGTCACTTTTACCAGGTTTTAAAGGCGGGTAGATCTGATGGTCAGGAAGGGTGGTACTGAGTTATGATTGCTCAAAGTGGCAACAGATAAAGGGAGAAAAAGAGGGGGCCAAGAATCGAACCCTGTGGTCCCCCACAAGACCTTCCACAATTGGAGTGGCTTTTCTTTTTTTTATTGATTTGATGTAATATTCTGATTTTCCGACACACTTAATTTATGGTTTCATTCTCTGTGGGCCAGAATCATCAGACTGACGACAAATAAAGAGTTGAAATATTTCACTCTGCATGTGATGAATCTATACGAGTTTCTCTTTCTGAAATGAGACAAAAATATTGAACTTTATTGGGATGTTTTTCGATGCGCCTATTATTATACAATTGGTGTGTAAATCAGGGTGTGACTGACTAAAACCAGGGATGTTTGTGGACATATGCCCACAATTAATCATATGATAAAGTAAAATGAGCTAAATTATTTTTCCAGCAACATTAATTTCTATATGCATGTTAGTTTGTTTTTCCTCATGTGTCTCCCTCTTTCTACAAAAAAGACTAGATGAAAAAGGCATATATAATCCATTTAGTCGTAGTTGCAGAATAAAATGGGAAAGTGTTTTTCTTATTAGTTTGCAATTCATTTTACAAAACTCCCAACCGGTAGTTTTGCCTGTTTTTCTGGTCTGAGTCAAGTGATTTAAAGGGCAATTTTGTTTACGGAGTTCATCCATTTAAAAAAAAAATTGTTTCGTTAATTCATATTTGATATTAAAAAATGTCTTCCGGTTGTAGTGTTCTTTAGAAATTAAAGTTTATTGATTGTTCAGAGGGTGTACATGCGTTACTGTTATCATGTTAGTTGAAAATGGTCTCGAAACGACAGTATTATCGTGACAGGCCGACGCACCAAACACGTGAGTCCTCCACCTGCAGTAGTTGAGATAAAAATAGAGAACTAGCTGTTATGAATATCTTTTTATTTCAACAAAGGTGCTTTTTAGATGACAAATATGTCTGTTTCATAGGGGTTTGATGATTTCATAGACCGATATTGTAGTTTTTTTGCAGGTTAGGTGGAAGTTTTAACTCTTATTGGAACGTGAACGTCAACAGTAAATAACGTTTAGACTAGCTAAAAACAGCATCAATCACTACCAGAGATGGGTAGCAACTGATTAAAATTACATAAGCAACTTTTTTGTGTAAAAATAAAATTAAAAAAAAGAGTTTAAAAGAGTAGCCCTACTACACCGTACTTTTTACTTTTACTTGAGTAATATTATTGTGAATTAGGGATCTAAGAGAATATCAATAAACCGGCATATTGCAACATTCTATGTTACAATATTGTATAGATTTTGATTTTGGATTTTTCTTTTTTCTTTTCTTTGGAATGGAACCATTAATGATGACAGTAATTGTTATAGTAAAATTAAAAGTATGTCTGGTAGTTTGTGGCTGTTTTCACCTTCTTCGTTCCAGTGGATCAACTAGATCTAGTTAATAAAACTGGATGTGTTAAAGTATGAAACAGGTTGGAGTAATTTTAGAATGCTGGGACAGTTTTTCTACAAATAAATTCAGTTTTAAAAATCACAATATTAAAAAAACCTTACTCATAGTATCGCAAATTATTATTTTTTTATTATTTTATTTTTATTTATTTTTTCTGTTTGGCAGTGTGGAGCTCAGAATTGGTGTCTGAGTACCAAGTAGAAGCCCAACAGTTACTTTCACAAGCGGAGCAGTACAGCTTTTACTCCACTTGATTTATGTGTGAAAAATCTTTATTATGAATTGCTGGGGGGTTTATTTCCTGATGTTATGGACATGGAGACGGAAAATTAAGGGAAAGATGAAGATGAAGAAGAGAGGTAGGAAACAAAAAGTCAAGAGAGAGGGTGAGTTGAAAATACAAGAGAGGAAACGGAACAAAGAAAACACAAGAAAACATCGAAGTCTGCCTCCATACCCACAGGATGGCAGAGAGAGGGGGAAAAACAAAACAAAACACAAAAAGGGAACATCGACAAAACAAACATCATGAACTAAGAACTACACAACCACATCACACAAGAATGGATATAAAAATACAAAAACAATGTCACAGAAAAACTCATGGTACCGATTAATCAAGCTCTAGTAATGATAACCTCAGCCCAAGAATATATCTGTAAACACCAGAGACCCCACATCTATGTGTGTGTGTTAGCATGCTGGTGCATATAAGGTTTCTCCATAAGAGTGTTCGATAGCTGGTGTGAGCAGGCATCAATCCGTCTCCCAGGAATCGATGCAGACATGAAGGAGATCGGAAGCCAGGACGTCCAAAGGACCCCCAGAGCCCCAGGCGGACCCGGGCGGGGCCGACCGCATCCCCAAAGAGAGGAGCAAAGGAGAACCCTAGTGGAACGTTCAGCGGCTACTATGCAGGGGCCCGGGGGGCAGCAGTGACGAGCCCACGGGCCCCGCCGGCAACCAGCCGCGCCAGGGCGGGCCGGTCCATGGACCAGGAGAGCCGGGGCCCCACCCTCCAGCAGGGACCTGAAAAGGGACCAGCCGACGAGGGGGCCGCGGCCGACCGCCACCACCCTAGGCCAATCCCCACCGCCAACATCCCAGCGCCCCATCCCTGCCCCACGTCGGGGTGCCCCACCGATAGCCGCAGCAAACTGACGGCATCCCCAGGCCAAGCTCCGCCAGCACCTGGACACCAAGTTGCACCAGCTCCTGATCCCGCGCAACACAGAGCGCCGAGACCAGGCATCCAACAAAGGCCAGGGCCGGTCCAACCCGCCAATGAATCGACCACGCACGGTGCACACAGAACAGGTTATCGAATGAGCAGAGATGCTGGATCCGTATCCCGTCGAGCCACCGAGCAGGCACCACCCAACAATCCCCAACCTGGCACCCCTAAAAGAGGTGCCCCAACCAACCAAGGGAAGACATCGGCCCAGCGCATTGGCCGACCGACACACTGGCCCCCCCAGGCCCGGCCAGGCACGCACCAGGTCCGAACCGGATTGACCACCGATGTACCAGTAGGCAGGGGCATCCGTCACTGGCGGGGAGTGACGGAGGGGAAATAGGCCCCCCATTAAATGTAAAGCCTGAGGTGCGCCAGGCGAGAGGACAGCCCAAGACCCAACCTGACAGGCAGACAAAGACATACAGACACAGTCATACGTTCCTTCCCTCTTAAACACCTACATTCTCACTAACTCACCAAGACACCCAAGAAATGATGCTGTACCCTCACTCACACACCCCATACACACTTTATGCTCCCAGGTCCAGGTACCGATGCCCCAGTAGAGCCACCAGCCCCGCAAATTAGCATAGCTTCTCCCCTGTATTGTGATACATATCGCCAGATTTTTACCAATACACATCACTATTATGAAGTATCGCTACTCTTGGGTAAAATTCCTTAATGCTCTACCCAACGGTAAGTAAATTCACTGAATGAAGAAGAAACACGTTTGTTTTTTAAAATACACCAAACACAGACACACACCTATAGTTTAACAAAGGAGACCACCTGTTTCTACACAAAACTTTTTTATTCTTGTTCTAAGATATATACCGTATTGGCCCGAATATAGGACGAGGTTTTTTATCTTTGAAAGTAATGTTAAAATGTGGGGTCATCTTATAATCGGGGTCTAACGATTGACACATGCTGATAGTTGTCTGGCGTCATTACACGACCGCAACAGCAGAGGGCGCCAGCTTTCTGTAAAGTCAGTGATTGGCTCTCTTGGAGCAGCGTATTTGCATATTTCCCATGCTGCTTTGTGGAACCCTATATGTTGTTTTGCACCATGAGTTAAGTGCATATGTGATCCTTTACTTTCTCCCTGTTGGAAGAATAAAACCGTGTCAACATTAAAATGTCTGCGTCTTTGTTGATAAGTTCATAAATGTTAAAGTAATCATGTCATAATTGATGTAGTAAGAAATGTAATTTAATACATGATTAAATAAATGTGCATTTGATACTATGATATTGACCTCAAAAATTCAATGAACTGTAGTTCCTTCTAAAGGTACATTATGTAATTTTCCGAAGATTAGTCTTAGAAAGAGGGGGGTCGTCTTATAATCAGGGTCGTTCTATATTTGGGTCAATACAGTATGTTTTTCAATATAACACCAATATTTATAGTAGATAATGGACACTGACTTAGAAAAGTGTTTTTTCTGCTTAAAATTAATTCTTTTGTAAATATCTGATTTATTTGATCTTTAAATTACCATAATTTGCCCATAATCTTATTTTTTTGTCTGATTTAAAATGCTCTAAAATTATGTCAGACAGATGTTACTGGGTACTTAAAGTAGCCTTTTTACCAAATACTTTTTTACTCTTAATCGAGTAATTTATTTTTGGACGGCTACTTTTAATTTTACTTGAGTAAAAATAAGTAGTCCTACACTTACTTGATTCCAATTTGTGGGTACTCTACCACCTCTGATCACTGCTGTAACTACATGATTTTACTGAAATTCCTCCATCTTCTGGTTTTTTTGGGTCATTTGTGTGAATTGAAATCAGAATTTTTTTTTTCTGTCTGTGTTTCTGGCTGCAGCCCTCTGAAAGCTCAGGACTCCACCTGAACGTCCTGCAGACCTGAAAGAGAGATTCGCTGCTGTACTGGAACAACCGTCGTGGAAAACGGTTCCCAGTTTTTGTTTTTCTGAACTGTTGTGTTGCTGCTCCAAAGTTTCAGTTCACCAATAATGTCTTGCTGCATAGTTTATTTTTGTACTCAGGCACCTTGTGCTACCTGCTGTTCGATGTATTTAATTCATGTTGGCGTCGAGTTGAACCTTGCGGATGTGAACGATAATGAACATGTATGAGAAACAGGGTCAGGACCATTTCATTCCTTTTCTTCTTCACCTTGAACTGTTTTGTTGTCAATCATTTCATTTTTATTTATTTTTTTGTTTAGCTTCCCTAGACTTGAAGTACAGATTCTGTAAAATGATAGTAGCTGTTTTAATGCTCTGTAATGCATGTTTAACAGACGCACAAATGGAAAACTGTGGAATTTGCCAAAGTATCCTGTAGCTGACAAAGCGCTTTATTTTCCACCGGGTTCATCGTGTCTTTTATCGTCTCTTTTAAAATCTAGATGTAAATAAGAGTATTTTTGTGCTTGTGTCATCATCCAGTAATAAATGGGTAGCTACAGCATAATTGCTTTGTTGTTTTTATAAATCTGACATTCTTCATGACTGACTGGCTTTTTTATTTTGTTTTTCATGTAAACCGTTGGAAAAATTTGGAATTTCACCGTGGAGGAAAAGTTTTAGTTCTGTGTTTTTCACTTTTTTTTTATGAGTTGATGATATGAGTGATGTCTTTTCTGTTTGCTTTTCTTGTTTTCTTTTCTTAACCTTTTCTTAGTTACTTTATCTACCTAGCCCCTGGAGTTACTGTGCTGGACCGGATCTCTTCTTGGATTACTTTTTTAGGGACTTATCAACATGGCTTTTTGCTCAGCTGAGGATTTTGAAAAACTGCTCCACAGAATTGAGGGCATTGAAACGAAGCTACGTCATCTGGAAATTAATTTTTATCTTCACGCTGATTATGGAAACGACACAACTTTACCGTTGAATACACACACACGGAGGAACAGCCTCGCAGCCCGGTGTTACATCGGTCTAACCGTGTCACAGAGACTCCCTCAGCCAACAGGCGCCTGAGCGGTAGAACTCCGCACTCTAATGAACACTGGCCAGCTTTAAAACGCACGGAATCATCAACCCCAGCCCGTTCTCCGAGGAAGAAAAAACTAAAGAAACTCCAGCACAGAGAAAGCTCTCAACCCAGACCTGCCGCTTCTGCTAAAAGTAAACAAAAACAAGAGGGATTTCTCCACCTGGAATCCCGCTGAAATACAGATTCGCAGCCTTGAGTTCCCCAAAATATGACGCAGCCCCCGGGACCAGTCAAAGCCACCAGGAGAAACCCAGCCGCATCAAACGGACACATAACAAAGTAAGAGCCCCCCAGCAAAGATTGTTATCATACAAGACGGATCAATTAATGGAATTGAGGCTTTTTGTAGCAAGAACACCAGAGTTTATAGCTGCTACAAAAATACAGTGAGAGAAATATCAGAAAAAATCCAGAACATCTTGGACCAACATCCTACTCTGGAAAAGCTTGTCATTCACGCTGGATCAGCAGATGTCGCGATGAGACAATCAGAGATTCTGAAGAGAGACTTTTCTGATCTCCTACAGAGACTTGATGGACTTAACGTAAACATCCTCATCAGCGGACCAGTCCCTGAAGGGAATGATGAAAGATTTAGCAGACTCCGCATGCTCCATAAATGGTTGAAGAAACAATAAGCTGAGAAGTCGTTCACATTTATTAATAATTTAAAAGTATTTGGAATTGCTAACCATCTGTTCAAAGCAGGTCAACGTTATCTTAACAAGGCCGGAGTAAGGCTGTTAGCAGCAAACATTTTTCCTTATCAAAATCCGAAAGCAAAACACTTTCTCCCAAAAGCTGACCTTGAGGCGCCCATGGATATCAGAGAACAAAAACAGCAAGTCATGATGACACCACAGGACAGAGCAGATAAACAACCATCAGAGATTAAGTCTTCATCTTCCTGTGACTCAGCCACATTCAATTCAGATTCAATTCAAAAATACTTTATTGATCCCAGAGGGAAATTAAGTGTTGGTATAGCTCATATAATTAATTCTTTAAGAAGGAGTTGTAGATGATGATGGCTGTGGGCAGGAAGGATTTCCTGTAGCGGTCTGTATTGCAGCGAAACTGAAGAAGCCTCTGACTGAAGATGCTTTGTTGTTGTATGACTGTCTCATGAAGAGGATGCTCAGGGTTGTCCATAATTTTTTTGATTTCATGAAGAATCCTTCTTTGCATTATCATCTCCAGATGTTCCACAGTCGTCCCAAGAACAGAACCAGCCTTTATCAGGTTTTTTAGCCTATTTAAGTCCCTGGCTCTGATGCTGCTACCCCAACAGATGACTGCTGAAGAGATTACACTCTCCACAACAGACTTGAAGAAGATCTGCAGCATCTTGCTGCAAACCTTGAAGGACCTAAGCTTCAAGAAGTACAGCCTGCTCTGTCCCTTCTTGTAGACGGCTTCACGGTTGCGCCTCCAGTCCAGTCTGTTGTCAAGGTGAACTCCGAGGTATTTATATTCCTCAACCACCTCCACTTCTTCTCCCATGATGGAAACAGTGTTTGACTTATCCCTATTTCTTCTGAAATCTACAATCATCTCCTTTGTTTTGTTCACATTCAAGGTGAGATGATTGTTTCCACACCATGTCACAAAGCGATCCACCAGCTCTCTGTATTCTGCTTCTTGTTCATCTCTGATACACCCGACAATTGCAGAGTCATCTGAGTATTTCTGCAGATGACAGGTCTCTGATTTGTACTGGAAGTCTGAGGTGTACAGAGTGAAAAGGAATGGTGAGAGTACGGTCCCTTGTGGTGCTCCTGTGCTGCTGACCACCTGGTTTGACACACAATTCTTCAGTCTCACAAATTGTGGTCTGTTGGTCAGGTAGTCATTGATCCAGGCGATTGTTGAGGGCTCCACCTGTGTCTTAAGGAGTTTCTGACAAAGCAAATCAGGCTGAATTGTGTTAAATGCACTGGAGAAATCAAGGAACATGATCCTCACAGTGCAGCCTGCTTTGTCCAGATGACAGTGGGTTGGTTGAAGTAGGTGGATGATGGCATCTTCAACTCCACAGCGATAAGCAAACTGCAGTGGGTCCTGATACGTTCTTGTTTGCTTACTCAGGGGTGCCAACAGGAGTCTCTCCAGGACCTTCATGATGTGGGATGTCAGGGCAACGGGTCTATAGTCATTGATGACTGATGGGTGAGTTCTTTTGGGTACTGGAACAAGGCGTGATGTCTTCTACAACACTGGAACCTTCTCCTGAGTTAGGCTAAGGTTGAAGATGTGCTGCAGAATCCCACAGAGCTGCTCTGCACAGGCCTTCAGGACTCTGGGGCTGACACCATCTGGACCTGCAGCCTTGTTCCGGTTCAGTTTCTCCAGCTGCCTCTTCACCCGACTTTTGGAGACAGACAAGTGGGAGGGGGAGGCAAAGGGGGTAGCAGCATTTCCTGACTTGGTTGAAGTCAAACTTGTGGAATTAGAAGAGTCCATGGCTGAGGTGAAGGATAAAACATCCGAGGTGTAACAGGAAAGCTGTTGATCAGAGGAGAGTGGGATGTCTGTTTAGCTGCGAACAGGAGAGGGGGATGCTGAGCTAGTTCCTGAACTGAACCTGTTTAAGAATATGTTCAGTTCATTGGCTCTGTCCAGACTTCCATCTATCCAATCCTTCTTGTCCTTAAAACCTGTGATCTTTCTCATTCCTGACCAGACATCTCGGATATTGTTCCTCTGTAGTTTGTTCTCCAGCTTCTTCCTGTATGCCTCCTTGCTGTCTCTGATCTTAACCTTAAGTTGCTTCTGTATACTCCTCAGTAATTCCCTGTCTCCCTCCCTGAAGGCTATTTTTTTCTTGTTTAGCAGTTTCTTTCAGGTCACTGGTGATCCAGGGTTTGTTATTAGGGAAGCATCTCACTGTTCTGGTGGAGATGATGTTGTCCACACAGAAGTTTATATAGTCAGTCACACACTCAGTCATGGCATTGATGTCCTCTCCATGTGCTGTGCTTGGCAAAGAGTCATCCAGTCTGTGGTTGCAAAACAACCCTGCAGGGCTTCTTCAGCTTCCTGTGACCATTTTCTCACAGTTCGTTTTGTCATAGGTTGCCTCTGAACAAGGGGTTTATATTCTGAACAGAGAAAAACAAGATTGTGATCTGATTGTCCCAGAGGAGGTCTTGGTTTGGACATATATGAATCATTTACATTTGCATAAAACAAATCCATGGTCCTGTTTTCTCTTGTAGAGCAGCTGACAAATTGTTGAAATGTTGGAAGTGTAGTAGAGAGCGAGGCATGATTAATATCACCAGATATTGCCACAAATGCATTGGGGTGCTGTGTCTGTAGCTTAGCAACAATGGAACTGATGACATCACATGCATTGTCGGCAACGGCTGAAGGTGGAATGTAAACAACTGCCAAAATTATACTGGTGAACTCTCTTGGTAAATAATATGGACGAAAACTCACTGCCAAGAGTTCGACATCTGGGCTGCAGAGACGACACTTCACAGTAACATGTCCTGGATGGTTTACAAGCACTGCTACTCCACCACCTTTCCCTTTTCTGCTCGTCTTCAGATCTCTGTCTGCTCGTACAGTCAGGAAACCTGGCAGACAGACGTTGGAGTCGGGGATATGATCCAGCAGCCACGTCTCAGTAAAACACACTAACACGGTACTCTGACTGAGTCCTTGTAAGGGCTTGGAGTTCATCCATCTTGTTAGCCAGTGATCTTACGTTGCCCATTATGATCGATGGAAGAGATGGCTTGAACTTCCTCTTTCTCTGTCTCCTTTTCGCTCCTGCTCTGCATCCACGTCTCCTCCTTATCAACTCATCAGGGATTTGTGGTTTCAGTTGAGGTATTATTTCAGCTTTTGCGATGTTAATCAGCTGCTCCCGGCTGTAAACCACATTGTTGCCATGGTTACGCATCATAACAAATTGTCAAAATGAGTTTTGTCATCAAATGAGTCTCTATTTAGAAACTTTACAGACAGACTGAACGAGCAAATCAAATTTGGGACACAATTAACACCTAAACTTAGACTACACCAAACCCCTGGGACTAGTGTCAATAAGCCTGGGAGCTTCCCCCCACTGATTATTACAGATATTTGAGGGAACCGGGCAATAAATCTACCCCTACTGTCCCCCAGAACTCGCCCGGCAACCCCCCCTGAGTCTAAGATTTCAGTGATTATCAGCAGCAGGAAACGTAAACAGTTAACCACACGCTCTCATATTAAACAAAATCTCAAATTGATATCCTGTCAGAAGGTTCAGCTGCCCATCATCACAATACTTAAGTTAGCTTTATTAAACATTAGATCTCTATCCGGGAAGTGTTTTCTTATCAATGACTTTATCACTGAGCATAATTTACATGCCCCTTTTTTTTTATCAGAAACTTGGCTAGATGAAAATAACGAAACAACTGCATTAATAGAATATACTTCTCGAAATTACAATTTCTTAAGCGAGAGCAGGAAACACAGACGAGGTGGAGGTGTAGCCACCCTTTTTCACAACTCAATGAACTTTAAAAAGAAAACCCTGGGAACATTTGATTCTTTTGAATACCTAGCCACCCAGATAAATGAGCCTAACAAAGCTTTATTTCTAAGTTTATATAAACCACCAAAACTTAACTCTAACTTCTTTAATCATTTCAATGACCTTCTTTCTGTAATATGTATCGACTATGACCAACTAATCATTGTGTGGGACTTTAACATCCATACCACATCCATACCACATCTAATGTACCGACATCATCTAATGTTTTTGCTTGTCTGTCTTGCAAGATAGACAAGCAAAAACATTAGATGATACTCTCCACAACTTCGGTCTGATCCAGCATGTCAAACAACCAACACACAATCAAGGACACACTCTGGACTTAATTATCAGCAAAGGTTTAAATATTTCCAACATCTCTGTAATTAATATTGCGTTATCTGACCATTTCTGTATTTTCTTTGAAAGTACCATCTCTGCTAAATTATCCAGCCACAGTAAGACCACTATAAAAAAGCGTTTTTTAGGGGACAGTTCAGTAGAAACCTTTAAACGTATTTACCCTTCCACCACATCCCCCTCATCTCCCAACTCAAACTCAGTAAATATGCTGGTAGATAATTTCCTTGCGAAAATCTCAGACATCATGGATTCCATTGCTCCTACTAAAGTGAAAGTAGTCTCAGGTAGAATGAAGTCTCAGTGGACAAGTAATCCACTGGTATGTAATGGAAAAAAAGAGTGTCGACGAGCCGAGAGAAAATGGCGGAAAGCTCGACTCCAGGTTCACTGTGAGATCTACAAAGAGAGACTAAATAGATATCAGCTAACTATAAAAGAAGCTAGGGAATCGTTCTTTTCTGAAATCATCAACAGAAACATTAATAATGCACGGACTCTATTTGCAACAGTGGAAAGACGAACTAATCCTTTAGTGACAGTAGCCCCAGAACTAAACTCTACCAGGGCCTGCAATGAATTTGCTAGCTTTTTCACTGAAAAGATTCTAACAATTAGACGGTCAATCTGTACCTCAATATCAAACCCACAACCAGTGCCATCCCCAATCAACAACAATGTTGAGAAAATTTCTGAATTCCACGAATTAAACCAGAACAGCCTTGAAAAAAATCATTATCCAATTAAGCTCCTCTTGCTGTCTTGATATCCTACCCACAGCTTTTCTAAAGAAAGTTCTTCCTGTTATTGGGTCTGATCTTGTTCAAATAGTAAACTCATCCCTCCTGTCAGGTGTCTTCCCCCAGGCTTTAAAAACAGCAGTTATTAAAACACTGCTAAAGAAGAAAAAACTGGACAACACGTTAATGCAGAACTACAGGGCAATCTCTAATCTTCCATTCATCAGTAACATTATTGAAAAAGCCGTGTTTCAGCAGTTAAATAGCTTCATAACAATGACAAACCGTTTTGATGTTTTTCAGTTTAGTTTCCGTGCTCACCACAGCACCGAGACTGCCCTCGTCAAAGTATTCAATGACATTTGCATAAATACAGACTGTGGTAGAACCACAGTGCTGCATTTGACACTGTTGATCATGATATATTACTGGAAGGACTGGAGAGCTGGGTCGGACTTTCTGGTACACTACTTGGCTGGTTTGAGTCTTACCTAAAGAACAGGGACTTCTATGTTTCAATAGGAAACTTTTCATCAGAATGAACAGAAATCACATGTGGGGTGCCCCAGGGCTCCATACTGAGGCCCCTCTTATTTAATATCTACATGCTCCCTACATGCTTTATCCGTTTCTATGGTGATATGGACTTTACAACTTTTGTCTCAAAACTATGACTACTCTAAGGTTTGTCACATGGAATGTTCATGGAGCTGGCACCAGAGAGAAAAGAGTTAAGATTTTTAACCAGCTTAAAAGATTGAAGGCAGATGTCTTATTACAAGAAACCCATAAATCTACCTCAGCTGCAGTTGATCTTAAATCCCCTGAGTTTCCTAATGTTTTTTTCCTGCATGCTATAACTCTAGACAAAGGGGAGTAGCAATATTAATAAATAAAAATGTTAATTTTACAGTAATAGATACAGTTACAGATCCAGAGGGTAGATTTATTATTGTAAAACTATCTATACATAACCAAAAGTTATGTATTGTCAGTATATATGGTCCAAATGTTGATGACCCCTCATTCTTTCATTCCTTCTTCTCGGTGCTCCTTGAACACTTGGATTGCTCACTTCTTCTTGGGGGCGACCTCAACTTTGGTTTAAATGAAGAAATGGACAGGCTCAGCACAGCAGGGACTCAGTGCAGCTGGAAATCTATAGATATAGTTAAACAGTACATGAGCGATTATGGGCTTTGCGATGCATGGCGATCTCTTCACCCCAATTACAAAAATATACTTTCTTCTCAAATGTCCACCATTCGTATTCTCGACTGGATTATTTGTTAGTCAGCAGCTCACTGTTGACTGACATTTCAGACACTGAGATACACCCTATAGCTGTTAGCGATCATGCTCCTGTTTCTTTAACTTTAGTAAATAAAATAGAAACGCCTCAAAGCAAAAATTGGAGATTTAATAT
Source organism: Valencia hispanica (assembly GCA_963556495.2). Taxonomy (NCBI): domain Eukaryota; kingdom Metazoa; phylum Chordata; class Actinopteri; order Cyprinodontiformes; family Valenciidae; genus Valencia; species Valencia hispanica. The sequence continues at coordinate 56,363,084 of OY747703.1, forward strand.
GTCATTACTTAAGGATAAAGAATTTATTAAATATTTTGAAAAAGAGTGGGCTTCTTATTTGGAATATAATTATATACATGGTACGTCACCATCCATTCTTTGGGAGGCAGGGAAAGCTGTGATTAGAGGTAAAATTATCTCATTCTCATCAAATAAAAAGAAAATAGAAAAAAAACATATTCAGGAATTAGAAGAAACCATTCATTAGAAGCTTCTCTAGATGAGGAGAGACTAGGCAAAATCCATAAAGAAAAGCTAGAACTAAATGAAATTATTAATAAACAGACCCAGTTCTTAATTCAAAGACTTAGGATAGAAAACTTTGAACAAGGTAATAAATCAGGTAGATTTTTGGCTAACCAGCTTAAAATTAATAAAGAAAAAACAAATATATCTGCTATTAAAGATCAGACCGGGAATACAGTATATGATCCTGGAAGAATAAACAACACATTTAAAGAATTTTACAAGGCTTTATACTCACCAGAGATAAACCCATCAGATCATGAAATTGAACAATTTTTGGATAACATATCATTACCTAAATTATCTGAAAGTCAAGCGATGGCCCTGGATTCACCACTAACAGTGGCTGAACTCCAGGAGATCCTCCAAAGCATGCCCAATAAAAAGGCTCCAGGCCCAGATGGATTTCCAGCAGAGTTCTATAAAGAATTCTGGAATATTCTGGCACCAACATTCCACAGAATGCTGCAGAAAACCAAGGAAAATGGCCGACTTCCACCAAATATGAATTCTGCCTTCATTAGTCTTCTACTAAAATCAGGTAAAGACCCTTTGTTTCCTTCCAGCTATCGTCCCACATCCCTCATTAATGTTGATCTTAAAATAATCTGCAAAGCCCTCGCAAAAAGGATTGAGAAAGTAACTCCTCTTATAATACATCCTGATCAAACCGGTTTTATTAAAGTGAGACGTTCATCCACAAATTCACATAGATTTAATAGATTTTTCTTACTGTAAAAACATTAAAACTAATATATTATCTCTAGATGCAGAAAAATCATTTGATAGAGTTAACTGGAAATTCTTATTTGCAACCTTACATAAATTTTGCTTAGGAAATTCTTTTTTAAACTGGTTGAAAATATTAAACAGTTCACCAACAGCATGTATCAGGACTAATAACCAAACATCATCTAGGTTTTATCTTCAGAGAGGTACCAAGCAGGGATGTCCTCTCTCTCCCTCCCTGTTTGCTATTTTTATTGAACCACTAGCTGCAGCAATCAGGCAAACTCACAATATTAAAGGCATAAAATGCAATAACATAGAACATAAAATCAGTCTTTATGCAGATGATGTATTACTTTTTCTCCAGCATTCACAAACCTCTTTCTCTCAGGTAATCGGGTTGATAAACTCTTACTCAAATGTTTCAGATTATTCTATAAATTGGTTAAAATCTACAGTTCTTCCAATCAATTGTTCTGTCCAGAATCCAACTAATACACAACTGCAGTCAGGGAATATTACCTATTTAGGTATCAATGTCTCACGAAGACTGGCAGATTTAATAACGCTAAACTACATCCCACTTTTAAAAAAAGTGGAAGATGATCTTGCTAGATGGAAATCCCTACCCATATCCCTTATGGGAAGGGTTGCCTCAATAAAAATGATGGTTATGCCCAGAATCAACTACTTATTCTCAATGATCCCAAGTAAACCATCACTAGACTGGTTTAGATCTCTGGACTCATCTGTCTCTAAATTTCTTTGGAAAGATAAACCCCCACGTATCAGCTTTAAAACACTGCAGAAGACCAAAGAAAAAGGAGGTCTAGATCTACCAAACTTCCAATACATCTCAAGATGGTTAAAACATAGCTACCTAGATGAGTCCTGGATAGACGTAGAACAGACACTATGCAATAAGATAAAACTTTCAGACCTACCATTTATTAGCTCAAATATAAAACGACATGAATGCTTTAAAAGCATAGATATCAGCTCCTCTCTGACAGCATGGTGGGAGTTTCTAAAAATGACAGAGTCCACAATAATCCCATGCAGATGTACACCCATCTGGAATAACCCCGACATCTTGCAAAAACAAATGTATGATAAGTTTTCCAGACTGGAGGTGTAATGGAATTGAATACCTGGAACACATATTTGAAGGAACAGACTTTATCCCATTTAATACATTAATTACACAATATGGAATTGATAAAAACAAATTCTTAGAATATCAACAAATTAAATCTATTATTAAAGGTAAATTTAGGCTCAATACAGTTGAATTACAAATTCCAGCAAGAGTTTTAGATTTCCTTAATCTCACCCCCCCCCCCCCCAAATTGCTGTCTAAAATATAGAAAACTTTATCTACATTAGATGAATCAAAAGCAATCCCTATTTCAAAATGGGAGGTGGATTTATCAGCCAGCTTTGACCAAAACGTCTGGTCTCAGATATGTTAAAGAACCTTTAAAATAACAAAAAATCCTAATGTGCAATTAATACAATACAAAATCCTTCATAGAGTACACTATACACGTCAACTGATGTTTAGGATGGGTTTTACGTCGTCTAATACCTGCTTACAATGCACAAGCAATATACCAGATACTTATATTCATGCGCTTTGGTTCTGTCCACCCTTAAAGAAATTCTGCTGCCAGATATGTGAGGACTTATCAAAGTGTCTGAAATGTAACATTCCACCATCTCCCTCAGTTTGCCTGTTGGGAGATTTAAATGATGTTACCATGGACATAAAGTCAGTTCTAATGGTTCACATTGCCTTATGCATCGCTAAGAAAACTATCCTCCTGAACTGGAAAAATAAAAAGGTTCTTAATAATAATCAGTATAGAAATCTCTTGTTGGACCATATTGGTCTTGAGACGGCCTCTGGCTCCATATCTGATCAATCTCTCTGGGCTCCTTTGATCGGCTCCATCACCTAGTAGGGGTGCGGGGCACTTGGTTTTGTCATTTAGGATATTGCTGCTGATGTGGGGGTTTTTGGGGTTGGAGGCTTCTGGGGGGGATCCCTGGGGGTGGGATCACTGGGCGGATAGGGCGCTGGCGTCGTGGCCCCAACCTGGGGTTGGGCTTTGGTGGCTTTGGGTGGTAACTCCTGATGGCTGCATGCGGTGCCTTAGGGGGGTTGCACTGACGGACATGGGTTACTGGCCTGGTGGCCGTGCTGTGCCTGGGTAGGGTCTGGGGTGGGCCTGGGGATTCTGGGCTCTGGGGCGCCGCACCCCCTAGCTGTGGTCCTGGCCGGGGCTCGGCCGGCGTGGGGTCTCTGTTGCCTGCGGGGGTCGGTGCCGGCCGGCATGTGCAGCCGCCTCTCTCTTTTTCTCTGGGCCGATTGTCATCGCCGGTCCCTGTATGGCGTCGCGCCTTGTTTGCTGGTTGAGGTGCCTGGCTGCTGGTCGCGGCGGCTGGGTGGCATTTCTGGGCCTGATCAGTGCTTTTTCGCACTGGACTTAGCTCCTGGATCTTGGTCTTTGTGCGCTGCGGGGCGCTGGGGTCGGGCGTTTGCCCAGGTTCGGTCGGACCTGCGGGTGGACTGGCCAGGTAGTGGGCGTGCAGGGCAGGTGGGTGGGGCACTGGGTTTGGTTGCCTGCCAGGCCATTGAGCAGCAGTGGTCGCTCCACAAGGGCTGCGGGGGCCTCCGATGCGCAGGTGGGGCTGGGGGCCTCCTTTGCTGGCGGGGAGGCTATTGCTAACTAGCGACAGGTGCTCTCCCCCTACGAGGGCACTTGGACGGGGGGTGAACTCAACCTGGGTGTCCAGTGTCTTTTGTGTTCTGATAGTAGAGCGAATGTCAGGGTGGGTTTAGTTCTCCTTCTGGGATGGGGCTGGGGGGACTGCCTTGGGGACCATGGGGCTTGGTGGTGCTGTGGCCGTGGGCCCTGGGTTGAACGTGCCATGGCCTCCCTCCCCTGGTGGATTCCGGTGAACAGCGGTGCCTATTGGGGTCAGTGGGGGAGCTGGCTCCTTGGGAAGACATTTTGTCTCCCAGTCCTTCCCTCCCCATCCCCCAACACCTCTGTCCACCCGCTCCATCACTTTACCTCTCATATAGGGTCTTGGGGCATGGGCAAATCACTGGGGTGCGAGGAGGGGTTTCCCTCCTCGCTATCCCGTGGCGTCCTGCGTCCCAATTTTAATATACAACTTAGACACTCCCACTTACAACATTTTCTTGCGACACACATGTAGGGACTTTGGGGTGGGCACACTTTTCGTCATGTGTAATGTGTGTTTCTTTTACTTTTCATTGTTTTTTTGTTTTTTAAATCATCAAATCATGTAAAGCACCTTGAATTACCCTGCTGTTGAAAGTGTGCTATACAAATAAAATTGCCTTGCCTTACAGACCCTTTCACCCGTTCGTTGCTAGCATCCATCCACTGTCTAAACCCGCTTATCCTTGGAGCTGGTTCCTACCTCCAGCAATGATTGGGTTAGAGGTAAGGGGTACGCCCTGGACAGGTTACCGGCTCGACACCACCAACTAGTTGTTGAGCGATTTTAGCTTATTTAAGAAATTTTAGTTGATTTGCTTTCTATGAAAAGAAGTTCTGTTAGGACAAACCAAGATGTGATTGAATGCATCACTTGGGTGCATGGAAAGGGGGTCAAGGCCTCACTTCCTTGACCCCAGGGGTTGGTTTTTGGCTTCCGGGTGGCATTAGGTCGGTATGGGGGGTTGTAGGTAGTACTTGGGTAGCTCAGCCATTGTTGCTCCATATTGCCATGTTTTTACTCCTCTTACCACTTTAAATTTCCCTTTTTTTCATCCTTTTGTGTTGCCATTTGGGTCCCTGTTGCCTCTATAAACATTCCAAACATGAAATAAAAAACCACCCATGCATCCATTTTTATGCAAATAATCTGTCAAAAATCTTCTGCTCCTACAAGCCGTTTGAAAAAGCGCCTTGGTGTGACGTCACGATAAGCGGAGTGGATATAACCGCCTCATCTGTCAAACCCGCCCACCTATTCCATGACAATCTCATGTTTGACAAAACCGGCGCCTAGTAACAAGATGGCCCAATTCTTTATGTACAACCATTAATAATCTATTTTCCCACAAAGTCTCTCCAGTTGTTGTCTCATCCAACAGAAATGGGCAACCAGCTCCCCTCATTCCTAAGACAGGACATGAGATAATGGGAAAATCTTGATGCCCACTTTTAAAGCAAATCCTGGCCTTCCTGAACCGCTGCAGGCTAATCTTCTCCATGCTACGCCCCCCCATTGATGCAGCAATTCACTTTATTTATTTACAGCAGCCATTCACGTCGTCCCAAGGTACTTGACGAAAAAAAGGAAATTCAACCCAATCATTCATGCTTTCCAATTGATCCGTTATCCAAAAACGCATCAAATTGGTTAAAAGGTTTCTAAGGAAACCCAGCAGATTGCAGCTTTCACTCATTCAGGACCAACATGTAGCGACAGTAGACAGTCACATGCATTGTGTCGTTGACTTCACAGCAATGCCTCATACTAAGCCAATATGTAGCGACAGTGGAGAGGAAAAAACATCCAGCAGAACCAGAACCTGGCTCAGTACACACAGCCATACACCACCATCAGGCAAAAGGAGCCCAGCCCAGGTATTGAGAGCATACCATGGTACAGCAGTGTTTCCCAGCTCTGCTCCTCAAGGCAGACTTCCCTGCATGTTTTAGATGTTTACCTGCTTCAGCACACTAGATTTAAACCTATAGCTGATTAACAGGCTTTTACTGAGCTAATCTGAAGCAGGTGTGTTAAAGCAGGGAAACATCTAAAACATGCAGGGCAGCGTGCCTCGAGGACCGGGGTTGGGAAAACATTGCAGTAACAGCATATGGAAATACTTTAAAGTTGCCTCACATTTCTCTTTTAAATATATTGAAATTATCCATCCATCAGCTCTACCTGAATATCCCTGCAGGGTGGTAGAGAAGCTGTTGCAGTATTCAACTCATCTAACAGGCATGCAACAGTCATGCAACCGTCATGTAGGAAGACCCCAGGGTGGGATTTGAACCCAGAACCTTTTTGCTGCAAGGCCACAGCGCTACCAACAGCTCCACTGTGCAGCCCCCTTTTAAATTAAAACCGGATTATTACCTTAGTCTGACTGAATTCAGACTTTTGATGTGCATGTATGAACCTGGAGTCGAAACCGAAATGGCCTACCCCTAATCGAGCTAACGCACACAGATAAAGCTGTCTCTGCATGTAAACAGCAGAGACAGCTTAGTCAAGACTCTGACCAGCCTGGGCACTCCCCCTTTGGGAAGTGACAAGCCCGCAGAAGCGGGAATAACGCCGGAGCAAGTAGCAGCGAGTGTAACGCGATCAAACAGTGCAGTATGTACGAAATGTACCGTGCTGCAGCGTTGTCGTTTCTTCCCTCATTGTGCATATCCTGCTTTTTCTCCGTCTGCTTCACTGCTGCCAGCATTTGTTTACCACCCGTGTGACGCTCCAAGCCAACCAGAGAAATGTCGCCACCTACTGTCCTGGAGTCACAAGCACTTCATTCAGGAATTTGATTTTCTGACTGACATGTAAACTGGGATAAAGGCTCCTATTCTGGTTAAGGTATCAGCTCCCTTATTGCCAAAAGCTCCATTTAGATGTGTGTGTTGTAAATGCACTGACTGAAGTTAAATTTTACTTGTTTCTAGTGAGAGACGAACCAACAATCAGTAGACGGAAGATAAAAGACAGCACAAAGGATGAGACTGAACTTTTAATGAAACTTATATTTGTTTTTAATCAATAAAGGAAAATAAATATTTCTCTGTGAGGTCTGACTCTATTATAGAGCATAACATTAACATCAGGTTCAGTTAAAGGCGCCCCGGTCCACATATGGATAAGCCTGGAAGTCCCCCAGCTTGTTGCCTTCCTGGTCGTAGTGCAGCATTCGGAAGCATTTATCGCAGAAGAGACACGGATCGCTGGGAGCAAACTGGTCCCCGGTGGTGTACCATCTAAAAGACAAAAACCAAGAGGTCAGAGGTGAAAGATGATGCAACCCCCACCCCCACCCCCCCCCGATGTTTCCTCACCTGCCGATGAAGACGTGGCAGGCGGCACATTTCTGGGTGACAGTCCTGTTCTTGTGAGCGAGCAGCGGGTACATCTTTCGGTCCAGGCAGTCGCTCCTGTGGGCCAGTCTGGAGCAGAAAGAAAAAACCGCTGCGGTTGGAAATTAGTCTCGCATTCCTGACGCCAACAGCTTCTTTTCATGTGGTTGCTCTGCTTACGCAAACTCTACATCAGCTTTCCGACATCTTTGCTTCCATTCATGCAAATAAAAACAGTTTTAAAATAAGTACGACGCTCTTTCTGTTGTCACATTACAACCACAAACTTTTATATATATACAGTGAAGGTGAAAAGTATTCACCCCCCTTGAATGTTTTAACGTTTTTATTGCTTTCACAAATCATCAAGTAAATGTTGCTTTTTGACAAAAATGATATACTAAAATATCATGTGAACACATATTCCTTCAAAATAATGACAAGTAAAACTATTTAACATAACATTTATTAAGTTTGACTATGAAGGATTTTATAAAACCCTGCACTTTCAGAACAGTCAAAGGTTCTCATTGTTAATACAGAGATGGTGTGAAACAGGCTCAGAACCCAACCAGAACCTGGATCAGCAGTGAAAAGAACTCTCAGTTTAGAGTTTATTAAGGCGTAGAGGATAAGTTCAGGTTTAATGTCAGGTTTTTTCCATGGAAGCTCACAGGCGTCCAACTCTGAACAGAAGCTTCATTCAAAACGAGGTGCTATTACCTAATAGCACATCATTCTAGGGCTGGGCGATGTGGCCTCAAATCTATATTGAGATATAATCTAAAGCGTGGTAACGATATCTGTTGCAATATGTTATTTTCTTTATCTCAAAATGACAGTTTATGAACAAAAGTTATCACAACATAAAGATGAAGATATTTTAAATAAATTAAAAGCTTAATGTTATGAAAGAAACACAAAGTTCAAAATTGTCTGCTTTCCAGGTTACTTCTTTATAAATGTAATATCGCACAAAAATAAAGCTGCACATATTTAAATAAAAAATGCTTCAAGTTCAACAGTTTTTTTTTCCCGTTAAATGGAAAACAACAAATTTTAAACTTGCAATATGTACTGTAAAGACGAACACTGAACATTACTATTTATCCTCCTTGATGACATCTTCAAAATGCGCAATCGCTGTATGCCGGTATAGTCGAAATCTCTACCTTTGGGTAAATTAATATCATTTCTACCTTATACCTTTTAGATCGCCAACCCCTACGTCATTTCATTGTTATTTTTAAATCAGGCCAGTTTATTAGATTTCATTCACTACATTAATATTTAAATTCTTCGAAATTTGGCTAAAAACTTTCCAGATTCAATGGGTTTTCTGTCTTATTATCTGAGAACCATCGAGTTTCATGCCGTTTATTAAACAAAACAAGCAGCAAAAAGTACTTATTAAATTTGAGATGCTGTTAATTTGAGCTATTTGTGCTTCTGGTTTCATGAGGCTGCTCCGCTCCAAACCGCATTACATCCTCTAGTTTCCACATCCTGAGATGTTCTCCGGTGCTCCTGATACAACGGAAGTGCACGCTGAACGAGGCACTGACCTCACGTCTGTGATGATGACGAGGTGTTCGCAGTCCCCTTGGTGACAGTAGAGGTACGGGAATCCCACCTTCACCTTCAGATCCTCGAACCGCGTGTCCTCCATCTTAACCTTGCTGAACGACGGGTAGTTATGGGATTTTGTCCATTCGATGGTCGTACTGGATCCCAGTTACAGAGACACGAATCAACAGATTATCAACTACAGGGAAAAACTTTGGGTTTATATTTATTACCATTCTGTTGCCTACTTCACAACCTTAAAATTTTTTTTTGTAAAATCAAGCTCTAAATTACAAGGTAAATGAATGCGTCCAGCAGGGTGGTGGCAGCATCATGCTGTAGGACTGTTTCAGTGTTGATTTAACTGGTTTTCTCCAACAATCCTGTTAAGGATGCAGTTATCCCTGTACCTGGTGCAACTCCTTCGATCAAAGTTTTTCCTTTGACCCAACTTTCTACTTTCAGAAGGGCCTATACAGTTCATGATCTTCTTCCAGACGAGCCAGGCCTTTGTGCTGATGGTTGAAGGCAAGTAAATCTCAGATTTTGTTTAATAAAAGGAATTCGACGTTTTGTGCCCCGTCAGGGTGACCTAGAAAAGCTGAGTCACCTTTCTGCTGCAATCTGGGGTCCAACAGCATCTGACCATAACTCCTCCTAACATCCCCATCAAATATGAATAAAAGGGATAAACTTCACACAAAAAGGAGCAGAAATGTGGCTTTTCTTTCTTACAACAGCAAGTTCAAACATCTACCTGCTGATGTCCTGGCACTCAGGATATCGCATGTCGTTGTAGAAAACTCCTTCGAAGAAAAAGAAGGCCGACTTGAAAAGTTCCTGAAACAAAACACATTAGAATGAGACCTTTAGGTGGCGTCCCCTGGTTAAAGAACGGAACGAGTCGTCGTAGAATCTGAAGGTGTTCATGTACAGCTGCTTACCTTGCTGATGAAGTCTGGAGCCATGTCCGGTGTGCTGCTGAACTCGCCACACACCTGCAGGTCGCTGATGCAGCAGATGGCGTCCCGGAGCTCGGCCAAGGTGTGGGAGCCGGTCATCAGCAGCGTGGTGTGGGGTCTGATGTAGTTAAACTGGGGTGGACGTTTAAAGGGTATGGTGGCTCAGAAGGGGGCAACAATATGGGAAGGCCACAACAGCAAAAACCACAACAAAAAAAGTTCTCAACTTGCTAGCATTTTGTTTTAGCATCAATTTCATTTTAGCATTTGTTTTAGGGATTACAGAAAACATGATAAACTTGCCAGCAAAACTTCTGAGATCACTTCCGTTTTAGCGTCCCTTCTGTTTTGCCATCACTTCCATCTAGTATCGCTTACGGAAGCCCTAAAGGGTCATACATGCATACATTTGATTTCCCCCGTTTTCTTGTGATAACGAGATAATATTCCTCCGTTTTCCCGTGATAAGATAATTAATTTGAGATCAAGAAAACAAAACGATGTTGTCTGTTAAATCACCGCAGGAAACATCCTTCAGTGTAGCAATGTCAGAGGAGTGGGATAATATCGATCACCGCAGCACACATCTTTCCAATCAAGGCCTGACAGGCTGAAATAGCTTAATGCCTCGCTATTACAGATAATGTACACATTAGTGTGCGTCATCTGAGAAGACGGTTAGCAAGGCTTCATCTTTATCGGACGTGCAATCTAAGTGACCCGATGTAGTCATTAATTACGTAGGATAGTTGACCAGAGAAAACGGAGGAAATAAGATGTATGCATGTATGACCCTTTAGGGCTTCCGTAATCACTTCTGTTTTTGCAAAACTTTCGTCTTAGCATTTTAGAATTCATGACAAATTGCTAGCAAAACTTTTGAAATTACTTCCGTTTTAGCATCACTTGCATTATAGCATAACTTTTGGTTCAGCATAAAACGGATTTCACGATAAACTTGCTAGCAAAAGCCTCTGGTGTCACTTCCATTTTAGCATAACGTTCCTTTTATTATCACTTCTGTTTGAGCATAGCTTTTTTTTTTTTAGCATCACTTCCAGTTTAGCATCAGTTCTGTTTTAGCATCACTTTCCTTTTGGCATAATTTCCATCTAGCAACACTTCCATCCTAGCCTAACTTTTGTTGTGACATTTGCTTAGCATTTATTTGAGCGTTTTAGAATTCATGACAAACTTGCTGGCAAAACTTCTGACATCACTTCCCTTTTAGCATAAACTCCGTTTTCACATAAAACGTTAATTCACGATAAACTTCAGTCTCAACACAACTTTCAATAAACTTTTGTTGAGTTGGGCCTTTGTGTTTTGCTGACCCTTTGGGACCACCGTAAAAGGGGAAACGTCAGCTCCACAAATGAAGCATTTAGGAATAAAAGCGTGACAAAAAATAAAAAAGAGATAAATGCTCACTTTTTCATATCTAAGAGGAAAGTAGATGTTGATGGTTAGAATGAGCTCGCCCTCTGCGAGCATGTCATCCTGGTTCTCTGGTATCCGTCCAACAGTCAGACGATCCTGGAAACCATTCAGAGACGTGACATTTAATTTTTGGGTTAAACTACAAAGGTTTACCGTCTCCTCGGCTCCATAAGTGTGAACGCGGGTCCACAACAACAAAAAATACACCGTTCTGTGCAGAAGTGATCGACCACTCTTCCAATGAGCCGGACATTTTCAACATATTCTACTTCTCCAGGCTGCATGAAGCTCCATCAGGGGTTTTCTTTAAGCTTCAGCTCCTGTTTTACTCATTTTTTTTAAGTTAAGCTCTTGTTCTTTTCCTTACAGAAAAAAAAACCGAGGGATGTGGAGAAGTGAAGAACCAAAAAAACAACAGTACGGTTCATATAGCAGGTGAACAGTTCATGAAGGTCACATATTTAACGTTTACAGCTGATTTATAGGTTTTTTTAGCCAACAGTTGATCACCTTGTTGGGAGGAGTACATTTCCACCAAAAGAAAACTTGCACTTTATGTCGAAAAGTCATTTATTTGCTAGAGAAAAGAAAAAAATGCCAATTTATTTCAACCTATCAGACGTTTCCAAAGCCATGACATCATCATATGAGCGTTCTCTCATTGTAAGAGACAGTGATCATTTTGTATGTAAACTACATTAATAACTAAATCTCCCATTATTGTGGCATTTTGCAAATAGAAATAATTTAGTTCATCCTAACTAACCTAAAGCAAGAAAAGTTTGGTCTGATTTAACTTCAGACAGTGAGGGAAAAAAAATGTGCACGCTTTTTATTTGGAGTAAATGAACTTCTGGGTTTTAACTATATTACTGAACAATTTATGAAAGTAAATTGGGTTTCAGGTTAGGGTGAGATATCAAGTTACCATGGAGGCCTTAGAATGATTCGTTCATCTTTTCTTAAATATATTACGGGAATATTAATATCGGACATCTGTATCGGCCCAAATTTTCCACATCGGTGCCTCCATAGTTAAAATGGTCGTCTAGTACGATTGAAATATCTTTTATTAGCAAAGGTCTAAAGATAATCCCTCAAAGAACCTGGAGAATGAAGACCACCTCAAATCATTAAAGAAAGAAATAAAGTCCGGCTGCTTGGAAGAGAAGTGTCAAGAAATTGAGGTTCCTTCAATTTGCACAGCTCTGTAGCGCTGACAAAGAGGAACCGGTCAGAAAAGGAACAACCTGCGGTCTGTAGGGCCAGCAGTGACGCCCGGTTCACCCACCAGTTCATCCGCGTAGAGGTCATGTCTGTTTTTGGCCCTTATCAGAGGAGCTTTGTTCTCCTGCTTCTTTTTTCTGTGTCTGCCATTAGAAACAAACAAGAGTCATCAAACTGGAGAATCCCAGAATCACAGGAAGTGGTGTTAAAGAGGAGCCGGTCTTACATCAGAGTCTTTAGGGTCGGGTTCGGAGGTAAGACCTCCGGGTCAGGCTCCGCATCTTCAGAGTAGCAAAGGAGCGTGTCAACACTTCAGCCGGGAGAGAGAGAGAGAAAAAAAAAAGAAGATGGTAAAACACAAGAAGTTACACTAACACCAAATAAATAAATAAAAAAGAGCATATTCTAATTGTCGGCTGCATCCAACAGTAATCAGAACATCTCACCAGACAGGAATAACGTTAATCTATTTCTGTAATTAATTAAAAAGTAAAACCTATGAATCTGTTACATACAGATAGAAAAACCACATATTTATATTTCTGGTCATTTTGATAATTATGACTTACAGCTAATAAACTAATGAAGTTTCTAACAAAATATAAAATCTATAAAAAAAAGGGTTTTTGTAGTTGTTTTTTTATAGAGAAATGTATGCCCATGTTCTGTAAAGTTATGCACTCAAGGACTTGGTCTGGGCTCCTTTAGCGTGAATTACTGCATCATTGTGGGGAATTGAGGCAATACTTGTGGACCATTTTTGACCACGCTTTTTTTCCTTCCACTCAACTTTCCACGGAGATTCTTAAACATATTGTTGAGCAATGACCTGTTGTGGCTTTCCTTGTCTACGACTGTACATGGCCACAACAGAACATTCAGTACTAAAAATCATTTGTATTGCTCTTATGTAATATTATAATAATTAGGAGGGTGAACGTTAACCGACTGTAAGCCTCAAATAACATATAAGTCGGTATGTGATGACTTAATAGAGTGAAATAAATGCACTTTTTAAATGTTAGATAATATTCCTATGGAGTCGTATCATTAAAACTAGGTTATAAGTTATTTAAAGCCGCGCGTGAACCAACCTGCAGACTGATCGGAGTTCGGCCATGGTTTCCTCTCCGACCCCCATCTCCGCAGCGAACCTGGCTTCAAACGCGCTCTGGTCTCCCGGCTGGAAAGAATAGTCCTCCGGCTGCAGCCTTCTCAGCCACTCGTCCCGGAATGCGTTCAGGTGAAACGGTTTGGTGTTTACGTCCTGAAATTCATACTCCGGGACGCTGCTGCTCGCTTCCGCCTGCTGTGCGGAGGCCGCCATGTTTAACAGTGACGAAAAACAAATGCGTCTTCTTCTTCTTCTTCTTCTTCTGGATTTTATTGGCGGTTGGCAAACAACAAATGGTGCATTACCGCCACCTACTGGTATGGAGGGTGGACTGGAACGACGCTCACAAAATAAAAAAAAATTTCGTCTCGCTGAGGTTTTGGATCAGTTTCCTTCTTTCTATCCGATATTTCTGACAGTATAATATAACATGATCTATAGTTTCCTCTTCTCCACAGTAATCACATTTCGCTGTATTATGTTTCCCTATTATGAATAATGTATCGTTTAATCCCAATGCCCAAATCTTAATCTAGATATAATCACCTCCTCTCTCCTCCTTCCAGCGCTTCTCATTTCTCCAACTCTCCTTTGAGTTTTATATAACCATCTTCCCTTCCTTTCTTCCTCCCATTGATTTTGCCATCTTTTCTTAATTTCTTGCTTTATGATGCTCTTTATTTCTGACTGACAGAAGCTGATATCTAAATCAACTAATACATCTATTCTAGCTTCTTTTGCAATTATATCAGCTTTTTCATTTCCTCTAACTCCATAATGAGCTGGAATCCATAAAAGAATTCACTGTAAGTCCCATCATGTTTATTGTATAAAGTGTTTGTTGAATCTCTAATAGGATGTCTGGTCTGCTTTCTGAGTGGCTGCACTGTAAACTAGTCAATGAAGAGCTTGAGTCTGAACAAATGACTGATTGTATTGGTCTCATATCTTCAGCTAACAGTATCGCGAGCATTTCTCCTGTGTTTACTGATAGTCCATCATTGATCCTTTTCTTTACTATAACCTTTAACTCAGGAACTATAAATGCTATTCCAGTTTGATTCATTGTATTCTTTGATGCATCTGTATATATTTGCACATCATTATAATACTGATTAATATAATCATGCACTATATGCGAGTTTAATATGAATGCCATTTCCTTATTCCTCCTTTCTAATAAAATAAGATCTACTGATGCATCTGGAAGAATCCATGGTGGTATAACAGACAATGGTACTCTTTGACTAATGTTGAACTGATCCAGTTCTATTATTCTTTTATTTACCGTCCATCCCAAACTTTTTGTTTCCTTTCTTTCTTTCTCCCAGCATGATTTTAGAGTATCTTGTGTTGGATGATCCTGTCGCTGTAAATTTGCCCAATAATTAAGAGTTAGCTTCTCTCTTCTAATTTCTAATGGCATTCCACTCATCTCCACCTGTAATGCTGTTGTAGGTGTTGTTTTAAATGCTCCTGTACATATTCTCAGTGCCTGAATTTGAATATAGTTTAGTTTGTATCTGCTGCTGAACTATATGCTACACATCCATAATCTAACACTGACCTAATCAACCCAGTGTATATAGCCTTCAAAGACTTCCTATCTGCACCCCAATCACTCCCAATTAAGCATCTCATTATATTTAATACCTTTTTACATTTATCCACTATACTTTGAATGTGTGCACCCCATGTTATCCTTTCATCAAACCATAATCCCAGAAATTTAAATTGACTTACTCTTTCTAACTCCTGACCATATAACTTAAGTTTGACTTCCTCACCAACTCTTTTCCTTGTAAAAAACATTGTTTTGGTCTTATCAAGTGAAAATTTAAATCTCCATTTATATGACCATTCTTCAACTTTTCCAATGGCTCCCTGTAGTTTCTTTACAATAAACTTTATATTTTTCCCTCTCTTCCACATTGCACCATCATCTGCAAAAAGTGAAAACCCCATCCCACCCTCTATGTCATTAAACACATCATTTATCATTATAAAAAAACAATGGGCTCACTATGCTCCCTTGTGGAGCTCCATTTTCCACAGAAAACCACTCAGAATGAATCTTGCCAATTTTCACTTGTATTTGTCTTCCCATTAACTTTAATTAGTAAACCTTCTCTCCACATCATATCATAAGCTTTTTCTATGTAAAAAAAATACCACAACTACACTCTCTCTGTTTATTTGTGCTTTCCTGACTTCATGTTCTAAACACAATACCGGATCCATTTTATTTGTCCCTCTTCTAAAACCACTCTGATGTTTAGATAGGTATCCCTTATTTTCTATATAATAAATTAATCTCTCATTTATCATTCACTCCATTATTTTACAGTAATTAGATGTTAATGCTATTGGTCTATAATTTCCTGGATTTGTATCATCTTTTCCTGGTTTACGTATTGGTACAACCACTGCCTCCTTCCAACTTTGTGGCAGTCTCCCATCCTCCCATTCTCTGTTATATAAATCTAACAAAATGTCTTTAGCTGATTCACTGAGATGATTTAACATGATATAACAAACCTGGTCTTTTCCCGGTGCTGACAATTTGGATTTCTGAAGAGCTCGATTTAGTTCTCTTTGTAAAAGGAATATTTAATAAATTATCTGTTTCTTCTACCTGTTTCAGTAAATCTCTATTTTCTATGATTGTATTTTCTCTTCCTCTTCTTCCCTCTTCACTAATATTGCTTAAACTATGAATTTTAACAAACATTTGTGCCAACATATTCACCTTCTCTTCATCTTTTACTGCTGTTACTTCTCCATTATTTAAGATTGGATATCCATATTCTCTTTTTATACCATTCATCCTCTTAATCATTGACCAAACTTTATGTATTTTTGTCTCCCTCCCCACTGAATTACAAAAGCCCCTCCAAAAGTCCCTCTTTGCATTTTGAATGGTTTGTCTTACCTTAGCCTGTAATCTTTTATATTCCATAAAATTCTGAAAACTGTGATTTCCTTTTAGTATTTTAAAAGCTTTATTTCGAAACTTAATCACTTTATCACATTCCTTTGTCCACCAAGGTACGATCTTCTTTTTTCTTGTACCTTCTTTCTTCTTTACCGCCTGGTTTGCTGCTTCTAAAACTGCATTACAAACAGAAGAATTTAAATCATCAACTTCAACATTCATGTCAATCTTTTGCATTTCCTGGTCACAGACTAATCTATATTTTTCCCAATCTGCAGTATTAAAATACCACTTCTGCACTCCCCCTATATCATATTCCTCTACACTCAGCTCTATTTCAGTCATTATTGAATAATGGTCACTACCTAGAGTTGTTTCTTTTATTACCTGCCATGAACAAATACCTGCTAGTGAATCTGATACTAATGTGAGATCAATTGCTGATTCTGCTCCTGTTCTAATATTTACTCTTGTACCACTACAATCATTCAAATACACATCATTTTTTATTTCTATCAATTCCTCAATCACTGCTCCATTCCGATCATTAGAATTACCCCATAATGTACTGTGTGCGTTAAAGTCCCCACACCAA
Source organism: Valencia hispanica (assembly GCA_963556495.2). NCBI lineage: Eukaryota > Metazoa > Chordata > Actinopteri > Cyprinodontiformes > Valenciidae > Valencia > Valencia hispanica. The sequence goes on from OY747703.1 coordinate 56,379,999, forward strand.
ATTACTTTTCCCTCTAAATGTATGTTAAGTTCCTCTACTGATAACAGTTTGTTACTTGGGTTGTAAAAATGTACCCCTCTTATGCTACCATTTCTTGACCATATTTCAATTATAATGTACTCTAACTGTGTTCCTGTAGCTGTAACTCTATATTGCGTTCCTTGCTTTACAAATGTCATACACCCTCCTCCATTTCCTCCCTTTCTATCTCTACGGACTCCATCATAACCTTTAATAACAAAATCCAAAGTAGGTTTAAGCCAGGTCTCTTGAACACAGATTATTTCTGGTTTCTTTTTGCATTTGTTGATAAATCCTTTAAACTCTTGCCCATTTGCTATTAAACTTCCAGCGTTCCACTGTGAGATAATTATACTGTCCTCTCTCCTGGTCCTGTTGCTTTCCCCTCTCCTCCAAGTCTTTTATTAATTTGATCCCAAGATATATCTTTAATACCAAAAAATCTCTCTGCTCCTTTTACAATTATTTGAATTTTCTCTGTTTTGTGTTTACTTGATCTGTGCAGTTTATAACATAAGCAATAAACAAAATCCTCTTCTCCACTGTCAGTCCTGAATGAGTTTCTTGTGTCTGTACTAAATCGGATGTTGAGATTGGTTGAACCTTTTCTGTCTCGACCTTTGCCTTCTGTACCCTTTTAACTGCCTCTGCGTGACTTATGTTGTGAACTACTTTCACTTGTTCAACCTCCATGGCCTTCTTCCTGACTTCACAACCCCTATAACTCACCCTGTGTTGCCCCCCACAGTTACAGCATTTATCCAGTACATTATCTCTACATTCCTCGTATCTGTGTTCACCTCCACACTTGGGGCTTCTCTGTTTCCCCTTGCAAATTGCAAATATATGTCCATATCTCTGACATTTATAGCACCCGAGGGGCGGAGGAATATATGCTCTAACAGGAAAGCTCATGCATCCTATTTTAACTCTTATCAGGGAGGACAGCCTCCTGAAACTCCAAAAGAACTGATAAGCTATCAACTTTCTTCCCATCAACTGTTTGTAATAATCTTTTTACCCTGCTGACCTTGCCACCATGAATATTCATCTTGAGCTTTTCTAGATCCTCCTCCACTGGTATACCTGTAATCACCCCCCGTGTCACTTTACTTTCCCCTAGAATCCGTTTCTCTCTCACAATCTTCTTACAGATCCTTTCAGCATTTAACACTTTATTTTTCTGTTCTTCTGTCTTAACCACTATCAACAAGTTTCCATCCCTGAGAATTTTAGCCAGCTCCACTTCTCCAAACTTCTTTTTCAGTTCTCGTGATAAAGCTATTGGACTTAACTGCACATCCTCATCTTCCTTCCTGAACTTCATGATTATTTTAAATCCCTGCCTCACCAATATTGGTCCCTTCATCCGAACTATTGTCCTCTAAAGTTCGTTTACAGGACAAACTTTCTTCTTCTCTCCTGCCTCTTCCTCTTCCAGATCTTCCCCTACTAGTAACCGGGAACCAGTCACCATAATCCATGTCATCGTCATCCTCTCCCCGAGACGCCATTCCAGCCATTCACACACCACTTCGTGCCAACCTCCAAAAGTCCGTGATCCAAAAATCGTCGTCCGAAGCCAAAAACAATCAATTTTATCCGTAATCTTTTGAAATTCGTGCGCCTCTTCCTTCGTCGTCTCGATTAGTCTCCTTGTGGTCGTCAATCTGCCGGTCAGTGGTGATGGAAAAACATGTCAGATGGATACATGACACTAAGGACAACCTACTCGAGTCAACAAATGCGTCACCACCACCAGCGGGACTTTAGAGCGAGCCACTCGAAAAGGGATCATGGGTAATGTAGTTTTTCGGCTTTTCCACATGTTTTCAAAGGTAAAATTGTTCAGAAAAACGACATTTGCTTTCCGAACTGACTCTTGAACGGTGCTGTGTGGAGTTCTGTCAAGACACAAAGATACAACCTAGAAAGAACGCAAAGACAACAGCATTTTCTAAGCACCCTGTCAGGTAGGCTCCTCAACAACCCCAACCTCAAAATCCAATATGGCCGCCACACTTTTAACATTGCATTATTTAAATAAGTTGCATTTCTGACTGGGCCGGGGGACGCAGGGGACATGTCCGCAGCAATATTTCTGACTGACGGCTCTGTCCCCACCACTTTTTATGCTCCCAGCACAATTTCCACATAATCAGTGTCTGAACGGACTATTATTTAAATCCCTCCATTACTTTCTCATACATTCTTTTTTTTTTTTTCCTGCGAAGATGCTGCAGCATTCTTAGCAGAGGATATGTCGAGGTTTTAAAAGACTCGTAGAGTCCTTTAATGTCGCAGGTACCCTTTTCAAGATGGAAAAATACGTACATTAAATTTCAAGGGTCTGGCGGAAGTTTCTTTACTGCGGGTGAACAAATATTTATGTAATGCTTTTGTTTGTTTAAGACTCCCAAAGAGAAACCTGTTGACATGTTTGTGGAGAGAGCATGCCAGAATATTCAGCTCAATGTTCCCGCTATCTAGGCATCCTGCGCTGCCAGAGAGATTTTTCTGAAATTTATGAAAACTGAAATTTATTTGATGCAGATATTGCTGTGCAAAAAACGTCCCTGGCTTTAACTGTGTTCTCCGTTCCTGAATTGCAAATCCCGTCGCGGTAAAGTCTCTCTCTGGCAGCGCTGGATGCCTAGATAGCGAGAAATATTCCGCTGTCAGCGCAAAGTTGGGGGAATATATTCCGGCATGTTCAATTGGGAGTCTTAAACAAAACATTAAAAACAATTACATGTTCTAACTCGCAACCCGCCCGCATTAAAGAAACTTCCTCCCGGACCCGTGAAATTCAATTGCAAAACTTTATGATGTAAAAACTTTAAGCGGGTCACCAGGAGGTACCCGCCCCTGTTGCAGGAAATTTGAAGTTTCTCCGCACAGAACTGCAAGGGTTGCAAAGGGAACACGTTTTATTGTTGCGCATAGTCTTCTGGGGCGAGTATAGGCCTATAGAAGCAGCTTTCAGTTTCTATGCTCCTCTAATCTGGAACAACCTTCCAGAAAACTGCAAAGCTGCTGAAACACTGAGTTCTTTTAAATCACAACTAAAAACCTATCTGTTTAGAGCTGCCTTTGAGTAATGAGTAATGTTTTCATATATCATGTTTTGTTTATGTTTCTTGTTGTTTAATGCCTTGAAGTATCTGTGTGTGCTTCTCCCTTTATTGCTGTTTTTACTTTACCTCTAATCATGTAAAGCACCTTGAATCACCTTGTTGTTGAAAGTGTTGCTATACAAATAAAATTGCCTTGCCTTGCCTACACAGCCAACACTGTACTTTGTGGTGTGATGTGGATTTTAATAAAGCCATGCACGCCATCCGGCCCCTATTGATGGTTTTCATTGCCGTTTAAAAAACAAAACACATGGAATAAAGATGCGATTTTCAACACCTGATTATACACTGCAGTGCATAAACCTGAAATGGATGAATATTTATAGACTATATAAATAATTAATAATTACATAATAATAATAATAACAAGTCCCCAAATGACAAAGCATTATCTTTAAAGGTTTTCCCTAAAAAACACTTCACACACAAAAAACTGTGTTTCTGAATTCAAACACCATGATCATTTGCAAAGTAGGAAGGTTCTCTAATCCTGTTAGGGACTTTTAGTACAGTTTTTTAAATAAAGATCAAAGCATTAAACAAACCCTTAATCAACATTTAACCCTTAATATAATTTGTATTTATTCTTTGGGTTAATCTGGAATGTGTTTTAGAGTATGGGGGGGAGCATCTGCACATTTTATTGTAATGACGATATAATTATTATTTGGTATGAATGAACAAAACACCTGAATGACCTGGAAGGCGTTACAAAGCCATTTCTAAGGTTTTGGGACTCCAGAGAAGCACAGTGAGAGCCAACACCCCCACATGGAGAAAACACATAACAGTGGTGAACCATCGCAGGAGTGCAGTCCATCATCGTAATTGGCTCGCCAATATTTGGCTTAGAAAACCCAAACTGGAGGCTTTAGGAGTGGCCTAGTCAAAGTCTGGAGGTAAATCCTGCTAAGATGCTGTGGCAGCACATGGGAAACCCTCCAATGTGACTGAATTAAAACAATTCTGCTACTGCTGCTAAGGGTGGCATAACCAGGCATTAGGTTCAGGGAGCAGTTACTTTTTCACATAGTTTGGTTTGGATAGTGTATTCCCCTTAATGAACAAAATGACCATCTAAAAACAGGTTTTTTCATTTACTCAGGTTATCTTTGATATTAATTTGATGATTTGAAACATTTAAGTGAGACAAAAAAGCAAAAACAGAAGAAATCTGTAACGGGGCAAATAATGTTTCTCAGCACTGCATATGATGCAGTAACACATTAATTAATCACATATTTAGTATCACATTATATAATTAAATCGAGAAGTTACATTGGAAACTGCAGGCAGAACCCACCAATGATTACCAGCGACCTTTTCTCTAAACCTAAACTCTCCAGATTAGCGTGAGACTTTTTTGAAACGTAAGCCCCTCCGTGGCCCCCCGACTGGAGTCACATCGTCGTGGTGCCACAAAAGGACGGATGGACTGGCAGGAAGATTGAAACCCGTCATTCATTTCTCTTCCTGGTTTTTTTTCTCTGGCCGTATAACTCCAGCAGGTTTGACTCAGAGAATGGTTTAAAAGTAAAAGGGCGGTGCGGCAGAATGAATGAGAAAACCACTGGAAATAATTGTTTAGGCTGACGCATCACATGGCAGAAGATAGTCAGATATAATGGCAAACTCTTAAGTAGCACAAACTTTGTGTTACAGTTGATGAACGTCAGTAATGGCTTAGGGGATGAGTTCCTTTAGGACACATCGTTTTTCAGGGTGTAGCTTTTTTCTCCCTGACTTTCCCAGATCGGTACTCACACGTTGTCATTTTTTATTTATTTATCTAAAGTAAATGCTTCCAGCTATTAAGCACCAAAAAAATCTGTACAAAATAAAAACAAAGACATGCAATTGTGCATCAATAAAAAGTTAAATTCATTAAATGTATAAGGATTTTTTTTTTGTTGAAACCAGTTATGTATTTAAAAAAAACACAACCTTTATTAAATCAAAATTAATTTAGTCTTTGAATTTGTAAATGTGTTTTTTGAAATGTAATTTTGTTTTTCAATTTGTTCAAGTGTTTTTTTTACTGTATTTGTCTTTTAGGATATGTGCATTTGTTTTTGTTAGTGTAAATGTGTTTTGCACTTATCAGCCACCGTAGAAAAGCCACTCTGAGAGGAAGAAGCAAATACTCCAACAGCAACACCATGAGAGACAAAACATGGTGGTTACATTAAAACTTCATAACAAAGCATTGGCGGTATTCTGCTATATTAGTTACCAAGTAGATTAAGGACAATAAAATCGGTGTTTTAGAGCTTTCGTCACAAAGTAATGATCTCAAACATGTGTTAAAAGATTCATGTGAGCAAAGCGACCCAGTTGCACCGATTTTGTCGAGAGGAATGGGTCAAAACTCCAGCAAACTATCGTGAAAAGCATGTGGAAGGAAACACACATTTTTGATCCAAGTCATACAGTTCAAAGGCAGTGTTACAAAATACAACAGAAGGTAGACTATAAATATAAATACAGTATATATGTTTATCTTCCGTTAAATTTTATTTTTAAGGAAGTGTTTTACTGACAGAGCTGGGGAATTAGAAAATGCCACTTTTGAGGGAAAAAATACCTCTTTTTGAGCACCACAAACTTCTTATGAGACACAAAACTTCACAATACAAGTAAAATACAGCTAAAAAGGAGTTTTTCCAGCTAATTTCTAGATTTTGCAAGGCTTAATATACTGTCTTATTTCAAGAAATCTTGTCAAGACAATTTTCACGTGTTCCACTGGCAGATTTTTTTACTTATTTCAAGGAAAATTATCTTGTATGAAAATTTTTTTTAACTTGTTTTGGAAGGGGCATTTTTTCCAGTGTACAGGGGCAGTATCTGGTTATAATGAGAAACTTTCTCATGTTAACGAGCTTTATATCTCATTAAAACGAAAATTTGTTCCCCTTTTTTTAACAAGAAAGGTTGTAACAGTGAAATGTTGTCTAGAAGAAACAGAGAGAGATGATGGAGAGTCAGAGGGTTTATGAAGTCATAATCTGTCAGAGGAATGAACGTTTTTATGTTCTTATAACGAGGAACGTTCTCGTTTAACTGCTGCTGAATTTATTTTGTAGCTCTGGCATTTAATAGCTTCTGTATGTCTCAAACCTTAATGTTTAAATGTTTCCATTTTGTTTTTTGTGGTTACACACAGCCTGATCCAATGAATTCAATTAAATTCAATTCAGTTTATTTATATAGCGCCAATTCACAACAGATGTCATCTCAAGGCACTTAACAAGAAGTCATTTCAATACATTTATACAAACATTCCAATCAGTTAAAAAGTTTCCTATTTAAGGAATCCCAGCAGATTGCGTCAGTCATTGGCGTGAGCTTGGGCCCCGTTGATGCAGACTTTCCAACCACAGCAATCCTTCAGCAATCCCTCATATGTGAATGACCGACCCGCTTTCATAACCAGTTCCTTAGGAGGATGCGGTTCAAACGGCAGGAACGTTTGATATGAACTCTGAATCACTGCAGCGGATTCAAACTCTCCAAAGGTCAAAGAGTGTCAGGAGATAAAGAGTGTGAGCCGTTGAGAATGTCCTTCATGATGTCCTCCAGGTTAGAGATGTTTGTCAGGACACTGAGGATGTTTAGGTAGCCGAGGCCTCAGCCGACCCCACCAGAATCCGTCTTGTTCACTAATTTTCCGCATGATTTTCCCTTTTAACATTACGTTTTATGAAGCTGCTTATTTTCTTTTTTATTACTTCTCAATACTTGGTATTCTTTAAGGAATGTTTGCCCCTTAAGCTAGAGAACCAACACTAACTAAAACATTGTGTTCTTCATAAGCACCCTGTTTCACCCAGTTAATTATGTTCCATTTGGGTTTGATGCATTGAACCTTTTAAATCTATGTAAATGGGTCTTTCTGAGGGAGCACGAGTGTTACGGAGTAAACCAACCAGCAGAAAGCTGTGGTGTGGGCTGAGCTTGTTAGGTGGAGGCCACTCCCGGCTTCTTAGATCATGATAAGAAGCTGGAGACAAACTGTTTGTCTTTCTCACCAGAGTTTTGGCAGGAAAAGACCTCCAACTCTTCTCCTCACCGGTGCCGTTTCTTTTCATTAGGTCCTGAGCTCAAATGGAGATGAACAATGGTGGATTCAAGGAGGTGAGTTTTGTTCCAGCTTCTGTTTTTTTCTTTTTTAAGATAAATCACCTGTCATTGTTTGTGTCTGTATTATTTGATCTCATGAACAAGGTTGAGCATGACTTTTATTTGTTTATATATTTATAGAAAAGGTTCTTTCCTTTATGCTATTTGCTGTAGAGAAAAAAACCAAGACCATAAATGCATTGATCTAAAAAAACCTAATGAACATTTTTTGTCTAATAATTTTTAAAGATGGATGCAAAGAGTAACCCTCAGCTTTACGATGAGGTGTCCAATAATTTGGATTATTCACATGGGAACTTCTAACACTGCAGGGGGGGTGGGGACATCCTAGGATGGGAATCCCAAGGTGTCACCCTCCCATCGTCTTAATGCCTTGTTTTGACAGTTTTGACTGAATATCTTAATTTTGTGGGTTTGTTTGGGTTTTTAGGTGGAATTCGATCATATCAGTCAAAACGAGATGTAAGTACAGTCAAAGTTATTCAAATGTTCATTATTTTTTCTAAAGTCACATCAAAATCTTATATAGTAACATTACATATTAATCTGGATGTGAATTTGAGTGGGGTTTATACCAAAGAGTTCTATTTTGGTCACAAGACATTCTCCCAATCCTCCTCTGGATCATCCAGATGGTATTTGGCAAACTTTAGACGGGCCTGGACATGTGCTGGCTTAAGCAGGCGGACCTTTCGAGCGCTGCAGGATTTTTATCCATGGCGAAATAGTGTGTTACTAGTAACCTTTGTTACTGTGGTCCCAGCTCTCGTCAGGTCATTGACCAGTTCCCCCTGTTTAGTTCTGAGCTGTGTCCTCACCGTTCTCTAGATCATGTGTACCCCACAAGGTGAAATCTAGCATGGAGCCCCAGGTAGAGGAAGATTGTCAGTGATCTTGTATTTATTCCATTTTCTAATAATTGCTCCAACAGTTGATCTCTTCTCACCAAACTGCTTGCCTATTGTAGATTGGCTCATCCCAGACTTGTGCACGTGTAAAATCTTGTCCCTGGTGTCCTTAGACAGCTCTCTGGACTTGGCCATGGTGGAGGCTGGAGTCTGACTGTTTTAAGGTGTAGACAGGTGTCTTTTGTACAGATAATGAGTTCAAACAGGTTCCAATACAACAGGTAACAAGTGGAGGATAGAAGAACTTCTTAAAGAAGAAGCAACCGGTCAATTCTTGCTTGTTTGTAGGTGCTAAATACTTATTTTCTGCACCATCATACAAATACATTCTTTACAAATCACAAAATGTGATTTCCTGCATTATTATTATTAATTTTTACATTTTGTCTTTCAAAATTGAAGTGTACCTATGATGAAAATTACAGACCTCTCTCCTCTTTTTAAGCGGGATAACTTGTTCAATTGGTAGGCCGCCAAATACTTGTTTGCCCCAGTGTATGTTTTTGTGACAGGTTGCTTGTAGCAAAAGGCTTTACGGGAAAATAGCGAAAGAGCGGCATGATCATTGATCAAAAATTAAAACAGGTTAAAACAGAAAGCAAAATAAATCTGAGAAGTTTAAGAACTGTGCAGGAGACTCCAATTCTAGTCTCAGCATGATTTTCATGTTTGGTTTAAATTTTGGATTTCAGTTTGTCATTCTTCCTTTCAGCCAACTTGAACTGGATTTGGAGACGGCGCTGGAAGAGTGTAACATTGCCCTCCATCTGTTTCTGAACAACCGGTTTGCAGACGCTTTGGCTTCATTAGAACCCCGGTAAGTCACTGACATTCCTTTAAATAAAACGTCAGTAAATTAATAGCCAGATGCCGCATTAGATATTTTTGTTCTCTGTCATTTTGACCAAAAGTCCAGTCATAATCTATTTTTACCCATCAACTTTTAACATATTCAATAGTATTTTTTTAATTTTTTAATTTTAAATATTATTCAATCCGAACAAGCTGAACAGAGAACTGCATATATTTAAAAAATGAAATGAAACAATAGCACTTAGAATAAAAATAGTTCACCTGCTGTGGCCTGAACTCACAGTCTAACAACTTCCACAGAAGTGTGAAGACTAATCTGTCAAAAATGACTAAAGTCCTTCAGATTTTTCTGTCACGTTTCTAGAAAACCTGTTTGTTTGGATTGTTGAGTTTGTACAGCAATTAATCTCTTTTGCAGATCATCAGTTCTCAGACTCAAAAATCCTTATTTGGTGAGATAAAATCTTTGACGTCAGAGTTAAAATGGACAATTATCGTGTCCATTACTATGGAGGATTAGGACATTTTCTCAAAATTCTGGCCTTAATCCAAGAGTTTGGACTTTTTCTCTCAGAATTCTGACTTTAATGTTAGGATTCGGAAAGAAACGTTAGAATTCTGAGATTAAAGTTATAATTATGAGAAAAAGGTAAATATTCTGAGGGTAAAATGTCAGAATTGTTTGGTAATAAGTCGGAATTATGTGAAAAAAGTCAGAATTCTGAGGTTAAAAAAATACATTTTTAGAGGCCCTAATCCCCTTCCATACTCCCAGAAACTCTTCAGATGCAGCAGGCCAAGAAACACAACAAAATCTCATCACACGCTCCTGTGACGAAATCTGGACATTATTCAGGGTCCACCTGCAGTTGGAGGGGAGCGCCCTGAGCCATCCTTAATGTTTCTGCAGCTTCTCATGTGCTTTGCACCAAGTGGAACGAGTTCTTTTCCTTTTTTTCCCCCTCTTTTTTTAAAAAGGAAAATAACCACAAAGCATCTGCAGACTATTTAAATGCCGTTTACCACACTAAGAGTTCTGTTTCGGATCCACAATCGTGACGTAATCTGTGGATTTTATACAGACTGAAAGAGAAACTAATTTCCTCCATGACAGCAACCAAAAGAAGCATGCAGAATTTTAAAACCACTTTTATTTTTTACATATTTTACAGTCGTGATGCCTTCAGTGCAAACAGAATCCTTACATCCAAACACCGACGGCTACTTTTCATTATAAAACACGTTTGATCTTCATTCACTGAAGCATTGTGTTTCTGTCCTTTTAGGAAGAGCCACAGTATGTATCATGCTATGGGCTACAGCAGCATCTTACTGATGCAGGCTGCTATGACCTTTGACCCCAAGGACATGGATGTTGCCATGACGTCACTAAAGGAAGCTCTACATACCTGCCAGAGGTAGGGCTGGAAAAAGCAGCAGCACGTTTAGGGTAATTTTACATTGGTAACAGAAATTAACAATATGCCATATGCATTTTCCCACATTACTGGACTGAACTGATTTTAATACAGAGGTATACCTGTTTAAATATTAATGTGTTAGTACGGCAAATAAAATAATGAAAAGATTTATCTGACTGCAGCAGGTTGTCGTGCTGCTGATCATCACTGCTCGAATGGCAACCTGCCAACCTAGAGCATCCAGATTTCTGTGCCAGTCTTCTGGATATAATGACATCCACTTCATCTTTATGCATTTGTTAAAATCACAGGTAAACAAATTGAATTAAAATGGAGAGAACAATTAGCAGATTACATTTCTGTAGTGTGGTGAAACTTTGTGATTTAAGAAAAAATAGGCTTAAGTTTGGCCCAAAATTTAAACTTCGGCATAAAATTCCTGTCCTGACATGGATCTAGGTCAAGCAAAAGCTTGGTGTGCTGGTACATTTGAAACATTCCTAGGCTCTGTGCGCACATCTTTGCCTCCAATCTTGTGTCTCCCAAGACAGAGAAGTAGTGCTGTGTTGGAAAGGAAAAAAAACAAAAAAACGATTTTCTGATTCTGAATCGCTTCTTATAAAAAATGCTTAAAAATCGATTTGATCATTTAACATTGTTAGCCCCTTTTTACAGCTAAAATAGGACGGAAAAGTTCAGACGGGCCATTTTAAGGTCTGAAAGGGTTAATACAGTTTCCCCCGGTAAACTGTAACCGCATCCAGTGTTGCGTCAGTGAATTACAGGCATATAGTTAAGGTAACAGCTCAAAAAAAGGTTTTTAATAGCACTGACCTTTAACAAAATCGAAATTGGAAAATTGGACTGGATTGGATCGTGATAATCGATTCTAACTCTTGAGAATCTGAATCGAATCGCTTCTTGAAATGGTCTTTATGTTGGTTGAACAAAGACACAACAAACTTATTATTGCTGTATTCCTCTTATTTAAAAAAAAACTGTCTCTATGTCCTGAAATAATTATTTCCACATCACAGTTTATTTAAAATTCTTAAGTGGAACTTTAGAATATTTTTTACAATGAAATATTTGTGAGGCTAAACAACACAGTGTTGTTTCCCAACTTAGATTTCGGAGGAAAGCTGGAATAATGGAGACGTTGGCAAACTTTTGGCATGGACAACCTGTTGAGAATTTGACAGAAGGTGAGTGGGCAGCTGTGTCCTCAGATTGCTGCAATTAATGACTGGAATATAGTAGTTTATGAAAGGAAATTGGGTGGAATTTAGCACAATGTGCACCTCTTTAACTTTAAAGAGCTTTAATATTTGGTTTTGCATGCCTCACTGACAGAAGAGATGCACGCTGAGCTGTGCTACGCTGAGGTCCTGATGCAGAAGGCAGCGCTAACATTCCTGGATGAAAGCATCATCGCCTTTATCAAAGGAGGAATGGGAATGAGGAACAGTTATCTGATTTACAAGTAAAGAAAAATACAATCTTGAAGAAAATATCTTTTAGTTATGCTAAGTTGATATTGAGACATGATGTCTCAAAACTAGGAATTGCCAGGCAATGGAAAACGCTATAATAGATGCAGAAAAGGAGAAGAGCACACACATTCATTTTCGAGGCGGCGTCAACATGGGCATCGGATCATTTAACCTGGTAAGAAGTGAGAAAACTCCTGCAAAAAAGTTAAACAATTATGCTCAATACTTTATACTTGCATAGTACGTTGCGTACTTTGATACTTTGCATGGTTTTAAACTGGTCCTTATTTCTTTGGATTTTGCTACAAGATGACAGACTTTCACATTTGTGTCGATCAATAGTGCTTGAGCTTTTTTGAAGGTCTTCCACGGCTTTTCTTTGGACACTGGCTGCCTTTTTATTTGTCATCTGTGGGGTCCAAGGATAAAAAAACTGAAGGATTAAAGAAGTGTGAGACCTAAAAAAAAAATCAGCTGAAGAAACTGGAACAAATTGCATCAATTTAACATTTTGCTGGTATCAAAGTACCAAACAATCCAGTTTGAAATTGGTTCTTTACAAAGTTGTTTGTTATGTGTTGATACAAAAAGCGATTCAGAACCAAAGGAATATTTTTTGCCTGAATAATTCATGGGTCATGGTTAAAAAAAGAGGAGAAAGAAGATAAAATTGTAATTAAAACCTTCGGAAACCCTGAAGCATTATTGACCAAAAGCACTAAAAGAGGTGGACAGAACTGGGGCGGGGGAGGAAATCTACCTTACTGTGTCTAGCTAAGATGAAGGGACGGTCAGTAGTCAAAGCTCATAAAATGTGCTGCTGTGGATTTGAGGGAGAGGAACAGGAGAAGACAATAAAGTACAACATGCAGTGAAGAAACGGGGAAAATGTTGACGATACACAGCAATGAGTTCCTTTACAAAGAGATGGTTTGGTCTCACAAGAAGCGCCACGACCTAAAACGTTTATCTGAAGGTCAAAGAGAAAGTACCACAGTCTGGAGGAGTCGAGCTAACAGCCACACAGAGCAGGGCCAGGTTAAGTTCAAATGTCCAACATCTAAAACATCTCAACCCAAACAAGCCCACGCTTGCCCCATCTGCCAAGCATGTTCCTATTGCGCCACTAGCTGTGAGTTACTTTACTAAATACATGCTGATATATTCTGCTGCTGATCAACTGAGTCAGTCAGGAGTTCTGCTGTCCCTCTAACCACTTCTTCATAATCGGACTCCTACAGATATACTCTTATCTTCACAGAAATGGCACATTCTGTCACTATTTTTATCGATTGTGGTTTTTGCCGTGGCAATAGGCTGACATCACTGGGAGGCCCAGCGGATTTGCAGCAGAAAAAAAATGAAAGTGTCATCACGGGTATATAGGCACGGACGCAAGGACAGAATCAGAATTATCCGGTTAATTGGCCAAGATTGTGCACAAAAGAAAGAAATTTGACTCCTGTTTCAAGCGCTCATAGCGTACCGACGTTATGCATAAATTAGGGATGTCCGATTATATCGACCGATATTAACATTAAAATGTAATATCAGAAATCAAGATTTCATTCCGATTGAGACGGCTGGGTTATGCTGATTGTTAATCCGATCGCTGTTCATGTAAACACTTATTCCGAATGTCGCTCACTACTGCGCATGTCTGTTACGTCATGCGTAGACGTGCATTACCTCGGTGTAAAACAATAAAGAGATTCGGATTAGAATTTGACTGTGTACACAACAATAAAGGCTTGTAGATGGAAAACCGTGACCAGAAAAAAATAAAAGCACGCTCTAAAGTACTTTGTACCGCTCCCTTTTAAACACTCGTACACTGTAAAAAATGTTCGTTGTGAATTTACAGTAAATCACTGGATAAGTTTTGTATGACTTTCACAGTAAGGATTACAGTAAATTACTGTGAAATATACACACAGCAATTTACTGTAATTTTATTTCTGTGATATTACAATGTATTGTTGTAAAAGCACAACTGTATACTGTAACTTTACAGCTTCATTGACAAAGCAATTACTGTGATATTACAGTAAATTACCGGGGAATTACAGCCTTTTGCTGTATATCATTACAACAAGGCCCTGCACTTTTACAGTGTGCACTGTGAAAGTGATGTACAAGTTGACAATAATTTACTGTGAATTTACAATGTATACTGTGGAAGTCATTCTAAAATTGTCCAGTAATTTACTGTAAAAGTAATAAAGATGAAGCTTCCATTTACTGTGAATTTACAATCATTGTACAACAAACAACTCTGAGGTAAAGTCAATGTTAGCCCAATGGCATATTTATTAACAAATGAATATTTTTCAATGTACAGCAGATGCCAAGAACTTAAAGAATTCAATAAATTCAACTTTTCTAGTCATAAAAGCCATCTTAAAATGCAGGAAATGCAGAGAAATTGTGCAAACTTGCAATTCAACAACCTGTCTCACAATTTAACCATTCAACTAGCTGTGTCACAATAACAGTAACGGACAGGGTGGGAATGAGTCCTTCACGGCAAGATAAGAGAGGAAGGGAGACAGCGAAGAAGGGATGTCGTAAAGGGCACAGGCGCTCCTCTCAGTCTCAAACATTATAATGAGTCCACACGCAACAGCATTGTGTCAAAATCTTGTACTGCAAAGTTGTCTTAAAATTATTTTTTTTTTAAGAACCAGGCTACTCAAAACTGAGCCTAACAACTACTGCTGCAAAAAAAAACTATGATGCCCACTCAAAGTCAATAAGTTTCCTCAAAAGGGTGCTCACAAGGCTTCATTGTTGTCCGCTTCATGGTCTTTGAGTCTCTTTCAGGATGGATGCCCAGGAAGCACCTGTTAATAAATAAATAATAGTTTCAGTTTTAAATAGACTTACAGTTTGTATTGCAGACAGCAGTTATCAAGATGTTCACCTGTGCTTTTTCCCACACCAAACCCTAATAGATTTATAATCCAAACTTGTTAGATCAGGTTTGCCTGAGGCAAAGTGGTTGATTCTCTACTACGAGAGGCCATATCAATGTGCGCCGCCAATGAAATGCGTCTCAAGACAATCATTGACTTGGAAGTCTGTACTATAATGTCAATTACAAGATTAAATGTGATCTTTATAAAATACCTTTAAATGAACTCCAGCGTTGACGATCCAGCAGCAGGATACTCAAGGTTGAAGACGTAATAGCTGCTGAAGAAAGCCGCTACTCCGTGTAAAAAGGACGGGTTTGGGCCCCATCACTACATGTCCCTCGATCAGCTACTCCGTGTAAAAAGGACGGGTTTTGGCCCCATCACTACATGTCCCTCGATCAGCTACTCCGTGTAAAAAGGACGGGTTTGGGCCCCATCACTACATGTCCCTCGATCAGCTACTCCGTGTAAAAAGGACGGGTTTGGGCCCCATCACTACATGTCCCTCGATCAGCTACTCCGTGTAAAAAGGACGGGTGTGGGCCCCATCACTACATGTCCCTCGATCAGCTACTCCGTGTAAAAAGGACGGGTGTGGGCCCCATCACTACATGTCCCTCGATCAGCTACTCCGTGTAAAAAGGACGGGTTTGGGCCCCATCACTACATGTCCCTCGATCAGCTACTCCGTGTAAAAAGGATGGGTTTGGGCCCCATCACTACATGTCCCTCGATCAGCTGCTCCGTGTAAAAAGGACGGGTTTGGGCCCCATCACAACATGTCCCTCGATGGATATAAGCCATCCAGAGGGCTTCATCATGTTACCTGAAATGAACAGATACAACATTATGAATGAGCACTCAGTGATCTGCTTCAGATACAAAGGGCTATACAAATGTAATTCTTATTATGATTATGTATTGTAGTCATGTAGATTTCTAAAATGAAAACAAAACAATGAGTTAGAAATATGGATACTAGATCAAAGTAACATTACCTTGAATGATCAAGCAGGTGGTGCTGGGGAGTTCTGCAGTATTGACGTCTGCAGCAGTGGACCATGGCTGTAGTAACACACAATAGCATGGATTTAGGATAAGGTAGTAAATCATACAAAGTAAATGTTGATCAGGTAGGCTAATCACTCATTTTGCATTTTTAATATTTGTATGAAAAAAAAATCTTGCATCAAACTCTCTTTATTGACTTACCCCCAAAAGCAGTCTCTATATGGTCCTAAAACAGTCAAATTCCTTCTTTTTTATATATGATCCTCGTAAAATACGTCTTTGGGTTCGTAGACCAACTTATTTCCCACATACAGCAAAGCTTCGAGGAGTTTTTACCCGCTAAATGACTCTTTCATTTGGAAAGTGTAGCGGAAGTTTTATTTTTATAACTCCGCGCCTGTGTTCCTGTTTAAGCGGAAATAGTTTTAATAGTTTTAAAACTAGTTTTAATGGGCCGTTTGAATCACTAAGTTATTGAAGTTAAACAGCTAACGGTTAGCCCAGCTAATCTATGAAAACCTCGACGAATTACAAAAATGTGCTCGCATAAATAGTAACGTTTGTCCCATCATTTGTTTTACAAACTTTAAAAACACTAGATTTGTCTAAACGGTAATAGTGACATGAAACATTATAGCGAAACTCACGTCATTACTACTATTAGCAAATGCTGTAAGAGAACTTTCAACAATTTCGGGCACTTGCTAACAAAATATGAACTGTGTCATGCGATAAACGTTCATTTGAAAGTAAATATTATTATATTAAAATAACATTCAGCCCAGTAGAGAAGAGGGAAATGGCGGCTTCAGTTCAAAACAGTAGTCGGTTATGTCATGTGACTTCCCAGGGCATATTTCAATACAGTATTTTACTGTAATAATACTGTTTAATGTTGTGAAAGTCTTGCGTTTTTTTACTGTGTTGCTGTGATATTACAGACCTTGTTGTGATATAACTGCAGGTTTTAGATTGCAGGATTTTACTGTAAAATTACAGTAAAATGCTGTAAAATCCAAGGATACTGTAGTTTTAATTACAACAACTTACTGTAAAATAATACAGTTAATCATTGTGAAATGCTGGTAATTTCTAACAGTGTAGCCATGTTTGTTTACAGCTGAAGTCTGCTACTTCTTCTACGGCCGTTTCCGGTATTTTAGATTGTTCTGCGCATGTCAAAATGATCTATTCCGGTCGAACGTGTGACAGATGTAAACGCTTGTTATAATCTGAATCATTTTTTCAGGGCCCATGTACACAGTCAAATTCTAATCCGAACTATGGTCCAATTAAAGACATTTTGCACATGTAAACGCAGCCATTGCTTAATCTCAAGAAAAGGTATGCAAATATCTGTGCTGCTGGAAATTCACTCACCTCAAGATGTTCAATGCTTGAAACTGAAAGTGAAACACATGACATGGCTTACTTTGTGATTCATTCGGTTAATAATTATCTGAAGACAAATAGAACGAGACAATGATGTAATGCCAGAAGTAATAGACCCTGACCCAGGTAAAGACTTCGACGATCTTGTTCCCAGTCTTCATGCGCTATTTAAACAAGGAGCTCATCAGAAGCTGTCCCACAAAGTTCCTTCATTTCCTCATGAGTAACACGTTCATCGAGACAGTGTGACCACAGTTTAACACCGACTCCCCTTTTCACTAAACTGAGATTATATGATGCTGACTGTTATGGAAACACATAACAAAACAAGATGCTTTTCTTTTAATGAATTCTGTGTAACCACCTAGTTTTATGTGTTGTCCGTTATCAGATACTGTCCATGCTTCCATCCAGAGTCCTCAGACTCATGGAGTTTCTGGGCTTCTCTGGAGAAAGGGTAGGAGGTGACACTCTGTACAGTTCAGAACATTTGCTTTGTGATGATGTTGTGTCAGTCTTACTGTGTTAAAGGGGGTTTCGGTCAGTTTTTACAAACCGTTTTACAGGAGCTGGGATTGTCGCAGCTGAGAGAGGGGGCAGCAAGCAACAGTCTCCGTTCCATCCTCAGCACCTTGACTCTGCTCATGTTTCACCTCTACATGAGTGTGATCCTTGGTGAGATAACATATTTATGTGAAGCAGAATTTCAGAGTATTGGAGATGTTAGTGGATTGAAACTGATCTTGGCGCTCCCGCAGGTACTGGTGAAGGAGACCTCCCAGAGGCTGAAGCTCTGCTAAAACCGTATGCTGATAAGTTCCCTAACGTAAGCACCACTGAACCTTACTGACAAATATATCGTTATGGGAAAAAGAAGGTTTCCATGTCCGTTAATCTATTATGAGAAAAACTAAGTACACCCCATGATTCAGCACCTTGTAGAACCCACTTTAGTTGCCGTTTTCTTCCAAGCTTAATAAGTCTCCTGCATAATTATGAGGAAGTTTTTGCCTGACTCTTGTGAGGTATTAACACATAGGTTTCCCCACAGTACTTCTATCAGGTTGAGGTCAGTACTTCGAATGGGCCATTGCAAATCTCTGATTCTTTTCTGTTTCAGCCATTCTGTTGTAGATTTATTGTTGCGTTTGGGATGAAGGTCCTGTTGATGGCCCTGTTCGGGCCAAGATTCAGGCCTCACATTTAAATCTAAACAGTTTAGTACATAAAGAAGGTTCCACGGACATTTGCCTGCGAAATAAACCCAAACCATTACGCAATCAACACCGCTATTGACGGTCTACACAAGCTGTTTGTACCAATCATCTGTGGTTGGGTTTCCTCTAAAAATGGCTGTCTGTCATGGCCAAACATCTCTACTTTTTTCCCATATGTCTGGGGCAGATTGTTCCATGAGTGTCGTGGTTCATTCGGATGCAATTTTGCAAAGCTAAGTCATGCAGCCATCTTTGTTGCAGAAAGAAGAGGATTTCTCCTTCAACATTTCCAAACAAGCCAAACTTCTTCTGGCTTTTACTAACTGTTCTTGTAAAGTCTGAGTACGCTTAGAGAACAAGGTCTGGGAAGTCCACTCCTGGGAAAATTGGACGCTGGGTTAAATGTTTTTCTTTCCTCGTGAATAACATTTGCGCACTGGAGAACGATGCCGTTCAAATAAATTAAAAAACAACTTGATAATTCTTCCCAGATTGATGGGCAGAAACAGTTGCTTCGCTAAGGGCACCTGTAGGTTCCAGATCAGCAAGCTGCCTGAACATCTTCCGCTATCAGCTAATCAGTTCTTCTTATTAGCAACACTTGTTAGTTGTACTTAGTATTTATCGTTATGACAGTGACAGAAATGGAAACTTATTTTTCCCGAGACTGTAAAGTATTTTTTATCATTAAAGAAACTGGAATGAATCTGGGGTACTTTTTTCCACAGGGAGCACTGATGCTCTTCTACACTGCCAGAATCGCTCTACTTAAAGGGAACTTCACATTTGTGAGTGTCTAGTGTCCAACTGAATGCTCTTGCTGCCACACATGGGTTTGTAAATGAAAACTAGTATTCAGGGAGTTTGGCCTTCTCCACAGGCTCAGGAGAAGTTCCTGGCATGCATAGCGGCACAGGAAGAGTGGCGCCAGATTCACCATCTGTGTTACTGGGAGCTGATGTGGACGTACTCCTTTGAACAAAACTGGATCGAGGCGTATCGATACGCAGACCTGCTCTGCAAGGAGAACAAGTGGTCCCAGGTATCCTCTGGGAGTTTGTCCATCTTTGTCCTGCCAGTTTCTCATATTTCCTTTGAGTTCCTACAATTTATTGTTGCTGTATTCTCGTAGGCCACGTATGTATTTCAGAAAGCTGCCATCTTAAGCATGCTACCAGAGGAAGAAGTAACCAAGCTGGGAGAAAATGTAGTGGCGCTATTCAGGTGTGCACAGAAATGAGCGATGCCTTACCATTCGGCTGTGCATTTCGAAATGAACTAAGTGATCTTCGATTTGTAGCCAGGTGGACGGCCTCCGATTAAAAATTGCAGGAAAATCAGTTCCAACCGAGAAGTTTGCTGCAAGGAAGGCCCAGAGATACTCTTCCCCGAACCATCAGAAGCTTGTGGTCCCTGCTTTGGTGAGAACACATGGACAACCTTTCAGTAAAAACTATAAGCCTGTTTTGTTTATTGCAAAGTATCAAAATCATCTCTCACAGGAAATGATGTATGTGTGGAACGGCTTTGCAGTGGTTGGCAAAAGACCAGAGCTAACTGAAAGTATCTTATCGACTCTGGAGAAAGCCGAAGAGCAGCTCAGAAATGATTCCGGTGAGACAACAGAAGTTGAAAAGAAACCTGATAAATGTTTAGGATGAAAACGAAAACTAAAAGCCTGCGTAATGTGCAGCTCCATCAGAGTACCATATGGATGACCTGTGTGTGGTGCAGATGTTGAAGGGTCTGTGTTTAACGCAGCTGGGACGGCTCGTTCAGGCCGAGATCTGTTTCAATTTTGTCATTTCCGGGTGAGTTCATCGCAACATCATGACACAACACCACATTAAAACATTTCTTTTGACTATAAATGTAAAACTCAGTTTGATTTTTCTAACTTCAACATTATGTACAAAACAGTCAGGACAGTTAGGTGTAGAAAGCTTATAGATACATATTGTTAATGTAGGTATGGCATATGTCATTTCTTTGTTTCTTTCCAAGAACCAAGAACTTTTTGTGTTCTTCTAAAGTGATCTAAATACTGCTCTGTAAAAACAGGCTTCTGTCAATAATTAGACCTTGTGATGTTTCTTTATCTACCCTGCAGTGAAAAAGACATCAAGCATGACACCTACCTGGTACCATTTACCATGTACGAGCTGGGTTTACTGCACAAGCTGAAAGGTGACACCCACACGGCCATCACGGTCATTGAAAATGCAAAGTAAGTGTTTTCAGCTATTTCTTTTAAATAATCTGACCCTAAGCTTGAAGTGATAACATTTCAGAGACGTTAGCAAGCCCAAACTGAACGACAAAAACTCAGAGACCTGTTGATGCGGGTCACATCTACACAAACACTCCCATGTTGCACAAACGGGTAACAACAGGTGTTCTTATTTCCAGGATGAACTACAAAGAATACTGCATGGAGTCCAGACTGCACTTCCGCATCCATGCAGCTCTCAACACCATGGGCTCATTTGAAGCCAAACTTCCTCCTTCACGTACGCCGGCGTGAAAAACTTAAAGACGGGCAGAGGTCGGACCTAGCACTGTACACAAAACCATCTCCGTGTCAACTCTGAAGAATTACTGGACAAGCCTTAGAGTTGCAACTCTGTAATTTATAAATATTTGGATATAAAAATTTTATTAAATACAGTGGATACCCACCTAGTCGTGGTCAGTATTGGCGGATTCACCCAGTCACAGATTTTTCTGTGGACTCCAAATTTTTTTTGCGGTAAATTTGCCTATTTGCTGATTTTTTTCATTTAAAAAAAATACGGATTGTGGATCATTCACATGGCTTCATCTAGGTTTTCACCCTCAGCAGACTCTTGTGTTGTTTCCTTCCTTCTGTTCAATGTAAAGCACATGTGGGTCTGATGCAAGTCAGATTTATTATAATTATTATCAAACATTGATTTTAAATTATTTAAAAGTCCTTGTGTATTGTTTCCTTGTATTTCATGCAATGCAGACTTTTATCACTGCTTTACTTGACCTTAATTTTTTTTCTTTATGAAAATAAAAAAATACACAAATCTATTTATATGTCTGCTATGATAAATAAGAGCAAATATTGAAAATTAATTAATTTCACGGTCTCATGTTTTCACAAATAAAAAAAACACAATCAGAGAAGAAGCAGTATTAAATTATTAAACATACAGAAGACCATAGAAAAGCCATTGAAATTGTAAAATATAACATAATAAATAACAAAAAAAATTATAGTTTTGAGCTTTTTACAGGTTTCAATGTAAATTGTGGACACAAATTATCACATAATGTCAGCTCTTAAACATAGACATATGACTTTAGTTCAAAAGTTTCAAAGTTATTTAAAGTCCCTTGATGTAATCGTTGGTTTTGACACAATTTTGCAAACAAACCTCATATTCTAATAAATTAGATTTTTATTGAACTGTTTATTTCATAAACTCTATTCACAAAGTGAAACACTTTATATGGATTAACTAGTCAAAGACTGATATTTTCAAGTATTTATTTCTTTAATCATTAAGGTTTTCCTCTTACAGCTAATGAAAACATTAAGGATGGAAAAATTACAATAGAGCAAAAAAAAAAAAGAGCCCAATTTTTTAACTATCCGTCGGACGCAATGGAGAGCGCATATCTGTGATTGGTCAGCCCAACATCCGCCCCAGATCACTGCACCAGAACGGTGCTATAGTTGATGTAATTATTAGTGAATGCAGCTTTTGGGCACCAGATGCTTTACATTGCAAGGCCAGTTTATCTAACATGGTCTTTTGGCGATTTTGAACACCAGGAGGTGTAGAGAACAACAAAACAAACTGCTGTGTTTGTTTGTTTACATGTGTTTTTAGAGGATTCTATGGGCTGCACTTCTAGTAAAAAGTTTTCCAGCTGACTCAAAACTCACTCTCTGTCTGACATTGCTCCTTGAGTGGAAATGCGTTAGCAAGCTGATGTAAATAAACTGTCATCGACCAGAGACATCACTACAATGGTAGGCAGTTCACATTCAAGGTAAGACTATTGTTTCCACACCATGTCACAAAGCGGTCCACCAGCTCTCTGTATTCAGCTTCTTGTCCATCTCTGATACACCCGACAATTGCAGAGTCATCTGAGTATTTCTGCACATGTACTTATCTGATTTGTACTGGAAGTCTGAGGTGTACAGAGTGAAAAGGAATGGTGAGAGTACGGTCCCCTGTGGTGCTCCTGTGCTGCTGACCACCTGGTTTGACACACAATTCTTCAGTCTCACAAATTGTGGTCTGTTGGTCAGGTAGTCATTGATCCAGGCGATTGTTGAGGGCTCCACCCGTGTCTTCAGGAGTTTCTGACAAAGTAAAGCAGGCTGAATTGTGTTAAATGCACAAGAACATGATCCACACAGTGCCGCCTGCTTTTTCCAGATGACAGTGGGTTGGTTGAAGCAGGTGGATGATGGCATCTTCAACTCCAACTCCACAGCGATAAGCAAACTGCAGTGGTTCCTGATACGTTTTTGTTTGCTTACTCAGGGGTGCCAACAGGAGTCTCTCCAGGACCTTCATGATGTGGGATGTCAGGGCAACAGGTCTATAGTTATTGATGACTGATGGGTGAGTTCTCTTTGGTACTGGAACAAGGCAGGATGTCTTCCACAACACTGGAACCTTCTCCTGAGTTAGGCTAAGGTTGAAGAGGTACTGCAAGATCCCACAGAGCTGCTCTGCACAGGCCTTCAGGACTCTGGGGCTGACACCATCTGGACCTTCAATCTTGTTCTGGTTCAATTTCTCCAGTTGCCTTTTCACCTGACTTCTAGAGACAGACATGTTTGGGGGCAAAGGGGGTAGCACCATCTCATCTGTGACAGGAAAGCTGTGGGTCAGAGGAGAATCAAATGTCTCTTTGGAGAGGAGGATGCTGAGCTAGTTCCTGAACTGAACCTGTTGAAGAATATGTTCAGTTCATTGGCTCTGTCCAAACTTCCATCTATCCAATCCCTCCTGTGCTTAAGCCCTGTGATCTTTCTCTTTTCTGACCAGACATGTCTGATATTGTTTCTCTGTAGTTTGTTCTCCAGCTTCTTCCTGTATGCCTCCTTGCTGTCTCTGATCTTGACCTTAAGCTGCTTCTGTATACTCCTCAATAATTCTCTGTCTCCCTCCCTGAAGACTCCTTTTTCTTATTTTTAGCAGTTCCTTCAGGTCACTGGTGATCCAGGGTTTGTTACTAGGGAAGCATCTCACTGTTTTGGTGGGGATGATGTTGTCCACACAGAAGTTTATATAGTGAGTCACACACTCAATTATGGCATTGATGTCCTCTCCATGTGCTTGGCAGAGTCATCTAGTTTGTAGCCTCAAAACAACCCTGCAGGGCTTCTTCAGCTTCCTGTGGCCAGTTCTCTTTGTCACATGTTGCCTCTGAACAAGTGGTTTATATTCTCAGCAGAGAAAAACAAGACTGTGATGTAATTGTCCAAGAGGAGGTCTTGGTTCGGACATGTATGCATCCTTTACATTTGCCTAAAACAAATCCAAGGTCTTGTTTTCTTCTGTGGAGCAGCTGACAAACTGTTGAAATGTTGGAAATGTAGACGACAGCGAGGTATGATTAAAATCACTAAATATTGCCACAACTGCATTGGGTTGCTGGGTCTGTAGCTTAGCGACAACGGAACTGATGACATCACATGCATTGTCGGCAACGGCTGAAGGGGAAATGTAAACAACTGCCAAAATAACACTGGTGAACTCTCTTGGTAAATAATATGTACAAAAACTTACTGCCGAGAGTTTGATATCTGGGATGCAGAGACTACACTTCACAGTAACATGTCCTGGATGACACCATCTGTTGTTGACAAGCACTGCTACTCCACCTCCTTTTCTTTTCTTGCTCCTCTTCAGATCTCTGTCTGCTCGTACAGTCAGAAAGCCTGGCAGAGAGATGTTGGAGTCTGGGATATGATCCTGCAGCCACGTCTCAGTGAAACACATAATTCTGCATTCCCGATACTCTGGCTGAGTCCTTGTAAGGGTTTGGAGTTGATCCATCTTGTTAGCCAGTGATCTTATGTTGCCCATGACAGACAGACAGATTTTTTCACCTCACTGCATCATTATAGGCTACCTTGAGTCCCTGCAGGCTCTTTTTCTTATAGTTGGACCATAATTGGGCAGTATATAGAGGTCCAATATAAGTTCTAAACAACGAACACTTCACAGAATCAGAGAACTTAGCAAACTTCCTAATGAGTGTATTAGCCTGAGAATAGACGTTACAGCGCTGTTGATATAGATCTTTATCATCAGTCCAGTCATTAGTTACAACATGACCAAGGTATTAAACTTCCTCACACTCTGCAAGAGGATTGTCCGACAGATAGAAGGTAGAAAAAGTTGATTTCTTGTCCCCAACACTTCTAACTATCATTATATGACTTTTACTTCGTATTATACTGTATGTCATATTCAAGACAATAATGACAGCAAACTTTTAACACCTGTTGCATACTATTCACATTATGATCGATGTAAGAGATAGTTTGAACTTCCTCCTTCTCTGTCTCCTTTTTGCTTCTGCATCCCCACCTCCTTCTTCTCAACTTGTCAGGGATTTGAGGCTTTAGTTGAGGTATCATTTCAGCTTTTGCAATGTTAATCAGCTGCTCCCGGCTGTAAACCAACTTGTTGCCATGGTTACGCATCATTACAAGTTATCAAAAAGTGAAAAATTAACAGCAAAAATCCTTCCAGCTTCACAAAACCCAAAACTAGGAAGTATACAGGTCCAAAATATGCAATCTTTCCTCAAGTGAACAGAGGAACCAATGTCAGAAAAAACTAAACTCAACAAGCTGCCACCCAGAGCAGCACAATTGTAGACCGCAATTCACACCCCACAGCTGCAGTGCAGCCGACATCATACGTACCGGCCAACGTCACATATCACCGCTTAGCCAACAGGGATGGCTGATTGAAATTCAAATGTAGAGCTAACTTTTAACCTGAAGAGGGCGCCACACTGGCAGCTTTAGGCCTCAAATTTATATTTTAAATAAGATGGACTAAAATGCCAAAATATCGACTACACATGTACTCAGCACTATTAGACACTGATTTATACAGTTTAGCAGCAAAAA
This sequence comes from Valencia hispanica, assembly GCA_963556495.2. Taxonomy (NCBI): domain Eukaryota; kingdom Metazoa; phylum Chordata; class Actinopteri; order Cyprinodontiformes; family Valenciidae; genus Valencia; species Valencia hispanica. The sequence continues at coordinate 56,405,614 of OY747703.1, forward strand.
ATAAAAAAGATGTTGATTTGGGGTTGGGTTGCTCAGGATTAATTTAGCGAGACACACTACACGTGTTTAATCAGCTCCCAGGTCTCTTATGGTCTTTTAAATCTCTACAGTCTTAGGTCAACACAGCCCAGCAGCAGCGTCTCAACAGCAACATTGTTCCCCATCAGATAAAAAATAGGCTGCTTTTCCTTTGCATGGTCCCCAGCTGATAACGGTGATGCATTATGTTGCGATTCCCTATTAGAAAGGTCTCTCCATGCCCCCGCTGCATAGATTCACTGTGGGGCGGTACCAGGTCCTGCTGGAAAATGAAATCAGCATCTCAATAAAGCTTGTCAGCAGAAGGAAACCATGAAGAGCTCTAAAAGGTCCTGGTAGACGGCTGCGTTGACTGTGGACTTTAGAAAACCCGGTGGATCAGAACCAGCTGTTGACACGGCGCCCCAGATCCTCACTGACTCACTGCATGTGGAAATGTCACTCTGGACTTCAAGCAATGTGGATTCTGGTCCTCTCCACTCTTTCCACAAACTTTACTTTCATCTGACAAGGACCAATGAGCAACAGTCCGGTTCTGGTTCTCCTCAGCCCAGGTAAGACGCCTGCAGCCCATGTCTAGGATCCATCTCTGCGTAGCGCCTCTTGATGCGCTGACTCCACCCTCAGTCCTCTCCTTGTGGCGCTCCAACAATGTCTTGAAAGGATTTTACTTGGTAATCCCCTCAAGGCTGCAGTTATCCCTGTTGCTACTGCTCTTTTTCCTTCCACTCAACTTTCCATGAATATGCTTGGATACAGCACTCTGTGAACAACCAGCTGCTTCTTCTTTCTCTACTGCTGAAGGAGGAGCAGCTGCTCTCTGTCTCTCTCCAGATCCGTTCACTTATTTTCTTTTATTTTATTTTCTGTTTGCTTTTCTTGTTTTCTTTCTTAACCTTTTCTTAGTTACTTTATTTTCCCAGCCCCTGGAGTTACTGTATTGGACCAGATCTCTTCTTGGATTACTTTTCTATGGACTTATCAACATGGCTTTTTGCTCAGCTGAGGATTTTGAAAAACTGCTCCACAGAATTGAGGGCATTGAAACGAAGCTACGTCGTCTGGAAATTAATTTTGATCTCCACGCTGATTATGGACAAAATGACACAACTTTACCTTTACCTTTGAATACAAACAGCCCTGTGTTACATAGGTCTAACCATGTCACAGAGACTCCCTACAGGCGTCTGAGCGGCAGAACTCCGCACTATAATGAAAACTGGCCAGCTTTAAAACGCATGAAATCAACCCCAGCCTGTTCTCCGAGGAAGAAAAAACAAAAGAAACTCCGACACAGAGAAACCTCTGAACCCAGAACTGCCGCTTCTGCTAAAAGTAAACAAAAGAGGTTTCAGCCAAAAACAAGAGATATTTCTCCACCTGGAATCCCACTGAAAAACAGATTCGCAGCCCTGAGTTTCCAGAAAGATGACGAATCCCCCAGTCAAAGCTACCAGGAGAAACCCAGCCGCATCAAACGGACACATAAAGTAAGAGCGCCCCCGGCAAAGACTGTTATCATACAAGACGGATCAATTAATGGAATTGAGGCTTTTTGTAGCAAGAATACCAAAGTTTATAGCTGCTACAAAAATACAGTGAGAGAAATATCAGAAAAAATCCCTAAAATCTTGGACCAACATCCTGCTTTGGAAAAGCTCGTCATTCACGCTGGATTAGCAGATATCGCGATGAGACAATCAGAGATTCTGAAGAGAGACTTTTCTGATCTCCTACAGAGACTTGATGGACTTAACGTAAACATCCTCATCAGCGGACCAGTCCCTGAAGGGAATGATGAAAGATTTAGCAGACTCCGCATGCTCCATAAATGGTTGAAGAAACAATCAGCTGAGAAGTCGTTCACATTTATTAATAATTTCAAAGTATTTGGAAGTGCTAATCATCTGTTTAAAGCAGGAATGCGCTATTTGAACAGGTCCGGAGTAAGGCTGTTAGCAGCCAACATTTTTTCTTATCAACATCAGAAAGCAAAACACTTGCTCCCAAAAGCTGACCTTGAGGCGCCCATGGATATCAGAGAACAAAAACAGCAAGTCATGATGACACCACAGGACCAAACAGATAAACAACTATCAGAGATTAAGTCTTCATCTTCCTGTGACTCAGCCACATCAAATGAGTCTCCATTTAGAAACTTTACAGACAGACTGAATGAGCAAATCAAACTTGGGACACAATTAACACCTAAACTTAGACTACACCAAACGCCTGGGACTAGTGTTCATAAGCCTGGGAGCTTCCCCCCACTGATTATTACAGATATCTGATATTTGAGGCAACCGGGCAATAAATCCACCCCTACCGTCTCCCAGAATTCACCCGGCACCCCTGAGGCTATATCAGTGATTATCAGCAGCAGGAAACATAAACCGTTAACCACACGCTCTCATATTAAACAAAATCTCAAATTGATAACCTGTCGGAAGGGTCAGCTGCCCGTCATCACAATACTTAAGTTAGCTTTATTAAACATTAGATCTCTATCCGGAAAGTCTTTTCTTATCAATGACTTCATCACTGAGCATAATTTACACGCCCTTTTTTTATCAGAAACTTGGCTAGATGAAAATAACGAAACAACTTCATTAATAGAATCCAGTCCTCCAAATTATAATTTCTTAAGCGAGAACAGAAAACACAAACGAGGCGGAGGTGTAGCCACCATCTTTCACAACTCAATGAACTTTAAAAAGGTAACTCTGGGCGGGTTTGAATCTTTTGAATACCTAGCCACCCAGATAAATGAGCCTAACAAAGCGTTATTTCTAAGTTTATATAAACCACCGAAACTTAACTCTAACTTCTTTAATGATTTCAATGACCTTCTTTCTGTAATATGTATCGACTATGACCAACTAATCATCGTGGGGGACTTTAACATCCATACGGACAACCCCCAAGATAGACAAGCAAAAACATTAGATGATACTCTCACCAACTTCGGACTGATCCAGCATGTCAAACAACCAACACACAATAAAGGACACACTCTGGACTTAATTATCAGCAAAGGTTTAAATATTTCTGACATCTCTGTAATTAATATTGCATTATCTGACCATTTCTGTGTTTTCTTTCAAAGTACCATCTCTGCTAAATTATCCAGCCATAGTAAGACCACTATAAAAAAGCGTTTTCTAGGGGACAGTTCAGTAGAAACCTTTAAACGTATTTATCCTTCCACCACATCCCCCTCATCTCCCAACTCAAACTCAGTAAATAAGTTGGTAGATAATTTCCTTGCGAAAATCTCAGACATCATGGATTCCATTGCTCCAACTAAAGTGAAAGTAGTCTCAGGTAGAAAGAAGTCTCCGTGGACAAGTAATCCACTGGTACGTTGTGAAAAAAGAGAGTGTCGACGAGCCGAGAGAAAATGGCGGAAAACTCGACTCCAGGTTCACTATGAGATCTACAAAGAGAGACTGAATAGATATCAGCTAACTATAAAAGATGCTAGGGAATCGTTCTTTTCTGAAATCATCAACAGAAACATTAATAACGCACGGACTCTATTTGCAACAGTGGAAAGACTAACTAATCCTTTAGTGACAGTAGCCCCTGAACTAAACTCTACCAGGGCCTGCAATGAATTTGCCAGCTTTTTCACTGAAAAGATTCTAACAATTAGACGGTCAATCTGTACCTCAATATCGAACCCACAACCAGTGCCATCCCCAATCAACAACAATGTAGAGAAAATGTCTGAATTCCACGAATTAAACCAGAACAGCCTTGAAAAAATTATTATCCAATTAAGCTCCTCCTCCTGCTGTCTTGATATCCTACCCACAGCTTTTCTAAAGAAAGTTCTTCCTGTTATTGGTTCTGATCTTGTTCAAATAGTGAACTCATCACTGCTATCAGGTGTCTTCCTCAGGCTTTAAAAACAGCAGTTATTAAACCACTGCTAAAGAAGAAAAATCTGGACAACACGTTAATGCAGAACTACAGGCCGATCTCTAATCTCCCATTCATCAGTAAGATTATTGAAAAAACTGTGTTTCAGCAGTTAAATGGCTTCATAACAACGACAAACCGTTTTGATGCTTTTCAGTCTGGTTTCCGCGCTCACCACAGCACCGAGACTGTCCTCGTCAAAGTATTTAATGACATCCGCATAAATACAGACTGTGGAAGAACCACAGTGCTGGTTCTGTTGGACCTCAGTGCAGCATTTGACACTGTTGATCATGATATTTTATTGGAACGACTGGAGAGCTGGGTCGGACTCTCTGGTACAGTACTTGGCTGGTTAGAGTCTTACCTAAAGAACAGGGACTTCTATGTTTCAATAGGAAACTTTTCATCAGAACAAACAGAAATCACATGTGGGGGGCCCCAGGGCTCCATCCTGGGGCCCCTCTTATTTAATATCTACATGCTCCCACTAGGCAAGATTATAGCGACCAATGACATTAGCTACCATAACTATGCGGATGACACTCAGCTCTACATTACAATGTCACCAGGTGACTCTGAACCCATTCAAACCCTAAATCAATGCATTGACCAAATAAATGGATGGATGTGCCATAACTTTCTCCAGCTGAATAGGAACAAAACTGAAGTGATTATTTTTGGACCCAAGGAGGAACGATCAACAGTCAGCACACAGCTTCAATTAATACAGCTAGAAACTACTGATCAGGTTCGTAACCTAGGTGTAGTAATGGACTCAGACCTGAACCTCCAGGGTCACATAAAGGCAATAACAAGGTCAGCGTTCTATCACCTGAAGAACATTTCTAGGATTAAAGGACTGATTTTGCAACACGACCTAGAAAAACTCATCCATGCGTTTGTCTTTAGTCGGATTGATTACTGCAACAGCGTCTTCACAGGTCTGCCTAAAAAGTCAATCAGACAGCTGCAGCTGATCCAGAACGCTGCCGCTCGCGTCCTCACTAGAACCAGGAAAGTAGAGCACATCACCCCAGTTCTAAAGTCCTTACACTGGCTCCCTGTAGCTCAGAGAATAGACTTTAAAATACTTTTACTAGTTTATAAATCATTACATGGCTTAGCACCAAAATATGTTGAAGACCTGTTGTCATGGTACCAACCACCAAGACCACTCAGGTCCTCCAACTCTAGCCTACTAAACATCCCTAGACTCAGAACTAAACATGGAGAAGCAGCTTTGAGTTTCTATGCTCCCCTTATCTGGAACAGACTTCCTGACGAGTGTAGAGCTGCTGAAACTCTGAACTGCTTTAAATCGAGACTAAAAACCCATCTGTTTAGAATTGCCTTTGAGTAAATGCTTGATGTTATATGTATGAAATGTGTTCATGCTCTCTTGCTTTTTTTTATTTTTCTCTTGCTTTATTGTGTATCATGTATAATGTGTGTTTCTTTTATGTGTTTCTTTTAAATCACCAAATCATGTAAAGCACCTTGAATTGCCCTGCTGTTGAAAGTGTGCTATACAAATAAAATTGCCTTGCCTTGCCTTGCCTTTAGCAATGACATTTTGTAGCTTCCCCTCCTTGTGAAGGATCTTAATGACTGTCGTGTGGATATTTGTCCAGTCAGCAGTCTTTCCCATGATTGTGCCCTACTGACCCAGACAGACTGAGACCGTTTAGAGGCTTAGAAAACCTTTCCATGTTTTTAAACTTAATTAGCTGATTAGGGTTGTGGCATCATGAGTTTCAGGTATTTAACTTAAATATTGTATTTTTCGAGACACTAAAATATGAGTTTTAATTCCTTGGAAGCCCTAAAAATTTAAATGACAAGAAATACAGCCTGGAAGTATTTTATTTTGTGTGATAAATCTATATAATGTATATTTTTTCTGAACTGAGGGACCTTTTTTTAGTATTGTTATTATTTGTCCCTGTTTCCGGTTCCGCCTTCCACAGCCTAGCTTCCAAGCTAGCTACCTGTCATGGATGTAAACCACGTGGTCTGAACTAATCAGCTGACTGCCGGGGGGAGGAGGAGGAGGAGGAGGAAGAGGAGAAGAAGAAGAAGATGGAAGGGAACAGAGACGAAGCTGAGAAATGTATCAACATCGCCACGAAAGCCCTGGAAGCAGGAGACAAGGAGAAGGCCTTGAAGTTCCTCAACAAGGCGGAGAAACTTTACCCGACCGACAGAGCTCAAGGTGGGAGGCTAATTTAGCTAAGTTCAGCCTGGTTCTGTAGAAATCAACCTACTGTTAGCATGTGGCTAATGTTCTCTGCCATCATTCACGGTGAGACCTCCCCTGTGGATCCTCTGGGTGGTCTATAGCAATCAGAAACAACTGTTTAGGTACTTGTAGTGAAAGAGAATGAAGCAGACCGTTTTGATTCTGCCAAATTTAGCAAATGATTCCAGTTAGCTTAGCTTAGCCTAGCCTTCCATTTAAAGCACAGCTAAACTCCAGTTCTCAAGGGCCGGCGTCCTGCAGCTTTTAGACAACACACCTGAATCAAATTAGGTCATCGGCATGAAACCCAACCTAGCCAATGGAACCATTTGATTCAGGTGTGTTGGACCAGGACTAGAGGTTGCAGGACACCGGGCCTTCGAGGACTGGAAGTGTGACGCCCCTGATTTAAAGGGAAATCGTCCTGTTTATAACAGCTTAACCTCATGTCTTGTTGTTCACTGATGGGTCAAATCAGTTCACAGGTTAAAACGTCTGTTTGAATTCAGCTTTTTCTCCTTAATCGGTGGCCATAGTTCAATGAGGAGAGGTTTTGTCTCCAGCGAAGGAGGACGCAGTGCCGGGGCTCGTTCAGAGCCAACAGCAGCCAATCCTTTAATTGAATGATCGGCCCACGGAGAGCTCTGAGCTCCGGGTTGATAATCCAGGACACATGGGGGAAGAGACGTGCTGTTAAACCTCCAGGTGGGGTTAGATAAGTGGTTCCCAACCTGGGGGTCCATAGAGATCCGCAGGGGGGTCTGCACAGATTTGTCTTACCAAAGTTAGGTTTGTATACATCAGATTTGTAAAACCAGAAAGACAAAAAGAAAATGGTCTATGTAGTCTGCAGTGTAACACCGAAAAGAATAAACACATTTATTGTTTTTTTGCAAATAAGAATGTGCAATTAATCACTTTAAATGCGTGTATGCGGGCGAGCTACACTAGGGTGACCAACCGTCCTTCTGCAGGTAAGGGATAGAAGGCCAGGCAATTTTATCTGTATAGCAACACTTTCAACAACAAGGTGATTCAAGGTGCCTTACATGATTAAGAGGTAAAATAAAAACAGCAGTAAAACACAAAGCATATAAAGTAAAAACAGCAATAAATCAAGAAGCACACACAGATACATCAAAGCATTACAAAGCATATAATGTAGAAACAGCAAGAAGCATAAACAAAACATGATACATGAAAGCATTACTCAGGCAGATCTAGACAGATACGTTTTAGTTGTGATTTAAAAGAAGCAGCTTTGCAGTTTTCTGGAAGTTTGTTCCAGATTAGAGGAGCATAGAAACTGAAAGCTGCTTCTCCATGTTTGGTTCTGATTCTAGGGATGCTGAGTCGACTGGAATTAGAGGTTGGGAACCACTGGGTTAAATGTCTGCCTAGTAACATGTTACATTAATAAGCATAAATAACTGTTACTGTCCCGGTTCCTATACTGTGGTTTAGGTTTCCTAGATAGTCCGGAAAATATTCAAACAGGTCAAGATAAAAAAAAATAGAAAAAGTAGCAGGAATATATTCCTGCTTTCAGCAATATAAAAAATTCTATCTCCATAATATGCCATCATCGGTGTGTGAATGACTGAATGTAGTGTGAAGCACTTTGGGGTCCTCACGGACTAAATAAGGCGCTATACAAGTACAGGCCATTTACAATATTTTCATATCAGTCTGTCGAAATATACTAATCCTTGGTTCTATTTGAAAACATAAAAAAATAATTTTTGATTTATTTTCAAAAGTTGAACATGTCACCAGACATTGTACAACTGTTTCGGAAAAAAAGTAAAGAAAGTTAGGCTGGGCGATGTGGATTAAAAATAAAACCTTGGACTTTTCCCCCCTTTTCATGCCATATTTGATATGAATTGTTTTTTGTTGTTTTTTGACTTCTCCCTTTCTATTCTTGAAAAGAAAAGACAAATTAAAACATGCATGTAAGACAAGATGGAAGGCTTTGGGTGGGCTGACATCACTTTGAACTATGGAAACCCAACAGGTGCACTGGTTAGTTTTATTAATTAATTTTCTCAATATTTCTTCATAAAGAGACAAATTTTAATAAATAGATATATTGGACAGCTCTACTTCCAGGTATTCCATTGTCTAATTCTTCCTGCCAATCATCCATCCATAAATACTCATGAAGTTATGGATTTTATCTCTAAGTTTTGACAGAGCTGAGTTAGATAATATGTGTCATATATGCGGGTGGCGCTATTCAGGGCATCAACAGACCTGCCATGTCATGTTGGCCATAGCAGGGCTTCCCAGTCCAATGATTACAAATTCATCAAAACACGTTTACAAGTTTACCGAAACACGTTTACAAGTTTACCGAAACACTTTTACAAATTTACCGAAACACGTTTACAAATTTACCGAAACACGTTTACAAATTTACCGAAACACGTTTACAAATTTACCGAAACACTTTTACAAATTTACCGAAACACGTTTACAAGTTTAATAAAACACATTTACAAAGACATGACCTGGAAGTGATACTGCAGGGATGAGGTTAGGGTCGGGACCAAAGTGGTAACAGTAATGGAATCGATCCTGCCAGCACCTCAATCTGCAGAGATGTTTTGCCCGTTTCCCAAATCTATTTTCAAGTTTTAGGGGGAAGAGGTCTGATGGTGTTTCTGATATCTACTTCAAATTGATCGTTTTTATTGCGGTAGAATCTGGCATTATTTTTATTTTGTTTTCACGGTCCGCAAAGACAGGCGGACACTGTGAAGCCGTTCCATCATGTCAACAATCACACTGTATGAGTGACCTTCGTTTAAATACTTTAAGAGGAAGTCCATAAAACCAACCTCTTGTCCCTCTCCCTTCTCAAAGTCCAAACTATGTCCACAATCACCACAAAATGTCCCTAAAACTTGAAAATAGATTCGGAAAAACGGGCAAAACATCTCTGCAGATTGAGGTGCTGGCAGGATCGATTCCATCACTGTTACTACTTTGGTCTTGTCCCGACCCTAACCTCATCCCTGCAGAATCACTTCCAGGTCATGTCTTTGTAAATGTGTTTTGTTAAACTTCTAAAAGTCGTTCTTTTTTTAACTTTTAAATGTGTTTCGGTATGATAGTAAAAGTGTTTCGGTAAACTTGTAAATGTGTTTCAGGTTATTGTTTTTTGTTTTGCACTTCCCGGCCACCGTAAGGTAGGGATGTGAATTGGTAAAAATCTGGCGATACGATATATCGCAATACTGTGAGTAAGATAATATATTGTGATTTTTAAAACTGAATTTAAATGTAGAAAAACAGTCACAGCGTTCTAAACACTCCAACATGTTTCATAATTTAACACATCCAGTTTTATTAACTAGATCTAGTTGATCCACTGGAACAAAGAAGGTGAAAACAGCCACAAACTACCAGTTATACTTTTATATTTTCTACAAAATCGACTGTCATCAATAATGGTTCCATTCAAATCCTAAAAAAAAGAGAGAAAATAGTTTTTTTAAAATATCGATACAATATTGGGAAATAAAACATCGCGATATATCGGTGTATCGATATTTTCCTAGGTCAGTGGTTTATCTGCTTGTTGTGTTTGGCTGGCACAGGGTTAAAAAGATGATGTCTGTAGTTTTCATCATACTGTAGGTACAGTTCAACTGTGAGAGACATAATAAATAAAAATGACACAGGAAATCACATTGTATGATTGTTTTTTCTTTAGAGAATGTATTTGTACTCTGCAAAATCTGATTTTAGAGAAAGTAAAAATCCCCTTGTTTCTGGACATTTTTTCTTATTTATTAAAATATTGTCTTATTTCAAGAACATTTTTACTTCTTCCATTGGCAGATTTTTTTTAGCTTATTACAAGCAAAAATAGCTTGAATTTGTAATGTTTTTTTGCTTGTTTCTAGAGTAGCCTTTTTTTCCATTGTATAATTGTGTAGAAAATAAGTATTCAGCACCTACAAACAAGCAAAAACTCTGCCGCTCACAGACACTTCTTTAAGAAGCTTGTCTTTTAAGGCGCAGTGAGAGTTTAGTGCCGGGTGTTTGTCTTTTTAATCACTTTTAATTGCTCGTTCTACTGTTTCTTCCACAAACACTGTATGCAGATGAAACCAGGAGGCGTTACAGCAGGAAGGAGCTGCTGGAACTGAGCTGCATGAAACCTAGTTTATGCTTCTCCATCTGCGGAGGTGTGCATTATCCGCCGACGCAAAGGGCTCTCCGTCACTCACGCAAGGACGGACGGAGTAGAGCCCAATTTTATAACTATCCGTCGAATGCAACGGAGAGCGCAGGTCTGGGATTGGTCAGCCCCAGATCAGTTCACCAGAACGATGCTCTATAGTTTATATAATTAGTAGTGAATGCAGCTTTTGGGCACTAGATGCTTTATATTACAAGGCCAGTTTATCTAATATGGTCTTTTGATGATTTTGAACAACAGGAGGTGTAGAGAACAACAAAACAGCCCGCTGTGTTTGTTTACATGTATTTTTAGAGGATTCTATGAGCTGAACTTCTAGTGAAAAGCTTTCCAGATCCATCAAAACTCGCTCTCTGTCGGCCATCGCTCCTTGAGTGGATGTGCGTTTACAAGCTGAAGTGAATAAAAGGTCGTCGACCAGAGATGTCACTGCAATGGTGGGCAGACCCGCCAGAAAACGTTTCCGTCCCCTGCTGTCCTGGCAGACAATTGTTTCGCAACACTGACACACCAAGGGACTAGTATAAAAGGAAAATGTCTCCATCAGTAAACCTGCTGACGGAGAAATGTAAACTAGGTTTAAGAGTCCCGGACACAATCCTGAGACGAAAACTCCAGAGCATACCTTGTCCCCCCCGTGTCCACTTTTCACTGTGTCCGCGTGGGGGGGAGGTTCATAGATTGCTGAAAATGTCTTATGTCTTGGTTTTCATCATTTACCAAGGGACCATGCTGACTGACTGACTTGTGTGACTCATTCAGTATGACAGCCTCTCTCTCATCTTTACGTCCTCCCCGAGCTGTTGCCTAGTGCCTGGTTCTGATCCGTTTATAGACTGAACAGACGGCAGGCTCTGTGCCGGGTTGAGCTGCATTGCACCGCGCCACGCCGCTGCCGTTTACAGGAAGTCAGAGCACAAGCTTTACGCACGAAACGCAAAAGATGAACCGCCCGGTCGCCACAAACGGATGGCGGAGTGCACTCATCACGTAGCTGGCACGTGTGTCTGTGTGACGAAAGTGGCAAAGGTCACGTTGGTCACATGGACGCAAAAACTATAATAGTACTGAGAGTATGCACTTTTTTATTGTCTTTTTGAGATTGCTGCTTTTTACTTTTATTTCACTGAAAAGAAAATACTTGTTTTCTCAGAATATTCAGATTTTTGTTTAGTTTTTGTCTAGTGCAACTTCAAAAAGTAAACTCTTGTTGCTGGTAAATCTTCAAAATTAGGAGATTGGAAATTGAATTTTTTTATTTATTAATTTTGTTTAACTATTCTTTCTAACCACGAAGAGAGTGGACGTTTTAAATATGTTAAAATCAAAAGTCTTGGCCCAGTCCTGAAACACTTTCAGGAACACTTTCAGGACTGGGTAATGGGTCCACTTTTATTGGAAATCAAATTACGTACGATGAAACGTGGCTGGATCTTCCAGCATGACAATAATCCCAAACACATCGCCGGGAAAACGAAGGAGTGGCTACGAAAAAAGTATTTCAAGGTCCTGGAGTGGCCTAGCCGGTCTCCAGACCTCCATCCAATAGAGAATCTGTGGAGGGAGATGAAAGTCCGTGTTGCCTAGCAACAGCCCCAAAACATCCCAGCTCTAGAGAAGGTCTGCATGGAGGAATGGGCCAAAATAGCAGCTACAGTGTGTGAAAACCTGGTGAAGACCTACAGGAGACCTTTGACCTCTGTCATTGGCAACCTATGTTACATTACAAAGGATTGACATCAACTTTTGTTATTGGCCAAATACTTATACAATACAAATAAATTCTTAAAAAGCCATACAATGTGATTTCCTGGGATTTTCTATTACATTCTGTCTCTCAGAGTTAGTCATAGTCAACTATGATGAAAATTAGACGTCTCATCTTTAAGTGGGGCAACTTGCACAATTGGTGCACTTTATGTACAAATGTGTTTTTTAACGGTAAAACCCAGTTTTACAGAGATTATGATTAATTTTTAAAAACATACTGCTGTTTCTGTAACTTATATTAATTCTAACAGCAAAGTTGGTATCAGTAAACCGTAATTTTGACACCATGAACCTAATTTAATGCTTTGCTTCATTTATATATTCTGTATCCTCCCGTTTCTCGTCTTCTCCAGCCTTGTTGGACGCTTTAACGAAGAATGGAAGCTCGGCGGGTGACGGCGCGTATCGCAGGAGGCCCAAAGATCGCTCAGAAACGGCGGGTTCCCAGCCTGGAGGAGAAGGTGGAGAACCCGCAGGAGGCGACTCTAAAGGCTTCACAGACGAGCAGGTGGACGGGGTTCGAAGGTGAGTGAGAAAGACGAGCTCGGAGAAAAGGGTCGGACTTTATTTGTATGTGACTGAACCTTTACCCCGGGTGTGTTGTGTGTGCGGCTATCGTCACGGGAACCAGTCTATTTTCATCTGTTCCCGTGAGGCGGCTTTTGGAGGCGCTAACGGTACCAGGCAACTGAAACGAGCATTAAAAAAAAAACAGATTAAGACCAGGATGAATGATTTCATACATTTTTCTATATATAATCCTAAATTTATCCTGTGCGGTTTCATTGGCAGAATGAATTGATCTGTTTTAAGGAAAAATAACTCAAAAAGGGGGATTCCCTAAAATTTAAAGTCATCAGGATGAACTTGCATGCATACACAGCTCAGAGTGACCGATCATATTTCAAAAAGAACAAGTTTTACGGGGTTTCTCAGTGAACGAGACCTTTAAAGACAGATATTTATTGCTGCTCTCATACAAAAATTACAAAGGCGACAGCTTTCCTTTTTGTAAACAGTAGCATGGTGTACGGAGAGCGAATGGTCTTCCTCTGCAGCCTGATGTTGGGTGTAGCTTGTTGCTTTACTGTTTGATCTTCTGTGCTCCTGAGGACAAGCAGTCTGTGCTTCGGTTTAATGCATGAGTTGTTGGCCCAGAAGGTAACTGATTGAGGCAGAGTAACGATTAAACGGAAAACATCAGAGAGGCTTAAACAAAGACAGACGGCTGGATCTTTCTCCATGTTTCTGTCTTGCAGAATAAAACGCTGTAAGGATTATTATGAAGTTCTCGGTGTGAACAAAGAAGCTGGAGACGATGAGCTGAAAAAAGCTTACAGGAAGCTCGCTCTGAAGTTCCACCCAGACAAGAACCACGCACCCGGAGCAACAGAGGCCTTTAAAAGTAACTCCATTCATACGGATTTTCCTCACAGTCTCCAGACTAAGTTGCTTTTCCACAGCTTTATTTACATGTAATTATAATGTTTGGTTGAAATTATGCATTTAAAATTAATTAAACATTGCATTGATGAATTAATTCACATTAAAATTGGAAAGTATATAGATTCATTACACCAAGAGTGACACATTTTAGGCGTTTATTTCTGTTAGTTTTCATCAATATGACTTGGAGGCGATAAAAACCCAAAATTTGCTTTATCAGAAAATTATAATGTTACATCAGTCCAATAGAAATAGATTTCTTATATAGAAATGGTGTGGATAAAGAAGCTGGCTATTCTAAGAGCTTTTATCCAAGCATATAAATGGGAAGTCAAGTGGAAGGAAAAACTGTGATAGAAAAAGTGCACAAGCAAAAGGGATAAGCACAGCCTTAAAGGGTTGAGAAGCGATTTGCATCCGTTGTTGAGCCTAGCTTAGGAGGGAAAAGAACTGGACTGTCATGTAGATCACCTGACCTTCATTTCATGTCCGTAGAATAACAAATTTGGTGTTTCTTGGTGTGATGTAACCAGGTAAAATTCTGAGATTCTTAGATTTCTAGTCTGCTGGATATCACAGTACTCGACTGAAAGTTTTTTTTATTTTTTTCCCATCTTGATTTCCCCATTCAGAGATCGGGAATGCTTACGCAGTCCTGAGCAATCCAGCGAAGCGGCGGCAGTACGACCTGACGGGCGGGGAGGAGCCCAGCGGCCAGAGCCAATCCCACGGAGCAGGCTTCGACTTCCACCGGGGCTTCGAAGCCGACATCACGCCTGAAGACCTCTTCAACATGTTCTTCGGCGGCGGCTTCCCCTCCTGTAAGCAACCAGCCCGTAATGCTGATGATCATCGTCGTTATTGCGTATCTGGTGTGGAGCGTTTTCTAAACCCGGCTGTGATGTTCTGTCTGCAGCCAGCGGCCACGCATTCACCAACGGCAGGACGAGCTACAGCCGTCACACCGATTCCCGACAGGAGAGGACCGAGGAGCGAGGAGACGTACGCTGACGGCTTCAGATTCATTTTGGTCTCCGAGAATTAGCTCCGCCTTATCACGTCTGCTTCTCCGCAGGGCGGCTTTTCAATGTTCATCCAGCTGATGCCCATCGTGGTGCTGATCTTGGTGTCGATCCTGAGCCAGATGATGGTGTCTCCCCCACCGTACAGCCTCTACTCCAGACCGTACGTACACACACACACGCTGTGGACCAGGATTTACACATGCACAACATTTCTGTTGCTGAACCTGTGCAGGTTCAAACCTGCAGCTTTTTAGCTCCTGTGCAAAAATCACGATTCCCAGGCTGTCTGGAAAAGTCTGGAATTTTATTTCCGGTTCTGGAAAGCTATGGAGAAGGAAAGTAGAGTATGGAAAAAATTTAATAGTTACAGGTTTTTTAGTTTTTCCTGTCCCACAGCCTAAATGTTGTTCTCTCTTCCTTGTATAATTTTTTCCTTCCTATCCACCTTTCTTTTCCTCCATCTCTCATAACCTTTCGTTCTTTTGTTCTTTTGTTCTTTTCTTCTTTCTTTCGTTCTTTCTTTCAACGTTCTTTCTATTAGTGCTGTGTTGAAAAAAATCGATTCTTATAAAATTCCTAAAAAAACATAAATTCAGACATCTAAAAATAGATTTAATTTTTTAACATTGTTTGCCTTTTTTACAGCTAGAATAGGAGGTCTGAAAGGGGTAATACAGTTTCCCCTGTGAATTGTAACCCCATCCAGTGTTGTCATTAAATTGCAGGCATATAATTAAGGTAACAGCTAAAAAAAATCAAATTGGAACAGATTGCCTGACTTGACAATTCTTAATCCTTAGATTAAGTTTGATCTTTAGGAAATTATTCCTGTTTCTTTAAGCAAATCTATCAGAGTCTGTATGGAGTCTACAGATCTGGATCAGTATGGAGCAAGCAAATGCTGTATGCAAAATGCCAGAGTTGATTCCTTGTTCAAGGTTCTGGATCTGTCCATCCTTCTTTTCCAGTCTGCGTTTTGTGCAGGTTTCATATTAAAGCCTGACTTTTGTAGAAATCTGAAATCTATAAACTTTTTTTATTCAAACTTAAAAAGAAGGATACCCGGATATTTGAGTCTGGGGAGATGTGTAGGAGCTAGGGGTGTAACGGTACATGTATTCGTATTTTTCGGTATGGAATCCTCGTTGATGAAAAGGGATTTTCCCAACAGTTGCCCATGCTGCATTCAAGTACAGCTGGGAAACTACGCTGTCGAAATATCAAAACAACTCAGTTATTTAAGCATGTTTTATTCTTGAATATGGGTGAAGTATAAAACATTTCAAAACCTTAACACTGACTGCATAAGTGGTTGTATTGTTTTCTACTCTGGCTAGGTCTGCTTGTACTATTTTTTTTTTTGTGTTTTATTTATTCAATCAAAACGGTCAGTTCTATAATTTAAACTTTTTTTAAAGTTTATAGATCATAATAAAATCAAGTTAATTTCAGGAAATGAAAGGAAGGAATTCAGGAAAAAGGTTCCTGGTTTAATACTGATCAAAGTAAAAAGAAAAGTCATACGCACATTTGTATTTATTTTTCTTGATTTAAAGTGTACCGAAACATACCGAATCGTGACTGTAGTGTATCGTTACACCTGTAATATCCAGTAATGTTTGTTTACTGTTGTTTGTCATGGACTGAAAATGAAAGCGTTCAGAAATCCTAGAGAACTGTTAATGAAAACAATTCTGGCTGTTGGACAGCAAAATACAAAGAAATGTGTGGTTTCAGTATTTTAGTCCTTTGCAGCTAATATGACAGGGGTCTGGCTGGAGACATCCACTCTCAGGACCCTTCCTTGCAGACCTGCACTGTGAGGTCCGCTCCGCTGTCAGGACCGAAAGTTTATTCGAAGCCTTTCAAAATAAAGGCTGGAAGCACGTAGATACTGGAGGCACGTATTTGTCGTTCCCCGTGTGAATATACTTTATTTCTTGGGGCTTTATTTTATGTATATAATGTAAATATGATTCAAAAGCAAGTTTACCAGGAGTAGCTTATGTAACGGAGGCAGAGTGGCTGCCAGAAGTACGTTGGGTAAATCTCACTCATCTAAGCTTCATAGTACATAATGGCTACCTTGCTATTGGCTATCTTATACTTGAGAGATTACAGTGGCCGCCTCCCAATCCAGGGGACCTGGGTTCAAGACCAGTACCAGGCATTATCTCAGGGGGTCTTTTGGCAAAGCCGAGACACTTGCATATTGTCTAGTTTTCCGTGTGAGCACGCTTTAGTTCTTGGGGCATTAATTTGTGTCTAAATATGTAAATATTTGTGTATTCATGTTCAATTAAAAAGATTTTTTTAAACTAATACGTTTCCACTTCAACTGGATAAAATGCAAGGAAAGTACAGCTATTATGATCCCCTTAAAACATTACTCATTACTGCATTATTTTACCCCAGACAGTATTTTGATTTAATTGGCTAAACGATAAATCCGCACTTCCGGGATACTTCGAATAAACTTCCGGTCCTGACACGTCCGGTCCTAACGCCAGAGGGGACCTCACAGTGCAGGTCTGCAAGGAAGGGTCCTGAGAGTGGAGGTCTGCAGCCATACTCTCTTGGGTAATATGGGAGCATTAGAGCTTTATTGAACATGAGTCATAAGACGAGTTATTTGTCGTTTTGTGCAGAAGTTTCTCTCTAATGTGTTTCATCAAACCAAGGTCGTGTCCTCCATGTTCTGCAGGTCCACGGGTCAGACCGTGAAGAGACAGACGGAGAACCTGCGCGTCGACTACTACGTCACCAGAGATTTCAAATCGGAGTTCAAGGGCTCTGCTCTGCAGCAAATAGAGAAAAACGTAGAAGAGGACTACGTGACCAACGTCAGGAATAACTGCTGGAAGGAGAGACAGACGAGTTAGTAACCGCTATCCGTCCTTTAATGTCTTCCCCCTTTCGTTTTTAGTGTCTAACTTTGTTTCTGTCGTGCAGAAACGGACCTGCTTTATGCCGCGAAGGTTTACAGAGACGACCGCATGCGGAAGAAGGCGGAACTCATGACCATGGAGAACTGCAAGGAGCTGGACAGACTAAATAACCTATTCCGAGGCGGATGAGTTTGGAAGCTTGTAGAGAATGTGAATATATGAATAGATGTCTATGTTCATTTTTTTTAAACGGAGAGGCTTTGCACTAGGAGCAAAAAGATTATTAAATTATTAAAGGCCCGTTGAAGGTTTAAAAACGTCACTCACCTCGTATCCCATCCTGCGAACGGCTCTTCCTCCTCATTCCAGCCTGATCCCAGGAACCGCCTTGTTGCATCGTAATGAACCAGTCTGCACACTGTTGAATACTCCAGACTACTTTTTATTTAATTTTTTTTCTTTGACTCGTTTTGCTGTGAACCAGTAGGACTGGGACACCTGATTGTAGAGGTGTAGCAGTGAGAGCAGGAGGAAGATTCATCGTGAAGACGACCGGATGTTCTTCAGAGATCCGTATCGTGAAGGAGCAACAGAAGCCCGACAGGCTTGATTTTTGGTTTGGTTTTCTTCTGCAAAACTGAATTCAGGTTGCAACTGAAAATCCACGCACATCAACATCCATAAACTGTTGTACACTTTCATTTTTGAATGTTTAAAGTGTTGCCACTTATTTAAGTAACTCTAGAAGAAACAGATTTTCTCTTCAGTGCTGGCTTGATCATTTGAATAAAATCAAACTGGTACTGGAGACGGGGTTAAAGTGTTTCTCTACATCTGCACACATTTGATCAGCAGGAATGGTTCTTCTAGGTCACTTTGGTCAGTGATGAGCAGAATGTATTCAGAAAGTCTGATACAAAATTGTATTTTTTTAGTGCCTCATACGCCAGAAATTAAGCTTTACCGTCTCTCCCTGTGCTTCAGGAGAGAAGTGCAGATATTTGTAATGCGAATATTGTTGCATTTAAACAAGCCAGAGACGACTTCGAACGTGACATGGGTGTTGGTGCCAGACAGGGCCTGGTATGAGATTTTCACCCACCATCATCCATCTCTCTGATGTTATTTCAAAAAAGGAGGAAACATCCAGTGAGCTGCAGATGTGTGGCTGAATATGCCTCGCTGATGTCGCGGGGACACAGACAGACTGGTTCAAGATGAGGCTCAGAATGTACCCAGAGCACCGTCTTGTTAGTGAACATGTTGAACCTTGAAGCGGATGGGCTACAGCAGCAGAACACTTCACTGGGTGCCACTCCTGACTGCAAATAATTCACAAATACTCACCAGAAGTCACATTTACAACTTAGAAACAACTAGGGATGTGTATTGGCAAAAATCTGGCGATACGATATGTATCGCGATACAGGGTAGACGATACGATATATTACGATACTATGAGTAAGACTATATTGTGATTTTGAAAACTGAATTTAACTAGAAAAACTGTCACAGCATTCTAAACACTCCAACCTGTTTCATACTTCAACACATTCAGTTTTATTACTAGATGTAGTTGATCCACTGGAATGAAGGTGAACACGGCCACAACTACCAGTTATACATTAATGGTTCCATTCAAATCCTTAAAAGTTGTTCTTTGAATATCGATACAATATCGGGAAATAAAATATCACCATATATCTGTATCAATATTTTCTTACATCCCTAGAAACAGGATATTTCTGTTCTAAATGGTGATATTTAATTTTTTTTTTTACATATTTATTTCAGTAACTATGTTCACTAAGAAACAAATAGATTAGTTCCACGCAGACTGATGTTTTCAAGCCTTTATTTCCGTTATGATCAGGTAAAAGCAACTAAAAACACTTTAGATTGGGATATGACATCCATCCAGCAGGGGGTGCTGTGGCGCACTTTTTACACAAATGGGTAAATCTGAGCAGAACTTTAATTTTTGCCGGCGGAGCTGCGAGAAATAGTTACCAATAAATAGATTAAACCCATAATGTCGCCGCTGACGCTCCTCTCCGTCTTATTCAGCGTTGTAATCGTCAGTAGGGAAGTTCGGCATCGTTAATGCGGAGGATTTGTTGCGCTGCTATGAACTGTGGGTAATGTAGTTAGCAGTGAACCCATGTATATGCAACACATTTCCAGGTCAGCTCTGTGACGATTAAGTGTGACGTCATTGTTTGTCAAGGGTCACGTGACGGCGTTAAACCCGGAAGTAGTGTCACGATGATAGAGGTATGATCGTTTTGTGTGTTTTTTAGGTGAAACGGGAAAGATCGCAGCTGCTCAGTGGCATGAGGTGAGGCAGAACGTTCCCTGAGATGATGTGTCGGGATCCGCTTCTCTGCGGCTGCTCCGTTCCGGTTCTTCTGCTCGGTTTGTTCTGCTGCTGCTGCTGCAGTGGGTTTTTCCCGGATGTTTCTGCCTGTAAACAAGAGCCAGAGACCCCGGACTGGAGGATGACCCTGAGAACCATCAGAAACGGGGTCCACAAGATCGACACGTACCTGAACGCAGCGCTGGACCTGTTCGGCGGAGATGACGGACTCTGTCGGTACAGATGCAGTGATGGTGGGTTCGAGGACTTCAGGGCCCTTTTCTTTGGTCGCCAGCCCGCTGGGAGATGCGAGCTGTGTTACACCAGGCCATAAAGCAATCAATAAACGGAAACCACACTTTTCCTTTGGCTAAATGTCATAGTTTACAGATAAGTTACAGAACAGCAAAAGGATCTCGTAGATTAAAAAAGGTGTCAGTCAGGAGAGGGCGGTACAAAAAAATCCACACTATTCTTTGTACCGTGAAGACAGCCATCAGTATTTGAAGCAAATGCAGTATAAAAGTCACAAAACACTGGGGATTTCCTCTAAATTAATCCGTACGCCAAGCAAATCAGTGCATGGATGTGCCATGATTTTCTCCAGCTGAATAGAAACAAAACTGAAGTCATTATCTTTGGACCTAAAGAGGAACGATCAACAATCAGCACACAGCCTCAGTTAATACAGCTAGAAACTTCTGATCAGGCACAGAATCTAGGTGTAGTAATGGACTCAGACCTGAACCTCCAGGGATTAAAGGACTGATGTCGCAACAGGACCTAGAAAAACTCATCCATGCGTTTATCTTTAGTCGGATTGATTGCTGCAACAGCGTCTTCACAGGTCTGCCTAAAAAGTCAATCAGACAGCTGCAGCTGATCCAGAACGCTGCTGCTCGTGTTCCTCACTAGAACCAGGAAAGTAGAGCACATCACCCCAGTTCTAAAGTCATTACATTGGTTCCCTGTAGCTCAGAGAATAGACTTCTAAATACTTTTACTAGTTTATAAATCATTGAACGGTTTAGCACCAAAGTATGTAGAAGACTTGTATCAACCTTCCAGACCACTCAGCTCTTCTGGTTCCAGTCTACTCCGCATTCTCAGAATCAGAACCAAACATGGAGAAGCAGTTTTCAGTTTCTATGTTCCAGAAAACTGCTGAAACACTGAGTTCTTCTAAATCAAGGCTAAAAACCCACCTGCTTAGTGCTGCCTTTGATTAATACTCACTGGAACATCGTTCATTCTTGGCTGAATTGCAGTTGTTCATGACCTCTCTTTGTTTTGTCACCGTAATGTCACTTGTTTGCTCGTTGTGGTTTTGTTTTTATCATGTAAAGTTTGAACTTTGAACCGCCTTGTTGCTGAAATGTGCTACACGAATAAACTTGACTTAAAAACAAGATGGACACTGGAGGCTGAAGAAAAAAAAAAAAAGAAGTTTAGTACTGGTTGTCCTCTTCAGCCATATTCATCCATCCGTTGTGTATACACGCTTCTCCATGCAGGGTTGCGATTGGACGAGAGGTAGGGGTGATTTTGCAACTTTTGCAAATATTGCTAAATTAACAGAGCTGAGATCAACATGGAGTTCTATCAACAAGCCCTGCAATGTGACTGCAGTTCTGGGTCTGGCTGCTGATGTTTAATCCCCACGCTGTGATTACAGACGTCCCTTAGAAACCATCCAAAGTGACGCAATGAGGCAACCTGCAGAGAAAAGGTGGCATCAAGCTATGGAAAAGTATTAGAACCCGCTCACCTTTCCTTCTGTTTCTCAGGATACAAGCCGATGCCTCGGCCCGACTACAAGCACCCCCCACCCAATGGATGTGGCTCCCCTCTTTTCGGATTCCAGGTAATCTGGCACAGTTTGCACAACCTTTGTAAAACAAAAACAAAAAACGCTCGTCCAGAAAACCCACCGACTGTGCCGCTGTTTCCAGTTTGATCTGGGAATCCCCTCCATGACTAAATGCTGCAACCTGCACGACCGCTGCTACGACTCCTGTGGCCGGGAGAAACACGAGTGCGATGAGGGCTTCCAGGACTGCCTGGAGACCATCTGCAGGAACGTGCAAAGGACTCTGGGACTGGCCCAGACTGTCCAAGGTTGGTCTGAAGGCTTGTTTTCACACATTATCAACAGTATGAGCATTCGGGTGAAAACCAAAGCAGAATGTAGTTCTGACAGGTGGATGTGATAACTTGACCTGCTTCTCAGTGTATTGAGCTCCTGATGAAATATGTATTCATATTTATTGGAGGGGGGAGGGGCCTGCTGCTGTCAGAAAAGTTATACATATAACTTCCACACATTATGGTGCATTTTGTTTCTTACTCTTTGGTTTCCCTAAAAACAAGCTAACCATGTATGACTGTTTATTGATTTCTAATTACTTGGCAATGCACCAATCAATCGGCCAATGATCGGAACTAGGCCATTTTTTGCTTGGTTGTTAATCAGCATGCCAAATGCTGAAAAAAAGTACTTTTTCCCCTGATTATTAAAACTTGGAAACACTTTCTTCCTCTAGTTCCTGAACACACACACACACACAGGGACTTTATGTGAACCCTTTTGTCTTGTCCACAGGTTAGAGGCGTTTATCAGAATCCCAGATATTTTGATCGATACTGAAATCCCAGCGACTCAGGACGATTATTCCCACTGAAAACCAAAGCAGAAATGTAGAAAGGTTGCTTTTGAAGCACTCGGAGATTAAAATAAGAGTTTGGTCTCTAACTGGAGAAGAAGAAAAAAAGGACAGGGAAGGCTTTTCCGATTAGATTGTTTTTCTGGTCGTTTGGAAATGAAATCTAAATTTATTACCGGTTTGATAAGATGCAAGCCACATCTTTTTCTCACGATTTGTTACATTTGACTTCAGAATCAAAAACCAATTTTACACAAGTGATAGAAAATCTTATTCAGCAGATCAGACAGAAAAGAAAGCTGTGAATCTGTGTCAGCGAGTTAAAGCTTAACCAGTGCATTTGATATATTAAAGGTAGGAATGGGCCTTTATTGTTTTGTGTATCGTTATCCTGAAAAACTGGTTCTGATAAAAATTTACATTTATCATGACAATGATAAATCACAATAAACTCCAAAAACTGTCCAAATTTTTATTTTTACTATCTTCTTTCTTGCTTGTTCCATGAGCACATAAATAATTGCAGCTTAGTGATAAAAATCATACTTCTTTATGTAACTTTTGTCCTGAAAAAGCATATTTCCAATGGGTATGTTTTGTAATGGCAGTATTTGTGCTTGTGGGTCTATGATTGCTGTGCCATACAGTCCCAGTCATACGGTTACCTCAAACAGACTGAAAATAATAAAAAACTTGTTATAATCATTATTTTTTATTGTTATCATACAATGGAGTGTTGCAGCCATTATAACAGAAAAACATGGAGCAAAAAATGAGTAATTTTTTGATAAAAGCTCATAAATGTCTAAAAAAAAAAGCACATATTTAGGAGAAAACACTTGGATATCTTCTGAGTCGGAAATTTGTGACAAATGGTACCAGAAGCCTTTTTTTTTCCTTCCAAGTTTAGATCAGGATTTTTTCTAGTAAACATTTGAAATTAATCTATCACCACAGTAGTACCACAGAATATTGTGGTACTCACCTACCCATAATTAAGAGACATGCTTTATAACGAATCACAGCTTTCTGCATGTTGTCAGACTGCAGCCCACGTCTGTGTGTGTGGGTCTGTATTTACAGTCTATGGTGTCCACACACCTCCTCCTGTTGCTTTCATTTAGTGACCCAGACAGGACCATTTGTTTATTTCGTTTTTTGTAGTGTGGGGTTATAATAACTGAGCCATCAGACCTTTGTAGTAACATTAAATATCTGAAATGTTCACATTTATTCATGTCTTTCTTGTAACTATGAGAGAGAAGATTGAAAGCTGAAGGTTTAAACACAGGCTCATTTTTTTAAATGAGAGAACAAACCTTTACAATACTCAATGTGTCCACTAAAGGGAACCAAAGCCAAATCTTAAATGTTGTCAAACTTTAATAAACAGACATTCAGATTTAAGCCTTATTAGGATTTTACTCTGAAACAGCCAGATGTATTTCTAAGGTTTTAAGGTTGTGTTGATGAAAAGTTTTTAAACAATTCAAGGCGCTGTTTATTTTTTTGTATTTATTAAACTTTGAGGTTATAATAACTAAGCCATGAGACCTTTGTAGTAACTTTAAATATTAGAAATTTTCACATTTATGTCTTGTAACTGTGAAAGATAAGCTTGAAATCCAAACTGTAATAAACAGAAGCTAAGATTTAACCCTTATTAGGATTTTAATCTCAAGCAGCCAGATGTATTTCTAAGGTTTTATGGTTGTGTTGATCAAAAGTATTTCAAACTATTCAAGAAAGTGTTTTATTTTTATTTAATACAGATAATCTGATCCATGCAACATCTCATGTTTTAAGTTTGCTGATTTTCCCCACCGTCTTTATGCTCTCCATCCCATCCCAGCATGCGAGTCTGCAGTCACCCTCCTCTTCGATGCTGTCATGCACCTGGGCTGCAAGCCGTACCTGGACAGTCAGCGGGACGCCTGC
This sequence comes from Valencia hispanica, assembly GCA_963556495.2. Classification (NCBI taxonomy): domain Eukaryota; kingdom Metazoa; phylum Chordata; class Actinopteri; order Cyprinodontiformes; family Valenciidae; genus Valencia; species Valencia hispanica. The sequence continues at coordinate 56,430,118 of OY747703.1, forward strand.
GTGTGCCAGTACGAAGTGAAGAAGGAGCTGTGACAGCACTGGCGACACACAGACTCTGCAAACTGGACTCCGGAAATGAGCTCTTCTTAAAACGCGTCGATTTTCTCAGGAATGGATCCTCTTTGGCTAAAGCTGAACGGTGCAATGCAAAGTGAATGTAGAAAAGTTTTTTTTTTTTTTTTTTTTTTTAGGTGGTAGCTAATATTTGTGTGATCCACTATTTATATATTGTGGTAAATACGTTTTGCATCGAGGGTTCTAGGATGGAATGAAAGCTGATTCAGATTTCGTTCATGCTTTGACATGATGCAACATTTTAACAGTGTTCAAAGGTCAGCCTACAATGCAGCAATAAAGCACACATCAATGTTCTGCAACATCGCGTACCAAATGCTGTTGATCTTCCTTAACATTTGTTATTCAGATTATTCTCACATGCTGCTAATCTCAGAGGTTCTTGTAATGTTATTAAAGTCTGTCCCATACTTGTAACCGAGAACTTACTATAGGATCAATGCTCAGAGAAATCAGAAGCACAGACGGGTGGGGGACAAAACGAGACATTAGTCAAGACTGAAAATGAGAGAAAGCAGCCAATGTCAAAGAACGTGTGGACCTTTGATGGCTTGTTTTATGCCATTTTAATATATGCTGCATTGTGCTAAACAATGTTGATCTTAAATGTTTTACGCTGTTATTGATATGAAGATAGTTATTGTAATTAATAAAAAATGGGAGATTTTGGATCGTTTTTATCTGTGATTGATTTCTGATATTGTGCTGAATAACTCCAAAACATCTAATATATCAGACAGTTTGCAAATGAATTAATAAATAGCTAATTTATAGGTTTTTTACATCAGTAGCTAAAGAATCTTTCTGAATCCACCATTATTTTACCTCAGATCTGTGGTGTCCTAACTTATTGGTACATGGGCCAAAATCATCAAGTTGAAGGTGCTAGAGGGCTGATAATTTATTTTATTAAAAAACCCAAAATCAAGATCCATCACTGTAGATCCAAATCATAAAAATGGTTTTGTATGTTTGCCTTTTTAAAAGAAAAAAAAAAGATCAGAGTTTTAAAATTTTAAAAACTTACATTTTGACTTAAATATTCGTTTACTTTTCTTGCTGTGGTATTGTTGAACTGTTTGGATTTCCTTAAAGCAAAATTAAAAACGTTTGAAAGAATTAAATGTTTCAATTATGGTCGAAATCTGAAAAATAAGCTTCTATTTTGAGTTTTATATATTTGTCCATCATCCGACTCCAGAAGAATCATGAACCTCACCACATGTGCAGGGTATCTGCGGGGTCTTGAAGAGTATTAAAAGTTGATCAAATGATTTAGGGAAAATTAAGACTCTTAAAAAGTATTAAAACGTCTTAATTTTGTGAAGTCTTAAATTGGGTTAGTATTGACATATTTTAAAATTAAGTTTGTCAATCAAAAATAGACTCATAAACCATTAAAATCTAATAATTTGTCTTTTTTTTAATGCAAGCTGTTTGCTCGGGTTTCCGTACCACATGACTTTACGTACTGTCGCTACAGACGTGCCGTCGCCTTGCGTGCTAACTTATAGCGAAGCGACATAGTACTACCGAAAATTGGGTAAATATGTTACATCTTGGTTAGAAGTTGAGATTTTCAACAGTGGCTGAAAACAACAGGGAGGCTTAATGTGTGTTTTGTAAAAAATAAATATAATAAAGATTAGTGCTGCCTCAATGAGCACCAACACCATCAAATCGCACATGAATGGAGCTAGCCACAAAACGGTCGCCATTAGCCGCCGTGAACATCCGCAGCGATCAATCGCCAGTTTTTCTTCTAAACTTAAGTTGTTTTTCTTACTTAATTTCCCTCTCGGATCAATAAAGTATTTTTGAATTTAACTGAATTAAAGCTGCTACAATGACAGCCGGAGCAACTGTGGCAACCGCATCTGATGTCAGAGTGGCGCTAGCGGGCGCACCAACCCACTCAGCGGGCGTAATGTGATTGGGTGTTGACCCAGATGTTAACCACCACAGTCCCAACTCTAATCGAGGGAATAAATGGAACTTTCCAGGCTACTTTCCCCGATTCAGACATTACAAAATTATTTAAGAACTAAATGGTCTAATATTAATAGTTTAAAAATGTATCAGTATATTGCAATAAAGTCTACATTTTATGTTTAGAAGGTCTTTAAAAAGTCTTAAAAAGGTATTAAAATTTATTTTGAGATCCTTGCATATACTGTGATGTCACTGTTTGGGGTTCTATTTACTGTGATAGGAAAAGAAAGCAAAAAGCACGATTATTAAAACATGAATACTTTGTGTTGTTAACATTTTGTATTAAGATTGTAATAAATAAAATAAAAACATCAACCTGCTGTGCTGCTTGGCCAAATATGTTCCATTGTTGGCTGCAAATTTGCCACAATTTGGCCCCCGAACCGTATATTGGACACCCCTGCATTAGCTGAACGGACCCTGGATTTATAGACGTGCTGGCTCCACTTGTAAAGCGTCTCCTTCCTGCTTCTGTGTCACTGAAGTTGTTCCTACACTGATTTAGGACCTCTGTAAAAACGCCTTCTTTGATTTCACCGCTCGCTTTCGTTTCGCGTAAACATTTTATTCCTTAATTGGAGATAACCAATCGTTCGCTCCGGTTTTAATTTCTAGCCAATCAAATCGCGGGGGCGGGACTAGACAAGAGCTAGTTTGTTGCTTGTTTGAGGAAGTAGTTTTCAGTCTCCCTCCCCCAAGTCAAGACGAAAAGTCAACATGTCGGGCACCTGCGCAGGTAAAAAAACCATAAAAACAACTTTAATCCAAGTTTATGTTTTTAAATCTGACACTATCTAAAAAACATGACTCCTTGGTAACATTTAAAGTCTTTCAAATAACTGAGCTCATTCGCTGTGTTTTCTGTGTTGTTTGGTTTAATATTTGCTGCAGCTGTTTAAAAAAAGAAGTTTTAAATCATTTTCTTTTTCAGTTTGTCTTTTTATGAATGCTTGTTAAACCGGTTCAGGGATGTAATGAAATCATTTACTGATATAGTTTCATTGTTCCTCACCAGGAAGTGTCTCCACAGCCACAGACAGTGTGGGTGAGTAACCTCTACAAGACATTTAAGCTTCTTAAAAATAAATAAAAGCAAAACTAAAAATCCGATCAAATCAGCCTAATTGAACTTGGCAGACTTTTTATGACTCTGATCTCCAATATCAACAGTCACTGAGCAATAAAAAAGTAGACCTATTGGTGGAATTCACAGATTGTAAAACATTTGAACAGACTTTCAGAAGAGCTTTTATGGTGCCGCCTTGTGCAAATCATCTGTGAGGTTCCTGCCAGACCACATTTTTAGCGATGATCTGAACATACCGATGACAGAGCTGCTGCAGAAAACTTTAAACACACTCATTAATAGCAGGAGGTGCAAACCTGTTCCTGCTTCCTTTCACTTTCGGACATAAACCTGACCCCCTCCATGACCCCAGACAGATCACCTTAGTCCACAACTAACTAAAAATGAAATGCTAAAAACGAAAATCTTGCCATTTAACAAGACATTTACTATTAAATAATGGAACATTTCCTGTTATTTTGCCTGTAGTTTATTGTTAATTAATGGTAAAAATTCTGTTATTTTATGGGTAGTTAATTGATTTTACCATTTTTTTACAGATTTTTTTTTTACAGTGTGGTCCTGTAATTCCTCAAGCTCTGTGCAACACTCTGCTCTGGAAGTAACTCGCACCACAGAGAAAAGCAAAGAAAACTGCACAATCAGGTGGAAAGCACCTACATACTTGTAATAAATGCTGCTGGGATGTAGTCACCAGCCTGCAGCAGGGGGCATGCAAACACATGCAAGTGTGTGAGAACTTACAGGTCACTTACACAACGCTAATACAGGGTTGGACCCTGGTTTGCTTTCAGAACTCTGTTGAATACTTTTGGCAGAGATTTAACAAGAAGTTTTTTGTTTTTTTTCGTATTTGACATGACGAGGTCACGCGGCTCCTGTAGACTTCTTGGAGGCTGCTGGAGAACGGTGAACTAATCAGTGTTTGAGAAAGCTGTTCCAGGTGTATTGTGCAGTTTGTGAGCCGCTGTCTTGCGGCCCAACGTCATGAGACGTCGCTTTTGGTTCATCATTCGAGGGTGTATTTAATTCATCCTGTTGGGCATCAGGGACTGCACTCATCCAAGCTTCGATTTCCCTCCAGATGTTCTTGAAAGCGGATCAGTTTGGGCTCAAACCAATCTTCGTGATCGGTTTCTTTTTCATCCTCGTTCAGTAATGTTTGAACTGAAATGTTCAAGTCCATAAACTCTCCCAAGTAACTGTTAAACTTTTTCATGTGTTCGTCTATGGACGTGTTTGATTCTCCAGCATCAATGAGAGCGTGAATGTAATTTGTTTTTCTTATTTGAACGCCAAGTTCGCTCTTAGTCATCAAATTAAAATGTTCTTGTTCCACTTCAGTTCCTTCGTGTTCAACATCCATTTCTAACATAAAATTCGTTTCACCAGGTCCAGCAGATCATTGTGCAACACAAATGCCTCATGTTGCAGCTTAGCGTCTCTGCTCATCCAAACAAAGTTAACTCACGAACTTTGTGCGTCCTTTTGTTAAGGTCCAGGCATCTAAGTCTAATCATCCAATCTTCCAAGTTTCTGTATCTGTTTGGAGCAAAATGTACTCCTTTGTGGATGTTACTTGTTTGCTTTAATCAACAATGGCCCTAACACTCAGTCGTAGATTGAAGACCAGACACGGCGCCTCGTTCTGGACAAAATGCAGCGTAATTCTGTAGCAAAGGCCCCAAAGCCTGGAAAGCTCGGCCTGCAAGAATCATTTACATTTCAATCAATCCTCCTGTTGAAAAATTATTTCACTTTTTTTTACATTTGGTGCTTTATTAACTTAGAAATGTATTTTTCTCCTGCAGCATCAACAGAGAATTTAACAGAGACTGATGCTTTCTTCAGAAGGTAATCACTTCTGTACTTCCTGTTGTTGTCAGGTGCAGATTTCTGAGATCAACAACACGCTGATTTGTGTGTGTGTGTGTCTTCATGTGCCTATCTTTGTTTGTGAAACAGCTCTTTTGTTTTGGATCCTGCGGAGGAGTACAAGATGACTAACAAGCGCCGAGGCCTCGCTCTCATCTTCAACCAGGAGCGCTTCTTCTGGCGCCTGGGGTTAAACAGCCGAAGCGGAACCAACGCTGACCGCTACAACTTGGAGAGGAGGTACATTTTTGTCGGCCAGCTGTTGGAGTAAGAACTACACACGTCCAGCAGCTTTATCTGAACTCATTCTTTCTGTTTGTTCAGACTGCTGGAGCTAAAATTCGAAGTCAGGAGTTATGATGACTACAAACAAGTGGACGTTCTGGAAAAGATCCATGAAGGTACATGAATCCAAGATGTTTGCAGTTACTCTTTTAAAAGAGGATTTAATTAATTTCTTTGTTGTAAATGTAACATTTTTAATTGTGGGACAAGTGAAGGAGTATTCTCTTCCTAATCTTGGATGTGAAATGATCTTTGGCTGTTTAATAAACCTAAAACCTGCATGCTGTTCCTCCAGCTGCCGAGGACGATCATTCTGATGCCGACTGCTTTCTGCTCGCCTTCCTGAGCCACGGTGAGGACGATCACGTTTACACGTACGACGGCAAGCTTAGCATCCAGCACATCACGTCCATGTTCAAAGGAGACAAGTGCAAGACCCTTGTCGGAAAACCGAAGATCTTTATTGTGCAGGTAGGTCTGGCAGAGCCGTCGCAAGATCTCTCCTTTCAGGAAACTACGAAAGATTTGAACCTGAATGTCTCTGTGTGTGGTTGTGAAATGTTTTTCTTCTCTGTAAGGTGACCTTAGGTTTTAGAAAGGCGTCCTCAAATAAAATGTATGATTATTATTTTTATTATCAAAGGCGTGCCGTGGGGACCAACACGATGTTCCGGTTACGCCCTGTGATGTAGTGGACAATACGGTGAATGAGACGGTGGTTGATGCCTGCGCCGTCCAAACCCTTCCTGCTGGGGCTGATTTCCTCATGTGTTATTCTGTTGCTGAAGGTAAGCCGTCTGCGGTGTTTCACGGTGTTCTGAAAGGTGATGGTGAGGACCTCTGTGATTAACAGGTGGACTTTCTATAAATCCACATAAAGCACAGAGCCACCACTGCTGTGAAATTTGCACAAATGCTACCCAGATGTTGGGGAATGACTCAATAACTGTTTAATCTCATGCCATGTTATGCAAACACTTTGTCTGGACTGATGAAGGTTTGTTTACCTCAGTATGCTAAATGCCAGAGGTCTTAGACCTTTTTTTTATTATTCAATTAGGGGTGCCGTACCCCCACCTTACAAAAATTATTTTCAGAAGATGGCCTTAAGTATACCGTAGGAAGGTTCCAAGTCACCCGTATGAAGAACATAGGAACTCTACTGTCCTATGGCAGAAAATCTTTCGTTTTCTCAAGAATGCCTCAAGTTGCTCTTGCGAATTGAACGGCGGCCATACAAACTTCCTAAAAAGGCTGTAGGAAAGTCTGCCCCCTTCACAAATGTCCACCAACTCCAGATTTTGTACGAACTGGGAGATTTGTACAATTTCATTGTTCATAAACTTTTTGACCGTAGCTTTAGTCCATCTAGTGATAAGTTAAGTGCAGTATTTTCACAATTCTGTGTTTTTATCGTGACAGCTGTTGGAAAATGTGGAAAAGTTTTTACTTTTTAAGATGGCAATAATGCAGAGAAGGGTACAGCTGCACCTTCTGTAAAAGTTACAGGACTAAGAGGAAGATCTAGCCGTTGAAGTCGCTGCTTTCGTTTGGCACTTCTGGAGACAAGACAGCGACGCTGGTGGGTGCAGCCAAAGGCGGCACCTCTACGGCCGGTACAAGGCTCTTTTCCATGAGCTGGACCCTGAATCAGAATGTTTTATACGGCTCCTCCCCTCTCCTTAGGAACACTTTTCTTTGATGTTACGAAAGAAAGAATCTCAGTTTATATGGCGTTCATTGGACCGCTGTCAGGGCCCCTCCAAGAACAACTTAATGTGTTCATACATCCACCTTAGGAATACAGGATTTGGGGAGGGTCTGCTGACCTTAAACGAACATCGGGCTTTGTTCTTTGCTTGTTCCTAGGGCTGTATGAAAAATGTTTTTGTGGCGTATTTGTAGAAAATCTTGGACAAGACCAGTAACCAGGTGACGAACTTCCAAACGCTGGATTTTTATAAGGTTGCCTAAAGGAAGTTGCAAGAAATGCTCCAACAATCATTCATAGAGGTCATTGTGACCGAGTTTTCTTCACAAAATGAGCTCCCCCTTCGTGTTCTTCACTAGAACCAGGAAAGTAGAGCACATCACCCCAGTTCTAAAGTCCTTACACTGGCTCCCTGTAGCTCAGAGAATAGACTTCTAAATACTTTTACTAGTTTATAAATCATTACATGGCTTAGCACCAAAATATGTTGAAGATCTACTGTTACTATAGCAACCCCCCAGACCACTCAGGTCCTCTACTTCCAGTCTACTCAACATCCATAGAATCAGAACCAAACATGGAGAAGCAGCTTTCCGTTTCTATCCTCCTCTAATCTGGAACAAACTTCCAGAAAACTGCAAAGCTGCTGAAACACTGAGTTCTTTTCAATCCCAGCTAAAAACTTATCTGTTTAGAGCTGCCTTTGAGTAATGCTTTCATGTGTGTTTTATGCTTTATTGCTGTTTTTATTTTATCCTAAATTCATGTCTGCTTTTGAGTGATGTTTTTAACATATATGCTCTGTGTTTGTTTTATGCTTTATTTCTATTTTTACTTTATCCCTTAAAGTACATTGAATTACCTTGTTGTTGAAAGCTATACAAATAAAATTGCCTTGCCCCTGCTACATTTTCCTAAAATGATCCGAAATTATTAAGGCCTAGAAATAAATGGTATGCTGGAATAATATACTTTCTGCCTAGTGCTGTGTTGAAAAAATATTATTTGATTCTGAATTGCTTCTTATAGAAATACCTAAAATCAATTTGGACATCCAAAAATCAAATTATTCGTTTAACATTGTTTAATAGCAGTGACCCATTTCGACATCGAATTGGAACATAAAGCCTTTGAAAAGCACTTAACATACAAAACAGTAGACCTCTCATGCTTGCTGCACTTTTCCACTTTGCTTTTTAGGCTACTACTCCCACCGAGAGACCATCAACGGCTCGTGGTACATCCAGGATCTGTGCGAGTTGCTCCAGAGGTACGGCAGCTCCCTGGAATTCGCAGAGCTGCTGACGCTGATCAACAGAAAGGTCTCGATGAGGCGAGTCGGGAACAGCAACGACCGCAGCGCCATCGGCAAGAAACAAGTCCCGTGCTTCGCTTCGATGCTCACCAAGAAACTATACTTCCGGCCGAAGAAGTAACGTCCCGGGACCGCTGTGGTTTAGTTAGCTGGTTTAAATCCGAGCCTTTATATTTCAGCTGATACTGTAGGTTTCGGTATTACTGATTCATCATTTTCTCCTGTCCAAAAAAGATCAGAAGAAATATTTTACTTTTAAGAACTTGTTTTATAGCAGGTTTATTGTGATTTCTTATTTGACCGCCTAGATGTTAAAACATTCCTAAAGAGCAGAGGAAACGGCAGATCATTTGCACAGAGAAGCTTTCCACTCATGAATCACTGTAGCTGAACAAGCTAAAGAGTTTTTAATCTTAGTTTTTAACGTTTTTCTTATGAATCTTGTTTGGTGGGTATTCAGGGCTTTTCTTAACTCTGGTATCTCCTCAGAGCCACCAGTGATCCAGTTGTATCTCAGCAACGTCTGCATGCTGTGCCTTAAACCTCGTTCCTCACAAAGAAAAAAGGGAATTTATGGTGTGCTGTGCTGTTGTCTCGTCCAGTTCTTGGTACGTCTCCTAATGCAGATTAGCACCCAAACAGACAACAAACACTAGCATTAACGCTCAGGAAGCCTCAGTAAGGGGGGGGGGGGGTTGTTTCCTAAAGATGTACTGGGGACCTCAATCACTTCAAACTGTATTTCTGTGTTAATGAGCTGTAAAGAATAAAAACATTTTTATGGTCCTGAAAGCTTTTCTTTATTTGTTCTGAATTTATAAATTTTCTTCTAAAACGACAATCACTTTTTTAAATACATTTAATACTTTAATGTCTGAATTTATATGCCATTGTACAAAAAGTTACTCAAGTAAATGTAACTAGTTACTACCCACCTCTGATATCCGGGCAGCAGAGACGATATTCCACAGTAATGTGCTGGATGACACCATCGGTTGTTGACAATCTCTGCTAACCCACCTCATTTTCTTTTGCTGCTGCTCTTTAAATCTCTGACTGGCCGAATGGTCAGAGACGTTGGAGTATAGGGGATATGATCATTTCCCATGATGATGGACGGAAGAGATGGTTTGAACTTCCTCCTCTCTCTGCTCTCTGGTCCTGCTATGCATCCATGAAGCCTCCTTTTCAACTCAAGCAGTTCAGATAATATTTGAGATGCTAATCAGCTGCTCCTAGCTGTAAAAACACCATAGCAATATTCCCGAACGATCCAAACACATGTGAAACCCTGACTGTGGGTGTGGGGGCATGGATGGGATACACATGGGGGATTGGTTTACTGTCAGGTGGATGACCGGGGACAGAATGAGGGCTGGTGCACCAGCTGGTTCTCGTGGTTCCAGCTCCGCCTTGGGCTGACTGCTCCCCCAGTCTACATGATCCTATCGTGGACTGGGTTGTACTGGAAACTGAATTTGCACCTGTAAAGTGCCTTGGTCCTGGACAGCTATCTGGGGTCTCGTTCTCCTGGATGGCTCCCGTCTGCAGAGGTCTGGTAACGAGCCATTCGTTTTGATTCAGGTGTTGGAGAAGATATCTGTGTAAAAGTTGGTGGATGGTAGATCTCTTTGACTGGACATGGGTACCCCTGAGGAAAGGCACTGCACATCGGTTTGGTAACTTGACTGTAAAATTGACTTTGTTTCCGACAACAGGGAAGATTGTGGGTGTCACAGCTCCTCTAAGTCCTCAAGAACAGATCATCCTCAGACAGCAGACGGTATTTTAACAAATATCTCCATATTCTGCTCTCTGAGTGAGTCTTAGTAAAACTCAGGACAAGTGAACACCAAGCACCAGGTGAACATGTAAAGAAGAATACAAAGCTACTAAAATAACTGATTCCTCTTTATTCAGTTTAGTTATTCGGTGATGTATCTAGGCTGGATGAGCTTTTAATTAATTTATGCTTATTAAAATAACGAAGCTGTCGACTTACCGGATGAAGATGATCATTGAAATGATCACGATCATAATTATCAGGGTGATAATGAGGATCAAAGCACTGATGCGGAAAGGGAAAGGGGGAAACAAATGAAAAGAGAGAGGAAAGAAAAAAGGGTAAAAAGAGGGAGGGGCAAACGGCCGTAACAAGAAAATATTTCATTATTACTTTTATATTATGTATCCTTAGTATTGCACTAAATTGTGGTATATTATTGAACTACGTCTTGTATTATGAGGAGCAGTATATTTACATCATACTTTTATGGGTATGTGTCTGTATTTATCTTTCTTTTTTTCCTTTTATCACTTGTCTCAGATAATGTCCTGTTTATTAAAAAAAAAAAAAAAACTTAAGTCCAACAAAAAAAGCAGTGATGAAGATGATTATGGAAATGATCATGATCACAATGACAATATTGAAGAATATGAATATTATGTTGATAATAAATAACGGCTGCGGCACTGATGATTATGTTGATTATGATGAATATAACTATGATGATGGAAATTATAACTAGTCCATGTTTTTTTTCTTTTAAAGAGCTTTTGATTTGACAAAAATAATTCTGAGATCAAACATGGATATTGGGACTGTTTAGAAAGTTCAGCCTCTAGCACCCAAAGAAAAATGTATCAATGTAAAGATATCAGAAAAGATCAAAACTCTAAATCTCCAATAATCTATTTATCGTGACTATAATCAAATATTTACAAAAACTGAAACATTCACATTGGCGCAAAGATACAAATACCAGAAGGTTCAAGGTTATACAAACACGGGATTATATTTCATATACCATAGACCTGTCTACCATCATGCCAGATGCATCCCCAGTTTATTAAAGTCAGGAGGATGCCATCTCCAAATATTATTTTTGTAGGACAAAAGCTACTTTGGAGTACGTCGGCCTTTGATGCTTATAAAACCGAGACACACAGGGCTTTATTCAAAATGCTAACATAAGCTTTATTTTACCCTATGTAGGGCCTAATCTTTTTTTCTTTACCTGTATTTTTATGCACATTTTTAAATACTGTAATAAGTGTACTACTGCTTGGGTCATCAGTGCATTTTTAATGACAGTTCTGATTTGGTGATTAGTGCAGTATTTATTTAGCCCTTATTTTATCTAAATTGCCCTTATGTGAGAGTGTGTGTGTGTCGTGTTTCTCTGCATTGCCCTCTGATGGCTTGATGGTGACCTCTCCAAGGTGTACCCCGCCTCTCGCCCATACAGTGCTGGAGATCGGTCCCAGCTCCCCTGTAGTTACTCTGTACAGTTGCAAATTGGCAAAAATATATAAACTAGCAGGTGTTCATACAAATCATACATACAGGAAATCTTAACAAAAATTACACATATTGCAAAGAAGAACACTAAAGCCTAGTTTATACTTCTCCGTCAGCAAATTTGCACCCACACTATTGACGGAGACGTTTTCCTTTTATACTTCATTGTTGGAAAGCAATTCCCCACCAGGACAGCAGGGGGTGCAGACCTTTTCTGGTGGGCAGTGTTGCCAATTTAGCGACTTTGTTACTATTTCTAACGGCTTTTCAGACCCCCTTAACAACTTTTTCCAAAAAGAGCCTAGCGACAAATCTAGCGACATTTCTGACCACCCTTGGCTACTTTCTGTGAAACTTTGTCGCCGATATTTCCTGCAGTTTATTGACCCAGCTTTCTCCTTCCCGACGCTCAGAAAGAAACAGCTTTGCAGTTTTAGATTTCTCAGAAGTTGTTCCAAAACACCGTTCCACAAGCACATCGGTTCCTGAAAGGCAATAAACCCCATTAACCCCAGCAAGTAGTCTTAACTGTGCGTGCAGGGGGGCGTGCCGGCCATACATACCAGCCAACAGTGTATCACACGAGAAGGTGAGGACGCTTCCCGTCCAACAGCCCGCAGATAAAATTACAGCTCCATTTTATCAAGGTGCCACAAGTTGCCTCTGCCTGCACATAAGTCTAAGTTAGCTGCAATGCTACTCTGCCTTTAACAGCTGATCAGAGTACTCACCACAATCAGAAACACGTCCAGTTTACGCTGCTACACCAGCCACAGCAATGCCAGCAGCCGCTTCTGTGAGCATGAGGGAAACACTGCTCTGACCCGTTTATAACCCCACAGCTCCCCTACTGGTGACCGATGGAGCCAGGCTGCTTTCAATTATAATCAGGAGCAGGTTTATTCATCCTGCTACATTCCACACCCCCTCAGGGAATCGTCGTCCCGGCGATTTAAACTTTAGTCTAAACTAGCTTTTAAGTCCATGGTCTGAAAACAATACTGCCCACACCAGACACCGGATCAGGGAGTGCCGCCAGCTGTAACGCAGAGCCACCCACTGACCTTGAGAGATTGTGAACATTTGAGTGCCGCCCTGCAGTTGTTCGCTGAGTCCGTCGCACGATGGTCCCACTTGGAACCTCGGGTTGCATCAATGGCGCAGCCAACGGCGGCCAGTCCTCCATAGGGGCCTGCACTCTGCTAGGGCCAGGCATTTCTTGGTCCAATTTAGCTCCAGGGCGCAACGACCGGGCTGGTTGGGTAGTTACAGCTGCCCTGGACTGGGTATGCTGTAAAGAACCCGCTCCCACCAATACCAAGTCGTCCTCCTCGGAGGACTCTTCTTGGCCCTGTTCTACTGGATGTCCCCCAGGGGTCACCACTTCCACAGGTGATCCAGCCCAGACCGCTGGCTTTAACGTGGACCGGTGAACGTTCTTCACCTTCTGCACATTGTCCACAGGTGCCACCGTATACACTGGGCCTCCTACAGGAGCCCTAAGGACCTTGTAAACCACACTACCCCACAGATCCTGGATCTTGTGACGACCTTTCCACCCTAGCTGTCTTATCTGCACATACTGACCCTCTTTCAGTGGAAAGTCTTTCACCCTCTGGTCATGGGTCTTCTTCCTCTTTGCACCATCCCCCAACAACCGTTCTCTAGCGCCCTCAAAAGCCATCTTCAGCTGGTTCTGATGATCTAAAATCCAATCATGGACACTACCACTTACAGGTTCTTGGACCCTACCCAGCAGGAAGTCCACTGGGAGCCTCGGTTCCTGGCCAAACATCAAAAAGAATGGAGACCCCCCTGTTGCCTGATGTGGTGTTGTGTTGTAAGAGTACAACACTTGTGACAAACAGGAGCTCCACTCCCTCTTCCGTGACACAGGCAAAGTTCGCAACAAGTTGTGTAATGTGCGATTAAACCGCTCACACTGCCCGTTACCGGCAGGATGGTATGGAGTGGTTCGTGACTTTTGGATGCCATACAACTCACACAACTGTCTGATTAACAAGCTTTCAAAGTTCCGGCCCTGATCTGAATGGATACGGGCGGGGACACCAAACTTTGAAAACCACTCTGTCACTAGGACCTGTGCTACTGTGGAAGCATGTTGGTCCCGGGTGGGAATAGCCTGCATGTATTTACTAAACACATCTGTGAGTACCAGAACGTTATCCACCCCACTACGTGAAGGCTCCAACACCGTGAAATCCATGGCAAGGATTTCATTCGGTCGTGAAGCCAACAAATGGCCCATGAAGCTACCTGCTGCAGGAGCGTCTTTGGCCATCTGACACCTCTCACACTTACGACACCATTCTGCCACGTCACCAGACATGCCAGGCCAGTAACACCAGAGTCGGAGCAACTCTAACGTTCTCTCGATCCTCTGGTGAGCTTGCTTCTGGTGGACCTCCCTTAAGACCTCCTCTTTAAGGGCCTCTGGTAACACTAGTTGCAGTGTTTCTACTGTGGTCTGAGGAAGGGTGACCTGACGGTACAGCACTCCATTCCTTTCAGCCAAACGGTCCCACTGCCTCAACAAGGCTAAGGCTGACTGTGACAGACACTTGCGCTCCTCTCGACTTGGCTGCTTTTTCTGCCTCCAGAACCCTATGACCTCCTGGATAACAGGATCGTCCTGCTGAAGAGTGCACAAATCGGAAGAGGTGTGCTGAGGGAAAGCAGTCATGGTAGCCTGAACTGCCTTAGGTCTCTGTTCTTGGAGAGCTTGTTGTAAAGGTTCTGGAAGGACTGTAGAAAGGAGCATAGCGCCTAAGTCCTGGTCCCCAGGAGGATGCAGTCAGGACAGTGCATCTGCATTGGTGTTACTCCTCCCTGACCTGTATCTCACCTCGAAGTCAAACGAGGCCAATTGGGCTGCCCAACGCTGTTCAGTGGCACCTAGCTTAGCGGAGGAAAGGTGGCTTAATGGGGTGTTATCTGTATAAACCAAACACTTCTGACCCAATGGATACTCCCTGAATTTTTCAGTCATGGCCCATTTCAAGGCCAAAAATTCCAACTTCATGGAGCTGTAGTTCTGCATGTTCCGTTCACTGGGTCTCAGTCCTCTGCTAGCATATGCTACAGGCCTCGTCTTCCCATCTTGTTCTTGTGAAAGAACAGCACCTAGTCCACCATGGCTTGCATTTTGGTGTTCAAACGCTCTTGAATTGATCTTATTTTCTCTGTGCTGAGGCTTTTCTGAGTTATTTTAACACACAATCACACTAAAACACACATTTTGTGGTGGTGTACTTTATGTTTTGGGAACTCCTCGTGTTTCACACAGTTTTTCTTTGGGTGGTAAGGTCTCGCTAGCTCAGTTAGCTTAGCTTCATTGCGTCTATGGCTACTCTTCTTTCTCCTGTCTCTAACTCTTCTCTTCACTCTTGTTTTCTCTGTCAGATGTTTAGTTACTTCCCTGCCTCCTTTAGTGATAATGGTAACTGTAATAAATGTAATATTTTTGTAGCTTTGGAGGCGAGGGTATCAGAATTAGAAGCACGGCTCTGCGCTGTTGAAAAACCAGCAGATAGCCGAAGCCCATTAGCCAGCGCAGAGCCAACAAGGATAGAACCCCCTAGCTGTCCTCCGGTAGAGCCCGCGCAGCCGGGACCTCAGGCTGGCTGGGTGACGGTACGTAGGAAGCATAGTTCTAGGACCCAGCCCCTGGGCCACCACCAACCGGTCTGCGTTTCTAACAGATTTTCCCCGCTCAGAGACACACCCGCTGAGAAGCCGGCCCTGGTAATTGGCAGCTCCATAGTCAGAAACGTGGCATTAGAGACACCATTGACCATAGTCAAATGTTTGCCAGGGGCCAGAACGGGCGACATCAAATCCTACCTGAAACTGCTGGCTAAAGATAAGCGTAAATACAGTAAGATTGTTATTCACGCTGGCGGTAATGACACCCGGTTACGCCAATCGGAGGTCACTAAAATTAGTGTTGCTTCGGTGTGTAAGTTTACCAAAACAATGTCAGACTCTGTAATCTTCTCTGGTCCCCTGCCTGATCGGACCAGTGACGACATGTTTAGCTGCATGCTGTCATTCCATCAATGGTTGTCTAGGTGGTGTCCTGCAAACAATGTGGGCTACACTGATAACTGGAGAACTTTTTGGGGAAAACCTGGTCTGATCCGGAGAGACGGCATCCATCCCACTTTGGATGGAGCAGCTCTTCTTTCTAGGAATATGGCCGAATTTATTAATCCTCCAAAACACTGACAACCCAGGGTCCAGACCAGGAAGCAGAGTCGTAGTTTAACCCACCTCTCTGCTGCTTCTGTACTGTTACCCACCCATTACCCTATAGAAACAGTGTCTTGCCCACGGCCAAAATAAAAATTAAATGGATTAAAAGTTAAGCCAACAAAAGCAAATTATGGAAATCTCATAAAAATAAATACAACTTTGAGTGAACAGAAAAATAAATCTATTAAATGTGGTTTATTAAACATAAGATCTCTCTCCTCAAAGACTTTGTTAGTAAATGACTTGATTTGTGATAATCACATTGATTTCCTTTGTCTCACAGAAACCTGGTTGCAGCAGGAGGATTATGTCAGTATAAATGAGTCAACTCCTTCCAGTCATTTAAATTTTCACATTCCTAGAAATACTGGGCGAGGAGGAGGAGTTGCAACCATTTTCCGTTCTGATTTACTAATTAGTCCCAGACCAATTGATAGCTACAGTTCTTTTGAACATCTAACCCTTAATTTTCCTCATCCAAGTTGCAAAACATTAAGACCATTTTTGTTTGTGGTTTTGTATCGTCCACCAGGCCCTTACTCTCAATTCTTGGATCAGATCTCACATTTTTTATCTGATTTAGTATTAAATACTGATAGGGTTATTATAGTGGGGGACTTCAATATTCATGTGGATACTGAAAGTGATAGCCTAAATGCAGCCTTTAATGCTATTTTAGACTCAATTGGCTTTACTCAAAAAGTACAGGGATCGACCCACTCGGGTAAACACACTTTGGACCTTGTACTGACATACGGTATTGAGTGTGAGGAAATAACAGTCCACCCACATAACCCGGTCCTGTCTGACCACTTCTTGATAACTTTTGAATTTACTTTAACTGACCATCTTAAATCTGAAAGAAAATTTCATTATAGTAGAACTTTATCAGACAATGCTGTAACAATTTTTAAAGAATCTGTTCCATTCTTACTTTCCTCAGTGTCTCAGAGTAACACAGTGGATGGCAGCAATTCTATCTCTAACCCTTCAGAAATTGATGGTCTGGTTCACAGCGTTACGTCCTCATTCATTGCGTTTGGCATTAGATAGTGTAGCCCCCTTAAAAAAGAAAGTGGCTTACCATAGAAGGCTGACTCCTTGGTTTAAAGCAGAGTTGCATACTTTAAAGCAGAATACTAGGAAGTTGGAGAGAAAATGGCGCTCTACACATCTAGAGGATTCCTATTTAACCTGGAATAACAGTCTACTGCTGTATAAAAAGACCCTTCGACAAGCTAGAACAGCATATTTTTCATCATTAATAGAGGCGAATAAAAACAATCCTAGGTTTCTTTTTAGTACAGTTGCCAAACTTACACAGAGTCATAGCTCTGTTGAGCAAACTATTCCCCCAGCTCTTAGCAGTGATGATTTTATGAGATTCTTCATAAATAAAATACATTTTATTAAAAATAAAATAATTGGCACCCTCCCAAACATGATTACTTCTTCCTCAGTAAATGAGTCAGTATCGGAAAGAACTGTAGAACCTCAGTTGTGCTTAGGCTGTTTTGATTCAGTCGAGCTTTCAGAATTATCAAAAATATTAGCCTCATCTAAACCTTCAACTTGTATGTTGGACCCAATTCCAACCAAATTATTTAAAGAAGTGTTCCATTTGGTTCCTGCCCCCATTTTGGATATGATGAATCTATGCTTAGTAAACGGATACGTAACACAGGAATTTAAAATAGCTGTAATGAAACCTTTACTCAAGAAACCTTCCCTTGATCAAGATGACTTGGTGGATTACAGACCTATATCTAACCTTCCTTTCTTATCCAAAGTCCTTGAGAAAATAGTTGCTAATCAAGTCTGTGAGCATCTAAACAGTAACGAGCTGTTTGAAGAGTTTCAGTCAGGTTTTAGAGCTCATCATAGCACTGAAACAGCACTGGTGAAGGTTACTAATGATATTCTCATGGCCTCAGATAATGGACTGGTGTCTGTTCTGGTTTTGTTAGATCTCAGTGCTGCTTTTGACACAGTCGATCATAATATTCTCTTAGAAAGGCTTGAACATGTTACAGGGATCAAAGGAACAGCACTAGGCTGGTTTAAATCATACTTGTCTGATAGATTCCAGTTTGTTCATCTAAATGATAAATCATCTTCACTCTCAAGGGTTACTTGTGGAGTTCCACAGGGTTCTGTACTTGGACCAATTCTTTTCACCATATATATGCTTCCAATTGGTAGAATCATTAGACAGCATGGGATAAATTTCCACAGCTATGCCGATGATACACAACTATATTTATCCATAAATCCTGATGAACCCAGTCAGTTAGATAGATTACAGGCATGTCTGGAAGAGATAAAAACATGGATGACCCTAAACTTTTTGCTTTTAAATTCTGACAAGACAGAAGTTGCTGTCTTTGGACCAGAAGTTCTTAAACAGAAACTGATTAGTCAATCACTTCATCTGGATGGCATTAAATTGGCCCCCAGTAATAACGTAAAGAACCTCGGCGTTATTTTTGACCAAGACTTGACATTTAAATCCCATATTAAACAGGTTTCTACGATTTCTTTCTTTCACCTCCGGAATATTGCTAAAATTAGAAACATCCTGTCCAGGAGTGATGCTGAGAAACTAGTCCATGCATTTGTTGCCTCAAGGCTGGACTACTGTAATTCTTTACTATCAGGAAGTCAACAAAATGCAATTAAAAGCCTTCAGTTGATCCAAAATGCGGCAGCAAGAGTTCTGATGAATATTAAAAAGAGAGATCACATTTCTCCTGTTTTAGCTTCCCTTCATTGGCTCCCTGTTAAATCCAGAATAGAATTTAAGATCCTTCTTTTTACATACAAAGCCCTTAATAATCAAGCTCCATCATACATCAGAGATCTAATTGTTCCATATGTTCCTAACAGAGCACTTCGCTCTCAGACTGCAGGTTTACTTGTAGTTCCTAGGATTTCTAAAAGTAGAATGGGAGGCAGATCTTTTAGCTATCAGGCTCCTCTCCTGTGGAACCAGCTCCCAGCTTTAGTCCGTGAGGCAGACACTCTGTTTACTTTTAAGGCCAGGCTTAAAACTTTCCTTTTTGATAAAGCTTATAGTTAGAGTGGCTTAGGTCATCCTGAGCTATCTCTGTAGTTATGCTGCTATAGGCTTAGACTGCTGGACGACAGACTTACCAATTTTCTTCACTCTGCTACTTCCTTTTCTCTTACTACTCTCCAGTTGTATTACAGTACATTCTGTTATTTCGACTGTTAACTTTGTTTTCTCTCAGTGTTTTTCTCCCCATAGAAGATATACCCGGTCTGGTATCCTGCTTGGCTGCAATGCCCAGTTGGACGGGGGGCATCGACTGGGATGATCCTCTCAGTAACTGAACATCCACTGTGTCCTGTTATCAACTTTTTACTTTCTGTAACATAGAAATTACTCTTATATCAGATCTTCTGTTCCTTCTGTGTTCTGCTCTGTCTTCTCAAACCCCCAGACGGTCGTGGCAGATGGCCGCTCCTACTGAGCCTGGTTCTGTTGGAGGTTTCTTCCTGTTAAAGGGGAGTTTTTCCTCTCCACTGTCGCTACATGCTTGCTCAGTATGAGGGATTGCTGAAGGATTGCTGTGGTTGGAAATCTGCCCAACCTCACGCCAATGACTGACGCAATCTGCTGGGATTCCTTAAATAGGAAACTTTTTAACTGATTGGAATGTTTGTATAATTGTATTGAAATAACTTCTTGTTAAGTGCCTTGAAATGACATCTGTTGTGAATTGGCGCTATATAAATAAACTGAATTGAATTGAATCCACTTCTAAAATGAAGGGACGAGAAAAGTCAGCATATGCCAAGATGGGTGCAGTGGTGAGTTTCTGCTTCAACGCCTCAAAGCTAGCCTGACATTCATTTGTCCACTTTTCACTGAACCCAGGCTGAACTTTCTTCCTACTACTTCCATTCCCTATTTCAGCAACCAATTTGTGAAGGGGTGCAGCCAACTTTGCAAAGCCTTGCACAAACCTCTGGTAATAACTGGCAAAACCCAAAAATGAGCGTAGCTCTGAGGTGGTAGTTGGGATCTACCACTTAGCCACCACCTCTATTTTACTTGGATCAGTCGCTACCCCCTGATCGGAAATTATGTGGCCCAAGTAGCTGACCTCCTGTTTGAAGAAAGCACACTTTGCCAACTTCACCTTCAGACCTTTCTTCTGGAGCCTCTCCAGCACCACCTCCAGTCTCTGCAGGTGTTCTTCCACACTGGAGGAGAAAATCACAATGTCATCCAAATAGATGAGCAAGGACTGACACTGTTTGTCCCCAAAAATCCTCTGGATCAACCGTTGGAATGTACTGGGGGCATTACACAGGCCAAAAGGCATCCGATTCCACTCGAACAGACCAAAGGGAGTACAGAAAGCGGTTTTTGAGCGATCGGCTTCTGCAACTACCACTTGATTATAGCCACTGGCTAAATCTAGGGTGGAGAACCGGCGTGCGCCTGTAAGCGCATCTAATGACTCCTCAATGCGGGGAAGAGGAAAAGCATCCTTCCTGGTTTTGTTGTTTAACGGCCTGTAGTCAACACACATCCTGAGGCTACCATCCTTCTTCCTCACTAACACGATAGGGGATGCATAGGGGCTCCTGCTTTCCCTAATTACCTGTGCCTCGAGCAGTTGGTTCATATGCTCTTTTAGTGCTTCATAATCAGATGGAGGGATTTGTCTGAAGCGCTGGCGAACAGGTGCAGCATCCACAACCGGGATCTCATGAGTCACCAGGTTTGTACATCCTAGGTCCCCCTCACAAGCTGCAAAGACAGAATTGTAACGTGTTAGGAGGGCTCTCACCTTCTCTTGGTCACCCTCAGGCAGTACTGACAGGTCCACCTGATCTGGGAGGATTTCACGCCCCCACTGGGATGCTACTGTAGCAGCAAGAGGTAACACCTCTGTGACTCCGGGCGGCAAGCTTGTCACAGCGACTTCAGCCACTGTGCCTACCCGAGTCCGAGGGTAGAGGAGGACGTCAGTACAGCCCACATTAATGACTCCAATATGAGCTACACCCTTCTCCACCTGTACCAGAGAGTGTGAAGCAAGCAATCCTGCAGGCAGACCTGATACCAAAGGTTCAAACAGTGCACTCTTGCCTGAATACCAATCAGCGCAAGTAGTTGCAACTATTTTCATCATGCCTGCAGGAATGCGACATGCCTTCTTGCCACCTACCTTAAGGATGCCAGTGGTTCTGCATGGGACGCTTTCACTGACCTGGCGGCATTTCTGCAAAGCTGACATTACGGGTTCTGGAGCTTTTGACAGCAGCAGCAGGTTAAACAGTGCCGAACCATGCTCACCAAACAACTCCCGGTAGCATCTGCTGATTACATTCATGCCCAGAACCCCAGAAGGAACAGGGAACTCCTTTCCAGGGACATCTTTCACCACCAAAATACCACACTCAGTCATCACTTTCCCACAGAGCTCAACCTCCAGTTCCAAATACCCTATGTACGGGATGGCTAACCCATTAGCCGCCCTCAGCTGAAGCCAGTGACACGAGTGGAGTTTATCCACTCCCCATGGCTCAAAATGCTGACGGAAACAGCTCTCTGAAATCGTGGACACCATTGAACCAGTGTCCAACAAACAGGGCACCAGCACTCCTCCCATGTTCACATCCAAGTGGGGGCAAGGTGACATAAATTTCACGGCCTCACTAGGAATTGAGCGAACCTCTGAGCCAGCTGCGACACCCCCCGAATTTTGGCTCTGCAGCCCGGCGGGTGTCAGTTTTCCCACGGTATAGTGCTGTGGGATTGCTGACCTAACTGCCTAGACCGTGCACTGGGGTGAGGTGGAACACGAACCCCATCACACTCACTAGCGAAATGTCCAGATTCTTGGCAACGCCTACAGATAACGGGACTCCGTCTAGGGGGAAAATTACCTCGTCTTGGCTGTTGTAGGGCTAGAAGGCTGTCTGTGAGCTTGTTTAACTGTTCCTGCTGTAGCTTCAACAGCTCCCTCATCTCTGAAAACCCTGACCTGCAAAGGTTGCCTGTTGCTGCCTGGGACCATTCTGTCCCGTACTGTACACCAGCAGTTGGCACAGAATAGCTCCGCTTCCTAGCACCTCCAGCTCCTTCTCGCTCCCACCAAATTGCCTCGGCCCGAACATCCAGTAGGGTAGCTGCCGGTTTCCCACGCAGAAATTGTTTAAGCTCACGGCACAGCGACCTATCGATCACGTGTTCTACAAACTGATCGCGGAGCAACATGTCGGCATTTAACATTTCTATAGGGGCTTGCTGCTTTACAGCTGCCATCCGACTCATCAGGGCTAGGGAAAACTCTTGGAGAGTTTCACCTTCCTGTTGCCGTCGGGAAAAGAACGCCTCCTGCAGGGCGACATAAGAATCTGAACAGCCATAAAGTTCTTGCAATGCAGCAATTACTTGGGCGGGGTCCTCCCTCTGAATTTTAGGTAGGAACTTTATTTCTTCGCGTGCCTCACCCTCCAGATGATCAAACAAAAACAAAGCTTGCTCCAGTTTTGACAACTGTCGAACTCTCATACAGGCCTGCACTTCCTCCAGCCACTCAGTCAGACAAAGGGGCTGTTTACACGACAACGTTGCCGTTTTTGTTTGAATACGCGGGTGAAAACGCACTGCGTTTACACGACAGGGCGCGCGATGGAAAACGATGTAGTACATATGCCCGGCCTTTAGATGGCAGTGGGCCCCGTGTATGCAGTGTTCCAAGTTTTCCCCCTCACAACCCGGAAAAGAAACATTTCATGATAACTAACAATGGCGGTTTTCTTGTAGTTCTCCTCCGCTTAAATAAAGGCATATTGATTATTTGGCGCACGTATTGTATGCGTTTCCGTTGGCGATCGCATAGAAGCCTGATGATCTCTAAGTTTTGCTTACAGAGAGACCAAATAACTTCAGAAGCTGCATCAGCAGTAACCGCATACCTGGATCTGCCATTGTTGTTGTTTTTCTGTAGAAAGGCGGAGTGCGCAAGTGCAACATGTCAGTAGGTGGCTGGCAGTGACGTCATCATTTTCAAAAGTCTCCGGCTTGCGTTTACATGACAGCGTTTTCAAAACTCTCCACTCTGGAAGCCGTTTCCCAAAAGCTGAGTTTTCGCCCCCCGTTTTCCCGTTGTCGTGTAAACGAGAGGTCGAATCGGAGAGAAAAACCTCAGTTTTGCTGAAAAACGTTGTCGTGTAAACAGCCCCTTATACCCTTCCTTCCCCTAAAGGGGGGACATTTCCTGTCCCGAGGGACAAACACTAATCTCTCCCCTTGCACAATATTTAAATGAGGGAGAGAGGGACCTGCGGAGACAGGAGGTTCTACATCAGAATCAGGCATAGAAGCCTGTCCCTGACTCAGTTTTTCTTTTTCAGTTTTTAATTGTAAAACCTTCTCCCTTAATTCTTGCAATTCTGCCTCCATTGCAATTTACTAATCCCAGAGGAAGGAGCCACAAATTCCCAATCGTCCCCGAGGTGCTGTGGAACTGTTTGACCTACCAAAAGAAAAAGAAAAAAATACAGAATAAACGAACAAAACTAAGAAAAATTGTCTTGCAACACACGTTTCTGCTCACCAAAGTGAAATGATCCTGTCAACAATGCCAAATGTGGCAAGTTGCACGACGAGGGCCCAGGCAGGGTTTGATCCCCAGAGTCCCGGGTGAGAGTCACACGCACTTGCCAGTCAGCCAAAGGGATATCCCTCTAGCCATGTAGCCAGGGCGCATGATCAATCGGAGACACAGTGACAGGACCCCACACTGTCACATCTCTCCCCCTCTTTTTTTAACACGCACTTGCCACTGATTGGCAAGTGCGTGTGACTCTCACCTGGGACTCTGGGAATCAAATCCCACCCGGGCCCTCCTCGTGCACCTTGCCACATTTGGCGTTGTTGACAGGATCCATGTGATACTGATAATAAGTCCATGGATTCGTAATTGGTTGCACCCTGCGCGGAGCTTGGGAAAAAAAGAGGGGGAGAGATGTGACAGTGTGGGGTCCTGTCACTGTGTCTCCGATTGATCATGCGCCCTGGCTACTTGGCCAGAGGGATATCCCTTTGGCTGACTGGCAAGTGTGTGTGACTTTCACCTGGGACTCTGGGGATCAAAGCCTGGGCCCTTGTCGTGCACCTTGCCACAATAGGCTAATGCTATTTTTCAGTGTAAGTGGTCATCACAGTAATTTAGCAGACTGATTAATAGACTATTCTGACGGTCACACAGGGAATATATTCAGCCAGTTGAAATTAAACTAAATTATAATGGCTTTTCAAGACTCTCAAAGCGCTTTACAACTCCATTATTCATTCACTCTCACACTGGTGGAAGCAAGCTATGATTATAGCCACAGCTGCCCAGGGGCAGACTGACAGAACCGAGGCTGCCATATCACACCATCGGCCCCTCTGGCCAACACCAGTGGGCAAGGTAGGTAAAGTGTCTTGCCCAAGGACACAACAACATGTAGCAGGTGGCATCGAACCCACAACTTCTGGGTTGCAGGCTGACAACTCTACCACTGAGCTACAGCCACCCTGGTGATTTCATTGTTATATTATCATCATAAACATGATTAATTAAAAGAAAACTTACAAAATAATTAAATAATCATGAAAATTCAAGTTTTCAGCAATAAACATTTGATGCATGCTAAATATGCCCTACTTATTTTTACAAAATACTAAAAAACAGCTATATTCTCTCTATTAATTTCGTCTTCTTGAGATATCTCAGCAAATGTGTTTTTTTCTTCAGAACTTTACATTTTGTTTAAAAGGTCTTTGATATCCAGTTGCAATTTGATATCTTGCCAATTTTGTAGGCTACCAGGTTTCTCAACAGTTTACTTCAGGCAAAAATAATATAACATGTTCCACAGTCTCTTCTTGAAGACAAAAGTCACATTTCCCTGTAGCATGTTTCCCCTGTTTAAATAATATACTGTTTAACCCTGTATGACAAAATCCTAATCTAAATATAATTATTTCCTCCTGTTTCATTCGTCATCACGTGATGACATAATCATTATGCAAATTAGCGTATGGCGTCATCTGGCGACATCTAGCGACTTTCTGGGGCAACTTCAGCTACTTTCTGTCTGAGACAGTTGGCAACACTGCTGGCGGGTCTGCATACCATTGTAGTGAGGTTTCTGGTCGAAGAAGGTTTATTTACTTCAGCTTGTAAACACACATCCACTCAAGGAGCAATGACCAACAGAGAGCGAGTTTTGATTAAGCTGGAAACCTTCTTACTAGAAGTGCAGCTCATAGAATACTCTAAAAACACATGTAAACAAACAAACAAACACAGCGGCCTGTTTTGTTGTTCTCTACACCTCCTGGTGTTCAAAACGCCAAAAGACCATATTAGATGAACTTACCTTGCAATATAAAGTATCTAGTGCCCAAAAGCTGCACTGACTACTAATTGGATAGAGCACCGTTCTGGTGAAATCATCTGGGGCTGATGTTGGGCTGACCAATCACAGTGCGCTCTCTGTTGCATATGACAGACAGTTAAAAAATTGGACTCTACTCCGTCCGTCCTTGCGTGGCCGTCTCAGAGACCTCGCGTTGACAGATAATGGCGCTGCGTGTCTCCGCCCCTCCGCAGATGGAGATGCATAAACTAGGCTTAACACCGGGCCCAGTTCAGGACATGGATCTAAGGAATGCTTTAGGGAACCTACATCGGCTCCCCCCATCCAGATGGTGCCAGTGGTGGGATCTTCAATGACCGCCAGCGCATCCATTGAGCACGAGTGTCACGGCAGTAGCCTACTTACATTTGTACTTCACACAATTATTGCACCAATAAGTGCAATGGCGTATAATCTGAAGACATCCATATGAACATACTGTGATATAATTCTTAAATGCAACATATTTTCATTCAGATTCTCATTTTAATTCTTAGTTCAGAGACAGGAGTGGGGGCTGACTGTTGGATGTGTTTGTGTGTGTGCGAAGGTCTACCAGACTAAAAATGTGGCTTAAGTTCACAATTTTGTCATCCGACAGGCTGCACTGCCAGTATCCTCTGTGTCCAATATGTGTGTAAGCAAGGTCTTTAGTGTTTTTAAAGTTGCGCACATTTTTCCGCCATGTTTTTTCTATAAATCTCAAACTTACCGCAGAAAATGACCGTGTTTAGACCCCTTTTTGTGCGTAAACAAGCTTTATAAATGAGACCCCAGGAGTGTTTAGTGAAACAGGACAGAAACAAAGACAAAGATAAACAGGTAGTCAGATGTGATTTATTTGTTCTGTTAATCACAAAGGTTGATATCAGAGAGCAGCAGCTTTTTAGAGTGCAACTCACCCCCTACCAGAGTCTTACTCCGCCAAAATCTCCTGTTTGAAAGATGCGCCAAAAGGAGGCGTTGCCTGACGGAACAACGAATGTGTGGGGGAAGAGGGCTGGGTGTTGTCTGGGCTGTTATTGACATGTTGACAGCATTGTTGCTGCAGTGGCACAGACTCACAGAGAGTGAGAAAAATGGAGAGCAATAGCAACGTGAGCTCCTTCGCCTCAGAGCAATCTTTTGAGGTGGAGGATTTCTCTCCACCTCCACCAGAGGAAAAAGAGGAAAGGATATGAGATTCTATGGAGCAGGCGTGGGCGGAGACTCAGCTTCTTTTATACCCCACAGCGGGAGGGCAGAGCTAACATCAGCCCTCACTGCAGAGCGATTGGCAATGCTCGATTCAAATTCAAGTGCAGAACAGAGTTTTAACCGGAAGACGACGGCACACTGATGGTTTTAGGGAGAAAATTCTTTTTTTTTACTAAGATGCACTAAAATACCAAAATAATGACCAGAAATGTAGATAGCACTATTAGACACTCATTTATACAGTTTACTGGCATAAAAAAATGATTTGGGGGTGTGTTGCTCTTTAAGGATTAGGTTTTCTGATTAAATCTATTGTTTCTGACAGCTAGGAAGAAACAAGTCTTTATTCAACAAAGTTTCCTTTATTCTGGAATTATCTCCAGTTTTTCTTACTGGGAGGTTTCTGTTTGCAAAGTAGGGATCTGAGGATGGAAAACATCCCACTTCCGATATTGACCCAACTGATCTAACCAATATTTAGAGGCTGAAAATCGTCTCCATCAGAGTCTGGATCACATTGCGGGAGGGGGCGTTTCCGACACTTCTGAGGGTGTTCAGCAAAAATCAGAAACTGTTGTTGGACCTCCTGATTTTGGATGCACAGAGCCCCGCCGTACCGCTCGTACTGAGATATGGCCCTGTTCATGTCAGCGATGCAGGTCCAGTGTATGTTCTGATCCACAGCTACACACCACTTGGAATGGTCCACGCTAGGCTTCCATGTCCCCAGGCGATGTACAGTCACGGCTTCAATGTTGGTGACATTAAATTCATTGCTACAGTAGGAGTTTGAGCGGTTTTTCTGGCAGCCCCACATCTGGACATACACGTTGCTCCCGATGTCCCTGGCAATACTTAAGTAGAGATCTCCAACTGGAAGAAAAGGCAGCGTGTTAGGGTGTTAGCTCTTTTTAAAACAACCTCTACTTGGTTTCCCTCTTTGGTGAGTTCATTTGTACAGATGTGAACACAGTAGTCGGACCAAAACAACCATCAGAGACCACTAGCCTTTATCTTACACGCTTCAAGCTTGACCCAAACACCTTCCTGTAGGTATGTGTTGCATTGTGGGACACGGTAAAGTAAACAAACTAATAAACAAAGGTTTGACCACCGCGTTCATATATAAAGCTCTACTCTACTTTTAAGACTTTAAGAATCTCTTCCGTATACTTCTCAAATATAGTCCAACATGACTGACCAGATCAATCCCTGTTTTTGGTAGAAATTACATTATTACAAGGCAAATAATTTACCAGTAGGTGTAGTCAAGTCAGAGAAACCAACAGAACCAACAGTCATGATATGCATGTGTTATGGTGCATCCAATGAATTCAGACTGAATTGTTGATACTGCAACATTTATGGAAGAATCTGTAACATGTAAACAATCCCAGTTTAGATGTACAGTCTGATCGTAACGATCCTATTCATCTGTCTTTGCAACGCAGGTCTCGATATCTAATACCTAATAACGTGACATTTCCCTGAGAACTCAGTTTCTCCTTCAATCTCTTCGTCGTTGGTGGAGCTATACTGACCCCTACTGGAGAGTTACTGACACACTTGGTAAACACTAACAGGTGATGCATGAGAAGATACCCCAAATTTTTAGTTCAGAAGAAAAGTGCGCTTTGATTAAAACGTTGATTGGAGAGGGGAAAACTGCTTCGCCACTGTGTGGGCTTTGGCAGTCTGCTTGTCTCCATCCTAGAGGGTAGGGGCAGGGGCGCTGCTAAGGATTTTGGGCCCCATGAAAAGAATCTTGGCAGGGCCCCCAACACAACTGAGACTTTTTTCATATTAATTTAGGGTGACCATACGTCCTCTTTCGCCCGGACACGTCCTCTTTTTTGGCCATAAAAGTATGTCCGGGGGGATTTTTTAAAATGCTGCTTGTAATGTGCCACTAAAATGCCGAAAGTGTAGTTTCACAGACGAATTGTAGAAAAAATCCCCAATGTTCAGTCATGGTCGTCAGAGCCGTTTTTACCGGGGCAGTGGAGCTCAAGTGAGCAGCACACCTGAGCTAACACGATCTGAGCTGCAACAGCAGGTTAGGATTCATTTCGGGACGACACAGAGTAATTATTATCCGAAGCTCAAAGTTATCACCGACAATCATTTGACTCTGAGACGTCGCGGTAAAAAACAAGTTCTACTTTGGATCAATATTTCATCCCTTCCCCAGTAATCAATCTGGACATATTTAGTATCAGTGGATTGCTCGGGATCTCAGGATTATAAATATGCTACTTTCATCGCTCTATCTGAAAAACTGAATGCAACAGATCTAGAAAACTGCAATCTTAACATCAAGTGATCTTGGGGAAAAATAGATCAAATAAAAAGGAGAATATTTCAATTTTAAAGCATAATGAATGATGGAAGCCAGAGTCTGATTATTATGATCTAGATTGGTGCATATGAGTCAGATTTAATGTTTTAAAATAAACTATATTATCTTGAAAACTTGCTATAGTTTTTAATTGTGATAATATAATAATGATTAATTACTTAATCTAATGCATCAAATAGAAAATAAAGTTTTCAAGTCGCACCTTCCAGCCTGCATGTTCTCTGTCAGACAGCAGGTAAAACACTAAACATGACTCTGTGATTTACTGGAGAATAAATTCCTACATCATTTTTAAAAACATATTTGCTGGAACACATTTCCAACAATCCTTAATAATGATATTTTTCTGCAAATATGAATAAACATTCTTTAGTCTATCTGATTTATTATGCTGGTTTTTCAAAGCAGTCCTTCAAATTCATGTGAGAGATGGAAATGACATCTTACTGTATTTACCTCATCAATCTAATATTTGAGTATTTTCTAACCTGAATCCCTATTAATTTATAGATTTGATCCGGGGGGTAGTCACGCCCATGCTGGGGAAGGTGTCCTCTTTTTGGATTCTCAGAATATGGTCATCCTATATTAATTTACATAAAATCATGCGCTTTTATGGTATTTTGACTATCATCTAGTATATTTAAGTCAATCAGACAATTGAACTCCATCCCATGTCCACACCTCAGTTCTCCCTGACAAACAGGAAGAGGGTCCTGGAACTGACAAAGTATATAGCATTTCCTGTAGCCAATCTTTTCCACTCTACAGGTGCCTTTTTATATTTTGTGTGTATCACTTTCAGACATGAATGTGTTGCCATTAAACCAATACTAATAGCCGCTCACCTTCTTCTGGTTGGAGCGCAGGGGCTGATTCAGGAGATGCTGTAGTTAGGTGTCGGGAGACAGCCGGACGACCAGTTCCTGCTGCTGGTTTACGTGACTCTGTTCGGAACAAGGCACGATTTTGACAAAGTGCGTTTGACTGCATTGAACATTTAACTAAAACTGTGTATTATTATTCTTTCCAGCGTTTTCTTGACCTAACATGGGGAGAAAATTGAGTTCGCTTATCATGCACTTTTAAGTGCATTGCATTTGACTGTTCAGAACAATCGAGACATCATTTTGATAGAGGCAAGGCCAACTGATAGTCTATATAACAGCATGTTTGACTCCATTGTTTAGTTACCTAAAACAGAGAAAATGAAAAATTTGGTTCTTGAGTCAACATGGGGAACAATTTTAGCTAAGCTAACCTGCGTGATCCACTAACAATTTAGGCAGGGCTGTATTCAAGACCACCTTTGTTGAGTCCAAGTCAAGACAGAGTTTAAAGAGGTTCAAGTCCAAGACAAGACCGAGTCCAAAGAGGTTCGAGTCCGAGTCAAGACAGAGTCCGGGACAGAAAAACAAGTCGTATGCATGATGACAGTATATCAAGACTATCATTTTTGGTTATTATTTGTTGATCTAAAAGCAAAAACAATGTCACAACTCCCAGGATTATTAAGTATAACCACTCCCCTTGATATCATCTAGTCTAATCTAAAGAAAACAGAATGAAATATGGTGTATAATATATATATCATCTTCAGTGCGTGTGCATGAATCAATGAAAATGAATGACACTCGTGCTGCGTGATCAGGCAGATGTAGGGCGCACTTAGTGTGTGATTGGTTATCAAGTGGCCAGTGTTTTGCTTTCCCTCCAATATTATAAACATGATAAAGACACCTGGACTCGGTTGAGACCAAAAGCCATATTTGGCAAGTCCAGTGGCCGAGACCGAGACAAGTCCGAGTCCAAATTCTAACGAGTCCGAGACAAGTCCGAGACCATAGAAAAACGGTCTTGAGTCCGGACTCGAGTCCAAGACCGGACTCGAGTACTACAGCCCTGAATTTAGGCCTACTTACAAACCCACCTTTTCTTGTGAAATATTGGGTAACATACTGTCGACCCTTTGCCTCTTTCACTTCTCTAATTTTTTTCTCTTTGCGTTCTTGACTTTAACATTTTGGAGGCATTTTGACTTCTTCTTGCGTCACCGCTACAGCGCTGTAAGTGAAGTGAAGCGGTTTGTGTTGCCTGGATACAGTTTGGCCGCACTGAACCGTTTTATGATAATCGAGGGGGGGGAGAGGGGCCCACGGATGTTTGTGTTTCCTAAACAAATACATTTCTAGACACCAGGAAACAGCAAATAGAATGGTTTAAAGTTAATCATTTTTTTACCATCAAATATTTTTTTTTTGCACCACAATTTTACATGACTCTCAGTCATGGGCCCCGGGAATCGTAATCATCCCCCCCTTTATGGCGCCCCAGGGTAGGGGGACCATCTCCTGGGTTCGGGGGCTGGTTGCTCAGCAGGGGTTGGGTCCGGCATCTCCACTTGATCTCCTGTTCTGTATGTTTCGTGCTTGGTCAGTTCATTGGTGGGTTTGATGGACCTTGGTTGGATGCAAGATCGATCTGCAAGAAGCCCCCAGTTCTCAGAAACAATGTTTATACAACTAAATCTTAGTTTGGTGATTCACAGGAATGCTAACTAATAAAATCTTTCTAGTTTATTAAGCATATATTTGAGTTTTTACTAAAAAACGCAGTCCAATATATTTTTTCTTTCATTTTATGTTCAGTAGTTATGATATTGACACATATTTTTCTTCATGTTTTGATGTGGAATATAATGTGCAGTGTTGGAACTAAATGGAACTAAGATATATTAGAGGGATTTTGTGCTTTACTCACGGGTGATTCTATAATTGGAGATACATTTGAAGTCCAAAGCCATTTATTTTTACCAGTTTTACCAAAATCTTTCTTCGAAACCATATTTTCATTGTTTATTACTCTTTTTAAGAGTCCCAAAATGTTAGAGTGTAAAACTAGAAAATATTTTATTTTAAAAGCTATTTCTTTATGCCGAAAGTCATGATTTCATAGTGTCCGAAGTGGTTGGTACTTTTTTTAAACAGGGGTCTAATATGCATCAAACATGTTTTAAATTACAAATTTCAGGTTGGAGTTTTAATGATTTTGTTTATAAATTATTATTGGGGACAGTTTGCAAATTATGCAAAATTACTTTATATAAAAGTAACTTTTATTGTTCAAAAATACCAGTCCATAAATCCTTTGTCAATTCTGTTACTACATGTTACTGTCTCTTTAAATTATGCTGATATGTCCTATCAATATCTATGAAACGCCAGACGACGTCACTTCATTTTGGTACAAAACTCTGAAAAGCTAGGAGGTACGTGTTTTGGTCTCTCTGACATCATGTAATTTTACAGGCACTTGCACCTAGAGTTCTAGTATAACATGTCAAATCTGTTTCAACAATGTCATAGGGAAAGCAGAGTTCAAATATATTAACAGAAGGAGTTATTACACGTTTTTAAAATCATCTTTAGATTCACACCATGTGCTCTTAGCCTTTCTGCTAAAATGTGGTGAAATCAGCAAAAAATGCAAAAAATGTCAACTCTGTTACTGTCAATTCTGTTACCAAGGTATGGTAAAGTTGTCTAAATGTAACATTTAATATCTATTTCAAAGGTCTGAATAAAAGGTCTACATGACAAATGAAACTAAAAAGATTTATAATTTTTTGATGTACTGTTACTTCTATATATTTGGTTGTTCGTCCGTAACAGAGTTGATCAGAAAAACTATGAACAGCTGGTATTTTGATAAAATAAGGAAAATAATAAACTACCTGTATTTGTTTAGAACTGAATATATGAACTTTAAAGTGTTTTCAATATTATTCCTAATCAATGGTTCTGTATGACAACTTAAAAAAAAAAAATTTGAAATGCAAAATGTATCTCCAATTATAGAATCAACATCGAATGCTCCAGAAAACATTATTATTTTGTACACAACTGTAATTTAGCCTAAAATAGGATCCAGAAAAATCCGAATAATCTGACGTTTTTGCCTATCTGGGAACATTCCCCCCAATTTACATTTGGTCCTCCCGCCAATAAACTTTGGTCCAATAAACAGACCGAACATTCCCGCCTGGTTTGTCGAGACAGGTTCTGTTTTTGGTTGTATTGG
Source organism: Valencia hispanica (assembly GCA_963556495.2). Taxonomy (NCBI): domain Eukaryota; kingdom Metazoa; phylum Chordata; class Actinopteri; order Cyprinodontiformes; family Valenciidae; genus Valencia; species Valencia hispanica. The sequence goes on from OY747703.1 coordinate 56,463,123, forward strand.
GGTTTTCTCTGTGTGAAAAGAAACCAAACCACAGAAAGAAGCTACAAGTTAAACTGTTGCAGTCTCAAGGAACCCAATACAATCCTGTTGAGATGTGAGAAACCTCTAGAAAGGAGCTGAAATACAGTGAAGAAGGAATTGTGTGAAATGTGAATCCTTTATAGTTGATTTTTACACAGATTGTTAAGAATAACAAGAAGATGCATACCTTTAATATTAACAAAGTTTCGTTTAGCAAAGCTTTTAAAGATCTGTTGGCTTCTGGATGTCAGCGATTCAACATGAACATTGGCATTGTTGGGTGGAAGGCCTTCAGTCCATTTCACAACATTTTGAAGCTCCACATAAAAATTGTCTGGAATATAATGCTCAAATGGGAATGCATTGATGCGCTGCAGATGTGTTCCTGCAAATATTAAGCAACATGTCATTAAAGAAATGAGTCTGTCAGCAATCCATCCTTATTTCTGTTTTCTCTGAACTCAGACCTATTTTAGCAAACTGGTCATAGTTGAACGTCACACAGATGAAGGTCTGAGCGTTTCTATTCCCGCTTTTTGGCCAGAAGTTGTTCTGGTCTCTTCTGAAAGGGAACTGCGGGGTGCTGTGTAAGATCCAGACTCCTGTACTGGTCCTGTCCACCATCACAAGTCCTGCAGGAAAGAGCAGGGACAGGAGCCTTGGAAGATTTCATGCTGTATTATTTCATAAATACCAGGATAAAATAAATAAAGAAACAGGGTTTCAGTTAAAGCAAAAATGGAAACTTTGTGTGTAAAGAAACTGAATCCATCCGAGTAGCTTTCACAGGACTCAAGAAGAAAAGAAGTCACCAGAAGGTGCTGATGAGATGCATTCATTAACTGATCTTCATCAATGTGAGCACCTCTGTATCAGCATTTGGCTTCTCCAGAGCTTGTAGGTAACGTGATGCCAAAGTGGAAAAATATCAGCAATAACATTGGCACCCATCAGAGTTGAGATGAGAAAATGTTTTCTCTACCTTTACTGTGGCCAAACTTCTTTTGTTCTGCATAACATCCTGGAGGCTGATCACTGTAGCTGATGAACCCAAAAGTTTCTTCCTGCAAACACAACGTTCATCACTTCATGCAGAGTTCAGAGTACAGACTGGACAGTAACTAACTGTGGCACCTGACCCCAAAAACATTCACCACAGTTAATGTTTCATGAATTATTTACTGATTCTACCAAGTCAAGAATTAAAAACATAAATCAATGTTTGCTAATGATTTACAAATCCATCTATGACTTTGTAATCTCTGCAGGGTCACAGGGGGGCAGGAGTCCAGGGTGGTCAATGGGCAGGAGGCGTTATCTCTATTCGTCCACCCTTGACAGTTTGCATGTTCCCAGTTGCAACTAATGGCCTCAGAGCAGCAATTTAACTTGAAAGTTATGCTTCTGGATTATGGGAGGGAGATGGACTGGAGAACCCACGCTTCCAGTATAAAACATGTATGTGGTCTGTAGAACGTTTATATACACTATAGAACATTTATATGGACTATGGAGCCTGGATATAAACTGTACAATATTCTAAGGGACTGTAGAACATTTATATGCTCTGCAGAACATGTACATGGACTATAGAACCTGAATTTGAACTGTAGAACACACATATAGACTCCAGAACATGTATATGTACTGAAGAAGATGCCTTTAAAGTATAGATGGCATGTTTTAGAGCTGCTGTGTTGCAGTGATTCTCACCATATCTCTAATTGGTCTAAAGAGAGGTCTGAGTGTATGTGCCAGAACTCCGTTGGGACTGTTGATGTTGTTAAACTGTTTCTTTTCACTTGAATCGATGTAAATATACTCAGAACCAGAGAGGAAGTCAGAGGTCATTTTGGGCACCTTGTATAAAACATACCTGATGAGGAAGAAAGAAAAAAACAAGAGAAACTCTAGTTAAAGTTGAATTAATCCATATTTATTTGGTTTCAGAGTGAATTAATGACCTTATTGTTACCATGGAGATTCATTCTGAGCTGTAAGCCTGGTTCAGATCCAGCCTCTAACAAATCATTGCTGTCTGATAGATTTGATTATATATAAATATCATCCTTTGGCTCAGATGTTGTTTTTGGAGCATTCCTCTGGACAGAACCGCTGAAACTAGGTCAGGTATGTAGAAACACACTTACACCATTTCAAGACTGCTTGTTGTAAAATGTTTGTCAGGCTTAAAAGGCTAATGAACAGACATGTTGGGGCTTTTTTTCTCACCAGTCCACTTCATTGTTTTTATCATTTTTGCAAGTCACGGATCCATGAGAACCCCAACAGAGAAGAGCAAAAACCAACAAGAAGCTCCACATCTCTCACTGAAACACAGAGGAAACACCAACAGGAATCTTCACTTGATTTATTCTGACAAACTCAACTTTCTTACATGTTTGGGTTGGAAACTGTTTAATGTCTAATTATCTTTTGCTTTAGGATAACAGTCAGCTCTAACCCCAACTGATTCAACCTTCTTCAGCCGTTCAGGTCCTCTAAAGCTTTTCTTGGACTGTAGCTGAAAAGGGAATAAAGCTTAATGTAGGGTGCTACGTTAAGCTTTATTCCTTTAATAAAGGTCATGGTGGAAAACCAACAAAATGCTCTTTTCACTATAAATTTTATATTTATGTTTATACACTGACACACTTACTATTTTTACAGAATCTGAACATTATGGAAGTTATTTTCACAATTTTGGGAAGTACTTACAGTAACAAAGGAAGCAAAGGTTTCAGCGCTCCAGTTTCCCTCTGTCTCAACGAGTCTTCTCACTGATTCTGAACCTGAACTTGTGTTCAGCTCTTGTTGTTTTTTCCCCCTTGGTGTCCCTGACCCAGTTTGTGTAACTGGCCTCACAGTCATGTACACAGACAGAATAAAAACTGGTTAGTTTAGTTGTTGTTTTATTAACCCTTCTCATCAGAGCAGACTTTGCTCAGGAATAAACCGAACCAAATCCCAAAAGTTTTCCTCTGGTTCATTATGAACATGAGCTCTGCTGACTGAGTAGAAATGGATCAGAAACTGATATAAAACGGTGTTCTGGTGTAGTGGAAATTGATTTGATTTCTTGCTAAAGTTTTATGACTGTCTGAAGTTATGGTTTGTTTTGTCTTGATTTTTACTATGATTATGGATGTTGTGGGGAATAAGCTTTTCTGCCACTCTAAATGTCATCTGACAGAGCTGGTGGTACAGATAAAGAAGTCAGTTCTCACAGTAACCTACCAAGAAGCTACATCTCTTAGTCCGTCTTGTACATATTTTTTCACTTCTTCTGTTCTTTAGTATGACAGATCTGTACAGACCTTGTATGTCTGTGGAGAAAAATTAAGAATTTAGAAGTAAGTTTAACTTGTGAAAGAAACTTTTTAAGCATGTTTACTTGTATGCAAACCTATGGTTTGTTAGTGGAGAAAACATCAGCAGATTATATCAAGAGGAGAGGAGCAGTTATGGGCTGGGTGTCCTCCTGGACCTGTTTCCTGACACTAGAGTTAGGGTTAATGAAAAATAACAGAATCCACTGTGACATCTGGGGTGTGACTTAACTGTATAAAACCAGACTGTGTTTCTGACTAGGTCAGAAACAGACCAGCATGTACTGTGCTGATCTGTTTCCTCTTTGCATGCACAAATAAATTGATATACCGTCTCAACCATCTTTGTTTAAAGCCTGCTCAATGTCAGAGTTCTCTGACATTCTGTTTTTGCCCTCATCTCGAACAAGATCCTTTAAAAAACATGACTGAGTGCTTTACACCCTAACAGCGGTTGGATAAATTAAATGTTTCCACCACAGACTTGGCGTTGTCTGCAGGATCCCTCGACTGGGCCTGAGGAAGTCAGGGTATACCTTGACTTCCTCAGAGAAGAGATGGCTGCTTGTCGGCTCCTCGGTCTCCCGTTCTCGGATCCACGAACTCCAAGTTAATCTATTGTTATATGGTGAGACAGTGTAACAAATGATCCCACCATTATCTTAATGATCAAAAGTAGGCAACAGTTTCTTCTCTAGGGAACGGCAGGGCAAGGTCATTTTATTTGTATAGTACACTTTCAACAACAAGGTAATTCAGGTGTATACCCTGGCCTCCACCCACCACCGTGGTCTCATGGCACCAGACCTCAACATTTGGTTGAGGTCTGGTGGTTGGCCCGCTCGAAGGCAGCTTCCTGCAGCGTTTTTATGTGCTGAGCCTGGCCGGGGCCCCAAGAGCCACGGCCTGACCTCCAGATGCTTTTCCAAAGGGCCAGTTCAGCTATATAGCCTCAAACTTTACCTTATCGATCTTCATAACAACTGCCTCACAATTGGTTGCAAATTGCTCCAGTACCAAGATCCTTGCTCAGCAAGGCAATGTGACTGAATGGCCCCAAACGACGTTCCTTCTACATGGCTGTTGACACCGGCTAGATTCTTCTGACTCCTACAGGACCTTTTGAGCCAGGAAAATGACATTTGATGCCCCTAAATCCACACTAAGCCACCAGGGTTCTGATCGCCGAAATCTCCACCCTCACCAAGGCTGCATATTATTAGAAAATCACACAATAGCAATAACATTGGTAAACATTACAATGGCGATATCAGGAGCAAAATGTTCAAATTTTCTTACTTTTCTCATCTGTGCTTCAATTACTCTGTGACCTTTAGCATCAGTTGAGTCCTGTGTGAGAATCAGCTGCACCAGGACTCCGTCCGACTGGCTAAATATTACACGAGCATGAAAAATGCTAGTTCATAACACCTGGCATATAGTAGCCAACAATTATTGCACTCAAACAGTCCTATGCGATACGAACATTACACACACTGATATTGTGCAGCCCTACCACTCGCTCCAGTATCAGACCCCATGTCCACTGGAATGAACATAATATTTTTCTGGATTTAAACCAATAAAGAATATGTAATTTGTCATTTAAATGACGTGTGTCACTGATTGGTCTCCTATTAACCAATAACAATAAAGTTCAGACTCTCTTGATATGAGTGAGTTTAAGGCATCAGACAAGACAAGCGTGGGTCTGAAACTAGATTGTCCATCAAAAAATATATATCCATGTTCATGGTAGCCTAAAAATGCTCTCAGTATATTTTAAGCATTTCTAGTGAAATTATTTGAATGTATTCACTGTCCATCCCAACATCAGGAGTTCAGCTATACTATCCGACACCTACTGTAATTATTTACTCTCACCATGCAAATAAAAAAGTATTTGTAAGCATTTTATAGCCAATTTGTGATTTCACAACTATTTAATTTTTTCAGAATGGATTTTTAGAGAATCAACTCTCCTATAACTTGAACTGCTTGTAAATAGAGATTTCTGATCTTGGCGACTTGGCTTTAGGAAAACAAGGCATGTGGGAACAGGAATGAGATAGAAGGCAAGTTGAAAATTAACGCAGGCCCAGATTTAGAAGGAATGTCACCCAGAGGTAAGATATTTAATGAAGCAATTGGTGGTGTTGTCTGTGGTTAATCCACTAGTCCGTCTGTACCACACAAAAATCTATTTAAAACAGTAGACCCTGAGTATGATCACAAATGCAAAATACGCTTTGTGCCACACCGAAACTGCTTCATCGCTGCTCATTAAAAATGAGAACTTAGATGGAAATACCCAGCAAGCTGAAGCTTTTCCACCTGTTCAACAGTGTAATCAGCTGTTACATGTTTAGTTTACTATATATAAAATCATAATGTGTTTAAAAGTTCAATGATACATTGCTGAAGGAAGAAATGATTTTGTGAAGTTACATTACCCAATAATCCAAGTTCATGTCTATATTCAGACTTGTACACAGGTGGGAAAATGTGCAAACATCTGGTTTTAAGGGTTGGGGTTGTGTCCAGTATATTACATGAAATCTATGTGAAAAGTCTGGGCTTTGTACTTAAGTTTTCATGACCTTCTACACTCATTTAGTTCTGGCCTCCACTGCAATGGACATCATCCATCCATTTTCTTCCGCTTATCCGGGGTCGGGTCGCGGGGGCAGCAGCCTAAGCAAAGAGGCCCAGACTTCCCTCTCCCCAGCCACTTGTTCCAGCTCCTCGGGAGGAACCCCAAGGCGCTCCCAGGCCAGCCGAGAAACATAGTCCCTCCAGCGTGTCCTGGGTTTTCCTCTGGGCCTCCTCCCGGTGAGACGTGCCTGAAACACCTCACCAGGGAGGCGACCAGGAGGCATCCTGACCAGATGCCCGAGCCACCTCAACTGACTCCTCTCTATGTGGAGGAGCAGCGGCTCTACTCTGAGCCCCCTCCGGATGACTGAGCTTCTCACCCTATCTCTAAGGGAGAACCCAGACACCCTACGGAGGAAACTCATTTCAGCCGCTGTGATCTCCGTGATCTCGTTCTTTCGGTCACCACCCAGAGTTTGTGACCATAGATGAGGGTAGGAACGTAGATCGACCGGTAAATCGAGAGCTTCGCCTTTTGACTCAGCTCTCTCTTCACCACGACAGACCGGTAAAGCGCCCGCATAACTGCAGATGCCCTACCAATCCGTCTATCGATCTCCCGCTCCATTTTTCCCTTATTCGTGAACAGATACCCCAGATACTTAAACTCCTCCACTTGGGGAAGGACCCCATCCCCGACCCGGAGAGGGCACCCCACCCTTTTCCGGCTCAAGACCATGGCCTCGGATTTGGAGGTGCTGATTCTCATCCTAGTCGCCTCACACTCGGCTGCGAACCGCTTCAGCGAAAGCTGTAGATCACGTTCCGATGAAGCCAATAGGACCACGTCATCTGCAAAAAGCAGAGACCCGATCCTGAGGCCACCAAAACGGATCCCCTCAACGCCTTGGCTGCGCCTAGAGATCCTGTCCATAAAAGTTAGGAACAGGATCGGTGACAAAGGGCAACCTTGGCGGAGTCCAACTCTCACTAGAAACAAGCCCGACTTACTGCCGGCAATGCGACATCATAAAACACAAAAACGGGAGTTAGCAAAAATTTATTTTTTCCCTTTTTATGCTTAAACTGATTAAAAATCAACGTAATTCTTTTTTAATCCCCATTTCATGAAACCTGCTGCTAACAAAGACACAAAAATACACAATCTGACAACAAAAGGAAGAAATATTTTGAATGCAAACTTTAATTATCAATGTTTGTGAACTTGTTGGGGGTTACAATATGGCATCAATATCAGGAATGCAGAATCATGGATTTCAAGATAAAAATATGGCATTATCAGAATAACATTTGGCTCTGTTTGAGTCTCAATCCTTCCAGCTTGGAGTCATTCATGGCTTCGCCTGGATCTGCTCCAGTGGTAGTTGAAGCTGATTGGGATATTTCAGACGTCTCAAGTCCTCTTCCACCTGACAACATACAATCATATTTAACTTCTGACTGAGATTGTGATTCCTAAAACTCAAAAACAAGAAGTCTAAATACAGTAACTGAGTCACCTGTTCGAGTTCATCCTTCAGTTTGTTGTATTTTTCCACGTTGAATTGCTTCTTCCTGGCCCCCTTATAAAAGTAACGCAGAAACTGTCTGTCCTTAGCGTCTGGATACACATAATCCTGAAGGAGAGAGTTAAGAAAAAACATAATTCAGTTTAAATCAGTTGGATTTTAGAGAAATCTTCCACAGAAATGTGTCTCTTTTATTGACATAATGACTGACAACTAAATAAAACCAGTTCAGAGAAAGCAGTTATTTAGTAAGGTTAAACAGCGCTTCTACAATTATTGGTGGTATTGTACAACCATTGGACTCCATCTATGCTCCTGCAGCTTGTTTGGAAGGGATGGCAGGAAAAAGCCTTTTTAATCCCACTATCCCAAAAATAAATATGGTCCAATTAAGAATAAGATTGAACTTTTCCTCCCCAAGAAAGTAAGGTGGAAGTTCCATTTCATTTCCAAAGGTTCTGGGACCCTTGTTGGACCGCGTGACATCATGAACCACTTCTAGCAGGACAATGATTCACAACATTTGGGCATATAAGCACAAAAATGTTTCACTAGACACAAATCGACTGTACACTATAGACATCTCAGTCCCCAGACCTGTGGGTCCCAACCTGGGGTCCCTAGAGATTGCAGGGCCACACACAAAATAATATTTGTAAATGTTACATTTATACAATCCAAAAGACAAAAAGAAAATTGTAAAACAAGAAGAATAGAACAAAAAACTACAATTGCTGTTTATCTCTTGAAATTAAAGTTTGCAATGAATTAGTGACCAAAATCAAGTGAATTAAATGTCAAACTAAGAAGAGGAAATCATAAAAATCTATAAATATGACTTTGACTGAACAGAAAAATAATACAATTAAATGTGGTTTATTGAACATACGACCTCTCTCTTCAAAGACTTTGATAGTTTGGATTTTATGTACAATTGAATTGAAATGACTTTTCTTTTAAAATGCCTTGAGATGACATCTGTGATGAATTGGAGCTATATATATATATATATATAAACTGAAATGCATCTATGGGGCTAAGAGTTGGGTTTGAGGGGTCCTTGCTTGTCTTGGACTTGACAAGGGGGTCCTCGAGGAAAAAAGGGTGAAAACCACTGCTGTAGAACATCTGTTGGTTGGGATGAAAAGAAGATGGCACCAGAGGGAAGCCAGGACTCTGGGGAATCGAGAGAAAATGTGCCTCTGATTCAGGCGTGAATCTAAAATGTTCCCATAAACACCAGCAGCATTCAGCAACATAAAAAAATAACACTATGGGAACTTTTGTTTCTACTGTCGTCTACCGCTGCTAATTAATTAAACCCTAATTACATAGAAATATTCCCGTAACACGTCTGAACAGAAGCTCATCCATCACACCTGCGCTACACAGAGAAAGCTTGCAGGGAATCCAAAACCTGTTCTGTGTCACAAAACTTCAGCTAGTTCCATCGGCCTCCATCAGTTCCAATAGACCCCGTCGGCCTATGACAATTCTGAAAAACCTTTATAACCCGACTCATTAGACAGTGGAGCGGATGCTTTATCTGCCATTTTTGTTTTGAATCTGTAACTCAGAAGAAGCTGACTGATTAATATCACCGCTGGGAAATATTAAAACTAGGGCTGTCAAACAATTAAAAATTGTAATCTAATTAATCACAGGGTAGCTGTGAATTAATCATGATTAATTAACACTCCTAAATATGACTGGAAATCTACAATTTACGGTGTAAATAAAGGGCAAAACCAGATGGTGTTGCTCTTTTTTTCCCCCAAGGAAATACAGGAGATGCATGAAACTTTTTTTAAAACTCCATGTGGTCCTTTTAACCTATTAATCTTTTAGCCAGTTAGCTATGTTAGCTTGTTTTTTAGCCAAGGCTTACCAGATGTAAACTGAGATTGTTGCTTTTTTAATCCTCTGTTCGTTCCAATCGATTCTTCTGATCGCTTGCAACCAAAGACGTCTATTGTTCGCCTTGGAAGGGGCGAGTCGGTGCAATGCAGGTTTGTTGTTTTTATCAAAGCGACCAACAGCACAAGACATAATCGCGTCTCTTTCTGCAGACTACACGCGCAGCAGAGCAGGGAGTGACGTACACAGATAATCCCTAAGAGACGTTCGCATGGAACCATGGATGCAGTTCGGGTCTGCCATGCTGTTTACGAGACGAGCGAGCACTGAAAGCAGAGCAGGTTGAATTGTGGAATAAACACGGCGGGTCATTCTATGCATGCGTTAATTGCGTATGCAGCTAACATACTGTTTTGAACGTTAGCCTATGTTAGCATTACCACTCAGAGACCGGACCCGTCCTGTCTCTCTCTCCCTCAGCAGCAGCGCTGACTCAGCGCCCCGAGCCAGCGGCTCTAATAGATACGACTCGTGGCCGCTGGGCTCCATAAAGCCTCCCTCTACTCCTCCATCTCCGGTGACGACGGAGGAGATCTGCTGGTTCAGGGCACCGAGCCAGCGCCGCCCAAGCTCGGTGCTGCTGAGGCAGAGGGAGACAGGATGAGTCCAGTCTCTGAATGATAATGCTAAGATAGGCTAACGTTCAAAACAGATGAATGTTGATCAGATCGATCAGTCGCAAAACTGCCAACGTCGCTTTGGTCACTGTCCATGTTTCAGTGTCAGATTAAGCGAGCTGTCGCTGTCCTCCTGAACACACCCCCACGTTCCCCCCTCTGCTTTTCCTCAACACTTGGCCATACCCCTCCGTGCCTCCTGGCACCGCCCACTTAGTAGAATTTTTCAAATGTTGTCTGTGGGCGGGGTTATGATTTTTCAGGGGGTTCAGTTACACTTTAAGAAGCTCTTCTATCCTCCACTCGTTACCTGTAATAATAGCACCTGTTTGAACTCGTTATCTGTATAAAAACCACCTGTCCACACCTTCAAACAGCCTGACTCCAACCTCCACCATGCCAAGACCAGAGAGCTGTCCAGAGACACCAAGAACAAGATTGTCCAACTGATGATGTCATAGTTCTTAGGTGTTTGTGTTTTGTTAGTTCTTTTCCTTATTTAGTTCTATTATCATGTTAGGTTATTCCTTGTCTTTATTGGTTATTTCTGGCACTTTCTTGTTTCTGTATTTCTCCTTGCTCTTAGATGTTTTTCACCCTTTGCTTCCGTGTCCACCTTCTTTGTATTTCTCTTTAGATAGTTTCCTCATTTATTTCTCCCTCCTGTTCTCCAGCATTTCCTTTAGATTCCTCCCTAGACCTATTATCTTTGCTTTATAGTTTCTTTAGAGTTTTCTGTCTCCCAAGCCATTCTACCTTCTGTCCCAGTTGATTATTTCCACCTGCTCTCTCCCTCTAACCTGCATCTGCTCTCACTAATTGGTCATTGGTCTTCTCTGTCACTTCCTCATTCCCTCCTCAGTATATATTCAGCTCTCCTTCAGGCACTACTCGCTGGTTTGTCTTCATTCTTCCCCGCCTGGTTCCTGCCTTCAAGAAATACAAGAAACATGACGGAACGAACCAGTTGGACCCAGCAGCTCTCTGTCTCCCAACTCTATATAAGGAGTTAAGAAGAAACTTGGACATTGTGGCCACTCTCAACCCACCATGGGTTTGAGTTTCTGTAGCAGAGGAGGTAATGGACTTACTCAGACCATGGAGGCCTCTGTTTTCAAAGCTGGGCTTGACCGGGTTCTGGGCCGAGGCGGAGTGGAACCGCCAAGCAGCTTTTGCTCAGACGTTGGGAAGACCACCTCCGCCTCGACCCCAATCTCAACCTGGCAGCTCAGGACCACCTCATGAGGACCTCCAGCCAGCCGCTTCCGCCTCCCCCGAGTCATGCCGTAAAAGGCGATGGAAGCCGGCCTTGGCGGCCTCCCAGCAGTCTCCTGTTTCCACAGGGGGTGCCCAGGAGAACACGCCCCTGGCTCCGCCGAGGGTGTCCGGGAAGACACGCCTCGGGTTCTTGACTCCGCCGAGGGTTTCCGGGAAGACACGCCTCTGGCTCCTGACTCCGCCGAGGGTGTCCCGGAAGACACGCCTCTGGCTCCCTAGACACGAGGTTCTCTGCATCCGGTTCCCAAGCCACGAGGTTCAGCTCTGCAGCCGGTTCCCAAGCCACGAGGTTCAGCTCTGCAGCCGGTTCCCAAGCCACGAGGTTCAGCTCTGCAGCCGGCCTCCCAGGTTCCTGCTCCTTTGTCGCCGGCCTCCCAGGTTCCTGCTCCTTTGTCGCCAGCCTCCCAGGTTCCTGCTCCTTTGTCGCCAGCCTCCCAGGTTCCCGCTCCTTCGTCGCCGGCCTCCCAGGTTCCCGCTCCTTCGTCGCCGGCCTCCCAGGTTCCCGCTCCTTCGTCGCCGGCCTCCCAGGTTCCCGCTCCTTCGTCGCCGGCCTCCCAGGTTCCTGCTCCTTCGTCGCCGGCCTCCCAGGTTCCTGCTTCTTCTTCGCCAGCCTCCCAGGTTCCTGCTTCTTTGTCCCCGGCCTCCCACAGGTTCCCGATCCTTCGTCGCCGGCCTCCTAGGTTCCAGATCCTTCGTCGCCAGGCCTCCCACAGGTGCCTGCTCCTTCATCGCTGGCCTCAGTACTTTAGCCTTCGGTTGTTTTGTTTTGGACTCTTTGCTTTATAGTTTCTTTAGAGTTTTCTGTCTCCCTAGCCATTCTACCTTCTGTCCCAGTTGATTATTTCCACCTGCTCTCTCCCTCTCACCTGCATCTGCTCTCACTAATTGGTCATTGGTCTTCTCTGTCACTTCCTCATTCCCTCCCCAGTATATATTCAGCTCTCCTTCAGTCACTACTCGCTGGTTCGTCTTCATTCTTCCCCGCCTGGTTCCTGCCTTCCCTGTTGCCCGTCTACCTTCCCTTCTTGGTTCATGTTTTGCCATTGCTGCGGGTTTTGATCCTCCTGAGTTTTGTAAGTCCTTCTTTTGTTATTATTAAAACATTCTTATTTACTTTTCTGCATTTGGGTCCTCAACACAAAAAACATGACAGATGGTGGATGAGCAAATCTACAATAGGCAAGCAGCTTGGTGAGAAGAGATCAACTGTTGGAGCGATTTTTAGAAAATGATCACTGACAATCTCCCTCTACCTGGGGCTCCATGCTAGATCTCACCTGGTGGGGAACACGTGATCTAGAGAACAGTGAGAAAACAGCCCAGAACTACACGGAGGGGACTGGTCAATGACCTGAAGAGAGCTGGGATCACAGTAACAAATGTTACTATTAGTAACACACTACATCGTCATGGATTATAATCCTACAGCTCTCACAGTGTAAGTGTACCTATAATGAAAATTACGGACCTCTCTTATCTGTTTAAGTGGAACGACTTGCAAACTTGGTGGCTGCCAAATACTTTCTCGCCCCACTGACAGAGAAAAATACTGAAGCGTGTCACATTTCTGTGAATCTTGCCTGCTTGGTGAGGATGTAGTAGGCGAAGGCTCCAATGCTGGTAGCGTAGGTGATGAAGTAAGTGACGGGCTCCATGACGTCCCATGAATACACCCACCAGGTGAGCCAGCCCAGGGCGCCGCCCTGCACAGACAGCAGGGCCATGCCAGTCCAGACAGCCTTGGAGGTGTGAAACTCTGCCATCCGAGATAGCTGAGCCTTGGTCTGAAACAAACAACGGAATAAGAGAGGAAATAACGTTCACAAATCGTACTTGTGCTGTTTAATTTAGGGGCATTTAAACCTGTTTTTAGATCACACACGCTCGTTACCCAGCAGAGGTTTACTGACTGTATTCAGAGTGATACTGTAGCTATTCATCGAATCGATACTTGGAACCAACCAACCCAATGCTAAATTGTTTCTGCTACCTTCTCCATAGGTGTGAGCTCCTGCTTGATGTTGTCCATTCTCTCCAGCAGCTGCCTCTCCTGCAGCAGGTGGTGTTCAGGCAGGTGGAGCGCTGCGTGCAGATGGTGCACAATGTTCTTCATATCCTCCAGATCCCTGGCATGTTCACTGGTGGTGATCACTGCAACAGAGGAAGCAACCAGGGGGACAGATTTACAATATGGAGCCACGCGGGAGAAAAAGGAGCCCCCATGTATCATCTGATGACGAGTCGTTACCCTTCTCAGGGGCGCTGACGTTGTAAACTTCATCGTTGATGACGAGCTTGAAGTCTTTCTCCAGCAGGGTGTCCAGCAGCGTCATGTTGGCAACACGTTGCCCGTCTGGAAATAGGAAGTCTTTCAGGTTTTCTCATATGAAAATGAGACACCAGGGAATAAAGGCAAGATTTCCTGTAGCTAATTAATGATCTGTTTTCTAAATCAACGACAGCAGTTTAAAATCTCTGCGTTCCCAGATTATCCGACCTGACAGGATTCACACTTCGCAACATACATCATTTCAGTTTTCCCTAGATGACCTTTGCCCTGTAATCAAAGTCTGTGAAAACTGAAAAGTCCCACAGTTTTCGGTCCCTAAACACATCAACACAGCAGGGCCTTCTTCTGATTTCACCATTTGGTTTTAGTTTAGTCAAAATCTGACGAGTTGGTATGATATTCCCATGGTATGAGAGCCAAAACAAAGATGTAGACGTTATTATGTTATATTAAACACGTATTTCATGTTACTTTTACAAAATAAAACACTCAAATTTTAGCTGTTTTTCACTGAAAGTGGAGCTGTAAATTAATCTATATAACAGGTCTATGTTGAAGACCTGTTGTCATGGTACCAACCACCAAGACCACTCAGGTCCTCCAACTCTAGCCTACTAAACATCCCTAGACTCAGAACAAAACATGGAGAAGCAGCTTTCAGTTTCTATGCTCCCCTTATCTGAAACAAACTTCCTGACGAGTGTAGAGCTGCTGAAACTCTGAACTGCTTTAAATCGAGACTAAAAACCATCTGTTTAGAATTGCCTTTGAGTAAATGCTTGATGTCATATGTATGAAATGTGTTCATGCTCTCTTGCTTTTTTTTTATTTTTCTCTTGCTTTATTGTGTAATGTGTGTTTCTTTTGTTTTTTTTAAAATCACCAAATCATGTAAAGCACCTTGAATTACCCTGCTGTTGAAAGTGTGCTATACAAATAAAATTGCCTTGCCTTGCCTAATCTGATTTATTATTCCATTAAAATTTTGCTCTGTTAGTATGTGCTTCTTTTCTACCGTCTGCTGACTGCTTTTAAAGGCTGAAGCCATGGGCGTCTCGATCTTGTCAGCAGAAGGAATGATGGGAGAAACAGGTAGGGGAAGGGTTTAGTACACAAATAGGCTGGAGTCAGTATCAAAATGCAAGTTATCAAATGCACTGGAACATATGTAATAAGGGTTTGGATTTGAAGCCATAGACGAAATATTATTGGCCGTATTTATTTTCACAAAAAGTAAAATTATAAGGTCCTTTTTCTTCTTTATTATTTTTGTCAGCCTTAATTTTAATATATTTGTCAATTTCTTTCTATTTTTTGAGCAGATTTTATGTTTATTTTCTATATAAACAGACATTTGATTAAATATAGTATTTTAGGGAAGACTCTGAATGGTTTCTGATCAAAATTCATGTGAATTCAAGTGCACAAAATGCACAGTCTTGCTCTGTGCTTCCTGTCATTAAACGGACGGTAGAAAAAGTATGATGGAAAATGTAATTCTCTATTCACCGAGTGGAGGAGGAGAGCAAGTATCCATCTCTGCTCCACATCCTGACTACAGTCACTGGGTTCAATAGTTTAGCCTCTTCTACTCTAGAGCACACCTGGAGAGCTGATGCGATCTGACGCAGAACTTTCTGTTGTTCTGACATCTGAGGAATTTCTCCTTAAATCAAAACTCATGTGCACAAAATCAGCTGGTTCCACACAGTCCTTTTGAAAAAAAATTTAACAGAGAGGAAGCCAGAATAGTAAACCTCCAACCTTTATTGCTTCTATAGGATTTGAATATTTGATGATCATCAGATGCTGCACTGGAGCAGAAAAGTGTTTGTTAACACGATGCCAAAATGGAAACATCAGCAATGACCTTAGAGAAGGTCATATCTTTGCATTTCCAAACAATCTGAGGTCCATAGATCTACAGAGACGAAGATTATTCACAAGTGAAAAAAGTAACTATTTTATTTAATTCTCTATTTAATCTTGTTGTAACTCATATCATCTGATAATCTTCAAAAGGGTCGCTGTAGATGGTGATGCTGTGGGCAGGAAGGATTTCCAGTAGCTGTCAGAACTGCATCCTAATGAAGAGATCTGAAACAATGTCCTTTGTGCCATAGTGAAGATGTTTGGAGAAATCCAAGCCCAGCATCTTGTGCTAACTACCAATCAAGCAAGGTGGTGGAGGGGTGATGATCTGGGCTTTGTTTTTTGCAAGACCTGGAGACTTGGAGGGATTCAGTCCAACTTTACTTTTTAAGTCTGACAGAAAGTGAAGACTGAGAAAATGTATTTCATTAAGTTACTATTTTATTTAATTCTCTTCTGTTTAGACTATTTATTAGTTTAACACACTGTGGCCTCATTACTATAGTATAAAGAATAACTGTGTGAAAATTTCAGATAATTTTTCTCCTGACACATAAAACCGATATAGTCACAGTTTCACCAGTTCATATAATGTTTATGTAATTTTGCCACAGTGGGTCATCTACATGATAGTTCACAAAATCTGCGTAACGGAGACATCCTGTCCAACTCGTCCGCACTGCTGCTGACCCAGCCGGATGTCTTCAACCTGTTTCAATTTGAAGTCTGATACCTGTAGAGACAAGAGAAGCAGTGGCTCCAGAGTCCTCTCTCTGCAGATCGGCGATCAGGTCTCCCACAGTCATCAGCATGGGTCGCAGAAAGAACAGACACTTCTCGTTCCTGGACGGCAACGGCACCTCCAGAACCAGGCGGCCATGTTTGTGCTTTAAAGACACGCCTGCAGCAGAGAGACAAAATCTAATTAAATAACCCACAGAGCCAGAAATGGATTGAATGGAAATACACAACCTGCAGTTAGTGTCCATATGCATATGAAAGTATTTTACATATCAGTGTATTTTACTGTGATTTTATGTAATATATCAAGAGAAAGTGGTGTGGAACTGCAACGCTACATCCACTTCAATTCAAAAACACTTTATTTATCCCAAAGGGTAAATTAAATCTTGTTGTAACTCATATCATCTGATAATCTTCAAAAGGGTCGCTGTAGATGGTGATGCTGTGGGCAGGAAGGATTTCCAGTAGCTGTCAGTCTTGCTGTGAATCTGGAGAAGCCTCTGACTGAAGACTGTTGGTGTAGAGGATATTCCACAGCAACATGTGCTGGATGACACCATCAGTTGTTGGCAAAGCTCTGCTAATCCACCTCATTTCCTTTTGCCATTCCTCTTTAAATCTCTGTCTGGCTGTATGGTTAGAAAGCCGGGCAGAGAGAGACGTTGGATTCTGGGATATGATCCTTGCCTGATATGTTAGATGAAAGAGGGATAAAATTCCTCCTTCTCTCTCTTCTCTTTGCCCCTGCTCTGCATCCATGAAGCCTCCTTTTAAACTCCTCTGGGATTTGGGGTCATAGTTCAGATATTATCTGAGGTTTTGAGATGCTCATCAGCTGCTCCCAGTTTAAAAAAAACAATACTTTGTTGACACATTTACATATCATAACAACTGGGAAAATTCTTCCTTCCAGCTGCACAGCATCCAGAACCAGAGGGAGTAATTGTCCAAACATTCAAGGTCTCAAACACATTTTTTTTTTAAACATGAACAAAAGACTAGAAAGATAACAAATCAGAACTAACATGACAGAGCTGCTCCAACATGCTGCCACCATGGGCGACGCAATTCTAGAATGCCAAAATAAAAAATAGGAATCTAAAAATACAACTTCCCTGTTCCTTCTAAAGAAAACCCCATCCCTATAGCATGATGCTGCCACCAGGCATGGGCCGGTTACCGGTTTCAAGGTATACCGCGGTATGAAAAAGTCAAGGTTTCAAAATCACTAAAATTTTCAGTTATACCGCCCCTGCGGTATAAGCGTTTTTTTGGGGTTTTTTTCATGTGCGTCTCGTCCGGGAGAAAGTAAAGATTCCTCATGATGCTGCAGAGTGATAAACGGCCAGCGCTGCAGAATGTGTGATGACTGAACTTTTTCCACAGTCTCTAAGCGGATGTTTGGGAATACTTCGGCTACCGTAAAAAGCCAGACGGTCACGGCTTGGAAGAAGAAGGTCGCCCGACGTGGAAAACGTGCTTGAGAACAGTGGCAGCCCGAGGAGACAATACATCGAATATGATTGCGCATGTTCGGGAGCACCACCCATCGTTGTATTCTAAATTCTAAGTAAAGTTAATGCTGTCTTGAAATGAATGAGTGTATATTAGCGTCAGACATTAGTGAAATGAGCTTGTTGCCTTGGCAGATATGGTAACTACCTTATCTTATCTTTTCTTTTCTTCATCTCTATCCTTAGTAACTTTTTTTAATTGAGGCAGATAATGGTAACTAGCATGCTAATGATGATTTATCTTAGCATGCTAGTTAGTTACCATATCTGCATCAGTAAAAAGTGTTTTTTCCTTTAAAAAATAAAAATAAATTACAGACATTCAAAATACACATTTTAGAGCTGTAATCATAAAACCGTAAAACCGTGATATTTTTGCCTACGGTTGTCATACCGTCAGAATCTCATACCGGCCCATGCCTAGCCACCACCAGTCAGCTTTGCATGTAGGGCAAGAAAACAAGAACTTTGTAGCTTTCTTTTGTCATAAAGATTTGGAAAATTTCAGATTTTTGGAAAGAACAACTAATTGTCCCGTTGACAGATTCTCCCACCTGAGCTGTGGATCTCAGCAGCTCCTCCAGAGTTTATCTGTTGTAGTTTATCTTGTCACTCATTTAAAAAGAACCTTAAAGTTTTCCCAGAACAGCTGTATTTAAAACCGCGATTAAATTACACACAGAGGGACTTGAGGTGGTTTCTAATTTGGCAGGACTGGGTTTTATTTATGGGCATCAGAGTAAAGTAAAAATGCATGCAAAATTTTTCAGATTTTCTAAACCACATATTCTTTTAAAATTTTTTTATCACTTAAGATTCCAGTAAAATACTCTGCAGTTTGTGGTTGTAACATGACAATGTGTGAAAAGGTTTGAATACTTTAGCAAAGCAATGTAGTAACAACCATGTGAATGCAGTGAGAGTGTTTTACCACTAGAGGGAGGGGGAGTACTGGAGAAGAAAGCTGGACAGTTTCCCAGTGA
Organism: Valencia hispanica; assembly: GCA_963556495.2. Classification (NCBI taxonomy): domain Eukaryota; kingdom Metazoa; phylum Chordata; class Actinopteri; order Cyprinodontiformes; family Valenciidae; genus Valencia; species Valencia hispanica. Next base: position 56,481,812 of record OY747703.1, read on the forward strand.
AGGATGTCCAGGATGAACCTAAACACAGAGAGAAATAGAATTCAAAATTCAAAAATACTTTATGGTTGATAAAGGAAGGAGGAAACACAGCGTGTTCTTGGTGTAACCAAACTCCCTTCCCTCAGTAAACTGTCCCGTCAGCAGATAACAAACAGACCAACAAGCTGCCTCAGCTATTTCTCTCTCAGTCTGCTTTCTTCCTAATAAATCCGATAACAAGCACCGGATTTTCAGTTTTCAGTCCCTAAACACATCAACACAGTTGTTTGATTTTTTTGTGGTCAAAATCAGAAGAGTTGTTATGATATTCCCATAATATGAAAGCCAAAACAAAGATGTAGAACAGTTATTATATGTAATATTTAACATTTATTTCATGTTTTATTAACAAAATAAACACTCTCAAATTTTAGCTGTATTTTTCATTCAAAGTGGGACTGTAAATTAATGTAATTTATCATTCAATTTAAATTTAGCCTTAATTAAACCAATGTAATTATATTTAAAAAACTATGATTTTTAAAATGTATTTTGCTCTGTTAGTAGGCTCTTCTTTTCTGCTGCCTGCTGACTGATGCGTGCTTCCCCACCGCTTTTAAAAGACGGAAGTCATGGGCGTCTCCATCTCGTCAGCAGAAGGAAAGATGGGAGAAACAGGAGGGGCGGGGTTTAGTACACAAAAAAAGCAACCAAACTCCCTTCCCTTGGTAAACTGTCCCGTCATCAGATAACAAAGAGCAAACAGACCGTCTGCCAACAAGCTGCCCTCAGCTAATTCTCTCTCAGTCTGCTTTCTTCCTAATAACTCCAATAACAAGCACCGGATTCTGCATCTCTTGCTTCCAACAGCTGCATAGATTGGAGATGATCGGTGATGCAGATTGTCTGACTGAAGCATCATCTGCCTATTCATTCATTTTTAGGTCCCTTTTGTGCGTTTTGATGGAATGCCAGATCGTGCCTCTGCAAGAACAGACCCTCAGGAGTCTCCTACGCTGCTGATGAAGGGCAGAGCATCGCTAAGGAACACAGAGAGAGATTGTAGTCACTCCATCCTGCGCTTTGTATTCACAGAGGGTAGACCTGTCCGTTTAAATGCATCCACTTCTACTCTCTGTTTGACCCCGTCTCAAGGATCTGGATCAAGTAAAAACACATGAATTTAAACAAATATTTAAAAACGGTGAAATTTTCCATTACTTTCTAACAGTAATGATTATATTACACCTTCAAATGTCCCCAAAATTATAAGAAACTACACGTTCAACACTAACGTAGTTACACTGGTTCCTCCCACCTGGATCGTTGTTCAATCAATGCCACATTAAAGAGGACCAATGGAGCTGTGTGAGAAGCAAAGTGACTGAGCAGAGGCAGGACGTGCTGCCCTTTCCACTGGTGGGAAGATGGAGAGTGTGTGAGGTTTGGATGGGGAATCTGAAATATGAGGACAGCTATGCAAGAACGTCCAGAGCTGGAACCGGACAGCAGCAGTCAGAGGACTAATGAAAATACATTAGCAAAGATTTTATGAGTCTCGTTTAGATCACTTATAACAATCATAGCAATCAAAATGAAACTACAGTCAATTTCTAACTATAAGCCGCTACTTTTTCACACCCTTTGGACCCTGCGTCCTATACAACGATAAGTGGCTAAGTGTCTCTGGGGGGGGGCACTATAGCAGGAAACGCAAAAGTGAGACAGACATGTGGGGAAAGATTATGCACCAAAGTTATTTTGCACATCATGCACACACCCTCATCATGGAAAAACACAAATATATGCATATGATGCAGCTTTTAGGATAAAGGCAACCGAGCTGGCCGTCAAAGAAGGAAATAGAGCTGCTGTACGTAAGCTTGGCATCAATGAATCGATGGTGAGACGTTGGCTTTAGTGGGCAAGATGAAGATAGCAACCAATGACATTTCTGGTAGGCTGAAGTATGTTTTATTTTCTAACCAGTAGGGAGGCACGATATATCGGCATCAACATCGGTATTGGCCGGTGTTGGGCGTTTTTAACATATCGGAATCGGTCCGATAAGTAACAGAGGGCCAATATTAACAATCGATGTTTATTTATTTCCAACTTTTTGACGTTTCTGTCTGTGTTTCGGGGGGGGGGTGTTATCCATGTGGTGTTTGTTTGGTCATGTGACAGCGATAGTGATGCGGCGCAGGAATGTGGGGGTGTTTAACTCAAGCAGAGAAGCGATGTAGATGGTGTGGTTGATTTTCCACGGTGTCGAAAGTGTAGGGAAATATACCATATCGGTGCGTATCGGTTATCGGCCATAACCGCGGGATTAATATCGGATATCGGTATCGGCCCAAATTTCCGTATCGGTGCATCCCTACTGACCAGGCATGTTACTGTCGTGTTGGTGCCGGACTGCTGATTTTAAGGCAGAGTAAAAAAAAAAAAGCGTGTCTTAAATTAAAACAAAAACAAAATCTTCTATACAGTGTCAATATCTCATGTTACAACATGAAAACATGTGACTTCTATTCAAGTGCGGTCAATATACGTACAGAATTTAGCTGCTGCGGCTAATATTCAGGTGTGCTCAAAAGTCCGAAAATTACAGTGATTGATGCCACGTAGCTGGGACAGTTCTCTGTGAGATCTGAACAGCTCAGAAAGAACTGTTCAATCCATCATCTAAAAAATGTAAATACGGCACAACTGCTAACCTAATAAGTACATGGTTGTCCATATGTGATCATTAAACAGGGATGCAGTCTAGAGGCCCCAGGTAACTCCATCTTTATCTATGCTGGGAACAGGGGTCACATTAACTAAATATTATCCGTATTTGATTGTTAAAAAAACAAAAAAACAGTGATGGCAAAATCTGAAAGCTGTCCGTCATTTTGACAGACTAGTATTCACACCTCTGACCACTTGGTGAAAATGCGAAGACATTTTCAACTTAACTCACAGAGTATAGGTAACTAAATCAATATATACCTCTGGTTGGGAAGAAAGATTTGTTGTTTTTCTTAAGACATTCAGGGTCTTTTCCATTAGTACCTGCTCGACTACACAGTCGGGTCATTTTCCATTACAGTGGGGTGCCAAATCAGCATGGGTGGAGTCGCCATAGCAAGGCAAGCAGAAAAGTAGACAAGATTTGTATGCAACAAACCACCGTCCAGCTATCTCTGTAGTTTCTTAAATGTCAGCACCTCGTTGTTGGACCACTGTACGCCGATGCACATTTTTAAAAATGCTGGCTTTGATTTTTTTGTAAGGTGACACGATCCTTTAATTTGCATTCTGTTGTAGAAATTCAATTAATTTATTCAGTGAAAAACCTAAAAAGCTACTTAAACCTGCATTTGGTATTATACAAATATTATGTTATATAAAAACCAGGGCTGCCACACTGGAATATTTTGATAATTTTTTTGCAGACTAGTCGATTAATTGGATCACGCGTAAATTGTAGCTTATTGCACAAGAATGCAGATGCTCTAATATAATCATTCTTATCCTCCAGCTTGAAGTGTTATCTCTGAGTGTTATGTGATATCTAAAAAATAAATACAATTAATATGATAGCTCATTCAACAACTTTTAATCAGCCAATTATAAAATAAAACATTAGCATTTGTAATCTTACAGCAAAGACATGATTTATGTGTGCTAAGGGTAATGAAATCGCCATCCATTCTGTTAATGTTACAGCTATCAATACAAGTAATACAACAACACAGTGTCTTCAGTCAGAAGCTTCTTTGAAACTTGTTGTAATACAGACTACTACAGAAAATCATTCCTGCCCAGAGCCATCAAAAATCTAAAAAGTCTAATCTAAAAATTATATTCTGAGCAGGTAAGTATTATTTTCTTTTCTCTCAGAGACAGTTAAAAAGTGTATACTCCAGTTTTGCATTTTGTAGTGAATAACAGAAAATGTAACATCTAAAGGTCCAGAAGGACCTCATATTCTGTTTTCATTCATTCTTTGAAACATCTTCTTTAAGTTTCAACTTACATTGAGGTCGCTGTCTTACAAAATTAAAAGGGCAGAGAATGAAATTAAAGCTGCAGAAATAAATACCACTGCTGTCCATCAAAACGGACAGAACCTCAGAGATGATACTAGACAATACAATGCATCTCATACAATAACAAACCCTTGTTCCCACACCGCAGAGTGCAGATTGTCCTGTTCATCTGTGTGTTGCAGTCTCTGGGTGTAGAAGAGTTATATAAAATATGCTTCTCATGCTTCAACAGTCCACGTTTCTGAGTGATTCTTGGTAATAGGAAAACCACAGATCTAAAACTAATCACCAAAGGTCTGTGAGGCTCTTTGACTTTTTAATGAAAAGAACTTTGTGTGTGTTATTTATCATGATTCAGAGTCAAACTGCCTCCAGGCACTGTGTTTATGCTGTGCGCACATATTACCGATCCCATTGTAAATCAACAGACGGTGGCCGTTGCGACAGATAATCCTGAGAGCTGAGTGATGGATAACAGCCCACTGCCACGGCTATGCTTCTGGTTTTCTACCATTACTGCTGCTGGTTCCGACGCGTTGCTCTCTACATACAGATTCTTTTGGGTCGCCACCTAAATGCAGCAACAACAGACAACCTCGAGGAGCAGGAGAATCATTTAAAGAAGCTAGCAATAACATGCCTTTAAGAGCAAGAGGAACTCTGACAACTAAAGCTCATTAGTGATTTGTTTAGTCCCTGAGTAACTACAGAGGCCAGCTTGGGTCAGGTGTGGAAATGAAAACAGAAGCTGGGAAAATCCATTCCTTCAGGTTAATAAATGTGCTCGGGTGAAGTGCACTCTGTGTGGGTCGCTCAATTAGTGAAAAGAATGATGTGGTCGATGTAGAAATCCCAAACCATTTAAAATGTTTATTCACTGGGTTCAGAAAAACGATGCTGCACCTGAAGGACCGTTAACTGGATTAAACATGAAATGTGTCCCAAACTCCGATACGTTCCTGTAAAAAAACAAAAAAAAAAAAAAAAAATTTGCTTAAATTAGATGACAAAATATGAAAAGGAAGGATGGATGGACTTTCGGTGGAACAGCCAATCAGCACCAACACAATGAATGGATGTCCCTGGATTGGCTGCTTTGCAAACTGTAGCCAATAGCATGTCATGTAGCATTGCATGTATGAATTTCAACTTTCCAAGCTGCTGTTTCTTTGCCGATTTTTTTTGTAGGTCATGTCTGAAATATTCCAAATAGGCAAATTTTCTGTGAATAATTTGGAGTAACACCATACAAATCTGTGAAAACTGAAACACGAATAGGCGGGGCTCCACTGTAGATAGATAGAGACCTGACCCTAAAAAGTAAGGATTCACCGATATGAACATTTGGGCCCATATTGATATCCAAAAATTATACACCATTAATTTTTTTTTTAACCACACATTGCTTCTCTGCTTCAGTTAAACACACCACAATCCTGGCGCTGCATCACTATCACTGTCACATGACCAAACAGGTACCACGCCACAACTGAACCCCCTGAAAAATCATAACCCCGCCCCCAGACAGCATTTGAAAATTCTACAAAGTGAGCGGTGCCAGGAAGAACGGAGGGGTATGTCTGTGAGAACATGGCTGCTGTGACACAGTCGATGCCTGTGACGTAAAGATGTACCGCTCTCCACCAATCACAAAATTCAAATGCAGTAGCCACTCTTCAACCCTAAGGGGGCAGCACTAAGACGTTTTTAGACCAAAAAGTGTAGATATAAACAAGTTTACACCAAAATGTAAAAAAAATCCCAGAAACTGAAAGATTGCATTGGCGAAGACCCATTTATACAATTTAGAAGCAAATAAATGTTGTTTTGGGGTTTAGTTACTCTTTAAATACATACACAAACAGCAACAAGATGGAAATAAACATCAGCTGTTAATATCGGCCCAGTTTAAATTATCGGACGGATACCGATGTGTATGCAGATATATCGTTGATCTCTATTAAAATATTTTTCAGTCTGGTTTCCATGCGCACCACAGCACAGAGATTGCCCTCGTCAAAGTGCCACCTAGCGTCACAGTGGAGAACACACTTCATCCAATAATCAGATTTTCTGAGTGACATGTAAACTGGGATAAAAAGGCTCCCATTCTGGTTAAGCTATTAGTCCGATTTTTGCCTAAAGGTGGACTTAGATGTGGATGTAAACGTACTGACATACAGATATATTATTGAAACAACTGGAGAGCTGGGTTGGACTCTCTGGTGCAATACTTGGCTGGTTTGAGTCTTACCTAAAGAGCAGGAACTTCGTGTCAAAAGGCGATTCTTCATCAGAACAGACAGAAATCACATGTAGGGTGCCCCCAGGGCTCCATCCTGGGGCCCCTTCTATTTAATATCTACATGCTCCCACTAGCCCAAATTATAACAACCAATAAGATTAGTTACCATAAGTATGCAGATGATAAACAGCTCTACATTACAAAGTCACCTGTTGACTTTGAACCCATCCAAACGAGCAAATCAATACATGGATAACTATACACCATAACTATTCAGCTGAACAGAAACAAAACTGAAGTAATACATTTTTGGACCTAAAGAGGAACGATCAACAGTCAGCACACAGCTTCAGTTAATACAGCTAGAAACTACTGATCAGACCTGAAATCTAGGTGTAGTAATGGAGTCAGACCTGAACCTCCAGGGTCACATAAAGGTCAATAACAAGGTCAGCCTTCTATCACCTGAAGAACACTTCTAGGATTAAAGGACTGATGTCGCAACAGGACCTAGAAAAACTCATCCATGCATTTATCTTTAGTCGGATTGATTACTGCAACAGCATCTTCACAGGTCTGCCTAAAAAGTCCATCAGACAGCTGCAGCTGATCCAGAACGCTGCTGCTCGTGTTCCTCACTAGAACCAGGAAAGTAGAGCACATGACCCCAGTTCTAAAGTCCTTACACTGGCTCCCTGTAGCTCAGAGAATAGAGTTCTAAATAATTCAATTCAATTTCATTCAGTTTATTTAAATAGTGCAGATTCACAACAGATATCATCTCAAGGCACTTTACAAGAAAAGTCATTTCAATACAAACATTTCAATGAGCTTAAAGTTTTAGCTAGTTTTCTATTTAAGGAATCCCAGCATTGAGTCATTGGCTGGCAGCTGCGTCCCGTTGATACAGACACCAACCTCAGCAATCCCTCATACTGAGCAAGCATGTAGCGACAGTGGAGAGGAAAAACTCCCCTTTAACAGGAAGAAACCTCCAGTAGAACCAGAACCAGGCTCAGTAGGAGCGGCCATCTGCCACGACCGACTGGGGGTTTGAGAAGACAGAGCAGAAACACAGAAAGAACAGAAGGAACTGTTTTCTATATTAAAGAAAGTAAAAAGTTGATAACAGGAGATGGGGGGTGTTCAGTTACTGGGATGACCCCCGTCCAACAGGGGAAAAAAACACTGGGAAAAAACAAAGTTAACAATGGAAATACTAGCAAATAATGCAACTGGAGAGTAGCAGAAGAAAAATCATTTTACTAGTTTATAAATCATTGAATGGCACCAAAAAACATCAAAGATCTGTTGTATCAACCTTCAAGACCACTCAGGTCCTGTGGTTTAAGTCTGCTCAGCATCACTATAATCAGAACCAAACACGGAGAAGCAGCATTCAGCTTCTATGTTCCTTTCATCTCGAACAAACTTACAGAAAACAACAAAACCGCTGAAACACTGAGTTTCTTTAAATCAAAGCTAAAAACCCATCTGTTTAGAGCTGCCTTTGATTAACTGATTAATAATGGCTTGAATGTCATAACAGTGTGTTTTCCTAATCATACAAATAAATTTGCCTCGCCTAAAAATTTTCCGGATCTACTTTTGAATCTCTTCGGTTAGCTGCTCTTCACTATCCGAAGCTTTATGTTAAATTATTGATTGCTCAGCTGCTGTTTCACATTCCTCCACCTGCGTGGCGCTTGGTGGGCGGAGCCCCAGAGCGACAACATTTGGTGTGTGCTCTCCATACAGCCCAAACTTTTCCCTCGGGCTGTTTTCTAACAAAGAGAGACACACCCATGCATCGGATGACACTCTAGCTTAAAACACACCGTCGTTTATCTCACCGCAGAGTCTGAACAAGCCCAGTCATGAGAAACATGCAAATAGCATAACAGGGAAAAACGAACATGCCGCTGCTGAACCGGTGAGCAGGGCGGTCACCGACTATCCCACCGTCCTTCTCAGACATGGCGGAGCAGCATCTGCCCCTTGTTATGAAATCATTTCCTCCAGCTGCCGCTTTACACAACACTCAGCTGAGGCGGGCATATTTACCCCGCCAGCCAGTCATCTGTAATTGATGCAACAGCGGCAGGGGAAGAGGAGAGAGGGGGAAAGATGGAGGGAAACTCCCTGGAACACAGTGATAATCTTCCTCCACAGCGAGGCCACGACTTCCTGCTCCCACAGTGACGACTCTTTCCCCGTTCCCCGCAGTCTATCAGCGGGTCACTAATATGAGCTCTGTCACAACTCAGCTATGGTCGTCTGTGCTGAAGAACCTCCTCCCACTCGGAGCCACAGGCTTTGTCGTTACTCAAAAGGAGAAGGGGGTACTTTTCCCCCCGACACACAGGCTCAACTGGAGCTGAATAACCGCCTGTAACTCCCATGACTCCAAGCAGAGAAAGAAATGTGGTCAAAGTAATAGCAATTACAGACCGAAGGCTGGAGTGAAACACAAATCTGTCAGGAGGAGAAACCAATTCAGTTCCTGTCAGTGATGTGATCGAGAGCAGCCATTATCATCATCTCATAATGAAAATTATTTGCTCTGGATCCTTTTTTTTCTCATATCTTCTTTTTCCAACTTAACGACCCAATCCAGTTATAAAATCAATCAGAACTGGCAGCAGTGTGCAGGATGTGGCTGTAGGATGTAGAGCCACAGGGCCGGATAACCAGTAAATGAGAACGGGCCGGCCGTCGGCACCAAGCTAATCCCACTAAAAGTTCCCGTCATAAATTTTCTTAAGTATTAAGTCCTTGTGATGAGGAGGCAGAATTATTGCCTAACCCCGATTTCTACTGCATGCGCTCCGCTCCGGTCCGCCATGCCCTCCGCAGCCGTTCGCAATTTCCACTGCATGTGCTCTAGATCCGCTTTGCTCCGGTCCGCAGCCCAGAGGTGGTCAAAGAAGAATGCGCGGGAATTGCGAGATCTCGCGATAAAAGCCAGTAATAAATGCGAAAGTCAGAACAAAATTCTTCATTCCATAGAAAACAAACAGAAAAGAACTGTTATTCTCTGTTATTCTGTGTCAAGATATTTTGGATAACATATGTATAAATATACGCAGGCTTATATTAATATAGCTATGCATACAAAAAATGTCTAGTCCGTCTTTATTGATTTATTTTTGAAAAACACCCTGAAATGTGGTTGTTCTCTATCCGGTTGGTGCTTAGTTATTTGTGTAGATTGACTGCGGACTTGATCCGGCACCCGGCAAAAGCAGAATCGATCCTATTTTTGCCGGATGGCGAAACGGCGGCGGCTGCAGTGTAAATGCTCTCATTGAGGAGTGCAGAGTCCGTGCCTGAGCGGAGCGGATGGAGTGGAAATTGGGGGTTAGTCTGACTGAAGTCGAACTGAACTAGAGTTAAAATAATCGGACTAAGACAACCAGAAAATGCGATTAGAAAATCAAATTTTTCTGTGTGCAACTCCAACCCCGCCTCAGCCGAGCTTTTCGCAGAATGTGACGAAAACGCGGAGGCGGGAATAACGACAACAGAACACAACAATAACAACCAGTGTAACACAATCAAACGGTACATTACTTACTAAATGAACCGTCCTGCTGCGTTGTTGTCGTCCATTTCTTCCCTCATTGTTCATATTCTGCTTTTACTCCATCTGCTTCATTGCTGTCAGCATTTGTTTACCATCTGTGTGACTCTCTAGGCCAACCGGAAAATTCCAACGTGAAAGGGCGCATGACGCCACCTAGCGTCACAGTGGAGAACACACTTCATTCAATAACTCGATTTTCTGAGTGACATGTAAACTGGGATAAAGGCTCTGATTCTGGTTAAGCTATTAGTCCGATTATTGCCACAAGCTTGTTTTAGATGTGCATGTAAACGCACTGAGCGTTAAGAATTGCGCTGCTCTGGGTGGCTGCATGTTGGATTGGCTCTGTTGGCTACATATTAAGTTTTGGTTTTTTGTACATTGGTTCCTCTTTTTTCAAGAAGATTGCATTTTTTTGACCTGTATACTTTCTAGTTTTTGGTGCTGTGAAGCTGGAAGGATTTTTGCTGTAAATATTTCCCTTTTTGACAATTTGTTATGATGCGTAACCATGGCAACAATGTGGTTTACAGCCGGGAGCAGCTGATTAACATCGCAAAAGCTGAAATAATACCTCAACTGAAGCCACAAATCCCTGATGAGTTGATAAGGAGGAGACGTGGATGCAGAGCAGGAGCGAAAAGGAGACAAAGAAAGAGGAAGTTCAAGCCATCTCTTCCATCCATCATAATGGGCAACGTAAGATCACTGGCTAACAAGATGGATGAACTCCAAACCCTTACAAGGACTCAGCCAGAGTACCGTGAATGCAGTGTTATGTGTTTTACTGAGACGTGGCTGCTGGATCATATCCCCGACTCCAACGTCTGTCTGCCAGGCTTCCTGACTGTACGAGCAGACAGAGATCTGAAGACGAGCAGGAAAAGAAAAGGAGGTGGAGTAGCAGTGCTTGTCAACAACAGATGGTCTCATCCAGGACATGTTACTGTGAAGTGTCGTCTCTGCAGCCCAGATGTCGAACTGTTGGCAGTGAGTTTTTGTCCATATTATTTACCAAAAGAGTTCACCAGTGTAATTTTGGCAGTTGTTTACATTCCACCTTCAGCCGTTGCCGACACTGCATGTGATGTCATCAGTTCCGTTGTTGCTAAGCTACAGACCCAGCAACCCAATGCACTTGTGGCAATATCTGGTGATTTTAATCATGCCTCGCTCTCTACTACACTTCCAACATTTCAACAGTTTGTCAGCTGCTCTACAAGAGAAAACAGGACCTTGGATTTGTTTTATGCAAATGTAAAGGATTCATACACGTCCAAACCAAGACCTCCTCTGGGAAAATCAGATCACAATATTGTTTTTCTCTGTTCAGAATATAAACCACTTGTTCAGAGGCAACCTGTGTCAAAACGAACTGTGAGAAAATGGTCAGAGGAAGTTGAAGAAGCCCTGCAGGGTTATTTTGCAACCACAGACTGGATGACTCTTTGCCAAGCACATGGAGAGGAAATGAATGCCATGACTGAGTGTGACTGACTAAACTCAGCAAAAAAAGAAATGTCCTCTGACTTTCAACTGTTTTTACTTTCAGTAAACTTAATGTTTGTAAATATTTGTATGAACACTAAAAGAGTCAACACCATAAGACATAAACTAAAAATGTTTTACAGACATGGGACTAACAGAAATAGAATAATGTGTCCTTGAATGAAGGGAGGCTCAAAATCAAAAGTACCAGTCAGTATCTGGTGTGGCCACCAGCTGCTTGAAGTACTGCAGTGCATCTCCTCCTCATGGACTGGACCAGATTTGTCAGTTCTTGCTGTGAGATGTTACCCCACTCTTTCACCAAGGCACTTGCAAGTTCCTGGACATTTCTGGGGGGAATGGCCCTAGCCCTCACCCTGCGATCCAACAGGTCCCAGACGTGCTCAATGGGATTGAGAGCCGGGCTCTTCGCTGGCCATGGCAGAACACTGACATTGCTGTCATGCAGAAACTCACGCACAGAACGAACTGTATGGCTGGTGGCATTGTCCTGCTGGAGGATCATGTCCGGATGAGCATGCATAAAGGGTACCACATGAGGGAGGAGGATGTCTTCCCTGTACCGCAAGGCATTGAGATTGCCTGCAATGACAACAAGCTCAGTCCGATGGTGATGTGATATACCGCCCCAGACCATGACGGACCCCCCACCTCCAAATCGATCCCGCTCCAGGGTACAGGCCTCGGTGTAACGCTCATTCCTTCCACGATAAACACCAATCCGTCCATCACCCCTGGTGAGACAAAACCGTGACTCATCAGTGAAGAGCACTTTTTGCCACTCCTGTCTGGTCCAGCGAAGGTGGGTTTGTGCCCATAGGCGGCGTTGTTGCTGGTGATGTCTGGTAAGGACCTGCCTTACAACAGGCCTACAAGCCCTCAGTCCAGCCTCTCTCAGCCTATTGCAGACAGTCTGAGCACTGATGGAGGGATTGTGTGTTCCTGGTGTGACTCGGGCAGTTGTTGTGGCCATCCTGTACCTGTCACGCAGGTGTGATATTCGGATGTACCGATTCTGTGCAGGTGTTGTTACACGTGGTCTTCCACTGCGAGGATGATCAGCTGTCCTTCCTGTCTCCCTGTAGCGCTGTCTTAGGCGTCTCACAGTGCGGACATGGCAATTTATTGCCCTAGCCACATCAGTAGTCCTCATGCCTCCCTGCAGCATGGCTAATGCACGTTCACGCAGATGAGCAGGGACCCTGGGCATCTTTCTTTGGGTGTTTTTCACAGTCGGTAGACAAGTCTCTTTAGTGTCCTGCGTTTTTAGAACTGTGACCTTAAATGCCTACTTTCTGTAAGCTGTTAAGGTCTTAACGACCATTCCACAGGTGCATGTTAATGAATTGATTATGGTTAATTGAAAATGCATGGAAAACATTGTTTAAACCCTTTACAATGAAGATCTGTAAAGTTATTTGGATTTTTACAACATTATTGTTGAAATACACAGTCCTGAAAAAGGGACGTTTCTTTTTTTGCTGAGTTTATATAAACGTCTGTGTGGACAACAACATCCCCACCAGAACACAGAGATGCTTCCCTAATAACAAACCCATCACCAGTGACCTGAAGGAACTGCTAAACAAGAAATAAAGAGCCTTCAGGGAGGGAGACAGGGAATTACTGAGGAGTATACAGAAGAAACTTAAGGTCAAGATCAGAGACAGCAAGGAGGCATACAGGAAGAAGCTGGAGAACAAACTACAGAGGAACAGTATCAGAGATGTCTGGTCAGGAATGAGAAAGATCACAGGTTTTAAGGACAGGAAGGATTGGATAGATGGAAGTCTGGACAGAGCCAATGAACTGAACACATTCTTCAACAGGTTCAGTTCAGGAACTAGCTCAGCATCCTCCTCTCCTGTTCGCAGCCAAACAGACATCCCACTCTCCTCTGACCAACAGCTTTCCTGTTACACCTCGGATGTTTTATCCTTCACCTCAGCCATGGACTCTTCTAATTCCACAAGTTTGACTTCAACCAAGTCAGGAAACGCTGCTACCCCCTTTGCCTCCCCCTCCCACTTGTCTGTCTCCAAAAGTCAGGTGAAGAGGCAGCTGGAGAAACTGAACCGGAACAAGGCTGCAGGTCCAGATGGTGTCAGCCCCAGAGTCTTGAAGGCCTGTGCTGAGCAGCTCTGTGGGATTCTGAAGCACCTCTTCAACCTTAGCATAACTCAGGAGAAGGTTCCAGTGTTGTGGAAGACATCCTGCCTTGTTCCAGTACCCAAACAGAACTCACCCATCAGTCATCAATGACTATAGACCCGTTGCCCTGACATCCCACATCATGAAGGTCCTGGAGAGACTCCTGTTGGCACCCCTGAGTAAGCAAACAAGAACGTATCAGGACCCACTGCAGTTTGCTTATCGCTGTGGAGTTGGAGTTGAAGATGCAATCATCCACCTGCTTCAACCAACCCACTGTCATCTGGACAAAGCAGGCAGCACTGTGAGGATCATGTTCTTTGATTTCTCCAGTGCATTTAACACAATTCAGCTTGATTTACTTTGTCAGAAACTCCTGAAGACACAGGTGGAGCCCTCAACAATCGCCTGGATCAATGACTACCTGACCAACAGACCACAATTTGTGAGACTGAAGAATTGTGTCAAACCAGGTGGTCAGCAGCACAGGAGCACCACAAGGGACCGTACTCTCACCATTTCTTTTCACTCTGTACACCTCAGACTTCCAGTACAAATCAGAGACCTGTCATCTGCAGAAATACTCAGATGACTCTGCAATTGTCGGGTGTATCAGAGATGGACAAGAAGCTGAATACAGAGAGCTGGTGGATCGCTTTGTGACATGGTGTGGAAACAATCGTCTTACTTTGAATGTGAACAAAACAAAGGAGATGATTGTAGATTTCAGAAGAAACAGGGATAAGTCAAAAACTGTTTCCATCATGGGAGAAGAAGTGGAGGTGGTTGAGGAGTATAAATACCTCGGAGTTCACCTTGACAACAGACTGGACTGGAGGCGCAACAGTGAAACCGTCTACAAGAAGGGACAGAGCAGACTGTACTTCTTGAGGAAGAGGTCCTTCAAGGTTTGCAGCAAGATGCTGGAGATCTTCTACAAGTCTGTTGTGGAGAGTGTAATCTCTTCAGCCGTCATCTGTTGGGGTAGCAGCATCAGAGCCAGGGATTTAAATAGGTTAAACAACCTGATAAAGAAGGCTGGCTCTGTTCTTGGGATGACTGTGGAACATCTGGAGATGATGATGCAAAGAAGGATTCTTCATAAAATCAAAAAAATTATGGACAACCCTGAGCATCCTCTTCATGAGACAGTCATTCAACAACAGAGTGTTTTCAGTCGGAGGCTTCTTCAGTTTCGCTGCAATACAGACCGCTACAGGAAATCCTTCCTGCCCACAGCCATCATCATCTACAACAACTCCTTAAAGAATTAATTATATGAGCTATACCAACACTTCATTTCCCTCTAGGATCAATACAGTATTTTTGAATTGAATTGAATGATCAGTCCCTTCCCCACCTGTTGCTGCACATTTAATAACTACAGTTTTGGGTATTAACTACAGGCTGGGGCCAGTAAAGATCAATTTGAAAACAATAGGGGTGTAACAGTGCATGTATTTGTTTTTCTCGCATTCGTGTTGGTTTAATACGCTTGTGTACTGAACAAATCCAGCTGAACACATGCAGAATGTTTATGTGCAGAACTCAGTGCAACGTTCCGCAGCGCAACTTTAAAAAGTGACACCAAAAAAAAAAACAGGCTGCCAGCTATCACTGAACTCTGCTGTTTGGGAACATTAATGGTTTCTTATGCAGCTACAGTAGAAGAAGAAAGATGGACCAAACCAGAACTTTGTCAGCGAACGCATCTTTCAACAGAAATAAGGTCCATAACACGCTCTGCACCGAACTGAATGACTCACCTGAAACAATGTCAATGTCAGCGAAATCCCCGCTGATGAGAAGGGTTTTTTCCCCAACAGCTGCCCATCCTGCATTCAAGTACAGCTGGGAAACTAGGCCGTCAAAATATCAAAACAACTCCAAAGTGATTTAATCATATTTTATTCTTAAATATGGACAAAGTAGTATTTAAACGTTTCTAAACATTAACAATTACTGTTTTCAAGTGGTTATATTGTTTTCTACTCTGGCTATGTCTTCTTGTACTATTCTCTTTATTTAAAAAGGAAATCCAATCAAATCTCCAGTCAGTTCTATGCTTTCAACTTTAAGTTATAGAACATAATAAAATCAAATTAATTACAGAAGTTTAAAGGAAGGACGCTGATCAAAGTAAAAAAATAAAAAAAAGTCATATGCATATTTGTGTTTTTTTTTTCTTGATTAAAGTGTACCGAAAACGTACCGGACAGTGATTTTTGCGTATCGCTACACTCCTACTAAATACTGAAATCAAAGGTCAGAAGGCAGTTTAGGACCTTCCTTGTTGACAACAAAAACCTAAAATGACGGGACTACACGGCCACGTTAACTCTGCTTTCACCGAGTGACTCATAATTTCCTTTCAGATAGTTCTGCTGTGTCCTCATCAAGGGGTCACAGGCTGACCAGAAAACTGTGTGGATCTTCAACGACGTGGACAGAATGAGCCAAAACTTCATTTCATGCTGCATGTCTGAACTGCTCTGGTAAATACAGATTTTATTAGATACGACGGCATAAACTTGAGTTGAAGTTATCACACCAACAACTTAAAGCTTCGATCTGAGAAACCCGAAGTCGAACAGGAACAGGAACTAACTTCCTGGTCTACCCTTGCTATGGAAAACACCCAAAAGAATCAGCAGTACAAATACTTCAGTTTATCAGCTGCCGGAACGTGCAGATAAGCCTTAGAGAAATAATTCCTGGTAAAACTGACATGAATATTTCCTTGTAGCCTCCCCCGAGCTGTGCCGCCCTGTGCCTAGAGCCGTAGCGCCAACATCGCCACTGCTCCGAGGATTGCAGTCAATATCCTTTTCCAAGACTACAAAACACATAGGGTGTTTCTCAATGCTAAGGAACCTCGCCTTGATCCCTTGGTCCCGCCCCAGTTGCCTAGGAGACACGTCATCAGGGACCGCCAAGGCGTGTTCCAATGTTCATGTGCTACCAAGGGGTCTGTCCTCCATTTGTCTGCCGTTTAGCTAACTGACCGAGGTTACATGGGAGGTTCCTTGATGCCTTCCCTCGGTCAAATTTCCCAGAATACATTGCGGTATTTTCGAAGTTGCAGCTTCGGTTGCTAGCAGATACTAACTAGCTTTTACATTTGATTTAACCAATATATACACAATTAAAAAAGTAAAACTCTCGTTATACATCTATATTGAAACTTAAATGTATAAAATATAACGATGGGCGGGACGTAAACAGAGCGCGTAAGCAAAAGGCGGGCCCTGGGCAGCCGCGGTCACGTGATGTAAGTCTGTTCCATTTAACTGTTTTCTTTGACCAAGGAAGGACAGTGTCCTCGTAAGCAAGGCGCCTCGCCTACCGAGGCGTTGCCTTGGTAGGCGAGGCGCCTTGACATTGAGAAACACCCATCGTCCATGTCGTCCTGGCCGTGGAACAGTGGAGCAGATCTGATGGGAGGTCGGGCGAATGAAGGAAGTCCATCATTTCCACACAGAGCTAAAACAATCAAAATGAAACAAAATAAACAACAAAAAAACGCATCTTATTAATATTCCTACAGACATATTGGGAGATAACAGACGTCACTGTGAGACGGCGCTTTCTTGTTCTTTTATAACTTTATTTGGCAGAAACTCTGAGTGTGCCACAAACCACAACAGCTAGACTCATACTGTAAAAACTTTCTAATCCCCACTCTAAAAACTATAATGTAAACAACTTGACAGCTTCCAAAAGGTCCCTCGGAAAGCCTGGAGAACTTTTTTGAGATTACAAGAAAGTCTGGCTGCAGAGATGGGAGTTAAAACTTAGGTTAACAGAGCTTACAGTGCATCACTTCTATAAATTAGCACATAACTTCTTTTTGCCGGCAGCCTGACTGATTCAGAGCTCAACATTTCTCAAGTGAATGCACAGAAATCCGCTAATACTGACTGTCTCAAATAAAAGAAGGTCAAACTGCGAAGAATTTGATTTTTTAAATTGCCAACCGTGAAATTTCTCGTTAGCAGGCAGTAAAAGAAAATTTTGTCCCTTCACAGATGTCTGCCTGCATTTCATCCCTACCTTCTGGCATTTTGTGCTCTTAGATAGAATAGAAATATCATTTATAGTCCCAGAGGGGAAATTCAGGTGTCCCAGGAGCAAGTTAAATGTAAATGGAAGCATGCAGATTCTTATAAAAGTAAAATAAAAATGTCTACAAACAGAATAATAAGAATAAGAAACCGGACGGTAAGGGCAGATTTACAACATTAGAAAAATAATACTGTGGAGATGTAAAAATAGTATACTATGATAATACAACATGTGCAAATGAGAAGGAAAATGTAAAAGGGGAAAAGTAAAGTTGCATCGCATCCCGATCTCTGGACCTTTGCCACATGTCCCACCCCCTTCTCTCTCTGACCCATGGTAGGATGGATGGATTGGCTGAAAATTATATAAGGGAGATATATATATATGTATGTGTATATATATATGTATGTGTATATATATATGTATGTGTATATATATATATATGTATGTATATATATATATATATATATATATATATATATATATATATATATATATATATATATATATATATATATATATATATATATATATATATATATATATATATATATATATATATATATATATATACACACACACACACACACACACCAGAAGCTGTTGCTCTTTTTAAAATTCCACCATCACATTTACAGATGGCCCTTTTAACCTACTCATCTTTTAGCCAGTTGCTAAGATAAACTTACATTTTCTGAATGTAAAGCTGAACGTTTCTTATTAATATTGGACAACCCGGAGTATCGTCAACCAAGCAAGAATTCTGGTTCCTACAGACCTGCTACTTCTTCTTTAAGAAGCTCTTCTATCCTCCACCCGTTACCTGTATTAATGGCACCTGGTTGCCACTGTGTTGTTGTCCTACTGGTGTTGTTATTTCTGCTTCCGCGGTCTCATCACTTCCTGAAGGGGCAAAGCCCGGGCATAGCTCAACTAACCTGGGATGTCGTTTACATGCAGAAGAATTCGGCTTTCTAATCCCATTATCTGGGTGTCGTAGCTCGATTAGAAGTAGGCCACTTCAGTTTGACTTCTGTTGGAAGGAGGTTCATTAATGCAGTATTAAAAGTTTGATTTCAGTCGGACAAAGGCAGTAATTCGGTTTTCTCTTACTGCATGTAAACAAAATGACTGAAGGAAGAGGTGGGAGACATTCTCCAACAGTGAAGTTATTTTAGTTGTTGTTATTATTATTGTTATTCTTGTTCTTCTTCTTGCACAGGGTAAAGGGGGCATCCTTGGACAGAGCTGGCCTTCCTGGTGAGCTTATTCATCATCATAATGTTATATCATGTAATATTGCATTAAAAGGACTGCTTGGATACAATAATTTGGTGTATTGTTTGTAGACTTTCACTGCTCTGGTCAATTGGATCTAAATAATTTAGATCTAGATCTTAAAGTCTAGTTACTTGACACTGTTTTGTGGTATCAAAAAAAAAAAAAAGACTGGTTAAGGTAGATAGCTGCTTTTTTTTGGGGGGGGGGGATCTATGGGGACTACCAGCACCCCACTGTTCTTTAGTACTATAAGGTTTATGGCCCCTTTCAACATTATAATTTCTCAGTTCCAGGAGACAACATAGCTGTGGACACACACTTACTCCAGATACACGCCCCACCTCACACACTCACACCAATTTAAATACATACAGTATAATCCAGAAAGCCAAAGGTCATTCCAACACAGGCTCACATTTCATTGTGCAACCTGCCTACCTTGATGTCAGAGGCAACCCTGATTTAATGAAGTCAATCCCACCATTAGGAAACCATCCCCAGATGGGCCCTGGCCCATGTAGCCACCAATCATCTTCACACGGTATGCCTGGAATGCCGAGGCACGACAACAAGAGAAGGAAAATAAATAATTTCACCTTTAATCTGAGATTTATTCTCTAAATAAAAAATGCAATAACCCAGCTACACAAGCCAGAAAATGCACCAATCTACCAGTCAGAGATCAGAACTAGAACATTTTTAAATTGGTAATTGGCAGGTCAAAAACAGCAAAATCTGTATTTTCATCCTTGATAAAATGCATAAATAACTAAAAACTACTATCATTTCAAATCTAAATCAACAGGACCTACTTGGAGGGAATTTTGTTTAGTTTAATAGGATCAGACAAAGATTTAATAACGTGTGCTTTGGTGCATTTATGGGGATAATCATGTAATTCCTTCATTTTCCATCAGTTTTAGAGCCACCATCTCTTTAAAATAACCAACAGGACAAATATTCTCTTTTATGCACCATAGCCCTTAGGAAAAGCATCATAATTGGTGAAACTATGAATCAGCAGGCCCAGCCTCAGAAATTGTAATCAACCAGGAAAAACCTGATCTTTGCATCTCTACTTAGAACTAATATTTTGTTCTAGTTTTGAACCAGAGATTTATCAGGGCTCCATTACTCCAATGACCTCTAACCCTGCCTCTACCTCAATGACCGACTCCTACACCAGTTAATATCAAATCTTTTCTCCAGCTCACCTTTGATCTTGTCATAAAACACAATTTCGTGCCGTATAGATTCTGAAATCTGATCACTCAGCAGTTCTACAGGTTTAATAAATGTTCTTTTTCATCAAGGCCTGTACCTGCTGTTTAGTGCAGCTTCTCCTTTCTTAGAATAGTAACTCAGTTTGAATCCATTTATTTTCAGAAGGTAAAGTCATAGAGAAAACTCTCCAGGCTTCAACAGAACTGGCTGGGTTGAGAGTACTTCCAGAGGACCAATCTAAAAACAGAGCTCATCTTAGTCATTGTTGCATAGGGAGGTGAGTCATAATGACAGTCTGCCTGTCAGCCCTGCAGACCTAATAGAAATGTTCTCTCAATAGAGAGACTATATATTGCATCGAGTACAACAGGGAAGCTTTCTCTGCTCAGCAAGTTGGGATCCTGCACCGCTCCAACTTAGCTGACGGCTGCAGTTCCCAGAAAAATACATATAAAAATTCAACACCTCTGAAATAAATCTATGTACAGTTTTGATGCAACAACCGGCTTATATATATATATATATATATATATATATATATATATATATATATATATATATATATATATATATATATATATATATATATATATATATATATATATATATGCAGCAGCATTCCCCTCCTGCACCAAACTCACAGATGCATGAAGTGACTGGTGCAGAAAATCATTTGCGACGCTTCTTTGAGAACTGGATGGACATGATGAATGATACTGTATATTAAGTGATGCAATACACACGGAAAATATGATTAAAAAAAGCAGCGGCGGCGGCTTACAGCGGTGCTTTGTCCTAATATAGTCCCAAATCTAAATCTGCTCCTGTAATTCCTTCGTGTTACTTATTATTTTCATTTGGAATTGATATGATTATTTAGGTCACCAGGAATAATCAGTATCATTATCAAGGGATTTTTTACTTTTGCACCCGAAATGCTATCCTTTACCATTCACTTTCATTGTTTATGCTAAGCTAAAGCAAACTGACTGTCGCCAGATTAGCAGTGGCGGTTCTAGACCAAATTTTCCAGGGGGGCCAGAGTTTGTTCATGGGGGCACATAACAAAAGAATGAAACAATATTTCAATGTCATCGTTTAATATATTAAATGAGCCAAAGGGACTCTTGTGGCTCCTGATCCAGCAGATGAAACTCATTATGGCTGAAGCTAAAAGTGCAACACATTAATTTTAACTCATTGTTAAAATAAAACTTTAAAGGTAAGAAATGAAATCAGTCCAAGAGATAATTTAGTTATGGTTTCTGTCCTAAATCATCTTAAAACAAATATTTTGTATTATTTCTGCAGCACAGGGGCCATAAGAGGGGCCAGGATCAGTTCTACAGGGGCACTGGCCCCCGTTGGCCCCTGTGTAGAACCGCCCATGCAGATTAGGAGTATGACGGGGCTGGTTACAAAACGCTTTTACGCACTTCTCTAAGATTGCAACAGACTAAATTTCACTTAGGGGTGGAATATCCCTTTAAAGCAGAGTTAGGTTCTACAACAATATCCTAAGCTATGAAACATCTCCAGATATCTGTTCAATCATAGAGCAGAAATCCACAGTTTAGGTGATAAAATCTGTTGACAGAGCAAATATTAGCCGTGCACCCTGCAGATCTGGGGGTAAGAGTGGCAGGAAGAACGTCCAAAGAAGTCTTGTTTGCCACAAGCCATGTCAGGAGGACACAGCAAACAGGTGGAAGAAGGTGCTGTCCAAAGTGTGGTCCGTGGGCTGTATGCGGCCCACTGAATGATTCGATGTGGCCCCCCACACACAGCTCCCGAATGGAGCAAAGCTGGTCTGCAAGCGCAGGCAGGTGATGCACATAAACTTTTATTTCACATTGTTTAGGGCTTTTACAGAGAAATAAAATCTTTTAAAAAAAAGACTCATTTATTAACAAGTTTTCTGTATTCTATTGAATAACGAGGTAAATAGAACCAAAAACATTCAGCGACTTATTTAAGTTAAATACAGCAAGCAGTTTGAAAGAGGGACCCTGTGTCCCGTTCATGTCGCAGAGCTTATGGTGCGTTCACACCAAAGCGTCAAAAACGCGCCGCACTCCAAAGTTGGACGTGTCAAGCCGGAAATACGCAACTTGTGGGAGGAGCTAGTGCCAGACGGTGTTTTTGCAAGATGGCAGCTGTCGATCTAGCATTGGAAGAGAGAGTCGGTAACGTGAATCTTTCAAAAGTGAAATGAATTTACCAGGTTGCCGTATCTCCTCACTTATATTCCTCCAAGCGAGCTCCTTTTTATTCCTGTCTCTGTAGAGAAAGCAGCTGGTGTTGTATAGTTCTGGGTGATTAGCCACTGCGTTGATGAGTCTTTCCTCCATGCTGAATGAGTCAGATTTGGCGGACCTGACCCCGTGAACTGGGTCACAGCATCACGTGACACCACGTCACCAGGCTCCTGATTGGTTGACGCGGCGCGAATTGACGCCGAAGATCAGATTTTTCAACTTCAACGCAAAAGCGCTCATGACGCACTAATGCACAAAATGCACCAGCTAAAAATGACGCGTGTATTTTCTGATGTGTGTCAAACGCCTCATTCGCACGAATATGAGGCGCGAATGAGGCAGAAATGCGTTTTAGCGAAGCAAATCTGCTTCTGACGCGACGCAGACAGCCTGACGCACGTCAGCTCGCTTTTGCATAGACTTTACATGTAAACCTGACGCCCATGATGCTTCAAACGTGTTTGGTGTGAACGCACCGTTAGAATAAACAGATTCTTCTAGCCCCCCGAAAATAAAAAAAATTAGGAAACTGTAATCCCTATCATGTAATAACACAATCTATTTAGGTAATTTCCTTAAAATCTTGCATGCATGGTTAATTATTGGGCAGATTAAGATAAAAAAGGCGCAAAAAATGTATTTAAAAAAATGTAATAAATAAAAAAAACACAATTTTGTGGCTCTAAGTGCTTTCAATGTGATGATTTTGGGCCCTAACGGCAAAAGGTTTGGACACCGCTGGGTTGGAGGCTGCAAAAGACTTTAAGACTCGGGAGGACCCTGAACACACACCCAGAGCTACAAGGGAATGCTTTAGATCAAATCAGATTCATGCGTTAGAATGGCCTAGTCAAAGCCCAGACCTAAATCCAATTGGGAATGTGTGGCAGGACTTAAAAACTGATGTTCACAGACGCTCCCCCATCCAGTCGGACTGAGTTGGAGCTGCAAAGAATAATGGGAGAAGTGTTCAGTTTCTGGACGACAAAAGGAGCTGGTACTGCACAGTATGAACAAAGGTTTGTGGCTGGGAAAAAAAAATGCACACCACACTTTTCAGATTTTTTGTTTGTTTGTTTTGGTTTAAAAAAAAACATGATGGAACATTTTCCTACTACTTCATTTCTCCACTGCTTTGCGTTGATGTGTGACATAAATCACGCTGTTGTTTAGAGTAGTTTATGTCGAATAGTTTATGTCGCTGAGAGCCTCTGATTACATCCGAGTTTAGGGCAGAACTTGACTGCAGGAGTCCAGGAAACAACACGCTTTACGTCAGTATAGAAAACCTGCGCTGAAGTAAAACGCTCATGGGTTTGCTTTCTTTTACCTTGTGAAGAATTGCAATCGGACGCAAAGCCGTGAAGCCGCCCCGAAAAGGCTGAACACTTCTCCAAAGTCCCGTCCCAACTTCAGCGACCATCCGCACCGAAGCCATGTTCAATGTTCATCAGCCGCGTTCAGCCCTGGAACATTCCGACAGACAGATGGTCCTCCCACAACCAGCCCGTCACTGCTCGCCTGTTTCACCCTCAGCAGGCAGCCAGCTGTGTGGGGAAAATGACAGAACGGATCGGAGCTACAGGCTGATGTCCTCCCGTCAACACCCGCGGCTCTGCAGCCGAACGCCGCTTCCTTTCTGCGGGGGTTTCTGCTCGGCGTGTCTGGGACTGGGTGGAGCAGCCTGCAGGGCCGAACCCATGCAGCCCCGGAGCAAACCGAGCACGTCACGTCCCGTCGGTTACTAACTCGCTCAGCATTGTTTGACAAAGAATAAAGAATAAAGCGCAAAGCAGCAGAGACGGATTAGAAAATTACTCGGCCCTGGGCACCAAGCTGAGACGTGTCCCCCACTGAGCCTGCATTGTATCTAAAAATACAAATAAATAAAAAATCATAAAAACGTTTTTTATTTATTTTAGGAATTCAATTCAAAAAGTACAACTCGAATATTAGGGTGATCAACCATCCTCTTTTCCCCAGACATGTCCACCTATCACGTGCTGTTCAGGACGTCCAGGAAGATTTCATAGATTGATGTTTTTAAGGGGACCAATATGCATACTTAAAGGAGCTGTATGTAAGAAATGTATTTCAATTCATCATAAAAGGCCCCTGATAACTAGACATTAAGAAATCATGTTCATTTCAAATACTAATATCACTGACAACAGTAGTACGGTCAGGATATAGTCATTTAAAAAGTGAAGTTGCAGCCCTCAGCTGATGTTGATGATGTCATCTTGTGTCTTGGCCTGAAGCTCCACCCTCCACCTATCTACCAATCACGAAGTCAGAAGTGTTTCGGCATCGGGGTTGCCAGCCATATGGCTGCAGCTACAAAAGTGTTTTGGATAAAAAATGTCCGATTACTACACCTAAAAGACCTCAGTATCATTCAGAAATACGTCGTGACAAAGTCCGAAATGAAACAAGGATTTGTAAAGGAGATGCCTTTGCAAGATGGAGACGGCTGAAAACAGAGAAGAATTTGAAGACAGACGCCAACTTTGCTCATTTAATCCTGGACAGGTAAGATTTATCTATGTTTGGCTGACTTGCACTTAATGTAAATGGACATTTCAAATATTCATGACAGTCGAACAAAGTTATGCATGTTGGTGCAAAGTGACGTTAGGTTAGCGCATATGGAGGAGGAGGGACATCATATTGAAAAGGTAAGGAATTGTTTGGGAAATACGAACGGCGAGTCGTCATTGCTAACATTAGCGATGCATTATCAGAGCCGTTTCTCTGTCATTATAATTAAACATACTTAACAGAAAAAAAAACGTACTGTGTAGGACTCGTCATTAGAAGCTCCTTGGAGCAGCCTACGTTCCTGCAGCCTATCTGGCAACTTCGAGTCGGACAGGGATACACCGCTCTACAGTAGTTTGCAAGTGATTGCAGTACCAGTTTTGGCCAGAATCTTACTTTAAATCGTCTGGTGCGATGCATGCAATACGACACCCTTTCTCACATCTGACGTCCTCCCCGAGCTTCTGCCTAGTGGATGGTTCTGATCCGTTCATAGATGGAACAGACACCATGTCACCCTGCACGCACAGCGTTGCAACTGTTTACAAGATATCAAAGCGCGAGTGTAGCTTTAGAGACAAACAGAGCCGGCATATGTTGGTCGCACTTTTGTATGACAAAAGTGGCAAAGATCCAGTAGATCCACATGCAAACATAAACTAGGCCTATAACAATGCTGTGAGAGAAAGTGAGAGTTCATCTATAAATTTACTGAGGAGGCTGAAGATGAAAAAGATTTTTTTTCCAGTATGACTTAAAAAGTGAACTATTATTGTTACAGGGAAATTTTTTCATTCCAAAGAGTCCATCCATCCATCCATTTTCTTCCGCTTATCCGGGGTCGGGTCGCGGGGACAGCAGCCTAAGCAAAGAGACCCAGACTTCCCTCTCCCCAGCCACTTGTTCCAGCTCCTCGGGAGGAACCCCAAGGCGCTCCCAGGCCAGCCGAGAAACATAGTCCCTCCAGCGTGTCCTGGGCCTTCCCCTGGGCCTCCTCCCGGTGAGACGTGCCTGAAACACCTCACCAGGGAGGCGTTCAGGAGGCATCCTGACCAGATGCCCGAGCCACCTCAACTGACTCCTGGAGAAGCAGGGGCTCTACTCTGAGCCCCCTCCGGATGACTGAGCTTCTCACCCTATCTCTAAGGGAGAGCCCAGACACTCTGCGGAGGAAACTCATTTCAGCCGCTTGTAACCCCCAGATACTTAAACTCCTCCACTTGAGGAAGGACTCCATCCCCGACCCGGAGAAGCCACCCCACCCTTTTCCGGCTCAAGACCATGGCCTCGGATTTGGAGGTGCTGATTCCCATCCCAGCCGCTTCACACTCGGCTGCGAACGGCTCCAGCGAAAGCTGTAGATCACGTTCCGATGAAGCCAACAGGACCACGTCATCTGCAAAAAGCAGAGACCTGATCCTGAGGCCACCAAAACGGATCCCCTCAACGCCTTGGCTGCGTCTAGAGATCCTGTCCATAAAAGTTAGGAACAGGATCGGTGACAAAGGGCAACCTTGGCGGAGTCCAACTCTCACTGGAAACAAGCCCGACTTACTGCCGGCAATGCGAACCAAACTCTGGCACCAGTCGTACAGGGACCTAACAGCCCGTATCAAGGGGCCCGGTACCCCATACTCCCGGAGCACCCCCCACAGGGCCTCCCGAGGGACACGGTCGAACGCCTTCTCCAAGTCCACAAAACACATGTAGACCGGTTGGGTGAACTCCCACGCACCCTCCAGGACCCTGCTGAGGGTGTAGAGCTGGTCCAGTGTTCCACGGCCAGGACGAAAACCGCATTGTTCCTCCTTGATCCGAGGTTTGACTTTCCGTCGGACCCTCCTTTCCAGAACCCCTGAATAGACCTTACCAGGGAGGCTCAGAAGTGTGATCCCCCTGTAGTTGAAACACACCCTGTGGTCCCCCTTTTTAAACAGGGGGACCACCACCCCGGTCTGCCAATCCAAGTGAACTGCCGCCGATGTCCACGCAATATTGCAGAACCGCGTTAACCAACACAGCCCCACAACATCCAGAGCCTTGAGGAACTCCGGTCGAATCTCATCCACCCCCAGAGCCCTGCCACCGAGGAGCTTTTTAACAACCTCGTGGACCTCAGCACCAGAGATTGGAGAGACAGACCCCAAGTCCCCAAACCCTGCTTCCAGATTGGAAGGCGTGCTGGTGGGATTGAGGAGGTCTTCGAAGTATTCCATCCACCGACCCAAAATGTCCCGCGTCGAGGTCAGCAGCACACCATCCCCACTGTAAACAGTGTTGGTGGCAGACCGCTGAGACACCGGATGGTGGACCAGAATCGCTTTGAAGCCGTACGGAAGTCGTTTTCCATGTCCTCTCCAAACTCCTCCTACGCCCGAGTTTTTGCATCAGCAACCATTCAAGCCGCATCCCGCTTGGCCTGTCGGTACCTATCAGCTGCTTCAGGGGTCCCACAAGCCAAAAAGACCCGGTAGGACTCCTTCTTCAGCCTGACAGCATCCCTTACCGCCGGTGTCCACCAGCGGGTTCGGGGGTTGCCGCCGCGACAGGCACCGACCACCTTGCGGCCACAGCTTCGGTCAGCTGCCTCTGCAATGGAGGCGCGGAACATGGTCCACTCGGACTCAATGTCCCCCGCCTCCCCCGGGACGTGTTCAAAGTTCTGCCGGAGGTGTGAGTTAAAGCTCCTTCTGACAGGAGACTCTGCCAGACGTTCCCAGCAGACCCTCACAACACGTTTGGGCCTTCCAGGTCTGTCCGGCGTCCTCCCCCACCATCGGAGCCGACTCACCACCAGGTAGTGGTCAGTGGACAGCTCAGCCCCTCTTCACCCGAGTGTCCAAAACATGCGGCCGCAGATCAGATGAGACGACAACCAAGTCGATCATTGAGCTGCGGCCTAAGGTGTCCTGGTGCCAAGTGCACATATGGACACCTTTATGCTTGAACATGGTGTTTGTTATGGACAATCCATGACGAGCACAGAAGTCCAATAACAAGACACCACTCGGGTTCAGATCGGGGGTGGGGGGATTCCGCCCAACCACACCCCTCCAGGTCTCACTGTCATTGCCCACGTGAGCGTTGAAGTCCCCCAGCAGAACAAGGGAGTCCCCAGGAGGAGCACTCTCCAGCACCCCCTCCAAAGACTCCAAGAAGGGTGGGTAATCTAATCTGCTTTTTGGCGCGTAAGCACAAACAACAGTCAGGACCCGTCCCCCCACCCGAAGGCGGAGGGAGGCTACCCTCTCGTTCACCGGGGTAAACCCCAACGTACAGGCGCCGAGATGGGGGGCAACAAGTATGCCCACCCCAGCTCGGCGCCTCTCAGCAGGGGCAACTCCAGAGTGGAAGAGAGTCCAACCCCTCTCGAGGAGACGGGTTCCAGAGCCAGAGCCGTGCGCCGAAGTGAGTCCGACGATGTCCAGTCGGAACCTCTCAACCTCGCACACCAGCTCCGGCTCCTTCCCCACCAGAGAGGTGACGTTCCACGTCCCGAGAGCCAGCTTCTGCAGCCGAGGATCGGACCGCCAAGGTCCCCGCCTTTGGCCGCCGCCCAACCTGCACAGCACCCGACCCCTATGGTCCCTCCCACAGGTGGTGAGCTCATGGGAAGGGGGGCCCATGTTACCTCTTCGGGCTAAGCCCGACCGGGCCCCATGGGTAAAGGCCCGGCCACCAGGCGCTCGCCAACGTGCCCCACCTCCAGGCCTGGCTCCAAAGGGGGGCCCCGGTGACCCGCATCCCGGCGAGGGAACACTGAGTCCATCTGTCTTGTTCATCATAGGGGTCTTTTGGGCTGCACTTTGTCTGATTCCTCACCTAGAACCAAAGAGTAATTATATAATATTATTTATTAATTTCCAGACATTTTAAAGTCATTTTTTTTACTTGTGAAAGCCTATCTGAAGTATGTAATTTAACTGTTCATTCTAACTACATGGAGAATGCACGCCATACATATGTCAAAATAAAAAGTCTTGGCACAGTCCTGAAAATGTTTCAGACAGAATGACGAACTTACAGTATTATGTATATACAGTATTGTGTTATTAACGATCTCAGTCTGGCTATGTTAGATGTTTGAAAAATGACCAGATCTTCTCCGTTACATCTGGTTACAACTCACTCTTGACGGATTTAAAGACGCTTGCCTCAGTCTTGCCTCAGTGATGCTGTACGTCACAGCTAAAAACAAACCCACAAGGCAGCAAAATGATTAAAAAACAAAGGTCTCTGAAAAAAGGTCCAGTCAAAAAACCGAAGAAGAGCCTACGACTTCCAAGAAAAAAAGCTACATTTAGCAGACTATAACAGGAGTCCTGCTTTAATATGGATTCATCAATAAAAAAGAGGGTCTATATTGTTAGTTTAACAACACATGGCTGTAAAAACACTTTTAGATGAACATTCAGGAATAAAACACCGAACAAAATACCATTCTGGAAAAGTCTAATCGACAATGCAGCCGAGTCTTATCTATCCATAAATATTTAATCCTATAATAGGAAAGTGAAGCCTGGTTAATAATAGCACTGTGTAACAAACCTGAATCAATTTAATCACCACGCTCTTCTGCACATAAAGTCAGAAATACAGCAGGACGAATTTCCTTAATAGTCCTTTTAAATTCTATTATACGTGGTGGTTCAATTGTTTGTAAAGCTGGTTATTTAACAGACTTTCATCCTTAGCACCAGTCCCCATGGAGCTGTGCATTGAGTCCTCAAAAAGACTGGCTGCAGGCATCAATACACCCTGGGAGGAGAGGGGATGGCTGGATGTGATCAATGTACTGCCTGTGGCAACGAGATCATTTCTCCTCCTCAAGCTGACCAATTCTGTGGCTTTAACATTACATTTGTTCAAGTTTCCCCGGGAATCAACAGCGGGGAAAGCTGGTGGACGCACCAAAGTCGTCAGGTGGCAGGAAAAACAAATTTACTGATAATAAATACATTTCTTCCCTCCAGTCGGTCTTTTTCTGGCTACTTTCCAGGTGATTTATCTTCTCATTTTTGCTAAAGGCGTAAGATTAAAGTCCTGCTGATTGAGGGGATTTATAGGAAGTATTTTTCAGTAATGAGTTGGCAGAGGTGCTTTAGGTGATTAGGAAAAGTAGCACTTTGGTATAAAACAAGTCTGCTTGCATCGGCAGTTGTCTGGGGGTTGCTACAGAGCGGAGACCTGAAACGGAAATATCTCTAATGTAAAGAAACCTAAAGACAAAATCCACCCGTGTGTTCTTTCAAAAAATTATACTAAAAATAAAAAAAACATAACTGGTTAATGAAGTTTGGTTTTTTAATGCAATGCAGAGTTTTTACTCACTAAAGACAAAACATTCTGTATTAAGTCTATTTCAGTTGATGACATCACAAGAGGCAAAAGAATTGAGAAGATCTGATGGGATTAATAAACATTAATTTATAGATGAGTGACTTGTGACAGATTTTAACATAGACTCAGAAGCTTTCATGGTGTCTTTTTATGTTGGATGGAGTCAATTCAGTTTATTTATATTACATCAATATACAACACGTCAGGCACTGTAAGTCATCAAACAATGCATCAAAAAGGTTTTCTGAGGAAACCCAGGCGATTGCATCGAGTCACTGACTTACAGTGATAGTAGAAAGTCACCTGCATTTTGTCAACCATGTAGCAACAGTAAAGAGGAAAAACTGACTGCGAAGTATTTTTGTTCATGAAATCTGGTCCTGGTTTTCTTCACAAACTGCTTCCATGTGTTTTCCATTGTTGCTGAACCTTTCTGAATTCTACGTGGTCTTATATTTTGCTGTAGAATATAAGGAAAGTCATGTAAAGGAGAAAATAAATAAATAAATAGAAAAGACAAGGCAAATCTAAGCTGAGTAGAACTTTGTCCAGTTGCCTTATGTGATACCATCAAAGGCAAGGCAAGTTTATTTGTATTGCACACTTTCAGCAACAAGGTAAATCAAGGGGCTTTACTGTACATGATTAAGGGAAAAAATACAACTTTTTACATATTTTTTTGTTTTTGTGAAATGTCGGAATGAAGAGAGAGCGAGAGAGAATTGTTATGTATTTTTTTTGTTATTTTATCAAAGTCCGAAGTATACATACACTTCCATGAAGAGCAACTCACCCCCAGATCAACTTTTTTTTTTTTTTTGCTGATAAATTGTATAAATAAGTGTCTAATAGTGCTGTCTACATGTCTGGTAATTATTTTTAGTACATTTTAGTAAAAATAATAATTTTCTACCAAAAACCGTCAGTGTGGCGCCCTCTTCTGGCTAAAGCTCTACACTGCACTTGAATTTGAATCGGGCATTGCCACTGGCTCAACCAGTATAGCTGACGTCAGCCCTGTCGTGCCGCTGTGGAGTATAAAAGAAGCCGAGTCTCCACCCATGCCTCCTCCATACCGTCTGTGTCTCTGTGCCACTGCAGCAGCGCCAGCAGCTGTCAACATGTCAATCACAGCCCAGACCATGTGGACGGAGTAATACTCTGGTAGTTAAGTTGCTCTTTAATATTTGGTAGAATTGCACTGAAACTGTTTCACTTAGACCACATGTTTCAGGTATCCTTCTCCAAGCTTTCTACAATAGTTTCCTGGAATTTTGGCCCACTCCTTTTGAAAGAAGAAAGAACTGGTGGAACTGGGTCAGGTTTGTAGTTCTTCTGGTTCACACTCGCTTTTGAGATCAGGGTTTGTGATGGCGTCTCCGGCACCTTGACTGTCCTCAAGCCACTCTAGACACGTTTCCACTATAGGAACTTCAGGGCACTTTAACCGGACCTTGACGGCATGTGTGTGTGTCTCCACTTCACCGGCCCAGCCCGATGGGGCTTTTAAGAACCAACCGAGTACCAGTCTCGGGGTATGTACTCGAAAATCGCCCGGTAGAGTCGCTGTGTGGGACTTGTGGTTAACTCATGCTGATTAGAAGAGTTGCTGATGAAGCAGTTTATTCAACATAGCAAACAGAAACGTAGCAACCATCCCTGCTTCTTCCATCGCGATATGCTGACATCTAAGCAAAATTCCTTAAAGAGCCGATTTTGTACGGAGACACAACAGCCGAGAGGAGCGGGCCAGCTGATTTACCCTGTCAGATTTTCTCTCTCAGAAATATCCCGGAACTTGGCCAGTGGAAACGTGTCTTTTGTAATAAGTTTGAGGTCAGCTTGGGGTTTTTTGTCCATATGGAAGACACATTTGCACCCAATCTTCAATTTCCTGGTTGATGTCTTCAGATGTTGCTTCAATATGTCCACATCATGTTCTTTTCTCATGATGCCATCTATTTCGTGACGTGCACCAGTCCCTTCTGCAGCAAAACACCCCCATGGTTCAAATTCGGGTTTCTGAGGCTTCAAAGCTTCCCCCCTTTTTCTTCCAAATATACAGTTTATCATTATGGCCAAACAGTTCAGTTTTTGTTTTGTCAGACCACAGCACATGCCTTCAGAAATTAAGATGTTTGTCTCCATCTGCAGTTGCAAACTGTAGTCTGACTTTCTTTTATGCTGGTTTTGAAGTAACGTCTTTCTCCTCTCAGATTAACCTTTTAGTTCATGTTGGTACAGGACCGGTTTTACTGGGGATGGTAACACTGTCTTACCAGTTTCAGTCAGCATCTTCACAAGGTCTTCTGCCATTTCCCTGGCGTTGATTCACACATTTCACACCAAAATGCGTTCCTCTCTGGGACTCAGAATCCATCTTCCATGTTTTTTATGCATGAACGGATGGATGTGGAACCTTCAGCCATCTTGAAATTGCACCTAAGGATGAGCCACACTGGTGGAGGTCAATAATTCTTTTCTTTGATGTCTTGGTTGATTTCTCTTGATGTCCCCATGATGTCAAAGAAAGAGGCTCTGAGTTTTGGGGGGTACCTTTATATGCATCCACAGGTGTGCCACCAATTAACTCAGATGGACTCAATTAATCTATCAAAAGCTTCTTAAACGCACAATGGAATCATCAGGAGCTTTCTTTTTGTTTTTTTCTGAAATTTCACATATTCAAAAAATATCTTATTTAATTTAAAATATATCAATATTCTAAAATAACAATTCCATAGAGAACAAAGCTGCATCTTAATTAAGTTTAACAGATTTTGTTCAAAAGTCCGGTGCATAACTTAAAAAACAAACAAACACTCGTTCTCATGTGCAAATGTACAGATCTTAAACATTTTAACTTTCCAATTTCTTTAATTTCTTATTACTGGTTGGATAATTAGCGATCCAGGGACGGCTGAGGAGAGAACCTCACCTAAGTGGATTTTTGTTATTTACAGATCCTCCTCACATAATGAGTCATCACATGTCCTAACATGTCACCCGCATGCCATGGCTATTTATTTAGCACAAGCTTCCCTCTGAAGATAATGCTCTCATAAGCAGAGCACACAGTGTTTTATCCTTTATATGAAGTGATAATTGGTTACAGGTAAGATTGGTCCATACATATACCAATAGATATATTACTCAGGTGTTTTCTCAGTGTCAAGCGAACAATCGGTGGAAGCTTTTTGGCACCATCTAGTGGTGGAAAATCGGTAGTGCTCTCAAAAATGTGTTAAATCAATTTATTTTCTAGAAATGTAACTGTCGCAGAAGGTGTGAGCCACTCCAAATACCAGTAAAACGTGTTTTTAAGTTAACAAGTGGAGTTATAAAAAGTGAATAGTCTTCCAGGTGAATATTCATGGTCCTGAGGGCGGAGGATGGATTCAGTTAGTCCATCCTAATAAAAGCTGTATTGATTTTTTTAGCTATTTATTTGTCTTAATTTTGTATTTCATTGTTTTTATGAGGTGCTTTAAATTTCACTACCTTTTTTTTATTGTATTTTTAATACCAAAACTGATGCATCTCTTTGTGTGTTTGCAGTTGTTCTGCCAGAAGGTGAACCTCCACTCCAGAGGTGGGTACACACTAAAAAATGCTGGGTTATTTTTCCAACCCAACAGCTGGGTCAAGGCTGAGCGTTAGAAGGTTGGGTCAATTTAACACAACATTGGGTCAAACATTCTGACCCAGCGTATTGGCTTAAAACTGGCGGTAAAAAGAAGGATCCTCCTACTCTTCGGTGTCCCAGCTTCGCCATTTTAAACCAGAGGATGACAAGGACTTTAATGGACCTTCACACCAGCAAGGCAAGAAGAAGGTAAGATATTGATAAAGAGTTTGAAGATTAATTGTGTAAAAGCTGTTGACACAAACAAACAAATAAACTGATTTTTATCTGTTTGAGAAAACCGAATCATTTTTTAGGTTAGCTAACTAGTTAGCTTCCTAGCACCGATATATTTAGTTAGATACATGGAATACAGAATCGGGGCCACAACTATCCTTAGGCCATCCTCGCTTAGCCACGGTGAGGCTCTGCTTGGGGACTTAACTGTGCGTTTCATATCAGCGGTGGCATCCCCACCACCAGCAGAGGGCCATTTAGGCTACTGTGTATTTTACAGACAGTAGTTAATTTGAGCTATTTACAGAGCTATCTGCGTTGTCAGATATCTCCAGCTGGCCAGTATAGCTCATTGTTGTACTACCTCGATAGTAGAATTTGTACTGTGGTTTCTGTGATAAAGACACAAGTTATCTATGTGGTTGCGTGGCTCTCGCACTGATATTGAACTGTTGCCAGGCAGATTACGTTTATACTCGCGTTGATACGTGACGTCACGCACCCAAGCTCTCGCCCCCCGTAGCTTCTGGGCACCGCGCTGACCACCACTGTTATTAGCTTTTAGTTGATGACAGATTGTGCTAAATGGCGTTAAAAAAAAATCTAGTCAGTGTTAGTCAGCCTCTATTTGTGCAGCAGCGCACCAAAAGACGAAATTGTTCAATTTAATAGGTGATGAAATACACTGAAGGCAACAGTGCATAGCCATGAAGAAAGTTCTACTAGATGATCCATCCAGAGCCTGGGAGCCAAAGACTCATAATAAAATCTGCTCAGTTCAATTTATTAAAGGTATGTTGAAGTTTAAATAAAATATAGCCGAAATTATTTTATAAGAACATTTAAATTATTTAAAATAATCTGCCAACATGCAAAGCTACATCTACTGCTAGCATAGTTAGCATGGATGAATATGGAATTGACAGACACTTTTATTACCATGAAATTACTTTATCTATAAACTTATATATCAATGTAGATGTCTTACAAAACAATATTGATGTTAATCTGTATATTAAAATATTACCACACTAAACTAGCAGACAATTCTGAGGACTCTCATCCCATAGCTCGTTGAAACGGGTCAGTTAGCTTTGCTCTGTATCTTTTTTGATCATCTGCACAAAGATTATCTAAAGTAGTCATACCTACACCCCTAGGTTAAATTTTGTTAGTTGAATTGTTCAGCTACAGCAGCACGGCTCTGGGTTGAGTGTGCGGTGCTTTTTTCCCTCCTGTGTTGTGTGCCATTAGGGTATAAACGGTACATATAAAATCAACAACAGCATCCCATCCAAACACAGATTACGCAAAAGGCCAAACTAATGTTATAGAAATGTTAAACTGTTCATAAATACTGCATCTGCGTTGTATAATCATATGTAAACTGCAGTTGTTTAATAATTGCTAGTGACATTGGTGGTAACTGTATTTATTTGGGTCATTTTCTTATTTAAAAATATGCCAAAATTGAGGTGGCTTAAGGTAAAACAAGATTGACAAGAATACTTTTCTTTCCCCCCACATTTCAATGCATCTCTTTTTCATTCTCTTGGCCCACTGTCCCATTGTGAAATTGAGGCTTAAATAAAAAAGAAAATGACAAATAGAAATTGTTCTAAAACTGTTTTTTATTCATTTCTGAAAGATGGACGAGTTTGTGAGTGCCAAACTTCTGGACTGTACATCCCTGCTTTTGAAGGTATGTGAGATAGATGATCAAGTCATCCATCATCTCTACCCATCTATCCTATGGAGGGTTGCGGGGGGGGGGGGGGGGGGCTGGTGCCTATCTCCAGCTATCATCTGGTGAGAGGCAGGGTACACCCTGGACAGCTGACCAGTCCATCTCAGGGCAACACACAGGACAAACAACCATGCACACACACTCCTACCTAAGGCCAATTTAGAGGGAACAATTAACCTCAGTCATGTTGTTGGACTGTGGGAGGAAGCCGGAGGGAACCCATGCATGCACAGGGAGAACATGCAAACTCCATGCAGAAAAAGCACAGGCTGGATTTGTACCCAGGACCTTCTTGCGGCAAGGCAACAGTGCTACCAACTGCACCACTGCAGCCTGAGATAGATGATTATAAAATTAAAGGTATTTAAGTAATTCAACTTTTAAAAATGTGGTTTTATTCTAATCTACATATGTGTGTGTGGCTTGTTGTCTCATTGGTCAGTAAATCAAGTTTCCATTTTTTCCAGCTGAAAAGATTGACAAAGACAGCTTGTTTCTCTTGGATCCTAACAGCCTGATTTCTTTGATACCTCTCCTGGGTCCACACCTGAAATTTCAGCATCATTTAAAAAGATCACTTGAGGTATGTTCAGTGTCATAGGTCAAGACAGGGTGACCCTGTCACCCTATGTGACAGGGTCACATAGGGTGAGATATTAATATTGTTAAGCATCTGCTTTCGGTTTCTGGTCTGCCTATGTTTTGTTATAATGGTGTCTTGTAAGCCCTTATTGGGCTGGGCATGTTAATGCATGACACAATAATAAAAAATCAATCACAATCAATCAAAATATTGTTACATGTTTGTATTCTTCTATTGTAAGATTTCTCAGGACTTCTCTGTGCTACACTTGGAGTCCTTTGGAAAATTAACAGAGAGCTGGAACCCTGTGTTCTCAACAAAGATCATCCGTATGGCCAGAAAAGAAGACGCAGCTAACCGTCTCTTCAACATAGATTTGCTTCCAGCAGGTATTGACATTTCAAAAAGTCATTTACTTTGTTTAATTTTTTTTTCGGTTATAGAGTTAGCCTAGCTATGACATTTTGGCCGAAGCTAAACAAAAGGGACAGAACACACTGGTAGTATGTATTATAAAAAAAATTTAATTAGTTTTACTCATAAACTCTCTCTGTGCACAATTTATTTAAAACACAAAGAACTCTGAGGGGAAGAAAATTGTAAAGGTTTCGCAAAACTGAGGTCTTTAATCATCAACTTTTCAGTACCAGGCGTAAGCCTGGTGTGATGTCACTGTATCTTTTTCTGATGGGGTAATCTGTCGGCCCGCTCTTCTGAGCCACTGTGTCTCCATACACAGTTGTCCCTTTAAGGAATTGGCAAAAGATCCGCATATCACAGTTTCAGCAGCAAGTAGCGTCACTGATCAGACGAGCGTTGCGAGTAGATCTGCTGTTTCGTCTGCCATCTTTGCAATAATGCATTTGTTTGGGGAAATGACGTACGCCTGCCGCACTAAGTTTAAGTAATATCCATCTAGAACCCCCCCACCCCCCACTCTGTCTGAAAACGGCTTAAGTAAGCCCTGGAGTCAAGATAGGAGGAGGAAAGAAAGGCCAGGGTTTCTACACTGATTGGAAACAAGATTTCCCTATTTCTTGATCTTCATATGTCTGTCACCATTGCACATTACAAAGCTGCTGGCGATGTAGGAATGTCTGTTTTGAGAGGTGTCATCCTATGCCAGTGTGTTCTGACCCTAAAAGCTTGACACATTTCCATTTTACAGACAAACAGGGGGATGTTGCTTTGTTGTTGCTGCCGGTGCTTCTCCCAACTGCTCCATACAAAGTTGGAAGGAAAGTTTTTTGACCAAGCAGCTTGGAGATTCGCAAGGCCTTCATTGACATCCAGCCTGTGAGGTCAGTTATTTTTAACTTCAGTTATTATCTACAGCCATTTATGAAACCCTATTTTTATGCCTCAATCTTTTCTCTTTCTTTCTCTTTTTTTAATCCCCTTCACCTCAGACTGGAACAAACATGGTGGAGAATCTGAATGGGGCCACAACAGAGTACCCACATGTCTTTATGCTTGGAGAAGACCATCAATGTTCCCAAGCATTTGTGGTCATCAATGGGACTGCTTTGGAATACCCATCACTTTTGGGTGCAATTGATGGGTGTTTTAAAACATTTTTTGTGTTTGATGTCAACTACCCAAAACCGTGTGTACAGATTTGGGAATTCATTCAGACAGTTGTCTTTGAAATACCTGGTCACGAATCAAATGCTGTGAAATTAATGAGGGCTCAGTTGGCTAAGATGTAAGGTGATGTTTTACTGACTAAAACACATAGAGGTTAGTGTTCCCAGAAGATGTTGATGGAAATTTACTTCAGTACAGTTCTTTCATTGGCATTGTTTGAACATTTAATTTATTAACATTTTCAAAATGTTATTTTTTAAGATTTGTAATTGCCTTTAAAATTTTACATTTACATGAATGAAATGAACTGTGTTTTAACAAACATGAGCTAAAAGTAATATGAATGGGTTTTTTATTCTCCATTGCAGTTTTATTGATTTTTGTTTTTGATGCATTTTAAAAGGCTGGGTTATCAATAAAGAATTGACAGACATGACTCATACATTGTTAATTCCTGTTTATTGAGTTATTTATTTAGCATAAAAATTTTTCTATAACATTTCATTGTATAATTAGGTCATTTTATCCCAAGTATTAGTAATTTAATAACCCAAATTTTGGGTTTCCTTTTAACCCACATTTGGGTAGTCTTACCTGTACGGTTGGGTCATTTTAACCCATTTTTAGAGTAGAAAACATAACCCAATATGCTGGGTCAAACCCATAACCCAACCCTGCTGGGTTAAAATAACCCATGGCTGGGTCGGTCCACATTTGACCCAGCACTTGGGTTAAAAATAACCCAAATTGGGTTATTTTTTACCCAGCATTTTTAAGAGTTTAGAAACTAGTTACATTTACTCAGTTACCATTTACTTGAGTTTTAGGAGTAGTTTAAATACACCCTATTTTTATTTTTACTTGAGTAATATATTTTTGAAGTATCACTACTCCTAAAGTAAAATTTCTGGATACTCTACCCGAAGTCAGTAACTTTACTGAATGAAAAGCACGCTTGTTTTACGCAAAAATGCATGAGACTCACACCTACAGATTATGTTGAAGTGAGACCTCTTGTTTGTACACAAGCTTCCTCGTTTTAACATTATTATCTTTCTGCTGAGCATACTGTGCCAAGTGGGGGCATAAATACCTTACCTACTGTAAATATTAGTTTCATAAGTTATACTTTGAAAAGTTTTATTTGGTGAAATGTTTCTTCTTCTCGAATTTATATTTGCAATTTTGTGATAATGATTACGTTTATTTCATTTTTTGCACAATTTGCACAAACTTTTTTTTATTTTTTTATTACACCATTAACAAAATATTAAATCCTATGTTATGATCTCAAAACAAGTACTCAGGTACTCAATATTTGAGTCACCTTTTCACAAAATACTTTTTTACTCTTACTTGAGTGTTTTTTTTTGTAGTACTGCTTTGTACTTTTACTTGAGTAAAGATATGTTGAAGTAGTGCTACTTTTATTTGAGAACAGTTTCTGACTACTGTACCACCACTGCTCCACTCTGATCTTAGGTATTTTGGTTTCTAACAGGCTTTCCTCCAGGATTGTCCTGAATTTAGCTTCATCCATCCCTCTCATCAACTCTGACCAGCTTCACTGTCCCTGGTAGAGAGAAAACATCCCAACCGAGACATTATAATTGATTCTGATGGATGGATGGTGCTCTGGTTATTTATCACTACCTATTGCTCTATCTAAAACAAAATTCAATTGATGTTTTTTGAGGTTCTAGGTTGTTGCTTGACAATTTGTGAAAACATTTCAATGGCATGAATACTTTTGCTAGATTGTGCATACAGTTTTATGTATACATTTCTCCAGGGAGTTCTGCTTCTGCTTGGGATCTCCTCCCTGTGGAAAGTGCTGGTAAACCTCCAGAGTGAGAAAGACCAGGCAGCAAACCAATCAGACGCCTGAACATCCAACAGAGGAGGCTCCTTTCAGCTGCTTGTATGCAGGAACTGGATCCACATCTCCTGAACACAGGTGAGGGTTGGATTGTTGATGGATCAGTAAATCCGGGGTTTGAAAGATGGGAAAAAAAAAAAAAAAAACCCATCAAAGATGAAATAAGCACTTTTATGTGATTCCTAATTCACTAGAATATTAGATGAATCATTAATTAAATCTGTTTTCTGCTATTTTAGTCATGCTGCAACGTCTGTCTGGTGCTGTTAGAGATCGTGTGTGTTGGCCAGAGTACCGGCGGAGTCCGAGGCCGTTTGAAGTGCCAGACTGTGTGGATGTGAGGGTAATTCAGTGTGACGGGCAGCGATAATGATGAGACGCATATCAGATCAGCAGCACATCTCCTGCTTCCAACCCCCCACTGCCTACTTTCACTTTTCACTTCTCCCCTAATTGACCAGACTGGGTCTCCTGGGACCCTTTGTTATTATTTATTAAAAATGCATTAATAAATAATTCACACCCATGGAACTGCAGTGTTAATTGAGCTGGACGGTGTGGCAATGGTGGTAGATGTGTGTTTGGAATTTCTACTTGATATTTGCTGAACTTGACTGGTTAAAATCCCACAATCTGTTGTTGTTGTTTGTTGTGAAACAACCAGCATCATTGTTTCATAATGTAAAAGGGAACAAAAGCTCATAGAAATGAATGAGTTCAGAACAAACGGAGTGTAGGAGGCTAAAAGGTTTTATAAAACAATTTGTTTTAAACATGCGACAACACCAAACGTTTTAGATCAGTGGTTGGAACTTTTTCACTGAAACAGAGGAAAATTAATCTTCGTATACAGCCATATTCAATAAATTACAATATTAATAAACGTGTGGTCGAGGTAGAGCCGAGGCGCAGACAGCCACTAGATTTAATTATAAAAAAGGAAATCTTACAGGTCCTGAGCGTGAAAAAAAACAGGATGTGAAGCAGAACAGGCAATAAAATGGAGGAATCCAGCAAAGGATAGTAAAAAAATCAGAGACAATACTAAGACAAGGTCTGTAAAGTGACAAGAGAACCAGATGAGGTAATCAGAGGAGATGTGGTACAGCTGTGGCCAGGAGAAAGCATGGAAACTGTGAGAGGGGAGACCAGTTAACATAGGAGTATCTGAACTAAGACTCAATGATCTGACAATAGTCTAAGAAAAAAAAAAAGAGCAAGCAGGTGTGACATGTCTGAAAAGATTGAGGGAGAAAGTTTCTGTTCACTAA
Organism: Valencia hispanica; assembly: GCA_963556495.2. Lineage (NCBI taxonomy): Eukaryota > Metazoa > Chordata > Actinopteri > Cyprinodontiformes > Valenciidae > Valencia > Valencia hispanica. The sequence continues at coordinate 56,522,960 of OY747703.1, forward strand.
AAAGAATTTGGCTTGTTTGTAAAGTCGCTTCTGATCGAATTCAAATCTTCTGGAACATTGCCCTTTTGACAGACGAGACCAAAGTAAAGATAATCCAACAGAGCTGAGGTTTGGACCTTACTATGTACTCAAATGAACAATGAACCCAGACGCAGCAGCAAATCTACAATGGAATGGCTGAAAAAGAGAAGAATCAAAGTGTTGCAAAGGCCCAGTCAAAGTCTGGACCTCAGCCTGATTGAAATGCTGAGGTAGGAGCTTAAAAGAACTGTACAGAAACAAAGTCTCCAAATCTTGATGAAGTGAAACAATGTTGGAAAGAGGAGTGGGTCAAAAACTTCTCCACAATGACGTTAGAGCACATACGGTGAAGGTCCGGTAGAATTACCCTGAAGTTCCGATAGTGGAAACGCGCCTATAAAACTGGATCTACTAGCTCTTTACTCATGGGGTGTACTTAGTTTTTCACTCAGACCAGATCATGCAATGTTCCGATACATAACATGAAATGAAAAGAGGGTGTACTTTATAGCAAGACTATAAAAAGCTGACATAGCCTCCCTACGTTTATGTAAACCAGACAATAACTGCACTTCATCCATCCATCCATCTAGCAAAGCTACAGTATGGCGTTCATTTTGTAGTGTAGAGTCATTTTTAAACAATCATATACCAGGTCGGTCGGTCGGTCGGTCGGTCGGTCGGTCGGACTCTGCAGCTAGAATCTCTACATGCAGGCAGAAAGAAAAAAATGGGAATTAATATGAATATTGATTCAGTTTTCCTTGGATTATTGCTTCAGTCCATTTAAACTTACAAGTAAAAAAAAGAAAAATTCAGTATGTGGTAACAGTGGGGAAAAAAATTATGATAATTCTTTTCGTTATGAAATGTATACCCTGCATAGTGTAACTGAATTTTTTTTTTATTGGAAAGCAAAAACAGAAAAAATCATTTAAAAAAAAAAAACATTACATGGTTGCATAAGTGTGCACACATTTTAGTACTTCGTTGAAGAACCTTTAAATTAATTTGCTGCATTCAGTCTTCTTCAAACCAAATCAAATCAAACTTTATTTATAAACTGCTTTTCATACAAACCTTGCAACTCAAAGTGCTATACAGAATTAAAATGTCTCCACATGAACCACATTCCCATCCTTCCCCCACATAATTAAAAGCATTTATACCCCCTCCCCCCAACCCAACTCCCGTGCGCACACGCTCAAGAGCAACAATAAAAGGACATTGGGCCGAGTACAGATGAGCCAGGTAAGGTAAGGAAATGTTATCAAAGGAGCCATCTGCACCGGCAGCAGCACATCAACTGAAGAAACCAAGGCACTGACCCAGGGCGCCCAGAGGAGGTGAGGCCGAGACCCCCACCTCCACCAAACGCACCCAGGCAGCCACAGCCGACCACCGCTCCCGAGGCAGAGGGCTCCTGCAGAGCAAACACTGGAAGGAAGATTAAAATAACAGGTTAAAATATACAAATAAACAGTCTTGAGAGGTCACACCTGCCATTAATTAGAGTGATCTGATTAACTTGAGTGCTTGTCAAGCTGATGATATTTTAAACAGTAGTAAATGTTCCACAGATTTGACCAGAAACTTTCAGATGTCTGCTATAAAGCTGAATGTAAATAGATAGTTGATAAACTGAGATACTACCATGTTTTTCTTAGCATCACAATGCAAGCATGCATCCAAATCAACCAAAGAATGATTTAATCAGAAGAAATTTAATGTTTTACAAAACTCTAACCAATGGGTGTCCAAGACCTGTCCTTGATAGCTGCGATCTTGCAGATGCATCACCTGAATCGAATGAATGGCTCGTTACCAGGCCTCTTTAGAGCTGAATGATGCTGATAAGAGAATTCAGCCATTTGAGTGAGGCATGTTGGAGAGGGGATGCATACGAGTTGAGGGAAAACAGTTCTTGAGGACTGGACTGAGGGACTCCTGGTCTGGTCAAACTCCGGAACTAAATCTAATAGAAAATCTTTGAGTTGATCTGAACAGGACTGTGGACCAGAGATTTTTCAATCTAAGATATTTGTAGAATATTTTGAAGGTAGAGCAGGTAAATATTACAAAGTCAAGATGTAGCATGCTGATAGAAGGTACTTCTTCTAAGTTTTAGTTCATAGGTGTCCAGCTTTGGTCCTCAAGGGCCGGTCTCTTGCCAGTTTTAGATGTCTCTGCTCCAATACAGCTGATTCAAATGGTCCAACTACCTCTTCTGCATGTCACAACGTTCTACAGAGGCCTGCTAAGGGGCCATTATTAGATTCAGGTGTGTTGAACCAGGGAAAGGACTAAAGCATGCAGGTTACCGGCCCTTGGGGATTGACTTTGGACACCACTGTCTCAGTTTCTAGGCTTTCACAGATTTGTAAGTCAGTAAAAGTAAAATTTATATCTAGGGCACTTTTAAAAACAGTTTACACTGACTAGAGCGCGCTGTATGAATAACAAAGTGGAAAAACCATAATATAGACACAGAATGGGCCGTGGCGTGGCGTGGCGTGGCGTGGCGTGGCGTGGCACAATGGAATGGAACGAAACACAAACAAGTGGTTACTGACATGACAAGACCAACCAATTACAAAGCAGAGAATGCTAATGTGAAAAGATGAGTTTTCAGTTTGGATTTAAAAACAGTAATAGAGAGGGAATTTCTGATCTCAGGAAGCAGAAGGTTCCACAGCCGAGGGTCGCCTTTTAGCTAAAGTCAGGACCGGAGGACAGAGAGAAGACCTTTACTGGAAGATCTAAGAGACCTGTGGACCATATGGGAATGGACGGACGCCGCTATATAACTGGGGGCTAGGCCATGGAGAGGTTTAGACACCAATAGCAGGATCTGAAATTGCCTCCTGGATTGGACCGGAAGCCTGTGCAATGAGGTGTGATGTACTCCCGTTCTCTTGGTGTTTATAAGCAGTCTAGCTTCAGCCTTTTGGACCATTTGAAGCTGTGACATCAGAGTTTGAGGAAAGCCAAAGTGGTGGAAATAACAATAATCTAAGCCTGAGGTTATGAAGGTTTGGATACGTTTTTCCAGGTCATTATAGGACAAAATGGACTTAAATTTTGCAATTATTGTCAATTGGTAGAAACTGGTCTTGACAACAGAAGAGATTTGTTTGTCTTGGCTAAGTTGGGAGTCAAAGATAGCACCCAGGTTTATTGCATGGGATTTGACATACGGGGTAAGTGGACCAAGGTTACTAGACATGGAATTTCTGGATGTGGGTGAAATAAAGACTATAACTTCATTATTTTCCTAATCTAACTGGAGGAAGTTATTAGCCATCCAGCTTTTAATTTCTTCAAGGCAGTCTAGACCAGACTGCAAGAAATCACGAAATTTGAGGGTAAGGTACAATATACTGTTGAGAAATGCAACCAGATCACTTGTTTCATGGTTTTTACTTTCTCTGTTCTAGTTTATGATGCGGTTGTGTTGAAGTTTACGGTCAATCGTGGTAATGATCCTGAATCCAGAACCGGCCAGCAGAGGGCAGCATCATATCAACATAAAATCTCTGTTCTCACCAGCAGCAGCTCATGTGCTTTCAAAGCCTCTTTGTTCATGCTGAATTATTCATGCCACCTTTCATTAACAACCAAATCAAACCCAGACTGAACAGTGTCCTGATTTGTAAAAGCAGCCCAGCTGTTTTTGGAGACATTTACATTCTGGGTTTTTGGTCATAAACACATTTGAAAAGATCTGATTTTCAGCTGTTTAATCTGATTTACCAGCTCATCACAGAAACTTTATTTGTAATTTTCTTAAATGAGAAAGTGTTATGACATATGACAGTTGACTACGACTTTTAACTCTTCCCATCATGTTGTGACTCAAACGTCTGAGCTGCTTTCCCTTCCTCTGAGCTTTGACTTGTTGCTGAATCTCTTTAAAGCTGAGCAACATACAAAAATATCAAAGCAACAAAAAAAAAAAAAACAGACATTTTCCAAAGGGGGTGTTGGGAGAAACACAAGTTTATGAAAGGGTAAAAAAAAAAAAAGTCTCCACAGCTTGTGTTTCTTTGGGGAATGCTTCATCTGAAGTTCTCGACAGGGTCCGTATGAGTCCTCCTGCAACTACAAAACATCCAGAGTGTCTTTTCATGCCGTGGTGGTTTGGGAGCAGAGAGGAAGGGCCAGCAGAGAGGAAGAGCGTCGACGCGCCGCATGTATTTTTGTAGACATCGATGCAGACTTCACTTAATCTAAGAGTACATCAAAGCATGAGCAAAATCCTTCTCTGCTCCTTATTACCAAAGAGCTCATAAAAGCCTTGGGGGAGTTAACGGAGAAGTAAGTAGACAGATAAAAAATAAACATGTTTGCTTTTATCTTTCAAATAACTGTTTATGTGGGTACAAATGAGCATTGTGAGAGGAGAGTGGCTCACATCAGCGCATGGTTTTAAAATAGAAAACAAAACCAGAGAATAGATTGTACCCTGTTTGACATTTGTCCAAATGTGATAATTAAAAACAAGCTGCCAGTCTCAGAGATTTCTCTTTTTTTTGGATCCAGGGAGAAGAATCAAAAAGCACCAGCAAACATGAGCTTTACAAACGGTTTGCGGCGCTCTGTTTTTGATTTGCGTTTGAAGGGCTCTGATGCGTGCGTTAAAAGTACAGCGACTGCTCGTACGCTCCCGTCTGCACACAGGGCCAGAGAGTAAACAGGCTCTCAGTGGCACAGGAGTCTTTCCATCAGGATGGAGCGTGTAACCCCGTGGAGATCCCGGAGAGTTCTGAAGCCAGGGATGGTGAATAATAGAACAAAGTGAGGATGGGTCTACTGAGGCTCAGCTGCTCTTCAACATCCCTCCATCGTGCAGAGAAGGGATTTGTTTGCATGGGAGGGAGTGAGATGGTGAGAAGTTGCAACTTTCCCCCTGCAAACTACAAAGACAAAGTTAAAGTTACCTGAGTGGGCTTCTTTTGGTTTGTTGGTAAGAACACATCAGAGGAACTTTGTTGAGAGAACGTCTGCAACTGTCAACTGGCACAGCGACATCGAGAGAGTCCGCATTCTACATAGCTTCCAGAGAGGTTCTCTTGGGACTGTGGGCCCCTTCGCTTTTTCTCCTTTCACTTGTAAAAAATTCACAACCGTCCACCCCTACATCTCCTCCGCACGTTTCAGACACCAAGAACTGACAAGCGGGAAACGGAGGAATATTCAAAGGCAGGCCGGGAACCGCCTGGCTCCCTCAGGGGTCCTTCTCTTTACCCCTCGCTGCTGAGAGATATAAACTCTGTGGACGTCACGCAGCCCGATTGAAGTTCAGCGTCTTCTCTTGAGTGGTGCCTTGCCCGACGATGGCAGACTTCATTAGAGCTGTCAGTCAGGCCCCTGTGACAGGGCAACGCTGCAGGGTGCCCTCAGGGCCCAATCAGCTTTGGGGTCCCCAGAAAGGGCCATCAAACGACTGTGTGAGGCGATGCTGTAACCCCGCGTTGTTGAGATTCATGCTCATCCCCCACTGATCACATGATTAATGCTTCAGTTCCACGCTTTCAGCTTTGTGTTTTGAACTCTGAAGCAAAAGCTGTGGTCTTGTATTTTTAATCAGCAACTTCCCCTTGGCTTGGGTATGGAAATGAGCCCCCTGGAATCTATATGGATGTCTAATGATGAAGGAGAAGGAAACTTTCTCTCACAAACAGCAGCTACGGCAGTCGGAAATAGGAGCTAGTTGGGTTTTTTTTGCACCCTTTTCAGCCTGTTTCTCCCACTGTGTTCCAGTTACAATGAGTCACGTGACGCAATGAAAATAAATGAGCCAGTGGGCGCTTCTCCGTCCAACAATCTCAAATCCTGGAACAATGAGATATCCACGAAATCACGGTGCACAATTCAAATGCAGGAGCAAACAAAACCCAAGCAAAACAAAGCAAGCGACTTTGAAGAGCAAAAAACTCAGACCGGCTGAGTTCCTTTCAACAATATACAGAGCACAATATTCTCAGTACCAGCATGTTATTCAGAGCGTTCCTCCAAATATTTGGAGAGAAGGAGGAGAGATGAAACGGGGGCAGAACAATGGGACTTTGGCTGTGTTATGGCGTCCGTGCACCTCACCCCGCCAACCCTTTGTAGTGTGTTGTGCAGCGTCCGTGTCCCCTGTTGGTTTCCCACTTGTTCTGAGTCCAGGTGGAGTCTCACCCCCGCCACCATGCCCCACACACACACACACACACACACACACACACACACACACACATAGTCACACACACACACACCTGCTCCATCTAACAACCATGCAATTGCAGAATATGGCGGTAAAAAAGATTGTATTAATGTTACGTTATATGTATATTTACACCATAACGTACTGTGATATGATACAGTGTAAAATACCACGATGCGCTATAAGATCATTTAATGTGATAAAGAGTCGGTGTTCCGTTGGGTTATAATCCAGGTAGGCTCTCAGGTTACTGTGGTCCACCACAAACACACACAAAGCTTGTGTTTCTAACCATATTAGGACATGACTTCCAAACTATTTACACTCAACAAAAATATAAACGCAACACCTTTGTTTCTGCTCCCATTTTTCATGAGATGGACTTAAAGATCTAAAATTCATTCCAGATACACAATATTACCATTTCTCTCAAACATTGTTCACAAATCAGTCTAAATGTGTGATAGTGAGCACTTCTGCTTTGCTGAGATAATCCATCCCACCTCACAGGTGTGCCACATCAAGATGCTGATCTGACATCATGATTAGTGCACAGGTGTACCTTATACTGCTAGGCTACCTACTGAGCCACAGTTGCCCCATATAAGGGGAGCATACAGTAGAAACTGAAAGCTGCTTCATGTTTGGTTCTGATTCTAGGGATGATTAGTAGGCTAAAGTTAAAAGACCTGAGTGGTCTGGGGGGGTTGGTATAGTAACAGTAGATCTTCAACATACTTTGGTGTTAAGCCATTCAATGATTTATAAACTAATAGGAGTATTTAGAAGTCTATTCTCTGAGCTACAGGGAGCCAGTGTAAGGACTTTAGAACTGGGGTGATGTGCTCTACTTTCCTGGTTCTAGTGAGGAACACGAGCAGCAGCGTTCTGGATCATTTGCAGCTATCTGACTTTTTAGGCAGACCTGTGAAGATGCTGTTGTAGTAATCAATCCGACTAAAGATAAACGGATGGATGAGTTTTCCTAGGTCCTGTTGCAACATCAGTCATTTAATCCTAGAAATGTTCTTCAGGTGATAGAAGGCTGACCTTATTTACCTTGTTATGTGACCCTGGAGGTTCAGGTCTGAGTCCATTACTACACCTAGATTTCAGGCCTGATCAGTAGTTTCTACTTGTATTAGCTGAAACCTTGGTCCACTCTAGGGGTGTGATGGTACATGTATTCGTATTTGGATTTTATGGTATGGCCCTGTAAGTTTGGTACACATGTGTACCAATTAATGCAGCTCTTTTCTACCTGAACGCATGCAGAAAGTTTATGTGCGAAACTCAGAGCGCAGTGCAACGTTCCTCAGCACAACTTTAAAAAGCGACACCAAAACCAAACAGAAAGGACTCTCAGCTATCACTAAACTCTCCTATTTGGGAACCTTAATTCTTCATGCAGCTACAGTAAAAACATAAAAATGGAGCAAACCAGAACATCTTTCGACAGCAATTAGGTCGATAACAAGCTCAGCCCTAAACTGATTGAATCACCTGAAACAATGTCAAGTAGAACATAAACATCACTGATACTAGAGAAAAACCAGCTAACGTCCACATGGGTACCAGTGGCATCAAATCAGCCCAAACTCATTTTGAATAAAAAGCAAGTCTGAGGAATGATGAGAAGGGATTGCACATGCTGGATTCAAGTACAACTGGGAGACTAGGCTGTCAAAATATGAAAACAACTCCTAAATCATTTATGCATATTTTCCTCCCAAATATGGGCAACGTAGTATTTAAACATCTCTAAACATAACACTGTTTTCAAGCAGTTTTATTATTTTCTACTCTGGCTATGTCTACTTGTACTATTTTATGTATATAAAACAATCCAATCAAATCTCCAGTCAGTTCTATACTTTCAACTTTTTTAAGTTATTCAACATCACAACATAAAATAAATTTCAGGAATTGAAAGGAAGGAATTCAGGAAAAAAATTGTTTAATGCTGATCAAAGTAAAAAAAAAAAATCATATGCACATTTGTATTTATTTATTTTTATTAAAGTGTACAGAAAACGTACCGAACTGTGACTTTTGTGTACTGTTACACCCCTAGTCCTCACAACGCTTCATTTGGAACAGCATGTGATTATTCCAGAAATGGTCCTAAGGACGTACGTCCCACCAGGAGGAGAGCCAGCAGAAGACCCAGGACACACTGGAGGGACTATGTTTCTCGGCTGGCCTTAGAACGCCTTAGGATTCCCCCCCCGAGGAGCTCGCCCTGTTATTTTTTAAAATACAACATGTCACATAAGGAAGTTATTGTTCTTACTATTCAGAACATCAGGAGATGAATCAGTATCATATAACACAATAAAATGGAGCTAACAGGTTAGCTGAGGTTCAGGAGCAAGGCCACGCCTCAAACCCGCTTCATAAATCCTAATCAGCCTTAACTCGATTCACCCGGTACCACACGTCTGCTCTACATCTCTAATCCCACCAGGATACACATATAAACTCTGCCTGCCCTTCATCCCTCGTCTCTCGTTCGTTTTCACCCCTCCCTTCCCCTCCCTCTAGGTCCAGGGTCCTGCCGACTCGCCTCTTCTTTTCAGGTCCTGCCGACTCGCCTCTTCTTTTCAGGTCCTGCCAACTCGCCTCTTCTTTTCAGGGTTCCCGCCGACTCGCCTCTTCTTTTCAGGGTTCCCGCCGACTCGCCTCTTCTTTTCAGGGTCCTGCCGACCCTCGCCTCTTCTTTTCAGGGTCCTGCCGACCCTCGCCTTTCCTTCGCAGGGTCCTGCCGACCCTCGCCTTTCCTTCGCAGGGTCCTGCCGACCCTCGCCTTTCCTTCGCAGGGTCCTGCCGACCCTCGCCTTTCCTTCGCAGGGTCCTGCCGACCCTCGCCTATCCTTCGCAGGGTCCTGCCGACCCTCGCCTTTTCTTCACAGCATTCATCGGGCACAGCCTCTTCTAAAGTCTCTCTCTTTTGGGTTCCTTCTGGGGGGTTCTGAGCAGGCTCGGAAAGACGATTTCCCGAAGACTGCACCCCCACACTGAATCTTCCTCCGGGTCTCCGGCGTTGCCTCTCCCCGGACCATTCAATTCAACATGCCTTCAATAAACTGTTAAATTCTGAACCTGTAGCGTGGTCCTTGCTAGTGAAATACCAGATTACAAAATGCAATGACACATTTTAACAGTTGTTTATTAAGCATATTATACAAAACAACATGATACAACACACTTTGCATTGTGAGGTCACTGGTGCTTTCTCTATCTTTGGTTTCCCTCTAGTGAGCGAAAGAGACCCACTGCTTTATTAAGCCTAGTTTATACTTCTCCGTCAGCAAGTTTGCACCCACACACACGTATGACGGAGAGGTTTTCCTTTTATACTTCTCCGTTGTTGAGAAGCAATTCCCTACCAGGACAGCAGGGGGTGTAGACCGTTTCTGGCGGGCCTGCCTACCATTGCAGTGACGTCTCTGGTCGAAGTAAGTTTGTTTAGTTTAGCTTGTAAACGCACATCCCCTCGATGTCAGGTTTTTGTGTTTAAAGAGAGGACCCAAAATGCAGAACTTTTAGGAACTCAAATTTAATTAATAATAAATCAAAACTTACAATAATCACGAGGAAAACCAGGGAACATGGAGACCAGGGAACGCAGGAACCAGGAAGGGAGGAAAGACAACGAACCAGCGAGTTGTGATTGATTGTGGACTGTATATATACCGAGGGGGGGAATCTAAAGGAAACACTGGAAAACAGAAGGAAGAAATAAATAGTAAACTATCTAGAGGGAAGAATCTAAGGAAACAAATGAGGACACAAACAGAAGGTGAAAATATCTAAGAGCAAGAAGAAGAAACAGAAACAAGGAAGTGCCAGAATAAACTAGAAGAAACAAAGAATAACTAAACACGATAATAGAACTAAATAAGGAAAATAACTAACAAAAACACAAACACCTAGGAACAATGACACTCAAGGAGCAATGGCCGACAGAGAGTGAGTTTTGATTGAGCTGGAAAGGTTTTCAATAGAAGTACAGCTCATTGAATCCTCTAAAAACGCATGTAAACAAACAAACAAACACAGCGGTCTGTTTTGTTGTTCTCTACACCTCCTAGTGTTCAAAATCGGCAAAGGAAATCACAAAATCACAAAGAAATCACAAAAGCCCCAGAAGCGTGCAAAGCCCACCACTTGCTAAGCAAAAAAAGAGCGCATGGGCGCCAAGACATCCTCTGTTGCCAGATGTTTTAAACAATAGCGGATCATATCGAGAGAGTGGCTTGGCTTTATTTGCTAAATAAAGCCAGACAACGTCGACATCGGGCGCATTGTAGATACACCCCATTCTTGAGAGGCGTTCTAAGTTTGGAGAGTTTAACAATTTGCTCCAGGAACTGCGTATGGATGAGGTTCGCTTTCGGCGCTACTTTAAATGTGTAGTGAGGTCACTACAGTGAGACGCTCTGATTGGTCTACGCTCAGGGGATGACCCCGAAAGTTCAGCTAGCTCAACTTCTGCGTTGCTGGCTCTTGCCGCTTTGAAATGTGAAAAGCAGCAAAAACTTCAAAAGTTGCAGGGGCTAAAGCACACACAGCGCAGCAGAGACTCTGACGGCCTCAACCATAGACTTAACATGTAATCTTAACATTCTAAGCGTTGATGTTTTGGGCGGTGGGAACACGGCATTAGATAAACTGGCCTTGTAATATAAAGAATCTAGTGGCCGAAAGCTGAATTACCTACTAATTACCTCGACTATAGAACCCTGTTCTGGTGAAATGATCTTGGGCTGCTCAATTCACAGTCGTGCGCTCCACAACATGTTGCTTTCGCCGGATAGTTATAAAATTGGGCTCTACAGTCTAGTTTATACTTCTCTGTCTGCGGAGGTGTGCGGACGCAGCGCCATTATCCGTCGACGCAAGGGCTCTCCGTCACTAATGCAAGGACGGACAGACTATCCATCAAATGCGACGGAGAGCGCACGTCTGTGATTGATCAGTCCGACATCAGCCTCAGATCATTTCACCAGAACGGTGCTCTATAGTCGATGTAATTAGTAGTCAATGCAGATTTTGGCCTCTAGATGTTTTAATACTGCAAGGCCAGTTCATCTACCCGTCAGAAAAGGTCTCCACCCCCTGCTGTCCTGGTGGGGAATTGTTTGACACACCAACGGAGAAGTATAAAAGGAAAACGTCTCCGTCAGTACGTGTGCTTGTGGGTACAAACTTATGAAGTTTCAACGTCAGAACGGATGGACACAACGCCATTATCCGTCAATGCAAGGTCTCTCCGTGACCTACGCAAGGACGCATGGAGTTGAGTACAATCCAGGCTTTACTCCGTGCGTCCTTAAGTGAGTGACGGAGATCCCTTGTGTCGACGGATGATGGCGTTGTGTGGCGTTCTGCAGGTCTCCCCACCTCTGCAGACGGAGAAGTCTAGGCTTTAGAGTCTAGTGTGAACCTTGGAAAAATAACTACGTTAAAAACAGTCAAGATTCCAACATGTTGTGTGCAATAATACAAACTAAGGTGTGTATAAGGTTGGTTTCCAGGTGTTCAATGCAGAGACATCAGGGACTTTCATACGCGAAAGCCCTCAGATGATGGCAATATTTTTTGCTGTGTCCATTTGTCTTATCAGGGCACATCTACAGTTCTAAAAGGCAAGGACATTTTTTTTGTATAGCACACTTTCAACAACAGGGTAATTCAAGGTGCTTTACATGATTTGGTCGATAAAAAAAGAGAAATAAAACAGAATATAACATTGGAAATTAAAAGTCAATAAAGCAAGAGAGCATGAACACATTTGATACATATGACATCAATCATTTACTTGAAGGCAATTCTAAACAGATGGTTTTTTAGTCTCGATTTAAAGCAGTTCAGAGTTTCAGCAGCTCTACACTCGTCAGGAAGTTTGTTCCAGATAAGCGGAGCATAGAAACTGAAAGCTGCTTCTCCATGTTTGGTTCTGAGTCTAAGGATGTTTAGTAGGCTAGAGTTGGAGGCCCTGAGTGGTCTTGGTGGTTGGTACCGTGACAACAGGTCTTCAACATATTTTGGTGCTAAGCCATGTAATAATTTATAAACTAGTAAAAGTATTTAGAAGTCTATTCTCTGAGCTACAGGGAGCCAGTGTAAGGACTTTAGAACTGGGGTGATGTGCTCTACTTTCCTGGTTCTAGTGAGGAACACGAGCAGCAGCGTTCTGGATCAGCTGCAGCTGTCTGATTGACTTTTTAGGCAGACCTGTGAAGATGCTGTTGCAGTAATCAATCCAACTAAAAACAAACGCATGGATGAAAATCTTTGAGATTATTTTCAAAACCAAGTCATCTGACGGGGCAAAATAAAGCACCTACTAGGTCAGCTTTTAGTGAAAATAATTAGAATGTCTAATGAGTCGTACAAAGCAAAGCAATTAAATATTCAAAGCAACACTTAGGCACAGTATTATACAATACTGTAGGCCCTTCTGGCCTGCGATCAATCTCTCAGCTTGCAATAAAAAAATAACGTTGCATTGAGCCCAAAAAGTTAAGCATGCAAATATTAATGTTCATTAGAACTCTTACTGCAGTATTTTGTATCAACTGAAGGCTTTTAGCTGCATTTTGTGGACTTCCTGATAGGAAAGAATTACAGTAGTCCAGCCTTGAGGTAACAGATGCATACACTAGTTTTAGCATCACTCCTGGACAGGATGTTTCTAATTTTGGCAATATTCTGGATATTTCAGCTGATATCGTACAATATGCTGTTAGGTATAACTTGATACAATAGAATATTACACAGTTCATCATGATACATTATGATATACATTTTAACTTGCTCCATTAACCGATACAGGGTGATTCAATGCAGTACAATACAATATCAACTTTTTTTTCACCTTACTGAAATCAATTTTGCATCCTCTGGTAATTCAAGAGTTAAAATCATAAAAATACATGAAACATGTATTGTTTTCAACTCCCACACATGGAAGGAGATGAGTGCTTCTAATCTAAACCTGAGTATAAAATAAATTATCCCTCCATGGTGGAACAACTCTGAAATATTCTCTTTGATCCGATTGCTTCAGTTCAGTCACATATGGAGAGATATTTTGAAGATAAAACAAGAAAAAGAAAAAGAACCCTGTTTACAAAGAACATGAATGTTATTGTGATCATATTTAAACAGAACTGGATTTCATATATCCCCATCATATATGCATATTATTCCAGTCATATATTATTGATCATAAACAAGATCGCTGGTGTCACTGATGTGCTATAGCTGGATGAGGAGGGATAAAGGCAGATACTAATTTACTCAGACTCCCTTTTAATGAAAATGGGTGAAATATTCTCTCTGGACTGTAACCGTTAACTCTGGGAAAGTTGTCTGGAAAGTTTTCCCTCATTTAAAATGCATTTCATATTTGAGATGTTGCCCTTAAAAAACCCTATAAGCATCACATTTAAGAGTGCTGGGATATCAGTTTCATTTAATCTCAAACTCACATCAAATCCATGTTTTAAATTCCTTTCCTGCATGTTTCCCCCTCTTTTTCTATCCCCGCTGAGTGCAGTACCCTGAAGCCACCACTGGATGTTGCTGAGATGTGCTACCAAACAAAATGAAGTTGTTGAGTGTGGAATAAAGCAAACAAGGTAATGATTTCTCTTGTCAGATATGTGGCTTTAGGTGCTGGAGAGTTTTAGTGTTTTTATCCGATTATTATCTGGTACCAAGCATTTTGGACTAATTTCTTTAAGAAATCAAATCTAAATAATTAAAAGAAGTCTGACCTATTTTCATTCTGCATCAGAATCCCAAAGGAATAACAGATACCAGGGCGCATTATGCATCCTTCCAGCATTGCAATAACTCCTAACAGACAGTCTAGAGTGTTTACATGTAATGTAAACCAAATAAAATCATTCTTATGAATATTTCCTAACCCCAGAGAGTACTGTCAGTTAGCCCCTTCTGGCCTGTGATCAATATATTAAGCTGCTAAATATTAAAACCAATCCTGGACCCCTGCCGCTCGCTCTCTCCCTGCAGGGGTGTCTCTGGTCACCGTGTCGGGGCTGTGTCTGGTGGCGGGTAATCCTCGGTGATCTGCCCTAATCTGTCACAGATATGCAGGCGAAGTGCAAAGAAGCTGTTAGAGACGACCAGAGAGGGGGATGAGAGTCAGAAAGGGGAGAAAACTGGATTATGGCAGTTCGTCTGCATTAACTCGCTGGCCTTATCTCTTAAATGCTCGGCAAAAAACAGCTTTAGCGTGTGTGTGTGTGTGTGTGTGTGTGTGTGTGTGTGTGTGTGTGTGTGTGTGTGTGTGTGTGTGTGTGCTCACTCAGAGTCGAGCTTATTTCATGGTAGCAGTTGAAGCCTGGGAAAAAAAAGAGTCCATGTTACACAGTGGAGCATATGCTGTACTCCGGTTCTAGTTCACATCCCAATATTCAGTCCATTTACGATTCATAACTTTGCACTAAAGTCTCTCTAAAGTTATTGGTCACATCTCCTGATACAGTTTCATAAGAGCATTGTAAACGTGGAAAGCATAACGCTGTAAAAACAGGACATACTCAGCAAAATAACCAAAGTTGTTGCATTATATGCTGCTGTGATGTGTACGTTTTACATTTCCAGGAAGCTGCACATACATCAGCCGTGCTGCTGGAAGTGTCACTCTTGACTTTATGGTTCTTGAAACTAGGATTTATCATCATATAATCTTGAAGATTCCCAGGAGAGTCGACAAGAGCCAACAAACAAGCCAGCGTTGGACGTTGGAGGACTGTTTGGTAGGGATGTGCCATATTGGGTGCCACACGATTCGATTCCATTACGATTGGATTTTTAGGCGATTGTTTTTGTTTCATCTATTTCTTTCCTCCCCATTTAGGGTTTTTTCTTCATTCCTTCCATGGTTACCTTCTACTTTTAAATCCATTCAGTTTCCATTAAATGAAGTATCCAAACAAATAGATGTCCTGTCTTATTTATCTGAAACCATAAATAAAACCAACATATGTCCAAAATATGTTTCATAATCACATCAAGGTCATATTGTACAATGCAAGCTAAAGTAAATCTGTTGGCACTAGTAGTAAAACATAGGGTGATTCAACAGAGGACACTTGATCCAATCCTGAAACACTTCAATCGTTTTCTGTTTACTTAAAGAAGACTTGATTTTAACATATTTAAAGTGTTTCTGCTCTATGTGGTTAGAAAGAATAATTAGATAATCTTCACATCGGCTTTTAAAAGTCAACCATTACAGAAATGACTTTAAAATATATGGAAATAAATAATATAAATCATTACAAAATTAACCTGTAACCATAATAGTCACGCAGGACAAAAGTTACACAAAAATCTGAAATTATATTCTGAAAAAATAAGTATTGTTTTCTTTTCAAAGTAATACAAAATACAAATTCTCACAAAGACTCTTAAGACAAAGCATTTACTCCCGTCTTTAGTTTTTCGCTGTCAATTTATTAGATGACCTTTGACTTTTCTTAGCCTTTTCATTGTTTTTTTGTTGTTGTTGTTGTCATACACAGAAACAAATCTGCCATCTATGAGCATGGTGTACTCCACCACACGTTTCTTTTGCATTTTGTCCGTAAAGCTACACTTAAAAAAAAAATTTTATCCCACGTTTTTTCCCCATTATTGATCACCTAGTGCTCCTACCCTAGGGGTCCAGTCCTGGGGTTCCACTCTCCCTCTGCCAGCCCCGGGAGGGGCCCTGCACTGAAACCCAAGCCTCTGTCATGCTTGGGCAGTGAGCAGGCCCTTCTTTTCACCTGATGGGGTGGGGTTTCTCCGGCTGGAAGTAGCACGTGGAAGGATCACGTTATTCCAGCCAGATCCTCCCCAACCATTCAGGCGCCCCGGCCGGCCAGGAGGAGGCAGTAAACAGCCCCAGGACTAATGCATGTTTCTGTGGGAGTAGCTCACATTAGCTGCTTAAGGGAACACGGGGAGAACATGCAAACTCCACACAGAAAGGCCCTTTCGCCAACCCCACCCAGGGTGTGGGTGCACCCACAGCGTCCCCGGCGGTAATCGAACCCGGGACCTTCTAGCTGTGAGGTGCGCTGCTCAACCTGCTCTACCAGCTGCGCCACCGTGCTCCTCATAAAGCTACACTTGAGCTGACGTCTTGTAAACAGCAGCTGCCCTGTGCTGCAGCTCGGGGAGGACGCCCTGGACAGCAGGGGGAAGGTGGACCATGATGCTAACATGATACACAACAACAAATACCCTTTTTTGACAACTAAAGAGCAAAATATTTGCTTGTGTGTACATTTCGTGCAGCAAGGCTGAAACGCTAGCTTCAACCATAATGTTTCCGTCGGTCTGCCCCCTAAAAATGTCTGGACAGCACGCCGGACTTTTATGTTTTTGTCATTTAATTAATATGAAACATTTGAACACTTTTGAATCACTACTGATTTGACACGTTTCACCTTGCAATTAATCAATTTAATAGTGAATCGACAGACAGCTAGTCTGTTAGCAGTCTGGGGTGTTTTTTCGTGTGTGTCTGTGTTTGTCTTGGTCTGTCTGCTTCCTGTTTATTCCTGCACCATGCTGGAGAGTTCCACCAGAGGTCCTGGCTTAGCTGGAAACCTGTCCATCAAGCTGGGGGCGAAGCCTTCCGGCTGCAGCTCATTAAGATCATCACTGATCAGGATATAAGGAGCTGGCTGTCAGACCTTCGGGTGCCTGAGTGTTAAAGCCGTTTGGTAAAACCTCAATTCCTCTGTGAGATCTCCTGAGTTCCTGGTGTGATTTTCATGAGAGACCTGTTAACTTCTCTCCGCGCACCAGCCTGGTTCATTCCGCTTTAAACAAACTTGTTTGTCCAGACAGTCTGGTTCATTTGGGGAGGTGTGAATGCGCAACTCTGATGCGGACCAAAATAGCGAACTCTGGTCTGCCTAAAGACGTAGGTCTCGGCTCGGTTGAAGTGAACTCTCAATTGCATATGTGAATGCCAACTGGGCCAGGGAACGTTCTAAAAACTGGAAATGGACTATAGCGCATGGCATTCTGGGTAAATACAACCAAAACAACCTCTGGGCAACAACAACTCTGCCTCGTTCTCTGCTCATGCTGAGCCCATTGCTGCAAAATTTTCGTCTGGCCAAAGACAGCAGAGCGATCCTAAAACCACTCAAATTTGATGCCACTGCATGTTTGTATACATTTCATAGGACAGGAAATGCACCTGTGTTCAGTGCTTCTTGGTACAGCGCCACCACAGGCGAGGAGGTAAAAATGCTGCTGAAAAGGTTTGGCTCGTTTAACAAAGCCCAGTCTGAAAGAGGACCTGACCAGTTAAAAAATCGTGGTCCCTAGTTGAACAGAATCTACTGGACTATTAGGTGTAAAAACAACCAGAGTTCAAGGTTTGTAGCTGCTTTTTTTTTTTTACTTATTACAGGAATATTTCAAGGTTATGTGAATTAATTGATTGATTACATATTAGTAAATAAATCTAGGGAATATGCCATAACAAGAAATAATTTGACATCAGTGAGGAGGCCTTTGACCTAATCTCCTCTAGCTGCAGTGAGAAGTGTTTTGGTTAACTTTGCAACGAAGACTTTTATAGGGACTGGAGGCAGAAGCTGCTTACAGAGAAGCAAGATACTATCGGGGGGTGCGAGGGAGTTCGAGCTCTGTATAAGACTGGCCAGGCTGCTTAGTAAAGTACAAGAAAAATTAAATCCGGACTCCAGCCTCTTCCTTGGTAAAAGGAGGAGGGTATTTTCCTTCATAACAGTCTCCAGCCCTTTCCTGAAGGGCTAAAACTGGCAAAACCTGTCACACAGCTATGAATTAGACAACTTTTATTCATTATACTGCAACAACTCTTTTGTTTTTGAAAATAAAAAGTATTTTAATTTAAAACTCACCCTTGCAACTATTCCAGGTCACTGAAAGTTACATGCATATTCCCAGCAGAACCATGGGTTCTCAGGAATGACGTTTTTTGACAAAGACGTTGCATCTCCTTTTTGTCTCGTATCTAAGATGACCAACTTTATTTTCTGTTAAAATCACATGCAATTATACCTCCCATGTTTCTACATGGGGGAATAAAGTTAGGGATGAAACAGTTCCTGGTTGGATGTTTATGCAGCAGCGCAGAAAAACACACACACGCCTCAAATCAAAAACAAGTACGCAGACGCTTTCTCACACACACCCACAAAATACTCTGGAAGTCTGCTCCCAAACAACTGCCATAAACCTGATATGTTGATTGATACGGCCGGTGTAATTCTCAGTAACACAAACAGCACGCATGGCCCCGTGGCCGTACGGTCCCTCGTCTCCGATACTAGGAGGGTCACCCCCCCTCCCTCCCTTTGGCCCTGAGATGGAGAGAGAGAGAGAGATTGTGTGGATGCTCTCATGTTTATGTTTGGGAGATTAGCAATGATGAAAGAATGCCTTTTCAAGTCTGGGCGAGAGGGGCCCTCTGTTCAGTGCCCCACCCTTTCACCGAATGCACGCATACATACACGCACACATACACACACACAGAGGTATATGAAGCCACTGTACTGCATGTTCACCACATCCTAAGGTTGAACAGAGATGGAAAGATGGATGAATCTGGGCTCATCGTTAAAGCTGCTCTGTTAGTGGCTCTTCATCAGCACCTTTCCCCCTCTTCCTCCTCCCTCCATCAGTTAAAGAGCTTTATTGTTCTGCTGTCTGTAGCCAGATGCTTTCTCTTGTTTAAAGTGACTTCATCTTCTTATGGAAAATTATGTGATGTGTGACGTTACCAGACCCATGTCACTGTGGCGCGTGCCCCAGGGCACATGTACTGGTCCTCCTCATCATGATTAAATTCCAACAAAAACTCGTGACCCTTAGATTGCAAAGTGCCTAAAGATCATCTTTATAGGAATAAAAGAAAGTCTGACTGCTTGGAGTGAAAATAGACACGTTATACTGATTACCTTTTCTCGGTGAGATAAAGCTTTTTTGGACCTCAGACATGCAACTTGACCTTAAATAATTGTATAAAATTGTGGTTATTATAAACTATTACAGACATTGTATTTAGCTCATTAGAAGTGAATTTAACGGTAACATTATGACCAGACAAGAATTTCTAAGAAAGGTCAATTTTCACCTTTACTCTGTGAAATAAATGTTTTTTGGACCTCATGTGCATCTTTATTTTCCACAGTTTTATAAGTTATGGATATCATAAACTACTACAGAGATTGTTTTTAGCTTCTTAAAAGTAAAATAAAGATCACATTATGCCCAGACAAGAATTTCTAAGACTGGTCCATTTTCACCTTTTCTCGGTGAGATAAAGCTATACTATCTCAGATAGACGTATATCTCAATTGTCAAGGTTGTCTCAGAAATGAAGAAGCCACAGAATATATTGCTAGTTTTGCCAAAACTATTTGCCAAACATATTTTGACATTTTTAGTGAGAGAAGTAGCTGAAGAGTTTGATGTACAATGTGTGCATGGCATGAAAGTAAGGGATTAAAGTCAGTAAAAAAGTAAAATCGACACAGAATCTACGATCTTACATTATAATGCCAATATCGGCCAATAATATCGGACATCCCTAATTCATTATTTTTGTTTGTTAATACGGGCTGCACTGTTGCGTTGCAACAAGAAGGTCCTGGGTTTGAATCCCAGTCTGGGGTCTGGAATTTGCATGTTCTGCATAGGTTCCCTCTGGATACTCTGGCTTCCTTCCCCAGTCCCAAAACATGAATTTGTCTCTCTAGATTGCCCTTAAGTATGAGTGTGTGCGGATTATTCTTTGTTCTGGGATGGACTGGCGACCTGTGCAGGGTCTATCCCGCCTCTCACCCTATGACATCTGGACATAGGCTCCAGCTCCCTGCAAATATAAGCAGACATAAACGATGGATGGATTTCAACCATGAGTTTTAATTAAAGTAGATTTTTTCCATCTTTATAAATCTACTGTATATTCTATTAGAACAATGATGATAGTAGAAGCCCTGCAGCTCAACAAAAGCTACTTTAAATGTGGCATGGTTCTTGGTGCAAGGCGGGCTGGTCTATTTTAGAAACTGCTGGTTTTCCAGGTTTTCACATACAAACATCTCTTAGATTTCCACCCCTGCTTTCTGCGGGATTTCCTCCTGCTGAAGCGATAGCTTCTGGGTCAGGAAACGGCTCGTTCAGATAGTTTTTCCGACTTCTAATCACTTCAGTTGGATAAATGTTCCCTGATTTCCAAACTTTGGCTGAAGTGGCGCTTAACTCCAGTCTCCAGTGTGGCTGCGGAGGGCGGATTCAGCCTCCAGAACAACATCTAAACTCCCCATTAGAAGTCATCTATCCGAGGCAAAAATCCGAAACCTCATGACAAAAACCTCTGCAGCAATCCCACTATTGGATTACTCACAAGCAGGTGAGCATTTCAGTTCCATGCGGAGCAGGAGGCAGATGGCCACTCGTACTGAGCCAGATTCTGGTGGAGGTTCTGCTGGAGGTTTCTTCCTGTTAAAGGGGAGTTTTTCCTCTCCACTGTCGCTACATGCTTGCTCAGTATGAGGGATTGCTGAAGGATTGCTGTGGTTGGAGTCTCCATCAACGAGACGTAACTGCCAGTCAATGACTCCATCCAATCTGCTGGGATTCCTTACATAGAAAACTAGCTAAACTTTTAAACTGATTGGAGTGTTTGTATTGAAATGACTTCTTGTTAAGTGCCTTGAGATGACATCTGTTGTGAATCGGTGCTATATAAATAAACTGAATAAAATTTTTTAATATGTAGTCTGTTTGGCTTGTTCAAATTGAATATTATTTAAAATGAAAAAAAAATCTATACTATTGTTGAATATATTATTTTAAAAAATTGACGAGTAAAATTAGATTATGACCAGATTCTTTTGACCCCTTGAATGATAGAAAACAAAAATATCTAGCGCGACCTCTGATAACCAGGAAAAAGATTTTTGCTCCAATGAATCTGGATTTCAGCTGTGGCATTCAGAAGGTGCTGTAAGAATTGGTAGAACAATATGAAAGTCTGGATCCATCCTGCCATGTGTCAGTCTTTCAAGCAGGTGGTGAAGGTAGTACCGGCAGGTCGTTTAAATGTCACAGCCTACTTGATGCGAACCCATCGTGTCATGGCTACTTCCACCAGATCACGATACTTCACATGCCTCCACTGTCAACAGATCTCAATTCAACTGAGCACCTTTGGGACATAGTGGAATGGGACATCCTTATGAACGAACAGCAAATCTAGAGCAACTGCATGATGCCAACATTATGGGGCCAAAGTCTCTAAGGGATGTTTTTGTTATCTTGTTGAATCCGTGCCACAAAAAAGAAATCAAAGCACTGTTTCATATCCATTAACCCCACCAGACTTAATGATCTTGGGGTGGGCAGGATTTGGCCTGGTTCTTGTAGTACTTCTTGTCACTCTCCCCCTTCACCAAAACAAAGTTCTAAGGACTGTTTCTTTCTTTTGGTTCAGGATTAGTGAATCCCTTCAGTCTGAAATCAAAAACATGCTCAGGCAATTTGTTTCCCATTAGTCCACACACAAATCAGAGTTTTCCATTAGTAATGGGCAAAGAAAGCTGGGCCCCTCCCAGAAGAAAAAGTCTATTTGGTCACAGTCTTGTGGTCTTATTCAATCTTGAACGAGTCAATTGTCTGAAATCCTTCTACAGTCACACGTTTATTTGACCAGGTATTACAGGCTCTGTTGTGTAACTTTTCTCCTCTATGCAAAGCAGATTCTGTTTTCATTGGCTCCTTTTCAAGTCCCCACATGGCAGGCTCCCTCATTACTCAGACACATGCTCGAATTACAGCTCACTCTGCGCGCCACAGTTCATTCTCTAAGCTGACTTTGATATTCCTGGATTTTATTACCCAGCGTGGTGACTGCATCCAGCTCCTTTGTTGTCCCGGCTTGTCAGCCGTTCACTCATCAAACCCTTGAAACCACAGATGTAATTGAAATTTTTAGAGAAATCTCAGACTGTGGGGGGCCCCGGCAGGCTCCTGTAGGTCTCACCTAGCAAAACGTGGAAACCACCTTGCGAGCGAGGTCACGAGAGAGTCGTTTTCAGACGGGAGACTAACAGTATAAGGGAAGTGGAGGTCGCTGTTGGAAACTGCTAAAACATAGACCGGGATGATAGTTATTTTCTCACGATTAACTCGAAAATATGTTTAGTCTTGAAGTGACATCGTATGTAAAGGAGAGTAAAGAAACATCGTATCAAGGAGGCATTAAAGAAAAAAAGTCCAGTCTCTGGCGGTAATGCTGCATGTGTCAGCTCAGAAGTGAGGAACCAGGAAGAGCATGCCAACACTGCTGTTAGTGTGCAAAAACCTCACCATGCAAATTTTACAATGTCCTCTAATTGTTCAACTGTTAACTGCAGATTTAATTTAATTCCACCGTATTATTACTCTGGGAATGTGTCGTGCTGTTAATTGTGCCATAATGGGATCAAACAGGGATGAAATGTCAGGTAAATATCACTCTGTACAAGTTGCTCTTGATAAATTATCTCAGGAAGTGCATGTTAGCTGTGTAAAGAACTGTAAAAAGAAGTTTTAACCACCAATACTTTCTTTTTAGTTTGCTTCCAATGTAACCTTTAAAACTTAATCGGTAATTTGCCAAGTTTTCTAAAAGTATTTTCTTTGGCCTTTGGCTGTTTTTTCTCACATTTTAGTCCTATCTTCATACCCAAGCATAACAGCAAAACTTTCATTTTTTACATCACTTAATGTGTTTACATGCAGTAAGACAAAAGCAAATCATTGCCTTAGTCAGATTTAATTTTGACTTAAAAATGCATGTATATAGTCTGGCTAAAGTCAAACTAAACTGACCTACTACTAATCGAGCTAAAACATCCAGATAGAGCGGTTAGAAAGCCAAATTTCTCTGCATGTAAATGACACCTCAGGTTAGTCGAGCTATTATCAGCCTGAGCGCTGCCCCTTCTGGAGGCGACGAGACTGTGGAAGTGGGGATCACAACACAAGATGCATACTACCCTTTAAGTCAAGGAATTGCATTTCTTCTGTGATTTCGTGATCTCCCAGGACCAGCTGCGTGGAACGCATTCACAGGCAATGCACATCGTACGTGTCTGGTGGAAAGCAGGGGTTACGTGTAAACTCGGCTGAAGGCTCCCCTTCAGGTTAAAGAGAAACTCATGCCCCTACCAGAGTCTTACTCCCCCCACGTTTCCTGTTTGAAAAATGCACCAAAAGGAGGTGCTGCCTAGCGGACCAAGAGACTCGCTGGGGGGAGAGGGCTGGGCAGTGACTGACTTGGTTTGTATTCCAACTCCAACTCGCTATGGAGGCGTGGCTGAGATTCTGCTGCTTTCATACACCACAACGGCAGTGGAGTCGACATCACACATACCGAACGGTCCTCGCAGCAAAGCGCCGGTTCGGCTTGTGTCGCGACCGCCTGACCCACGCACCGCCCCCTCAACGCCACCTCAACCTCTCCAAGGAGCCTGCTGATGAAATCTGCATGACAAAGTGTTAAAAAAGCAAAGAATAGCAGCTTTGGACCAAAATGGGCGACTTCCTGTGGGGTATAGACCCTGGCTTCAAAATGTTTTAAAAGGTCTTCATAAACTACAAAATATTCACTATATTTCCCGATCCTGGTTGAAAGCACTGCTTATTGCTGACTCTTTAAAATGCATCTAGGGGGCGCTGGGGAGGAAATCGGCCACGCCCACCAAATATTTGAATAAAAGTCTGTTAGGGGTTGAACTAATATCCATGTTGCTGAATTTGGAGCAGATTGGATGATGTGGAAATTGGAGGCAAACGTATTTCCATGGCGTGACGCCATGATTCGCCATGCTACCATAGCCACACCCTCTTTCAGCATCCCTCAGTACTGGCCAACAAATTACCCCAACTTGTTTTCAGTCACTGACCAAAGTCTAATGTTGATTAGGTAAAAGGAGGAAAATACAGATCTTTCTATGTAAAACATTGCACTTCCTGTTTTCAGGGGGTGGGGCTTAAGTGACATCAGCAAACGAGCCTATAAATGTTTTTAGTAGTGGTATGTGATGAGAACCAGGAAGTGTGGTACAGCTGTGACCTTGTATGTTGAAGTTAATACACCATGTCCTTCTATGGCAAGAAGCCTGACTTTGAGACTTAGCCACGCCCACATGCTTTGATGCAGCAAAATTCTTTTGATATCTTCTGATCCTCAATGTCTTAAGGTTGTCCTCGCTTGTTTTGAAGTCTGCAAGTGAAAAGCTCTAGGAGGAATTCGTTCAAGTACGACTTATATGCATGGAACAATATGATTGGGCTGGATTCAAAATGGCCGACTTCCTGTGGGGTTTGGACCATGGCTCCAAGAGACTTTTTCTGTCTCTTATTATTTTTCTGTGATAAAATATGGCGGGGGGCTGGCTGTTTTAGTGATTCCAGGGGGATCGCGAAGCCTTACTTTGAGGCTAAGCCACGCCCACCCGCTTTCATGCAGCAACATTTTTTTTTGTCCTGTTTGGCAGTGTGGAGGTCAGAATTTGTATCCGAGTACCAGGTAGAACCCCAACAAATTTACTTTCACAAGCGTAGCAGTGCAGCTTTTGCTATAGTACTCCACTTATATATGTGTGAAAAATCTTTATTATGAATTGTTGGGGGTTTTATTTCCTGATGTTATGGACACTGAGACAGAAAATTAAGGGGAAGAAAGAAAGAAGATGAAGAAGAGAGGTAGGAAACAAAATGTCATGAGAGAGGGTGAGTTGAAAATGCAAGAGAGGAACGGGAACAAAGAAAACACAGGAAAACATTGAAGTCTGCCTCCATACCCACAGGACGGCAGAGAGAGGGGGAAAAACAAAACAAAACACGAGAAAGGAACATCGACAAAACAAACCAAACATCGTGAACTAAGAACTAAACAACCACATCACACAAAAATGGATATAAAAATACAATAACAATGTCACAGAAAAACTCATGGTACCGATTAATCAAGATTTAGTAATGATAACCTCAGCCCAAGAATATATCTGTAAACACCAGAGACCCCACATCTATGTGTGTGTGTCAGCATGCTGGTGCATATAAGGTTTCTCCATAAGAGTGTTCGATAGCTGGTGTGAGCAGGCATCAATCCGTCTCCCAGGAATCGATGCAGACATGAAGGAGATCGGAGCAAAGACGTCCAAAGGACCCCCAGAGCCCCAGGCGAACCCGGGCGAGGCCGACCACATCCCCCAAGAGAGGAGCAAAGGAGAACCCCAGGGGAACGTCCAACGTGCAGGGGCCCGGGGGGCAGCAGTGACGAGCCCACGGGCCCCGCCGGCAACCAGCCGTGCCAGGGCGGGCCGGTCCATGGACCGTGAGAGCCAGGGCCCAGGGGCGCCCCACCCCCCAGCAGGGACCCGACAAGGGACCGGCCAACGAGGGGCCCCCGGCACCGCAGAGGCCGTGGCCGGCCGCCACGCGCCACCACCACCCCGGGCCAATCCCCACCGCCAACATCCCAGCACCCCACCCCTGCCCCACGTCAGGGCGCCCCACCGATAGCCGCAGCGGACAGATGGCGTCCCCAGGCCAAGCTCAGCCAGCACCTGGACACCAAGTTGTACCAGCTCCCGAGTCCTGATCCCACGCAACGCAGAGCGCCGAGACCAGGCATCCAACAAAGACCAGGGCCCGTCCAACCCGCTAATGAACCGACCACGCACGGTGCGCACAGAACAGGTGATTGAACGAGCAGAGACGCTGGATCCATGTCCCGCCGAGTCACCAAGCAGGCACCACCCAACAATCCCAAACCTGGTGATAACTTTTGATCCCCAATGGCTTCCGTCTCTCCTCATGCGTTTTGAAGTCTGTAAGTGAAAAGCTCTAGGAGGAGTTCGTTCAAATACGACGTATACAAGTTAGACAAAATGGTGGGTTGGATTCAACATGGCCGGCTTCCTGTAGGGTTTGGACCATGGCTCCAAGAGACTTTTTAGTAGGTCCTGAGACACTCCATTGGTATTCCAGATTTCATAATCCTGTGATAAAATATGGCTTGGAGCTGGCTGTTTTAAGGTTTTTAGGGGGCGCTATGGGGTAATTAAACCACTCCCACCATATTTTACCATATAGGTCTCTCCGGGGTTGGACTACTATTTATCATGGTGAATCTGGTCCAGATCAGTTGATTTTTCTGGAAGCTAGAGCCAAACGTATGGCTACGGCGTGACGCCGCACTTCGCCATGCTGCCACACCCCCACTCTCTTTTGTAGCCTCTCAGTACAAGACACATAGTTACCCCAACTTGTTTATGTTCACTGTGCACCGTTTCCTGTTGATTAAGTCAAGGGTGTAAAATCGGGCCCTTTCACAGCAAAACATTACACTTCTTGTTCTGAGGGGGCGGGGCTTAAATTATGTCAGCATTTGACCATTGGGATTCGTCAGGGACCTCATGACCATCCACCACAGCAGTTTTCATCCATCTGTGACTTTCTGAATAGGATATATAACAACTTTAATATTTTTGAGGCCTAGCCCCGCCCCCTTAACATATACGAAAAGTCAATTTTTTTGATAACTTTTAATCTCCCATGCCTGAAGGCCAATACTGACCACTTTTCAAGCTGATTTGTCAAAAATTCAAGGAGGAGTTCATCAAAGTTTGACATGTGTGAAATGCAAAAATTGACCCTTTGACCCAAAATGGCTGCCTTCCTGTACATTTTTGTTCAGGACATTGATATATTTCTTTGTTCGTCTTGGAGAGTTCTAACAGTGTACCAAAGCATATACCTCCACGTTAAACCATAGGGAATAGGTAATCCATAGGGGCCACGGCCATTTTAAATTCCTTTAAAATACGTAAATTTATGGCACACCTGACGCCACCGCCAAATATGGTGAGTTTTTGAATATGATAAAGCCTACAAATAGCCAATTCATTTTTGGGAAGAATAATAAGAAACAGTACAGATACAATAGGCCTTCGCAGCGCTTAGCTGCTCGGGCCTAATCATAAAGTGCTTACTGTTTGAAGGAATCCATTTGATTCTTCTTGTTTCTCTGTCCAGGAGTCACAGATCCCCCTTTGTTGTTTGGTGATTGGCAGGTTGTGGGTTCAATTACAGCTTCCTCACTACATCTTGGAGTGTCATTGGACCACACACTTATCCTCAGGTTCTCAATCTGCAGGTAAATGTTTGCAATCGTGACTTTGAGTGTGCAGCATGACTGCAGATTATAAGTGAAATATAAGTCCATTTCACATGTGATTCAAATATGACACAATGTTACCCACATGAAAAACCTGTTTTATGTCTTTCATATATCATACATCTGGTTTTAACATGTGATCTTAACAGTTTTTGTTCTGTAAGAGTTTTGACTACTTAAAATGTCCAAATACTGATGTGATGATGTAGTTATTCAATTCCTTCTATTTATATAGTGCAAATTCACAACAGGTGTCATCTCAATGCACTTCACAAAAAAAGTTATTTCAATTCAATCATACATACGTTCCCATGGGCCCTACTTATTAAACTATAACTTAAGTGCGATGTGAAACGTGCCAAATCGATCGTGATGCAAAAGTGTTCAAAACCAGTTTCTTTTCATAATAATTTAAATGACAAAAACATAAAAGTCTGGTACCACTGTTATTTTGCAGCAACAAGGTCCTGGGTTCAAATCCCAGCCTGGGATCTGTCTGCATGGAGTTTGTATGTTCTCCCTGTGCATGGGTGGCTTTCCTCTGGGTACTCTGGCTTAACAGTCCAAAAACATCACTGTTATGTTGATTGGTCTCTTTAAATTGTTCTTAGGTGTGAGTGTGTGTGTGTGGTTGTCTTTTCTGTGTGTGTTGTCCTGCGATGGATGGAGGGATAGAAGTCCGGCGTTCCGCCCGAACATTTTTAGGGGACGGACCAGTGGAAACATCATGGCTGCTGTTAGTGTTTCAGCCATGCAGCGAGAAATGTACAAACTGCAGCAAATATGTAGCACTTTAGTTGTGAAAGGAGCGTCTTTGTTGATGTGTGTTATGTTGGCATCAACGTTCTCTTTTCCCTGGACATGTCCACATTTCGTCTGCTGTCCGGGGCGTCCTCCCCGAGCTGCAGCGCAGGGCAGCCGCTGTTTACAACACGCCAACTCAAGTGTAGCTTTACGGACGAACTGCAAAAGAAATTTCCTTCGTACCGTTTCGGTCACGAGAAATGTGTGGCGGAGTGCACCGTGCGCATAGTTGGCAGATTTGTTTCTGTGTCTGACAGGAGCCAAAGGTCCTGTTCGTCACACTGACGCAAAAACTGTGAGAAGGCTGAGAAAAGACAGAGTTCATCCATTAAACTGACAGTGAAAAACTAATGACTGGAGGATACACTTTGTTTTAAGGGGCTTTGTAAGACTGCTGCTTTTATTTTTATTTTTATATTGAAAAGAAAATAATACTTATTTTCTCAGAATATAATTCCAGATTTTTGAGTATTGTACAAAGTAAGAGAGACTGTATTAACTGCTGCAGCTTGCTGTCTTTCTGCATCCTGTGACCACTTCTGCACTCAGCTCCCAGTAGAACTGCACAAAGAACAGCTGAAACATGCATCTTTGAAAGAAAAGCACAAATTTTTTAAGGAAATAAAAACTTCTTCTGTACACAGGATTAACCGGAACTGTGCTGAGCTATCAACATGTCCCATAAAAATGGCGAGTAAAAATGTTAGCATTTTAGCAAACTACAAGCACATCGTCAGCAGAGGAAGAAGTGGGTTTATTAAAGACTGGAGCTTCTTGTTTTGATTCAGCTGTGTATCTGGAAACAAATGATGAATACAGCCACATTTTAGGCGATGTCATTTTCATCTTTGACGTAGCCTCATGTTTGCACAGCATTCAGAAACTACTGTTGGAATAAAACATTTGTCACGTTTGAGAAAATAACAAAGAGACACAGCAGCATGTAGAATCATATTAGTGAGCTGGTGTAATTTTGGTGAACCGTGTGTTGTTTAAACACACTTGAAAGTTCGTCTTCAGGCATATATAATTGAAATATTTGCAAACAGTATGTAAGAAGACACATTAACTTCTTACTTCACCGAGATTACTCCAGCTAAATATTTCCTGTTTTAGGTCAGTTAGGATCACCAAAATTATTTCTATTTGCTAAATACCAGAATAATAAGAGAAATGTTTGATTTAGTTCGTTCAATTGCAGAAGTTAACATAAACTAAGATTACTGTGCCTTTGTCTTTGAAAGAACTTTAAAAGACCTGGAGAACTGCTGAACAAGTTCACTTCAAATATTACAAGAAAGTCTGTTTGCCTGGAAGAAAAATGTAAAGAAACTATAGTTGGTTTCAGAGTTTTAATCATGTTTAACTGCTGCAGGAGAGTCTGCCTTCATTGTTGAGACAAAAGCAAAATCAACAGTGACCCAGTAAAACGTCTAGAAGCAGTCGAATAAACATGCTGCATTAATTAGACAACGAGAAACTCTCAATGTGATCACTAGTGGATGTGTTTGGACAGTAAGATGGTTTGTTGACAGAGATGTGCAGTATTTGTTGAACATGAGGAGCAGATGGCACTACTGTTGACCCCTTCGTGTGTCTTCCTGTCCCCTAGCTGAACTGCAGCAAGAAGGGGCCCTTATCTGGTCAAACTGGGCGGTGGGGAGGGGAAGGCTTTGAAGACACGCTTGTGTGGCGATGTAATCAGGCAGACTGCTGTAGGGCCACAAACACCACCCTCACCACTGCTGTGCATTACCCCTCTTCACCTCTTTCTGCTTCTGGAAACAAACAAAGAGAGGGACGCTTATGGCAAGCTCCGGGGTTCTCCGGGCGTTGACCGAGCAGGAAAATCTCCTGGACAAAACCTTGCTGGGATTATGCGGACGGCATCACGTAGAGACTTTCCCCCTTCCCCTGATCTCCACTATGATCTCGAGAAGAATCTCTGGTTGATAAAACACTTACAGAAACCTGAGGGATTAGCAGCAAATTTTCCACCCTTCACAGAAAAATAAATAGAGATTATCAAGAGAGACAACAGGATCCCAGTGGTCCCCCCTCGTGTTACCCTCCACATGACACAGATGAAGCCTCACAGATACTGACCGGCAAGCTAAACATCCATCTCAGACTGAAACTGAGATGGATTAACATTACAGGAGCTTGTTTTTCCAACACATTTTTCAGTTAGAAGTAAAGGAACTAGGATTATTTGAAAAAAACAACCCATAAACCTTTCATTTGTCAGTGAACGAACTGTCAGTGAACGAACTCTTTCTGTGAAAATAATGTAAAATAAGGGGCTTTGGTTCTAATATTCTAAATGAAGGTCTAAATGAGATGGTTGAGGGATTGATGTAAAACATGCAGCAGGCATGGAGGGAGTACTCGGGTCCTGCACTCGGACTCAAGTCCTGACTCGAGTCACTTTTAAGGAACTTGTGACTGGACTTGAGCAGCACACCGATGACTCGCACTTGGACTTGGACTTAAAACATTAGGACCTAAACTTGGACTGTGACAAGTGCCATTGTTGGAATTAGCATGTAGCCGATGCTAATGTTAGCTTGTTGTATTAGGCCAAATTACTGGACAAATTTAATAACAACTTCCAAAAGCCTTTGTAAGTGTTAAGGTGACTTTTTTCTTTTTTAAATGTATTTAGGCATGTTGTATTATTTTGCACATTCTAATGTGTTAGCTTGGTGATAGC
This sequence comes from Valencia hispanica, assembly GCA_963556495.2. Classification (NCBI taxonomy): domain Eukaryota; kingdom Metazoa; phylum Chordata; class Actinopteri; order Cyprinodontiformes; family Valenciidae; genus Valencia; species Valencia hispanica. The sequence goes on from OY747703.1 coordinate 56,553,971, forward strand.
ATTGGGGCATTGGCTACAGGTCCAAAAAAATAGTAATAATAAATTAAATAATAATAATAATAAATTAAACCATGTATGGCTGCCATTATTCCAGTCTTAAAATCTTTACCATGCTCTCTAATTTTTGACTTGCTCTCCGCTGATAATGACTTGACTTGGACTGAAAGATTCTTTTTGGGACCTGGACTAGCGACTTGACTTGGAATTATCCTATGTGTTGGGACTACAACACTGGCACCAGGTAGACTGTCGGGAAAACACTTTTTTATCAAAACAAACCATGAGTCTGGATGAGAAAAAAAACCCTTAAATGGTTAAACTTTAAATTCAGTTCAAACAGATTAAAAACTGGAAAAAATAAACTGAGTCTGAGCTAATTTCCCAGCAAATGAATACGTTTATGTTCATTTCTGAACTTTTCATTAAATAAAGTCCTCTAACAGAAGTTGTTGGATGTTAGAAGATGGCATCATGTCTCAGTTTCTGCATTAATGATGTCAGCACTTTCTAGTTTGAATCTGAACCATAATGCCAGATTAGTCGTTCATCGAGGTAGCTTCAGGTTCAGTTCTGGACTTTCAGTTTAAAGAAGCTGATTTGCTTCATACCCGGGTCGGTCATAGTAACTGATGCTTGTAACCTGAAGAGCTGCAACGAAGGGAAGGTTTCCAGATGACCATGAAAGCACCACTTTTCAACCAATCAAAACCGCTGCTTTTATTTTCCCCCTGAGACTCGCTGTTACATCTTACAGTCTCCAGACAGTCTTTGTCAGGGATGCCTCAGAGGAATAGAAACTTAGCCTATTTACCTAAAAGAGAGGTTGATTACTTTTAATAACTTTGAGTTTCTGAATTAAAATGTCTACCCCTGAAAGGAAAGGATTGTCGTGTGCAGAACTTTTTCTTTCAAATTGCTTAGTTTTAAAAGAGTTCAAAATCACAAAACAAACAACATCCATCAGCTATACCTGCTTGTTCTTGTGGTGTTGCTGGGGTGTTAGATCTGGTTAGTGGGATGTATTGAATGCAGGGCCTGAGATGATGCTCCAGCAAAACAAACAAGAAAGCTAAAAAAACAAACATGTTTTACCACTCCATGAATCTCACTGTGCTAATCAACATATGTTCTGTCCTCCTGCAGCATCATTTTCCATAAATGGTAAGGATGAGTGTTATCTTTGTCCAAACTCCTAAACATTTAGATATGTTTTCATTTTATTTGATCATGAACATTTGTATTTGTTTCGTGGTGAAAACAAAAAGCTGGTAGAGGACCTTTAAGCTCAAAATTATTCATAACCCCGGCAGATTTTAATAATAAAAAAAATTTGTTGAAAATATTTCTAAACAAATATTTTTATCAAAGAAGTTTGTTTCTGATAATCAAACAAGGCAAAAGGAATATCATTTTTTTTAATTCACACATTTAAAGTGCATACCAAAAATTATTTATAGCCTACCCCTCTCGTTAATTAATGAGAAAATGCTCAAACTCTTTATAATCGCTTTTTGCATGTTTCCACTGGTATTTTAACAACTGAACTCCAAATGTTTGAGGTTGGAAGGCCTTCTTGCCATCAACATAATCTTTAACTCCCTCCACAGATTCTTTATCGAATGAAAGTCTAAATCTGCCAGGGGTATGAATAATTTTAAGCTTTACTGTATCTGTTTCTCATTTTATTGTGCTGGAATTATTTGTATGAATTAGTCTTACATGCCTGATATTGAGAGAGGTTCAATTATCCCTGCTCTGACAATGAGGAGGCTTTGGAAACGGGGATAAAACTCAAACATCAGGACTGAAAGAGCGGCCGCCACCCGTTTCTGCATAAGAACATTTGTGGCAAGAATGTATGACAGCTCTTACAGAATCTTCTAATTTTGTCTCATGACATAAAAGACATATTTTCATCAAGCTAACCACTTTGATGCTTTCATCTTCCGCTAATGTGTTCCAAACTAGCATTGTAGCAACACTGCACCACTCACAGATATTGATTTGGATTAGGCTCTGTCACGTTCGGGGATTGCATAAAAAAGGTTTTTCTTTTTTTCCCCCCCTTCTCCTCACTCATTTTTGTCCCCCCTCTCCCCCGTCACATCTCCATGCTGCCTCCTCGCAGGCACCTTTGATGTGCCTGCTTTAATTTGGAGCTTAATGGAATCAGTGCCGATACTGTGCCTATCTGGTGGTAGGATCGCAGATCCCAGGATTCAGTGCGGCATGCCTCCATTCTGGTGAGTGGGTGTCAAGACAGCCGTGAAACAATGAGGGAGGGCCCGTAGCCCCGGGAGACAAACTGCATTTCCAATGCAGATCTCAGAGCGTCGGGTAGCGCACGCAAGCTTCTCTGGAGGACGTCCTGCAAACTGTTGAACTGACTAAGTCACAAAACACTGTTGTCAAAGTTCACAATATTTAAGATATAAAGCATCGACTTAAAAGGAGTGGGTTTTGTAGAGTAGTTATGAGTAATAAGCATCTTACCTGCGGTGGAAACCTCTCTGAAGTTCTTCGTATTTGATGAACGCAGTTAAAACCTCTCTGTCAAGATGTTGACGGTTTTGTGTTAATTTTTGTATACTTAGATGTTTAGTTTGGGTAATTTGTTGTCACGTTAGTTTGTTTTTAGTTGCAGATTTTGGCATCTCAACTGGCCTCCTATGTGCCTGCATTTGGGTCCTGTGACGGCCCAGGGTTTCAGCCCTCCTGAGTCCTGATTCGCTTTGATAATAGCTGTGATGCTTTTGGCGGATGTCTCCACCAGTTTTACGCATTAAGAACCTTAAATCTTTGCACATTTGTCTTTGTGTAATAGCTCAGCTCAGATGGGGTAGAGAGACTCTGTGAAGATACACTTTTAGGTCTTCCCATAGATTCCCAGTTAGAATAAAGTATGGACTTTGATTGGACCATTCCAACAAATACATACACTTTGATCTAAACAATCAATTGTGGCTTTGGCTAAATGTTTTGGGTTGTGAACCCCCACCCCAGTCTCAAGGCTGCTGCAGCTTTTAACCAGTTTTCTTCCAGAGTTTTCTTCCAAAGCTTCTTTCATCCAAGCGACATATAGATGTAGGGGGGATCTCTGCAGCTCCTCCAGAGTTACCATGGGCCTCTCTGATTAATGCTCTCCTTGCCAGCCTGTTGGCTTAGGTGGTTGGGGATGTCTTGATAGATTTGGTGTTGTACAATCCTCTATCCATTTGTGTTTCTTGGTCTTAATGATGCTGTTTGTTCACTAATGTCCTGTAATAACAGCTGGATCTATACACTAAGTTATCCACAGTGCCACTCTAAGTACTTAATCAGTAATATTTGACGAATGGATTTTATTATAGGCTATGTGATTAACCAGTCCATCTACATTCCTACTTTCATCTATGGCCACGAGCTTGTGGAATACACATTAAAACGCTGTCCCTGTAGTGTTTTGGCGGCTGCTGCTCCTGCACCTGTTGTTACCTGATTAGACGGGGGTTGGGCCCTTCACTCCACACAAAACAGAATAAACCAGCCAGCAATGGCGAAAAACTCACTGAAACACCGACGTCCTTCAAATAAAAAAACTAAACTCAAAGCTTAGCGCAAGGGTGAGGGCTAACGATGTTTATGAATCTGGAGAATAACCCTTCTATAAGTTCTGTCAGCTCACGGGCTGCAATGTCTGCAGCAACATGAGAGCTAAAAACAAAAACACTGACATGTCATGTATTTATTTCAGTGGAGTCTGGGACAGAGTTAGGAAATAAAAATGATCAAAGGTCCTGATCATTGTGGAAGTTAGAACAAGGATTTACTGTTTCCAGGTCTCTTTAGGAGATATGTTTTCTTGTGGAGTTCACCTAAAGCATTTTTAAAGGGAGATTTCCTTTTGAAAAATGTGAAAAAAGATTATATTCTTTGTTATGCACGTAAGGTTTTGGAAATGCTTGAACCCCAGCAGTTATTCGTGAACATATTTGTGAATAACAGTAAATGTGGGTGTCTTTGGCTATTGGTTTCTTAAATTATTTTCATTCACTACATAATTATACAGTTTTTTGGTTAATAATTATGGTCAGAATGAAAAACAATGTAATTCAGAAAAATTAAAATTAAAAAAGGGGAGATTTGAAAAAAATACAATAAAACAGAATTGAAAAAATAATGAAAGGGATTAAATAATAAAGAAAGAAAATATAGGCTGTATATATTTTGAAAGGAATAAGCTGATGAAGCTGACGAGTAACCATTTTTTACATGTTTTTTAATGTTACTGTTTAGTCTAAAAAGGCACATCCCAGTGAATCATCTGAACTTTTTCTGAGCTAGTAATAATAATTTACTTTGAAATTTGGGATTATAACAAGGCAACATGTGGAAAAACATTCAGGGCGTTTCGATAGCTCTGCAAGGCCCAGTAAGGTCTGGTTAGGGCTGAGAAAGCTGAATGATATTAAAATAAACCTTGCTAAATAACAAATCGCTCTAAATAAGTACCTTTGATACATGCTCAACAGAATGTTCTGGATTTGCGGTAAATCCAGAACAAATATCCCTCCTGAGGAGTGATTTAAGTAAAGCAGTTTTGTGCTGTGATATACTCCTAAAGCTGCGTGACTATAACTCTCTAATAAACTCTAACTTAATAGATACTAGACTGTGAGATATGGTCTGCTCAGAGCTCAGAAGTGTGAGTGGACTGAAAGGAGATGTCTGGGGTTTTACACTCTTCAGTCCAGACCACAGCTTCCAGGTTATAGGGGCTATAAATCAAAGCTGGTGGTTTCCTCCCCAAAAATACCTCTCCACAGGATAGAGTGCTCGGGGCGGCCAGCTCTGAGTGAGCAACGATAAAAGTAGAGCCATAAATCAAATTTTATACGTATCAAAGCCATATTTCCATCACTGTAAAGTAAGCGGCAAGCTAAGGAGAAGGAACTTCCACCTGTGTGTGGAGAGACGACAGGATCTGGGATCTGAGAGCTGACGAGAATCCGCCCTCAGCCATGCGTTTGTGCAGCAGCGGCAGTCATGTTGGGGCAGCGTGCTTGAAGGGGGGAAATCCCCCAACACAGGGGCCTTTACTTCTGCTCACACTCTCAGCCTAATGACCTCTGCTGCAAGTAGCAGCACATACAGGAGCTGTGTTGGAGGTGTCTTTCATCCACGTTTGTGTTTGATGTGATCTTAACACACTGCGGAGAGAGAGAGAGAGAGAGAGCTGTTGCTCTCTGGCTTCTCAGAGTGAAATCGTCTCTCATCTATTGCTTATGAAACACGACACGACGCGACTGGTTTGAGTCGGGCTTCAGCCCAGCATTTAACTAGCAGAAGTTCATGGTCAACTCAGGGCGCTAACATCCTGTGGCTGCAAAAACAAGCCCTGATCACCATCCTTTCGCTGTGCCTGACAGTTTGTGTGGGGGATTTCTGCTGATTGTGTGTGCATGGTGCTGTGCTTTATGTGCACCATTTCTAACATGGTTTCATGTATCCCCCCCAAAAAAAGTTGTTCCAGGACGCCTGGTTCAATCAGAAGCAACTTTACAACTCCGAGTTGTAATGGCCCTGCTCCTTCATGAGCGAAGAAGCTTTTAAAATCTCACGATACATGGCCCCATTCATCCTCTCCTTAATACGGATCAGTCATCCTGTCTCCCTTTGCAGAAAAAGCAGCACCAAAGCATAATAATTCCACCCCCGTGCTTCACAGTGGGGATGGTGTTCTTGGGACGCAACTCAGCATTCTTCCTCCTCCAAACACAGCGAGTGGCATTTACACCAAATAGCTCTATTTTGGTCTCATCTGACCACATGATATCCTCCCAATCCTCCTCTGGATCATCAAGTTGTTCTCTGGTAAACTTTAGACGGGCCTGGACATGTGCTGGCTCAAGCAGGGGGACCTTTCGAGCGCTGCAGGATGTTGATCCATGACGACGTAGTGTGTTGCTAATAGTAACCATTGTCAGTGATCGTGCTTTTTTTTCCATTTTCCAATAATTGCTCCAACAGTTGATCTCTTCTCTCCAAGCTGTTTGCCTATTGTAGATTGGCTCATCCCAATCTTGTGTAGGTGTACAATCTTGTCCCTGGTATCTGGCCAAGGTGGAGGTTGGAGTCTGACTGTTTTAATGTGTGGACAGGTGTCTTTTACACAGATGATGAGTTCAAACAGGCGACATTAATACAGGTAAAGAGTGGAGGTTAGAAGAGCTTCTTAAAGAAGTAACAGGTCTGTGAGGGCCACAATTCTTGCTTGTTTGAGGTGCTAAATACATATTTTCTGCACCATTCTAAAATAAATTCTTTAAAAAATCATGCAATGTGATTTCCTAGATTTTTTGTACATTCTGTCTCTCACAGTTGAAGTGCACCTATAATGAAAACTACAGACCTCTCTCACCTTTTGGGACAACTTGCACAATTGTTGGCTGCCAAATACTTTTTTGCCCCACTATAATTTCTCAGAGAATTGCACAGTCTCACCATAAGGGGAAGATGCTGAGACGTCCGCTTTCATTCACATTTGTTAATCGGTTAACGAGAAGGACTTAAAATGGTCTATCACAACCAGACAGACCAGGCCAGGCCACAGCCAGGTTGACAGACTGCTAGCCTACCGATGGATGCATGTGAACCGTGATCCAAGCTACCTCATTCATTACAATAGAACGAGTGAGGCATCTTGTACAGAACCTGAATCCCTTATCCATAAAATGAAGTCCTTCTTTCTTTAGGCATTTTTTAGAGTGTTTATTGCATTTTACACGGGACATATGACATGACTAGTTGAGGTTGCACAAACAGAATATGTTTATGACTGGCAAAAATCAAATGAAACGTTCCAAACTGGAATTTAAATTAAATTCAATAACACTTTATTGATCCCAGAGGAAAATTAAGTGTTGTTGTGGCTCATTCTATTTAATTTTTCAATGAGTTGTTGTAGATCCTGATGGCTGTGGGCAGGAAGGATCTCCTGTAGCAGTCTTGTGTTGCAGCAAAACTGAAGAAGCCTCTGAATGAAGACACACATTTGTTGTAGGATAGGCCCATGAAGAGGATGCGCAGGGTTGTCCATAATTTTTTTGATTTTATGAAAAATTCTTCTTTGCATCATCATTTCCAGATGTTCCACAGTCGTCCCCAGAAGAGAACCAGCCTTTAGACCAGTTTAAGTTGGGAAGATGATGATTCTCCTTGCCATTGTTTGCTGTAGCCTCAGCCTCCACGTTAGCATCCATTATGGCTAGTGGGTCAGATATATTCTGGCTCAAACATAAACTTGTCTCTCTCAGGGAAAAGTCCGTGAGGCTGGATGAAAACGTTCCAGAATAGACGTCAGAATCAGTCCAAAGTTGTTCGTCCAGCGTGGTGTTTACTGAAGCTGATTAATCACTTTGAAACTTGTATCTCTGTGTCCTTCAGGTTCTTGGTTGTTATTGTTGCGGCTACTCTCAGTACCTACGATCCCCTCGAAAATCATTGGAAGTGGGTGTTTACTGTGTGGACGTTTCTTTTAGACCACTTTTTAATAAGTCTGTATTTTTGGGAAATCCTGCATTTGAAATTCAGGAAAATCATATTTTTTGCGTAATTTTTTTAGAGCTGCAGCGGTGGTCATAAAGATGTTTTGATTTTCTCAATAATCTTTCTCTCCGTTAAAGAAGACTTCCAATAGTTTGGAAATGGCCTTATAATCCTTTTTAATTTGATATCTGGATGCTGCAGATTGGCAAGCTGACATAGATGATTAATTGTTATCACTTTGTGAGTCAAAAATGAACCCCACAAAAAGAAAACGTTCACAAACTTGTTAATTGTCCCAGTAAAGGAAACTTATTTCCAAACAGAGGTGGGTAGATTACACAGAAATTGTACTTAAGTAAGAAAAGCATTACTTCAATCTAATTTTTACCTAAGTAAAAGTAAAAAGAGGCATCCAAAAAAACAACTCAAGTAAGAAAATAACAAACATGATTTCGTAAAAAGGTTACTCAAGCACTACGTAACTGAAGATGTCATTATATGGACAAATCATTTTAGAAGGATGTATATGTCATTTTAAAATATGTACAATTTTATGGGCAAATTCTGGTGTGTCATACTTTCCAGCTTATCGGTAATTCTCACATAAAAACATACAATTGTGCATTCTGTCTTTTTTTTAAACAAGGTTCTATCACGAAATTAAAAATTCTTTTTGCAACCATTGCAATCAATCCACCATGGGGCTGAGATCGCAGCATCCAGCTGCAGCAGACATGAAAAGAGGCATTATTACCAACTCCTGTATTCATTTGATGTTTTGGAACTGTGCACACTGAGGAGTGTATTACATTTGACTTCGATGGAGTTCAAAAAAAAAAAATAAAATATTAAAACAGAAAATTGGAAGCCCAACTTTAAACCAGAACCATGTAAACAAGACTTGTTCTGGTGCAGAGCACCTTGCTTTACATCGAATCACTTAGAAACCGGTCGGAACCAGCTGGGTTTTGACATCCTCTCATGTCCTCCGCGATGGACATTGTGGTTTTTAGGAGCCTTGGAGATAAAGGAGCAGGGGTAAAATGGGACTACCCTGAAGAAGCTCATAGGTTCTTAGACCACACTCTCTCCGGTCTTTGATGTGTAGACCTCCATAGCCGTCGGTGGACACATCACCTAGAGGACTCAGCTCGTCTGCACTCCGGCTCATAAATCGATGTATGTAACGAGCCCAACAATGAAACTGTTTTAGCCGAGCTGTCTGTTCCATTCAAGTCTGACGGATGAGGAGGTTGCAGGGCCGGCGCTCCCACTCTACCTGTGACGGAGGAGCCTCTCTCTCTGATGTCTGTCTGGAAATTGACTCGGCTTTTCAGGCTTTGACCCCGACGTCTGATGTAAGACCCAGACACACGCACATCAAAGTGGAGAGAGGGTGGAGGGATAGGTCGGAGAATGGATTTCTATTTTGGAAGACATATTGACTTTAGGCACTGGAGTGATGAACTATCCAGCTTTATATGTGATATTACAGAATCTAAAAATTGATTTTCCCCCTTTAAATCAAACTATTATAAACTATCATGGATACGGTGGAGCTTTGCTTTTTTCTTTGCTTGAACATGAAATAGAGGAAATTTGCAAAGTTCGCCCTATTTCTTTGGGAAACATTTTTTACAAGGTAAAAGATGAAGAAAGATTCAGACTTTCAAGATGTTGACTGATAAATATCAGAGTTATCCAGCCCTGATCTTTAACAGTTAACCCGCTAACTGAGGCCTGCGGAGTCTGACGAAGATCTAGAGCTTTTCATGATTTGACCTTGATGGGACAGTAAAGAAAGTATAAAAAAATGCAGCATAAAAATCAGTACGTAATTTAAACGATGGAAAACGTCATAAATAACACATATAGAATATTTTAAAAGGTCTAAGAAAAGCTCATTTATATAATAATCGATTTAACTTTCACGATTTTAGGTTCCGATGGACCCAAACACAAACTCACAACCTAAATCTTCAGAAATGGAATAGAGTCGATTCTTGAAATTTGAATAGATACCCAGCTCTAGTCTAAACTTTTTGTCATGAGGACCAAAATCATCAAGCTGAAAGAACAAACAGTTTGCTGGTTGTTTGTGGTTCTTTTTACCCCAAAATGATGATGAATGCAAAAAACTTTTTATTTTTTTTTATTTTACCAGGTTTCTTTATTAAATTTTGTCTGTGAAAGACAAAGAAAGTTGTATGTGCATGAACCGCCTGTATTTATTGTTAGAAACCTTTGCTCTAGGGTTGATGCTGATATCTATCCTTTCTTCGTAGCATTGGGTAAGCACAAAACGTGCTTCAGAGGAGCAGCAAAGTGTCCAAACGCCAACTTTAGTTGTGGTCCTCACACTGCGGATGTTCAGTCAATCAGGTCCGTTTCATCAGCACCACCTGGCCGCTCTTTCTGCTCTTAAATCCTACAGAATAGGAAAGGATGTGCTTAGTTCATTCAAGGAAACTGCAGCATCTTAAAATCTACAGTGAAGACTGTTGCATGACAAATATAGTCGCAAAAGGCCTGTGTCTTATTTTTTTGCAACCCCCCCCCCACTAAAAGCAACTTGTTTTCAGTTTTTATTGATGCAGGCGTATTTCTGCTGCTCTGGAGGTAAACATTTACAGAAGAAACATTAACCAGGATGGTGTGGAGCTATCCTGATGAAATCCTGTCCTCCTCCAATAATCTAGAGTCAACAAACGGGTCCCAGCTGTCCTCACCAGAGACCGAGGCCACCTGCTACATTTCCTGCAGGCCCATTCTGTTGCAGCATGTGGGACTCGCACACCAGGGGAAAGCTGCACACAAGCAGAACCGATTCCAAGCAGGTGCTGATTTCACTGATAACTCCGCTCCTGTTGTCCAATAGGATATCATATTCAGATTGTTCCAAGTAGGCCTATAAAAAAAATGGCGACAAAGCAGCCTAAACTCCAAAAATAATACGTTATTATAAAAGATTATTTCAAAAGATTACACAAAGTTTTTGCTTCGGGGGACTAAAGTATAAATCATTTGTCTCGGTCCAAATTAAAGTTGATGATGACACCTTATTGACACACACACACACACACACACACACACACACACACACACACACGGACATGAAGACACACGCCTGATGAGACGGCCAAAGCTGCAGATGATCTCTGCTGTGCAAACTCAGAGCCGTCTTCAAGGAGGTTCGCTCCGCCGCCGCGCTCCTTCAGAAGTTTGTGGGATGGAAAAGTATTTAAGTTGGATTCACGGTGGGGATCTCCACAAAGCGCACTCAGAACACAGCAAAACCAAGTATTATGCAGCTTTCTTTGAAGAGTGGGAAATACCAGTTGTTATGTTTCCCCAATATAAGCAGAGCGGTGCGCTGTGGGTTTGTACCTTCCATTCTTCTCCTTGTACAAACAAAACTAAACATGTGGGGACACAAACACACAGCCATGCATGAACACACAGGGAAGCTCTCTTCTTGAAGCGTGCTGTATGCATGACGAAGCTCCAGGGGTTTACGCCACATGCACACAACATGGCAAACCACTTCCTGAGCCGCTACCACTAAGTGCAGAGCAGCAGTCTGTATTCCTGCCCTCCTAATTGTCGGATGCATCCCCAGCCACAGGGCTGCCTTGCTCAGGAGCCTCCAGGAAAACAACCTCACAGGTGGCTGGCTGTCTGGCTCAGCGCCAGGACAGACAACACAAATGAAAGCTCGTACCTGTGAAGGCAGCACACGCTTGAGCAAAGTGTACACCAACACATACAAAAAGCTGGATAATTCCCTCGGCCACAGGAAAGCGGAGAGGCAGTGGGCCGAGCGCCAGGCAGAGTTACCTGCAGACAAAAGAGCAGCATGTCTTTGGGGACTGGGTTGATTTTCACCTGGGACTCAACGTGCTGATGGATCCAGCTTGCGAGTAAAAGTGGGAGACAGGACTTGTGTGTGTGTGTACGCAGATGAATCTATTTGGGCCCGCGAGCAATGTGTGCTCCCAGCGTGCTGCAGCGCCGTAGTCTGTAATTAATCTCTCCGACATCAGGCCTTCCCTCGAGGGGGGGCAGATTTCTCTCTGCTGCTACAGATCTGCACCATAGAGCGAGCCTGGGGGGCCTCATCCAGTTGTCTCAAACATGAGTGGTTCCACCTGCAGAGTGGGGTAGACAGGAGAAGTGGTGCAACCCGTCTGGTGTGGTGAAGTGATGTAAGATTTAGTTTGACTTACCACTAATTAAATCAAAATAAGTAAAGCTTTTTTTCCCTCTTTCTTTAATTGCTCTGCTCAGTTTTAAAACATAAATTCTTACTTTTTGATATTTTTTGATATCGTTGTTTGAGATAATTAATTGAGTTTAAATATGTTTTTCTGAGGCCTTTCTAGAGATTTTGGTTGTATTTACCTATCAACAGTTCAGCAGGCTCTGCATATCGAGACCCCTGACATAAGGAATTGTACCGAATATCTGAATGAGGAAGAAACGGGATTTAAGTGACTGAACGAGCCGAGGTTGCTGGTGCCAGATGAAAAAAAACCCCCACAAAAACCCACCAGGAGTCACTCCTGTCAGCTAAGAGCAGGAAGTCCACACAGCCTTACCAACAGGTTGGAAAAACCTTCCCTGATCCAACGAATCCGGATTTTTAGCTGCGGCGTTCAGATGGTCGCGTGGAAAACACCATGAAAGCACAGATCCCACCCGTCTTTAATGGTGCATGCTGGTGACGGTGTAATGATGTGGAGAATACTCCATGTTGGTTCCTTCATGACCACAGTGGACTCATCTTCTTCTTTCTTGAACATGTCATTGAGTTCAACATGCTCCACTGGCCTCCACATGATGGATGTGCATCATGTTAAGATGGAATCCAAACCTGTGAGGAATGGCTGATACCTTGTTCAATCTACACCACGAAGAAATAAGATAGTTCCGAAGGAAAGAGTCAAATTTGCTGTAATAACCTAAGAAAGAGGCTGAAAGTAAATGTGTATTTATATGTTGTGCAGAAGAGAGAAAGCCGAGCTTTTTCTCGAGCTGGATCTAAACCAGACCTCGCAGACCTTTTAGCTGTTACATAACAGAGACAATGAACCGTCCCTTCCCTCTTGGTTTCACAGCGGGGAAGTGTTTCGCTGCTGACGCCAGGTAATCCCATGCGTCAGCAGCGATAAAAACGTGCACAGTGTCACTCAGCACAAAGGAGCCTTGATGGGAGGATTACCTCACCGAAGCCACACGGTGCTTTGGGGTTGGTGAGGCAGGATGACGGCTGGCTGCTGTGCAGCAGCAGCCTCTGCAGCGTCCAAATGATGTTGTCTGAGCACCGAGAGGTGGGGATATGTGTGGGGAGCACGGAGGGGATGGGGAGAGGGGAAACGTTACTTATCTCCCCGGAGCCGCAGCGTTTCTCTTAATTAAAACTCCTATCTGTGTCTTTGAAGTTGGTAATGAGTCAGTTTGGTTAGGCAGAGGAACAAGGCGAGAATAAGGCCAGGGCTGATACGTTTCTGCTCCTATTTCTCCAACTCTGAATTCTGCTGGTGATCAGAACCCTGCAACATGCATGTTCCAGTATCAAGTATTGTGATGCACACAACAACAACGCAGAGCAGAGACGACATGAGAAATGAGGCCGATAAAAAGGAAGCACGGCTGCTCGTTTTTCATTATGGGATGTGAATAGGTTTAATCTTATCACTGGCTGCTCTTCACAGCTTGTACTTTTCTTTTTCTCTCTCTCTCTCTCTCTCTCTCTCTCTCTCTCTCTCTCTTTTCACAGGCCTTTCAGATTACAGTCAAATATTACAGCCCGTGACCAATCTCCAATTAACCAAATGTTGTAGGGTTATAGTATCACCCTTGGCTCCTTTCATGCTCCTTAAACGGGGGCTGGAATATTTTTCACTTCAGTTATGAAATATGGTTATGTTAAAGCTTCCCCACTTTTCTGTGCGGCACCAATGGCAGCTTAACCTAAATAAATCAGTCTCCCTGTAATTTATTCCAAACCATCTTGGATTTAATTGAACCTCCAGATTGTATTCCAATCAACTAAATTACCGACGTATCCCCGCTTTTGAAAAGCTGACCAAGGAATTTCAGTGTCTCTAATTTTCCTGACAAACTGCCAGACATAATCGAGCGTTAAATGAGCCGATCTTGGTTGTGGTTTGCGTGCATGTTGGTATTTTACATGAATTTCCTTTGTGTCTGTGTGCATTTTAGGAGCAGCTTCAATGAGACTCGCATCAACCTAATGTCAACATGTTGTCATGGATTTAAAGCTAATTATGAGGCTAAAATGTAAAAAATCCCAGTAAAACACAAGTCTAATCAGACTGCTCTGGCATTGTAAGCACTAGTAGATATTTTCCTTGGTGGTCAACTAATAATGACTTTGCAATGATGATTTACTAGCTTGTTGTTCACTGAGTCATATTTGGAATTAGATGAATGTAACAACCTCTTTGTGTTGCTGTGACTAGAAATACAGCGGGAAAACAGGGTTCGTATTCATAAACAAACTTCTGATCTTTTCTAGATAAATACATGAAATCTCTGGATTATCCTCTGCATCGGGCTGCCTGACTTACATTTCCAGGTGAGTCAATATAGAAACCCCAATCCTCCTTACAGAAATCTCTGTGATTTAGATAGATGTTTACTGCAATGCCTTTATTTTTCTATCTCTTCAGAATTTGAGACAATTATGTTGAAAATGTTCTGTGCGGGCCCACGTTGGTACACAGAGTGTTACCATGCTAACATGAAAGAATCCGCTCGAGCTGCCCACGAACAATTTCTGTTGTTAAATCTAGTCTGCTGATATGTATCTTGGTGGAAAAGTGGAACAGAGCCATAAACTAGAGGTGTAACAAAGATGAGGCTCCATCAGAAGATGCAAACCACTCAATAACAGGAAGACAAGACTGGAATTAGCCAAAAAGTACAGAGATTAAGTTTTATGGACTGATGTAAGGGAATTACAACATTTATGCTTATCATCCATGATTTCCAAATTCAAACACGGTGGACTGGGGTTTGCATGACTTTGGCATTTGTCTCTTAGCTTCTTTTGGCGCCTGAATCGGATTTTTATTGCGTCTCTTATCACATTTCCATGTTGTGTTTATTTTAATGTCAATTTAGGTCTAAATGTAATAGTTTGGGGGACATCAATACACTGTTACTTAGAAAAACCCAATTTTGTTTCTCCTGACTAGATGAGGACTCTTTAGGCCCCTTTGACATGTAAAACGACTTGGTTTTGCACTGAATGAGCAATTTAGAGATAAGATTGGGAACCTTTTGGATTGTGTTTGCAGTAAAATGAGCTGCAGCTTAGCTGTAAAACAATACACTATGTAGTCTTTGGGTAAACCTAAAAGTAAATCAACCGGAGGTAGGTAGAGTACCCAAAAAGTTTACTCAAGTCAGAGTAGGACTACTTCAAAATATTATTACCCAAGCAAAAGTAAAAAGAAAAAAATTCTCAAGTAAGAGTCAAAAAGTATTTGGTAAATAGACTACTTGGGTACCGCGTAATATCTGATGTAATATTTTTAACATTTTGTCATCAGACAGACAAAAATATGAAGGTATGGGCAAATTCTGGTATTTTAAAGACTAAAATTAACAAAATAAATGGTACAAATAAATAACATAACTACATAACACATTTTAAGCAGAATAAACACTTTTCTGAGTCGATTTCTTTCAATATAATACCAATACTTACAGTAAGGCAAGGCAAGGCAATTTTATTTGTATAGCATACTTTCAACAACAGGGTAATTCAAGGTGCTTTGCATGATTTGGTGATTAAAAAAGGAAAGAAAAACCAAAAAGAAACATAGAATATAACATTGGAAATGAAAAGTGGCAAATTAGCATGGAACACACATAACATAAGATGCCCAATAAATATACACAACACATCATACAAAATAAAGCAGGAGAAACATCAATAAAGCAAGAGAGCATGACATATGACATAATTTACTCAAAGGCAATTCTAAACAGATGAGTTTTTAGTCTCAATTTAAAGCAGTAGGTAGTTTAGAAATAGATCTTAGAACAAGGTAAAAATACTTCCAATGACAATTTATGGTGTATCAGTGAGTATCCGGAAAACATGTCTGGGAAGAAAATTTCTTGCAAAAAGTTACTCAAGTAAATGTAACTAGTTACTACCCACCTCTGAAATCAAACCACAAGAAATCTACTAAAATCATCTGTTACCTAGCAGACTGAAACCTTTTGCAAGTTTAGTGTCAGGTCGAGTAAAACAGCAAACAGATCCTATATTATTTCATCTAAGCTTGATCGATGCCCCTTGTTAGCCTTGTTGATTGTTAAATGGCTGCAGCTCCGACAGTTTTAAAGCACTTAACCGCAGGCAGACAAAAAGAAGTGCTTTATGTGTAGCTGTACCTGCTGTTATTAACCCTGATGTTCAGAAACACAGAACCATGTTTGTTTTTATGGGTCAAACAGAGAGGTGCAGAATATACAGTTGATAAGGTTGTAATAAATATCTCCGAGGCCATGGTTGGAGGGTGTAGCATATTTCCCATCTCCTCCATTACAGACCCACACAGCTCGGGGACTGAAAATTACCTTTCTGTGTCCGGAGGCAGAATTCATGGGATCATTTTGAGAAAATGCATCTGCAAGGACACAGAAGTCTTCTTCAGGTCTAGCCCTTTGATCCTTAAGAGACCCCCACCTCTCTTTTTACCCCTCAGGTACTGGCATCAGTGTAATTGAAGATCATTACTAACCCACAATGCAACCCTCTCAGCAACCGTCTTCATAATGGAAATGAACTGTGCGACGTGGCGCTGCGCTGCGCACAACAGCAGAAAATGGAAGCCAAGAGGTAGAAGGAGCGAGGGACGTCTTCCAAATTGAAATGAAGTGGAAATATCCCGTCCGCGGTGCTATTGGTTAGCCAAGGAGCCGAAACGAGCGAGATTACTGGCTTACATTTGTAGCTCCTCTGTGTTTTTGTTTTGTTTCGCTGAAGTGGGGTGGTACGGCGGTGGTGGGGTGGGGGATGTGTGTGTGTGTGTGTGCACTTCAAAAGAATTTGTAACAAACCTAATTCATCTGAAGCGTAGGATGAGCTGGTAAGAAAGATGAAAGTGAGTTGGCATGGAAACAGAAAGCACATCAGCGCTCGCTGGCACACAAAAGGGCTGCCTGTGTTGCATGCTGCATTTCTGCGGGAAGAGATCCAGAGAGGCTTTAAGTGCTATCATGACCTTACAAACAAAATTAGTCAATTATGACTAACTAGGGTGTTCAATTTCCACTTTTTATTAGGCCACGTTTCCACTCTGTTTTTCATAATTAGGAGCAGGGAATCAGGATTTCTTGTGTTTATTTTTATTTTTTATGTTTGAGTACTAATTTGACTTTTTTTAAAACTCCTCTGTCAACCTCTGGCTGCTTCCATCAGCTTTCATCTTATCACATATTCAGGCTTGGTGTTAATTGGAAAGCTGCAAAAGTCCATCTGTCTTTTCTCCCATTTGATGTCAGAAAGGGGAATTCCAAAAGCTGTAAAGACCTCCAGTATCGTTTGTACTTTAACACACATGCTCACAAGTTTGTTTTTCTACCCATATTAGGACTTTGTTTTGACTTCCATTATTTTTTAGTAATTGCAATTATGCCATAGCGTAGCCTAAACCTAACCACAACCACTATTTTCCTAACCCTAACCTGCAAGGTCCTAAATAGGATAGCTAAACGAATACACTCACACACACAGTAGCATGTATTTCTACTCATATGATTAATATTCATATTGACTTCCATTTATTTTAGTAACTGTAGTTCTGCCTAACCTTAACCATTTGCAATATATTAACAAACTTTAATTTACAACACACCCCTGGACCTAACCCCTAAAGACTAGTTTATAGTTCTCTGTAAGTAAGCTTGCATTGACACGCACACGTATTGATGGAGGCGTTTTCCTTTAAGATTTCTCTGTGGCCTGGGGAGTCTTGCAAAGCAATTCCCCGCCAGGACAACAGGGGGCATAGCACTTTTCTGGGGCCGGTCCTTCCATGGTACCAGTCACGTCTTTGGTCAACAACACTGCATTTACTTTGTTATGTTTAGATTAAAACTCTTCACTTGAACAACTTCTGCCTCTTTCAATACTAAAAAGAGTTTCCATCCATTTATCCATCCATCCATCCATTTATCCATCCATCCATCCATCCATCCATCCATCCATCCATCCATCCATCCATCCATCCGGTTGCAGGGCAGCAGCTCAAGCAGAGAGCCACTCCAGCCACTTAGGCCAGCTGAGAAAGACAAAGCTCAAAAAAACTTTTTGTGCACAAATTTTATAAAAAGCTTTTCACCTGCATCTCTAACGGACACTAAACACTCATAACTTGTCTTATGCAAGCAGTTCTTCGATCTACTGCATGTCTGCTGCTAGATATCTTCAGCACCCATGGAAACTAACTTGGCCATGTCTCCCCCTCTGTGGGTCCGCTGCAGAGCACTTGTGTCAGCAGATGATGGCGCTGCGTGTCCCCGAACCCCCGCTAATGGAGAAGCGTAAACTTCCTTTAAAAGGAGTCCGCTGCATTGGGACCCAGGCTTTGGTCCCCATAAGGTCCATCGGTCTTCAGAATGTTGGTAAATGTACCAGAATAGGTCCTAGCAGGTAACAAAAACAAGTACCCACCCACACACACACACACACACACACACAAAAACACGGATTCGCCATGGACTTATGTGGATCCCAGGAGATGCCGTTTAGTTCATATGCTCCTCAGCTCAGGAACTAAAAAACAGAAGAGGTGCAGAAAACATTTCCTTTCAATCAGGAATGACAAACGTTCCTGTTTACTGCAGCTTCCTCATGAAGGTCAAATATTATTTCACCAAATAAGTTCGATCACATGTTGTTTATTTAAAGTATTATTTTTCTGTGTAATCAACCCGTTGCGGAGCAAAGGTAAACACACTGAGGTCAAGTTTCAAAGCAGTTACACAAGAACAACACAGAGAAATGTATGCAGAAGGGTTAGTTAGCTTATTTAACGACACTTTATTACAATCCCTTTAACCTAAATGGTAGCAGTTACTTTTCTTTGCCAAGACGGAAAAAGGAGAGAAAAGAAACAACATCAAGTAATTCTTTTCCAATGTGTGTAGTAATAGGTTTAGATCATGTCTCAAAAAAGAAGCAGGCTGTAGTTTGATATTTGTCCACCATTCGTTTTCTGATTGGCTGCACTGACCACCAAGACTTTGTCTCGTGGAAATGCGCTACAAAAAGGTATTTATCAGGTAATTGTGGAATTCAATGGCAGGGGTCATCTGTACTTATCAGTACAGTATCAGGTTCTACTAAATCATAGAATACTAAGGTCTGTCATTTAATAAATATCTAATTTGTTGGATTGTTATATTCTGACCCATCTGTAATTCTTGCAGCATTGTTCTGTGGTATATCTGTGGTGAGGGAGCAGTGAAGCATTAATAGACTTTTATGCTCTAGAATATGTTTAATTTTATGAAAACATGCAATAGTATTGCATGTTTTGCTTTTGACCAGTGGTGTAGTGAGCTTTTCAAATGTGTGGGGGATGTGAGTTGACTGAGAAGGGATGGCGGCAGAGGATAAATGTCAAAATTCGACAAGTAATGTAGAAATGTTTCCTCAAATTAAGGGTGTTTGTATATTTAACTACATATTATTAGGCAACAAAATTCAAGTGTATGATGTTCTGTTGTGTTTTTCTTAAATTCTACAGTCTTGTTTTGTAATTTCTGCCACTTCCTGGAGTATTTTGATTTGTTGGATGTGATTGGTTCTTTTTTCTATCAAAGAAATACTCTGATTGGATGAAAATGATCTATCTGTGAGTGGCTGGTGTGTGCTTCATTTACATACCCTTTAAGTTGTGAAAGCTGTTGTTGGCTCTTTAACAACAAACTTTGTGTGTGAAACATACATTATATTTTGTGCGTTTTTGGCCCTCTTGTTGTTCCATCCTCGAAAAGCAGGAGCATCGGAGTTGATTTCCTGGATTTTTTTTTTTTACATATATTCTGTCTCTCACAGTTGAAGCGTACCTATGATGAAAATCACAGACCTCTCTCATCTTTTTAAGTGGGACAGCTTGCAGAACCGGTGGCTGCCAAATACCTTTTTTGCCTCACCGTAGATATATGCGCTCACATCAATTGGACTGCACGCTCGGATTGGTGGCACAAATATACTGTAGCACCACAGAAGTGATCCAATCCATTTTTCCCTCATTCCTGAACAAGACCCCCAGATACTTAAACTCCTCCACTTGGGGAAGGACCTCATCCCCGACCCGGAGAGGGCACCCCACCATTTTCTGGCTCAAGACCATGGCCTCAGATTTGGAGGTGCTGATTCTCATCCCAGCCGCTTCACACTCGGCTGCGAACCGCTCCATCGAAAGCTGTAGATCACGTTCTGATGAAGCCAATAGGACCACGTCATCTGCAAAAAGCAGAGACGCAATCCTGAGGCCACTGAAACGCATCCCCTCAACACCATGGCTGTGCCTGTTTCTTTATTATCATATAAAACACCTGTTAGCATGTGCATGAATGGTGTGACACAAATAACGCACCTTGCTTTGATTGCCAAGATTTTATGACTCAGATATGGGAACAGTAAAGTCTCAAAGAAAAAGTTTTTTCTGCCAACTGAAGCAGTTCTCTCAAAAATAAACACACAGAAAACATTAAAGCCGACTGTCGTTTCCAGAAAAGCAAACAGCGCTCGGGGCTGCAGCCCCCAAACATTTGTGGTCCGACCCGTGGAAACAAAGAGGGGCCTCTGAACAGGTAAACCAGCCGCTCGGCGTGTTTACCTTTTCTTGTTCCCCTTGCTCTGCAGAGAAGTTTGATCTTTTTCTCCTGTATATCCCGCAGTGTCACAAACACAATGCTATGTCTCGCAGCTTCAAAGGCCCATCAGTGACAGGTTCAGAGGGGGGAAGATCAAATATTTATTTCTCAGACGCAGAATGGAAATTTTAATGAAATATAGTGAAAACAGAAAAATAATGGCTTGTGTCACCCGTGACAGGGAGCCACTCCGGAGGTGAGACCTAAAGGCTCTCCTTTGTGTTGTATTTTATTTCATAATAACGTTTTGCTTGCTGGCAATCACTGTTCTGCTCTTAAATTTGCTTGCAATGAGCTTTTTAACTTCAGGATTAGTTCTGTTTTGACAGACTGGGGAAGAAGAAGAAAAAAAAAGTCAGATTTTAATTCTTTCTTTCATCTAAAAGCATTTTTGAGTCCATTAGGAAACCTTCGGCTCTCTCGCTCTTCCAGTTAGTGAGTGAAAGATCGCAGGCTTGTTATGGCTTTAATTAAAACTTTGCAGTTTGTTGCTTGTTATGGCACCAAACGGTCTCATCACATCATCACATTAGCTGGCAATCCTCCTCTCGCGGCTCCCCTTTTTCAACAAAATATCCCTGTGGGCTTTCGCGGCCCGCCCAGCAAGGACCTAATTGAAATAAACTGCATTAATGACACGCTGTACCTCCTTACGAGCATCCCTCTCTAATGCCCTCATGTTTATGATCATGGGAGATATTGATTTCAGCACTTGAGTAAGATATGCATTTTATCGAATCACCCAAACAGCTCTTGCTCTCTCCTGGTGGCTTGTTTACAGCTAAAGCTGTAAATCATAAACATGAAAAATTCCCACAGCGGTTTGAATCCGATCATCAACAACGAGTCCTTTTTGTTCCTGCCGTGCGCTCGCAGAGGGAGAAGCTTCGCCTGTCTCCTGAAATGCAGGGGATGTCAACTGAAGTCTGGGCGGGTCTCGGACCAGCCGCAAACTGGGTGCTTCATCAATATGACAGTGATCACAAAGGGGCTGACCTGCTGAAGCCTCCAAAAGCCAAACTTCACAGAGAGAAGAGGAGCCAGCCCCACTTCAGTGGAGTACGTGAAGAGGTGGAGGGCTTTAGTGGATTACGATGATCCCTGCCTTTGCCAGCGCACTAAAAAACGAGAGCGTCTGAGCAGAATTTATCACCATCTTTATATTTCACTTCTCAGTTTTGGTCGAATTTAATCTTTTCATCTGATCGCAGAGCACAGATACGCCGACCACATTTATCGCACCATTTAGAAAAAAGTCACAGCAGTCCACTCCGTCTCCCTGTTTACATTCTGTGCATGCATGGATGCATCTTAAGGACGAGGAGGTGCTCCAGCAATGGGGAGACTCGCAGGCACATGTTGAAAGGGATGGCTGCTCTTTAATGTGCCTCCAGCTCCGGAGTTTGGGGCCTAATGAGGTGCTGTGAGCTCTGCTCTTCCGTCTACCATTGCCTACACCAACAGCCCACATACTGCCACTGCTGCACCATTCAAGATCATTAAGGAGAAGCACCCAAATTCCTCTAGGGACCCGGATAAAAAAAAGAACATGGGAAAAACATCCAAAACAGGTCTTCAGATTGGAGTCTGAGTGAGGTGTGAACTAGGAGGAGCCAAAGCAGCACACAGACATTCAAACCAAGCCGATAACAGGCAGAAAAATCTAACATTACATGAAAGTGAAAACTGATTTTAAAATCGTCCAGTAAAATAAGTATTTAATCCTCATCAAACAAGGTAGAAATAATCTACTGTTGCTCTTTAAGGAGCTGTATGTAAGAAATGTATTTCAATTAATCATAAAATGGCCCTGATATGTCACTAGACATTAAGAAATCATGTTCATTTCAAATACTTATATCACTGACAACAGTAGTATGGTCAGGATATTGTCATTTAAAAAGTGAAGTTGCAGCCCTCAACTGATGTTGATGATGTCATCTTGTGTTTTGGCCTTAAGCTCCACCCTCCACCTATCTACCAATCACAAAGCCAGTAGTGTTTTGGCATCGGGGTTGCCAGCTCTGCTCTAGTTACTACAGCTGCAGCTACAAAATTATTTCGGATAAAAAATGTATAACGTTACTACACCTAAAAGACCTCGTTATCATTCAGAAATATGTCGTGACAAAGTCCGAAATAAAAGAAAGATTTCAAAGGAGATGACTTTGCAAGATGGAGACGACTGAAAACAGAGAAGGATTTGAAGACAGACGCCAACGTTGCTAATTTAATCCTGGGCAGGTAAGATTCATCTATGTTTGGCTGACTTGTACTTAATGTAAATGGACATTTCAAATATTCATGAGTCGAACAAAATGATGCATGTTGGTGCAAAGTGACGTTAGGTTAGCGGATATGGAGGAGGAGGACCATCGAATTGAAAAGGTAAGGAATTGTTTGGGAAATAAAAACGGCGATTGGTCATTGCTAACATTAGCGATGCATTATCAGAGCCCGTTTCTCTGTCATTATAATTAAACATACTTAACAGAAAAAAAACTTACTGTGTAGGACTCGTCATTAGAAGCTCCTTGTAGCAGCCTACGTTCCTGCAGCCAATCCGGCAACTTTGAGTCGGACAGGGATACACCGCTCTACAGTAGTTTGAAAGTGATTGCAGTACCAGTTTTAGCCACAATCTTACATACGGCTCCTTTAAAGTTTGCTTGTTGCCCATGTGGCATCCAGATCAATCAAATAATCAATCACAGATACAATCCTACTGATCGTAATTCATGTGTATAAAGAACATCTGTCCACAAAGATTCTTTCACCTGATCCAACCTCTCCACCACCAATCTGCTGTTCAGGACCCTCAGGAAGAAGCTTGGTGAGAAGGGCGGCTGTAGCTCAGTGATAGAGTTGTTGGCCTGCGACCCAAATATCGTGGGTTTGATTCTTACTTCCACCTGCTACATGTTGTTGTGTCCTTGGGCAAGACACTTCACCTACCCGCCTACTGGTGTTGGCAAGATGGGCCGATGTGGCAGCCTTGCTTCTGTCAGTCTGCCCCAGTAAGTTGTAAAGGACTTTGAGGGTCTCGAAAAGCGCTATATAAATGCAAGCCCTTATTATTAAGATGACAACTGTTGGTGCTATTATGGAAAAACAAAGGACATAAGAGATGGCCCCAGAATGAGCAGGAGAGAGTTGGTGGGAAGAGGAATGTCTACATTTCCATTCTACCACCGAGACTCAGATAAACGGAGGACAATGCCTTCTCAGTCACATTGGACTGATCTGCTTTAAAGAAAGATATAAACGGGGGGAAAATATAATTAAATGGAAATTCCCTTTTACGAATTATTTGCCCTAGACCTGCCCGGGGATGTAACATAGTTAGGGGTTGATCCGGGATAAAATCTTGTTCACCCTATTTCTCGACAGTGAATGGTTGGAGTTTTTATATTAATTATAGGCAAAACTGCTTGTGTGTAAAGTATGATTTATATTTAGCCTAAGAAATTGAGGAATACTGAGTCCTATTGGCCATCAACACAGTCTATAATCAATGTATCAAAAATTTTACTTTATGAAAAAAAACAAGAAAAAACCCCCAGCCAAAGTTAAAAGAAAATCTGCAGAAATTTTAATCAAGATGATTTAAAACATTTGCACGGTGCTGTACCTGCAGCATTATTACCTCACCTCGGTGTCTGTTTTTGAACTCATTCTCTGTTCTGCAGATTATTCTTAAAAACTGGGCTACCAGAGGATCTATTGAAATGTCAAGTTAATAAGAGCGGTTTTAAAAGCGAGAAGTAAAACACATTCAGACTTGTCGAATTTTTACAGTATAAATTATCCCAACCGGAAAAGAGATTAAACTGAATATTAAAACAGGGGTTATTTTTTTATTTTACCACCAGTTTATGACAGTTGTTCACGTCACGCTGAGCTTGTTATGGCGCAGGAGACAAAAAAGCACAAATCCATGCGCCTGCATCATACATCTGTAACATCAATTAAATGATGATTGCACTGCTGAATGAGCTAAGAATCATCACTGCATCTCAACTTCACAATTTCCTAATAACAACGCGGAAGCAACATCAAAGTAAGGCAACGTATGAAATTTTTCAGCAGCTATATTAATCAAGAGTGTGCCTTTATGTGCACGTCTGTACATGCATGTGATGCTGCTGCTGTTGTGTGACAGCGCTACACGGCCCGACGAACAGGATGAATAATCCCCAGCACCATCAAAGGCTCCTCAGATGGGAGCTCAGGCCATGACAGCGGCGCGCACGGAGAATCTCCCTGCCTGTCTCGTACCCCCCGGGGACAGCAGAGGCCGAGGAGAAAGGGGAGAGAAATGGAAAAATGGGAAAAATGACAGGAGAAGAGGAAGCGACAAAAGAGCCGAGAGGGGGAAATGGGGGGAAAAAAGGAGAGAAAAGTGGAGATAGAGCAAAAAGTAGAAGGGAGATGGTGTTTGAGGGGAGGAGATAAAGTTAAATGGAGTCACTAGGAGTTTATTTAAGAGCTCCTGGTCTAGTTTTCAACACTATCTGAAATATTACAATCTTAACCTGCAGATATGTAGCTACATTTATTTTGTTGTTACTTAGTTTTCGATCAAAATCACACATCTACTTACCTTTAAGCATCGTATAGCCTAAGTACAGCTAAAAACATTTGAACATTGTGGAAAAAGTTCCGTATTGTTGGCCACTCATGTCAGTAAAGGAAACTAATATATTACATTCATATTTCGATGATTATGGCTTTCAGATAAAGAATACCCAAAATGCAGTGTCTCAGAAAGTTTCAACATTGTGAAAAAGTTATTGTGTGTTCACAGAAAATTGAGTGGAAGGACAAAATACACAACTAACAGGGATCACTGCAGCCTTAAATAATTATCAAGCAAAATCCATAAACAAATTGTGGGAGCTTCACAAAGAGTGGACTGAGGCTGGAATCAGAACATCAAGATCCACTATGCACATACGGATCCTACTCAACTCAACAAATGTTGCATTCCTAGTGTCAAGTCACTCACGAAACAGAAATAATATCAGAAAAAGAACTGGACTGTCAGTGGTCCAAAGTCCTCTTTTCAGATGAAAGTATTCTATTTGGACAGGTCCCAGAGTCCGAAAGATGAGAGAAGAGGACCAGAATCCATGTTGGTTGATGTCCAGAGTGAAGTTTCACCAGTCAGTGATAATCTGGTGCGCCATGTCATCTGCTGGTTCTGGTCCACTTGGTTTTCTGAAGTCAGCAGTCCACGCACCCATCCACCAGGACATTTTAGAGCTCTTCATGCTTCCTTCCTCTGGCAAACCTTATGGAGTTGCTGTTTTCATTTTCCAGCAGGACCTGGTACCGACCCACACTGCCAAAGATACCAGAAGTTGGTCCATTGACCGTTGTGGTACTGTGCTTGATTGGCCAAGAAGCCGCCCTGACCTTTAACCCCATAGAGAATCAAGAGGAAGATGAGACACCAGAACTAACAATGCAGAAGAGCTGAAAGCCGCTATCAAAGCAACCTGGGCTTCCTGAACACCTCAGCAGAACCACAGGCTGATCTCCTCCATGCCACGCCGCATTGATGCAGGGATTGATGCAAAAGGAGCCCAGACCAAGCATTGAGAGCACAGAAATGAACAAAGTTTTTAGAACCCCAACATTTCTGCTCAAAATATCAGTTTTTCATTGATCTGATGTAATATTCTAATTTTCTAAGAGACTGAGTTTTGGTTTTTCCTTCGCTGTGAGCCAGAACTTTCAAAATGAGAAGAAATAATGGCTTGAAATATTTTACTCTATATGTGATTAATCTATATAAAATCTAACTTTGACTTTATGAAATGAGACAAAAAAAAAATTTTTTCTAACTGTACTTGTAATTGCTGAGTCAGAAAAGACAGAAACTAAGAACAGGTTTTGATGATGTTGTTAACGTTGAGTTATTTCTGCCAACCTCAACACTGGGATGAGCTGTTCTAACCTGATGAAAAACACAAAGTAGAATAGCTCCTTCTGTTGTTGTTTCTCTACTTATGTGTCATTAATGAGGAAACAGTTTCTGATGAGTTCACAGAACAGGTTTTTTTTTTTCTTATTTGGAGCCTAAAGGCTAATTCATAGTCTGCAAGAACAGAGAAAGTTTTCCCAGGAGTGAAAGAACAGAATTACGTCTATCTGTTCTTCTTGTTCTTGACAAATCATCTGGGCAGAAACTTTTTCTTGCATGGATTGACATCTATTTTATACAAACACGGAAATAGGAGGGACTTACGATGACTTCCCAAGAGTAGTGCAGTAAAGTTCTTGTGAAGTATTAAATGCTTTGGCCAGAAAGAAGCTAGTCCTTGTTCTGCCCACTCAATCTTCTCTGTTGTTGAGTATGAATTGGCCTTAAGAAGCTTTTTACAAAGGGGCGAACTCCGCTGGCCAAATGTAAGGCCAACGCGGAAGTGACAATATTTGCAGTTCTCCCCCCATCCACTAGAGGCTGGCTGCAGAAAGGAGCAAGTTCCCATTGACTCCCATGTTAAAAATGACAACTTCACAGCAGAAAGAAACATGTTTTTACAGCTATGACAACTCTGAGGAAGGTGATTTTCTTCAACAACTCATGCGTTTAGATTTAATTTAAGCTTGAAATTATAAATAATAAGGAGCGTGTCCTTTTGATTGGCAGGTCTCAGTTGAGCTAGCGCTGGAGGCTAGCGGCTAAAGCGGTTAAAGGTAACGCTGCTTGGTCAAAAATGGGTTGAAATGATCACATTTCTTCCTTACTTTACCTTTTGATTATTAAAACCTGTTTTAATAAAAATTCACATAGTTTTAGTGAAAGTTATGGACCAACAAGGCTTCATGATTTTATTTGACAAAATTATTGAATCCTACTAGAAGGCACAGCGGTAGCAGATTCGTTCAACCGTGGTGTTCTGGCTAAAAGCGCCCGCTAACCTCCATTAGCTTCGGTTAGCTCCAGGATTAGCTCAGTTAGCTCGTAGCTACATCGGCTCAGTGTCAACCATCCGCCCCCACCTTCACAGCCCCAATCTCAGCTCCACCTCTTTGCCCATTTCTTGTATTTTCCGGGAGTGACGAGACGGCGGAAGATCGTGGAAGAGCCAAGATGGCGGTGGTGGAAACCCGCCCAGTTGGCTTCAGTTCAGCTCTTCAGAAACCTACGGGTGACGTCACGGAGGCTCCGTCCATCTTGTATATACAGTCTATGGTAAAGGCCAATAAATACTCCACCAGAACAGAGCAATTAGTTATTTTACCCAAGACTTAAAGTTCTGTCTGGCCAGAACATTTTAAATTAGCTTTCACCTGAATTTATTTATACGTAGGACGTCAGAAACATGATGCCGTTTGCTTAGTGAGTAAAAGTAAAACACACCACCTAATGTCCAGAATTGCAGTGAAACTTAAATCCCCTATGATTTCTTGGTATTGCTCCTTCTGACTAGAATATGGGAACTCTTAGGTTCTCCAAGCTCTTCCAGTATTGAGATTTGGCATGATATCTTCCAGATTTTAAAATTGTATCCAAGTAAATTCTTTTAATGACTCATGATGGCTAAAAAAAAGTCATGAACAAAACTGTGACCTGAAAGGTTTTTAAGCTAATCTTATATCAGCATGGATGAAGCTATGGGAAAGAGAAATCCTTCTAATAATCTAATCAGCAGACTGACTGCTATGAAAGTGGAGCAGGTTTGGTTGCAATGGTTGTCATTTTCTCTTGGCGAAAATTACTTTCAAAGAAAAGAACTTTGGAAGCAATGGAGGAAACTACTGCTGCTATGAATATTGCAGCTGAAATCAGTTTTCTAGTTTATCAAGGACTTCAAGGGGTTAAGCTCCAGTGAAGAAGGCTTTAGGATGCCCAAGAATGTCCAGCAAAACTCCAGGACTGTTTTCTCTCACAAGGCTGTATTGCCATTAGTGAAGAGCTTAGTCCGCATTGGCAGCAGGTAGATGTGAGTGCATCTACATGCACAGTAGAGCAGAGGGCTTTGGAAAAGACAACAAAGAACTTGTTTCTACCCAAGAAAGCCATCAAGTGGGGGTAGAAATTCTGCAGGAAATCTGAGATCAGAAGACTGGTGCAAAGTATGTGGTTGTTGCCCAAAGTCCTGCAGAATCCCTGTGGCGCTGACCAACATTTGGTTTTTGACCTTTTACTTAGAAACACCTATTGCATCCTGCCTTTTTCAGCTGGCAAGCTGGACTCTTTGATTTTGTAAAATGTAACCTTCAGATTAAATGTTGGAGCCTCTTTCTTAAAATAAGTTTTCTTAAAATATTTTTTTTTTCCTGGCATCCCAGTTATACCAGTTAGCTTATATCAAAAATATAATTATTGTGGATGAAGTCATTCTTGGTGTTCCGCATCTTTACAAACGCTCTCTTGGATCCTATAAAGGAAGGAAGGAGCGTTGGCGGTATTGTTTCCCTGTGGCTTAAAGCTGCATTGCGAGAGGAAACCCTGTCCTTTGGTGGAGAAGCACTGGCAGTAAAAACAAAAGGCGGCTCCCCGCCGTCGTCGTGTAGCAATCCCTGCTATCACCAATAGCTCGCAGGCCTCTGAGGACGTCTCCGGAAGCTCGGAGATTCGGGAACAACCGCTCGGACGCTGAAGCTCCTTGATGCCAGGAGGGGTCAGGGGTCAAGGGGGTCCCAAAGCGTCGGTCACCGCTCGCTGGATGAACAGCAGATCCAGCGAAGCAACCACATAGTGGTATTTTGTGTCAATCCCACTAAGAACCTCCTGGTGGTCCATCACAAGTCCAGCATAACATTTCCTCCTCCAGCAAGGTATTGGTGTAGTTAAGCTGTAAATCACTTCTGATTGGCTAATGGGTCCCTCATGATGACTCCTCTCCCAGAAGCTTCCACTGCTGAGTGCTTGTGATGTTTGAAAATACAAACAGAGCCAAACTCTCAAGGTCCCAGCCCAGCTGGCCATAGCAGAGTGGCCTGTGGCAGACAGAGGTACTGTTGGAGCGAGAAAACCAACCGTGCTTCTCGCCACAAGTGGTCGGAGTCCTGGAGCAGAAATGGAGCTAGGGTTAAAGAGAACAAACATAAATCATTGAATTGGTGGCTGACTAAATACTTTTTTACCCCATTCTAAATGCTTCAGACAGCACAAACCCAATAAGGAACAGAGAGAACCATCATTTAACAATAATGGTGCATTCTCTTTGTACTCTCTTTGATTTTCTGATCCAATGTACAAGACGAATGCCTGCTGAAGTAAGATAGGAACATTTTTTAATCACACTTTTTAATTTTAAACCAGTAAGGGACAAAGTAACGTAACATATTGTTTGAAAAGTGCCCCTATTACATTTAATACAAACATATTATTATCGGCTTGTATTGCTGCAAAACTTCGTTTTTTCTTCAACTTTTAATCTGCCCTTAGATAAAAATAGGTCATAAAAGTTGGAACTAAACCGTTAAATTAATCTAAAGTCAAACAGATCATTGGTAACTTTTAGGTCTTTATCAGCTTTAATAAGCAAAGAAAATGAAGCTCATCTTTTAATTAACTCTTCCTCAGTGAAAAGTGTGTAGTTGAGAGCTGATTATGTTGTAGATTTGTAGTTTATATCAGTCATATTCTGCAGTTTTCCGTTCATCAGTACCGAGTCGACAATAATCGGTGTTGGGTGTATATTTTTATCTTCCATCTTTAGGAAACTTTGAATGTTTCTTGTCATAAATCCTAAAAATGAAAAGAAACCTCCTCTTCCTCCTTAAGGAGCAGCTGTTTACTGAATGGAAAAGTTACAATTCAGTTTTTTTTTGCGGTTGTTTCATTGACATGGAAATTATTAGATTTTTTAATGACTAATGAGACTGATGCTATCGTGCCAGCAGTGACATATATTGAGGCAATCAACAAGAGCTCCAAAATCTGTTGCAATAATGAGGGCAATATGGCTCACCACCCAAGGCACCTTTCTGTTTGGGGAGGTTTCGCCTCTTCCAATGCACATGGTAAGGAGTGGAGGAAAGCACGGCCGTGCATAGAGGCTAGCTAATGGTGAAAATGGTATCTGACTCCTGCCTTCTGGGTTGGTGCTAAACTAAACTCTTAAATCCCTGGGGGAGGTTCTCTATTTCAGAATATAGAATTAAGATATAACCTGAATTTTAATAATCTACACGGAATAGAGATCCTTTAAAACACATTTTGAGATTCTTAAAACCGTTTTTTTAAAACACAAAATAGCATTTTCATTGCATTTTGCACAAGTTCTACCTTTGACTTAGAAGCGTAAAAACTGGGATCAAAAGAAACAGTTCATCCAGAGCGGGCCCTGTGCCAATGGGCGGACCGAGAGGGCTGGCCCCGCCCCTTCAGGTATCGGGCCCGCCCAAGACAGATTACAACGCCTGTTTAAATTAAGTTGCAACCATGCAATGTTTTGACCCAAGACAACCAGCAGAGGGTGCTGCAGGCTGTTAATCAGTACTTTATGGAGGCAGTAAAGAAGATACTTTGATATGGTTGTAAACCAAAATGGACAGAGCTTGGTTTAGTAAAAATAAGATTAAAGCTAGCACAAGCAGAGATGATGCTAACACAATTCTAGGCCTAGAGAGGCAAGTGCAACCTTGAGTGACATTCTGGTCCAGGCTCCATACCAGTCGGTGGTGGTAATGCAGTTTAATTCAATTTATTTATATATCGCCAATTCACAACACATGTCATCTCAAGGCACTTTACAAGAAAAGCCATTTCAATTACATGGTACAAACATGCCAATTAATCCTTCAGTTCATTATTCCAATCATTTTCAACGTTTTCTGTCTAAGGAAACCCAGCAGATTGCATCAAGTCATTGACTCCTCCTGGATCAATTGTTGTTTGCCCAGTGCATATAAACATCACAAAGAGGAAGGGCACTGCTGTGTTATTTCTTTAGACTAATATGAGCGTGCTAATGGTAGTTATGATGAAAATTATGTGAAAAATAAAGACAGGAAAGGAATTTACCAAGGTTTCCACCAGCAGATTACATTGGATTTTGGATGTAAGACTTGTTATGAACTAGCTATTTTACTGGAGGGCATGAACTGGACCCTTGTGGACGTAAAAGACAGTTTTTGTTCAAGATGGCTCTCTTCTGTCAATGATATGTGGCTTCGAACGGTGAATGCACATTATTGGTCGTTTATTGTGTCTAGAGGTATGATTGTATCTTTGACTGGCATACATAATTGGAATAACTGTATAAGTGGGTAAAAAACAGTATACAACTGCATAAAACCAACATTATAGGGAAAGAGTGCACTGGGAATCCTACGCAAGTTGAAATATCGCAGTATTTTGCCATATCGATATTTTGTCACACCTCTAATCACAATAACACAGGAGTGCATGGATGCAGGGTTTGGTAGGACTTCCAATGTCATATTTGGTAACTTGGATCAACGTTTGCTTTTCTCTATGGCAACAACTGTTATCATAACTGATATCATCATTGCAACATCCATTTTTTTCTAATATTGTACAACCCTAGATTTTATACGAGAGGTTGAGTCTCATCTATTTCTGCCCAAGAACTGGACAGACCTAAACATCTACCAACAGGAACTTCTTCAACAGTCTCGAACAGTCCAGTGATCAGTGGATTTCCCAGCATGTTGAAGAACCGAGTCACAAGGGTAAGTGACAATGAACCTGCCTTCAGAAAGCTCCAAAGAAAATATGATCCAGAAACCACGAGCTACCACAGGATAACAGTAACAAAGCAAAAGGATTTCTTCTTGTTTGTTTATTCCCTCGTTGGTTTCCCACTTTGCTTATCCTGCTTCTGTAGAGTAGAAACTCTCTGCTCTCCTCCTGGGATCAGACTGTTCCCTGTCTGTCTGATGGGGAAATCCAGTAGGTCACAGCTGGCTGTGAGCCCACAGATAGAGCTGATTCCCAGCATCCTCCCACAGCTGTCTCAGATCCCGGTCCAGTTCTCCTCCCCTGCCCAAGAGGTCAACCCTCCATCCATCACTTCACCTCTGGGACACAGAACACCAGCCTTCCCCTGCCAGCTTTCTACACATAGAAATATGATCCATTGCTGTGCTTTTATTTGGAGACGGATATTTAACCCAGCAAAGAAGGACTTCAGTGTATTATACTGTTTTTGGGGAAATTGTGGCAAACATCTTAATTTTGCAATTAAGTGTCTGTTACTGGGATTTAAAACTGAATTTCTTTCATGGGTTTCATGTTGCAGGACACAATAAAAATGACCGGAACCAGGTTTGAAAATAATTTAAATCTAACTTTAAGTGTATAAAAGCACTAAACTAACTCCTGTCATATGTTTTAAAAAAGAAAGTGCTGAAGTGGCACTTAATTCCAGTTTCCAGTGTGGCAGCGGAGCGTGGATTCAGCCTTCAGAACATCTTGAGCACAACAAACCATGAGAAGTCATCTGTCTGATGCACAAATCGAAAACGTCATGGCAAAAACCTCTGCAACAATCCCACTATTTGATTACGCACAAATTCAGTTCCATGCGGAGCAAGAGAAACATGTGAGACTGTGCGTTTAGGCTACAGCAGGTATTCGTTTAATTTCATTTTTTTATATGTAGTTCTCTGTTCAGCTGGTTTGGTTTGAATATTATTTAAAATGAATAAAAAATAAATACTATTGAATATGTATTTAAATATTATCATATCTAAAAATAGATGGGTAAAAATAGATTGACAGGATTTTTTTTACCCTGTCCGTCAAGATGACAGACAAAAAGCATGTATAGTGTGACCTCTGTTTGACCGAGCTTTTCACCCTATCTCTGAGGGAGAGCCCAGACACCTTGCAGAGGAATTTCACTTCAGCCGCTTGTATCCATGATCTTGTTCTTTCGGTCTCTACCCAGGGCTCGTGACCATAGTTGAAGGTAGGAATGTAGATTGTCCAGTAAATCGGTGGCTTTACCTTTAAGCTCAGCTCTCTCTTCACCGCGACAGACCGGTATATATACCTCGCATCACTGCATAAGGCAGGACCAATCCACTTATCTATCTCCTGGTCCATTTTCCCCCTCATTCAAGAACAAGACCCCAACATACTCATACTCTTCCACTAGGGGCACAACCTTGTCCTCGAGAAGGCACTCTACCCTTTTCCGGCTCAAAACAATGGCCAGCTGCTTTGGTGAAAGCTGGAGATCACAGTCTGATTAAGCCAAAGAAACCACAACATCTGCAAAAAGTAGAGACCTGATCCTTATGCCACCAGAACGGATTCCCTCAACACATTGGCTGTGCCTGGAAATCTTCTCCATAAAGGTTATTAACAGAACAGGGCAATGGGCATTTGCTCCTGTGATTGCAAAACAAGCTCAAATCCTCAGCCAGTTGGTGTGAGATGTTTGTGCTGTTGGTTTTTCTCCAAACATGATGCTCTGCGTTTTGGCCAAACAGCTTTACTTTGGTCCCATCTGTCAAAAGAACTTTGCTCCAGAAATCTTGTAGTTGTAGATGGGAACTGTCAGACAATCAGCACCCTCAACGTTTGTCTAAAGAGAAATGTCGACAGTCATACAGAGTTCTCCTCTTAGCAGGTCCAACTGCTACCTGGACCTCATCAGATGTCACTGCTCCCCTTCCTTCTGACATCTGGAAGAAGAAAACGCTCGGCTGAATCAGCCTCAGTCCTCAGGCAACAAGGCAGCTAAATTCTAGATTAAACTTACCAGAAAGATATGTTTTAATGTTTGATACATACATTGCATGGTTCATCTACACTCGGCCCAATGTCCTTTTTTAACTTTTTCTTTTAACTGTGTGTGTGCATGGGAGACGGGTTGGGGGTAGGGGGGTATAACTGTGACCATGCTTTTAAATCTGTGGGGGAGGGAAGGGAAGGTGGTTTTATGTGGGGTCATTTTAATCTGTAAAGCACTTTGTGATGCAACTTCTTGGATGAAAAGCGCTTTATAAATAAAGTTTGATTTGATGTGATTTGAAATGTCAAATAAAATTACTTCTACATGTTTTGGAACTGTTTACAAACAGAGATGATGCTAACACAATACTAGGCGTTTTACAAACCAACATCTCTTATGTGATGAATTTAAACAGCATCCTGTGTCAACGCTTTCCGTTTCTACAGGGAGAAAACAGAGCGCGCCGATCTAATCCATCCTGAATCAAACATGCAGTGCAAACATACATTTCATGCCCAGTCAAAGTACAGAGGTGAAAACATTTCAAAGAGGAGCTGCACCAATATCTCAGAGTGATGGGAAGATCTACGAATGGTGCTGGACTTCTGTTTTTGAGCTCTAGATGATCAGACACAAAGACATGGAGTATCTCGGGGCTGAGCTTCTCTGATTCATTATCAGAAACGTTTGAATGGGTTCGGTGTGGTTTCAACGCACACAAACTTCTCACCCCTAACCCTGACCTTCACCTTAACCCTAACCCTAGACCTGTGTGATTTCAGAACCAAACTCTGCTCCCTAAAACTCGTTGCTGCTGGGAGTGTGTGCATGCCTGGTTGTTGGCCCTGTGGTGGACTGACATCATGTCCAGAGTGTAACCCCGCCCTTCACACAGAGACCCCTGGAGAAAGACCCCCCCGACCCTGCAAGGATAACGTTTTTTCAGAAAATGGACGGCTGGTTTGGCTCGGATTCGGAGCATCATAAAGAACATTCTTCCCAATATGAATTGTTCTGATCACATGAGGTCTCAATCTTTATACACGCCACTTTGGTACACTCATAGTAATTTCTCAAAGCTGCCTGTAATTTGAAGTAGGATTTTTGGTGCAGGACTACTGCTAAATTTACCTTTTTTTTTACTGTTTCCAGAATTTTAGTGTAACACTGAGCTCATGTGTTTATCTCCCATTTACCACTTTGATCAGCTCAGATGATTGATAAAAATGATTAACAAAAATCTTAATAAATATTTGCATGCAGCTTGGTGGATGTGTATAACATCCCCAGCATTCATGTGTTTTTTAAATCAACATGATATATTCACGTTTCACCCTCCCTCCGTCTTTAAAACAGACTTCCAGCTGCCCTGTCTGCAGGGCTCCCTTTCATCATGCTGAATCCATTGCTCACCATTTTTATACTTTCATCACCCTCACAATAAGTGAGGCATCCTGGCGACATTACGCAACAAGCTGAAACACTATTACCTCATTGTCCCATTTTTGCATAGCGGCGAAGGCAGGTACAGTGTCTTCCAACGCCCCAATCCGACGGATTTAATCATCCCCACACACGACTGAAGCTCGCTGTGACATCCTTCCACTACCAGACAGCCAAGTCACACTGGCTGGGCACCTCTAATTATTTCATGCCCCTTGGTTCTGTGAGTACAGGACGATATGGTGGTATAGTGTTGGAGAAGAATGAGGCTGATTGACAGCCAGCCCCCATCCCACAGGAGCTCATTAGGCTTCCTGACTAAAAGCTAGTGGGCACCCTCATGCTGCTCTTGCTGCCTTCTTCCTCTGGTCCTCCTTTTAGTCCTACATTCAGTAAGTTGGAGAAAGAAACGCCTGAACTCAGCTGCAAGCTGAGAGTGAACTTAGTGTGCTCTTATCTCATCTGATCTGAGGATCAGCTTGCAGTAAAAGTTTCTCTTTTGGAGATCTCGCTTTCATTTGGACTTTTTTTCCCTTCTTCTCTCGCTCATCTCAGCCCCTACGACTCTTTTGCATTTCGGTTTTTGAGAGTTCTCCCTCTTTGCTTGCCGTCTCTGCCGTTCTCTTTCTATTTCTTGTTGGTGCTCTTTTCTCCCTGTCTCCCGGGGTGATATAAGGCAGTGGTATGGGTTCTGAGAAGCCCTTGAAGTGTTAGGTCCTCTGAGAACACTTTAAAAGGCCATTTCATCATGTTCATGAAGCAGCACTTGAGACCAAGCTCAAATATGACTTATATGAAACTAGCATAAACTCCCTGGAAAGTTTTGTTGCAGCCTTTGCAGTTATTCACTGCTTTTCTGAGAGGTGGAGATGCACTCGTGGTGTCCGTTTGTAGTCTTGCAGTCAGTTTCCAACAGATCTTCTCTTATGTCCCAGATCAAGGAAGAGGGAAAGCAAGTTTCTGACGGACATCAAACTGCAGGCCACAAACACTGCAAGTCTTCTAAGAAATGCAGGGATTGTGGGGTGCAAAGGCTCCCACTTTGCAATTTGACATGCCAATTAGACACAGATGGAAGGATGGATGTGAGGCTCTCCTGTTTCTAATCCGCTTCCTAAACTGGGAGGACTGCAGACAGATTTGCTTCACTCGCTGCCCTTCATCTGACACATCTGTCAGTCGGGTGTAGACGACGGGAAACCAACAGACCAGCAAAGTTGTCTGAAAAAAAGTGTTGCAGTCGCAAAATTAATTCTTCTTTAATAATAGTTAGATCATCTTAAACCGAAGGGGGAAAAAAATGACATTTTTAATTTGGGAACATATTTTCAGTGCGAGATAAAATAAAAAAAAGCAGAACTCCTGCTATTTAACTGTAAAAACCACCGTTTGACAGCAGAACAGCACTAAGAGCCTCCTGTTAGATTTCATAAAGTTGGAGCACACAGGCAGCGGTCCACAGCATCACAGATCCTCCAACATACCTAACAGTGGGTAGAAGGTCATTCTTCACATATTCATGCTTTGTTGTCTCTTCACTGCCGTTCTCTAACAGTGAGCTTTGGGGATTTTTCCACCTCCGTGACCATCCAGTACACTCTGCTTGGTAGCAAGGAAAACTTCTCATCCAGCCTTGTTTGCTACAGTTCTGGATGTTTTATATGTTTGATTGTCGTTCTGAACAAGTTTAGAGGAGCAGCTATTTTCCCTTAGCCATATCCTAATTTGGGAAGACCAACGCATATCCATCATAATTGAATGACGTTTTCTTGTTTTTCCCCATTTTGAAAAACAAAAGAGAAATGGGTCTTTGTGTCATGCCAACAACTGAAACAAAAAAAAACACAAAAAAAACAACAACAATGGCTTGAGACGCAGGCGAAGGTATAAAAAAAAAAAAAGAGGAACCGCTTGCCTAAAACTTGCAACCAATGGTAGCTACGTGCTACAGCAACAGCTATGCAGGTGCTTCACTTGTCAGACTTTCAGTCAGAAGTGTCACTAAATGGTGAAGACCAGGACCCAAATGCAGGAAAGACGCAGGAGCCTATTAAATAAAATAAAGTTATTAATGAATAGTTAATACATTCTCTATTAAATTAATACGTTTCTTCACTAAATACATAAAAGGAAAAGGAAATTTATTGGGGAGCTTGTTTTGTCAATCAGTTTTAAATTTATTAAATTTTTTGTTTGTTTGTTTATTTATTTATTTAATTTTTTCAGGATTTATTTCTATTTGTTTGTTTCAGGATTTTGTGGATTTTTTTATTTCAGGGTGCATGTATTTAATTTATTTCAGGTATTTCATGTATTTTATTTCATGTATTTTTATTTGTTTTTTTCAAGGCAAGGCAATTTTATTTGTATAACACACTTTCAACAACAAGGTAATTCAAGGTGCTTTACATAATTAAGCGGTAAAATAAAAATAGCAGTAAAACACAGACAAAGCATATAAAGTAAAAACAGCAATAAAGCAAGAATAAAGCATATGATGTAGAAACAGCAAGAAGCATAAACAAAACATGATACATGAAAGCATTACTCTTTTTTTGTACAGCTGAGGTTTAGAACCTTTTAAAGTCCATTTTATTTACTGATCTAAAATCCTGGATGTGAAAAAGGGTGTACTTTCTTTTTACCCTGACTGGACATAAAACTATGCGCCAAACCATTAATGAGCGGTAATTGATTTTGTTTGATTCAGTTCGAAACCTTTCCTAAGACACAAAGTCTTAAAATCGAGCTGATATCCAGAGTCCTGCACCACCGTATTATCCACCACTGCCGCATCTGAAATGACACGTCTTTGATTTTAGCGTGAACGAGCTCTTCGCTTGAAACATCAAACAACTCATAAAGTAACAGCAATAAAGCAAGAATATGTAGAAACAGCAAGAAGCATAAACAAAACATGATAAATGAAAACTTTACTCAATGGCAGCTCTAAACAGATATGTTTTTAGTTGTGATTTAAAAGAACTCAGTGTTTCAGCAGCTTTACAGTTTTCTGGAAGTTTGTTCCATATTAGAGGAGAATAGAAACTGAAAGCTGGAGGACCTGAGTGGTCTGGGGGGGGGGGGGGTGTTGGTATAGTAACAGTAGATCTTCAACATACTGTGGTGCTAATCCATTCAATGATTTATAAACTAGTAAAAGTATTTAGAAGTCTATTCTCTGAGCTACAGGGAGCCAGTGTAAGGACTTTAGAACTGGGGTGATGTGCTCTACTTTCCTGGTTCTAGTGAGGAACACGAGCAGCAGCGTTCTGGATCAGCTGCAGCTGTCTGATTGACTTTTTAGGCAGACCTGTGAAGACGCTGTTGCAGTAATCAATCCGACAAAAGATAAACGCATGGATGAGTTTTGCGAGGTCCTGTTGCGACATCAGTCCTTTAAACCCTTTCAGGGTTTATTCATTTATTTCAGGGTTATTTATTTATTTACACATCTATTTATTTATAAAAAAAATTTGTTATTCATTTACTAATTTCCTAATTGTGGTCTATTTGTGACACTTTTTTTCAGACAGTGAGAGAAATTAGTTGCATGTGTTTTTTATTTGGCGTATGTAAAGTTCTGGCATCAACTGTGTACTGTATGGTATATTTCCAAAAATGTGACTAAAAGTTTCACAGAGGATGGATGATAAAAGGGCTCCTAAGACAGAGCTCTGGGGAACACCACTGACGACCAGTGAGGCTTGTGAGAGCCGAACTGGTTCTAATTCGGCTTTTGCGGATCAATAACTTTCTATCTGAGCATTGCTTTTAGAAAACCGACACATCAGTGCAATCACAGCAAGGTAGACTGCTGCGAGCTACAATCGTATTTTCCTCAAAACGAGCCGTCCTCTGTGCGGGGAGACTTGCATTAGCCTCTATGCCGAGCCTGCCGGTGCGCGAATGCCCAGGGACCGTCTACAAATTGCAAGACCGAAAAAATACGACAAAGAAATATTCAATTACTTCACCTAGGACAGGTGTAGTCTCAACATAATTATATATATATATATATATATATATATATATATATATATATATATATATATATATATAAACACAGCAAATATAAACTCTTTTCCATTGATCTTACTACAACAAATAGCTGTTTAAATGTTTTGTAAGTAATTTTAGGAATGTTTTTATCATTTTTATGTTTTTGTAGATCCCTAAAATGAATTTCTGGCGTATTTTCCCAAAGTATGAGTTGTAGTATGATCAAGGGGAGATGGTTCATATATCCTGTGAATTTGGTGACACCACAGCATGTTATAATGCAGTTATTGCATATTTAATACGTTTGTGAATACAAAAATATCACCAAAATGAATTTTGAGCATATTTTACCCAAGTATGAGTTGTAGTATGAACAAGGGGAGATGGTACATGTGTGCCATGAGTTTTATGGCACCACAACATGTGATTTATAAAAATAATCCCAAAATTCTGTTTTCCACTATAGACATTTTTAACTTTACTACTAATGCATATCAGAAAACCCCCTCAAATGCTCTTTGTGAGGAGTTCGCAGACCACTTCAGAGGGAAGGTAGACACCATCAGATGTAATATTTTATCTTCTCAGTGTAACATGGCTTTAGACAAATCTGAATGTGTGTCTTTACCAGAGGAAATGCTGGACAGTTTTGTCCTGGTAGAAGCTGGGACTCTTGAGAAAGTTTTCTCCTCAGTGAGGCCCACCACATGTGTTTTGGACCCGATTCCCACTTCCTTCTTTAAGCAATTTTATGAATCTTTTGGGGATGAGATTTTAACCATGAGTAATTGCTCCCTTCAGACGGGGGTCTTTCCTGCCGCCTTTAAAGGGGCGGTAGTGAGGTCCCTGTTGAAGAAGAGCAATTTAGATTTTAATGATTTAAACAACTTCTGACCGGTATCTAACTTACCATTTCTAAGCAAAGTTTTAGAAAAACTTGTTTTAATTCAACTTAATAATTTTATTAACGCTCATAATGTCCTAGATAAATTTCAGTCTGGTTTTAGGGTGAACCACAGCACAAAGACGGCTCTTTTAAAGATTTTAAATGATTTTAGATTAAACTATGATGCACAGAGGGTGACAGTGTTGGTTCTACTGGATCTAAGCGCTGCCTTTGATACAGTAGACCACACTATTCTTTTAACCCGTTTAAAACAGATTGGCCTCTCTGGTGCTGTTCACAAATGGTTTACATCCTATCTCACAGACAGGACTTTTATGGTAAGTTTAGATACCTGCTCTTCTAGGGTCCACAGGATTACATATGGTGTGCCCCAGGGTTCAATTTTAGGCCCAGTGCTTTTTACCTTTATATGCTCCCTCTTGGCAGCGTCATTGGAAGACATGGAGTTAACTTTCACAGTTATGCTGATGATACACAGCTGTACATCTCCATGTCTCCCGATGACACACGGCCAATGGATGCACTTTTTAACTGGATTTTAGACATTAAATCCTGGATGGCAGAAAACTTTCTACAGCTCAACCAGGACAAAACTGAAGTTTTAGTCATCGGTCCTGAGGCTCAGAGAGAGAAACTTTTACCAAAACTACAATCACTGTCTTTTAATCCTTCTTTACAAGTGAAGAACCCGGGCGTGATTTTTGACTCTGAGCTGACTTTTATTCCTCACATAAAAAATGTTACCAAAATAGGTTTTTATCACTTAAAGAACATCGCCAGAGTCCGCCCCATTCTCTCTCGGGCCAATACGGAGACACTGATGCATGCTTTTATCACCAGTAGGATTGATTACTGTAATGGCCTGCTTTCTGGTCTTCCCAAAAAGTCTACCTCAAGTTTACAACTTTTAAAGAATTCAGCAGCACGCGTCCTGATGAAGACCAGGAGGCGGGGACACATTACACCTGTCTTAGATTCACTGCATTGGCTCCCCGTATGTTTTAGGATCGAATTTAAGATTCTTTTAATAATTTTTAAGTGTCTTAATGGTCTTGGGCCTTGTTATCTCTCAGAGTTGCTTCTACCGTATGAACCTTCGCGGTCTCTGCGCTCCTCTGGCAGCTGTCTCCTTGTCACCCCAAAAGTCAGGACATACACTCATGGTGAGGCGTCTTTCTGTTATTATAGCCCACATCTCTGGAACAGGCTGGCAGAGAACCTCAGGGCTGCAGAGAACATTCATGTTTTTAAGAGCAGGCTCAAGACTCACCTTTTTAACATAGCTTTTAACTGATTATTATTTATTAAATCTGTTTAATTGCTCTGCATGTTTTATTTGATTGAATTCTTTTTAGTTTAGTTTTTAGCTGGTTATTTATCAATTATTGTTTATCTGCTTTCCATTTTTATTTGATCATATCTTATAATTGTTTTAATTGTAATATTTTAACTTATTTTAGTTTTCCTTCCAGTGTTTCCTCTGTGGGAGCCCTCTGCCTCGGGGGCGGTGGTCTGCTGTGGCTGCCTTGGTGCTCTCCAGGTGGTGCTTGGGTGGAGGTGGGGGTACCAGCCCTCCCTCCTCTGGGCTCCCTGGGTCAGTGCCTTGGCTGCTGCTGTTGATCTGCTGCTGCCGGTGTAGATGGCTCCCATGATGACGTTTCCTGGTTCATCTGTACTCAGCCCGTTCTGCTTTTGTTAATGTGCTGTTGTTTATTGTTGCTTTTATGCATGGAGGGGGGGGGGGGGTCATTTTTAATCTGTAAAGCACTTTGAGAAGCTTTGTTTTGATTTGAAAAGCGCTTTGTAAAGTTTGATTTGATTTGTTATTGCACTATTAGTTTTTTGAATGATAAAAAAAATTCCTAAAATTACTTACAAAACATTTAAACAACTATGTCTTGTAGTAAGATCAATGGAAAAGGGTTTATATTTGCTGTGTTTATATATATATATATATATATATATATATATATATATATATATATATATATATATATATATATATATATATATATATATATATATATACACACACACACACACACACACACACCACACCTGGAATTGAATATCTTTGTTGTATTTTTTCGGTCTTGCAATTTGTAGACGGTCCCTGCGCATTCGCGCACCAGCAGGCTCTGCATAGAGGCTAATGCAAGTCTCCCCGCGCGGAGGACGGCTCATTATGAGGAAAATACGATTGTAGCTCGCAGTCTACCTTGCTGTGATTGCACTGATGTGTCAGTTTTGTAAAAGCAATGCTCCGATTTTAAGTTATTGATCCGCAAAAGCCGAATCAGTGAATATTTTTCCAACTTTTCGGAGCTTCTTCTTCTTTTTCCCCCAAAAGACGTCGTAATCTGTCATTGGCTGTTTGGCTCGCCAGTATGCAGTCTCCTGGTTGGCCGTTAGGGGCACGAATTTGACTGGCCTTCAATCCGTAAAAACGTTTTGTGGTTGTAGGTTTTTGTTTTGCAGTGTTGCACACGAGACCGAGATGTCTCACTCGTACAGATATTTTGTATGGCGAAACTTTTACGGGTACAAATGTAATTTGCACACACAGAAAAAAACAACTACGAAACCGATCTACATGTTTGCAAATAATATTTCTGCAGACAAAGGTTTCTTGCACAGCCACAAAATGTTTCTGCGAGTTCAGATTTTTTTTTTTTACAAGCACGACTTGTATTATACAACTACAAAACATAATTTCACATGCTAAATCTTTTTGCACACATGCAAAATCTTTTTGTATGCACAAATCGTCTGTGGCAGGATATTGAACCCATAATGATATCTGATGATTTATGATATCTGGTCAGTTTTTTGTTTTTTCTCTACAATTGTTAGGATGAAACCCTCCTGTCTATGGTAACATTCTGCCTGATTGATTTCTTTGGGTTATTTATTTGAACTT
The DNA here is from genome assembly GCA_963556495.2 of Valencia hispanica. NCBI lineage: Eukaryota > Metazoa > Chordata > Actinopteri > Cyprinodontiformes > Valenciidae > Valencia > Valencia hispanica. Next base: position 56,597,370 of record OY747703.1, read on the forward strand.
GGTTTCCTTCAGAGCTATTTGCCGTCTGTCTTCCAATCATTGAAAGAAGTTCCTGTTTGAGCTCATATGAATCAGCCTGCAGAGTCACTTCTTTTACTTCCTGAACTGCATGAAGAAGCCTGTGAGGCTCATCGGCGTCTGGTGGAAACACTGCTGTTGATGGCAAAATGAAATCTCAGTTTTATATGTGATTAATGATATTTATGACATTTGTTTGTCTTGGGTTTAGCAGTAAGAAATTAATGATGGATTTTGGAAGGCCATAAACACAGTCTGTATTTGGTGCCAAGCCGTTGGTTAAATATAAATTAAGAAGAAAGCGGAAGATCAATGGACTCAGTCACTCCCAAATCCCTGTTACTTTATGAGTTGTTTGATGTTTCAAGCGAAGAGCTCGTTCACGCTAAAATCAAAGACGTGTCATTTCAGATGCGGCAGTGGTGGATAATACGGTGGTGCAGGACTCTGGATATCAGCTCGATTTTAAGACTTTGTGTCTTAGGAAAGGTTTCGAACTGAAACAAAATCAATTACCGCTCATTAATGGTTTGGCGCATAGTTTTATGTCCAGTCAGGGTAAAAAGAAAGTACACCCTTTTTCACATCCAGGATTTTAGGTCAGTAAATAAAATGGACTTTAAAAAGGTTCTAAACCTCAGCTGTACAAAAATACACAGATTTCACACATGTTCTTGTTAAACAATGATAAACCAAAATGGAAGAAAAAATAAGGACACCCTATTATTTAGCAACTTGTAGAACCGAATTTCTCACATTGCTGTGCACCACTCAGGGCCCACATTGCTTCAGCTGTCGGACAGGTGGTCTCACAGACTACTTCATGGGGTCTTTGGTTGTCTCCTTTCATGCTGTGATGCATTATGGTCAAATATCTCATTAGCTCAGATACTTTTAGGTGTAGGTATACCTAAAAAGTCGATCAGACAGCTGCAGCTGATCCAGAACGCTGCTGCTGGTGTTCCTCACTAGAACCAGGAAAGTAGAGCACATCACCCCAGTTCTAAAGTCCTCACACTGGCTCCCTGTAGCTCAGACAATAGACTTCTAAATACTTTGACTGGTTTATTAATCATTGAATGACTTAGCACCAAAGTATGTTGAAGATCTGTTATCACTATACCAATCCCAGAGAACACTCAGGTCTTCTGCTTCCAGTCTAGCACCTTGAATTGCCTTGTTGAAAGTGTGCTATACAAAAAAAAAAAAAAAAAAGTTGCCTTGCCTTACTTAGCATCCCTAGAATCAGAACCAAACATGGAGAAGAAGCTTTCAGCGTCTATGCTCCTCTAATTTGGAACAAACTTCCAGATAAATGCAAAACTGCTGAAACACTGAGTTCCTTTAAAACCCATCTGTTTAGAGCTGCCTTGGATTAATTGTGTAATAACTGGAAAGTCATAATGGTCATATTTTAATGTTCTTTATGTCTTCAATGTTGTGCTTTTTTGTTTTGTTGCTTTTTATTTTTTCCACTGTTCACCTGAAGCACCTGGTGCCCCTTTTCCACTAGGCCCAACCTCGGTCGAGTCAGCACGTATTTAGCGCCTTTCCACTACCTTTGTCTGGGCCGAGTTGACCCCTTTTTTCGGACTACCTCTGTCTCAGTCTGAAACGGGCCGTCGCGACCCAACACGCCCACCTACGGACTGATTGATCCAGTAAAGTGAAGTCACTTTCACGCCTACATACGTAGTGGTAGCTACTGATTGGCCGGGCGGTGTGAGGTGATGTTTCAGAATGGTGACGCATGGCTTCCAGTGAGTTCAAAACATTGCTATTGTTGTTGGTTTGCAACATACAAGGAAAACAATACATTGAAATTAAACAGTCAGGACAACTTCCCTTCTGCAATACACAGCCTTGCCGGTACATTTATTGATTACACATACCTGTCTCTGGGCAGATTCAAAGTACAGACAATCAATTAGCAACCCACAGCTTACAGTTTTTTATTTATTTGCCTTGCCTCATCTTTAGAGATGAGATGTTTCACCTTCAGCCCAACTAAACAAGTCTGATTTATTCAGTCTTTTCCTGCCCTGTTATGGAAAGTGCTGCAGGTGAAACTCCAAAAATTGTTTTTATTTTATAGTTTCCAATACATCTCATTTAAACACTTAAAAGGGCAAAGAACAAAGGATACAATAAACAAGACAAATAAATTACCCTAAGGATGACAAGAAAATTATACCATATACTCTCAAGACAAGGCCCATATGCAATAAGGCCTACACACAACGACACCCCCAAATAAAACGCAGACCCACACACACACACACACACACACACACGAGAAATATGATATAGAGTCATTACATGCAAAGCGAGATATTTCAAGCCTTTATTTGTTATAATTTTGATTATGGCTCAGAGTTTATGAAAACCCCAAATTCAAAATCTCCGAAAATTTGAATATTACATGAGATCAATAAAACAAGGATTTTAAATAGAGAAATGTCAAACCTCTGAAAAGTATAATCAGTCATATGTACTCAGTACTTGGTCTGGGCTCCTTTTGCATCAATTACTGCCTCAATGCAGCGTGGCATGGATGCTATCAGCCTGTAGCACTGCTGAGGTGTTATGGAAGACCAGGACGCTTCAATAGCGGCCTTCAGCTCTTCTGTATTATTCCGCCTCATGTCTCTCATCTTTCACTTGGCAATGCCCCATAGATTATCTATGGGGTTCAAAGGTCAGGCCACTTTTGCTGACCAATCAAGCACAGTAATCCCACGGTCATTGAATTAGGTTTTGGTATTTTTGGCAGTGTGGGCAGGTACCAAGTCCTGCTGGAAAATGAAGTCAGCCTCTCCATAAAGCTCGTCTGTGGAAGGAAGCATGAAGTGCTCCAAAACGTCCTGGTAGATGCTGCATTGACTCTGGACTTAATAAAGCTCAGTGGAGCAACACCAGCAGATGACATGGCTCCCCAAATTAACACAGACTGTGGAAACTTCACTTTGGACTTCCACCATCTTGGATTGTGTGCCTCTCCATTCTTCCTCCAGACTCTAGGACCTTGGTTTTCAAATGAGATGCAAAATTTGCAGTTATTTTTTCCTGTAGCCCCAGTAGGACGCCTCTGACGTTTGTTGTTCAGGAGTGCATTGACAAGAGGAATAGGATGTTTGAAGCCCATGTCCAGGATCCGTCTGTGTGTGGTGCCTCTTGATGCACTAACTCCAGCCTCAGTCCACTCCTTGTAAAGGTCCCCAACACTTTTCAATGGCCTTTTCCTGACAATCCTCTCCAGGCTGCGCTCATCCCTGCTGCTTGTGCACCTTTTCCTTCCAGACTTTTCCCTTCCACATAACTTTCTATTAGTGTGCTTTGATACAGCACTTTGGGAACATCCAACTTCTTTTTCAATTACCTTTTGAGGCTTTCCTTCCCTTTCATAAGCTGTAAGCCATAATCATTAAAGTTATAACAAATAAAGGCTTGAAATATCTTGATTTGCATGTAGTTAGTCTATGTCATATTAGTTTCCCCTTTTGAGTTGAATTACTGAAATCAGTTCACTTTTGCACGATATTCCAATTTTTTGACTTGCACCTGTACATGTCATGTTTGCGTATTTAAGGACCCAAATGCAGCAGTAAAATAGAATAATTTATTTATAACAAAAAACTAGAACTTACAGAACTCAGGAAACCAGAAAATGCAGCAACGAGGAAAACCAGGAACCAGACAAGGGAGACTGACGACAGACCAGTGAGTAGTGAATGAAAGGGAGCTGTTTAAATACTGAAGAGGGAGTGAGGAAATGACAGAGAAACCTGAGGACCAATTAGTGGGAAGCAGATGTAGGTGAGGGAAATTAGTGAAACTATGTCAGGAGCAGAGTGGCAGCGAGACAACAAGAAAGGGAAGACTGGCAAGGGAAACAGAAAACTTCCGTAAATAAGAAACTAGAAACTAACTAAAGATAAGATGTCTAAGATGGAATCTAAGGGGAAACTTAAGGGAGCCCTGGAGAACAAAAAGAAATAAAAACTGGAAGAAGAAATAAATTAAGAAACTACCCAATGAGAAATCAACCTACAAGAAAAGGGATTCTTAAAAAGGACTAACTAATAAGAGAAATAAGTATAACAGAACTAACTGGGACAAATAATAAAAAGAGGAAGAAACAAATAAACACACAAAGGCAGGTAAAACATCTAAAGGAGTGAAGAAGTATGGGACGGAGGAAGTGCCAAAACAACAACACCAAGGAATAAATTAAAATGATTAAGGAATCAGGAAAAGAACTAAAACCTCACATCATAACAGTATATAAATAAAGGATGGTATGGTATGAACTTTAACAAGTCATCTGAAGCCTGTAGAAATTAAGAAGGCTGTGAGTCTTGCACAGTATTCCTGAAAAGATTCCTTGAGTAATTCAGGTAGAAAAAATATTCGAGGCAAATAAGTTCCCTGAAGTACTCATTAAATTTTTTATTTCCATACTGCTCGTCGGCCCGGATAGTTATTTCAGTTTGACTATGCCCTCGCTAACGATGACGTTCCATCCGTATGATTATTTCGGCTACACAACCCAATCACTCAGCTTATGCTAACGTATCTAAAGCGATGATGGATGTAATGACAGAAATGATCGCATTAAGAAGAGTAAAGAAGAAACACAGTAACCAAAACAAAAGATAACTATTAAAAGTATGGGACCACTGCTAGCTAAACAGAGAGAAATTCAAAGTACAGTGTGTTTGTTGCAAAACTGAACTAGTGTTCCACAACATCCTCAATGCTGCAACATCTTAAAAGCATCCACTGCAACGCCGCGGGTTCGCCAGCCCGTTTGTCGCCTCGAATTGACAGGTGATATTTTATTTCAGCATTGCAAAAGTATATAACCCAAAGCAGTTATTGCAAGTGCAGATGAATGTGTGTACATTTTTGTAAACACCACACAAGTAATTAATTTTTTTAAAGCTTTTTCATGTTGACCTTAAAATAGCCTCGAGTCATAAAACTTAAATAACTGCAAAATGTCTTCAACATCTTTTCTGATAACTCGATTAGTTGTCAGAATACTCACTAGGTAATTCGATTAAGAAAATACTCGACAGCTCCAGCCCTGATGCATAGTCTGACCTTTCTGTGACGTCCACTCTTGGGAAGATTGGCATCTGTCCTGAGTTGTTTCCACTTGTGAACAATCTTTTTCTTGGGACTTTACGTACTATCGCAACAGACGTGCCGTCGCCGACATGACGTATCCCACTAATTTACATCAAAGTGCAGCGAAGCGATGTAGTACCACCAAAAATGCGGAAGGGTAAATTCGCTGATTCTTGGCAAGAAATTGAGGATTTTAAACAGAGGCTGAAGTTTGTGGTTGAAAACAACCAAGAGGCTTATTTTATGTTTTGTAAAAAGATCAGTGTCGCATAAGTGGGCATCAACATGAGTAGGATAGCCACAAAACCGCCACCATTTGCGGCCGTGAACATATGCAGCAATCAATCGCCAGTTTTGGTTTTAAAGCTGGTACAGCAGGAGCAACTATGGCACCTGGAACACCAGTGTGTACACCTTTTCCAACAACGAGACCCCCTCCACAGCGAGGACTTCGACCCTTTCGTCTGCCGCATCCAACCACAGAGAGGCGCTAGCGGGCACACCAATGCAGCGGGCTGAGGTGATTAGGTGTTTATACACAGCGGTTAACCACCACTCACTGAACTCTAACAAGTGAATTCATTGAATTTTCCAGGCTTTTTTCTGATTTGGTTATTGTACAAAATAGTAATAAAGTGATAAAGTCTTCATTTTTTATTAGAGAAGGTCTTAAATATAGTCTTGAAGGGTATTAACATTGATTTTGAGATTCCTGCATAAACCCTGAGAAGAATGAATGTTAAATCATTTAAAAATGGCCTGAAACCAGATAGATGGCTTCTCCAAGATCATTGCTGATGCCCTTCTTTCCTGGCATTGTTTTAAGGCAGATCTAGATGCTTCCGGACGTGGTAACACGGATGATGATCAGTTCATGACCTTTAGAGGATCTCCAGGTAAAGATATGCATGACTCCTGCAGCACTGTTTATAAGTACGACATTTTTAAGTGACACATTGAACATGTTGTAATTGCTTCGTGTTGGTTCTCTGGCAGTAAAAAAAACAAATAACCCCAGGCCACTTTAGCAGAAAAGCCCTAATTAGGAGTAACAAGATGAGACACGAGCCAACAGCAACAGAGAATCGTTGTTTGTGTCAGGCGTCATGAGAAGGCCAATTACTATAAACTAACACTTTCATTTGACAGAAAGATGGAAAGGAACATGTGTATCTCTTTAATTGTGTGTGACCCTAGATGTTAAGTGTGCTGCGGGCAGAAAGCCTCCACCAATCAGGGGGATTACTCACACGCTTCAGGGTGACCTCAAAGAAACAAAACTAAATCAGGCCAAACAAAAGCAGAAGCCACCAATCTCAAGGCTTCCAGGAACAAACCCTTATTTCTCCATGCTTTTCCTGGATCATTTCTTCAAGTATATTTATGTCATTTCTGTTTATCTCTTGTTTCTTTCCATCTTCTTTATCGTGGCGTTTTCTGCAGCCCTCCCCTCTCCTCCCTCGGTGTCACTCAGCCCATCTGGGGTTGGGAACATCGGTCCCTGTCAGGGGAGCTCAGTGGGGCCCTGCCAAAGACACAAAGGCCGGATTACTGCAGCTGCCAGTCACACTAAGACCCATACAGCAACTCTTCGGAGTCTATACCGGTGTCCTCAACCCTCGCACCCAGCCCGGTCACAAAGGGACATCATTAGCTCTGGCACAAAGGAGTCCCCTCCTCGCGCCGTCTTAACCACCACCACAATAAGACCCACAAACAGCCAGATTAGAGAAGATGATATGCATGTGTAATATATGCTAAAGCAGTGTCATCTGTTTAAAACTGGAGGGGTAGCTACTGTTGAGGGCTTTGTTCCTGCGGTGCGTCTTTTATTGAAAACTCCTTCCACTCCTTACGATTGCCTCTTATATTGAAGTAGTCTGTTTTTGTACGGCAAAAGTCTCTCTTAAGCATCAGTTTACATAACAAGACAGAGACATACAGAGCTCTAATGTTTAAATTTCTTGGTTTCTGATATGTCCTAAACAAACAAAGTGCCACTATGCTTAACTGGTGGGTTTTAATTGGAATTTCAAGGAAGAATTGTCCCATGTTTCCGATGACAGCTGTGTTAGAGTTTGAGAAATCTTTCGTAAGAACAAAGGTCACCCCTTCAATCAGTCGCACACTATGTATAAACTACAACACACATAGCTCCCTGTTGATTCTTCTTTGACTGGGGATGTTCGATATCGAGATTTAGTTAAAATGTTCATTTCTAATAAAACGGGTACCTAAACGTTCAAGGTCAGCTCAAAAATGCAGAAGCCACAGTATATATTGCGAGTTCTGCCAAATAGACAAAAATATCTCAAAACGGACCTGTCATATATTTGGCGTTTTGAGTGAGAGGAGAAGTGGCTGAAGAGTTTGATGTATAGGTTAGGGAGACCAACTGTCCACTTTTCACGTGCTGTCTGACTCATCCGGGGGAAATTTATAGATTCATTAAAATGTCCAGGTTTTCATTGTTTATCAGGGGACTATGCTTAAACTGACAGCGGGCTGTGCTGCACTCGTTGTGCTGCACCACGTTGCTGCTGTTTACAAGAAGTCAAAGATTAAGTGCAGCTTTGTGGAAGAACAGCAAAAGATATACTGTCCGATCGCAACAAAGAGGTGCCAGCGTCCATCATTCACATAGCTGGCATATGTTGGGCACCAGCCATTGAACTGGACTACAGAGACAGACCTCCTGCTGTAAGAACTAACAATCCCACAATGCACTGCATTAAACCCACCTTCAGTGTCAACAGGAAGTGGAGGAGCTTCACTGTGTGAATGTGTCACATCATCACTCCAGAAATAAAGCATGCTCTGCCCTGACTTTGGCCTCTTGTCTGTGGTTCACCACACCGGAGAGACCTCAGCGCGCAACCTCCATACTTCTAGAGGCGAGCAAGCTTCTGGAAGAAGCTTCTTAGATGTGTAGTCTGCTGATGGTGGATCCGGTAACTGTATTCTGGCCTATGGAATAAGTCTTGAACCTGACTTATCCAAAACTCTACAGAAGGAATCTTTGAATTACAGATTCCACCAAAGAGAGAGACAGTCTCTGTGACTAAGGCCCTGTCGCCCTGGTGTGGGAAGAGGATATGCAGTTTTGCCACGTAGCTGCTGCAAACCTATCAGCTAACCATTGCTGGTTCACCACCAGTTAATACAACAGATTCACCTTTCTACGATGTCTTAGGGTGCATTCACTCCAGCCCTGTTTAGTCCCCTTAAATCAAACTCTAGTTCGTTTGCCCAGAACGCACGGTTCGTTTGGAGAGTTGTGAATGCGCATTCGAACTCTGATTCGGACCAAACAAGCAAACTCTAGTCCATCTAAAAACGTAGGTCTCAGTGAAAAATCTGGCAAGAGGCTTTGCCTGGCAGAACGAGGGACGTGCGGGGAAGAGGGCTGGGCGGCGTCAACATTTCCTTGCTGTTCCAACTCCAACTCGCTACGGAGGAGTGGCCAAGACTCCGCTTATTTTCTACCCCACAGCAGCAGGATGGCTGTTGTCAGCCATCACTGGCTGACGTCAGCTATCACTGCAAAGCGAATAGCAATGCCTGATTCAAATTCAAGTGCAGCGTAGCGTTTTAACCTGAAGAGGGTGCCACACTGACGGTTTAAATTAATATTTTTACCAAAGTGTACTAAAATACCAAAAATAATGACCAGACATGTAGACAACACTATTGGACACTCATTTATACAGTTTACAAGCAAAAAAATGATTTGGGGGTGAGTTGCTCTTTAAGTAAAGGTTTAATTACATCAATCTTAAATTCCTGTGGTACATATCCATTTACTAAGGATAGATTCATCATATATAAAATGGGGGAAGTAATGAAAGGGAACACTTGTTAAAAAAATTTAGTTGGGATTGGGTCTAACATGCAGGTTGAAGGTTTAGATGAAGCTAATGTTTTTAAACATTCCCAAAGCTCGACTGAATTACAACAGTCCAAACACAGATGAGGTTCTAGTTACCTCCGATACTGTCTCACTTACTGAGAGAGAAGTAATTATCTTTGGGAGGATGCCAATGATTTAATTTTCCTAGAATTCATTTATTTATTCATGAAGAATCCCATAAAGTCATTACTACTTAGTGCTGGGTAAATATTTGGCTCAAAAGACCTATGATCCTAAGTTTGGCAACTGTACTAAAAAGAAACATAGGATTGTTCTTATTCGCCTCTATTAATGATGAAAAGTATGCTGTTCCAGCTTGTCGAAGGGTCTTTTCATACAGCAGTAGGCTGTTTTTCCAGGTTAAATAGGATTCCTCAAGGGGTGTAGAGTGCCACTTTTTAAATTTTCCAATTTTTTTGCATTCTGGCTGAACATCCGCCGTGTCCTGTTATCAACTTTTTACTTTCTTTAATATAGTACTCTTATATCAGATCCTCCGTTCTTTCTGTATCTCTGCTCTGTCTTCTCAAACCCCCAGACGGTCGTGGCAGATGGCCGCTCCTACTGAGCCTGGTTCTGTTGGAGGTTTCTTCCTGTTAAAGGGGAGTTTTTCCTCTCCACTGTCACTACATGCTTGCTCGGTATATGGGATTGCTGAAGGATTGCTGTGGTTGGAAGTCTGCATCAACGGGACGCAACCTCAAGTAAATGACTGGATGCAATCTGCTTGGATTCCTTAAATAGGAAACTAACTAAAACTTTAAACTAATTGGAATGTTTGTATGACTGCATTGAAATGACTTTTCTTGTTAAGTGCCTTGAGATGACATCTGTTGTGAATTGGTGCTATATAAATAAACTGAATTGAATTGAATTTAAAGTACTGGTCTAAAGTATGCAACCAGGGAACCAACTTCCTATGGCTAATTACTTTCCTTTTTAGGGGGGCTACATTGTCTAATGCCAGAAGCAATGAGGAAGTAACGCTATGAACTAGACAATCTATTTCTGAAGGGTTAGAGATGGAATTGCTGCCATCCATTGTGTTACTGACATACTTAGGAAATTAGGACTGGAGCAGATTCTTTGAAACTTGTTACAACATTGTCTGATAAAGCTCTACTATAATTAGATTTTCTTTCAGGTTTGGGGTGTTCAGTCAAAATAAATTCACATGTTATCAAAAAATTGTCAGATAGGACAGGGTTATGTGGGAGGACTGTTATTTCTTCACACTCAGTGCTGTATGTCAGTACAAGGTCCAAGGTTTGTCGACCTGAGTGGGTGGGTCCCTGTACTTTTTGAGTGAAGCCAATTGAGTCTAAGATAGCATTAAAGGCTGCATTTAGGCTATCACTTTTAGTGTACACATGAATATTAAAATCCCCCACTATAATGACCCTATCAGTATTTAATACTAAATCAGATAAAAAAAATCTGAGATCTGATGTAAAAATTGAGAGTTCTAAAAAACTTGCAATTTTTAAAAAATCAGACAATGTGATTTCCTGATTTAAAAACAATTTTGTTTCTCACAGTGGAAATGCACCTACAATGTGAATTTCAGACCCCTCCATAGTTTCTAAGTGGGAGAACTTGCAAAATCGCAGGGTGTTCAAATACTTATGTTCCTCACTGTATATTCTGCTGGACGTTTCTTCCTGTTAAATGTAATTATTTCTCTCTACCGTCACCACATGCTTGCTCAGGATAAGAGATTGTTGCAATGACTTGATGCAATCATCTGGACTCCATTGATAAAAAGCTATTGACCAATTGCTGTCATCAGCCGTCTTTACTGTACCATAATGCACTTTTTTAAAATTCCAGACCATTAAAGAAAAATCTGTTAAAGGTGCTAACACGACAGAAAATGTCTGCTTTGCAAAGTATCTGTGGGCAGGGTCGGTGTCAGAACAGATGCACTTCTAGAAAAATTAAAGATTGTTCAGGACTAAATAAGTAGTTCTACTTTTCATGAAGCTGTAATCTGCTAACAAACCAATGAAATTGTTGCCACATCTGATTAAACTATAACATTTAGTGAAACATTGAGGATGGACCAGGGGAATTCTCATCACATTAGAACAGTGTTTGACTTTGTTGGATAAAAGCAAGAGAAAATATAAAACCGAGCCTTAAGGGCGCAGCGTAGAGGTTGGGAATGCCTTTTATGTCTGAGCCTGGACCAGTGGAGCATTATAAAGGGAGGAAACATTGTCGTTTTTTTATTTGAAGTGGGAGGTTTTCTGCCTACGGAAATGTGTGAACATTTTGTCGTCTCCTGAAGTTCATTGCAGGACTTTCACCTTTTCAGATCTTTCATTCTCTTTGTCTTGGCATCTGAGAGCATACTTTAACATAAAGGATAAAGCAAGTTAGGCTTATACTGTGGGAGAGGTCAAAGGTCTTTTAGAATGCATGGAACCAGATGAAGATCAGCAGAAATTGAGAAGAAGGGGTTGTTTAGTGGCTTTCTTTAGGTCACACCAAGAGAAAGAGTCCTGTACAGATGACATTTTGATTTATTTGTCTGTGGTTCTATGGTGTGCTGAAGAAAATCAAAACATTTTATGAGTATCAAGAACTTTTATAAGCAAATAAATCAAACCTTTGTGAAGGTTTGTGTAATCTCCTCACTCCCACCTGCTGCCAGTGCTGTGAAAGATCTGCACTGGCTCCCTACACAACTCCTTAGGTTTTTGAATGCAAAGTCAGTTTCATGCCTTTCTTCGCAGGTAAACATCACTAACACAAGAAGGCCTTTCCTTTACAGCAGACAGTCTGGAAAGAAGGATTTCACATCATCCGCTGTGCTTAATGTAGGAAAAAAACAGGGTCAAAAACAGGGTCATTTCGTTTTGTATATGTATGTATGTATGTATATATATATATATATACACATACATACATACATATGTATGTGTATATATATATATATATATATATATATACATATACATACATACATATGTATGTGTATATATATATATATACACATACACACACACATATATATATATATATCACATATATATATATGGACTGGACTAAATTTTAACAACCTTTGTGCGAAGCAAGTTGGAGATTTTCTCAGCCTACTTTTTAAACAGAATAAATGTTAAATGAGTAATCGCATGCTTTTATAGGAGGTCATTAAAAGAGTTACACTCTGGTCCACATAAAATCATGGCTCTTCTTGCTTCTGCCTCGCCTCAGGCCTGCCAAGAAGAGCTGACTCATTTTTGCAGTAACTCCTTCATGTTGGGAGCTGTTGAGGGAAACTCCAGAGTGAAATGAAGAACAAGAAAAAAATAGCAGTCTGGACAAGTGAACTGCTACCTGCTTTGAAAAAACAGAAAATAGCCCTTTCCTTAGATAAGGAAGGAATCTGAGCCACGGAGCTAAGCTAAACATGTCAACTTGGCAGCAAGTGCTTAGAAATGCGTCCCTCTTTTGGAACAGCTCCTGGACTTTTCCTGCAGGAGAGAAGGAGACATACATCAGCATGAAGAAGTCATCCCACCTCATATCCTGATGCTGGGTTATCAGGGCCTCCATCTTTAGCTTTGGGCCATTCGAGCCTTCCATCGCACACTAAAAGGAAGGCTTTAAAATAAATCCAACAACAACTATTAATATGGAGCAGCTTTAAAAATAAAAGCACACCCTCCACTCACTACCTGGTTAAGATGTGTCAAACAAATTCATCTGTTGTTTTTCAGCAACATAATGGAGAAAAAAACTAAATCAGTACCTTAATTATTCATGTCTAACAGGTACCATAAAATGAATATTATGCTTTACTCTTGAATCTATTTCGATGTCTCAGTTAGGCATTTATAATTTCCTGTTTTCTTGGGGTGTAAATATGATGCGACATAGAGACATGTATTTATCCTAAGGTGTGTGGATATTAAGGGGCCGCATCCTTTGAAGGCTGATTTCGTCACAGCGATGCAACAAAAGCTGTCCAAATTCTAAGGATCCTTCAAATGTGTCCTCCTTGTCCTGGGTCACGCGTATCCTTCGCAGCCCACCCTATCCCTGTCAGATTCTGTGGATTTTGCTTGGTTTTCCTTCCACTTAATTTCCTTCCCCTCTGTACCCTAATCTGCTTTCTTGTTTTGGTCCCTCCTGTTTGTGTTTAACCTAATTCTTTTCCTTATCTAGTCTTTTCATGTTAGATTATTTCCTTGTCTTTATTAGTTTATTCTCTCTAGTATTTCCTTAGGTCCCCTTCCTAGACTTATTATCTTTAGTTTAGAGTTTTCTGTCTCCCCACCATTCTACCTCTCTTCCCAGCTGATTGTTTCCACCTGCTCTCTCCCTCTCACCTGCATCTGATTCCCCTAATTGGTCATTGGTCTCCTCTCACTTCCTCATTTCCCCCCCAGTATAAATTCTTCTCTCATTCAGTCACAACTCGCTGGTCCGTCGTCAATCTTTCCCTGTCTGGTTCCTGTTTCCTCCTCATCTCTGCATTTTTTGTTTTCCTAGTTCTGTAAGTTTTTGCTCTTTGTTTTCGTTATAAATAAATCATTTAAGTTTTATTCTTTGCTGCCTTTGGGTCCTAAATACAACAAACATGACAATCCCAAGATTCAAGGCGGGCAGAGCGGGACGTTTTTGTTCTTGTATCAATGGCAAACGAACCAGGAGCAGAGTTCAGCTTTAAATATACGTTTACTAAAATCTGGCGGAACATAAATTAAAAAGCTAACTTGGTTGTTTTGTTAGGCTTTTGTCATTTGGATAAGAAGTGTTTTTAATATCAGTTTTGTAAAAAAAAAAAAAAAGATTTATTTAATGAATTAAAAAGGATACAGGTTACATACCAAGGCGTGTAGCATGACAAACTGAATTAGACTGCGTTTTGTAACTAGGAGAAAATTGGAAGGGAAATTACCGATTTTGAATCCGTCTCTATGACTGGACAGATTTGACCACATATTTCTGTATATAAATTGGACTTGATGGTCTTGTAAAATGCCCCGAGATGACGTTTGTTGTGAATCGATGCTATGTATATAAACTGAATTGAGCTGCATTTAAAAACTACTGATAAAGATTTGAAAAAAAATATGGGAATATCTTCAGTGTCAAAAGATTTTAAATGTAAATTATTTAAGTACATTAAAAATCACACAAGTTGGACTAATGGTTGTTCCAATAAAATTGAGAAAACCAAGAAGAAAGTAACAAAAAATAAAAGTCAAAACACAAAAAGATCAACTAAAGAAAAACTTAATGGTAAAACACATTTTTATCATTTTTTAAAATTTATTTTGTACAAGAATCCTGACCGGCGTTCTACAGGACCCAGAAATAGGAGGTCGTTTTGGACCCCCTCCTACAAACCTCCACCCAAACACACAATGAGCCGAAGCAGGCTGGCGGTGTTTACTGTTTAGTCCGCCACGCTGATGTGATGAGACACCCGAGCTGATAACGCGGGGCCAGAGGTGCTGGCGCTCCGTGTTTGATCTCCGGCAGCTCAGGTCCACCCAGAGATGGAGCCTGATCCCAGACGGAGGAGTGGGGCTGAGCGAGGTGTGCTGTGTGTTTGATTACAGATTGGACGTGGGGCCTCTTAGCGGGGTCAGCTCTGACCCCTGACCCCTCCACAGCGGGCCATGACACACCGCTCAGCGCTTTCTCCAATATCACAGTGGGATGAAAGGAGCGGCTGTGTGCACAGAGAGCACCGCACCACTTCCCCAGCTGGAGAGAAGCCGGGTCAGCCGATGGACATGTGGAGACCCCGAACAAATATAAAAAGGTTTGTTACGTCTCTCCAACTTTATCAGCTACACCCCTTCAGACAATGTCCTTTGTTAACTGAATGAAATCCCTTCAAACTTTCACTCAGTAGAAGAAAACCAGAAATTGCTTCAGTCATATTCTCACTTTCATCTTTGAAATTTGAGAGGTATGGGGAGCACATTTTACAACCCTGTGCAGAGGAATCAAACTCTAGTCTACAACAGTTCCTCATCTCCCTGGTTCAACACACCTGAATCAGATGCATCAAATAACATCTCAAAAGCTCAAATAATATCTGAACTATGACCCCAAATCCCAGAGGATTTATAAAGGAGGTTTCATGAATGCAGAGCAGGTCCAAAGAGAAGAGAGAGAAGGAGGACGTTCAAACCATCTCATTTTCTCTATTCCAAAGTCTCTCTGCCCATACAGCCAGACAGAGATTTAAAGAGAAGCGGCAAAAGCAAACGAGGTGGATTAGCAGAGCTTGCTAACAAGTGATGGTGTCATCCAGGGCATGTTACTGTGGATTATTGTCTATTCTGCCTGGATATATTGCGCTGTTAGCATGTCAGATGTGTCTTCAGATTCGTCACAAGACTGACTGCTACCGGAGATCCTTCCTGCCCACAGCATCACCATCCACAACAACTCTTTAGATGATATGAGTTATCTGATAATTTCCCTTTGGGATAAATCAAGAATTTTAACATTTAATATAACTGAATTTAATTGAAATGGCCAAATGAGCTCTTCAGCAGCCAATCAGGTTCTCCAGAGTCCTGCTTATGACCCAACTAGTTGAGTCAGGTGCGTTGAAGCAGAGACACATCTATAGGTTGTGAGACCCTCGGGGACTACGGTTTGGCACCTGTGCATGGTTGCATGCACCCTCAGTCCACCAGTCTCACGAGTATCCGTACTCTAACCCCTAACGAGGCATCCTCTGTGTCTTCTGACAGTGAATGAAGATTTATTGTTTTCACTGACTGTCAGATGTCCCAGCAGCTGCCTGAAGCAGTGTCGTGTCACACACTGTGCCACTACATTCATCTTCCGGTGCACGTTCAAGATGTTCCAGCTCCTTACTAATCAAATCGTTTGCTCACCTGTCGTTTTGCCTGCATATGGACCAAATTACGAACAAATCGGACCAATCCTTCTGGTTAAAGATGTCCCGTCTCATTATCTTCCACCAACAAACAATTAAATGAGCAAATGAGCTGGAAAACATGCATGACATGGTCTACTGATGTTTCTGTGACACCACAGTCACATCAATCATTCAACTTTGTTATTATTCAGAAATTTACTCCATAGAGATTCCCCAGAGTCACTTTTTTGTGAATTTTACTCTCTGTTTTTAATAGGTTTGGTGCTGCAGCTTAATAGTTTTAATATGAGAGAAGAAAAGATTAAATTAATAATGTGAGAATAGACAGAGGTCAGTGTCAGCGCAAAGACACTAAAGATTTTACCTGTAAAAGCCAGAAAACGCCAGAAGGCTCTCTGACACTTGTAGCTTTAATGAGCTTAGGGGGCTGCGTGATTAAGTGACTGATCTTTTGACAAAACTTCTTAAAGGATTTTTCTACAACTGAAATGGTACATTTCATATTTAAGAGGAAGTATTAGGGACATTGTAGAAGAAAAATCTATGTAACCATGGAGGAATTTCCGTCAAAATAACCCAAATTAATTTCATACATTTACAAAAAAAACATTTAGATCTATGATTTACAAAAGTTGTAAATTTACAAGAAAAATCTGGATAATTTTCCACGACTAAAGGCATACATTTTAGGACATTCTCTGTCATTGTGAAGTCACAATTGTATTAGAAAAAACTCTTCTGAGGTTAAAAAGTCAGATAAAAAAATGCCTCTAAGGTTAAAGTGGGTAATTTAGGTTCAATCCTGTATAAGCACATATTTCGGGTCCAGAATATGCTCCAGCTTCTTCTTAGGCGTGTATTTCAGATCCAGTCTGAGGTGTTCATGGTGAGTCTACACCAGGGAGATGATACAGGAAAAGATCCAGATCTACCTGTAAATATCCAGAGGCTCATCTCCTAAATTTACCACCTCAATCCTAGAAGACTTCTAGAGGCATTTTTGTTGCAAATGTCTGTCTTTAGAATCTCAGTAAACATTTTTTTTTCTTATAATTTCTGACTTTACAAATGTCATAGAATAGCTTATTTAATATTGTATATCTATGCCTTTAATAATGAAAAATTAGAATTTTTTTCTTGCAATTTTACACCTTTTCGATATTGGACAGTATCCAAGTTTTTTCTTGTAAATATGAGAAATTAATCTTAAATTTCTGAGTTTTATGTATGGAAATCTACTCCTCTGTGGCTACATTATTTTATCTTCTTTGATCTGCAATTGCCCTGATATTTGTACATATTTAACAGAGGCTATAATTCAACCTCACCTTACAGAGAGAAATCACTAACCCTCCACTTCCTGTAGTCCTCTGATCAAGAAAACCATGACTTGTGACAGACTGACTTGTTTTCCTTCAGGAGAAATCCAACAAAGACTGTATTAAATCTTTGACCCCTCACAAAAAAAATCATCATAACTATTGACTTTGTGCTCAAACATCTGTTTAATTGATTTATTAAGGTTGTTTAGTGAAGATATATATATATATATATATATATATATATATATATATATATATATATATATATATATATATATATATATATATATATATATATATATACGTTGAACCATGGAAACTTCTACTTTGAGCTTGTTACCGTGATCAGCTTTAGCTATTTTAGGATTATTATTATTATCTTATTTCAGCTTGTATCTCTTCAAACATTTTATTTTTCACTGATTGATTTTTAGCCGACTACTCCAAACCGGAAGGACGATATAATGATATAAGGTTCCTTCAGCAACCTTCGGATCTGTTTGGCCATTTTTGGATCAGAATGCTAAATGTTCTGAATTCAGGATCTTGCAAAGCACAAACAAGCTGCCTGTCTTCTTATCAAAAGCCCCGGAGCATTTTTATTTTGGCTGCACCTTGGAGCCTCCCTGGGTTGCATATGGGTGGAAAGTCAGAGAGATGTTGCCTCTGCACGTTGTCTGGCAGGGAGGGAAGCTTGTCTCCTGTGAAGCTGAACGGAAAGGTGATCCATAACAGCTCTTATGTCTTTTCCCTCAGCAACACGGTGAAGATGAGAACTGTAACGTCATGAGCAGCTTCAATTCAATTCAATTCCGTTTATGTATATAGCGCTGATTCACAACAGATGTCATCTCAAGGCACTTTACAAGAAAAGTCATTTCAATACAATCATCCAAACATTCCAATCAGTTTGGAAGTTTTCTATGTAAGGAATCCCAGCAGATTGCATTGAGTTACTGACTTGAGGTTGCGCCTCGTTGATGAAGACTCCAACCACAGCAATCCCTCATACTGAGCAAGCATGTAGCGACAGTGGAGAGGAAAAACTCCTCTTTAACAGGAAGAAACCTCCAGCAGAACCAGAACCAGAACCAGGCTCAGTACGAGCAGCCATCTGCCACAACCGACAAAGTTAACAGCAAACAAATACAACTGGAGAGTAGTAGAAAAGAAAAGTAGAAGAGTGAAAAAAACTGGTCAGTCCGTCCTCCAGCAGTCTAAGGCCTGGTTCACACCAGACGCGAAGCGCCGCGATCCTCCTCGTTTTGGCGTCTGGTCTATTTTTTGATCTGCATCAATTCTGGCAGGAAGTCACACCAAGACACACCAGACAATCCAGTCAATTTGCAAAATAAAAACAATTTCTCAAAATAAAATACCTCCATGGACAAATGCAATCATATTTGTGTATCTAAACAGACTATAGAGATGAAAATAAAGAAACACACACAGAGACACCCTTTATCAGGTTATTTACTCACCCATGATAAAAAAGAGATAGCTCTGAAAAAACAACAGCTGAGCAGAAGCCCTTGTCGACTTTTGGCGGAGAAATACGCGTCTGGTGTGAACAGGGGGGCAGCGGATAGCGTGCGATTTTCCTGAGCGTGCCGCTTCGCAGCGCTTCTGTGGCCGGTGTGAACCAGGTGTAAGCCTATAGCAGCATAACTACAGAGATAGCTCAGGAAGACCTTAGCCACTCTAACTATAAGCTTTATCAAAAAGGGAAGTTTTAAGCCTGGCCTTAAAAGTAAACAGAGTGTCTGCCTCACGGACTAAAGCTGGGAGCTGGTTCCACAGGAGAGGAGCCTGATAACTAAAAGATCTGCCTCCCATTCTACTTTTAGAAATCCTAGGAACTACAAGTAAACCTGCAGTCTGAGAGCGAAGTGCTCTGTTAGGAACATATGGACCAATCAGATCTCTGATGGATGATGGAGATTGATTATTATTGGCTTTATATGTAAGAAGAAGGATCTTAGATTCTATTCTGGATTTAACAGGGAGCCAATGAAGGGAAGCTAAAACAGGAGAAATGTGATCTGTCTTTTTAATATTCATCAGAACTCTTGCTGCCGCACTTTGGATCAACGGAAGGCTTTTAATGGCATTTTGTGTCACCTTTTATCTCTGGTGGTAAATAGATGGTAGACAACATTTTGGATGTGGCGTAGAGAGAGGTCTATCCTACAATTAAACTTGTTTTGCTGTCAGAAATGGACAGCTGTTGTATTGAACAGATACAATTTTTCCCCAGAGGAAAAAATGGCCATAAAATGTTATTTGCAGTCGAGCCCCGCATGTTTGTGGGTCAGTTTTCATGGATATTCTGTGGAACGTAAATCCAAAATTGAAAATGTGTCTATGCAGATTTTTTTGTAGCATATCTAAAATATTAGAAGGAAAATGCAGCTTGGTAAACGGAAATACCTCACAGTAACGCTGCTTGACACGCTATTGGCTGCCGTTTGCAAAGCAGCTAATACAGGATTATTATTATTCTTATTTATTTTTGTTGGCACTGATCGGCTGTACACCAAAAGAACAAAATAAGGAACAATGTGGATGTTAGCTTCTGATGTAGAGCTAAGGCAGTTTCCACTGTGTGTATTAATGCATATTAAGTATATTAAATATATTTGGTGTTTAAATTATTTAAATTAGCAGCTATAAGTGTTTTTAGAGTCTGTCGGAAGTATTCATGGACGATTGTGGTTCCTAACGCCTGCGAATACCTGCGGTCCACTATACACCTGTTCAACATTTTCATATTTGATCACATTCAAACCATGAACTTCAATATAATCTACTGGTAATTTATTTGATAGACCAACATAAAGTAGAGCAGAATTGTGAAGCTGAATGAAAATGATCAAAGGTTTTTATTGAAATGAATTTCCAAATAAAAATCTGTAAATGTCCATTTAGTTTGTATGTACTTGCTTCAGAAGTTTGGCTGCACAGTGGTGCAGTTGGTAGCACCGTTGCCTTGCAGCAAGAAGGTCCTGGGTTCTAATCCCAGCCTGGGGTCTTTCTGCGTGGAGTTTGCATGTTCTCCCTGTGGATGAGTGGGTTCCCTCTGGGCACTCCAACTTCCTCCCACAATCTGTGTGTCTCTATGTTACCCTTCGATGGATTGGTGACGTGTCCAGGGTGTACTCTGTTACAAAATATGTCAAGGTTATTTGAATTAATTGATTAATTACATATTAGTAAATGCATCTAGGGAATATGGCATAGTGAGAGATCATTAGACGTCAGAGAGGAGGCAGCTCACCTAGTCTCCTCTAGCTGCAGTGGGACGTGTTTTGGTTAACCTTGTTACTGTATGAAGACATAACGCTGTGGGTGCTTGAGGCAAAAGTCTTATTCAGAAGGGGCAGACATGAGAGGTGTGCGAGGGAGTTTGAGGGTTGTCCAGACGGGCTCCTGTACAAGACTGGCCAAGCCACTTCATGAAATACAAGAAAACGCCGCTCAGCACTGCAGCCTCATCCTTGATTAAAGAAATAAGACACGGATTGCCATAACGAGCCCGCTGCTCGGCCGATGACAGCTGGAGACCCTGTAAAGGCTAGACGGTATAGATAATGGATGGATGCTTCACAAGATAAAAAGATCAAATACAATCAAGAAAAAAGGATTGAAATGTAAAGTGTGGCGTGCATTTGTATTTAGCCCCCTTTTCCCCGATGCCCCTAAAAAATACTGAACGTGAATCCAGCCGGTCTTTCTCTGGCCTCAGAGGTTCTTCAGAGAACTTTAGAGAACAACCAGCATCATGAAGACC
This sequence comes from Valencia hispanica, assembly GCA_963556495.2. Classification (NCBI taxonomy): domain Eukaryota; kingdom Metazoa; phylum Chordata; class Actinopteri; order Cyprinodontiformes; family Valenciidae; genus Valencia; species Valencia hispanica. The sequence continues at coordinate 56,618,423 of OY747703.1, forward strand.
CGAGGAGCACAGCAGACGGGTCAGGGAGAGGTTCTAGTTCAGTTTAAAGCAGGGTTAGGTTCTACAATAACATCCCAAGCTTTGAACATCTCCCAGATCTCTGTTCAATCCATCCTCTGGACATGGAGAGAGGATGGACCACCTGCAGACTTACCAGCTATTTTTATTCAAATCAGTGCAAGCTGTGAGCCGACGTGTACATGCTCTGAAAAGGCTGAAGTTAAACCTCACATTTAGAAAGAAATTCAGCAGAAATGTGACACACACTTTCCTGTCAGCTGATGGTTGGAAGATGTAACAGACGTGTGGATATCTGCACTTAAAAGGTCAAACAGCAGGGCTGTGGCGCATGGTTCATCTGAGAAAAATGTAAAGAAGGATGTTTTAAATGGAAGATTTCACCACTGCAATAAAAGTTATAATAACAATTCTAAAATTAATAAAACAAAAATTAAGGACTTAAAAACATTTTAACCACAGGGCCAACTAAGCCGTTGCTTGGGGCTCCAAAACCACCAGAAGCATCCTATAAATGCTTGAATTTTAACATTTTTTTATATATAGAAAATGAAAATACTGTTCAGAATAAATTACAAGATTTTAAATGATCTAAGATTTAAATTTAGGGTTTAAAGCAATTGGCATGTTTACTTTGTAAAGAACAATGAATAATCTTCATAGTTTGATGCCAGGACTTTAATATCATCTTTGTGTCTGAGCTTGGGTTTGTTCATAAATACGGTACATCTCAGATAATAATAATCAATTATCCCTAATTAAACTTGGACTCGTCTCCCAGATTAAACACTGTTAGTGGTGGAAACGAAACAGGAAGAAGGGCCCCAACTCTAATTCTGCTTCAGGCCCCATTAGAACTTGGTCCAGCACTGGGTGCCAATAAGTGTAAAAATCCCAACAAGAACAGACTGGTTGTTTAACCTTTGACCCCAGGTTCTGGTGAACAATACCATGACGCAGAATCTTTGTCTCGATTTTAAGCTCTTGTATTGTTTATTATGAAGTACCGCTTCGCAACAGTTTTTTTTTTTTTTATGATGATATTTGTCAAGTATAAATCATCCTGCCGTACTACATTTAAAATCTGGATACAATCTGTGCAAATAAACACTTAAGTGGACAAATTCCCCCTTTTTTCCATCCCATAGATCATTTCTTTTTAATGACAGCCAGTCTGAGACAGACATAAATCAACAGATCACAGGTCTGCCTCTATCTTCCTCCAACTCACCCCCCCTTCCCCGACCCCCTCTGCCCCAGGATATTTTCCTCCCCTTCAAAAAGGTGACTCATCTTGCACCAATCAAAGAGAGGCACCAATAATCACTCACCTTGGTCCTCCCCTAGCTTAGATTTGCACCTGTGATAAACGTGTCTACCGCGGCGTTTAACTGCAGTCTTTTCATCATAATTTAATGTTTGTTTCCTGTCGTGTCGTCGAGGATGGCTGCGAGCGCAAAAGGCTGTAATTTTTGCATCAAGGGTGTGTTGTCTTTTTTTTCTTTTTTTTATGAATGAGTAGCAGGTGAAGAAATCATTTTACCAGTGAGCTCATCTGGAAAGCGAGTTTTATTGACTGGTATTGATAAACCATCCCACTAAACTGGCTCCTATCCCACAAGCAAACATTCGCAAAGCTTCGCAGCACAGTCAGCAAACAGGAGATAATTAGGGTAATATCTCTTTGAAGTATAGTGCATCGCAATTAAAATAGAACAGATAAAAGATGAGACAATAATAGATCTGAGGAGGACCTTGGCTGAGCGTTGTTTAACAAAGAGCATTTTGTTTGACACAGTTCATTCGCTGGGATAAACCCTTTTTTTTTATTCCAAAGTTATGAGAGGAGGGAAAACATCAGGAAACAAAATACGCATGATAATGTTCATCAACGCTGGTGCTGACTGATTGTAAATGTGTTTCATCCTTTAAGATCAACCAGCGGTCTTAAAGCGGGGAGATAAAGCTGGTGATAAATTATGCTCTGTGTGCAGGAACATCTCCTTTACACAACATGCAAAATCTAAAGTGAGAGACAACTGAATCCAGGTCACAGCCCAGCAGGAGGTCCTGCTTTTCATGTGAGATCCAGAGGGGTCACTCTTATCAACTCATTAGGAGAAAAAAATGGAAATGGAGCTTCTTTTTTTTTTTTTAGCCTTTCACTCTCCTTTTCTACAACTTCTTTCCGCTCAGGAATCTGGTTTGATGTTGAGGGAAAGTGTCTCAGGCGGTTCTGGCGCTGCTTCATTAGACACTCTGTCATTTGCAGCCTTGTCATCAAGTCTCGGAACCAGAATTATTGCACAGCACCTTGTCTTTATCGCGGAGATTCATCACGTTTAAGCTTATTGCTGCTGAGTCGTTTAACAAATGGTAAAAACTGGTCCATTGGTGGAACATCCTGCATGTTGCAGATGATCGCGTCTACCCATCAGCTGCACATAACCAAACACAATCATCTCAGACATAACTAATAAAAACCATTCTATAGATAACAAACATGTTAAACTCACTACAGCTTTAAAGACACATTTGCATGTCTGTTCGCTCCTTTATGGGACCCTGGTAACCTCAGACAAGTTTACTTGAGTAAATGCAAAACTCAGTTTTCAGTTGTTTTCATTTATTGAAGAGAGAAAAAGCAATAAAACCTAACCTAATTGGTGAAAGCATTCATAATTGACCTTGTATTGTAATATGAGGACTGAGCTGAGTTGTATGTAAGTGGAACTGATCTGACAATATGACTGGTACTATTAGAATACATTTTGGATTATTTTATTACCAGATATTGCCATAAAAAGTGCTCTGAGATATTATTTGTAATAGGTTTAGCTGTACGTAAATAAACAGAATTTCATAAAAATTAGGGTGAAAGCCGTTCAAATTTTAGGTGCGTTTTTTCTCTTTTTCTTCAGGCCGTTCTGACGGAACACCATACCCATCAGAACGGCATACTTTCGGGTAATGTGAAACGTTCATTTTCAGCATACCTCAGACTACAAGCGGTAAGTTTTGGTGTATTATATCACATATTATATACACAATACCTAACCGCATGCCTTATACCAGTGGTTTCAAACTTGGGGTTATTACATGTATACGATCCAAAAGGCAAAAAGAAAATTGACTATATAGCCTACAGTGTAGAACAAGAAGAATAAGAACAAAAACCTACAACTGATGTTAATTGTTTTGCAAATAAAAGTTTGTAAACTCAGCAAAAAAAGAAGCGTCCCCTTTTCAGGACTGTGTATTTCAACAATAATGTTGTAAAAATCCAAATAACTTTACATATCTTCATTGTAAAGGGTTTAAACAATGTTTTCCATGCATGTTCAATTAACCATAATCAATTAATTAACATGCACCTGTGGAATGGTCGTTAAGACCTTAACAGCTTACAGAAAGTAGGCATTTAAGGTCACAGTTCTAAAAACGCAGGACACTAAAGAGACTTGTCTACCGACTGTGAAAAACACCCAAAGAAAGATGCCCAGGGTCCCTGCTCATCTGCATGAACGTGCATTAGGCATGCTGCGGGGAGGCATGAGGACTGCTGATGTGGCTAATGTCCGCACTGTGAGACGCCTAAGACAGCGCTACAGGGAGACAGGAAGGACAGCTGATCATCCTCGCAGTGGAAGACCACGTGTAACAACACCTGCACAGGATCGGTACATCCGAATATCACACCTGCGTGACAGGTACAGGATGGCCACAACAACTGCCCGAGTCACACCAGGAACACACAATCCCTCCATCAGTGCTCAGACTGTCCGCAATAGGCTGAGAGAGGCTGGACTGAGGGCTTGAAGGCCTGTTGTAAGGCAGGTCCTTACCAGACATCACCAGCAACAACGCCGCCTATGGGCACAAACCCACCTTCACTGGACCAGACAGGAGTGGCAAAAAGTGCTCTTCACTGATGAGTCACGGTTTTGTCTCACCAGGGGTGATGGACGGATTCGTGTTTATCGTGGAAGGAAGGAGCGTTACACCGAGGCCTGTACCCTGGAGCGGGATGGATTTGGTGGTGGGGGGTCCGTCATGGTCTGGGGCGGTATATCACATCACCATCGGACTGAGCTTGTTGTCATTGCAGGCAATCTCAATGCCTTGCGGTACAGGGAAGACATCCTCCTCCCTCATGTGGTACCCTTTATGCATGCTCATCCGGACATGATCCTCCAGCAGGACAATGCCACCAGCCATGCTGCTCGTTCTGTGCGTGAGTTTCTGCATGACAGCAAAGTCAGTGTTCTGCCATGGCCAGCGAAGAGCCCGGATCTCAATCCCATTGAGCACGTCTGGGACCTGTTGGATCGCAGGGTGAGGGCTAGGGCCATTCCCCCCAGAAATGTCCAGGAACTTGCAAGTGCCTTGGTGGAAGAGTGGGGTAACATCTCACAGCCAGAACTGACCAATCTGGTCCATGAGGAGGAGATGCACTGCAGTACTTCAAGCAGCTGGTGGCCACACCAGATACTGACTGGTACTTTGGATTTTGAGCCTCCCTTCATTCAAGGACACATTATTCTATTTCTGTTAGTCACATGTCTGTGAAACATTTTTAGTTTATGTCTTATGGTGTCGACTCTTTTAGTGTTCATACAAATATTTACACACATTAAGTTTACTGAAAGTAAAAACAGTTGAAAGTCAGAGGACGTTTCTTTTTTTGCTGAGTTTAATTAATCACTTTTACTGGGGGTTGTCAACTTGTTGTCAAAAAATGCGAGAGAAAACTCCATAAAAATTCCATGATTAAAGGCATAAATTTTTTATATTTACACTAATACATTCTTTGACATTTTAAAGTCAGAAAAAAATTTGCTGCGATTTTAAATTAGTTAAATTAGTTATGTCCGACACAAGATTTAAGTGATAAATTTACAAGACACGCATCTGTTTCATTTCTAAAGTCTACGCGGTTCATGCGGCTCTTTTCCAGGATCAGAACGACTTCTCCTGGGTTCAGACTTGCTATGAACGCCTCGAGAAAACAGCAGACCCCATTATAAACTGTATTTCATATGAAGCAAACACTTGTCAAAACAGCATACCACGTAACAAATACTGGTGTGCTCTTTCGATGAAGTAGCCTAAACTGACAGACGGTGGGTATGCTATTCTGACGGGGTAGGCCACATGGACAGAACGCCGGCCTGAGGTAGAACTGAACTTTGCAGCTGCTTAGCCTCCCCTGCAGGCCTGAGGGTCTCAAGAGATTACAGGTGCATCTCAATAACTTAGAATAGCATCAAAAAGTACATTTTCTGCAACAACTCAAGTCAAAATGTGAAACTCATCCTACTTAGATTAATTACACGCAAAGCAATGCATATATTTCTGATCGTTTAATGATTACAGCTTAAAGTTAATAAAACCCTAAAATTCAGTTTATCTGAAAAGTCTATCAAAAAAGACTCATGAGAAAGATGTCCATGTTGCATGTGGACCTTTTTCTACCTCTCTTTTACCTTCCACTCAACTTTCCATTTGTATGCTTGGTTACAGTACTGTGAATACTCGGTTTCTTCCGAAATGACCTTTGGAGACTCACCCAGTTGTCTGGGGCCAACTGTCAAGTCAGCAGTCTTCCCTACAATCATAATCATCAAAAATAAACAGAAACAAACACGTGGAATATATTAATCTGTGTGTAATCAATTTATATAATAGGAGTAAATAAATACAGGTCCCCGGCCGTCTCATATTAATGACCACGGGGTGACTAATACGTTTCTAATTTTATGATTAAGTTCAAAAATGTAATTTGATCAACCTTCAAAAACAAGAAACACAATAAAACTGAAATTAGAGGTTTAGTTTGCATTGATAAACTGTAAATCTCATTGATCCTCCATGAAATAAAGAAAAGAGATGAATAATTTAAGTGTCTGATTTCTATAATCTGCTTGTTTTTTGGATCCCAGCTCCTTCCTGAGGCCCAGCAGGCCCTTCTCTCCCATCCTGGCAGGCCTTAATGCGACCTAAAATCCCTTCCCTGTTCATTTCTCATCACTTCTTCCCTCCCAGCTTTATGATTTAAAACCATATCAAAGGTAGCAAAAGAAAAGGAGGTTGCTCCTGTTAGGTGAATGTAGGTAAATTGTGCCAGAAAAGAAAAAGTGCCGGATAATTCAATTAAATAGTGTAATGAGGTAGAACCAACACTTTTTGTCTTTTTTTTTTCCTACAGGGTGGGAAGGAAAACAGCCAGCGTTGGGGGGTTTTTGTGCTTGTTTTTTTTTTTACCCATTTTTGTTGCAGATTTTGGCTGAAAACAAGAACTGTATGATGTTGAGGGGGTATTTTAAATGAAAGGTTCGGTTGTTCTATCTGCCTGTGTGAAATCTGTCTAATTATCTCTCTCTCTCTCTCTCTCTCTCTCTCTCTCTCTCTCTCTCTCTCTCTCTCTCTCTCTCTCTCTCACTCTCTCTCTGTTTTTGTGCGTGTTTTTTTTTCAGGGCTGAATCTGTACGCGCGTGGAGGAGCACGCGCTTTCCGCTATACTCTGGAATGCAGCCAGTCTCGCGCTTTGAATCCAAAACCCCAAAGCCTTTGATCTTTTTTTTTCCCTCCCCCTCTTCGCCGTCTCCTTACCCGGAAGAGAACCCCCCCCCTCCCTCTTTCTCTCTCTCTCTCTCTCTCTCTCTCTCTCTCTCTCTCTCTCTCTCTCTCTCTCTCTCTCTCTCTCTCTCTCTCTCTCTCTCTCTCAGCTGGGATGAACGCACACGTGGAAACGTTGGCTCGGGTCCACACTCGGCCCAAATTTAGTCATACAAAGGGAGAAAGGGGGAGAGAGAAGGGAGGAGGAGGGGGGGAGGGGAGGGGGGGATGAAAGAGCCAGCCGCCGCTAGATCAAAGGCAGCCGCGGCCCCGCCCCGCTGACCCCGCCCCCTCGCTTTATAAAGATCTGCCTCCAGATCCCAACTTGGATTCTCACGCAATCTCTCAGCGCTCAGACAGAAAACAAGCCCCTTCCTTCTCTTTGCTTTATCCCCCATCTTTATAGGAAAATATTCAAAACAGGCCAACTCGTTCTTTTCTTTAAAATATAATAATAATAATTTTAGGAACTGAGGTAATATGTTTGATAAGTTTTTAAAACAGAGCAAAAGCAATCTATTGTAAAGAGGCTAATAATGATCTTGTTTACATTTTATTATATTCGCTTTCAGTTTTTTTGTTTGTTTTACTTTTGTAATATTTAATCATCGCACTCAAGTCTCTGATTTAAAGCCTTATTTAAAAAAAAAATGTTTGCATAATTTAAAAGAAAATCACAATATTTCATATTATTTGTATTCTACTGACATCTTTCATTAAATAATCAGGGCTAAATCTTCTAAAAACAATTTTTTAAAGAATGATCTTCTGTTAGAAAATAAAAAGCAGCCGCATCTACTGGAGAGAACACGAGGTAAAAAAAGACAAAAAACAAATCGGAATAAATGTCATATACAGAAAGTAGATGATGTTTGTCCAAGTGTGTTTTTATTATTTATGCATTGATATACATATTACTCTACAGTTCGTAGAGATTTTCAATCATTTTTAGAAACAAAATATCTACTGCCATTTCATGTCTTTAGTCATATAAATAAATTCCACTTTATTTTGTCCCCCCCCAAAAAAAAAAATCAACAACAAATAATTAAATTCCATTTATTGTTGCCTAAAAAAATATATGAAATATATAAATAAATTCCCCAGTTTTTTTGTGTTTTTTTTAGTTTCTAACCGACCATCTTAAAATCCTTTCTTTTTTTTCCTGGTCATCTGGACTTCTCCCTAATAGTTTGAGGGGAATAATGCTCGCAGGCTGCAGCTCCTGCTTCTCCTCCTCCTTGTCTCCCCATTTGTTGGGAGCTAAATCTCTCTCTCTCTCTCTCTCTCTCTCTCTCTCTCTCTCTCTCTCTCTCTCTCTCTGTCAATCAGAGCCCCGGTTTCCCTTTCATCTCTCCTTCCTCCCAGTGACTGAAGGGGGAGAAGAGGATGAGGATGAGGAGGAGGAGGAAGGAGCGCAGCTACATTATGAACACACACACATGCTGCTATCATTACGCTGTGGAAGCTCTACGGGAGCGGTGGGAAGTCGCTCCGCTGCACCTCTTCCTCTCTTGTCTTTCTGCTCCTTTTTTTTTGTTTTTTTTTCTGGTCTTCTGATTGTTTCAGGACTTTTCGCTTTTAATCGGTTTTCATCCGAGCAGCTCTGAGGATGTGTTTGTGGGCAGCTGATTCGGGTTAAAGCTGCGTTTTCCCCCCGCATCCATCAGTTTACCTTTCTCACCTCCGCACGGTGTTCTGCTTCTCCTACTTTTAACTCGGAAGCTTCATCTTCACCGGATCACCAGGGACATATTTTTACTTTTATTGAAGCACTTTTTTTAGATGTAGCCCATACATATAGGCTATATTCTTTGACTCGCTTCCACGGGAATGACTTTAGACTAAAACTGAGATTTGAACTTGTTTTTGTTCTTTTTCCTCATGACTTTAATCACTGCTCCGGATTCTGATCTCTCTAATCTGGCTCAAGAGATTTAAGCTTTTTTAATAGTTTGGAGGAAGGAAAAAAATCCCGCAAACAGCAGCACCGCTCCTCCTGTTGCTTCAGCGTGAAAGAAAACACAAACCCACCGGCTGCTCTGCGTCCCCCCCCCCCCCCCCCCCAGCTCGGTGGGAGCTGACCTTCCCGCAGCCTCGGACCCACAAACCCCCGAAGCATGCCTCAGCTGTCGGGAGGCGGCGGCGGCGGAGACCCGGAGCTCTGCGCCACGGATGAGATGATCCCGTTCAAAGATGAGGGGGACCCGCACAAGGAGCAGATCTTCGCCGAGCTCAGCCACTCGGAGGAGGAAGGGGACCTGGCGGACATCAAGTCCTCCCTGGTCCACGAGTCGGAGATCAGCCCCAACAGCAACAGCCACGACGTGAGTCACGATGGTTCCCAGATTCAACGCGCAGCTGCGGCTTTTTAAACGTCTCAGTGTCTCTCGTTCCTCCTTTAAACCCGAGAAATCCCGAAAGGCCTCAAACCGTTTCTGTTGGCTTTTTTATTTTTATTTTTTTACCTGGATTCATATCAGCTGAATCAGGCCCGGATCTGAACCAAATTCACTCCTAATCGAGGCAGAAAGGCAGTGACAGCATGCACGTTTAAAGTTTACCTGCAGGAACATCAAAGATCCTCCCAGATAACAAGCAGCTGGCCTGGAAAATCTCTCTAATAATCTGTATTTTTTCTCAAACAACAACAACAACAAAGCATTAAAGCAAACTATACATCTGGGCCTTTTTAGCTGCCTGGTTTTTGTTGTTGTTTTTAATCTGCTGCATCCTCGGCACGAGAAAATAAAAACACCAATTCACACTTACTTGCAGCAGAAAGCGGCGATTGTACCTTCAGATGCCTTCAAGCTGTCCCCCGTTTATTAGGTCCAGGACTCTTTAGCAGGGAAATCAGAATAGAAATGCATGAATCCATTTTGAGAAGGAAGATTTGGGGCCATGTATGCAGCCTGTGACGAGCGGACCCGAAGTGGTGCATCCTCTGCACACAAATCCGTTTAAAACCACGTATTCATCCTAATAATAATAATAATAATAATAATAATAATAACACCTGGAAATCACCTGATCATGTTCCTGCTAATTCCAACAGCATTTTCTAAATAAAAGCCCACAGAGATCATGTCTGGTGGCTGAGATCTGAAGGCATTAAAAACGCTTGCAGCCTGATCTGGTTTAAGTTGATGCTAAGTGGGATCAGCAGGAGAAATGCATGCATGTATAGCCTATATTTGTTAAATTGATTATACATGCATTAAAGTCTCCATTATATTGCATGATCTAAGATCACTTTTTATGCATGTTTTATGCAGTGGAATGTGTGTGTGTCGGGCAGCTTCCCGTCAGCTCCTGGTTTTGCAGACAAAGTTGGGGGATAATTTTTAAAAATGTGATTGTATTTTATTTGGCTACCACCTGCACAGATCTGCACAGGCTCCTCACTAAATGAACCATGGGACTCACTCTGAAGCCATCCTGAGGGGATCTGAATTCCCTAAAAAAAAAACCGAGGAGGGATAATAACAAATCTTGTCTTTTTATTTGGATTTGAAAAGACGAAGAAGAAAAAAAGCAGATGATTGGTTTGGAAGAGCATTATCTGCGTAGAGATTTGAAACATTTTCTCGGTTTATATTAATCTGAAACGAGGCCTGAACCCTAAGATGAAGATGAGAGTGGACCAGTGTTATTGGAAAATAAGTTAATTTGTAAGCTCCTTAAGGACATGAAGCTTAATTAAGTGGTTCCTCTGAAGCTTTGATGAAGGCTGCTCCATCTCCCTATGCACTTAATGCATGGTGTGTGTGTGTGTGTGTGTGTGTGAGAGCTTGTTCTACTTTCATGACGAGCGTCGGGATGGTCGAGTGTGTAGCTGGGAATTTTAAGACTTTCCTGGCTGATTCCCTTCTGCTTCTTTTTTTTCTTCTTCCAGGCAGCTAGACAGTCCCAAATAGCTCCAGATTCCTACCATGACAAACACAGAGATCATCCTGATGATGGTGAGTAAATCACGGCTGTTCTTTTACCTGTGAGGCACCAGACTTTTGGCTTTAGTGATGAAGGGAAAGGCGACCCAGTCTTATTTCGGTTCTGCTGATCCGAGTCTAGTCCTAGACACAGCTACCTGTTACCTCCGGCAGAGATGAGGGCGCCTGCAGGAATATAGGAAAACAAGGACCGTCCATCGGCTGCAGGGGTCTGGGCTGTCTGTCACATCCAACATGTTGCATGACCCCCCCTCGGGACTCGTTGACCCTCCTCTTTTGGGACTCGTTGCTCCCTTCTTATTGTTGCCTGCAGGTCATTGTCAGAGGCTCTTCAGGAGGAGCGTGCCTCCTCTTTGTTCCCTGAATGAACCCCCCCCCCAACATATTCATGTTCATGTTGCCATCGCCAGAGGTGGGGAGGAGAATACCCCAAAATTGTACTGAAGAAAGAGTAGCACTTTGATAAAAAGGCTTCTTAAGTACTGAGTAACCGATTATAACATCTGATTTATTATTAAAATGTCAGATAGACAAAAATACAGTTAAGTGGAAAAAAAAACCCCATAAAAAAACACAAATTAATAAGACACTTTAAGGAGAATAAGCACTTAAAAAAGATAAATTCAACATAAAACCTATAAAACTAATACTTACAGTATGTATACATGTATGTTAGACAGTAAAGTACCTTCAGTGACAGAATATTAGTTTACTGAATCTTCATGATCTCCAAATGTCCAGTCTCTGCAGATGAAAAATGAACGTCAGAACAACAAAGCTTTTGAACAAACGAGAGGTCTCACTTTGACATAAACCCCAGTGTTCTGTCTCTGGAGCCCTTTTGGTTAAAACAAGCTTGTTCTTCATTTGGTGAAGTTACTCACATAGAGCATCCAGAAATTTGACTCAAGTAAGAGCAGAGATACTGCATGATAAGCATAATAATATTCAGATGCGGGTGCTAGTTACATTTACTCAGTTACATTTACTTGAGTAAGTAAAAAGTACTTTTAGGAGTTGTGTTACTACACCGTACTTTATACTTTTACTCGAGCAATATGATTATGAAGTATGAAGTACGCTTATTTGAGCAAAATCTCTGGATGAAGAACAAATATGTTTTAACCCAAAAATATGAGACACAGAGACCAAACTACAGTTTATAGCAAAGTGAGACCTCTTGTTCATACTCAAGCGCTGTTGTTTAATGTTATTTTCCATATGCTGAGCCTGTTGATCCATTTGCATATCAAAAAGTCTACATATTTCTATTTACATACGTACCTACACATGTAAACATTATCTACTGTACTGTAGTTTCTGTACTCTACTGTAGTTTCATAATTTTTGTATTGAAAAAAGTGGGAGAACAGTTTCTTCCGTCTTAATTTGTTGTCTTATAATTCTGTCATTTTTTTATCATTTGTCATGATGTCTGATGGGATCATTTAGAAATATGAATTTAGCTGTTAATGATAAGTTACTCATTACTTAAGTAGCATTTTTACCAAATACATTTCTACTCTTGATTGAATAATTTCTTGGATGGCTACGTTTTACTTTGACTTGGGTAAAAATAAATTGATCACTATCCACCTCCGATCATTTTACTCAAGTGAAAGAAAAAAGTTCAGTGCGGTAAAAATACTCCTTAACATAAATGTAACTAGTTACCACCCACCTCTGACCGTTGACCTGTATACCAGAACCCCCCTCCCTCCTCGCCTGGCCTTATTAAAGCAGCTGAGTGCTGCTGCATCGAGGCCTCTTGAATCAAGCTCTCCCTCTCAGGTCAAAGGCGCAGAGGAACAGTTGGAGCGTCTCATGTTTTGACACAGTCTGTATGTTCTTCTAATTGGTGCTAATTGGCACAGAGGGGCCTCCATTGTTCCCGGCATAATGCTGCCCTCCTCTCTTTGACGGGGGAGAAAGGAGGCGAACAAAAGGCCGAGGCGGAACGGGGCGAGGGGTTAAAGCCACAGAAAGCGATATCATCACTGCGTCTCGGGCCAGGTGAACTTTCTGAGCAGCTTTGAACGAACCGCCTCCAGTTCTGGTGCTTCATGAATCCAGTGTTCCTCATCCAACGTTACACAGACTTACTCCGGTTTTTGCTGTGTTTTTGTACCAGGAAAGCATCCAGACATGTACAGTAAAGGCCACCCGTACCCGGCCTACCCGGGCTACATCATGATGGGCAACATGAACAACGACTCCTACATGAACAACGGCTCCCTGTCGCCGCCCATGGCCAGAACGGTGAGTACCGGCTCGCTTCTGCTTGTGGAGATGAGCCTGAACCTGAAACTGCAGCTAAAACCAAAGCAGAGAAGAAGAAGAAGCAGATGGTTCCTGATTCCAAACGGTGGTCAGCTTGGAGACAAAATGGATCGCTGAACTATTTATAGAATACTTTTTACATGTAAAGGCGTTAGAAGAAACATAGGTTTCCAGTAACATCTGGTTTGTCATCCATTGGACCAATAGAAATGTGATTTTTATTTCAAAATATTGTCCAATTTACCGGCTCGCAACTAATCTAGAAGAAGAAAATCCACTTGCTTCTCTGCCCAGATTCTCCAGGTTCTGTTAATAAGACATGCTGGGTCATTATAAACCCAACATTTAAAGGAACCAATAAAAAAAAAAAAACTACTTGGTAGGGATGAAAGAAAATATCCATACGCCTATATATCGCGATATTTTATGTCACTTGTATCGACATTCAAAAGCAATGTATCGATTCTTGTTTTTATTTAATTTTTTTAGAATTTAAAAGGAACCAATGATGATGACAGTCACTGTTGTAGTAAAATTAAAAGTATGACTGGTAGTTTCTGGCTGTTTTCACCTTCTTCGTTCCAGTGGATCAACTAGATCTAGTAATAAAACAGAATGTGTTAAAGATATTGAGATAAATATCATATCACCAGTTTCTTGCCAATACACATCTCTACTACCTGGTTTACTCTTAGAGCTTCTCAGATTTGAATCTTTAATCTTTATTCAGCAAACAATCTAAAGGTGCAGAAGAAGCACGATGGCCGACTCACCTACTATTTAGTTTTTTATTCATTGAAATATATTGGAAATGATATTTCAAAACTTGCAGACAATTTCAGCTGAACCTGATTATTTTGGATGAATCTTCATGCTGCCTTTTGACACGCATCCTCTCGACAAACCTTGGTGTGCATCATGTCTGTTCAAGACAAAATAGAAAAAATAACACAATTTATTGCATAATACTTAATCCAACAAATCTACAGGCCCTATTTTCTATTTCTGATTTAATTTAATTAGATAATGTGTGTATTTCCTATATTTTTTCCATGTCCTTGTTTGAGGACCAGTTAGCCTGTTAGTGCAGGACAGAGACATACAGCAGAGGCCCTGATGAAGACCAAGCTTGGTTGCAACCTGTTAACATGAACCTCCATTTAAATCTTTTCTTATCTACAAAGTGGTTAAAGAGCCTTTGATTTATTATTATTTTTTTTTTCTGTTCTATCCACTCAAAATAAGAAGCGAGATTCATATCTAAAGGAGGAAGAACGCAGAGGTTGATCTCAGGAACTAGGAGAACTTCCAGATCTCTTATCTTCAGCTCCGTCCTTCCGGTTTAGAAACCGAAGGTCCACAGATATACGGGAACCTTTAGAGAACTCCACCCAGGTAAACCTGACTAACCTGCAGAGGAGCTGTCGGTGCCGTCCAACGGTGGCGTTTGGTTCTGGAACCATAACCCTCGGTGTTCCTTTGAGCCCAGCTAATGGTCTCTCGATGGCCCCTTCCTGCCTATGTCCCCCTTTTCCAAATTTCTCCACCATAGTATGCAGAAACGAGCAGCAGCTGTCCGGCCTAATCCGGTTTGCTCTCCGTGTCGGTCTGCCCCCACCTGGCTGGGAAGAACAAAAAGGCCGCTTGTTGTTGTGAATTCTGCACATCCTGGGAGTAGTTGGTTTGAGCAGCGTAAATATTGTGAAGTGTGAGCTCCGTGTTGTTGTGAGAGTCTGTTTTTTTGGGAAGCAGATGTGATTGTTGGGGGTAGAGGCCACACGCTGAGTGTAAAGGATCCTCTTTCACACGCAACTCTATCATGGGATGATGTTAAAATTGCGTCGTTTCCTCCTTTGAAATAGTTGCGGGAGTGAAAGAAAGTATGACAGTGTGGAGAAAACGGGATTAATTCCCCGTTCACGTCTGGAAGTTTGCTCCTGATGTTCCAGATTTCTCCTCGGTGGCTCGTTGTCTGGTCTGTGTTAATCCATGGCACCGAAAAGCTCATAAACGTCTGTATGGAGACCAGCTGAGTGTGTTGGAGGAAATTACCCCTCAGTGCAGATGTGTAAAACCAGGCAGTTAGGAGGCAAACCTTCTGCCCAAACTTCTAAAACCATTTCTTTTACTGTGGTTAGCTCCCCCACCCTCACTGTCTCCAATAAAACAGTAGTCATTTTATACGCATTTCTCTCGCTGATCCAATAACAAGTCGAGGCTCCGAGGAAGAATCCCGGCTTTCTCACTGATGTCAGCTCGCCTCCTCTGCTGCCGGCCACTGCAGCCTCAGTATCTGCAGGCCTGGGATCAGTTTTCACCGAGATCAAAGCCACATTCTCCCTTTCATTCTCTACCATCCTCAGCCCCCCTACCCCCCCATCCCCACAGTTTAGATTGATTTCCATTGACCATGACATTCCTGCACATGCTGGAGTCCACTCATGATAGAGATGTTAGGAATTGCTGATTGTCAGCAGGTTTTTGGGACTCCCAGCTTAATGAGCTGACTCTGCCACAGAAGCTCAGATTTTGGTAGTAAAGTGCCGCCTTGTGCCAAAACATATTGACAGTCATACAGACAGGAAATGAAATGAGTAAGCAGATTCGATGTTAGAGCACCTGGTGGTGCCTGTGAAGGTAAGCTGGCGTGTTTAGCAGCATATTGGACACAATGAAACGATACAAAGCATGCGATTGTATGACTTTGACTTTCCATTCTTTCATCACAAACTCAGCACCGCCAAATGACCAGAATTTAGAAATGTTTTCAAACTTATTAAAAACTAGGATAGACTCCCAGCTTCTGAAAGTTCTCAATACCAGCCATTGTTGCATTGCTTTGGTGTGAACTGCTTTAAATTCTTCATCTACTCGTTTTCTTTCCAGAAACTAATGTGGGGGTATAATAAGATCTCACTATATTAAATTGTCACTCAACTTCCCATCTGAACTAAATCTATGTCTGAAAGCAGTTATCCAGCTTCAGTTAGCGTGAATCTATTTAGCTAAATTAGCATTAAGGAAGAACTACATCTAAATCATCAGAATTTTTAATACCCAGGAGAAAATAATAAAGTGGCATTTACTGGTCAAACATAAATTATTTTACATTGCGTATTTGGGGTTTAAGGGTACATGTATTAGTTTTCGGATTTTTCAGTACGGCCCTGTCGGTTCGGTACGCACGTGTACGGAACGAATGTTTTAATCTGTTTTCTACCTGAACACATGCAGAATGTTTATGTGCAGGACTCAGATGGCAGTGCAACGTTCCGCAGCACGACTTTAAAAAGTGACACCAAAACAAAACAGAAAGGACTCTCAGCTATCACTAAACTCTTTGGGAACATTAATTGTTTCTCATGCAGCTACAGTAGAAAAAGAAAGATAGACAGAACCAAAACTTTGTCCAAAACACGCTCTGCACTGAACTGAATGATTCACCTGAAACAATGTCAAGCTGAATGGAAACATCACTGATACTAGAGAAAAACCAGCTGACGTCCAACATGGCTACCAGTAGCATCCAATCAGCCCAAATCCTTATTTTGGATAAAACTCAAGTTGGTGGAATCCCAGTTGATGAGAAGGGATTTTTTCCAACAGCTGCCCATGCTGCATTCATGTAAGCTGGGAAACTAGACTGTCAAAATCTGAAAACAACTCCAATGTGATGTATGTTTCATTCTCAAATATGGGCAAAGTATTATTTAAACATTAACACTGATAGTTGTCAAGTGGTTCTATTGTTATCTACTCTGGCTATGTCTGCTTGTACTATTCATTTATATATTTCTAATTAAATCAAGTCTCCAGTCAGTTTTATACTTTCAACTTTTACAGAGTTACAAAGTTACAGAACACAACAGAATAACATTAAATTCATGAATTAAAAGGAAGGAATTGAGGAAAAAAAGGTCCTTTCTTTAATATTGATCAAAGGACGAAAAAATTCATATGTATATTAGTATTTATTTTTTCTGGTTAAGGAGTACCACAAATTTACCAAACAATGACTTTAAAACCCTAAATACATACCGAACCGTGATTTTGGTGTACCGTTACTTCCCTATGGCATATAGATTTTTTAAATGCAGTTTGGTTTGCTATACATTTATTCTGTTTGTGGGAATTCCAAAAGGATTAATTTTTTAAAGCATGCTAGAGTTGGTGTGTTCTGCAGCTTCCAATTCAGCCTTTAACTCCTTCACTGTTTTGATTTTTATGAATCTGAATTGCATTTGTTTTTTTCCATTATCTTGGTTTATAGGAAACTGGTTTGATGAAACCTTTCTTCTAATCGACACTGAACCTGCTGTTAAAGTTTCCCATCTTGTCTTGCTGGTGTATTGAAAAACTTGTATTTTGTGGTTCTAAACGTGAGAAAACAAAGGATTTTGTGGAGCATCAGCTCCTGTCATGCGCTTGAAGTATTGGTGCCACTTCAGGTCTGCTTCAGTTCTGAATAGTGCATGTGCATTGGGATCAAGCTTTCTCCATTAGGACGAGGTTTGTTTCACTTTCCGGCTCAAGCATCCTGCATGCCGTGTTGAGTGATTCTTCATCAGCGCAGACAGAGTGTTGGCATTGTGTTGCATGAGATGAATGTTTGTACTGGGGAAATTGCTTCCATTTTTGAGTAGCTGACGTCGTGGTGCACATCTGGAGCTAACGCGAGAGCTGTGGTGCTAATGGGGTGGAACCGTTCAACCTGCCTCAGCTGGTGACTGGTGAATTATGGTTTTTTTCTTAGTATTGCAGCTTTAATTTTCTGAATTACATTTTGTGTATTGTGAGCTGAATGTATCCTTATGCCCCTACCCAGCTGAACATAACATTTTGTAGAAGAACCTTAATATTCTTCTGTGATGTACAGCAAAAAAAAAAAATGTCTCCGCTGTTTTAGATGCTTCAGATAACATAGAAACTCTTGTGTGTTCTGTCGACCTTTTTGATGTCATGTTTGGAGAGTTTTGATCTGGACCGCATCATATTTCCTCCGTGTTTGATGTGTGGAAGAGGATGGGTTCGCCGCTTTCGCATTAAATCCGTAACCCAGACAGTCGGGCTGGACCCAGAAACGACGGCTTCCAAACCAAGATTGTTCTCCGTCTTTAATCACCTTGACATCTGTTCCCAGAGGACCAGGCTGATGTTACACAAACAGCTCAGTACTGGTTGAAACTGCAGAAAACGCTTGCTTCTCCTTCTGGGTTGCCTGCCTTGTTTTGTGTTTAACTGGTGTTGCCGTTTGCAATGACAGAAGTTAATGAGCCGAAGGAAACCGCATAGCTCCCAGCGTCTGTGCCGTTTTCTCAACCTAACAATAAATTTAAGCAGGCTGGACCTCTGACTGTATCAATGTGTTAAAAATCCTTCTTCCGGGAATTAGTCGGTGACGTTTGTATTGTTTTACATCAGCGGCACCAGCTGGGAGCTGAATGCAAGGATATGAAAATAAAAAAGCCCAAGTGAACCAGCTGACACGCCAGCCAACCCAGAAGAAGAAGAGTGAACGCTGACGTCACTCTTCTGCGCTGCTTGGGATCGCAGACTCCCTCTGAATTATGGAAGTTTTTGCAGGGTGGGCATGAAAAACGAAAAAGGAATGTCCCTTTCTTTATCGCTTTCGTTAAGTCACAGATTGAACCATTTTGAAGAAGAAAATGAAAAGGCAGTTTGGAGGATTTCTTTTTCATTTTATTTATGAGACAAAATGGCCAGTTGCATTTCTGAAAATAAAGGGGCATTTCAGCTAATGCGTTTTCATTTGAATTATGGTACACATTAGCTTCCATACTGCTTAGTTTTGAATGTTGGTGTAGAGATGCAGCACATGGGTTTCCACCTGACTGGGAGGATGTTTGTGTTGTCTCTCTGTAGAAGAACAGTCCTGAGAAACAGCTGGAAGATGAAATTACTGATGTTTTTCTTCTTTTTCTGATGATAAAGATTCAAGGCTACATCTCCGTTGCAGTGTTTTGATCCCGTTTGGATCATCTGTTGCAGATCCTCATGGCGAGGATGAGGAGGAGGAGGAGGGTGGTGGAGGGGCTGCAGCACTGGGCTTCCTTTGATGTATAGAGGGAACGTGACGGATCTGCTAGCCAGTGTCTCCCAGCGTGGAATCGCTAACCCGGGCTTACCTAACGGGATTTGGTCGGACCGCTCCGGTGTCCCTTGGTGGTATATGTGTGTCCTGAGCTCATGCCCTCAGTGCTACCGTGGAGGATCCCTGTTAGAGAGAACACTGCATCTCCAGCAGCCTTTCCATGTCCATCACTTTCTCGACGGCAGCTCTGACCACCTTTTGCTGTT
Source organism: Valencia hispanica (assembly GCA_963556495.2). Lineage (NCBI taxonomy): Eukaryota > Metazoa > Chordata > Actinopteri > Cyprinodontiformes > Valenciidae > Valencia > Valencia hispanica. The sequence goes on from OY747703.1 coordinate 56,637,610, forward strand.
TTCTAAGGGCTAGGCTTGCCTTTAAGCAGCTCTAGTTCCTGTAAGCTGCTCAACTTATTCTCTAATAAGAGAATAAGAACCTGTCGAAAGTTGCAAGTGTAATTGCTCCATTTTCTTGTAAATCTGCACCGCGACGCTGACATCAGTGTCATCTGTGGTGCAGATCTCCCACGGTGAATTCTATGTGTTTTCACTGTGATGACCCCCACACAAAATAAACCCCAGCCAGGAATGTCTGTAGTGCCGCTGCTGCTGTATTGTGGAGTTTCATAAACAACCTCGTTAATAACGGCGACGTTTCCTGCGACGTCTGGTGATTCTGGTCGACACGTTTGCTCCGTACCATGTGGTTGTAATCACCCTGTCGCTGTTTTCATCCTGGCAAATGGAGCTCGGCAGAGTGGTTCTGCGCTGAAAGGGGAGATGACGATCGTGGTTGAAGGTTTTCTCGATGCATGTTTTTTGTTTTTTCGTGGATTTGTTTTTGTCATTTTAAACATGGCTTCTGTGTTTGGTTTTTTTCTTTTTGCTCAAAAGTTCAACATTTTAAGAGTTACAGAAATCCAAACAGGTAAACTTGTCGCCTTTTGCAGCTTTCAGTATTAAAAGCTAAAGAGGCAAAGGGAAGACATCTGTTAACAATATTTTAGCTCCGGTGCTGAAAGCCCTGAAACTGTGAGTTTCTACATGTTTGAGAAAGGCAAAAGCCCGTGAGCGTAGCATGCAGGCTCGCACAAGACGCAGCCTGAGTGATGTTTATTTTGGACACGTGCTGGTTCTGAGAAAGCAGACGCCTCGTAGACAATGGCGCTTCCTTCATCTCCGAAACGGCCACTGAACTGGCTGGAACGCCGCCTGGAGCCAGCCAGCCAGCCAGGACGCCTCGGCAGCTGCTCACAGGGCTTCACTCTTCACCCGCAGCCTGCTGCTGATCTCCAGGGGTCAGTGGAAGGCCTCGCCAAAGGTTGTCCCTGATGCCCAGTTCTGGTTGATTAGCGGGGGTGGGGACTTCCTGTAGACGAGCTTAAGAAACGGAGATTGGAAGGCTGTTTATGTTTTTTGTCAAATTTCTCTTCCGAGTACTGTCATGTTATTACTATTTATTAGGGCTGAAATGGTACATGTATTCACATTTTTCAGTAGCGCTCTGTCAGTTTTTATAATCACGTAAGCGCGTAGTCGGCTGTCTATGCTGCATTCAAGTACAGCTAGGAGACTAGGTTGTCAAAATATCAAAACAACTCCAAAATGATTTCATCCTGTTTTATTCTCATATTTCTAAACATCAACACTGACTGTTCTCAAGTGGTTTTATTGCTCTCCACTCTGGCTATGTCTGCTTGTGCTATTTTATTTATTTAAAAAAAAATCCAGTCAAATATCGGGTCCGTTCTACACTTTCAGCTTTTTTAAGTTATAGAACATAATAAAATCAAATTAATTTCAGGAATTGAAAGAAAGGAATTCAGCAAAAAAGGTTATTAGTTTAATGCTGATCAAAGTTTTAAAAAAGTAATATGCACATTTGAATTTATTCCCCTTGATTAAAGTGTACAGAAAACGTACTGAACCATGACTTTAAAATCCAAAATATGTACCGAACCATGATTTTTGTGTTACATCCCTACCGTGTATGTATGAGATTATAGGAGTATGATGGTATTAGAACCGTGACCTCCGGTTTTCTGATTGGAACAGACTTGAAAAATATTTGTGTCCATTTTTTTTCTTCTTAAAAATCTTCAGAGATCAACTAAAACCTCAAAAAGTGAAAGAAACATAAATTAATAGATGTGCTTAATTATAGTCCCTAACATCCATCCATCCATGGAGTCCTCTTTCACGCCATTATCTCATTTGAAAAGCCTATATTTCCATTATTAAGTTAATAATCCAGCTAATTTGCTCAGTAGTTTGTAGTATATTTCAGTTGGACAGCACGTTGGCTAACTCCAGTGGTCCCTGCGGTCTCTTTTACAAAGCACTTCTGTCAAATGTCCACAGACACCATCCCGTTCGTAGATCCCCAACAGAACTGCCTGCGTCACTCATTTTCTGTTGACCACCACACCGACGGCGCCTGGTCTCTGCGTCCAGAGATCCTTCTCAAACATCTTCTTCTCTTCTGGTTTAACCTTCCATAGAGGAAGTTCAGTAATCTGTTCTCACACATTTGAGCGAGATCCATCCAACCCATTACAAAAAACGATGTACGCTTCAGACATGTGTTTTCACTGATTGTCCATTCAGTCATTTCAGAAGTCATACAGAGTTGGCCAGAAGACATGTTTTCTGAAAGGGCCTAGTGCAAGTCTGTTCACGATTCACAATGCAAAGGACTAAGAAAGTCAAGATTTAAACGTAGTTTTGTCTTTACAGCTGGGGGTAAACAAATATTCAGCAAATATGAGTGAACTGGAGACGGATCCCTGTTGTGTATTTAACCACCAGACATGTCAATTGGTTCAAAACCATGCCCCATAGGAAAGCAATGGATGGAGCTCTTTTCACTAATGTTGCATGTGATTTACCTGAGGAATCAGGAGTATGGTCAGACCTGAGTTGAGTGTTACTGGACTATTTCTATGTATTAGGATTGAATTAATTAACTCCATTCTTTGTAAGTGCATCTAGGATAATAGATCATGTTGGAGAAAAACAAATCCTTCTGCATGTAATGTTTTGATAGCAATGTAGCAGAGTGCTCAAACAAACGTCAGAAACGGAAGACACGTACCCGACGCTCTGATCTTATGAGGTTACGGCACGTTTCAGAGGTCTTGCAAGGAGAAGACACTATGGCAGAAGTCAAACCGCACAGACTCTCGCTCTAATCCTGGCGCTGACCGCTGGCCGAGCTCATGCAGATAGAAGATAAACAGTGATTGCTAAATACTAGGGTTGAGTGATGGCACTGTTTTGGGCGCACTCTGTCCTCCGTGTTGATCTATACGCTGTGTTAAATATTGAAAACGCCTGAAGGACTCTCAGTCTCATCTTTGTTTGAGAAGAATCTATGTTTAATAAGAGCCTTCTAGATTCCGAGTCAGGAAAACTGTTGGGATCTGTAATTTGCTGTGGTGTCGTCAGCAACGGGAGCTTAATTTCTTTACATGCATTTATACACAGACAGATGCGGGTCATACAGCCCTATGACCCTCCTTTTTTAGTTCAATGTACTAACAGATAGCTCACACCTGCAACTTTGACTACATTTAGTAGCCTATGGTCAGAGGCCATATTGAATACTTAAGCTCCTACTTTCCCATCAGAATTCAGACTTTAGGGTGTTTTTTGTTTTTTTTGTAATTCCAACAAGAATGTCCTATAGAGCCAATGGTTTGGCCTCAGCAGGGTGACATCAGGTAAATTGAGACACTTTTTGGTTGATCGCAAGTAAACCATTTAAAATGCTAAACCTGGTGAAATTACTGAATTGTATAGCTTAATATGAGTCTTGGTAACATTTTTGTGCAGAAGATATATTGCCAATAACAATAGTTTATAAGATTTTAACCTTTAAAGGCTACCAGTGTCCGCTATCTGCTCGACCGTAAACCAGTCTTTGGGTTTGTTACGTTTTCTATCTGATGATAATGTCCCCCGACTGTATGTCAGACTCGCAGGTTTTGGTTGCAACAGACTGATGCATGTCCCATGCACGATGCAGCTGTAAAATGGCGTTTTTTGACCTCACCCTGACAGCTCGCAGGTCTATAAGGAGACGAGCGGGGAACAATGGGCTCACAGGGGGTAAAAAACGTGGCTACAAACGCTGCCAGCTGTGTCCAGACTTCAGAGGAGCTCAAACAGGCCTCACTTTGTCCCGCTCAGAAGAGACGGAACAATGATCAATTGGCGCTCTGTTGTATCAATCCGCTCCGTCTCGGGCGGCCTCTCTCTCTCTCTCTCTCTCTCTCTCTTTTTTTTTTGTTGTTGGCTGTTTCATATTTTTTCAGAAGCTCGTTATTTCTCTCTCTGCTGTGGGTGTGTGCGACGCTAAAGACGCTCACATGCAACGTGTGTATCTGACAGCGCTGAAATATTAATGGCCCCCAGTGTAGGAGGTGCGTAAAGGGCCCCGGCATAGTTACAGTACAAAGGGTGCCTTCTTCTTGCCACCAGGCTTTATTAGCACAGCCATTAAATGAGTCCATGGACGAGGCTAGAGCCCTTTTCTTTACGCCTCCTTCTGTGTTCTTGTGCCCGAACATCAAACCACTTTCTTTCTCTCGACACACACACACACACACACGGGTGTGTGGTTCACGCCATATTGGAGGACAAGGAGGAGGATTTAGCTATCAGGTCGTTTTGTGTGGTCTCGACCGTAACGAGAAGAAAAATACACGCCGTTCTTTGACTGTGGATGAAAAAGGAAAAACGCCTGTCTTTAATTTTTGGGAAGGCCATAAAAGTTTGTCGCTCCTTTCATATCGGCGTTGGAATTGAAAACAAATGCTGAATTTTCACCCCCTCCTCCTCCTCTCCTTTGAACTGTCCAATTATGGAGTTGTGAAAAAGAAAAAAAGAAAAAATAATCTGTATTTGGATCCATTTACCTCCTTTCCTCCATTTTTTTTTTTACCCCTCCCTTCTTGTTTTTGAAGAAACCATCGACGTGGTGGTGGACGGGGGGGAAATCACTGATGTCAAAGTCAAAACCAAGAGCATTAAGAAAACTGGCGAAATGCAATACAGCTGCAATCCAACATGACGCTAGAAAATAGGGCTGAGGAGCAGAAAGCCTCTCTCCCGTATTCCCTGGGCGCGCAACTGCTCCCGGCCTCGGCTTTGATCTCTTCAAAGCCTCCTGCCTCCTACTAGATGGAGAGTCTTGGCTGCCGCTCATGAGGCGGGGAAGGGAGGCGGCGGGGAGAGAGCTGGAGCTGGGGATGGGGAGGGGGAAGCACCGTCGTCTTCTTCTTTCCAGGGCTGAAATCAATCACGGAGCAGAGGCAGTTATGCGTAATTCAACCCCGGCCAGATTAGGGACTCTCGTTACCTGAGCGACCGGGGCTCTGTAATCTGTGCGCCGCAGCGGCCGCAGCAGCAGGAGAGATCTGACCCCGGAGGAAGTGGGTATATCATCCAAACGAGAAGCACTACTTCTCCATACTTTTACTCAACTCAACACAAGAGTTGCCGTCCAAGAAATGACTCAAGTAAAAGTTAAAAAGATAAAATAAACAAAGGCTACTTGAGCAGCTACTGAGTAACATCTGATTTAGTATTTTTATAATGATGTCATCAGTCAGACAAAAAAAAAAAGTTATGTTGAAAGCAAATTCTGGTATTTTAAAGACAAAAATGACATAAATTGGTGCAAATAAATGACATTACTACAAAATAACACATTCCAAGCTGAAGAAAAAGTCAATTTATAGCAATATAATAACAATACTTACATCAAGAAACATATATATATATATATATATATATATATATATATATATATATATATATATATATATATATATATATATATATATATATATATATACACTTCCAGGGACAATTTATGGTGTTTACTGTATATTCACTTGACCTTGAAATGCATCAACAAGCTGAACAGATTCCATCAGAAAAAAACCAAAGCTTGTGTAGAAACAGTTTTTCTCCTTTATTAAACTGTAGGTGTGTGTCCGGCTCCGGTGTATCTCTTATTAAAACACGTTTGTTCTTCATTCAGTGAGTTCACTCGCAGTAGGTCGAGTATCCAGAAGTCTTCACTCAAGTAAGAGTAGTGATACTTCATAATAATATTGCAAAAGTAAAACGTACTGTGTATTAAAACTAGTCCTAAAAGTAGATCTTTTTCCCACAAAAAGTTACTCAAGTGAATGTAACTGAGTAAATGTAATTAGTTACTAGCCCCCTCTGTTAGTAGAGGAGGGGGTAGAGGTGCTGAAAAGCGGGGCCGCCACGCCGCTGCCCAGCAGAGCAGAAAATCGGAGCACAATGGGGTGATTACACTTGCAGATGTAGCCATATTTGTGACGAGACTGGAGAGCGCTGATTGCCATGGAGCTTGCTAGTTAGAGTGCTAACGAGCCGGGTCGCCTTTGTGTTGGAGCATGTGTGTAATGTCACCTCCGCAGTGCCCCCCCTCCCCACTTCCATCACCATCTCCAGCGCCATATCTCTGTCCCCCACGCCCTCCTGGGTTCTGAAATGCGAGCTCGGTCGAGGCTCCCGCCCCAGGCGCCCAATTTACTACGGCTGGCGAAAACTCAACGGCCCCCCGAGTCACAGAGGAGACACGGCGGAGCTGAATGCTGCTCTTTTCCTGCTGCTGCTGCTGCCATCCGCTCACAACTCTTTCAATCCGGCTCGCTGAGGAGATTCATAGCAATTATATTCACTCCAACTTCAGTCAAATCTAGAACATGGTAGGAGTTTGACTAATCCTGCCTGGAGATTTAGGTTTTTATTCTCATGTTTTCTGGTGGTTTAACAACAATTCATTTGAGGTCTGTCTGGATGGCAGCTGGGAAACAGAACCCTCCCTTATTTTTTTTGGAGCAGCAAATTGAGAGACAGTTTTCCAAACTCTTGATTCTTCTCTTGCACTCAGTCTGCACACTCTGATGTCACGGGGATGAAAACAAGGCTTTGTTTTCTTCCCCCCTCGCAGTCACTTGATGCCGGATGATGAAACCCACAAAGAAATCCAGCAAGAATATTTTTTTTGTTTATCTGATGAGCTCTCCTCGTACTCCACGCTCCTTTTGATCATTGGGCAGCGAACTTGTTGATGGAGAGCTCAGATTTTTTTCCTCACAGGACGGAGATGTTAAATAGATTAGAGAGCATTTTGGATCTCCGTGTCTGCGGAAAAGGGCTGGGGAGTGGAAGTGGAGCCGACTGCAGAAATAGAAAGGTCACGCCGAATGGATTATGTGGCCTGAATGGAGCCCAGCGGGAGCCCCTTAAATCCACCGTTGGTCGTGACCCTCGGCTCGGAGGCCAGGTGATGCTTTTCATGTCCTCCAGTGGAGAGACATCACAGAGCGGTCCCACACTTTGAGCAGCCCGTCATCAAACAATGCATCAAAACCTCTAATCAATCCGCCTCCACTGTACCCCTATCCTCCGACATGAAAGGTGGAGGAGATGCAAGCGCCTGGCTCGCCCTCATACATCCACTCCCATCCAATCCTACAGTAACTAACAAAAAGTTCAGTCACACTCAGTGAAAATAATAGTTTGTATCTTTACTCTAATATGGCTGCTGTTCAATCATAAACTATGATTCTGCTAAGAATTAACCTTGCAATAATTGTTCATTAGATTGTTTTTGGCGAGATAACAGGAATGAATCTGTGAAAAAACGATTATGAAGAATTTTAAAATCATCCCTAAGACTTTGTTGCATGAAGCAGTAAATCCTTCATGTTGTTATTTGCTCTGATTAGCTGTGGTTTAAAAACTCGGGACATATCTAATTGCTAAAGCATTGCTGATCAGTAAAATGTTTTAAATGTATTTATTTAACAGTTACTTTACCAAGAAAACTCCCATTGAGATTCACAATCTATTTTTCATTTTAGCTGCTGGCCAAGACGGCAGCTAAAATGGTTCCAAAATAAAAGACATAGCTGCAATATAAAACAGACAACATACTACAAGGAAAGACAGTTTGGAAATCTAAACTGATCTTGACATGATCAGCAGCAGCGCTCAGTTACAACACATGTCATGAAATGACTCTGCAGCTTAAAGCAGGATGAGGGTGCACAAACTTTAACGGAAAGTTCATGTTCGGGGAACATCATACATAATGTGCCAATATGATCAAAAATTACAACTTTTATTGGTGATTTTAGGACACAGGGGTGAACGTAGGCAAGGAGACAGTACATATAATATATAAAGACAAATATGCCAATTTTCCAACCAACAGCCTCGTACAGATTACACCGATAAGTACAGTAGCCAGAATTTTGTTTTAAATCTGACAGATTTTCTTCTTGGAAGGTACCAAGATATTTATAGACTGATACGCGTCCAGTCTGCAGATGAATCCTGTTTTTTAACAACTCTTTAGTCGGCAAGGCCAATTTATTTGTATAGCACACTTTCAGCAAAGAGGAAATCCAAGGTGAAAAACAACAATAACAACGGAAAACACAACATCAGAAACATAAAGAACATCAAAACACACTACTGTTACAACATTCCTGCTAGTAATAATCAGTGAATCAAAGGCAGCTCTAAACAGATGGTTTATAGCCTTGATTAACAAACTCAGCGTTTCAGCAGCTTTGCAGTCATCTGGAAGTTTTTTACAGAAACAGGAGCATAACGTAGCGGTCAGTTGTGTTTCGCACCACTTAAAAGCAAAGCAAAGTTAACCCATTTTTTTTTTTGTGTGTGGATTTCCTCAATGTCAGGCTAGCTCGGTGCTGTTGACGCCAGCTTCGGTTGTGTGCCGCTCATCGCCATTTGGTACTTTTTGAGTTTTTGGTCTTGCCGTACCCGACCGTTAAAGGAAGAAGAAGCATGTCGACTAAACTCCTGAGTTTTTGATTTATGTCCCTTTTTAAATGAATGGTTCAGGTGACTTTCTGCATTTCCAGATTTGGTCTCTTTGACTTTCATGAGAACGAAAGAGGTCTCTTCAAACACGCTTTATTTGCAGCCAATGGATTCATGTAAACTGAGTCCGATATATATATAAATATATAGTCAGATTTTGGCTTTTTAAAATAAATACTTCTCCCTAAAATTCATCAAAATATACTAAATACTAAATTAAACAAACTGATTCCAGCGGTTGAGTATATGGGTACATTATGGGTTGTTTATGGCTCGAAGTGAAAGAAAATCAGGCTGATGTGTTGAACTGAAATGAAATAAAATAAAAACCAGAAAACAGACTGAATTCATTTTGAATCATCTGCCTTACTCAGACTTGTCTTAATTTGTATTTTGATACATTATTAATCGTAATATTAATGCATGAGCATTAAAGCATGATTTTTGGAAGTTCTAAGTTGTTGTTTTGGAGGATGGGATTTTTTTATTATCTGCAAATCTAGTAGGAAACTTTGTAAAATAGCAGTTTTTGTCTCTTTGCACCAGAAGGAAAACTGTTTGCCCTGAGTCTCCTTTTACGCCGTCTTCATGCTCACTTTGTTATGAGTTAATGTAATCTGCAGTAATTTACTCATAGTTAACTCTATGGAAATGGGGTTATGAGTCTCGAATTAAAAATATCTAGCAGCAGGAGGTCGCCCCTACTGTCATCTTTTTATGGTCTCATGTCAACATCCCGGTTTAGAAAAATACTTTGGAAATGTGACTTTTTTTAGGCCATCCATGCTCTCCAACTGTAACCATAACAAAGATGCAGAAAGTCGGGCTTGGTCGGCCCATTTAATCCACAACTTCCATGGCTTTAAATGAAACTGTGATGAAGGGATGGTTCTGTTGGTTTGAACAGTTGTCATAACCCTCAAACATCTTAAGAAGCAACGAGCCCAACAGGGGTTCCTAAAATCTTCATTAGAAATGAATAAAACTATAATAAAATATTTCACATGTAAATATTTCTCTGTATGATGCCTGAAGTATTAACTAACTAGAAATAGAACCAACATTTCAGTTTCTATGCCTCTCTAATCTGTAACAAACTTCTAGATGAACGCAAAGCTGCTGAAACGCTGAATTCCTTTAAATTAAGACTAAAACCCATCTGTTTAGAGGGATGTCTGTTTAGAGCTGCCTTGTTTTAATTGATTAATGAAACCTGGAATGCCATAGTAGTAGTATGTTTTAATATTCTTTATGTTTCTGATGTTTTTTCTGTTTTTTATTGTTGTTTGTTTTATTGCTGCTTTTATTTTATCCCCTAATCACCCAAAGCAACGTGTATTGTCCCGTTGCTGAAAGTGTGCTATACAAATTAATTTGCCTTGCCTTGAAGTGATTTTATGGGATGTCGTTTGTAAAGTAAAATTTAACCAGCGATAATTTGAATTATTTAGCCTGTCATAAGAGAAAAAAACATGGGGATTAAGTTTTCCGAGTCATATTTTCAACAAGCTATTTATTCATTTATAAATGTCACAGTTTATTACTCTATATTTAATTAGCAAGCTAAATACTTCGTTAACAAACTAAATATTTAATTAGCAGGCTAAATAATTAGCTAGTTAAGCTTAGCTAGCAAGGTTAGCCAGCTAACTAAGCTTAGCTAACTAACTAGGTATTTAGCTTCAAACTAAACATTTAGTTCAGAGCTAAATATTTAACTAATCTGCCAATTAATTTGCCTATAAGCGGAAGTGTCTAATCAAAATTAAAGCTGGGTTTTGAGAACCTGATATATAAACTCCTGCTTGGGAGACTAAATTAATTCAATGCTAGTGCAGTCATCGTTGCTGTTAATTCATCTTTAAACGTCTTCATTGTCGTAAAAACGGCTCATCCTCCATTTTAAGCTGAAATGTTGATGTGAGCAACAATTCAGTCTCGGCAGGAGTTTGTACAGATGCTCGCAAAACTCCGCTTTCATTTTCGTATTCCATCCCTGCTTATCGGCATGTAACTTTGCATATTAGCTAAATATTTCGCTTTAAAACTATTTTTGACACAGTGGATCACTGTATTTTATTGAATAGGCTTAAACACTTCTCTGGAGTTGCGAGTAATGTCCTCTCACTGCTAATATCTTATCAGTCTGGAAGATCTCACGAAGTTGGTTTTAAAAATGATCTTTCTGAGGCCTGTGCTGTGAGGCATGGGGTCCCCCCAAGGGTCTGTGCTCGCCCCATTGCTCTTTTCACTCTATCTGCTTCCTCTTGGTCTTCTTTTACGCCCTTTTAATGTAACCTTTCACTGTTACGCTGAAGACCTGCAGCTCTATGTTCATTTAACCGTTGGAAACTGTGCTGGCTTGTCCAAACTAGAAGCCTGTCTATCTGCAGTTAGTTAGGGGTTGGTTATCTAACATTTTCTTGCTTCTTAATGCAGATAAGACGGAGCTGATGGTCATTGGACCTCAAACATTTCTCAACCTGTCCCAAGATATTTCCTTGAGTCTTGATGACAAAGTCATAAACTGCAGGGACAAGGTAAAGAACCTGGGCGTATGGTTCAATTCGGTGCTCTCCTTTGAGCCTCATCTAAATGAGGTAACAAGGACTGGATTTTATCATCTTAGGAACACAGATAAAATTGGACAGGTTTTATCGTTTGAAAATGCAGAGATTCTTATCAATGCTTTTGTGTCTTTGCGCTCTGGTTTCTGGGTTTCCCAAAGAAAAGTTTTAGAGGTTTGCAGATGGTGCAAAATGCGGTTGCGCTTATTTTAACATACACGGGGAAACATGAGCACATTACCCCGATACTGACATCGCTTCACTGGTTACCTTCTCAGGTTTAAGCAGATCTTAAGGTCCTGTTGCTAACCTACAAGCTTTTAAATGGTTTGGCACCTTCGTATCTTTTTGACCTTCTGCAACTGTATGTTCCACCCCGTGCTCTGAGATCTCAGGACACGGATCTTTTAAAAGTTCCTAAAGCTAAACGTAAAACTATTGGGGAGCATGCCTTTTCCTTTCGTGCTCCATCTTTGTGGAACATTTTACTTCTAGAAATTAGGGAGACATGAAATGTTGAGGTTTTTAAGGCTAAGTTAAAGACCCACTTGTTCACTCTATCTTATGTCTCCTAATTCCAGACTTAGTTTTGTTTGTGGTTCCTTTTTGTTTCATCTGTTTTTAAATTGCATTGTTTTAATCTGTATTGTTTTTAGTTATTTATTTTATTCTCTAACTGTTCAGCACTATGTTTGAAAGTGGTTAATAAATAAAGTTATCATTATTATAATACATTAATAAATAACATGGTGAAAATATGACACCATTGTCTTTCTCTTAATCCAGGCTAATTTAGCCAAATCACTGCTGTTAACGGTTAACTGTGTAACTTTAGAAACGGCAGCCCACAGACTTATATGTGCATGAAGCCGTAACACCTGGTGGCGACCTTTGGGAAAGAAATGAACTAATCAAGAGCCCTAAAAATCTTTGAATTATCTGAAGAGGTTTACTCACAACAGTCTACATTTTCCTTTATGTTTGAGCCATTATTGATATTCTAGCCCATAAATAAGGCACTGGGGTATTATTTCAGCGTTTTTACTGCTCTATTATTTTCTGTTGATCCTCATCATTGAGGCAGCTCAAGCATCTCACCCTCTTACCAAACCGATGAATGTCGCCCTTGTAGTGGCCCGTCTTGCATTATTCCAGCTGAGAGCTGAATTACAACCTTGTTGTGTTCGTGTCATGAAAGTCCATTCAGATGTGTTGAATCAGGTGTATGCATGTGCTCGTAATGTTGCAGCAACCATATGCCCCGAGTCTCTGTTGTCCCTTTTGTGTTGCAGAAATTACCATTTGTTAGGACGTATCGGGGGGATAAGCAGACGCTGCCCTTTGCCATGTTGTACATGGTCATTGTTTTGTTTGTGTTAAACCCTGCTAAACCCCCGCCATAAAGCTAATTGAAGGGGCGGGGCTTCTCTTGTGACCACTCGGTTCCTTGGAGAGGTTCTTTAAGAGTTCCCCGTATCTGTGTGGTTGGAGAAAAGCTGTTTGTTCGAAGGGGATCAGATCTGAATGGCTCCGCACTCGCCATTCAGATCTTAGCAGGGGCGTGTGCGGCTGGATTGAAAGAAATCCTCAAATGTGGGGTTTGATTAATGACTAATTCCCTGGTGAAAGGCAGTTGTTGGTAGTCTTTACCAGTTAATCCCCTGAAACGTGGAATCGCACCCAGACAGTGGGCTGCTGATACTGTTCTTTGGTCCATTATATGAATGAGAGGTTTGCATCCATGAATGCTCCTTAACACCAATGATGTAGAGCATGCCTCATTAAAACCTGAACCAGCGTGGCCACGTTTGTAGTGGCATCATTAAAAAACAACACATCCTGAAACATTTTCAGGTCTGGGCCAAGACATTTGATTTTAACATATTTAAAGCGTGCATTCTCTATGTCGTTTTTTTAGTTGAAAAAAACTTCAGATAGGCTTTCACAAGTCAACAAGAACAAAAATAACTTGGCAAATAAGTAAATAATAGAAACAATTAACTCTTCAGAAATAGAAAATTTACCAGTCACAATAATAGTTCACTTTTTAAGACATACTGCACCAAAAAACACAGATATCTGAAATATCCGGAGAAATGAAGTATAATTTTATTTTTAATGTAATAAAAGTAAAAAGCAGCAGTCTCAAAAAGAAAAGAAAAAGGTGCATAGTCCAGTCTTCAGTTTTTATCTTCATCCTCCTCAGTCAGTTCATAGATGAACTCTCACTTTTTGTAGTTTTTGTGTATATGTGATTTACGGGATCTTTGCCACCTTTGTCTCACACAGAAACACATATGCCTGCTATGTCAACGGTGTAATCTGCCACTGATTTGTTGCGGTGCATTTGTAAATGTACACTTGCGCTTTGACATCTTGTAAACGATGCACAATGCAGCGCAACCCGGCTCAACGGTGGGGCGCAACGCTACACAAACAAACCGCTGTCTGTTCCGTCTATGAACAGATCAGAACCATCCACTAGGCAGCAGCTTGGGGAGGACGTCACATGAGAGAGAGGCCGTCGTATTCCATGCATCGCACCAGTCAGTTTAAATACGTTCCACTGAAAAATGATGAAAACCCAGACAGTTTTATTAATCTATTAATTCCCCCTTAGATGCCCTGGACAGGACGTGAAAAGTGGACATGTTCGGCGGAAAGACAACGGTTGATCACCCTGGGTTTCCTAGATAGAGGGTGATTTTTTAATCCAACAGAAAACAAAATAGATACAAGATTAGCCCCATATCCAGTGCTGTGAGTAATATTACCCCCCTTCCACAGTTCTTCCATTTTTTGCTTTATTACTTCATATATATATATATATATATATATATATATATATATATATATATATACTTCCATGTTTCAGATAATCAAACAAAGATAACCAGAGTAAAATTCAAAAAGCAGATTTCAAATTATTTCATTTATTAGGTGGATAAACGTCAATCCAAACCCACTTGGATTTATATGGACAAAGTAAATGCCCCCTAAGCTTAATAACTGGAGGAAACTGATAACTGGCAATCAGTTGAAACGTTGGCCGATTCGTTTCTGCACAATTGACTTAACTGAAACACATTGGAGAGTTTTAAGGCACAAAAAGTTTGTTTAGGCTAGAGTTGGAGGACCTGAGTGGTCTGGTGGGTTGGTATAGTAACAGTAGATCTTCAACATACTTTGGTGCTAAGCCGTTCAATGATTTATAAACTAGTAAAAGTATTTTAAAGTCTATTCTCTGAGCTACAGGGAGCCAGTGTAAGGACTTTAGAACTGGGGTGATGTGCTCTACTTTCCTGGTTCTAGTGAGGAACACGAGCAGCAGCGTTCTGGATCAGCTGCAGCTGTCTGACTTTTTAGGCAGACCTGTGAAGACGCTGTTGCAGTAATCAATCCGACTAAAGCTAAACGCCTGGATGAGTTTTTCTAGGTCCCGTTGCGACATCAGTCCTTTAATCCTAGAAATGTTCTGGGTTCTTTTTCTGACCTCCTAGATCAGTCTTCAACATAGAGTCTTGAAGTCATTTTGGTAGGCCAGGCAGTTTTGACTGATAGATGTCAATGACTTTGTTTCTCATCTGTTTCTCAGTTCCTTTAGATCGGGACATGATGTGTTACTTTATGAGCTCATTTTAACATCCTTCATGTTGTCTGACAGGTTCTTGATTGCACGGGTCAGGCAACGATCAGGCCAGGGTGTGGCTGGTGAAATTAAACTAAACTTTCCTAAAAGTACGGTAATCAGTTTCTTCATGATTGAAGGGGGTGCTGCGTTTTCACATCGGGCCACATCTCACTTACTAAATGAAATCATTTAAAACCAGCTGTTTGGATTTTCTCTGTTTTACTTATTTGATGATTGGATCTATAGGCTAAAACTCCGTCCGTTTTTAGTGTCGGCGGATTTAGGAAATATTGAGAAATCTTCAGATTTTTCAACATTTGACCTTCAGCTCACCGATCAAAGCCAGTTCCGATCTCTGGCCGATCGATTGGTGCTTCCCTCAGAGAGCTCAGACAAACGTGTCTTCAAAGTAAACACGGGTGATTTAAAAGGTTATCAGATCTACGATTCCCTGATAAAAGTTCAGACTGAAAACAAAGACACAGGTGTCATCACACCTGAGATATCTCCAACCCTGCATCTTACCAACCCTCGTTGCAATCATTTCTAAACTTTTTCTCTAAACTGCCTTTTTTTTCCATGACGTCATCAACTGCAAGTAATTCGTCTTTATTTTTATTCGTGCTATTCTCGCTCACTATGTGGGTGGGTGTGAATTTGTCTGAGTGAAACACAGAAGGAAAACTGGGTCAATATTCTCCTCAGCTCAGGCAGAGGCTGCTCTCATTCAAATCGCCGCCCCATCCACATTTTCCTGGTGCGTTTCCCATCAGAAACCTTCCCCACAGACTGGAGCGTCCCCAGCAGCCAGCTGCCTCATCCGTCCCCCTTATTTTCCTCCTGTCCCCCTTTTTTTCCCCTGGATGTACTGTAAGGTGAAATTCTAGCGTTTTGAGCGAGCCTGGGCTCAATGAGACGGGCACTGTCTCCAGCGCCCGTCTCTGCCAATGAAGACGCACAAAGACCCCCACCAGACTCTATTTTACTCCTCAACGCTGAGCTCCCAAATCCAAACTGACAGCCATTCATGCTCAGAATACCTGGGCGAAAGCAGAGGGGGGGGGGGCACTATCTAGGTGTAGCAGGCAA
The DNA here is from genome assembly GCA_963556495.2 of Valencia hispanica. NCBI lineage: Eukaryota > Metazoa > Chordata > Actinopteri > Cyprinodontiformes > Valenciidae > Valencia > Valencia hispanica. Next base: position 56,653,438 of record OY747703.1, read on the forward strand.
ATCCGCTCTTGTTCGACAGATCTGTGAAGCTGCTGCACAAACACAACTCATCAGCACTTTTCCTCTCATTCTGCGCGTCGTTTTACTCTCTCCGTCTTTCTGTGTTATTGTACAGGAGCCGAGGCCTTAGCTGCACAGAGTTAGCTTGTGCTGCGATTTTATTTGTGTGCATCTCTCAGGGCCTTCGAGTGTTGTTGTTGGCATCACTGTTCCGCCTGGCATGAATGCAGCCACTCAGCAGCAGACCAGAGCTGGCTGCTAATGATAAATCATGCAGTGGGTTAATGCAGCAGCGGGGCCGCTATAAATAGTTGGTGAAAATAGGGAGGGGGGCTGATTCAGGAAGTGTTTTCTAAACATTTTCTGCTTTTGGTCAGCGCTGGGGGCGACGTCCAACATTCGACCTGGTCTGAAGCACACGGCTGTTCGGTGAATGAGGCAGAATACCATTTCAACCATTGAAGGAGAAATGAAAGAAAGCAAGGAAAGCTCTACAGCATCCCCAACCCTTTGCTGGGTCAATGCAAAGATCTGCTTTTATCAGGAATTGGAGAACAAAACTGTTCTTGGTGAGCTTTCACCTCTTGTTCAAGCAACTGCGTTTGTGCTTGAAAAGAAATCGAGTGGAGACGTTTCATATCTTCGATTTTGGTTGATCCATTTCGACTTGACAAACGGAGAAGCACGACCTACTTCTTCCACAGCACTGGAGGCATCTTCAGTTTTTCTTTCTCCTGACTTTTTCGCCAGTAAAGTTCAAAGTTGAGCTGAAAAGATTAGGGAGTAAATGGCAAACAAATGGCCTTTGAAGGCTCCTCAGCTTTTGCCACATTCCTCGACTTGTTCTTCACTTCACAAAGACTTGCAAACTCGGCTCTGTGAATGGTGGCTTACTGGCAACTCAGAGATGTAACAGGTTAGGAACTACAGCCACCCATGAATAGCTAAAACCCGTAAATACTTGAGACCCCCTCTAAAAATGCTTCTAAGTGCCTATTTTAATAAATCAGACACTAAATATACCTCAAATGAATTAATACGCACGTGGGAACTTTCTTAGCACTATCGCAGAAGCTAACGTACCAAGGAAAATAAATGGATTAGATTGGCTGCTTTGCAAACACCAGCCAACAGTGTGTCAAGCAGTATTGAGCCTAAGTATTTTAGCTTCCCAAGCTGCATTTTCTTTTTAGTACTTTCGATATGCTCTATGAAAACGATCTGATTATTTTGGACTCGCGTTCACCAGAAAAATCTACACTAGACCCCAACAAATAGGCGGGGGTGTACTGTAGAGCCAGGCTGGAAGGTTTCTTGTGAAAAGGCCAATTTAACCAACCTAAAGATGGAAAACATAAAAGTTTAAAAAACATATGAATGTTAACATTAGTATTGTTAGGAAACTCAATCGTTGTCCCATGTTTATATCTCCTCAGCTTATGTGCTATTTTCACAATTTTTTTGGATCTGAATATTTATGTAAAATATTTTTTTCTTTCATTTTTATATAATATATCTTTATCTGCATAGTCTTTGACATTTAGGGAAGACTATGTAGTACCCATGCTGTGACAGCAGGTGGCGATAACTTACACATTGACGACATCAAAGTTCAAGTACGGAAGATTCCGATGATGTCTCTACAGTAAGCTAGGCTAAAGATCGCTAGCTCGGGATTTCTTTGTCACTTTCTGTTCTCCTCAGCTTCCACTTAAAGTTTAATGGGAACCACGATGACACAGTGAGAGAGATGTGGAATAACCAAGAAAACAACTGCTTCATTTTTTGCTGTGGTTTTAACGCAGCAGCGCCACATACAGGCCAGGCATAGCTGCTTCGACTGTTGGGTTGTTTTCAGTATTTTATAGAAAATACGCCATGCTTACTTTAAAAGTGATCAATAGATATTTTTTTGGAAAAAGTCTGTTTTTTTTTAATCGGAGTAAGACCTAAATAGTGATTGGACTTTTCACATCATGTGGGTTTGTCTAACATAGAACTGTTCCAGGACCCTAGAAACGAGAGCAGTGATCTTAGGGGATCCATTTATCTGTTGGATAACGAGACATTCACTCATTTGTGCTGACAGCCTGTCTTCATGCTCTGGGATCTTTTATAGAAAGTCCAAATAAAATGAGATTTTTGCTCTTAGATAGTCTTTTTTTAAATGAATTTGAGGATTGTGATGCTACTGGGAGCAGTGTTGCTCTTTACTGGGATGAAGATGTTTACTGGATGCTCAGAAGAATGTGTGTGAGCTGTCTGTTTTTTTCAGCATGTGTGTGTGTGCTTCCAGGCCTGCTGACAGTGGCACTTCAGCAGAATGTTTGCCCTTTCCTTACTCCTTTGATGTGACCAGGTCCTGCTGGGATAATGAGCCCTGCGTCCCGCCGCAAGGTGAACATCCTGCAGTTCGCCCAGGGCTCTGCCAGCGCCTGCCTCCCCACCCCCACCCCAAATTCACGCACACACACACACACGCTTCCCAAACAAGAGGGTGGAGGAGCCAACCTGCATTCAGAGCTGGTCCACTTCCACAGAGAGCCCAGACTGTGGGAAGACGCTGAGGATCCTTTGTGTGACACAGGAACATTTCCAGTCCACAGTTCGTACCTATTAATGCTTACCTGTACGGTGTAAATATATCTCACAGGAATGGATTACTGGGATGTGCCACAACGAGATAAATGTAGACATTTCTGAAAAGCTTGCAATTATCTTTGCAGGGATTTATGGCCTAGGTCTCATGTAATGCAACAATGTGGGATATATAGGAGTTTTGGGCCACAAAACGTGATTCTCACACCTGCTGAACAGTACAGTGGTTCAAAAACCTGAAACCAAACGCATGTCAGCTAGTGAGAACCAGAAGGGTTGCTGGTCATTTCGCCTCTTCATCATGTTATACTCTTGGAGTTTTGACTGTTATCATACACAACATTTCCTACATTCATCCCCTGCAGAAGGTAACTCAGTTATTCTGGTCTGATCATCATCCGTCATTAATTTATAAAAATTAAACTGGGATCAAAACCAAAATAAATTGGAATAGACCGTAATAGAAGGTTTTCAGATAATTTACAATGACATTTATCTCCATTATTCATAAAAATACTTTACCACAATGAATAATAAACTCATGCGCCATTCTGTAAGAACATGGGGAAACAGTTTATTCCAAGGTAAAAAAATTGAAGCAGTATGTGAGGTATGAGTTGTAGACGGGTCACGCCGACCGTACAGATATGAACTAAGGTTGCCGAAGATGGAAAACATTTAGTCAGCGACACATTTCAGAGACGAACACAACTACTACAACCACATCAGGGAGGAATGAACCTATACAAGGAGAATATCAAAAGGATTTATATTTGACAGCATGAGGAGCATGCACACCCACAGGTTAGGGTGTGCATGTAATGTGGCGTGCTTCAAGACAGCTCTGATAAAACTTTCTGGGTGTTTTTTTTGTTGTTTTTTTTGCTAGTATTTGATGGTGTATGGGATGAGTATATGAAATGACACCCTGCTGTAAGTAAACAGAGCACTGTATATACACCAGCAGGTAAGACGAGGCTGTGCTTTTGTTTTTGACTTTCTCCATAGCAACCGCTTTGAGTCCGTTATCCGGCTGGATGTGCTAGCAGTGTTGCTAACTAACACCCTTTCAGTGTCTAATTAATTCAGCTGATGTATCAAAATTTAGCAATTCAGGGATAAAACTTGCCAAAAATGTATAAATATTAACAGGAGTCGACGAAAATACAGGAAGATGAACACGCATTTGTTTCCCCAAAGTTGATCTTTTTTTCTAAAGAAATCTAATACAGCTGCAAAGTCTTTTATGAATCACTTTTGCTAAGGATGTTTTTTATGTTGAGGCGTTTGCTGAAGAGCACTAGGCTACAGCTAGCTTGTTTCCCCTCAGTTTTGATAGGATGATGTTTTAGGACAGGAAGCTGCAGCGACCAACACAGTCTCCCTCTCCCTGCTCTTTGGCCAATTCAGCGGTTATACAGACGATCTTTATTTCTACTCCATAAGGTTAGCTTCCACACTTTTTTCTTTTTTGTACGGGACTAATAATTAGCGTCTAAATATTTTATCAAATATCTCCTTACCGAGGTTTCAAATGTTAACCAAGCTCAACCTCTTCCATGCAGCCGTAGCTCTCCAAAAACATCCCATCCTCCCCTCCCCCATTTTTCAACTCCTTCCCCTTGTCTTGCATAACTTGTTGGGGACATTTGCACCTGGATAATTTGTGTTCCGTTTCCCTCGGTTTGTTAATAGCACTTGAACACTTTGAAAGGCGTATAGAGTCTTTTCATCTGAGGCATGCACATTTCACACACATTATCTCCTGTGCACACGCAGAATGTCAGGAACACGGAGCTAAAAACACCAAGGCTTGCTCGGAGGCGCAGGTTCTGCGTGACGGGTAATCCATCTCGGTACTTTTCTCGCTCGCTGATTTTTGGGAGAGCAGACACTTTGCTCTTAATAGCTTTGTGGTGTGTTTGTTCATTTGCAGCATGCAAGTGTTAAATTCATTAGCTACCTGGTTTCTGATTCATGCAACATGAACACATTCTGTTTTTTATGAGACAACATACACTGTAAATTCAGCCTGCAACCACCAAACCCCCTTACATTGAAAGTTGTCATTGAACATGCTTAATTTTGCTTCACCGAAACCCAACTCAAACCCAACTCTGTGGTCATTTCTATCAACTGACTGTGGCCTTAAACGCTTCCTTTCTCCTGTTGAACTGTGATTAGCATGAAGGGGATTTTGATTGGAGTGAAAAGGGGGAAGGAAAAAAGGAAAGATTGGGACTCCTAGCAGATGGATATTCGTCTCCAGGGCAGGCTTTTCCTGCTGCTGCTGCTGTCCCCACGGTTGGCTTCATTACCCTGGGTGTGTGGTGATGCCTCGCTTGCTGGCGGCTTTGCTTTCTTCCTCATTAATTGGGTTTGGTTACATTAAGCCCCCTGGCCAAGGGGGCAATGCTGCCGGAGAAATATTCAATTTTTCAGTGCTTCGCTCAAAGCTGGTTGAGTTCAAGCGGCTCGCGGAATGGTAATTGGTTATTTATTTAGGCTTCCGCAGGTCGGTCTCTGCTGAGTCGGGTGAAAAAGGAGCCACGGGGACGCTACTACAGGGTGATGTTTGCTCTCTTTTGTTGGACACAAACACACCTGGTCCTGGGAGGACTGTAGGAATTCAGTACCGGCCACACCCTTTGCTTCATACGCAAACCTTTGGCATTTACAGATGCTTTGAGTGTATTGTCTGTGGGAATAAATAGCCTGGATAAGGGAGCGGGCTCTCTGATGTCATCTTGAAAAGGTTCTCCTGAAGTGGGAAAAACCGTTTCAGCCCCTTGCCTCATCTATTTAGATTCCATGCCATTTTGATGCGCATCTTTTTCCCTCAGGGTTCCAGGAAATGGTCCGGGTGCGTAGGGATAAGTTTTGGGGTGAGAAGGGCTTCTTTAGTGGGTAGATTTAGCAGCATGGGAATCCATTCACTCAAGCTGCCATCTCCCCAGCTGTTTGTGAAACACCTCACACGGCTTCTACACTCTTGATTGTAGCCACGGGCTCCGAGAGTCCTCGTTGCATATAAATTACAGAGGTGGGTAGTGATTATTATAAAATTCCCGCTTTTCCCCTTTTTCCCCCACTTCACTCTGCAGAAGTGCTATAATTGCGTGGAGCACAAAAGCTGCGCTGTGAGGTGGAAGAAGGAGAGGGATGGTGGAAAAGGCAGAATATAGGAGGGGTGGATTTTTGTTGTATGACGTATACGGTCCTAGGGTATGAGAAATACGGGTTCAGCTTCCCCGTCCACAGTTTCTCTCACTGGGACACTCTGGAACGTGCCATCCAATCGAGGGCTTCCTGCCAGCTACAGTTCAGGACAATAAATTTCATCTTAAACGTCTCATTTACTCGTTTTTTTTTCCAATACATTTGCTGTGGTCTCTAGCTTAAACCTATGACAACTATGTCATTAGCTATGACAACTGAATATGGTTGTTGATGAAAACACTTTGAAGTGTCCATCCATTGCTCTGCTGTCTTCCTACCATCCAAGATAGCGTCCAGAAGGGAAATCTAAAAATTCCTCTCAACCAGCAAAGCTAACCAGATCATTCCAGGAAACCCAGAGGTGTTCCAAGACCAGAAGGGATTCGATTACCCCCCCCCCAGCAAATTCCGAGCCTGCTCAGGGTCTACTCCCAGTTGGACCTGCCCTGAAAATCTCCAAAGGGAGGCCCTTAGGAAATCAATCAATCAATCAATCAATAAATCAATCAATCTGGAAGTCCAACATCCCTGTACCCAGCAATTCTCTTCTGCTCCTCATAGGGAATCCCAAGGCATTCCCAGATCCAAGGGAAATTCTGCAACTTTTCACCCATGTTTCCTTTTCAGTGGGACATGGGTGACGAATTTAGCAAAGGGAGGCAACGATGAGGTGGGAGTCCATCCCAGTGTGTCCTTTCGATCCAGAGGAGCTGCAGCTCTACCGATGACGGATCGTCTCACCCTCTCTCTACGCAGAGCCCAGCCACCCAACGGAGGAAAACTAGCCTAAATCCCTTGCATGAAGGATATTGTTCATTCAGTTTTGATCCGTATCTCCTGACTGTAGATGGGGATTGGACGTGAAGCCCTCTGGACTGACCCCTGACCTAGAGGGAGCAGTCCAGCCTTTTCCCGTTGGGACCAAAAGCCTCAGGGAAGCTGTGTAACGTCAGTTTCAGTGGCCAGATAACTCCTGCTTCCAAGGTTTTGATGTGAACACCTTAAAACGTAGGGTGAAGTGAAAGAATGAACCAGATTTTACTTTGCTCTTTGATCTATGCAGGAATGTCATTCCAACTTCCTCATCTACAAAGGCCGATGCGCTCTGTCCTTTATTTTTGCAGATTAGATTTTCTGTCACTCTAAAGCTGCAGGAAGCTGTTAGAATAGTCAATGACTCTTTTTTTCCTCTATAAGGATATGTTGGTTAGTTCACGTCGTTCAGCCAAAAAGCCATTTATTCTATATTGGTCACAGGTCTGGAGCTTCTTCCATGGTGGATTTCCTTTTTTTCTCTTTGAATGGAAGCAGTTTATTGAGAAATTGATGAAAAATGGGATTTGACAGCTGGAACTGGGAGAAGCTGAGGAGATGCTCCTCCAGAGTTGGCCACCTTTTAGTGCACAGAGCAACTCCTTCTTCCAGAAGCTTTTTCTCCTCTACAAGTTGAGAGGACTTTCAGCTCCTATTATCCCCCAGGTTCTTATCTCCTTCCCACAGGAGAACGAATGGGAGTGGAGAGGCTTAAAATAATATGGGCGAGAATGCTGCAATTTAGCCTCCGGTGGAGGCATGTCCTGCTCCCTTTAGCCCTGGTTAGTACCTCCCTTTAGGTTTGGCAGCCTCATTAAGAAGCCTGTCCCCTCCTTGGAGACATGGGTGGACACTCCCTCCCTCCTAGATTATCCCGTCACCTTTGACTCTTTGTGACGGGAGGTCAAAGAAGCTGTTTCACCTGAGCTGAATCTCAGTCCTGTTAGTTTTGTTTTGCCAGAAACAGGCCATGCATCAGGCTGCAGAGAGTCCACTGTGTCCCGTGTTTGATGGAGCGCCGCGAGGCTTAAGGCTGAACTGGAAAGAGAAGCTAAATTGGAAGGAGGGATCGGAGTGTAGGTCTGATTAGGGAGTTGGCGTAAATTATTCTTCGTGTGGTCAGGGGGCGCTGTCCTTTCCTGGTTAGTGCATTCCCAAAGGGTGATGGGAACGGGAAGACGAGGGGGGTCTTAAACTGAAGCCGGTGCCAGGCTGTGAGAGGATCGCAGAAACACAGACATTCCAGGCAACCCGTGTTCGAGTAGTTTTATGAAGTCTGGTGTGTGTGAGAGAGTGTGTGGTGGGCTGGTGGAACCGGTCACTGCTTGGCACTGCACAAATCTTTAGACGAATAAAAGCAGTTTGTTGTTTCGTCTCTTTAAAAGCCCTTAAAGCTCTAGAGAAGTACTGAGAAGTAAACTGTACGGACCAAGATTTCAGTGAGTCAAACCGCAAGCCTCGCTATAGCAGGACACGCCAACGTTAAGAGCTTACGTCGCCAAAAAGCATGCGTCTCTAAAAGCCGACAGATACCCCAGATGGCAACGATAAAATGTCATCTACACTGTCGTTGCTGTCAAAACTCAATAAATTCAGCTTCTTTGTTTCTCGACATGTTCTTGTGTGTAGCTTCCATTGTAGCCAATGTTGATACTGCGTCACTCCGTGTGTGTATTTTCATTGGATGATTGCGGACCAGGGTCGTAGATTTTCTGGCATTGCTTGAAGACTGCCAGAGGCTGGATTTGGTCATGAAAGTGCTCAATAAGCTGTCGGAGGGTCCATCACACTGGACAGCCACAGACGCGAGAATCTCAGATTTTCATCACGACTCTATTCACAACGAAAGATTTGTCTACAACCGAGCTTGAAAGAGTAACTTTGTAAAGGGGCCAGTAAGCTGTTAGAAACACCAAAATACTCTGACATAATTAATACCAGGACCTGTTGGATGGAGGTATCCTACAGAACGTGACCCCATCTCTTCACCTGTCATGACCCACTACCTTCGATCCATTATTCTATCCACACTAATTCCTACGTTCACAGCATATCTTCCCTTTAGGATAGCAGCAACCATTTGCAGTTAAACCACTGGCGCATGTGTTGTTCTTACTCCATAAACTCATCAGTGAGCTGCAAATATCCCACGGTTGCAGCTCTGATCACGTCTGAACCTAACATCTAAAATGATGCCTGAAACTCCGCAGCAGACGCCAGCTTCTAATCCGTATCAAGTCGCATCAACATTACGGTGCAAGACTACCAAAAATCTTCAATTTAAAGTTCCCCTAATGAGATGCTTCATGGAGCACAGACCTTGGACCCTTTGTAGCTTTGCACTGCAGGTCAGCTGGCTGAAAGAAGAATTTTCTCGCTTAGGCTGTTTCCAAACACTCCCAGCCTCCAAAACATTAAAAGGTGCAATATTCTGCACAATAAGCAGACATTTACCTATATTTAGCAGGTGTTCATTCCATGCTGAAGTCTGTATCTAAAAAAATGTGTAAAGCATTATTTTACCTGTAGTATTCATGTATTGCTTTTCTATTTCAAATAAAAACATTTAGATCATTTTCTTCACTTTGTTCAAATTCTTGGTTAAATATGACAGGCTTTCACTCAAGGTTATCATACCATGAGACTCTCATGGCAGCCCATGTTTACTCAAGAGTTGGTCAGATATACTAAAGATGAACTTCATGTAGCCCCTTCTCCACATTATGGCATCCCAGTTGTTTCTATGGCGACGAGGCACATCTTTCCTGTCCATAAAAAAACCAAGAGTCACACTTGGAAACTATGGGATTGGAGTTGCGTTTAAGCACTCAAAAATCTCAGTATTTCCTCCTTCCAATGAGTTTTACTGCCAATAAAAGCTGCGTAGTGGATCATTTGAAACATTCAGATTTACTGCATTTAGTGTAAATTTATCAACCATTAAAAACTTCAAAAATGGTGCATTTTGTTTAGCAAATTTTTTTTAAATGGCAGAGTATCTTGATGTACACCAATGTGTTCTGGTTTGTGTCATTGTTGATCCATCTAAGCAGAAACAGAAAACAGTAAATAAGGCAAACATTTCTCACTTTATTCTGAATGATTTCGGTGCACCAGTAAATCGGTGCCGATCAAGGATCCATGGGTCAAACACTAAAAGATATTTGAATTTTGTTTCATGCCAATCAAGCAAATAAAAGCAAAATGCATGTTCATAAATACTCTACGGTTTGAGTGGAACAAAAATCCGAAAGAGATTCAGGAAACGAGGGCTGATGCAGAACGGTGGACGCTGTTGAAATTTCTTCCTTTTTTCTTGGATTCAGACCGGAAAGAATCCAGTAGAAGAAGATCCTGAGTGCCGCATCTGTATAAAGATGTCTGCCACAGGTGTGGAAACATCTCTTCTGTTTATGTTCAATGAATCTGCAACAACTGCCGACACACCAGATTCTCCAAGAAGGAGCGTTTCATGAGATGTGGTCGGGTTGAATGATTCCGGTCCTCCGGCGCCAGAAGTCCTGCCTGTTTTTAGATGTTTTCCTGCTTAAATACACTGGGTTTAAACAAATGGCTCATTTGCCAACTCCTGCAGAACCTGGAGACGTGCTAAAGGGAACATATAGCGGATTAAATCAGGTGTGTTGAAGCTGGACGCCGGACTTTGAGGATGTTAAATTTCTAAACACTTTGCACATTCGCTTAAGGAAAATGTGAGTCAGCTGAGTTCCTCTCCAGACGATTTATCTGAAGAATCGAAACCGATACGTCACGCTCAGACAAGGGCCAATGCCAGGCAGGAAAATGCCGATGTATTGCTGAACAAAATTAGTTTTATACAATAAAAACAATGTGTCAGCAAGATCACAACGGTGGGCCAGTGTTTTGTCAGTCCGCACCAGCTGTTCATGCTTCATCCACATAATGATCTCAGCCAGATGAAGTTTTTTCTTTTATTATTGAACCAATGACATCCTCTTTGAGGTCTGACCTCCTTAATATCAGAATATATTCAGATTTTCTAAAGAACTATAAACCCCTAAATGAGAAGAAAATGAGACAAGAAATTATCACCAATCAGAGGGCATTCAGGGAACAAGCATGGCTGGAAGTCCAGTTGGAATAGAACTGAAGCCGGTTGGTGGAAGGCGCGTCTCATCCAAGCGCTCTCATCACCATGTGTCCTGGATTTAGCCGTACATCCTGTGGAGCTGGTATCTGGAACCCAGCTCGGCTCAGATGGTGAACAGTAGACGTAGCATGGCTGAGCGTTTCCATGTGTGTGCTGCCGCTGAAGCACATGAGGACAGTTGGTTAGCAGGGGGCGGGGTCAGACCTGTTCTGGACTGGTTCCACTCTGAGGTCGTCCCTCCGGGTCAGCTGGGGATGAGGGGGTTTACAGTCGGGCCACCGTTTGTGTGATCACCCCTCTGCTAAGAACTGCTGCAGATATTTCTGCTCCCTCTCCTCAGCTAACCCCCCTCCCCTCCCCTCCCCTCTTCCTCCCCCATCCCCCTGGCTCTGGCTCTGTAATGAACTCCCCTTATTCACCAGCTAATGACTGCCTTTGATCTGCCGCCTCAGACCTCTGCTCCAGCTCTACCTTGCAACTCTCTGATTTCTCCCTCTCCTCTTTGCTCCGTCGCTCGCTGGCTTTCGTTTTGCTCCTCCTGCTTGCACCCTTCCCTCCGTTTCTCCCCCAGACGAGCTCACGCTCCTCTTTGACTTGTTTTCCCTGCTCTCCTCCAGGGAGCGGAGGGTTTCAGTCCCGCTGACCTAGGCTAAACAAAGTTTGGAGGTACCAGGCTTAAAGATGAGAAATTTAAGAGATGATTTTCTTTCTTCTCGAACAAACTTTAAAAGATTTTTTCACCACAGGAACATGAAGGTTCTTTGCTGTGGAACCTGCAGCTGCATTGTGTTAGCTGTGCATCACGCAGCGGCAAAATGAGTCATGTTGCGTGTAACGTGAAGCAGATGCGTCTAATGGTTTTCACCTTGTCCTGGTTTTGTCTCCACAGTCCAACAAAGTCCCAGTCGTGCAGCCGTCCCACGCCGTCCACCCGCTCACACCGCTGATCACATACAGCGACGAGCACTTCGCTCCAGGATCCCATTCCGGCCACCATATCCAGGATGGAGGCAACAAACAAGGTAGAGGACAGTTCAAAGCGACAAGAAGGACAGACGGTGAAGAACGTTTTTAGCTTTGTTTGACGTTCAACAGTGTGACGGTGCAGACAGTAGACAGGTCTACACTAAATGAGCTGCAGTTCACTTCAGTTGGCCTTATTGACTTAATTTTAGGCATGGGCCGATGTTTTTAAAAGGTACACCTAGTATTCTCAGGAGTTAGGGACCACAACAGGCCATGAAGACTTAAAAAACCATGAATACTTGAGCTAAAAGCTTATACCTGCCTATTTTAATAGCTCAAACATCAAATGTACCTTAATATCCATTATTACGCACAGTGGAAACCAACTTAGCACTACGGTTCCCCTTATCTCCACTCTTGGGGGTACAGCCAATCAGCGGCAAGGAAAATTAATGACGCTCCTTTAATTGGCTGCTTGCCAGCCAATAGGGCATCCAGTAGCATTGGTGCGTAGTATTTCAGATTCCAGAGCTGCATTTTCTTTCATTTTAAATATGCTCCACGAAAAAATCCACAGATGGACGGATTTTCTGTGAATAACTTAGAGTTACGTTCCACAGAAAAATCCACGAATAAACAAATCTGAAAGACGCCGATAGTCATGGTGTGAAAACTGGAGGAGCTTCACTCTTAAGGCAATGCTTAAAGGGGAAATGTTATGCAAATGTCACATTTTTCATCCTTTTGTGTTGCCATTTTTGTCTCTGCTGCCTCTATAAAGACTCCAAACATGAATAACAACCATTCGTCCGTTTTCTTTTTTTTCCTTTGTTTTTTGTGCAAATGTTTTCAGTCAGAAATCTTGTGCTTCTACAAGCCGTTTCAAAAAATTCTTGTGACGTCACAACAAGCAGAATTAGCATATAACCGCCCATCACCTGTCAAAACCCCACCCACCATTTTCCATTCTATTATCATGCGTGGCAAACCCGCAGCCTAGTAACAACATGGGTGGGCAAACTAATTTGCAATAAAGTCTAATATGCATGAAAGTGACAGATCCCTCTATGCAGCTCATTCTGAAAGGGACTGAAGTGATCAAGAATGGACCTGGTGAGATCGCGTCATATGAGAGCGATTTTGTGCAAAGAACTTTATTAACAATGTTTTGTACAGACCATAGACCTGTTATAACTTGTTTAGTAAGAGGCATAATATGTCCCCTTTAAGGTAATTAAAGTTTGGAAGCTGCCAGCAGCTGACTGCAGGCTGTATCGGAGCAGATAGGCCGACTAATTCTATAGCTAACATCAGCTTCATTTGCTTTTGTTACTCTATAAAGAGCAGAACAGTAAAACGGGATTATTTTTCAGCAGGATATGCATGTTTACTTGAAAACTGCTTACTTTACTGTTTGTTCAGTATTCTGTTTGTGTATCAAACTAACATGACTTACATAAAAAGATCATAGCTATAACAATCAATATGTTCTGTTATTCAAGCAGCAGCCGGAACAGTTGTTGCTTTTTGTTTTAAGTTACAGCAATTATATTACATTTTACAATTTTGTGTAATATTTTATGTAAATACTAATGTATTACTCAAGTTTATCATATTTTGAGAATCTCCGCTCAGCTTATGTTTGCTTTCTGACTGGCTGAGTGTTGAATGGGAACAAAATGGGCATCAATGTAAAACAGGCAGCACACGGAGATTATTATAGCCCCCATAAACACAGCAACATGCTCTAATATCCCAGATCCTGTCTGAGATGTGAGAAAATATCGATACACCGATATTTTATTTCCCAATATTGTATAGATATTCAAATGCAAAAATATCGATTTAAAGGAAAAGATTTTAGGATTTGAATGGAACCATTATTGATGACAGTCACTGTTGTAGTAAAATTAAAAGTATGACTTGTAGTTTGTGGCTGTTTTCACCTTCTTTGTTCCAGTGGACCAACTAGATCCAGTTAATAAAAGTGGAGTTGTTAAAGTATGAAACAAGTTGGGAGTGTTTAGAATGCTGTGACAGTTTCTTCATATCGTCTCCCCTGTATCGCGATACATACCGCCACATTTCTACTGATACACACCCCTACAAGATGCAAAATGAAGTCTTTATCATTAGAAACATTCCGACTAAAATCTTGCAGATATTCTAGATCTAGACATCCAAGATGTGTAATTGTCCATATTAATAATCTTTGTTTTAGATTGTTAGTTTTTGGTTGTCCTGTTGCAGAACTTTAGAGGCCGGCCGAATGGAAGCGGTCGGTGTTTATTTGAGTCCCCGTGCCTCAGCTCAGTTTAGCTGCGGATACAGAGCACCGATCTGATGCAACCTCCTGGTTTTCCTTTAAATTTTGCTCATCCCTCTGCTTCAAGATAATTGGAATAATTTAAGCTTAGAGCTGCAGAATGCATCAAACTGCAATCGCTGTTGCAATGTACACAATATGTACAGAAAGGGTTGCATAGATGCATCCTTTAATAGGCTGTTTTAGCATCTTCTCAGCCAACATCATCTAAACAGGGTGTGGTGGTAGAAAATAAGGAAAAGAGGACTAAACCCACCTGATAAACCCATCACTATGTTATACAAGATTAAAGACATCATTGTCATCATTTTTTTATAGATAGACCAAAGATGAGTTTTCAAGCTGCTCAGGGCTTAAAATAAACCCAAGTTGCTCTCTGATGAGAAGTGAGCACGCTTGTTGAAGCCTTTGATAAAAGACGTGAAGCTCTGTCTGAAATAAAGCATCAGCTAAAAATATATCGGCGGCAGATCGTTGAACCCGACTTTTATTCCACTGTTTTTCTTCCTCCTCCGACTGTCAGCGCTGTCAAGAATGAGTAGAGATGCAGAAAACCCGAAGGTGTGACAGTAAAGTCATCCTTCTGTCTGAAGCGGTTTGAAGCCGCCCGTCTGCTGGTTGCCCTCTCCCTCTGCACCGCTTCTCCTCTCAGGAATAAGATCAAGCCGCGGGTCTGACAGCCGCCGAGGAGCTCCTCCGCCGTTTGGACGAGCCCCCTCGGCCCTGCGCAGCTGGAGACTCTGGCAGAACCGTCGTCGATGCTGGGGAAGGGAGGGAGGAAATAAAAACAACAAAAAATCAGCGCTTCGTTCCCGCACCTTTTCACTTTCTTCTCCCGCGATGATGAAGACGATAAGGACGGGAGCTTCTGAGGGAGCGGCTATAAATAACGGCGGCGAGCGGAGATCTAAAGGAGCTGTGCTCCACATACGTCTGCCAACATGTGCTCTGATGTCGAAGCATGAAAGAACAAACAGGAAACAAAATTTATATATATACAAAAAATATATAAAGACTGGATTTCAGAGAAAACGAGCACCGTTTTACTTTTCACATCAGTTCCTGACAATAAAGGGAGGAAAAAAGAAATCCCCCAGAGGGCCTTTTTTTTCCTTCTCTGCATTTGATCTGCGCTCACAACCCAACAGAAATCCATGTCCAAGCAATCCGGCTGCAGAATTAGCTGCAAATGATTTCCCCAGGCGTATTCATGTGTGTATCAGTGGAGCTAAGCTGAGGATGCTTAAAACCAAATCTTCTTCTTTTTTTCCTTTTTTTTTTTTAGCTGTCCCTCTTGCTCTTTCTTTCCCTCTTGTATCGACCAATAGCTACTCTGCTTCCTTTAGAGGGCTCAGACTTTGATCTGCTCTTTAATTATGAAAAACAATCATGGATTTTCTCATTATGAGCTCTAATATGCACGGCGGCTGCTGCGTGGGATGGAAGGTCAAGCAGAGGGAGGGGGTGGAGGAGAAGCATGTTAAATTAAAAGAAAATAAAAAACAAATAAAAAAACTGAACATGGAGAGCAGAATCAGAACATGGAACACATCCGCAGTTGTGTTGCTTGTTTTCAGTGGGAACAAGGCTGCAGATCTTTGCTGGATTTCTTTGGGAACGCGTGGAAAATAAGGATTTCCACAGGTGAGAGGGACAAGGTTAACACACCAGTGTTTCCTCCCCGGCTGCTTCATCCCCTCGCCTCCGTCTCCTCCCCAACGGAGTGTGAGGCGGTGGATTAGCGAGCAGGGACCAGAGCCATCCCTGCTATGAATCCAGCGCTGCAGCCTTGGCTCTGCAGATAGAAGCCTCCCACTCGGCCTGCCTCTCCGAGGAGGAAGGATGGAGGCCTCTGCAGACCTCAGCTGTAAAACGATAGAGAGGAGGAAAGGAGCTCCTATGGAGTCTAGAAGGCGTCCTTATCTTCAGGCATTCAAACTTTTCTTTCTTTCATCTCACTGGATTGAAAGTCTGACCCTATTTTTACTTAACAATTTTATAATAATTTTTTTTTCTGCCAAGTAGCCAAGTTTCTATAGAGTCTTCTTGACTTTGTGAAGGTCTTTCCGTTTTTCTTTCTGTCGATCGGTTAAGCAAGATTCAACCGGTGTCTAAAGTCGTGAGTGATTGTGACATGTACTGTTGTAGTCAGGTCGCCATCTCTCGAGTCCAAGTCACACTGGAGTCCTTAATTTTTGCTTTTGTTTATGCATTCGATCGACCCTTTTATCCTTACCCTTATAAACTTAGTGTGGGTACGTGAAAAACGATGAAGGTTCATCTTGTTACGTGAGTAAATGTGAAAACATTCGAGGGGCTAGGGTTGGAATATTTTTGCAAGACGATGTAGCTATAAGGGGAAGGCATGCTGTGGAGCCTGTGCCAAAAATAAATCTAGAAAAAGTGGAGAGAAAATTGAAAATGTCTGGCCTAAAGCAACGTTTCAAGCAGATATACAGCATCTAAATATCATATCTTTAAAGATACGAAAGCCATCAAATAATCAGGTAGTAGACTTAAAAATGAGGAGCAGCCAAAGTCCAAAGAAGAACCATCAGAAAGTCTGGAGAAATGTTTGTTAGGAGCACCTTTAAAGATTACAGGAGAGTCTGGCTGTGTGGAGGGAAAATGTCAAGAAGTGAGGGATGAGTTGTTTCAGCAGGAAGTAAAGCAGATGTTTGTCCTCCTGCAGCTCTGTTTTTACTACGTTGTGTCACAAAAATAAACCTCTTGACCTTGAAGCTCAGTAGAAGCTGCAGATTGAGGAGCTTAGTGGGGGAAGAAAGCTTCAGTTATCCAGCTTAAGGAAGCAGAAACACTGAAAGGGATCCAGCTCTGCACATCTCCTTTCTTTCCTGATTAGTAACGTGAGGTCAGAGGTCATCTTCATACCCAGACTCATGGAGAAGTGTGAGGAGGCTTCACTTTATAAACCCTGTTCAGGTGGCTCGGCGTCAGGATCAAATCTGTGTAAAACCATAGTGGGTGAACCTCCAGGGTCTTTGTTGTTGGACAGGGAGAAAATAAAAAAGAAAAGATTTTCTTCATTATTTTGATTTTCCTTTGCAGGTATACCTCGTCTGGACTCTGATGCAGACGAGGGAGGAGGGTTTATTACTGTGTAATAAATATCTGAACATCGTCTCTGTTTACAGGGATGCCCAGGCATCATCCTGGACCAGAAATGCCCAACTTCTACTCCCTGTCTCCTGGAGGAGTTGGACAGATCACGCCCCCTCTGGGATGGTGAGTCACCGTTAAATTGTGCATGCTAGGTGATAAACGCTGACGCAGAGCAGTCGCTGATCCTGGACCAGCCCTGTGCAGCAGCAGCAGCAGCGGCGGCGGCTCTGACAGGGAGGTCTGGCTCTGCAGCGCTGCTGTGGCTTCAACCACACATCCAACAGATCACCGCATGTGTGCTGCTGCATCCCCATATGGCTGCTTAACCTCCATCAAAGCTTTTGGAAGCGCTCGTCTCTTCAACACTCACTTCATGCCTAAGAAGTACTTTTTGAGCCCCCCCCCCATCCTCCTCCTCTCTGTTGTTTGGTCACGTTTGCTCGCTCTTTTTCTTTTCCTGCGTCTTCGTCTTTTTTCAGTACATGTCTGTGTTCTCGTTTCAGGCTGAGTGAAGCCATATGTAACCCAACGTTTAAAAGTTTTCACCCTCTCCTTCCTGAAAATCTGATTACTGACAGCTTTTGGCTCCATTCTTCATTCAGTGACACTTCTGACGACGAAAGCCAATTTTACCCAATTCTTTACAGAGTTGAAGGACTTTTAAAGCAACCACTGCATGGCACTCAGGAAGGATTACACTTCTTCTAGAATAGAGTTAACTGGTTATGGTTATATTTGATCTATTTCTTTTTTCATAATAAACATGAGCTATTAATAAAAGATGCGTAGAAGCACCTCGAGATGTGATGGTGGTATTCAGGTTTTAAACAATTATGGCCAAAATTAAGGTGCTGTAAATGGGGTTGCAGTAATTGTAATCGTTCCATGTGAATGAGACAATATTTTAACAATATTTCTGCTACCGAGCTTCCCTTCGCATCCCTTCCTTTGCAGATGCAGTAACAGGTTCTCAAACCACAAACTGTGCTTTGACACATTTCTTTTTGCTCGTTTATCTTTAAGGTCAATTAAGAAGCAATAAGAACACCAGAAAATCCTTCAGGATGGTTTAAATTTGTAACCAGATTTTCAGACGGCTTATTAAACCCGAATGTGTGTTTGGCTTCGTTTCTTCCTGCAGGTTCTCTCACCACATGGTGCCCGGCCCCCCTGGTCCCCATGCAACAGGGATCCCTCATCCAGCTATCGTCAACCCGCAGGTCAAACAGGAGCCGCCACATGAAAGTGACATCATGCACATGTAAGTCCACCTCAGTCAGACATGCTGGTATAATCCTTGCACCATAACTGCTGTCTGAGACGGTGTAGTACCAAGTGTTGCAGTCGAGGGGTCCTTCTTGATCCCCTAATGTGAGATGACCTAGGATTAAAGGATTGATGTCGCAACACGACCTCGAAAAACTCATCCATGTGTTTATCTTTAGTCGGATCGATTACTGCAACAGCGTCTTCACAGGTCTGCCTAAGAAGTCAATCAGACAGCTGCAGCTGATCCAGAACGCTGCTGCTCGTGTTCCTCACTAGAACCAGGAAAGTAGAGCACATCACCCCAGTTCTAAAGTCCTTACACTGGCTCCCTGTAGCTCAGAGAATAGACTTCTAAATACTTTTACTAGTTTATAAATCATTTAATGGCTTAGCACCAAAATATGTTGAAGATCTACTGTTACTATAGCAACCCCCACCAGACCACTCAGGTCCTCTAATTCCAGTCCACTCAACATCCCTAGAATCAGAACCAAACATGGAGAAGCAGCTTTCAGTGTCTATGCTCCTCTAATCTGGAACAAACTACCAGAAAACTGCAAAGCTGCTGAAACACTTGGGTGTTTCTCAATGTCAAGGCGCCTCGCCTACCCAGGCAATGCCTCGGTAGGCGAGGCGCCTTGCTTACGAGGACACTGTCCTTCCTTGGTCAAAGAAAACAGTTAAATGGAACAGACTTACGTCACGTGACCGCGGCTGCCCAGGGCCCGCCTTTTGCTTACGCGCTCTGTCTACGTCCCGCCCATCGTTATACTTTATACGTATACGTTTCAATATAGATGTATAACGAGAGTTTTACTTTTTTTATTGTGTATATATTGGTTAAATCAAATGTAAAAGCGAGTTAGTACCTGCTAGCAACCGAAGCTGCAACTTCGAAAATACCGCGATGTATTCTGGGCAATTTTTGACCGAGGGAAGGCATCAAGGAACCTCCCATGTATCCTCGGTCAGTTAGCTAAACGGCAGACAAACGGAGGACAGACGCCGCGGTAGCACATGAACATTGGAACACGGCTTGGCGGTCCCTGATGACGTATCTCCTAGGCAACCGGGGCGGGACCAAGGTATCAAGGCAAGGTTCCTTAGCATTGAGAAACACCTACTGAGTTATTTTAAATCCAAGCTAAAACCCCCTCTGTTTAGAGCTGCCTTTGTGTAGGCGACTAATAATAGCTGGAATGTCATATGTTTTAACATGTCACATGTGATGTGTCTCTAATGTTGTATTTTATGCTTTTACTGTTTGTTTATTGCCGTTTTTATTTGATCCCATAATCACCCAAAGCACCTTGGATTACCTTGTTGTTAAAAGTGTGCTGTACAAATAAAGTTGCCTTGCCTTGATAAGCAGCCAGAGTTTCTATCAGGTCTCCACTGATAATGGACCTGCAGCACCGGGAGCCGACAGATACATGACTGAGATTTGCTTTGGTGTGTGCAGAAGGCCCTTTTTTCTTTGCTTACACTCTTCCTATTGGTACCATGAGAAATGTCTTGGGGAATGAGGAGTGGGAACAGCGCTTCTCACTGGGGGGATTTCAGCATTTGGTTTTAAGTAGTTTCCAATGTTCTGTGGACAAAGTTTGGTTGCCATTAATGGTGAAGTAATCTCTTTGCATGAAGGGCTGCGACTGAACAACTGCACATGATTAAAGGGGCAGGGGCCCATGGCATGGCAGGGCTTCTCACGCTGCCCCGTCATTGCCGCCGGGAGCAACCAGACCCTCGCTGCTTTTGTCGCCATCGTGGCACCACATTACCCCCCCCCCCCCGCGCCGCTCCTCTCTTTTATTCTCTCATTTTCCCCAACAATTTTCTTTCATTTTCTTCACCTCCGTCCATGCCGTCTGCAGGAAATCCCAGCACGAACAGAGAAAGGAGCAGGAGCCCAAAAGGCCGCACATCAAGAAGCCGCTAAACGCCTTCATGCTCTACATGAAAGAGATGCGTGCGAACGTGGTGGCCGAGTGCACGCTGAAGGAGAGCGCCGCCATCAATCAGATCCTGGGACGAAGGGTACGCCACGTGTTCGCTCACCACTCATTTTCCTTCCTACTGATGGTTTTTTTTCTTTTTGGTTCTTTTCACATCAACTCAAATGGCCCAAAAATCACAGTTTAGGACCCTGGAAATGCGAGTACAAAGACTTCCATCTGTATTAACACAGTGTGTTACGAGCCCCTTTATTTCGTGGTAATGATTGCCCGAGCCTGTTACTCCAGATCCAGTCCTCTGTCAGGCTGTGTGCCATGAAATCAGCCTTGATGATGGCACAGTTTGAGATGTGTCACTTTTTAGAGGTCTGGACAAAAGAGTTAAAAGCTTTAACAATCCGGCAGCTTGCATCAGTTAGTTGCCTGCAGACCATAATTGCTCAGTTTGAATAAAAAGTGATGATAAATTAATAGCCATGTTTGGATATGAAATCAAAGTTACTCCCATGGAAGTTTAAAGGGATATTCCATTACTAAGTAAAAGTTAGTCTGTTGGCATCTTCCCCAGAGTTAGATAAGTCAGAAAAAAGCTTTTTCTAACCAGCCCAGTCATTCTCCTGATCTGGCAGCAGTCCATTTGCTTTAGCTTGGCATAAACAATGGAAGTAAATGGGAACAACTAGCATTTTGTGTGAAGCAGTGATTAAAATGACCCAATAATGATCCTGATTATTCCTGGGGAACTCAATAATCATATCGACTGCAAATGAAAAGTAAGAAGTCACACGAAGGAGTTGCAGGAGCCGATTTAGACTTGGGACTGCATTAGGACAAAGTGCCGCTGTAAGCCGCCGCTGCAAGGCGCCGCTGTAAGCCGCCGCTGCAAGGCGCCGCTGCAAGGCGCCGCTGCAAGGCGCGAGGACATGACGCAGCGGTCACGAAAGCCACTTGCTTCTGTAAACACAAATTCGTGAGCTGCACAGAGTTTTCTTATTGCCGTAGTTTGAGTAGTTACTAGTCTAATCCAAGAAAGTGGTTGTTACTTGTGTAGCAAAGGCCAACGACATACAGCAACAGGATGTGTCACTGAATTGTGTTTGTTTAAGGAAGAAGTAAACACAGATGAGGAAGGAATAGTTTCCCAGCTGTACTTGAATGCAGCATGGGCAGCTGTTAGGAAAATCCCCTCTCATCAACTGGGATTCCTCCGACTTGTGTTTTATTCAAAATAAGGAGTTTGGGCCATTCAGCTTGACATTGTTTCAGGTGAGTCATTTAGTTCAGGGCAGAGCGTGTTATGGACCTTATTGCTGTTGAAAGATGCGTTCGCTGACAAAGTTCTGGTTCCGTCCATCTTTCTTTTTCTACTGTAGCTGCATGAGAAACCATGAATGGTCCCAAATAGCAGAGTTTAGTGATAGTTGGGAGTCCTTTCTGTTTTGTTCTGGTGTCAATTTTTAAAGTTACCCTCTGGAACGTTGCACTGAGCTCTGAGTGCCTCACATAAACATTCCGTGACACAAGGGCCAATTTCTCTAACGAACTTTTAAGATTGGGAAAACTTAGGTAGATGTGTTTTGCTTTTCATAAATCGGGAGATTTCTAGAAGGAAACGACAGCTGGCCTGAACCTCCTCACATCTGCAGGGAGAGCAATAACAATAATGTTTAAAACAACCAGAACTGTGAAAAACAAAGCTGCACACAGTTATTTTCTGCTGCTGCAATAAAAGACTAATTAATTTTCAGACTTATTACACATCTCTGGTCACAGTTTCTTTCTCTTTTTTCAACATTTAGACGATTCGTGAACTCTTTTGGCCAAACTCTGAATACTCAACTGCATGATATCAATTAACTGTACTCTGTTTGCCCCCCCCCCCCTCTAATCTCTATGCTGAAACAGTGGCATGCTTTATCTCGGGAAGAGCAAGCTAAGTATTATGAGTTAGCCCGCAAGGAACGGCAGCTCCACATGCAACTCTACCCCGGCTGGTCCGCTCGAGACAACTATGTAAGTATGAACAGAACAGACCGGCAGCGGTGCGCGTGCTTGCATTTACGTTGTTCCCATGTCTGTGTTGTGTGATTTTAGTCTTTAAAAGGCACACATGAATTCACGGGGGCCTCCTCCGTGCTAATAGGGTCCGTCTGCAGAGCCTTTGTTTCTGCATAATGTGTAATTCATAACACTGTTACGGTGCCATCCACACGGAGATGGATGTTAGGATCACGGCGATTATTATTGTCACTGTGAGTGAAAATTGCCTTGTAATGGTGATGCTAGTCTTTGATGTGGCGTATCGGCGCAGAGCTTCAGATGTTGGAGCAGCTGTTAGAGCGAGCCGAGGAGGCCGGATTGTTTCTCCCAGCATTCACCTCTGCTCTCCCCCCCAGCTGCTCATTTTCTTTCTGAACGCGCCTCAATCAGCAAGATTTAGAACGTACAGTGTTATTTAGAATAGATTTCTATGCAAAAGCATTAAAGAGGTTGTCTTCAGGAAGCCAAACCTTCTTGATTGGTAGTCCACCAAGCTTTGTGAAGGTCTGTTAGACTTTGGCTGCTCTTTTCAAACATTCGGAGACGAGTTCTTATAGAGCCACTCTCGATCTACGTCACTCCCTGCTCGACTGCGCGTGTCATCTGCAGAAAGAGATGCGATTGTGTGTTTTTGTGCCATTGGTTTCGCAAATTGCTTTGATAAAAACAACAAAACGTGCAAGTTCTATGGAATCCCATCAACTCACGCCCCTTTCAAGGCAAACAAGAGATGTCTGTGGTAGCAAGCGATCAGATGAAGCGATTGGAATGAGCAGATGATTAAAATTGCAACAACTGCAGCGGTGACTTCATATCAGGTAAACCGTAGCCAGAGGTCACGCTACAATTTTTTGTTTTTCTCATTTTGAGTGACGGGGGGGGGGGATCCAGTCATAATCTATTTTTACCCGTTAACCTTTAAGATGATATTATCGTGTTGTCACACATCAAGCAGATTTTTAGGCTACATGTATTAATTATGAACATTTCACCTGCTGTGGTCATGGAGCTGAACTGCACTCCCGCTTGTGCGTAATGGAGGCCGAATCCGCGCTCCGCTGCCACACTGGAGACTGGAATTACAAACGCCACTTCAGCCGAAGTTCGAAATCAGGGAACGTTTCTCGGATTGAAGTGATCAGAATTTGGAAAGACTCTCTGAATGAGGGCTTTCCTGATCACTTCAGCGGGAGGAAATCCCTGCATGCACTCCTTCTGCATCAGCGGTTAGGTTAAGCTGCGGTCTGCGCTCCGAGCCTCTGTAACACTACAACGCGCTGTCAGCTCCCGGATAGCGAGATGATGCTCAAAAGCTCTCGTGGCAATCTTTTTTTGATTGATTTTCATTACCTGAACTCCGTGCATAAAGTTGAAAATTTCTGCACCAAGGGGTGAGAATTGCAATCAGTCAAAATGACAGATGGCCTGCAGATTTTTCTGTCACTGTTTTTTAAAAAAAAGATCAAATGCGGAAATCTTCCGTTAACCCCTGACCTTGGCTAAGAAACAAGCTAACATAGCTAACCAACGCTGCAACTGCAAGATAACTGCAAATAATAACATTGGGAATCGGAGCTAATTTAAAGGGCCGGCGTCTCTTTCAGCACCCAGGTTGTGCACACATCTGCTGTGTGTGTCTGTTGGCTACCTGCCAGTAAAAAAACTAAACAAAAAGTGGATAAGTGTAGCACACGAAAAGGAGAGAAGAGTCAGAAAGCAGCCAAAGTCCAAAGAAGACCTTTAAAAGACTTTCAGAGTCTGGAGCATATTTATTCCAGAAAATCAGGCAGCCTGGAAACAAAATATAAAGAATTTTTAAGTGATATCAAACTTTTGCTCAGTTAGATGTGTGCGTTTTGCATTTCCAAAGCTGTCTTCGTCTGTGTGTGTGTGTGTATGTGTGTGAATGTGGTGTGTGAGATTTTTCTGAGAGAGAGCACCAGCTTTTATTAAAAGTGTGGCTCCGGCACTCACCTTCACTCCACCACCGAAGTGCTTTGTGGTGTTTACCTGCCTCCCCTCGGACATCGACAGCGCTCCTCCTCTTTCTGCCTCCGCTGCTGCTCCGCTGCTGACACGCTGCTCTGAGACGAACCGCCACTGACCGCTCCAGGTGTCGTTTGTTTCTAACTGGTTTTTTTAAGGAGAAGTTGAACATCTTTCAGAACGCCGTAGGAAGGCGACGGCATGACCCGTGCAGGCTGTTTCTTTTTCCTCTCTCCTCCCTCATCCGAATCATCAGCTGTGGCCTGGAAGCCCCACGCTGCTCTCATCCTTTCTTTCACCCACTCCTGCTCGCTCTGTCCTCCTCGCCGCCTGCCGCAGCGGCAGACGGCAGATTAGCTCATGAATAAGTGGATTAGCAGACTTTGCAGCAGGAAACCAAAGTGCTTCTCATATTTGACTAGAGCGACTCTTCACTGCTATCTATACCTTTAGTCCCCCACCCCTCCACCCTTTGGGGATTTAACTGAAGCTATAAATCCTCACATGCCCTTACTGGAAGGAGAATGCTGCTCTTTGCAGAGGATGCTGCTTTAATTTTAGAGAATATTTTTAATTGCTCTTAATGTTTGTCACCTTTACGACTTCAGATGTAGACAAAGCGATCACAGGAGCGTAAAAATACACCTCTGCTGAGCTGTGAGCGTAGAGGACAGTCGGATCAGGCGCCCCGGTTGGTCGGTTCCTCTCAGAGTTGCAGGTTGCAGTGGACTCCGGAGTCTGGGGTTCTGCTGCTCGGATGCCCAGCAGGGGATGAGTGAACATGGCAGTCAGCAGCAGGATATCCGAGTGGTCTAGTGAGCGTGAGTGCTGGAGCCACACTTTATGCGTTCCTCTGTATATTTTTAGGGGAAGAAGAAGAAGCGGAAGAGGGAGAAGATGCAGGAAACGGCCACAGGTGGGTGCACAGTCTTCTGTAGCTGCCGCTGCTGCAGCGGCTCCTTTTCTTCTGTTTGTGTGCCTTTTGCATTTAGGAGTTTGGGATTCGTAATGTGTTAGTGTTTTGCTGCATAACTATTTCCCACCGATAAGGGACTAAATGCAAATAAAAGTAGAACCGAATGTGATCCAAATTCATCAACCATCAGCGTTCCAACCCAAACTTGTTTTTCTTTTTTCATTCCCTGAACATCCCCTTACCCATTCATTCTTTATCCCGTCGCTGCCTCCATATATTACACCTACTTTGGGATTAGTCTGTCCTTTTCTTTGGAGTACTCACAGATTCTGGGTTTCGCACTATTTTCCTGCCTGCTGCACCACAGTATGTCTCTCTGCTGACCTTGTTTATCTGCGCTTTCAAGCCTCCTCTTAGCTCTGCAGCTGTAATCCACTGAGAATTACACCTTAGGTTAAATGTCAGTATTTCCATGGTCTGTACACTGTGTGAGTCCACATGGACGGTTAACGTCCTAATACGTAAAAAAACCCCAAAAACAACAAACTGTTAAAAAAGATGCAATTTTCTGCAGGTACAGGCCAGAGAATGAAAACGGCGTACATCTGAGGATTATGGTAAGACCCCCTCCCTGTCTGGTTAATATCTGTCAAGTTTCCTTTTTAAACTGTTAAACACTGACTAGAGAGCTTGTGCTCACAGACTAATCCTAAACAGGTCCACCATAACCTCACCATAGTCATTGTGTAGCACTGTATATTAACCCAAAGTGTGTTGAATCCTTGCATGTGTGTTCTGTTCTGTTGTGTAAAAAATGTCCAAACCACAGAAGGTTTCACCGATGACCCCTGGACTTGACTCTCAAGAACATTTCTTTCTGGTCTGTGAATCTAACATAGCAAAGCGCCTAATTCATGCTAGCCGTACCGCATGTTCTTTAGAGAAACTAAAGTGAAGGTTTGTAGCCAGGATGAGAGGCGGATCCTCTAAATCTGAGACAAAGAGTCTTGTCTCTGGTATTCTGGTATTCTAATTATTCAATTTTGACTTTTGAAATGCATGTATACACCTTAATCCAGCAGAATTCAAACCAAACTGGCCTACTTCTAATCGAGCTAAGACACCCAGATAATGTGGTTAAAAAAAACAAAAAGCGAACTTCTTTGCATGTAAACGACACCTCAGGTTAGTCGAGCTAATACCAGCCTGAGCGCTTCCCCTTCCGGAAGTCACGAGACCGCGGCAGTCTGAATAACAACACCGGTTCGACAACAACACAGCAGCAACAACGCGTGTAACACAATCCAACAGTGCAGTACTTCTGAAATGTACTGTGCTGCAGCGTTGTTGTCGTCCATTTCTTCGCTCATTGTGCATATCCTGCTTTTTACTCCGTCTACTTCATTGCCCACAGCATTTGTTTACCATCTGTGTGACGCTCCAAGCCAACCGGGAGAATGCCAAGATGAAAGGAAGTAGGGATGTAAGAAAATATCGACACACCGATATATCGCAATATTTTATTTCCCGATATTGTATCGATTTTCAAAATAAAAATGTCGGGGTTTTTTGGTTTTTTTTAGTAGGTGCATGGAACCAGTAATGATGACAGTACTTTTTGTAGTAAAATTAAAAGCGGTTGTCACCTTCGTTCCAGTGGATCACCTAGAGCTACTAATAAAACTGGATGTGTTAAAGTATGAGGATGAGAAACAGGTTGGAGTGTTTAGAATGATGTAATAGTTTTCCTACTGTTAAATTGAGTTTTAAAAATCACAATACAGTGGCTTGCAAAAGTATTCGGCCCCTTTGAACTTTTCCACATTTTGTCACGTTACAGCCACAAACATGAATCAATTTTATTGGAATTCCACGTGAAAGACAAATACAAAGTGGTGTACACGTGAGAAGTGGAACGAAAATCATACATGATTCCAAACATTTTTTACAAATAAATAAGTGAAAAGTGGGGTGTGCGTAATTATTCAGCCCCCTGAGTCAATACTTTGCAGAACCACCTTTTGCTGCAATTCCAGCTGCCAGTCTTTTAGGGTATGTCTCTACCAGCTTTGCACATCTAGAGACTGAAATTCTTGCCCATTCTTCTTTGCAAAACAGCTCCAGCTCAGTCAGATTAGATGGACAGCGTTTGTGAACAGCAGCTTTCAGATTTTGCCACAGATTCTCGATTGGATTTAGATCTGGACTTTGACTGGGCCATTCTAACACATGGATATGTTTTGTTATAAACCATTCCATTGTTGCCCTGGCTTTATGTTTAGGGTCGTTGTCCTGCTGGAAGGTGAACCTCCGCCCCAGTCTCAAGTCTTTTGCAGACTCCAAGAGGTTTTCTTCCAAGATTGCCCTGTATTTGGCTCCATCCATCTTCCCATCAACTCTGACCAGCTTCCCTGTCCCTGCTGAAGAGAAGCACCCCCAGAGCATGATGCTGCCACCACCATATTTGACAGTGGGGATGGTGTGTTCAGAGTGATGTGCAGTGTTAGTTTTCCGCCACACATAGCGTTTTCCATTTTGGGCTCATCTGACCAGAGCACCTTCTTCCACATGTTTGCTGTGTCCCCCACATGGCTTGTGGCAAACTGCCAACGGGACTTCTTATGGTTTTCTTTTAACAATGGCTTTCTTCTTGCCACTCTTCCATAAAGGCCAACACTAATAGTTGTCCTATGGACAGATTCCCCCACCTGAGCTGTAGATCTCTGCAGCTCGTCCAGAGTCACCATGGGCCTCTTGGCTGCATTTCTGATCAGCGCTCTCCTTGTTCGGCCTGTGAGTTTAGGTGGACGGCCTTGTCTTGGTAGGTTTACAGTTGTGCCATACTCCTTCCATTTCTGAATGATCACTTGAACAGCGCTCCGTGGGATGTTCAAGGGTTGGGAAATCTTTTTGTAGCCTAAGCCTGCTTTAAATTTCTCAATAACTTTATCCCTGACCTGTCTGGTGTGTTCTTTGGACTTCATGGTGTTGTTGCTCCCAACATTCTCTTAGACAACCTCTGAGGCCGTCACAGGGCAGCTGTATTTGTACTGACATTAGATTACACACAGGTGCGCTCTATTTAGTCATTAGCACTCATCAGACAATGTCTATGGGCAACTGACTGCACTCAGACCAAAGGGGCTGAATAATTATGCACATCCCACTTTTCAGTTATTTGTAAAAAATGTTTGGAATCATGTATGATTTTCGTTCCACGTCTCACATGTACACCACTTTGTTTTGGTCTTTCACCTGGAATTCCAATAAAATTGATTCATGTTTGTGGCTGTAATGTGACAAAATGTGGAAAAGTTCAAGGGGGCCGAATACTTTTGCAAACCACTGTATATTGTCTTACTCATAGTACCGTGATATATCACGATATATCGTATCGTCTCCCCTGTATCGCGATACATATCGTATCGCCAGATTTTTGCCAATACACATCCCTAAAAGGAAGCATATCACCACCTGCTGTGGCGGAGTCGAACATGCTTCATTCAGTAATTTGATTTACTAACCTGACATGTAAAGGAGGATGAAAGCTCCCATTCTGGGTAAGGTATTAGCTCGATATAGATGCACATGTAAACGCACTGAATGTCACGAGCCAAGGAGTTTGGGTATCCTGGTGTTTTGTTCAAGAGTGAAAGCAGGGTGGAGCGGATAGATGGATCGGGTCTCCTTCTGAAGTAATCAGGGCGAGTCGATCAGTTCATTTGTGGCATAGAAGAGGCTGAGACAAAAGGTGGAGTTCCCAATTTACCCCTCCCACCAAGACCCAAAGAATTAGATATTGGATACAATTGGCTGTTGCGAACTTTATTCATGGGGTGATCGCCTTTGAAACAGGGTAAAAATTAGGAGACCACCTTGAGATATCCTTTTTGTTAAGCAAATCTGCCATGGTGCATGTAAGCAACCATCTTCTCTACATGGTATACCTGAAATGCCAAAGACCGGACATGTTAAAAAAGAAAGAAATAGGGTCGAAAGCCTCGTCATCCAGGTGGAAGTTTAGATCAGAGCCACTGGTCCCCTGCATCGAAAGGGGTCACCGAAAGTTGTTCAGGCCTCCTAATAGGATATCTCCTGCTGGGCACCTTACCTTCTCCCACTGGATGGATGGATGGATGGATGGATGGATGGATGGATGGATGTCACAGATAAGAATTTCCAATGTCAACCTTTTGTAAAGTTTGACCTGCTGTTGCCAGTTTAAACAAGTGTGAATTTCCCTTTTAGTTGCTGGAAAACAGGGTTTGGCAAAATAACCGAGTTTGTGTTTTAACATTTTAGCGTCTTATGTTAGCAGTTCCCAAACCCAAGCAGAAAGCTCAGAGGGGTAAAACAGAGAGCACCTTCACTGTTCTGTCTTCCTGTTATCTGCTGGAAATCATGATCTCTCTCTCTTTCAGCCTGATCACATGTTGAGATATGTTTTAAATAACAGTTTCCTTCTTCTTCCATTTCTGTGCTTGATCGGATCTTAGTTACGCCTTAAACATGACTAACTTTGACTCCTATTCACTCTATCTACCCCGGAGAGGGCTGTTGTTGCCACTACTTGGTAGCGTTTAGGTATGGTGAGTTCACTGATCAGAAAAAGATTTGTTTTTCGCATTTCAGTCAGCGGGCCTGTTACCATTCATTGCCGATGGAGGGGGGGGGGATTGGCCAGTTGTCATCACCGATCAGTTTCTGGTGCCTCAGGAGTATTATATTTACTGATTATGATCAGTCTCTAGTTTTCAACTGAACCAGAAATTGGTCAAATCTAAAGTGGGAGGTCAGGAACTGGAGCATCTCTTCCTAACAACACATCTCAGAAGAGTTGAATATGTTGTTTCACCGCTGCTGGAGGTTCAGCCCCATATGGACTACACATGCCACCTTTGTAAAGCAGAACCGGTTGGATGAAGCTTTATTTTTGGGGGGGCAGAAACTTAATGAGATGCTACTGCTTCTGGGGTCTCAGGCTGTTTGAAAAGCTCTCATAACACAGGCGGCACATTTTTCTTTACTTGGAAAAGTTGCATTGAATGAAAGGTTCAAGATAGACCCTATCAACATGCCCCGTGTGTAAAGGCACCTCTATTTTCCCTGCCGGTCTTCCTCACTCTCTCCCTGTGAGCGGGGCAGTATCCCGTTATTCCGCTTCCAGAAAAAGCCGGGCCGACTTGTCACAAGTCGGCCCGATGACACAAAGGTTTTCCTCTCGATCGAATCTTGACCCAACGGCACTCTCCGAACCCAAAAATCCGGTCGCTCTTCTCTTTCTTTTGTCTTCATTTACATATATATATATATATATATATATATATATATATATATATATATATATATATATATACAAACAGTTGTTTTTCAAAGAGCAGTCAGCGCAGGCGCATAAAAAAACCACTTTATCTCTGATCCAATAATTAGCAGCGCCTAGCCGCGGCGGGATGGACACCCCAGCTGATTCTCAGTGACAGCCTTAAACTAATATGCATAATGCCGGCGATACTGCCACAACTCCCCAAGCCCTCAATTTATGCAGATCCCAGCGAGCTGGATTGAGGTTAGCCTGCTGTAGATGCCAGAAACATCTTTAAATGAACTCGTTTGTCTGTTTCTTTTCATCCGTCCCATCTGTCTCTCTCTCTGTTTGAACGGTCAGGGAGAAATGTTGTTGTTACTTTAATTGATTCTTCAATTAAGCTCCAAACATTTTCTTTCTTTCTCCTTTATAGTCGTAATGACAAAGATTGAGACGAAAATGTGCAAGTTGAGCGCAGGAAAACGTGCAAAAGTTTAAAACCACGTCTTATGTTTGGCTTTTGTTAAGGTTTTTTTTCTTTGGACTTTTTCCTGCTTTTGTTCTTCAAGCTGAAGGTTTTGAACAGAATAGAACAGAAGCATGCTTTTCTTGTCCCACAGAGGGGAAATTCAACTGTCACAGCAGCAAAGTGACAAACAATTGAAGCATTTAGATTCCCAAAAGAAAAAAATAAACAGAATTAAGAATAATATGTGTACATTAAGGACAAAATTACAAAGCTGAACTACTGGGCAGTTATTAAAAATAAAACTCAGAAACTCAGATTGGAGGAATGTGCAACTGAGCAGGATAATTAAAACATATTTACTCAATGAGCATGTGTGTTTGTCCATTAAAAAAACATATTATTTACATTTACATATTATTTATATTTAGAATTTTTTGACAGATCCAGAAATCCAGAAATGTTCAAAATAAATGGCACGTGCAGATGTGCGATTGCTTAAAGACCTACTCCTCTAAAGTGTTCTCCTTGGCGTTTAAATTATGATTATGTCGTTTTTAGCCAAAATCACAAAACCTGTGCCGTATTCTAGGACATAGCTTCAAAAGAGGACAGTAGCTCATTAGCAATTCGCCTCTGTGTTGTGGGCGGAGCTATTGGCGCAGAGGACTCCTCCCTCTCCCCGTTTACGCTAGCTCTCCTGCTAGTTTACAGCCCCTCAAAAACAAGCGGATGGTTCCCGACTGCAAAGAATAAACTGAGCAGTAAAGATACAGGCTGTCCACTTGATGGAAGGTCCTGCACCCGGCTTCAAAAGTTGTTTACTAGCGAAGCCCATTTTTTCCCCCGCCTGTCAGCAGAACCCGCTACAGCACACAGCTGTTGATTCGCCATCGTCTTCTCTACTCCTCAGAACCTGAGTGGGCGGGGCAGAGCGGAGCAGGAGGAGGAGCTTGTAGCCCCGCCCAGTGGGAGGTTGCTACGTCACAAACCCAGTCTGTTTTAAACGGCCTTTTAGCGTCTGCCACTGATTCACAGCGATTTGAAAGCAGAAATACTCAGAAATGCAATTTTGAGCTTAATTTTCTTAAGATGTGTCATCTGGCATCAGAAAAATGCCACGAGAACATGTTAACAACACGAAAGACACGATTTTCATTGGAGTGGGTCTTTAACTACGAAAAAACAAAACAAAACATGAGTATCTAGGGGCGACTGTGGCTCAGGAGCTAGGGGTTTGTCTTGTAACTGGAGGGTTGCTGGTTCGAGTCACCTCTCTGTCCGTCTCAGTCGTTGTGTCCTTGGGCAAGACACTTCAACCTACTGACCACCACTGCCTACTGGTGGTGGTGCCAGTGTTCTGCAGTTTTAATCCGGTGTGTGAATGTAGTGTGAAGCGCTTTGGGGTCCTCAAGGACTAAATAAAGCGCTATACAAGTACAGGCCATTAACCTAAGACACCAGGACTTTATGCGTACTATTACGGGTGCGGTGGAAAGGGATGAGATGTGCAGAAGGAGAACTAACCTTCTGGAGGAACATGTCCCCTCTAAGTGACTTTTTTTTAAACGTGATTGAGGGTGTCATAATGCTGAGATTAAAGTCAGGATTCTTTTTAATCCTCCTCAATATTAAACTCCAGTTAAAAGACCACAGAATGTCTGACTGCTGGAGGAAAACAAAGGGACTCTAGAGTTGTGGACAGTATGAGGAGAATATCTTCCCATTTTCTGGCCTCTGCTGTGTTTTCTCCCTTTCAGGCTGTTTTTCTGGCTCAGTGTTTTGTGAAGTATTGCCGAGCAGAGCGGCTCGTCTTCTGATGACTCTTGTTTCTGTGCCACCTCGGCCTTAATTTTCCTCGCTCCCTGGAATCCTGTCCTCCTCCTCCGAGCCGCGCTGTTAGCCTTGTGTCTGAGTCAGCCGCTGATTCACAGCCTCTGTGATAGTTATCTGCTCGGCCTCCAGGCTTTTCCCCCTCTCATTTCAGCTGCTGCTCATTTTAGCACACTCACACACCTAACAAAGCAGGCTTTTTAAGCTGGTTACAGAGCGCCACGGAGCCGCAGAAGTCACCATTCTCCGCTCGTTTTCAGTCACATGGAGGATGTCTTTTTTTCTAAAACGAAACTCTGCAATTAATGCCCAGTTTTCCTGCTCCGGAAAATATAATGAAAGTGTTGTTCTGGCTTCAGTGCCATCCCCCCCCCGCCCCCCTTTATCCTCGTCTCTTTGGACGCCGTGGCCTCGCTCCGATCCCTCTGATGTGAGCAGCCAGAAGTCAGCTGTCAAACGTCTTTGATGAGAAAAGAGGAAGACAGGCGGAGTGTGTGTGTGTGTGTGTTCGGAGAGACAAGCCAATCTCAACCGACTGCCACTCATCCTGCAGCCTCCATACCAAATGTTGTCCCTTTATTTGTTGCCTCTCGTCGTCTTTCTCTCAGAACCTCATCCCAACACACACACAGATCGAAGCAGCCAGCCAAACACTCCAGCTGCAATTAGGTGAGATTCAGCGTCTGCTGCCTTCGTTTCCCGTTTCAATTTGACGCTGAGCCTCTGGGCCACCGCGGCACACCCCAGTGCCTCCACACCCAGACTTATTAGTGACCCCACATAATTGGGAAAGGACTTCTGGATCTGAAAAAGAAAAGCAGATAAAAACTGACCGGGGGACTTGCTTTGAGCAGCAGATGCAAAACGAGAGGATGTTTTCATTCAAAGCCAGGCCGCAGTGTGGGATAGTTGGAGGTGGAAATTTGGACTCAAAACGGAGCAACACCTCGGCTAATGTTTCTGGAGGTAGGAAATGGAATAGGAAATGTTCTCTTTCCCCCTCCAACCTCCAAACAAAGTGCCCTCTGTTCAGTAAAACAAGCCTCTCAGCACTCAGCTGGAGCTGGTGTAATTAAAGTTTGTGAATGGCTCACACCGACGGAGCGCTCCCGGCCCGGACTGACCCGGTTCTACCAGGAGAGAGGGGGGAACCCGTCTGCGACGCTCGGCTTGTTTAGACTGGAGCGCGGGGTTTGTTTGGAATGAGTCACGGCCCCATTGTGCCGAGGTTTGGCCAGCTGCAGTAACTCCATGAGGGTCCGGTCTCGTTGCTTTTTGTCATGTCTTCTCTGCTTCCTCTTCCCTCCCCCTGCAGAGGTGGAGAGCTGGGACCTTATAAAGCATGCCCTCCATCAGATCCTTATCCGTGACTGAAGCCCCCCCCCCCCCCCTCTGTGCTCCTGTGAGGAAGATGATGTTTGTTTTTCGGCTGCTGCTGAACGAGCCAGAACCTGAACTCCGTCATTTTCTGCCTCTTTACTCGACGAGTTTTTTTCCTGCCCCTCTCCTCTGTCCTGGTGCTGAATATGAGCGGCAGGCAGCCGGGTCCTTTTGAAGCGCCACCGCAGCAGAGGAAGCAGTCATTGTGGAGGCTCTTTGAACGCACCGCCCCCCCCCCCCCCTCCTTTTCCTCCAGCCTGCAGAGGCTCAGACTGAGCTGTGCGGGGGCACAGGGCCAGACTTCAGCTGCTCGGGCCCCCAGCGACGTTCCCTCAGATGTGGGCGACGGCCCCCACTGACCCCCCCCACCCCCCCCGCTCCTCCCACCCTCTCGAGTCTCGCCCACGCATGCCTGAGGTTTGGGTTGTTGTTTTTTTCGGTGACTGTACCCAGCCCCGTTCACCCGTTTTTAACCACAATCAGACTTCTCCCTTCTCTCTCAGTTTCAGCCCTTCCTGATAGCCCTCCTTCTGGACTTAACTCTGGAAGGTAGAGATTTTTTTCCCCCAACACTTTTACCAAACTAAGCAGATGTAGGAAAACATTGGTCGTGTTTGGAGCTAAAGGTTCTTGGGCCGAACAGAGGAGATGAAGAGATGTATCATGTAAAGTATGAAATTTCTTCTGCTCTTCATTTTACTCAAGAAGCAAACTTTTTTGGCTAATTGAACAGAAAATGAGTGTCAGGCACAAAACAAAGATGCTTTTCTATCCACTCGAAAATGCAGATTTACGGCGTCAAAAACGAGTCTTTCAAAAACGAGTCTTTCAAAAACGAGTCTTTCAAAAACCTCAGACCAAAGTGAACATTTGGAAACTCCCTGTTTTAACATAAATAAAAGCGCTTTAGGTTTAGCTGGTGCGGATTACTTTCACGAAGCAAACGTTTGGAGCGACACGTTTACCTCCTCGCCTGCAGGTGGCGCTGGAGGACGCTCCCTGTTCAGTGAAGTGTAAACAAACATGGAGTGGCATCAGATTTGAGCAGTTTTCGGATTGCCCTGTTGTGTTGCCAGACAAATACGTTACATCAACGAGCTCAACGTTAGCAGAGAACGAGGCGGAGTTGTTGCTGCGTGGGAAAAAACACAATGTGTTTTTTTACCCAAGAAAGACGAACCGTAGAAGAAACGGTTGGAATTTGTCTTTGAACACCACCAGCGAAGTGAGTTAAGTTGGTTATTTGTTCTAAAGCGGCATAAGACATGCTGTTAGCCAATCAGAGGCCAGGCGTTTGCATATCATGAATAATAAGGAGTTCGACTCATAATCCTGTCATTTCTGTCCCACCCACTACTCTGACAGACAGAGCAAGGCGTTCATTCAAATTGGACACCACAGCAGATTTATTAAAAAAAAATGAGTGAATCAGACCTTTAATCACTGTGCATTCGTTTATTTTGGTGTTTTGATGAATTGAATCAGGAAAAAAAAAAATTTTTTATCCTATGCAAGTTAGGATTCTCTGAAGATTTTAAATCAAAGCCTCTTTGCATTGGTTGTGGTTCTTGCCCCCACCTGGACATTCTTATGAGCATTATGAGTGGATTGATGCATACGGATGGGTAGAGCGGCAGGTGGATGGATGAAATAGAAAACACTGTTTTGTGTTTGGGAATTCAGATATTCATCTAGTTGACACTGAATCAAGGAACCGAGTCTGGAAATATGAATATTTCCATTTCTTCTTTCCATACTTATCCGCTCTCGGCTCAAACTTGAATCACATTTCAGACTTTTTCAGACTTTAGGAACCTTGGAGCTAAACAAAAAATAAAAATAAATAAAAAGAGCAAAGTCCACAGACACCTTTTGAAAGATCCTCAGAAAGCCTGAAGAAATATTGATCAAATGGCCTTTAAAAGTGTCTGAAAGCGAAATGTGGCGGAGTGAGAGCCGGGCTGGAACTTTTGGACAGCCCTCTCAGGCATGAAGTCTCCCCCGTTTCCTCGCTCTACTACGGTAAACGCCGCACCTCAGCTGCTGCAGCTCACACCTCTCCTAACTCTGCTTATTTTTAGAGTAATTTGTCGGCTGTGTTTTTATTTTTAATGGCTCCAAACAGAAAATCCCCAGCACTCTGGGTTGGGTTGGGGTTGGGGGGGGGGGGGTCAGCTGTGGGTTGCTTTGATTTGGCCGGCGATGGTGAAAGCAGCGATTGAGGCACGAGGCTGTGCCAGTTATCTTAACCTCCCACACTTCAAAAGCTGGGGGAGACTCCTTCCTCCCCCGCCCCGCCCCCCTTCATCCGCCCGTCGCATAAAGGCAAAGGAATTGGGGCGAGAGAGAGAAAGGAGGGGAGTGTAAACCTTCGCTCACCCTCCGAACAGAGGAGCGTTTCATTTCCTGAAGAGAGAAAGAAAAAAAAAGAAGCAGGAATCCAGCGAGCATTCTTCAGCTCTAATGTCGAAGGAGGCAGAGGAGGGAGGTGAGGAAGGGTCAAGCCGCTCCTGAATCCGAGCGTTTGTCGGCCAGACCTTGTGAAGCAGAGGCCTTTTGCGCCCCTACGGCCAAACCAGCAGCCCTGCTGTGACCACCGGCACAGAAATAAAAAATGTATTCCTCCTTTCAAACACACTCCAACAAAGTCGCCCGGAGCGCCCAGGACTCTTCCCCAGGCAGGAAGGTCGGCGCTTTTCATCTCTGGCATGGAGGGAAGGAAAAACGCTCCCCAGGAAACTGGGTGCAGGGGCCGGGCGTTCAGGCCTGCCTTCAGATCCTGGGATGAAAAGAGGGAGGGCGGCGGAGGTAAATAAAAACGACAGGACATCTCTCTCTCTCTTTCCGCGTGCAGCTCCGGGGTCAGCTCTGGCCTCTGTCCCGTTCCCTTTTATCCACATGTGGTAAAGCAGTCTGCCATCTTTGTGTTTGCTTGTGTGTTTTAGGACTTTAGAGCTTTAAGCTGCAGCGACTCGACTGACTCCTCCTGCAAAAAAACAAACCGATATCGTCGCCTTTTTTCCCCTCTCTCCACATATCCTCACCATTCAGACATCGCTGGAGTCGCAGGAGGCATCTACCCACCCATGTCTCTGCCTTTCCACTTTGATCACGGATTCTTTTTGATGCCGCTCCGGTCTAAAATAACTCTCCTTTATAGCTTGTCAATAGCTCAAGCAAACTCTGATATGTTAGCCCAGATCACAGGGGAGGGAGGAAAAAAGAACAGTCTGACAGTTTCCCAGCGAGGGAGCGATTTGGATAAAACTTCACACCTTTGTGTCGGCCCGAATCAGAACCGGATTGTTGGTCATCGTTGTGATCCAGCAGTTCTGTTTGGAAATTATCTGTTAGATGGTGTGCCGAAGCTTAAAACATTTCGTCGCATGAGGAAAAGAAGTAATGAAACTTAGTACCAAAGTTTATCTTGATGCAGAGTTATTGTGTGTAAAAACAAAATGCTTTGTCTCCACCTAAATCAGCATACTCTTCACAAAAAGTATGCTCAAAGGACGATAGACGGTAGTGGCAGCATTATGCTGTGCTTGCGTTTCTTTAGTTTTTGTCAAGAGGGTCAACTTTGACCCAAAACCTTCACTTTCAAAAATCCAAATGTTTTTCTTTAAAGGGGACATATTATGCATCTTTTTGTAACAAGTGATAACAGGTGTATGGTCTGTAAACATGTTTATGAAGTTCAATTGTTTATACAAATCACTCTCACATGAAGTGATCTCACCAGCTCAATTCTTGACAATTTCAGTCCCTTTCAGAACGAGCTGTTCAGAGAGCTCTGTCACGTTTATGCAAATTAGCAGTTCCAGCCCCCCCCCTATCTTGTTACTAGGCTGCGGGTTTGCCACAAATGATAATTGGTGGGCGGGGTTTGACAGGTGATGGGCAGTTATGGGGAGCCTTCTACTTCCGGTCCATGGGTCTCCTACTGCCAAAAAAAATACAAAAGAATGAGTCAATGGAGCGATAAAAGTGCGCCATGGATTAAACATATGATGTCCGTGAATTTTAAAGACACATTTTGATGCAGAGAAAACGCTTATTTTCGACCGGCGGCTAAAGTTACTTTAGGTTTTGTGTAAAAACACTTAGTGGACTACTTAGTGGAAGAAGAAGAAGGAGAAAAATGGCTGTGAGATTATCCGGCTTCGCCTCCATCCTCCCGGATGAAGGAAGGAGCGTTAAACATGGAGAAAACCTAGCTAGCTAGCGTTAGCTCCGTGACGTCATATATGCAACTTCTGATTTGTCGGCATTTAAATTGCGAATTTTTACTATCAAATAAATCCCAAATCACTTGACAAACACAGTGGAAACTCAAAATCATTAGTTGTCATTTGAATTGAGGTACATCATATGTGTGATTCGGGACGTAAGACAAAGCGGAGCAGAAAAGAACTTTTAGCGCTCCATTGACTTCCATTCATTTTGTTTTCGGCCAGGGAACCCGTGGGCCAACAGGAAGGGGAGGAGACTTAGGCTCCCCATATGCAAAGTATGCATTTTGTGACGTCACAATAAGGCACTTTTTCAAACGGCTTGTAGAAGCACAAGATTTCTGACAAAAACGGATGGCTGGTTGTTCTTCATGTTTGGAGTGTTTAGACCCAAATGGCAACACAAAAGTGAAATTAGCATATGTCCCCTTTAATATGTCTTTATATATACGAATATGAAACATATTTACAGTACTGCTCCAGTTTTCTAAACCTTTTCCTGATAAAAGAAAACCAGATTTTCCCATTATTCCACTTTTGAGAAGCTCTTCTTGTCAAGATGTTCATTTCTATGTTGATGATATACAGCTTTAAGTAGTTTCCAGCGCTTGCTTCTCACCAAATCTTTGTTTGGAAAGCGGGGCATTCTCGGTGCCAGCACTTTGCACGACCAGTAGGGGGGGCAAACAGGGAAGTGTGGTCATCTTGCAATCAGAAAAGTTGCTGGTTTGATTCCAGCTTCCTTCCCTCCAACTCTTAACCCCAAGTTATTGATTTTGATGCATGAATGTCTGCATGTTGGTGTGTAAAACTGGGTGAGAGTGCTACTTAAGTTCACCTCATTTTTATTGTAAAATCGTTGAAGAAAAACACGATTTATCAGGATACCAAACATATCAAATGAGGAGCCAATGAAAACGACGACAACATTCCTGGTCAGTGAGGATTCATCGTCCCAGAGTGTAGCACTCCTCCACCTGTGGAGGCTCAAGTCGATCAAACCTCCGATTGCTTCTACATGGAGCACTTTTCATTCATAGCTATGTGAACAAACCTATATTATATAACAAAGTCCTACATCTTACTTTTGGGTTGCAATAAATAGCATAAAAGCTTAGAATAAACAAATCCTTTGCTGGTAGCAAAAAAAACCAAACGTCCTGGCCCAGGTCTCCATTCATAAGGGAAGAGTAGGTCTGTGTTGCAGCTGCATTTATAAACCCTTCCTAGCCTTTTAACATCACGACTACTGCTTATAAATCCTGCTTGAGACAGTGCATGTAACTCCTGGTCGCAGCGCTGCTTATAAATGCTGACCTGAGGTTGTAAACAGAGGTGGGTAGAGTACCCAAATTCTTTACTCAAGTAGTACTACTTCAACATATTTTTACTCAAGTAAAAGTAAAATGGAGCCGTCCAAAAAAATGACTAGAGTAAGAGTTAAAAAGTATTTAGTAAATAGGCTACTTGAGCGCTGAGTAACATCTGGTCTAATATTTTTAAAATTATATCATCAGACAGACAAAATTATAAAGTTATGAGCAAAGTCTGGTATTTTAAAAAATAAGATGGAAAAAATGATACAAATAAATAACATATTACGTAATACATTTTAAGCAATACATTTTCCATATAATAATACTTACAGTGGGTAATGAATAAATATATCTTTGAACAAGGTAAAAAGTACTTCCAGTGACAATTTATGGTGTTTACTATATATTCATTTGACCTCAAAATGCAAAAAGCTCAAAAGACAGAAGATTACTTTAGAAAACCAAAACTTGTGTAGAAGCAGGTTAAACTGTAGGTCTGTGTCTGGTGTATTTTACTCGAGTAGCGATACTTCATAAAAAATATTACTCGAGTAAAAGTAAAAAGTACGGCATAACAAAACGACTCTTAAAAGTATATTTTTTCCAAAGTTACTCAACTAACTGAGTAAATGTAACTAGTTTCTACCCACCTGTGGTTGTAAATGCGGGTCAAGACTTTACAGTTTAGAGAAACCGTTGTTTTATAAATCAGATAAGCAGCTTTAAGACGGCTGCTTCCAGCACTGATGGAGGTAACGCCTCGATCCCAGTTTAGAAACCGTCTCCCTGCAACAGAGAAGGTCAGAAAACCTTAAAGGGAGGATCGAGGAGGAAGACGTGTTGTTTTCTCACATCAAAGAGCAACTGCTATCCTAATAGTTGGATATTAGCTGTAAAACCAGTCCAAGCTGCCAGGAACTGGACTGTGAAGTATCAGAGGGCCTGTTATACTGGTGCAGCTGTTTTTCTGAGCTTCCAGCTGCTTTTTCTGCTGCCCTAAATGCATAATGTGGGCATTCAGAAAAAAAAAGCCGGATTTCTTTTTTTATTCCTTTTTTAATGTTTTCCCGTCACCCACCTGCAGCCGGAGCTTAAATGTCAGCCAGAAGCTGCACGTTTGGGCGAGACGGTAAAACGAGAGAAGCGCTGCCAGCCGGGTCACGGCCGCCACCTCGCATCAAAGCCGGGGGCCGGCCCCACATCCTGCCGCTGACCTCTGACCTCCTCTGTAGTTGAGAGCGTGGCTCGACGTTCCATTCAGTCCGCCGAAGCGCTAGGAAAAAAATAATTTAAAAAAAGCCTGATGATGGATGGAGTAGATGGGGAATGATGATACGCATGCCTGTGGGGCGAGACACCTCGCCAGCATCTGACTCATCCCGATCCGTTTGTCTGGAATGTGAGGAATGTTTTAGCTGCCGATGTTTAAAATCCTCTTCTGTGTTCTGGTTCCTCAGGAGGGAAGAGGAACAACTTCTCCACGTGCAAAGCAAAGGCAGCAGCAACGGGCCCTCTGCTTGAGATGGAGGCCTGTTAGATTCCACGAAGACCCTGAAATCTCCACCTTTAACCCCCACCCCTTCCACACAGCCACACCGGCACAGATTTAACTCCTCCCACACCTCCTGAAGGCGCCTCTGCTTTGGATACACTGAACTGAACAAGACAATCACGATGTGCAGGAGCACCGTCACGTGACCCCACCCTGGCACCGAAACCCAGCGAACCCCAAACCGTCTGTCTTCTCATCTCCGAGGGCACTGCACTGAAAAACCGCAGCACAGACTCCTCTGCCGGCACTAACTTATTCTAACTTATTTGTCACCGGTCTCTTTTGTATAGTCCATTAGGCCCCTCCCCCTCTTCGATCTCTCACTGGAAACGTTTCGAGACCCGACCGGCCAAACAGCTCTTTTGTTTTTGTCGGGTTTATTTTGTTTTTTTGAAAGACTGCACTAAGGAAGACGGAGGGATCTCATCTCGTCTCACAAAAACGTCCTTCAGCTTTTAACCAATGTGTCGCTGACCACGTTGACGCGCTGGGAGGGGAGGGGGGGTGAAATCAACATTTTGACCCTGTCTCTTTGCTTTAGACTGAATTTTATTTCGAATGCTTTAGTTTTTGTATCTTGTTTCATCTTCTTGGTGTATATTTTAGTGACTTTTGTTTCTGTTTAGTTTTTTTTATAGTGGTATATCTGAAAATAAGCTTTTGGACACAAGAAAGCCATTTTTCTTGTCGGAGCGTCTTGCAGAAACATTGAAACTTACGGCTTCTTTTGATAACTATTTGTAACAAATAGTGACCTCGATCGGGTCGGCTCGGATGTAACATAATCGCTCGGTATGTGTACTTAAAAAAAAAAAAAAGAACTGTCAGGATATGTTGGTTTTTTCTGGATATTTTTGCAGGCTACATCAGGACACGGGCAGGACTAACAGCTCAGAGGCCTATATTTTATTGCTTGGAAACATGACAAATGAAGCAGATATATATATTTACCCCAGCACTTGACAGTCTTTCTTTTATTGCAATGGACCTTTTGTCTTTTCTCTCTCTGGTAGCTTATAGTGTGGTCTTTCTATCCATGTTGTTTATTCCATCTCTGTAACATTTTTTTTTTATTATTTTGATGCTCTATTTTAGTATTACTTGACAAATTTACATTTTTTTTTTTTATTATTATATTTCGGGGTCACTGTCGTCTTGGGGGGAGCATTTTGTTCCCCTAGATGTCATATTTGAATTGTTTAAACATGTTTTTTTTCTTTTTGTTTTTCTTTTTTTGTAAAGAAAATAAAAAGGCACCATTGTCTCATCTGATGAGTCGTGTGGTGAAAAGACCTGAGCCCAAACCCAAACCTTAACGTGCTTTAAAGCTGGAGGAAGAAAGAGAGCGCAACAAAAAGAGCATTAATGTACAAATTCTGTGTAAATTTTAAGACATTAACATGCTGATTAAAGGACAGACATCAAAAATGTATTTATGGCCAAGTCTGAATCTTGTCGTTTTGATCTTATGTTGTTGCAATTTTGGTAAAACAGCCCCATCTTGTGCTGAACAACTATATTTACCAATTTAACCACCGCTAAAAACTCAGAGGAGACTGGTTTACATGAACACCAGATTAATAAGAGTATTTTTTCCAGCTTCAATGTGACATTTGAAATGAATGCATCATCGTGCCTCGTTGAGGCCGCTTTTCGTTTAACATCAGCATCCCACACCCTGATTTGGTCATATCCTCCCACTCTATCATGCAAAAGTTCTCCAAATTTGTCAGGGCGTCTGTAGCCCATGACCGTGGACCGTAACTTTCTTTTACCAAAGCTTCATCTTCAGCTTTCCAGCAGACACCTAAACCTGACTTGTATTTGCAACCGCTCATAATTTCCTCCACAGTGACAAGCTAACTCAGTAAACTCTGAAAGCACACCAGCAGCACTGGTAAGGTCACGATGAACTTGTTAAAATCTCACTCTGCACGCTTCCTGTTTCTTCACCCCCATGCGGGCGTGGACAGTTGCGACGCAACATTTCGGTGACGTCATGACACAGTACCAACTGGGGCCCGCATCGGTGGGAAACCAGCCGGTTCTTTGAAAGAACCGACTAAGCTCTGGGTCTGGCACCAGCACCGGTTCTTCTTTTTGTTTGTGGAAAAGCTCTACTAGTTTTTCTAGCCCCTCTTGCCTGTTTCCTTCTTTAGTTTTGGAGAAATCTCCGGTTCTTCTTTTTTTTCCTACAGGTTCAAAACTCAGGCCTTGTCCACATGTATTAGGGTATCTCACACGACAAAGATATTTTTCAACGATTTGGCCCGTCATCCACACAAAAGCACAGATTTACTGCATCAAAAACCTCAGACCAAAGTGAAGATTTAAGAATTCTCAGTTTTAAGCGATTTGCTTGTGGACAGACATGGCCTGAGCTTCGGGTTTGACATCACACGCGCGACCTGTTTCCACTCAGAAACAGGGTGGACGCCCTCACAGCTGTGCTGGCATCATCGATTGTCCAAACGTTTTTTGCTTGCTTGTTTTCACAAGCTCAATTACGGCTCTATGTAGAGAAGTTAGAAAGTTATTCTGATTGGATGGGATTTGGGGAACTACTGCCCCCTACAGGTTTGGCATGTCTATGAATTAGGCTTAACAACACAATACGCAGTTAGATGTGGATGGAGTTTTGTTTTCAACCCTGAGGGCCTCAACCTGATGGTTTTCTGCATGTTATCCCAGCACCTGTATGGTTTCTCTCTGGTTTTCTCTCTCCCAACTGATGATCAAATGATTGCATTACCTCCTATCGCAGCAGAAGCCTGGTAATCACCCATTCATTCAAGCCAGGAGTAGGGGAACACCTAAAACATGCAGGAGAGTGGGCCCTGAGGACCAGGCTTGGGAAACACTGCATTAAAGGACCAGCAAACATGAGGAAACCCGTTATGCCAGGTTCATCAGATTTCCTGTATCTGATGGAAGGCGTGATTGCAATATTGAACTGTATTATTGCACCACTTTTGTTTTCTGCAGTTTGCCACGGTCTAAACTGTATGATGTCTAGATTATTTTAACTCAAAGCTGTTCTGCTGGTTCTTCCTTCAGATTGACGGGTTCTGTCGGAGCCAATGACGATTCGCACCAATGTGGTTTCCTCGTTGAGGATGGTGTTGAAATTTAGATTTCAGGGTTCCAAAATTCACCGGAAAACAAATCTGGATGTGGGGAAAAAGTCCCGAGCATCAGGGTCCATGTCAAAACTCTCGACCCAAATCTCTTCATTAACTTTCTTCCGGTTGTTTGTGTGCAGCAACTGAGATTTCCAGCAGATGTTTGTGGCGGTTAGGTTCTCCTGGTACGAACCGACCACTACAGAGAAACCACATTGTACACTGAACCGGGATGGCAGGGAGAAAATATTTTCCTGGTGAGTTAATAGGCTTCATCCCACGGGCGGAGTCCTAC
Organism: Valencia hispanica; assembly: GCA_963556495.2. Lineage (NCBI taxonomy): Eukaryota > Metazoa > Chordata > Actinopteri > Cyprinodontiformes > Valenciidae > Valencia > Valencia hispanica. The sequence goes on from OY747703.1 coordinate 56,698,282, forward strand.
TGAACAGAACATGTTGGTTGAGTGGATCTTTGTTCTTCCTGTTCTTTATTGCTCAACCAAACTCTGCATCTGGAAAGTATTCTGTATTTCTTCCACATGTTATGTTCCAGCCTTGTTCCAAAAATGAATTCGATCCATGAATGGTCACTAAGGCGGAGCTCCGGCGTTTCCCTGTGGAGACCGAAGCGTCCAGAAGATCAACCCCTGCTGATGACACCCCACCGGTCAGACCTTTAGGGTAGAGCAGCCAGACGGAAACAGCAGCCTGCAGTCATTTTCAGTCCAGAAGAAGCTAAATTCTCTGGGCCGAACAAACCAAAACAGAACTTTAGGGCCTCCAGGCGTCACGTCTGCAGAAAAAACAATCGGAACACGAGCTGGCTAACATCCCGTCTGTGAAGCACGGCGGTGGCAGCATCATGCTTTATACGATGCTGGAGCTGGGACTCTGAAAGGACCAAGGACCAGCAGCAAACGATCAAGAGGATAACTGGGCGTCCATCAACCCTGACGGATACTGAACCTACGTATGATTTTTATTAATTCACTCATGTTATAATTGGGGATCATATGTGGAGCTTTGAGGGGTAGAATATGCAGAAGAACCATTTTCTGGATCATCAAGAACTTCCAGGCGAGAAGTTCTGCCGCAGCAGCCTGGACAGCATCGATTTTGGAGACTTCATAACCAAATCTCGTTGCAGTTATATTGAACAAAGACAAAATAAAGTCCATCAACAGCAACGAGGCTTCGCTGAGCTGTGCCACCAGTGCAGAGCTTGTTAAATCCTTGCAGCTGGTGCAAAAATACTGAGTTAATATAATATTTCAACTTAAAATGCCCATAAGTTTCCAGACTCAACTCCCCCCCCCCCCCCGACAGATTTTTTTAAAATAGGATTCATATTTGAGTACGAAACATTTATCTTGTTGGGTTTTATTTTCAGTTCAGGTTAAAGAAGCTTGGGTCCAGTTTTAAGCCCTAAAGTAAAAGGATCTAAACACCAATAAAGTAGTGAAGTGGATGTTTTCTGTTTAGAGGTGTAACGGTACATATATTCAGATTTTTTTTTTATATATCTGACAACGTTAATGGTTTCTCATGCAGCTACAGTATAATAAGAAAGATGGACCGAGCGAGAACTTTGTCAGCGAACACATCTTTCAAAAGCAATAAGGAACATAATCCCTTTTAATGAGAATGGATTTTCCCAACAGCTTCTTTTCCCATGCTGCATTCAAGTACATCTGGGAGACTATGCATATTTTATTCTCAAATGTGGGTTATAGTATTATTTAAACATTTCTGAACATTAACACTGACTGTTTTCAAATTGTTATATTGTTTTCTACTCTGGCTATGTCTACTGGTACTATAAAAAAAAAAAAAATAATCAAATTTCCACTCAGTTCGATACTTTATAAACTTATTTGAGTTATAGAAAATCAAATCAAAATAAATTTCAGGAATTGAAGGGAAGAAATTCGGGGGAAAAAAGGTTCCTGGTTTAATGCCAATCAAAGTAAAAAAAATTAAAAGTCATATTTGTTTTTTTTCTTGATTAAAGCGTGTCAAAAACGTACCAAATCGTGACTTTATTGTACCGTAACTCTCCTACTTTTGGTATCTTGAATGAGTGCGTTTATAAATCACACAGAACATCCAAAGCACCGATAAGTCGAATAAGAAGCTCAGGCTGTGATGAACTAAAACTAGCAGATCATCTAAATATTCATCAAAAGGAAAAAGTCCCTTTTGGGTTTTTTTTCCTGAAATGTAGTTGTTTTTCTCTCTCAGATTAACAGAAGGAGCTCTAAAGTCTGCAAATTCAGACTTTTCATTTTTCCATACTTATCTAGAAAAATGAAACTTGATGCTTTAAGCCTGCAGGAACCCTGATGTGATTGCATCTCCAGTGGGGTGAAAACGGTTGGACATGAGAAGCTGCTTTCTTTCCAGATCATTAAGGACAGACTGAACCTCTGCAGGGAGCAGAAAGAGCGGGAAAAAATTATTTAGGGAAATCAGTCCAACTGATTTATTTTCCTCAATCAGAAATCACCGACAGCAGTTTTAATCAGGTTGACATTCAAGCGATCGTCTGGACGGAAACGATCAGAGAGGCACTTCTCTGTTTCAATCCGTTCTCACTGGAAGCTTCGCTTCTCCGGTTCTGATCCCGATCCAATTACTTGTACTTGTAGAATCCCTCCCCCGTCTTTTTCCCCAGCTTTCCTTCCGCAACCAGCTTGTTGAGGAGTTCGCTCGGAGCGAAGAGCGGGTTGTCGGGATCCTTTTCGCTCCAGCCTAAAGATTCAGGAGGGAGACACTCGTTTATGTCCCGATGTTTGAAATTAAAGGAACATTTACGCTTTTCCAGCCTGCAGAGGTTTCCTCACCGTCTATGATGAACTTAACCGTGTCCAGTCCCACGTAGTCACAGAGCTCGAACGGTCCCATGGGATAACCAGCGCCGAGTTTCATGGCGATGTCCACGTCTTCTTTGGACCCGTGACCTGGAGAAAGAAACAGGAGCTGAAGTGAAACCATGGCAACCGTTTTAACCCGGAGAGGGAGACAGAAACACACCTCTCTCGTGCAGCCGGAGCGCCTCCATCATGTAGGGAACCAGCAGCCGGTTGACGATGAACCCAGGGGTGTCCTGAAACAAACACACAGCAGGTATGAGAGCGGGTCAGCACCGGACCGGTTCCCCGGCAACCACGCATCTCACCTTGCAGGAGACTGGCGCTTTTCCGAGCGCTTTGCTGAAGTTCAGGAGGGAATCAAACGTCTCCTGGCTGGTCGCCGACGTGGCAACGACCTGCAGAGGATCAAAACGGACGCAGGCGTCAGAACATGGTCCAAGCAACAGGAAGCCAACCCTTTTATGAAAAGATCCAAAGTGACCGGCTGGTAAACGGGTCTAATGTTCCGGTAGGAACTGATCCGTGATCAGATGTGGGGTACATTTCAGTTACTTATCAATACTGTTCCCAGTAAGTAAAACGTGGCCAGAAACGTTCCAGCCTGTTCACACGGCCCATTTTAAATGGGTTCGGTTCTGATCTGATATCGTCTGAACCGCTGACTGGTGTCTGTGTGACCCACCTCTACGAGCTTCATCATGGGGACGGGGTTGAAGAAGTGAAGGCCTCCGAACCGGTCCTGCCTGCTGGTGGAGCAGGCGATGTCGGTGATGGGCAGCGACGACGTGTTGCTGGCGAAGATTGAGTGTCTGCGGCGGAAAATACAGAAAAATGATCAGTTCATAACAAAGATGAATAATTCTGGGGTTTAATAGAACTAAGTTCTGTTTCACAGTTTGAAGGAATTTTGAATGGTTTTGGTTCTGCCTTAAACTCATCCTGTTGGCTCACACAGGTAACGGGTTGAGGAGGGAAACCCAGACACCATCTGCTCCACTGGCATCCCGCAGTGCTCGGTTTTAGGGCCTCTTCTCTTGACACTGTGCCGGCTGCCTCCTGACTATTTTTAGGAAACGCAGGATCTCCTTTCATTGTTACACAGACGATACCCTAATATATGTCTCGCTACAGATGAAGGACTCCTACTCTCTGAGAACTTGGCCCAGTGCATCAGGCCAACTGTTAAGTAGATGCTGGACCAAAGCTAGGAAATCACATCAGATCAGCTCTTAAACCCATCATTTCCATTGGACGCAGCTGGCAAAAGGAAAGGCAATTATTTCTCAGCGGGATTTCAAAACAGTAAGTAGAACTCGGCTGGAATAATGCAACAGACTTCATAAAGGAATCAGAACGGAAGGAAGGACGGATGGAGACAGATGGAGACAGATGGATCATGGATGGATGGATTGATGGATGGATGAATGGAGACGGATGGACGAATGGATGGACGGACGGATGGATCATGCATGGATGGATGAATGGACAGACGGACGGATGGATCATGGATGGATGGATGGAGACAGATGGATGGATGGATGGATGGATGAATGGACAGACGGACAGATGGATCATGCATGGATGGATGAATGGATAGACGGACGGATGGAGAGACGGATGGATGGATAGATGGATGAATGGAGACGGATGGATCATGGATTGACGGACATACGGACGGATGGATGGATCGTAGATGGATGGATAGATGGATGGATGGATGGATGGATGGACGGCCGGACAGATGGATCATGGATGGATGGAGAGACGGATTGATGGACGGACGGATGGATGGATCATAGATGGATGGATAGATGGATGGATGGATGGATGGATGGACGGCCGGACAGATGGATCATGGATAGATGGAGAGACGGATGGATGAATGGAGACGGATGGACGGATGGATCATGGATTGACGGACATACGGATGGATGGATGGATCGTAGATGGATGGATGGAGACAGATGGATCATGGATGGATGGAGAGACGGATGGATGGACGGACGGATGGATGGATCATAGATGGATGGGTAGATGGATGGGTGGATGGATGGATGGATGGATGGATGGACGAACAGATGGATCATGGACAGATGGAGAGACAGATGGATGGACGGATGGATGTATAGATGGATGAATGGAGACGGATGGATTATGGATTGACGGACATACGGACGGATGGATGAATCATAGACGGATGGATGGATGGATCATAGATGGATAGATCATGGATTGATGGATGGATGGACGGCCGGACAGATGGATCATGGATAGATGGAGAGACGGATGGATGAATGGAGACGGACGGATGGATGGATCATAGATGGATGGACGGACGGATGGATGGACGGACGGACAGATGGATCATGGACAGATGGAGAGACGGATGGATGGATAGATGGATGGAATGGAGACGGATGGATTATGGATTGACGGACATACGGACGGATGGATGAATCATAGACGGATGGATGGATGGATCATAGATGGATGGATCATGGATAGATGGATGAATGGAGACAGATGATGGATCATAGATGGATGGATCATGGCTTGACGGACATACGGACGGATGGATGGATTATAGACGGATGGATGGATGGATCATAGATGGATGGATTGATCATGGATGGATGGATGGATGGATGGATGGATGGATGAGAGACGGATGGATCATGGATGGACGGACATACGGACGGATGGATGGATGAGACGGATGGATTATGGATGGACGGACATACGGACGGATGGATGGATGAGACGGATGGATTATGGATGGATGGATGGATGGAGATAGATGGATGGATGAGAGACGGATGGATTATGGATGGATGGATGGATGGATCATAGATGGATGGATGAGACGGATGGATTGTGGATGGATGGATCATACGGAAGGATGGATGGAGACGGATGGATGGACGGATGGATGGATGAGACGGATGAATGAAGTGTGTGGGGGGGGGGACACCTCGACTAGAAAAGAGAAATCTTTTGGGGTCAAAGCCTGAAGATGGCGGCAGGCGAAAGCAGGGACCTGTCCATGCCGGTTTCTGATACTTAGCTTTGACCTCAACCTAGTTTAACGTTTCTTTCATGCAGCCTATTGTGTGCATCGTTTTTTCTTTCAAATGTGTACATTTTAATCAGAAATTCCTGTTTTGGTTCAAATATAACCAGCCAGACTTCAACCTTGATACTATCACCAACCGTGCTCCTATTTCCTTCCTGCTGTGTTTCTCATTTAAACAAATGCTTGTCCAAGTGTTTCCTGTCCAATCTGCCTACAAAAACACGTTTTGTGTTGTCGACAGCAGACCAGCTTTTCGTGTCCAAACTCCCGTTCTTCGCTCCAGGCTGATAAGATACACAACATAATTCAAAGCACGAATTGGTATTTCAGTCTCCCTGTGAAGCAGGAAAGCTGCCGTCAGGATTTTATGACGAAATCTGAATCTTTAATCCAGAAAACGGGCGACTCTAAAACCCAGAACTGAACGGCAGAGAAACTTTTCCAGGCTTTTAACTGAACCATTGACTCTTACGCGGGCGCCAGCTTGTCCAGGTGACCAAAAAGATCCTGTTTGACCTTCAGGTTCTCCACGATGGCTTCCAACACCAGATCTGACGTGGAAACAGCAGCTGCAGGGTCTGTGGAGGTGGACACGTTCTGCAGAACCTTCTGGATGAATTCTTCCCCTGCCTGAAGACAAACGAGGAAGATCTCTGTAAACTGTTCAGTCCCTCTCTCTGCTCCTCTGAGGATCTACAGCGTCTCACCTCTGGCTTATCAGCAAACTTCTTCTTCACCACTCTCTTCAGGCTTCCTTCGATCCCTTTGGCCGCTTTCTTCAGGATGTCCTCGGACATGTCCACCAGCGTCACCGAGTGGCCGGTGGATGCAGCCACCTTCCAGGGAGAAAACAAACAGTAGACCCGCTTCAGACCATTAAAGTTTCTCTGTCACCTGATCTGGTCTACATAGCAACACTACCTCAACACTTAGAGCTCTCCGTCTCCTCGCTCAGTTTTTAAAGCTCAAACCAAAATGTTAACCATAGATTTACAGCAGATGGAGGTCAGAGTTTAAATATGGAGAAAATAAAAAAAGATCATGGAATGGAAGGGTGGATAAATGGATGGATGGAAAGAAGGAAGACAAATGGATGGGTGGACAGAAAAATGAAAAAATGGATGGATGGATGGATGGAAAAAAGAACGGATTGATAGAAAAATGAACGGATGGAAAAATTAACAGATGAATGGATGGTTGGATGGAAAAATTAACGGATGGATGGAAAAATGACTGGATGGATGGATGGAAAAATGAATGGATGGATGGAAAAATTAACGGATGGATGGAAAAATGAATGGATGGATGGATGGAAAAATGAATGGAGGGATGGAAAAATGAACGGATGGATGGAAAAATGAACGGATGGATGGATGGACAAATGAATGGAGGGATGGAAAAATGAACGGATGGATGGATGGACAAATGAATGGAGGGATGGAAAAATGAACGGATGGATGGATGGACAAATGAATGGAGGGATGGAAAAATTAATGGATGGGTGGAAAAATGAATGGATGGATGGATGGAAAAATGAATGGAGGGATGGAAAAATTAACGGATGGATGGAAAAATGAATGGATGGATGGATGGAAAAATGAATGGAGGGATGGAAAAATGAACGGATGGATGGAAAAATGAACGGATGGATGGAAAAATGAACGGATGGATGGAAAAATGAACGGATGGATGGATGGACAAATGAATGGAGGGATGGAAAAATTAATGGATGGGTGGAAAAATGAATGGATGGAAAATGAACAGATGGATGGATGGAAAAATGAACAAATGGTCGGATGGAAAAATGAAAGGTTGGATGGACAAATGAATGGAGGGATGGATGGAAAAATGAATGGATGGATGGAAAATGAATGGATGGATGGAAAAATTAACAGATGGATGGATGGACAAATGAATGGAGGGATGGAAAAATAAATGGATGGAAAAGGAACAGATGGATGGATGGAAAAATGAACAAATGGTCGGATGGAAAAATGAAAGGATGGATGGACAAATGAATGGAGGGATGGATGGAAAAACGAACGGATGGATGGAAAAACGAACGGATGGATGGATGGAAAAATGAACAAATGGAAAAATGAACAGATGAATGGATGGATGGAAAAAAGAATGAATGGATGGAAAAATGAACGGAGGGATGGATGGAAAAACAAACGGATGGATGGAAAAATGATTTGATGAATGGATGGGAAAAAATGAACGGATGGATGTATGGATGGACAGATGGATGAATGAAAGGTTGAGTGTTGGAGCCATTCTGATTTTTGGTGTTATATCAACTTGTCAACACAAGAGGGCGTAGTAACGCTGCGGTCTCCACCCCATTTAAGTCTGCTTCAGTGGCGATCAGGTGTGATGGAGGGATAGAGGCAAACTTGGAACCTGTATCAAGGTAAATGAACGTTTCTCATCATGTAAAAGTCCTATTAGATCCTTCTGGCTTCATCTAAATGAAATTGATTATGGAACCTTTAAATAAAGTATGGACTTTGTTAAAATTGGAGGAATAAATGATGCAGTGTTTTATTTCAAGGAAACTGTTGCACACGTCAGAACCAGAGGTCAGAACAGAACAGAAAGTTTGGCCCTACAAGGTGGAAGAAGTTCTGAAGAATCCTCTGCAGAAATCAGGAAACACAAATGAAACATGTAACTAAGTAGAACTGAGCCTGGATCAGTTTACTAGCGGCTCATTAAGGTGATCCACACACAGCGACCACTGTGTCTGTGTCCACAACACCGGGAAGATCTCATGCAACAGTCACCGGGGTTGGAACTAAGACGTGTTTAAAATATCGTGTTTTGCACAGGCAGATGCCAGGACGTCCTAAAAACAACATGGGCACAAAGTGCAGCTGGAGTCAGTGAAAAAGCTCCGATTTCTAGGAGAAATTCGCAGATAACCTTCAATGGATCCGTGTCTCTTACTTGTGCGATTCCTGCCCCCATCTGACCTCCTCCGATGATCGTGATGTTTTTGACCACCACACTCCTGGCAGCCGAAGAAGAGAAGCTCCTTTTGATGTGCTGGGTGAGGAAAGCCATGTTGAAACAAACAATGTGGGGAAAAAAAAACACAGAAAAAACAGGATCGATTATATGCAGAACACCGGAGAAAGGATCGAAACTGGGTGAAGGGTCGCCTGCAGGCTACTTCTTCATCTGAGAGGCTTTCTACACCGGGGGGAAAAAAACAAATGAAAAAACGCGCTACCGCCATCTAGTGGACTGTTTCCGCAAACCCTATAAAACTTGCTGGAACCGTTGTTTTCTAACATCTAGAGATGTCAGAGTCTGACTTTCTCTCTCTCAATTCAACGCCAAGACTCTATAACACACACCTTTACATATTGGAGAAGAGATTAAACATCAACTTTCTGATCTTAAGTTTAAAGCTCAGCTGCAGCTCCAAAATGCAGCAGGAACCAGAGGGGGAGCTTACAATCACACTGTTTTTTGTTTGTTTTAGAAATAATCAGAAAGTGCCTTTATTAGTTTTTACCCTTTTACTACTCTTAGTCCATAATATTTATTTTGCATGTCCTTCAGGTCTTCTGTTGGTGAGGCGACCCTGAAAAACTCATCCATTCAGTCTGGCTTTTAGATTAACTTTTATAATTATTTCTTACAGCTTTGGGTTTGTTTTACATTCTTATCTGTTTAATTGTAGTTCACTTACCATCATTTCAGATTTTATATTTTTAAATAAAGTAGATTTTATTTACACATTTCTTTCATGGTTTACCATTTATGATTTCAGTTTTAGAATTTTTGTCTTTTTATTTTTTTAGTTTTATTTCTGTTTTTTCTCATACTTAGTTTTTAAATGTTTGATTTGAAATGTAATTTTTCCCTATGTCTCCCTATCTGTTTTAGAGCACTCTGCAAATTTGATTGGCACCAATTTTGTTTGATTTCACTAATCAGGGGCAGTTTGACCTTTTAATGACCTTTGTAATTTTTTATTAATTTCTTTAAAATGACTATTTTAAAGATTTGCATGGCACTAAACGCTATGGAAACTGCTCCACACATTTGATTTGTTGAAGGAGAACCACTGAATTAATCAGGGTATCTTAAACTGATGGTGACCTTCTGCTGCAGGGCAGTATTTATAATATATTATATAGTATTTATTTTATTTATATCTGTGATAAGAGATGGTCACAGTGCCCCCTGGGGAGGCGCCTCTGGTTTTAGCAGGGGGCGTCTGCAGAAAATGCTCCAAACAATTTTGTTGTTTTGAGCGTCAAATCTTCTGGAGGAATGGCATAAAAACAAAGAATAAACATGTTTATAATCAAGTTTAAAGAGATGAGGTTAATATTGCTCAGCGGTGCGAAAAACCTGCAATTCTTTAATCAGACTGGACTATATCTGGATGACCTGAACACGGACTGAAGAATGATTTTCTTTCTAAAACTATGCTCAGACATCCTTGAAATAAAAAGTATACAGATCATTTTAAGCAGGAGTCACTGATGGTAATAAATAAAATATGCTGACAGAACAGATTTAATTAAAATGCTCCATTTCTAAATTCTGCACTTTTCTAGATTTCAATTTTTTTCCCCCATAACATTCTGGCCATTTTAGTACAGAAACATCCACATGATCAGGTTTCATCATGTCAATGTTAATTTCCAATGCTGAACTGAGCTTTTCAGTTGCATTGTGCTAAAGGGCTATTTCCCTGCTTGTTTGCTATTTAAACCAACTGATTAATATATCCAGAAAATGTAAACATCAAACCTGGACCGGATTATTCTACATTAAATAATATATAATATGCTTTATTTTAGTCAACAACAACAAATGATTATTTTACGTGAAAGTAATCAGTCATAGTCATAGTTTGTGATCTGTGATATCTTTATGTTGCTAAAACATTCAGGAGTGTTGAGGCTTTTTTTTTTGCATCTTAACCAGATTCAGTGGAAGAACTACAGGACCACTGGCTGCTTTTTGCCTGTAGCCCCAAAAACGCAGCAAAGTGGTTCTTTTTTCCCCCTAATTGAGTTACTTTGTGGAACAAAAAACATAACAATTATTGATATATTGACAATAATGATATTCCAGTTGGAATGTGACTAACAACAGAAGTAACATATTGATCTAAATTTATATAAAAAGCCTCTAATTTTTAAGAAATGCTGATGTCATTTTTTGGATGACAAATAACCAAACCCTGGAAACGGAAATATTTTAACATTCTCAGTTTTCTTTTTTCCTCCTTATATGTACTAATCCAGAGTCTAAGTAAAAAAAAAAAGTCCTACTTTTCCAGTAAGATTTTCTTCGGTTATTACAATGTAGACAGAAATGTAACACGCGTAACAGTGACATCTGCTGGTGAAACCAAAAACTGCACTTTGGAACTTCTATGTAATTTTTGGGGGAAGGAAATGAATAAATAATTTTAAAACAAGGTTTGCATTTTAAATACTTTATATCAGTCATGTCATTTCACATCAGAAAATAACTCTTATCCAATTTCACAGACATTTCAGTAGCAGATAAAAATTGCACTTATGTTGATGGAAGCTTCTTCTATTAAAATATTCCTAAAACATCCAGTTTTTCTACTATTTCTGTTACAAAGCTGCATACGATTCCCCCCCCCCCCCCCTAAAAACTGACCCAGAAAATATGTTTTCCTCAAAAAATATGATAAGAATCTGTTATTAGTATTCAAACCTCCAGTTAGTCAAGTCAATGTAATCATAGAGCAGAAAGTAAAGGTTTTTCCTCCATAATAAAATAATTTCTGGCAATGAAACAATAAAATCTTCATCTGGTATCCAGTATAATGACCTAACAATAAACACAGATCATATTAACAGAATAAAATGGCATTTAAAAAAAATGAAATAAATATTATCCGAAGTGCTAAACAAATAAAGGCAATTAATACTCTTGTTATATTAACATGAAATAGCCCCCAATTTTTTTTTCTTCATTTTTTTTAAAGCCAAATATATTTTGACTAATCAGAGGAACATTCTTGAAATGAAAGCTAATAAAATGTTGCAAAGAGGAACTTTTTGGCTTCTCCTCTGAATACCAGAGTCTCTCCAGGAGACCTGAGAATCATCTTCGGCTTTCTCTCGGCGGTCCTTGAAAGTCCCAGCAGCCGATCTACGTGAATCCATCCTGGTGCCGAGCGCTCACGCACACAGCGAAGGGGCAGGGAGCCAGGGTCAGGCCGAAGCGTCCCTGCAGAGACGGAGCGGGTTTCCCGTCGGGGAGCCGGAATCTGAAGGCCTGCAGCAGACCCGCCACGGTCAGGAAGAGCTCCATTTTAGCCAGCTGTTCGCCCATGCACACCCGGCGACCTGACAGTAACACGAGTCACATCTTTCATCTGATAAATTCAGCAATACACGGCCATGTCGATGGAAAATTTATTTATTCCAGAGATTGACTGATGTGGCTTCATTGCACACAGAGTGAAATATTTCATGTGTTTATTTCTGTTAGTGTTGATGATTACAGCTTACGGTAAAATACAAATTCAGATTGAAATATTAGATAAGACAAATAATACTGGATTTTTTTTCCTGTACAGTACACTCTTTCCATATTTGGTTGGGGCTCCTTTTGCACAGTTCTTGAACTGTGGTGCTGCGTTGGGTTTGATTGGTTCCTTTCTAAACCTTTGTTCATCATTTCTGGTTGAGGCGTCGCTGTTTGGACAAATAATCCTCTGGTTCTGGATCCTGTGCAGCTGGAAGGATTTTTGCTCTAACTTTTTTTTCAGGACTTTCAGACAGTTTTAACGATGCGTAACCCTGGCAATAAGGTATAAGCACAACTGGGAGCTGCTGATTAGCATCTCAAAAGCTCAGAGGACTTGAAAAGGATTGCGGAGAGGAGGAAGTTCAAACCATCTCTTCCATCCATCCTAATCTGTCTTCCATCTCTCTGTCTGGCTCTCTGACCATACGCCCAGGGAGATATTTAAAGAGGAGTGGCAAAAGCTAAGGAGGTGGATTAGCAGCGCCAGCTAACAACTGATGGTGTGGTCCAGGACAGGATACTGTGGAAAATCGTCCGTGCTGCCAGAAGTGGAGCTGTTAGCATGTCATGACGGTCATAAGACCATCATTCAGCAACAGTCTTCAATCAGAAGCTTCTAAAGATTTGATGCAAGACTGACTGCTACTACTACCAGGTCCTTCCTACCCACAGTACAACTCTGAAGATACTTGGAGGTTTTGAGCTACATTGAATTTCCCTTTGGGATAAATACCAGTCAGAGGTCAACAGTGGTAGCCCATATCCCGTCTCTGTGTGGTGGCCTCACTTTTTCCTTCCACTAAACTTTCCATTAAAATACTCTGTCAACCGGCAGCTTCTTTAGGAATAACCTTTTTTGGCCTCATTTTCTTGTGGAGAGTGTCTGTGTGTGTCATCTATGAGGTTTCCATGTTACACAGGCCGTAACATGGTCAAGATATAACATATTCAAATATTCTTCATTAGTTGTAAGCCATAATCATCAAAGAAGTAACAAATAAATAAACTTTCAGATGATATTCTGATATATTCAGATGGGTCACATATCTCCTGAGTAAATGAGTGCTGTACCGATTCCGAACGGTATGAAGAACTCTTTCCTCAGCAGTTTTCCTTCCTCATCCAGGAACCGAGCCGGGTTGAAAGCGCTTGGATCATCCCACACACTGGGATCTCTATGGACGGAATATAAGTTGGGCATAATAACCGTTCCTTTGGGAATGGTATATCCCCTGAACTCTGGAAAAAAAAAAAGAAAAATCCATGAGAAAAGATCTTCACGACAGACGCTGGTGACCATCCTCTGGTTACCTGTGGTTACCTGTGGTCTCTGATGCCATGTGAGGAATGCTGAGAGGAACGACTGCAGTCAGCCTCTGCACCTCCATGATGGCGGCTTCAGTGAAAGGCAAACTTCCTCTGTCGGTCAAAGATGGTGGACGCCGGCTGTCCACAACTCTGTCGATCTCCGCCTGGACCTGGTCTGGAATCCAAACATCCACAGAACTGGTTAAAGTGACACAAATGAAAACGCTGACGTGTTCGTCTGCGTTGTTGAGAAGCGGTTAAATATTTACTGAGCCAGGCTGTCACAAGCCTCAGAAAATCAGGAAGTACGGCAGACATGGGAACCCACCGCTGGTTATTCATTCCTTCTTTCGCAACAAATCCACTGCATGAATGGAGAAAACCTCTAAAAAAAACAAAACGCGTTAAATTCTCTTCCTGAACCAGAAACACACCTTAGATTTAAAGGGATATTCCCCTCCTAAATGAAATTTAGTCTTGTTGCCGTCTTCCCCAGAGTCACATTAGTCAGATAAGTGGGGAAAAAGGCATTTTGTAACCAGCACAGTTTGCTTTAGCTTAGCATAAACAATGGAAGTGAATGGTAACAGCTAGCATTTCATGTGCAAAAGTTATGAAAATTACTCAACGATCCTAATTATTCCTGGTGACCTCAGTAATCATATAGATTGAAAATAATAACAGGAAGTCAAGAGTCCAGACCTAAATCTAGTTGCAAGATTTAAAAGTTGACGTTCCCAGACACACTCCGTATAATCTCTCCAAGCTTGAGCTGTTGTGCAAAGAAGAATGGGTCAAATGTTTTAGTCTTCGTTGGAGACCTGCAGAGAAACAGGATTCTACAGAGTTTTAACAGAACAGGGTTCAACACAAATGTGCCGAGTTTATTACACGTTTTTCGTTTCCTTTTCGTTCTGATTCACTACTAGACGCTCCTCTGCTCTGTGTTCATCTAAAATATACGTTTCTGCTTGTTGTGACACAGTTTGAAAACGTTAGAGATATTAATCATTATATGTTATGTAAGAGTTGCTCACTTGCATGTAAATTATTAACTATGATGATGAGGTAGCAAAAAGGCCAATTCAGATTTTCTTATTCATGAAAAACGGACAGAAAACATCTCATATGTTGAAATCTCAACATAACTATAACAATCAGAACATTTCAGTCTAATTATGAAACATTATATAAGACAGATGATTAGTTTCAATGACTTTGTGATTATGATGTGTTTAGTATTTAACTTATAAAACAGGAACAAGTTGTGTGACAACGTTTCCGAAGAATGAGGTGACCTGAGGACAGATTTCTCTCAGAAAGCCCGGAGAACTACGGATCGGGACCAGATGCGTGTCCACCTCACAGGATGAGCCCACTGACAGACGGCGCTATGACAGGAGAGTAAACACCCTACGAAGGTCAGTCCGCTGGGTCATATGTTTGCCTCCAGTTGGGAAAAAAACGCAGACGGTCACTGTGCAGAAACTGAAGGAGCACCACCCATCACTCTCAATATGGGAACAGTTTTAATACCAAGTACTATCGTGTCTGTCAAGCAGCAGGGCTGCAGGCTAGCTAACTGAGCAGATAACTTGACTAATTAGGCAGCTTGTTGTAAAATTCAATTCTATAAAAACAAATACTTTGGGGAAATTAAATGTTGTCATAAATCATATCATCAGTGTCTTTAGCGTCATTGTGAATGATGATGCTGTGGGCAGGAAGGATCTCTCCAGTAGCAGTCAGTCTTGCATCGAATCTGAAGACGCCTCTGACTGAAGACAGTTGTTGCATGACAGTCTCATGACGTGCCAACAGCTCCATTTCCAGACAGGAGAGACGATATTCCACAGCAACACGTTCTGGATGACCCCTTCAGTTGTTGGCAAGCTCTGCTAATCCACCTCATTTGCTTTTGTCGCTCCTCTTTAAATCTGTCTGGTCGTGTTGTCAGGAAGCCGGGGAGAGAGATGCCGGAGTAAGGGGATATGATCCTTGCCCGTTATGAAAGATGGAAGAGATGATCTGAACTTCTCCTCTGGGATTTGGGGTCTTAGTTCAGGTATTATTAGAGCTTTTGAGATGCTGCTCAGCTGCTCGCAGTTGCAAAAACAAACAAACAAACAAACAAACACCTTGTTGCCACGGTTACGCATCTTAACAACTGTCCAATAGTAGTAAAGTGAGAGCAAAAATCCTTCAGGCTGCACATCATCCAGAACCAGAAGGAACAATTGTCCAAACAGCAACGACTCAAAAAAACGAACAAAAGTGTAGAAGAAGAACGAATCAGAACCAACATGGCGCCACCATGAGCACCGCTAATCCGGAGAAATGAAAAAGGTTTCATGTTTTCTATTATATCCAGAGGTGGGTAGTATCTAGGTACGTTTACTGCACCGTACTTTTCACTTTTACTCGAGTTATATTTGGGACTCCCTACTCTACCCTCTGTGAGTGACTTCATTGAGAACAAACACGTAACGCAACGCACCGGACCGGACGCAAGCACTAAATATCCTAACTGGAAGTGCTTTACCCTGTTCTAAAATACGTATGGCTACTATAACTATTAGCTTCATAAGTTTCATGTTGAAAAATTTGAATTGGAAAAGTGTTGTTTTTTTTCTGCCTGAATTTGTTATGTTATTTGTTTGTATTCATCTTTTCGCAAGTCTTTAAAATACCAGAATTTGCCCATAAAATTGGATTCTTCTCCATCTGATGACATCATCAGCACTTAAGTAACCATTTTATCAAATCCTTTTTTACTCGTACTTGAGTAATTTCTAGGATTACTTGTTTTTTACTTTTAGTTGAGTACAATTTCTGGGTACTTCTGATTATAACTGTAATAATCAACGTGATATTCAATTTAAATTCAAATTCAAAAATACTTTATTGATCCCAGAGGGAAATTAAGTGTTGTTGTAGCTTAATTATAATATAGTATGACATAATTATTGAATTCGCCACACACCAACGTAGTGCGTCTTGGAGCCATGGTTTTCATGGTTGTCATCCCGAGCCGATTCTATCACAGCGGAGTTTATGGTGGCGCCCTTACCTTGGATATCAGGGTATAAGACCATGTAGAGCAGAACCCACAGAACTGAGTTGGTGGTGGTGTCGGTTCCAGCGATGAAGAGGTCTCCTATTATATAGAAGAGATATTCCTCTGTGAAGCTGCTGTCCTCCTCTCCCGCAGCTCGCCGTGCCGACGTCTCCATCAGGTACATGTCTGTGAGATCCCTGGGATCGTCGGGATCTAAAGTCTCGCCGTGGTTCCCGATAATCTTCTTCAGGAACGCCGTGATGTCTCGCTCCACCCGCCGTAGCTCCTTGAAGACCCCGAAGGGCAGGTGGTAGAGCAGCGGGAAGACGTTGATGAGGACGGCCGGGCTGTTTACGCAGATCTCCAAACCGCGCGACATCAGGTCCAGGATGGCACGGAACTCGGGATCCTGGTGGTGGAAGCGCTGACCCAGGATCAGGGAGCAGATGACGTTCGACACGGCGTTGCCGATCAGCCTGGAGGGGTCCACGCCGGAGCCGCCGCGCTCCTCGCTCAGCCTCAGCAGCTCTGCCTTGACGGAGGCCACGCCCTGCTGAATGCACGGCTCCAAGCTCAGCCGCCCCAGGCCGAAGTTTCTGAGGGTGGCGTGGCAGAACCTCCGCTGCTTTCTCCACACCGGCCCGTAAGGTGCAAACACTATTCCTGAAGGGAGGCCAGAAACAGGAGCGCCAGTCATTTACAGCAGCATGAGAAATTATTTGCATGAACGGCCTGTTTAAGGCATCACGATCCGGTTTAAGTCCGGACTTTGACTAGGACACTCCTAAAACCTTTTGAATACCTCTCGAAATGCAGCTATAACTAGGGTTGCCAACTCCCAGCAAAAAAATAAGGAACCACCCCCACACCCTCCGCCTCATGATGCTGAATCGACGTAATCAACTTTAATTTAATGCACGCGTAAAACAAATGCACAGAAATCATTTTTCTACACTAATTAAATAGATTCAACATTTTTCTTTGACAGGATTGCAGACTACACAGACGGTACCTTCCCGAAGGAAAAAAGTACTATAGCTTACTGGGATATATATTAGACTTAATATTTACTATATAAGATAATGGATTTCTATACATTTAACATCAGATGACTACTTTGGTAGTAAGATTCAGATAATTATTTATTAAAAGCTAGACATTTTAAATGAGAATAAAAAATAAAAGTATGTATTTGTTCCCCCCTTTCCCTGTTAATGCCCTACCTGACCCCCGGGCAAAACTTTGCTAGAGCCGCCCCTGCACAGTTACCAGCTGTCACTTATATAGAAATGGATCCTGGTGTGATTTGTCTCTAAGAAACGGTTCATAACTTCCCTTTAACTCCTTCATGTCACCTAAAAGGTAAACCTGTTTCTCCATCACCTGTTCAGCTCTGATGATTCAGTAAGAACATCTCCTGGTTTCATTGTTTAGCGCTACATCTGCTGGTTTCCTCTTTCTGCGCAAAGTGGGCGATAAACAAGAGACGCGACTGGCGACAGAAAAGCCGATCATTGATCAGTTTCATGACTTAAGGAGCAACATGAGAGGGGAGAGAATGAGAGAAGAAGAAGAAGGATTTAGCTCCATTTATATCTCCTCATCAAGTCCGACCAAGCAAAACAAAACATCCCCACAGCATGATGCTGCCACCATCATGTTTCACGGTAGGGAAAAGGGAGAAGAAAGGCCGACTTTGCACAGAAGCGTGTTTATTACTTCTTTACCTTTGCGTTTTGTGAGTATGGAGATGGCAGGAACGTCTGGCCTGTCTGAGAACACGTCTGGGTGGTTTGACAGCGCGTCCTTCACCACCTCGTAGCCGTTCAGCACCACGATGAGCTGGCTGCCAACAAACAGGCTGTAGATGCTCCCGTAAACCTCGGCCTGGGCCGCCAGAGCCTCCATGACTCCCGTGTTCGAGTTGGAAGTTTGTCCGAACCTCCGCCGGATGAAGGGAGGCAGGAGAAGGCCGCCGAAGTTACCGACCACCGGCCACGGCTGCGGACCTGGAGGGATGTTCCTGTAGACGCGCCGCTGCGTCTGGTAGAAATGAACCAGATAAAAGACCACGAAGAAGAGCAGCAGAGGCACCATGTTGGAGGGTGACAGAGCGAGGCTGCTGAGCTCTTCCAGCCATGACGGTGGAGCCATGCTGTCAGAGAGCTGGCATCTCCTGGATTACAGAGTAACAACAGCAGCAGCAGAGTGGAACATGCGCTTCCTGTTTACTCCTACCAACCACAACCCTGTTACTGCTCTCTGATTGGTTGAGCCGATCTAGGCCTCCTCTGATTGGTGGGACTTGAACATCCAATGGCTATGAAGTATTTCCCACCTGTTTGTTTTGCAGGCTGGAACAAAACTGGTTTGTTGCAACAAGTGATAAAAAAAGGTCATGAATTTAAATTAATCAGTTAATAAATTAAACGATCAACATATTCCGTTACAGAGTTAGTATAGAGTTTGTTAACATACATACATACATACATACATACATACATACATACATACATACATACAAACATAACTTTTATAAATGTAATAAAACTGCAAATTGATATTTTCCATGAATGCATTATTATTATTGTGTATTTATATATATATATATATTATATATGTAGCGCTATATATATATATATATATATATATATATATATATATATATATATATATATATTATATATGTAGCGCTATATATATATATATATATATATATATATATATATATATATATATATATATATATATATATATATACACAATATACAACAGGAGCAAAGAGGAGAGAGAGAAGGAGGAAGTTCAGACCATCTCTTTCATCAATCATTATGGGCAATGTGAGATCGTTGGCAAACAGGTTGGATGCTGAAGACCCTCTGTAGATTAGTGTGCAAAAAGTATTCTTCATAAAATGAAGAACAATGTGGGCAACCCTGAGCATCCTCTTCATCAGGCTCAGGTCATACAACTACAGAGTGTCTTCAGTCAGAGGCTTCTTCAGATCTGCAGAGCGCTACAGGAGATTATCCCTCCCCACGGCCATCAACATTCACAGCAAATCTTTGAAGAAACCTACATAATATGAGTTACAACGACATTTAATGTCCCTTTGGGATTAACAACCTATTTTTTATTTGAATCTTGCAATATTAAAACAAAATATTTCTCATCGAGTTGACTGCTATCTCTTGAGCACAAGCAAGCTGTTGTCATCATGGCTTCACCGGAAGAAGTTATAATAGAAGATGCCCGAAGTCCTCCTAAATTATTTGTCAACATTTTGGATTTTACAGTAAAAACAAAAAATGGCGACAGAGTTACAAAGAAGACACCAACAATATGGAAGCACTGCTGGTTGTTCAGATGCTAAAGGAGGCAGAAAGCATTGCCAAAACGGCCAGTGGCTGGACATGTAGAGGTCACAGAGCACATTAGTAGCAACAGGGCAATGATAAATGTGGCACTGCTGCCAAGATAATATTTTGAAGAGATAAAGATAACTCAGAAAAAAAGAGACATCGGTTTGTAGAGTTTGTGGCAAAATCATAAAAAATGCATAATAAAGGCCTTTTTGTAGCATACATTTGATCTTTGAAGTTTTCTTTCAACTAATGTTAAAATCTCATCTTGTCTCATTCTTCTGAACTCAGCATCATGTCTTGTCCTGTGAGTGTTATGTATTGTTTCAAGACGAGCTCTTCTCACTTTCGATTAAATCAGTGCTCTATGAGATGTTCCAAGCTTAGTATATTGTTGTTCGACCTAACCCTGCTTTTATCTCTGAGTTGCCTGGTTTGTGGGGTCTTTATTCCGTTTTTTCTTTTTGTTTCTGAGTTTCTATTTACATGTGGAGCTGGTTTATACCAGGTTGTTTGCTGCTTCTACATGAGGTTTATCAGCTCACACCTTCAGCTGACAGCAACTAGGCAAACAAGTTTTTTAGCCCCTCATGTCTTCTTAGAGGAACTACCCTGAGCTTCCTTTCAAAGCCACCTCCATTCAACGCTACCGCTCCCCTTTATCTGGTGAGTGGTCCTCTGACTCTGGACATCCACTTTTGGGTAACGACCTTCTTGTCCACCTTCCTTCACCTTCAGAAGTAAGCTTCACATCTATAATCCTGACCCTGTGCGAATTACACAAAATCCACAATGAATTTCAAACTCGTGCCCCCTGTATGCCGTAAAAAAAAAGTATGGTAAAACCTCAAAATAATGACATTGACAATAATGTTTCTGAGTTTGAACTACCTGATGAGTAGAACAGGCTCATCTTAAAGAACAACATTTTTGGAAACTGTTCTTTGAACCTCTATGTACCATATGATACTTTGTTGAGGTCAGGAGCCCTGATAAATGGCCAAACACACCCCATAATGCCATCCATCCATTTCTGTATCTGTCATTCCTATGCAGAGTTGTGGGGTCCAATCATGGGGCGTGAGGCAGGGTACACCCTGGACAGGTCGCCAGTCCATCGCAGGGCAACACAGAGGACAAATGCATGCACACACTCATACCTAAGGGCAATTTAGAAGGACGAATTCACCTAACAGTCATGTTTTTGGACTGTGGGAGGAAGCCGGAGTACCCGGAGAGAACCCACGCATGCACAGGGAGAACATGGAAACTCCATGCAGAAAGACCCCAGGCCGGGATTTGAACCCAGGACCTTCTTGCTGCAAGGCAACAGTGCTACCAACTGCGCTACTGTGCAACCCATACCCCATAATGGAGTCCTACAATTCAAAGACTGGTTTTCCCCGCCCCCTCATGAATATTAAATAAGCTGCGTGCTGATTGGCCAGTATACGCCGATAGTTCTATGATAATAGGGTTGATAGTTTTATAAACAACAGTTACATACTGCCGATGTTGAAGTGGGCGTGGACATGTAAATGTGTTTATGGGCTATGACGCTTTGTCCAGATTGGCCCATTTCTCCATGGCAATTACAAACTTACGATTTTCCATAGGAAAGCAGGTCGGAGACTTTTTAGTATGGTACAGTAGACACCCCAAACTGTCTAAATTAAACAACAACAAGGTAAACACTGTTTTGTATTCAAGTACCCCTTTAAATTATTTTTTCTAACTTAAACCTTCTCAGGACTTGTTTCTGTTGCTTCTTTCACTGCATCCCTTATATCTGTGTTTCTTCTTCTGTGAATCTATTGATGACATAAATCCAGCTCACGCAAGATTTGTTTTGCTTTATTTTTAATACAATGTGGAGGCTATAGTTTGGATACTCAGACTGCTAAAAGGAATACAAAACCAATGATATCGGAGCACATAAAAAATCGACCGAGAGGCAGCTTTGGTTCGTCGACACTAAGGCACCTTGTGGCTTGGATACACTGATAAGTCAAATACTTAGCATGGCGGACATACAGATCAAGTACAGCAACAGACCAGACAGAAAGGCCGTTTACAAAAACGGACAATTTTCAGCTCTTCATGTTATAAATAAATCACAGTGGCAGAATACAGAGATGTTCTGAAATCTTTCTATCACTGATAGGCCTTTTGGTTTGTGCCCAGGAGGTCTGGTCACTCTTCTCATGAGCTCTGCACCATCGAGTACTTCTTGCAGGGGTTCTTGAGGCAGGTAGAGGCCCAGGTTAAGGGCCAGCTGTAGGAGCACGGCACCGATGTCTGGACGTTCCTCTCAAAGAAGTTGAACAGCGGGTTCCACCAGGTGTTGGTGAGGTAGTTGTTGGGCGAGCACTTCAGAGTCTGTCGAGACAGAAATAAAAAACAAAAATCACATTTAGGTGACCTAGTAAGCCTCGCTTTAAAACATCTGCAGGTGGTACAGTGGTTACTCAAACACCTCTTTCCTTTTTCCTCAGTAACCATGACAATCGTGTGGGACAGACCTGATGGGACATCCAAACAACGAAGCGCTAATAGAGTAAGTTTCTATTATTTACTATCTTTTTTTTTTTTTTTTCATGTGTAGATTCTATTATTTATAATCCTAAACAATAATATCATTTATTGTTCACCTTCTAATTTTTCTAATCAATACCATTGTGTCATTTTATTGTTCAAACTCCATCATTTAGGTACATTTTAAAAACATTTTTAATACGTTTTGAATTTTTTTTACAGGCTGCACGGTGGAGCAGTTGATAGCACTGTTGCCTAGCAGCAAGAAGGTCCTGGGTTTGAATCCCGGCCTGGTGTCTTTTTATGCATGGAGTTTGCATGTTCTTCCTGTGCATACGTGGGTTCTCACCGGGTACTCCGGCTTCCTCATGCTGTCCAGAAACATGCCTATTAGGTTAATTGGTCTCCCTAAATTGCCTTTAGGTATGATTGTGTTTGCACGGTTGTTTTTTTTTCTATGTTGCCCTCTCCTGACTGGACGATGAATGGACATTTGATTATATAAAACTGAATATAATTTATTTTGTGTATTGTAATATTCTATCATTTAAAATCAATATTTATTTTATTATTGATGTTCTAATATTCATCAGCGTTTATAACTTATTTATACATAATCTTAATTTGTTAGTGAATATTCCATTATTGTTTAAGAATACATCTGTTTTATTTTATTTTCATCTCCTGTTTTTCATAATCAATACCTTTTAACTGCTTAAAGAAGTCTAATATCCTCTGTTCTCCGTGTCCTGTTATCATCTTCTTACTTCTTTTGACATAGAAAGTACGCCCACATCAGTTCATCTGTTCCTTCTGTGTCTCTGCTCTGTCTTCTCGAACCCCCAGACGGTCGTGGCAGATGGCCGCTCGTACTGAACCAGGTTCTGGTTCTGGTTCTGGTTCTGGTTCTGCTGGAGGTTTCTTCCTGTTAAAGGGGAGTTTTCCCTCTCCACTGTCGCTACATGCTTGCTCAGTATGAGCGATTGCTGTGAAGTCAGCAGCACAACGCAGGCGACTGTCTACTGTCCCTACTTGTTGATGACTCGATGCAACCTGCTGGGATTCCTTAGATAGAAAACTTTGGAACTGATTGGAATGTTTGTATAAATGTATTGAAATGACTTCTTGTTAAGTGTGTTGAGATGTGAATTGGCACTATATAAATAAATTAAATTGAATTCAATATTAAGACTCATTTTCTCACCAGATTCAATGAACTTTTCAGGGTTAAAAAATGCGAATCATTTGATAAAATTGGGGTTTCAGTTTACGACGAGAAAACATTCAGGCTAGAACTGTGGCACCATGCTGGGACTGTGGAAGTGCTCCCATTTTTACATTCAAACATCATTAGTTTGACTAATTTTTGTTTTTATTTGATTTAATCACATCCTGAGACTCTGTCCTCTGAACATTAGAGATGATGTATCGCCCCCATCCTGTCAGAGTTTATTGATTGATTGATTGATTGATTTCTTTTCCCCTGTAATTTTAGCAGACTCCCATGATGTTTCATTTTTCATGACGACTTTATGAAACAGAGTAAAAACAGTCCTGTTAGTTTTTAAAAACCTGAAAAATGTAAATACTGTAGCTTCTTTTTAGAGCCAGCATGCTGTTTGCACTATTACCACTAGAAGGGGCTGTTCAACTTTTTAGTATTTTCTTGATGCTGAAAGAGCAGCATTAGTCTGAAAAAGGGAATTAATAGAACAACTTGTAATTTGCACCATTTTCTTCAATTTCACATGACTAAAAAGAGGCTTTGTGTGAAATTTCCTGACCTGTAGGTTGGCCATGGTGTGGTACCACCAGAACAGACGGGAGGTGATGAAATAGGCCACGACCACGTCCACGGTGTAGTGCTCATGAGCCACCAGGATGCAGAGTACGCCCACAGCACTCAGCAGCCAGCACATGAGGTGATACCACCAAAAGGACTTCGGAGAGTCTTCAGAGGAAGGAATAACGTCAGTAATTATGACATGTTCAACTTTTCCATCTATTACAGCAGAAGTAACTTTAACCAACCCAATGGGGAAATTATTTCAAGTCTATGTTGTCAAACTTTAAATAATTAACAATTAAAACAAATACACAATAATCTAGAAGGTTGCATAGCAACATTAGGAGCAATAGGTGATCAAAATGGAAGTGCACAATGTAATTCATCAATTATTAACCAGAGAATCTCATGAATTATTCTGAGAGAGCAACCGTTTGAGTACTCACACTCTTTGATGAAAAGGTAAGTGAGGGTGAGCATCACCGTGTGTCCGCTGTAGAGGAAATCTCCACACAGCAGGTGGGAGTTGGTTATGGAGAGGCCGGCTCCCGAAATGAGCTGCAGAACGCGCTGGATTTTGGCCTGGGTGTCTCCCTGAAGCTGATGGAGAAGAACAGGAGGAGAGAGATTAAACCAGAAAGGAGGGAATAAACAGTGGATCAGCTGCGACAGGAAGGCAAGGCAAGGCATTATTTGTATAGCACACTTTCAACAACAAGGTAATTCAAGGTGCTTTACATGATTAAGGGGTAAAATAAAAATAGCACTAAAACACAGACAACACATATAAAGTAAAAAAAAAAAGAGCAATTAAACAACAAGCACACAGAACTCAGTGTTTCAGCAGCTTTGCAGTTTTCTGGAAGTTTGTTCTAGATTAGAGGAGCATAGAAACTGAAAGCTGCTTCTCCATGTTTGGTTCTGATTCTAGGAATGTTGAGTCGACTGGAATTAGAGGACCTGATTGGTCTGGTGGGTTGCTATAGTAACAGTAGATCTTCAACATACTTTGGTGCTAAGCCATGTAATGATTTATAAACTAGTAAAAGTATTTAGAAGTCTATTCTCTGAGCTACAGGGAGCCAGTGTAAGGACTTTAGAACTGGGGTGATGTGCTCTACTTTCCTGGTTCTAGTGAGGAACACGAGCAGCAGCGTTCTGGATCAGCTGCAGCTGTCTGATTGACTTCTTAGGCAGACCTGTGAAGACGCTGTTGCAGTAATCAATCCGACTAAAGATAAACGCATGGATAAGTTTCTGGAGGTACTGTTGGGAAATCAGTCCTTTAATCCTAGAAATGTTCTTCAGGTGATTCAAGGGAGCAGAAAAAAGTATTCACAAAGCTTCGAGATAAAATGGATGTTGAAAATGTTGTTTTTGGTGAACAACAGAAACATCTCGGCCTGCTAGAGAATATGGTTCATATGTAGGAACATGGATTGAAAATATCTCGTTGTGAAAGCAGTGGTGGTTTAAGACCAAATTTACCAGTGGGGCCAGGGTGGGGTCGTTGTTTTTTTTTTTTTTTGGGGGGGGGGCAGAGCAAAATAATGAACAAAAACCAACAAAACAGGGCAACATTTAATCGTTTAACTAATATTAAGTGAGCCAAAGAGCCACTTGTGGCTCCAGAGTAAAAGGTTGCGGAGTGATGTCTAGCAGATAAAATCTTTGATCACATCTCAAAACAGCTAAAGCTAAAACTGCAACTCCATAATTTTTAATTCACTGTTAAAGTAAAGTAAGGTAAATAATGACATTGGTCCAAGGGACCAATTAGTTACTGCTTCAGCGCCAGCGCACAGAATTATCTCATCAGTACAGTGGACCGTAACTGGGGCGAGGGGGCACCGGCCCCTGTTGGCCCCGGTTTAGAACCACCCATGTCTGTAGCTACCTTTAAAATGACAAAATGGCATCCCCTCTTGGACAATAAAACACATGTTGGACCACTTAAAGACACCTACAGACATTTAAACCCCTGCACACATTCTGCTTTGGATTTGACATTTTTTTACTTTAGGATTCAGACACTCTGGTGTTTCATTATTCTAAATGAATCAAATAAATCAACCAGTAGCATTCTATTGTTGTATTTCCTCTGGTTCCTTGGAGATGACAGGAAGTATTTGGAAAACAAGGACTTCTGGAGCATCTTCAGCTGCACAAAACCAATCAGGCTCCATTCCTTTTTTTCTGTGCTCAACCCACAAACTCCTCGGATGAATCTCATTACCGCCGGCCCTCCTGAAGCAGCAAAAGCTAAAATCCCTGTGATCGGTCCCTGTGATTACAGGAGACTGATTGTTTTGGTTTCCGCTCACCTTCGGAGCACAGTTCATGTGCACGCCAGGTACAGGCAGGGTGGTGACGTACATGGTCACACAGCGATACAAGTACAGGGTGCCGATGAGGAAGAAGAACCGTCTGCACGCTATGGACCTGTCAACAGGAGAGACCCAGCTCACTATCGAGTTGTAAACTTGGAGCTAATGTTGCAGTCTCTTTATTCGAATCCTCTGAACAATAACTTCATGCATTTAAAGCAAACAACTGCTTAGATCTGGAGAATGAAGAGAGCTGGAGACAGAGATCAGCCATCTAGATAAGCTTTTATCTTATGTTTAAATGTACTGTATGAGGAGCTTTCTCTGCAGCTCAGTGTTTTCTGAGTCCCTTACAGTACGTGAAACAATCACACTCAGAAGCCTAAAATGCAGTTAAAAATGAGATTGGGTAAGGGTCAAATTAGATCAGTCTCATAAAATACAGTACATTATCTTGTCAGTATCAAATCTATCTAAAGTCAAGCTGAAGGTTTAATTCTCTTTAGATTTTTATAAAAAAATTTTTTTTATCTAACCAAGAAGTTTGTTGCTGTTTGAAAATGAAACTGAGACACACCAATTTTAGAAATAAATGACATATTTTTTAATCATTTATTTAATGATTTGTGCCATTCTATATAATTAGCATTGTAGCAATAAACCCTCCACGTATTTGCAGAGCAGTTTTTTGCATGTTTTCACTGATATTCTGATGATTTCTGCTCGGTGATGAGATTCAATTCTTTAAGGTTGGAAGGCCTCTTCTTTCCAATCATCCTAATCTTTAGCTTCCTCCACAGATTCAAGTCGAGACTCTAGCTTTAGTCCAAAGAAACACGAAAGTAATCTTTTAATGTCACGATGCGATACTTAAATGTCAGAACCTGTCTGATTTTATCTTGCATCACTAAACATTAGGGGGATGCCTTCTAACCTTAAAGACGTGCAGCTCTTTACCGAAGATAAATCATCAAAATATCAGTCGAAACATGCAAAAAGCTGGTCAATGATTTTCATAAAAGGTTTGGCCGCTGTAATGCCAACAAAGATGTTTCTATTTATTTTAGCGAAAGGAATAAATAAGTTTCAACATGTCATGTCTTATTAAAACATAAATAAAATCAGGTACTTTTTTGATGCTGTATTATCTTTTGAGGCTTAATTGTATACTAAAGCAGCTTCTCTAAATACCATCAAATATTTTAGTGTATAATACGGTATTGGTAGCATATCATGTTCTCACTTGTATTTAAAGAAGAAGAGCTGGATCAACCAAATGGCCACCAG
Source organism: Valencia hispanica (assembly GCA_963556495.2). Lineage (NCBI taxonomy): Eukaryota > Metazoa > Chordata > Actinopteri > Cyprinodontiformes > Valenciidae > Valencia > Valencia hispanica. The sequence goes on from OY747703.1 coordinate 56,725,988, forward strand.
CACCATTCCATTGACTTCTGTCACTGTAAAAGCCCACTTGACTCTATCGATGTAGTCGAAGAACTTATCAGGAAGAGGAGGGCTGCTCTCTTTGGGAGGGACGCGCTCGTGCACCACCGTGATGACGACTGTGGTCAGAACCAGGTTAAAAGCCGCATAAAAGAAAGCGATCACCGTCTTCCACCACTCTGCGGGCAGATGGTTGGACTTGGACTCCGGCACCGAGATCTTCACATAGTCGTTGTGACGGGCGATGCCTTTCCGAAAACCCCTCTTCGCCTCCTCCCCAGCGGAGGCGTGGACGGGACAGGTTTTGTTTGTGCCGGAAACAGATCCGTCCTCCACCCCCGGGTTTAGGTTATGAGTGGAAGAGTCTCCAGCATTCCCAAGCTCCGGTGACGCCATGGATCAGCGCTTGGTCCACCCAAGGGAGTGGAGCCTTCAGCTGCAGAGACACAGGGAGAGAGAGAGGATGTTAAAATACGGCTGTGTGGGGTAGTACACGCTTTTTTTACTTAGAGACTGGACTAGTTATTTACTCTCAGGAAGTTTTAAAGCGTCTAGCTTATCCAAAATGCTGAGGTTAGAGTTCTGAAGAAAATTAAAAAGAAATAATATTTCTCCAGTTTTAGCTTCCCTTCATTGGCTCCAGAATAAAATCTAAGATTCTCCTCCTCACTTAAAAAGCCCTTATTATTCAGCTCCATCTGATTGGCCCAGATGTTTCTAACAGAGCACTTCGCTCTCAGACTGCAGGTTTCCTGGTGGTTCCTAGAGATTCTGGAAGTAGAACTGGAAGCAGATCTCCTGTGGAGTTAGTTCCCAGTTTTAGTCCTGAGGCAGACACTCTGTCTACTTTTAAGGCCAGGCTCAAAACTAGCAACCCCTGTAGTCATGTTGCAAATGACTTAGGCTGCAAGAAGGACACAATGGCCACTTTTCCTCACTCTGCTACAGTCTCCTACTACTCTCCAATTTTGCATTATTTGTTTTATTTCAGCTTTAGCCTCATGTTCTCTCTGTTTTTCTCTACATGGAAGCTAAACCTGGTCTGTTTAGTTGTCATCTTCCTGTAGGACTGAGCTACTGCTGCCAATAACTCTTTACTTTTTCCTTAACATAGAAGGTACTCCTGGATCAATTCTTCCATTCTTTTTGTGTCTCTGTCTGTCTCCTCAAACCCCAAGTCGATCGTGGCAGATGGCCGCTCGTACTGAGCCAGGTTCTGGTTCTGCTGGAGGTTTCTTCCTGTTTTCCTATCTGCTGCCGCTACATGCAAGCCAAGTATGAGGGATAGCTGCAAAGTTAACGACTTGACGCAATCGAATGTCTACTGACACTACATGCTCATCCAGGAGGAGTGATTACTGCAAGTCAATGACTCGATGCCACCTGCTGGGTTTCCTTAGAAAACTTTTGACCAATTTGAATTATGAACTAAACGTGAATGGATTGTTTCATAATTAGGATCAGTTGGAATGTATGTAATTGATTTGGAATCTGTATGATTGATGTGAACTGACATATTCCTGTGTATAAATTGGATGTTCATGTTTTTTTTGTAAAAAACACAAAGCCAAACTGTAAGGGTTAGTGACCACAACCGCTCACAAATAGTTCAGATCTGCAAATATTTCAGACTCCTTTTAAAAAGGCTTATAACTGCCCATTTAAATCATTTAAACACATAATATCAGAATCAGAAAGGTTTTATTGGCATATGCGTGAACAGGTTCACAACATTAGGAAATTGCTGCGGTACTTTGTGCAAGCATAAAATAAACACTTCTGCACCGAAGTTCCAGGGCATCCATTCGCGGCACCATCTTGGAATATGCCTTATCAATATACCTTAATATGCATTAAAACACAGTGGAAACTGTATTAACACTACCGCAGAAGCTAACATTTACAGTCTTCCTCATCTCCTGGGGATAGAGCCAATCAGCGCCATTGTTATGAGATTTCAGCTTCTCAAGCTACATTTTCTTTAGAATATTTAATATATGAAAAAAAATTGCAAACAGGTGAGTTTTACGCAAGTAATTTGGAGTCACGTTCCACCAAGACATGCCCGAATACTAAACCGCAAATAGGCGGCCGTCCACTGCAAATGGCTCATGCTTAACTTTGAGCATTCATAACACTTCCATATCAAGGTCATGATGGCTTATTATTACAGTGGTGGCAGCAGTGACGAGGTAGCCATGATATCTCCCCTCCACACTGGCGTGGTTTGGTAAATCAGAAGCAGAATCAGGGCTGGTCATGTTAGCATGGTGCTGTCATAATGCAAGCCACATTACACCATTACAAGAAAAAGTTGGAGCTGTATTTTACTTTGTTTTAGTGTGTTAGAAACATACAAACCGGATGGATCCCAATGGACGTCCCGTTTTTAATAAAAGCTGTGATTTTGGTTAATTTAGGAGATTTCTTCTTGGAAAACTTTAAGGTGGCTGCTGTGTTGACTCACACAAGTCTCATTGTCTGCAAACACATCTATAAAGAAGCTGAACATGTGCAAGTAAAACATTTCAAGTTAATGACATAATAGTGCACTCTGGTGTTGAGGATTTCTACTGTTTCACATCTGTAGGGGCTTTAGGGCCTTTAAAAGCCTCTGTAATGGTTTGAGGAGTATTGTTTTCAGCACCGAAATGCATCATAATAATTCTCCTCTGGGAGACTACCAGCAGGATGCCCTGGTTACATGCAGGGAAAAGCAAAAATATATACAGGAGACCCACGAATGGCCGGGTCCAAGTGAGTCACTGAACATATCGGTTACCTCGTAATCAGTTTTGTAGAAAATATATCAATGGAAAGAGGATACAGTAGGGCCAATTTAGGCTCTGTTATGTAAGGGAGAGAAGGATTCAGAACACAACATCTGACAGGCTTTGAGGCTATTAAAAATATTTATAATGGAACATTTCAGTCAGACTGGAAAGCCTTAGAGTGATGAGCTTTGCTGCAAGTTTTGACCCTATATGCCAAGCGCATTTCAGGATTCCAGGATGAGTTACTAATACTGGAGTTTGATTTATGCATTATGATATATCAGTCATTGTCCTCAGAGGTGGTGGGCTCAAAATCAAGAACCTTGTTGAAGTTCTGCTGTTTTCAGCAACATTCAGTGTTTGTTTCTTCAAAAAGCTAGAGATGGTCAAATGCATTACAGACCCCTCAAAACCTCTACATTTGATTTAATGTGAAATCATGAGCTTCAAAATAGACACCAAGTCAAATGTCATCCTCCAACTCTTCAGCAGCATTTTCTCACCACAGGGGGAGGGGGGGCTTGGCCATCCCCATGGACCGGATATTTAGCTCGTTTATTTTACCCCCAGGAACATTTTCTCAGCATAAAAGGTTGCATTAAAGTGGTCTAGGTGTTACATGTCTAATGGAAGGGTTTCTGAAGGACTCAGCAGATGTTACTTTGCCAATCCCACTCTGTTGTGGAGTTCCTCAAGGTTATATACTTGGACCAATATATTTTCTTTTTACATAAGCACATCCACTAAACACATGACACATTCTTTTTAAAGTTATTTCTGTTAGGATAACCATTGTCTTCAGCCCTAAAACTTCTGCATAATCTCTGACTTTGTTTAGCACCCATTGCCCTGTCCAGAAAAGCTAAAATAAAGAGGCTGAAAGTCAAGCTTGGTTAGCCTGCTAAATAAGGTCCAAATTAAGCCCCAAACTGCAGCCACATTTCAAGTCAAGTCAAGTTTATTTGTATATCACATTTCAGCAACAGGGAAGTTCAAAGTGATTTACATGATGAAAACATGAAACAACAAACCAGTAAGAAACACTAGATTGCAGGGGCAAAATAACGGAAAGAAATAAAATGTTGTAATACAGACACACTTAAAGATATTCCAGTTGTCATTAATCAAAGGCAGCTCTTAACAGATCGGTTTTTAGCCTTGATTTAAAGGAACTCAGTGTTTCAGCAGGTTTGCAGTTTTCTGGAAGTTTGTTCCAGATTAGAGGAGCATAGAAACTGAAAGCTGCTTCTCCATGTTTGGTTCTGATTCTGTGGATGAAGAGTAGAGTACAACCAGGCGACCTGAGTGGTCTGGAAGGTTAATAAAAAGACCATAGATCTTTATTGTATTTTGGTGCTAAGCCATTCAATGATTTATAAACTAGTAGACGTATTTATAAGTCTATTCTCTGAGCTGCAGGGAGCCAGTGTAAGGACTTTAGAACTGGGGTGATGTGCTCTACTTTCCTGGTTCTAGTGAGGAACACGAGCAGCAGCGTTCTGGATCAGCTGCAGCTGTCTGATTGACTTTTTAGGCAGACCTGTGAAGATGCTGTTGCAGTAATCAGTTTGATTGAAGATAAACGCATCGATGAGTTTTTCTAGATCTTGTTTGGACATCAGTCCTTTAATCCTGGAAATGTTCTTCAGAAGATGGAAGGCTGACTGCGATTTCCTTCATGTTTCATTCATTACATGAGTCCATTACTACACCCAGATTTCGGGCCATTTACCAAGGCCAAGTTGTCATTTCCATGGATAGAACTCTAGTAGGTTAAGCAAGACAGCTAATTATTCCTTTAAACCAGCTGCCTTTCACACATTAAAGCTTGTTTGGTATGCGGTGCGTCCTGTAAAGGGCTGCGTAACACTGAGCCTGTGTAACGCTTCATGTTTTTATGACATCTGAACTAGAAGACTGTAATTTTTGTGCATGTTGTTATTTGCCAGGGCTCCCTTTCATTGCAGCAGTTAGTTTAGGAGACTGAAGTTGATCCTTTATTGTGTTTGTTGAACTTTAGAAGCTGCCTGTTCATTTCAGGGTTTTACTGTTGACCTCTAAAGTAACTAATGGACCCACTCCTTTTATCTGTCCAACCTCCCTCAACTGTAGAGACTTCAGTGTTGTGCAGTTGCACAATCTAAATCATCAAACAGTTTGTCCATCTGTGTTTGCTAGCCCTTAAAGCTAGCTGTTTTTTAAATTCTTTATATTGATTGCTTTATTGATTGCTTCAACAAAATCTTTTTTTTTTGCTGTTTTATGTGCATGACTTTGTTAAAAAGCAGCTGTTTAGTTATGCTTTATGAAAAAGTGGGGATTCATTGTGACATCACATTATATGGACATTGCAATGCGATCTCCTCCCGCTGGAAAGTCCTCCATGGTTTACAGTGCACCTTACTGTTCCACCAAGACCTCTGAAGGGATGGGTGGTGCTGGAAAACTGGCTGCTGTGATGTATAACTTGGCGGCCTGCAATTCTCCCTGCTATTTCAGGAGAGGTCCACCAGCTGCTTTCAGGGCTGTGTTTCACTCCAGGAGAACCAGGGTTTTCTTTTTTAACTCTTCATAATAACATGCTGCTCTTGCTGGCCACTAATGTTCATGTTTGCATCGTTTCATCTTCCGTCATCAAAGAGAGCGCTAAAAATAAGTTATGCAAGAGGCGGCCCTGCCCTGCGTAAACCAGAGAAACCCAAGAGTTAGATGACAATGAGCTGAAGAAAAATGTCCATCTTCAGCCATAAAGCATGTTTTGGTTTTTGTTTCAAACCGTTTTATTTAGGCTAAAATCATTACTTATATACTACAGCTGGTTTCAGATTAACAAAGAAGCAGACTCCGTACATCTGACTCTATTTCTCCGCTTTTATATACTGTATTTGTATGTCTTCAGCAGAAAGAGGGGGGCCAGAGTCACTTCAGAAAAAAGGGCCCCAGACATGGGAAAGCATGAATATTTTATGTAGCAGAAAACCCAGAAGAGGAGGGAACATCTTGGAGCCAAAAGCTTCTGAACAACAAACACCACAAACAGAAAGTAATGAATCCAAAACCTGAACTGACAGACAGCATGGAGGGACTAATAACTGCACTACAAGTACATGCTCCAATCACAAGAGCAGCAGAGCACGGCTTTTACCACATTAGGGAGAACCCGAGGCTCAGAGTGCCTATAGCTGAGCACAGAGGTGGAGGAGAAGCCAGAAAAAGGCAGAAAGGACTCGAGCTCCTGGCTCTGAGCCACATTTTATTCTCTTCCCACAATCCTGCTAGCAACACTGTCCATGTGCTCTAGCATCTCAGCCACTAGGGATGTAAGGAAACATCGATACACCAATATATCGCAATATTTTATTTCCCGATATTGTATCGATTTTCTAAATAAAAGCATCGATTTTTTTATTTTTATTTTTTATTTAGGATTTGAATGGAACCATTAATGATGACAGTAATTTTTGTAGTAAAATTAAAAGCATGACTGGTAGTTTGTGGCGGTTGTCACCTTCTTCGTTCCAGTGGATCACCTAGAGCACATGTGTCAAAGTCAAGGCCCGGGGGCCAAATCTGGCCCGCCATAGCCATTTATGTGGCCCTCTAAACTCTAGAGGACCATGTAAATAGAACATTTCAGTTCTATTTATGTGCACCTAAATACTATTTTATCGGTCAAATCAAATCAGTGTTTATTTGAATAGTCCTAAATCACATCATTGTGAAAAGATATTCTGTATTATTTCATATTAAGAAGTACTCTTCGAATGCGAAGACAGATATTTATTAATATTTTAACAGTTTGTTAAAAATTGTTTTAATACTTTCTGCCACAACCGGCCCGGCCTGGTCATCATGTGGCCCAAAATTCCTTTGAGTTTGACACCCCTGACCTAGAGCTACTAATAAAACTGAAAGTGTTAAAGTATGAAACAGGTTGCAGTGTTTAGAATGCTGTGATAGTTTTCCTACTGTTAAATTGAGTTTTAAAAATCACAATATATCGTCTTACTCATAGTATCGTGATATATCGTATCGTCTCCCCTGTATCGCGATACATATCGCATCGCCAGATTTTTGCTAATACACACCCCTATCAGCCACCATCATCTGAATTAGATGCGCCGACCGAGGATCCGTCTGAGAGGTTCTAAGATGGGCATGCAGAGTGAAGATGTGAGGCACTTAGAACTACAGTATAACAGCTGAACCTTTACTGTCTAATTCCCATTTTACAGTCTAACTAGTCCTTTTTTTAAATTACTTTATTTTTATTGTTTTCTAGTTTAGAACAACACAAACATTTGAAACAGTAGGGACACACGGGATACATTTGTCGTTTAAAAGACAAACAAACTTCATCTTCTTTAATCCTCATTCTGTGTGTCCGACTCTCCATTTCAAAAATTCAATTCACAATTTGCAGCCACTCTTTGGCTAAAGGGGGTTCTGTTCTGCAGCATTTTTTTTTTGTAATGGCCTTTTTACAGGCTGCCAGTAATATTTTCAACAAATATCTATCACTTTCTTCTACAACATTCCCAATAGAAAGGCCAAAGTACAACATTAAACACGTTTTAGGACTTAGATAGCCCAGTACGTTGACAATTATGGAATAAACATCCTCCCAGAATGTTGTAAGTTTTGGACATAACCAGAAGATATGAGTATGATTTACATTGACATCTCCACATTCCCTCCAGCAAGGGAAGACACCTGATACGTACTTAGCCGCAATTTTAGGAGTAATAAAAAAACGTATAACATTTTTCCAGCAGTGTTCTCTTCAAGTTCTTGACGAAGTGGTTGATTGCTGAATTCTCCATATTTTTACCCATTCTTGCTCTGAGATGACTACACCTAGTTCTGTTTCCCATTTCTGTTTCACATCTAGGCTATTATCACCTCTCCTCCCCATTAAGTGTATATAAAGAATAGATATAGTTTTATATTTTTTCGAGTGGTATGTTCCAACCAACATTTTAATGATCCCATTTTTATTTAGATCTACATTATGCTTTCTAACTAGTCCTTTGAAATATTGATGGTGTCTATGTATTAATGACGATGGCAATCCATGTTATTGTTCAGTAAGGGTGTAAAAAGTTTAGTTCATGAAAGGGAAAAGATTTTAAGGAAAATTACTTTTGTTTTCACATAGATTCATATATCAAAACAGATTTTTAGTAAATAAATAACCTAAAATCCTTCAGAATAATTGAGTCTCTGCTTCAGTTACAGCAATGTTTCACAGCTCACACATTTTTCAAAGAATTTCATTTACACAGATTAGATTTAATTAGTTAAACTGTTTCCAATGTTTGAATGCACTCAATAGTCCTTAAAAAAGAGATAATTACCCCTTCACTGACTCTTTAAATCACACACTGACTTCAAGGCCAAGACAAGTACTTAAATATTTTGTGTTTCCATCAACAGAATAAAAAATTAAGAAGCTAAGCACAAAATTGTTCATCTTCCTAAATCCTGAAACATTCCTATTTAAGTAAGACTTTTGTTTAGGTTAGGAAATAATACAGAGATCTCTAAAAAAAACAATGCAATCATGTAAGAGAAGCTTAGCTTGATGGCAATTCTTTAGATTTTGAGGATTTATCTTCAGTGATGAGCAGAGGATGGTAGTAGCAGAAAGATTAAGAAAAATTAAGAGTGGCACTACTTCAACATGTTTTTACTCAAGTAAAAGTAAAAAGTAGCTGTCCAAGAAATTACTCAAGTAAGAGTAAACAAAAGGGTTTCGTATGAAGACTACTTATGGAAAAAAAAATCATACCAATAAATAACATAATTACAAAATAACAAATTCAGGCAGATAAAATGCTTCCAGTTCAAATTCTTTTAATGTGAAACTTCTAAAACTGATACTCGCAGTAGGTAGAATAATAATAATAATTTTATTCAAGTTAGATTAGAGAAACTTCATAATAATAGTACTCAAGTATAAGTAAAAAGTACATTGTAGTTAAACTACTCCAAAAAGTTAACTCAAGTAAATGTAACTAGTTACTAGACTGGAAGGTCTCCTTGCCATCACCCTAATCTTTATCTCCCTTCACAGATTCCCTATCAAATTCACGTCTGGACAGGTGAATACCACATTTATATTACTTCCACTCCAAAGAAACTCATTAATAAAATTAAAAGATTTTTATAAATCTAAATCTATGAATAATTGTAGCTTAACTAAAGGCGTACCAAACCCTAAATAGGGTTTTAAAGAATCCCTAAACAGTAAGAAATAATTCAGTTCAGCTTTGACTTAAATTGTGAACTACAAACAGGAAGCTACGACTCGGATACAGAGCTTCACCTTCACCCAGTCACAGTGTAAGCGACAATATTTTCTCCCGATTCCAACAAAACATTCCTGTCTTCTTCTTCTTTGGTTGTTTTTTTCCTACTGTGTTGCTGGACAAACCATTTAAAAGTGCTGGGATTATTTTAACTCTTGACAAAATCATAAAATCATTTAATATTGCATGATTTTGAGCAACTCTACAGAGGTTGCAAATATTTCTAGATGTAATCAATACAATCAACATCCTAAATACATAAAAAGGTATATTGGGAAAGGGTAAAACACATATTCCTCCTATATTTACCACTACAACGTGCGTCTATAAACTAAGTACATGGTTAGTGTTTAGAGTTCAAGGGAACACATGAACACAAATTCTAGGTTTCTTTAAAATTACTTTTAACCAAAAAACCAAGACCAATGAGAAATAAGCCAAACGTGCCGGTGAGGAGGCTCTGAGGCATAAGGCCAAGTAACGCAACCGTGGATTCGTCTCACTGGTTCAATCATAAAATTTCCATCCACTTTGAGCTAAACTGTGCCCTATAGGTCGGATAGCAGACAAAAAGTTGGATTAATTATAAAACAGTCAAGTGTCTCTGTTGCTGCAAAGCACACAAACTGTGACCTTTTTGACTTTCCATGAACTGTCCATCAGTCAGAGTTGCCTGCTTCCACAGAAAACCTGAAACTCCTTCACACTGCCAACTGAAAACAGGAATCTGGGTGCCAGATGCTGTTGCATTGTTTCGGTGTAGAGTACTATAGAGAGTTTTTTACTCTTTTTGTGGTACTTGATTGGAAGATATGCAGACATTTGGCTTTAAAAGGGAAAAGTAAATGTCATTAAGCAGTTTAATTTGACAATAACAATAGCTTACAATCACAGTCATAACTGGGAATAATAAATATAAAGTGCTAAATCATTCACTCATCTGTAAATTAGCAAAAGTAGCAGAGAAAGAATGTATAATAAATCAGTTCTTGCTGGTTTTTATATCCTGGATATTTCTCCATAAATCCTGTTTTTATTTTTACTTGAATACCATTACTAGATAACAATCTTGGAATACAATTTCCACCAAATGTCTTTATTTTATCATTTACTTACTGATGCAAAGTATTGTGCATTACACAGCTGTGGGTTGCAAAGGACATGCAAATCAGTTGGATGAGACGGAGCACTTATTTAAAGGTGAAATTAGCAGCTTGATTTAATCGGAGAACAAAGATCTGATGGAGCTTCACGGGAAGTTTGGGATCGTTTGGGACAACGTCAGTCAGGAGACGTGCAGCCAACCTCTCAGAAGAGATAGACCAACTATGATAGGCTGGAATGCATAGCTTATAAAACCGTTCGGGTCAAAAAGACACGAAAAGATCAGTCAAACTTTGCTAAATCTAGCATATGTTTTTAAAGAAAGTGACCTAAATCCCAGTTTTATTCGTGGGAATAGACAAAAATACATTTTTAGGCCAAGAAAACAGTTAACATTCAAAATATTTGTTTTCACTTTTAAAGAGGACAGATGTGCAAAACCTAATTTATTATTTTTAAGTCTGAGAGCAGGAATGTCCACATTTTTTTGCCACATGGGGCAAAATCATCAAGTTAAAGGTGCTCGAAGGCCACAGAATTATATATTAAAATTTTTTATTTAAAAGTCCCAATTTTTTTTTTTTTACCTGCTCTACAATAAACACAATAAAGGCAACATTTTAGTTAAGCACACAGTCACTTTTAAGACAAAGGGATCTGTAAATCATTGTAGATTCAAAAAATAAAACTGGTTTTGTAGGCTTGTGTTGATAAAGAAATGCAGAGTTTATAAATTATGTTTGAGAAAATTCTTTCTTTCTTTCTTTCTTTCTTTCTTTCTTTCTTTCTTTCTTTCTTTCTTTCTTTCTTTCTTTCTTTCTTTCTTTCTTTCTTTCTTTCTTTCTTTCTTTCTTTCTTTCTTTCTTTCTTTCTTTCTATAATTTCAATAAAAGAAGTACAGGGGAAAAAAACATCAGTGAAAACAGAAACAATTTCCAACAAAATGATCAAGAAAATAAAACAAAAGGTGTTCAAAACAGGAGCAGCTTATCCATTCCTGATTCTAAGTTTACATGCAGATTCTTTATCAAAATGGTAATTCAATATATACATAAATACATACATGCATAAACACATGTATACACACATATCCATACATGTATAGATATACATACATATGTGTACCTACACATGCATTGATGTACTTACAGATACAAATTTACTCTATCACCTACTTATCAGAGCTTATTAGTCCTTATATTTTTCCTTGAGCTATGCATTATGTTAATATTGCTTAATTTCTTCATTTAAGCCACTCCACAAAGTCGCTCCTGAAACAGATCTGCACCTGGTTTTAGGAGAGCTGCAAACATTTGGCTGCTTTAAATTACATTTGCCTCTCAGGCCTTGCCTTCCCTTTCTATTCTTAAATAAATTATGAATATTCATTGGAAGCATACTGTTTCTATCTTTCAAGATCAGCTGTGCAGTTTTAAATTGTACAAAATTCATAAATTACACAAGCTCTGATTAAAAAAAAGTTCAATTGTGTATTTGTTGTTTTAGGGTTGTTGTTGTTTAGGATATGTCTTGTTCTTATCAAAAATCCCTCTGGTTTTAGTCGATTTATGACACAAGTGTTTGATTCTTTCCTCAAAATTCTGACATGTTTAACCAAGTTTAATAAATTAGTTCAATACAGATTTGGGTGCACCCAGGTCTGCTTTTGAGTAAAAGTTGCTGGATATTTCTGGTCCCATTAAATTTACCATGAAATTCAAAAGAAAACAAAAAACCTGGTTATTAATGGATGAATACTTTTTTTTCTAACATTTTCCAGTATAAGATTTCATAAATAACATTCTTCACCTTATAGGTACCATTCTTGAATTCGAGGGACGCACAAAGTCCTGTCTCAAAAAAGGACCAATAATGACACGTTCATTAAATTCTTCTTTTGGGAATTAATTTATATTTATATATATATATATATATATATATATATATATATATATATATATATATATATATATATATATATATATATATATATATAAAAGTGACACTCTTCACAAAAGTGACACTCTTCACAACTTCGGCCTGACCCAGCATGTCAAAAAACCAACAGACAACAAAGGACACACTCTGGACTTAATTATCAGCAAAGGTTTAACTATATCTGACATCTCAGTTATTGATACTGCATTATCTGACCATTTCTGTATTTTCTTTGAAAGTACCATCTCTGGTAAAATATCTAGCCACAGTGAGATAACTATAAAATAGCGTTTTCTCGGGGACAGTTCAGTAGAAACCTTTAAACTTATTTACCCTTCCACCACATCCCACTCATCTCCCAACTCCAGCTCAGTAAACAAGCTGGTAGATAATTTCCTCGTGTAAATCTCAGAGATAATTGATTCCATTGCTCCGATTAAAGTGAAAGTAGTCTCAGGTAGAAAGAAGTCTCCATGGACAAGTAATCCACTGGTACGTAGTGAAAAAAGAGAGTGTCGACGAGCCGAGAGAAAATTGCGGAAAACTCGACTCCAGGTTCACTGTGAGATCTACAAAGAGAGACTGAATAGATATCAGTTAACTTTGAAAGAACATAGGGAATTGTTCTTTTCTTGAAATCATTAGCAGAAACATTAATGATGCACGGACTCTATTTGCAACAGTGGAAAGACTAACTAATCCTTTAGTGACAGTAGCCCCAGAACTAAACTCTACCAGGGCCTGCAATGAATTTGCAGCTTTTTCACTAAAAAGATTTTAACAATTAGACGGTCGGTCTGTAACGCAGCACCAAACCGACCACCAACGTTATACCCAGCTAACACCAATGTAGAAAAACTTCCAGAAAATATCAGAATTCCATGAATTAAACCAAAAAAGCCTAGAAGAAATCATTAACCAATTAAGCTCCTCCTCCTGCTGTCTTGATATCCTACCCACAGCTTTCCTTAAGAAAGTTTTCCCTGTCATTGGGTCTGATCTTGTTCAAATAGTGAACTCATCCCTTTCTGTCCGGTCTCTTCCCTCAGGCTTTAAAAACAGCAGTTATTAAACCACTGCTAAAAAAGAAGAATCTGGACAATATCTTAATGCAGAACTACAGGTCGATCTCTAATCTTCCATTCATCAGTAAGATTATTGAAAAAACTGTTTCAGCAGTTAAATAGCTTCCTAACAATGACAAACCGTTTTGATGTTTTTCAGTCTAGTTTCCGTGCTCACCACAGCACCGGGACTGTCCTCGTCAAAGTTTTCAATAACATCCACATAAATACAGACTGTGGTAGAACCACAGTGCTGGTTCTGTTGGACCTCAGTGTTGATCATGATATATTATTGGAACGACTGGAGAGCTGGGTCGGACTCTCTGGTACACTACTTGGCTGGTTTGAGTCTTACCTAAAGAACAGGGACTTCTATGTTTCAATAGGAAGCTTTTCATCAGAACGAACAGAAATCACATGTGGGGTGCCCCAGGGCTCCATCCTGGGGCCCCTCTTATTTAATATCTACATGCTCCCACTAGGCAAGATTATAACAACCAATAACATTAGCTCCCATAATTATGCAGATGATACTCAGCTCTACATTACAATGTCACCAGGTGACTTTGAACCCATTCAAACCTTAAGTAAATGCATCGAGCAAATCAATGAATGGATGTGCCATAACTTTCTCCAGCTGAATAAAAACAAAACAGAAGTAATTATTTTTGGACCTAAAGAGGAACGATCAACAGTCAGCACACAGCTTCAATTAATACAGCTAGAAACTACTGATCAGGCACGGAATCTAGGTGTAGTGATGGACTCAGACCTGAACCTCCAGGGTCACATAAAGGCAATAACAAGGTCAGCCTTCTATCACCTGAAGAACATTTCTAGAATTAAAGGACTGATGTTGCAACAGAACCTCGAAAAACTCATCCATGTGTTTATCTTTAGTCCGATTACTCCAACAGCGTCTTCACAGGTCTGCCTAAAAAGTCAATTAGACAGCTGCAGCTGATCCAGAACGCTGCTGCTCGTGTTCTTCACTAGAACCAGGAAAGTAGAGCACATCACCCCAGTTCTAAAGTCCTTACACTGGCTCCCTGTAGCTCAGAGAATAGACTTCTAAATACTTTTACTAGTTTATAAATCATTGAATGGCTTAGCACCAAAGTATGTTAAAGATCTACTGTTACTATAGCAACCCACCAGACCAATCAGGTCCTCTAATTCTAGTCGACTCAACATCCCAAGAATTAAAACCAAACATGGAGAAGCAGCTTTCAGTTTCTATGCTCCTCTAATCTGGAACAAACTTCCAGAAAACTGCAAAGCTGCTGAAACACTGAGTTCTTTTAAATGAAGGCTAAAAACTCATCTGTTTAGAGCTGCATTTGTGTAATGTTTTCATGTATCATATGTTTTGTGTTTATTGCTGTTCTTACTTTATATGCTTTGTGTTTTAATGCTGTTTTTATTTGACCTCTAATCACATAAAGCACCTTGAATCACCATGTTGTTGAAAGTGTGCTATACAAATTAAATTGCCTTGCCTTGCCTTACATGTATATATATACATGTGTATATAAATATATATATGCATGTATAAAACATGATAAAACCCACAGAATACAAGTTAGAAGACAGAAATAACCCTAATGTGTAAAGGCCCACCCCCATGCTGTGGGTTCTATAATAGAAACCGTTGGGGCTGGGTGTCTCCTGATCCCTCAGTTTATTACAGGGGAGCATGTGACGCTTGTCCGCAGACACTTCTGAAGTTTACTTTTGGGGTGTAGCTCCGTGGCCCCCACACAGACTTAAACACCAGCTTCCACTTGTGGTTGGGTGGGGCAGCGGGTCCTCTAACTTAGGGCCTCTAATTTTGGCCAGATCACCTAAATGTCCTCCTGAGCCCTGACAATTCTTAATTGCAGCGAGATTATGCTTTATCAACATGCTGCTTTGTATTTTAAATGAATTATTCAAGATTAGGCACATGCTTTACTGTTTCCATTGCAGCCACAAAATCAGAAAATACAACTTCAAGAGCTGTAGAGATTGATTCATACATAGCCTGCTGTGTATTACTGTAGCCTGTCTGTAAACATCTCAGATTCAAAAGTTGAACATCATCATTTCAATTTCAGCTTCATAAAATGTCCTATATTCCTGTTTTACACACATACAACAGTTAAAATATACCCCTCTATGCTTTTTATTTCATATTGCATAGATGGTAGCATCCTACCTGCCTTAGACGGGCCTCCTCGCAGCTCTTCCTGGAGTTACAGCTCCCTGAATCAGCTGCTGCTGCTTTCTGCTCTCTGCTCCTCTCTCACAGCCTGGACTGTTGCATTAAGCGACGCTGCTCACTTTCAGCGCATCGCTCCTCCCTGAAGCCGCCAGCATGTTCCCCAGGCCTCCCTCCCTCCATCCCTCCATCCCTCCCTCCGTCCCCTTTAATTCAGATCCTTCCTCCTGCAATCAGCGCATCCATCCATCTCTCTGTGTTTGTCTCATGTAACCGGGTTGCTGCTGAAAGTTCACAACTGTGTGACATAAAGCCTGCTGGGAACAGCAGGGCATTTAATGTGCGACAAATCTTTAAAAAGGGAACATATTTCTTTATTCAAAATCCATTATTTTATTTTTTAAATCCTGTAACCAAATTTAAACATGGATTAAGCAGTTAGTAATTTTTTATATTTTATTTTTTGTATCCCTATTTCGTAAAACACGTTTTGATTTTAAGAATATAAATATTTGACTGGAATCTTCCTTTCCCCAACAAACATCAGATTTCAGATCAGGCAGGCCTATTGTATATGGCAGGCAAATATATCATATAATACTAATTCAATTCCTCTGGTTCATACTGCATTCAATTCATCCCTACAGTGAATATTCAGAAAACTTGTTGCTGCTCACAAAATCAGCAAACCCTTCATCAATCTTCCTAAAACAAACACTGTCAGTCACTGTGACAATGTAGTAAAAATATGAAAAGATTGTATAAGTGGATATTTTATCATTTTATCCCCATGGATATAATCAGTTTGAGTTGACCAGCTGCTGGCTTTGATTGGCTCTGAAGATTTTATTACTTTTCTACTAAAACTTTAATATGACATCTTTCTACCATAACAGTAATAATTCTCCTATAACAACCACTGCAGCCTAGCAACACCCAACAACAACATGCCCAGACCAATTCAATTCAATTCAATTCAATTCAATTCAATTCAATTCAATTCAATTCAACAACACTTAATTTATCCCAAAGCGAAATGAAATGTTGTCATAACTCATATCATCAAAGTATCTTCAAAGTGTCGTTAGATGGTTATTTTGTGGACAGGAAGGATCTCCAGTAGCAGTCAGTCTTGCAACAACTCAGATGAAGCGTCTGACTGAGGACACTGTTGCTGTATGACTGCAGAGAGGATTTTCTGGATGACACCATCAGTTGTTGACAAGCTCTGCTAATCCACCTCTTTTCTGAATGGTTAGAAACCCGAGGATATGATCCTTGCCCTCTGGAAGAGATAGTTTTAATCTTATCCTACTCTCTCTGCTCTTTGGTTCTGCTCTGCACCCAAGAGGCCTCCTTTTCAGCTCCTTTGGGATTTGGGGTTGTAATTCAGGTATTAGTTGTATTTTTGAGATGCTAATCAGCTAATCCTGGTTGTAAAAACAGCACCTTGTTCCCATGTTTCCACATCATAACAACAGTGTAACTAACTGCAACCGTCTGGTATGGCGGACTGCCCCTGCCAAAATTGACAGTAATAAATAAATAAATAAATAAATAAATAAATTTCTGTAGTTATTTTTTTAAATAACTAAAATTGGAAATACATTTGTAAATAAATAAATATAGAAATAAATAAATACATTTGTAATAAATAAATAAATATTGAAATAAAT
This sequence comes from Valencia hispanica, assembly GCA_963556495.2. Lineage (NCBI taxonomy): Eukaryota > Metazoa > Chordata > Actinopteri > Cyprinodontiformes > Valenciidae > Valencia > Valencia hispanica. Next base: position 56,743,064 of record OY747703.1, read on the forward strand.
TTTAAAAAAATCGAAAATACATCTGTAAATAAATAAATAAATGTGAAAATAAATAAATGAGGTAATACATTTGTAAAGAAAAAAATATAGAAATAAGTAAACAAATGTAGAAATAAATACATACATAAATGTGGAAATAAATAAATAAAATTGGAAATACGTATGTTTATTTATTTCCACATTTATTTAATTATTTATTTCCACATTTATTCATACATTTATTTTCACATTTATTTGTCGCGAACCTCAAATAAAAATAAAATGCCTTTTTAAAAATGCAATCAGAAGCGTGCTCTGATTATATGGTAGAACAGCCTGCCCAAAGATGAATCCAAACTATCCTCAGATCAGTGCTCAGCGCTGACGTCAAGTCTGCGTCACTCTCTTTTTACGGGTGACGTGCCGCCGGAGGAAGCCGTCCCGGTGGTGAAAAACTCCTCTGCTCTGCCCGGAGTTCCTCCGTTCAGTGGACACACCTGTTTGCTGCGTTCACATTTACCTGCATAAGTTAACAAAGAGCCGGTGAGGTTACTGCTGTTGCTGCTGTTTGGGGGTTTAGCACATTCACGGCTAAACTAGCGACTGACGTCTGATCCGTCATGGAGACTCATGGGAACTCGAACAAGAAGCAGAAACTAAGCAACACCGTCCAGAATTGGGTGAGTATTAATTTCCTCCGGTTTGTTTAATTAACACAGTTTATTATTATCTTCGGAAAGCACATTTGAACGAGCCAGGAGGCTAGGCGTTGTTAATGTTAGCTGCTAAAGCTGGAGGCTAGCTGCTAATAGCATCGAGGCTAACTGTTAGCTGAGTTTACATTAATGCATCAACTTTAGCTTTTAGCTATTTGATGGCGTCCCTGTGTTCCTGTGTGCAGTTATTAATGCTTTAACACCGATCAACAATCCAATTCAGTAACAAAAATTAGCAGCTCAACATTTTTTTTGTTTTAAGTTTTGCATTTTAAGCTATTTTCTTTTCTTTCTATGACCTGTTTTTCTATATAGGGTTTCATCACCAAAAAAGAGAACTAGAACAGATCACATTTCTCCCTCCCAAAAAGAATGACAGGAAAAAGGAAATAAATGCTGGACTCAAATGAGTGCATTGTAAATGCGTTATTATTGCAATAAACATCCAGTTCAAAAATATTTTTATACATCCCATTTAGATAAAGTAAATTAAGTATCTTCAAAGAGTAAATGTGGACGGTGATGCCGTAAGCTGGAAGGATCTCCAGGCAGAGAAATGTTGGAGTAGGGGATATGATGTTTGGCCATTATGGTGGATGGAAAGGATGGTTTGAACTTCCTCCGTCTCTCTCTTCTCTTTGGTCCTGCTCCGCATCCATGAAGCCTCCGTTTCAACTCCTTCTGGGACAGTTCAGGTGTTATTTGAGCTTTTGAGATGCTCATCGGTCGTTCCAAGATTGAAGCTGGGAAAAAATTCCAAGTATTCCCATTTCTTGTCACTCAGTCGTAACCAGGCTGTAAGTAGAGCTTCAAAATGTGAAAAGGAGTCTAAGGCAATTTAAAGAAGGTGTGCAAATGATTTGATGCTACACCTAAACTCTTAATAGTTTCTGATCCAACAAAAATAAAAAGCTGAAAGAGGAATATGGTTCGACTTCCCAGCAAGGCCCTAAAGATCCGTTTTAATTGGAGTCTTTCGCGTTGTCGCTGGTTCATCCTTTCATTTCAGGAGCCTTTTTGAGCCGACTCCCAATTAAATGGCTCAGGAAACATTCCTCTGAAAATGGTCAGGGACGGAAGCGGCCAAAGAAGAACCTTCCCAGACCTTCACGAAGGCCGGAGGGCTAAACGCGATCGAGCAGCTGGCGAAGGAGGCGGACCGTATCCGACAGAGACCGAGCTCAGCTCTCCGTGACGCCGGGGAGGCGTAAATGCTTTTATTTTATTTTAGGTTTCGTTGGATTTGTGTTTTTAGCGTTATTTGTAGGGCTGCACGACATCGGGAACATATCATGCAGTTGTGATGCTGCTGCTGCTGAATATTGCGAAGTTTTGGTCACTTTTTCCATCCTCTTTCTTTTCCCCATGTAACAATATTCCTGTCATTATTCGATTGGAATATCAAGACTTCTTTTTTTTTGGTTTCCATAGTTTAAAGTCAGCTCGCCCCAGGCCTTCCATCTTGCTTTAAAGCGTATTTTTATTTGGACTTTGAATTCATGAAGGGATGATTGAAATAAAAGCAAGTTTTTAAATCAACTTTAATTTCTTTTTGAGAATAGAAATGGAGAAAAAAAGATCAATTCCTATCAATAATTTCAAATTAATTAATTTTTCCAGAACAGGGATTATAATGTCCGATGACGTATGAAAAATAAATCTTTAAATCAAAAAATAACCTTCTGATATCTTCAAATAGTACCAGGGAATGTTGAATATTGACAGAAAAAAATAGTAATTTGTTTTATATTGTGATATATTTGTATCAAAATCGACTGATGGATTTATTTATTTTTACATGTCACCCAGCCCTATTTGAGCTTTAGCATTATAACCACTAAAAATATCCTCCCCATCCAGATATATTATTAGCATCCAGAATTTGCATGCATTGCACTTTGATCCTAATATCCTTACAAATATTGCTTCTGAGCCGTTCTTTTGATGTTTTTTGCAATTCGACTTATTCGTGCTTTCAAAGTTTGCCTGACTTGACCTTATGTGTTTTGTTTTTAAACAAATGTGCAAAAATGAATCGTTTAAGGGAATGCAACGTGCAACCAACGTCACCTACCAAGCCCACCATGTAAGCCGGAACAAGCGCGGCCAGGTTGTGGGCACACGAGGAGGGTTCAGAGGATGCACCGTCTGGCTGAGTGGTAGGATGCAAAACGTTCCCCCCCAAAAGATGAAAGAAACACTGAATCCGATTTTTAGGTTGACGCCGTCTTCCTGCCCTGCTCAGGTCTATCCGGTGCAGGGAAGACCACGGTGAGCATGGCTCTGGAGGAGTACCTGGTCTGCCACGGCATCCCCTGCTACACTCTGGACGGGGACAACATCCGCCAGGGGCTGAACAGGAATCTGGGCTTCAGCCCGGAGGACCGCGAGGAGAACATCAGACGCATCGCCGAGGTGGCGCGGCTTTTTGCAGATGCGGGTCTGGTCTGCATCGCCAGCTTTATTTCCCCCTACAGCAGGGTGAGTAAACTTTCTGCCCAGATATCTTGACGTCTAGGAATACACGATCTATTAACAGACGGCTAATAAGACGTTTGTTGTTTTTCTTAGGATCGCCTGAATGCCAGGAAGATCCACGAGGCCGCAGGGTTACCCTTCTTTGAGGTTTTTGTGGATGCTCCGCTGGACGTCTGTGAGCAGAGGGACGTGAAGGGGCTGTACAAGAAGGCCAGAGCAGGGGAGATAAGAGGTGGAGTTGGCATGCTTTACTGTTTTAATCCTCACCTCGTTACGCAGAGGAACGTTCTGTCCAGCGCTTCTGTACTATACATGTGTCCAGATCCGTCCTCAGCATCGGTAAAGATCTGAGCGTTCACATCCCTGCTCTGAGCTCCTCCTTATAGAGATCCAGAATATGACAATCATTTACTGTATAGCTGTATAAAGTGATGTGGAACTGATGCTTTTCTAAAACAAGAAACGGCCCGGATCAGCTATGGAGGAAAGAAACCCTGAAATGTTCCCGTCAGCATGTCATAGGCATATCATCGGTTCCTATTTCTTTATTTGAAGTTATGTAAAATCTCAGAAGAACAGAACCAGACTGACATGAAAAACAGGCTCTGAGCTCCAACAAGGCGATTAGCCGCAAACGTTGGAGAAATGTTGATAGTCAGCTCTCAGATCCTCTGTCTGGATTTTCAGGCCTGACATTTCTCTCTTCTTTTTTTTTATCCCCCCCAACTGATTGATCCCTTTCCTTTATGTTTTAACACATACTCAACAATATGCAGTCATATTTAGAGAATTAGAGCTGGACATAACATGTTGAAGACACGGTAGCCGCGGGGCATAAACGTCTTAAAAAGGTCTCCGATTTCATGTTTCTAAATTAAGGCCTTAAAATGTCTTAAATTCTGTTGCTGAAGTCTTTTTGTTAAAAGGTCTTACATTTGATCATACTAGCTAGGGGTGGGCGATATGGCCTTAAATCTATATTGCGATATAATCTTGGATGTTGAAAGATGTGTTCGCTGACAAAGTTCTGGTTCGGTTCTTTTTCTACTGTAGCTGCATGAGAAACCACGAATGTTCCCAAACAGCAGAGTTCGGTGATAGCTGGGAGTCCTTTCTGCTTTGTTTTTGGCGTCACTTTTTAAAGTTACCCTGTGGAAACGTTGCGCTGCGCTCTGAGTTCTACACATAAAAACATTCTGCATGTGTTTTCAGGTAGAAAACGGCACGATTCGTTCGGTACACGAGCGTACCGAACCGACAGGAATGTACCGAAAAATCAGAATACATGTAGCGTTTCACCCCTGGTTATTATATCTATCTATTGTCTATAGATGCTTAATCTGAAGGAGTGCAGGATGACGGATGCCTCGGTGGGGAGCGTATCAGGGCCCGGGCAGAACCTTCACAACTATTTATTTCCACATCAAGCCTTTGAGACTCGAGTCTGTTAATTTTGTGACTTCAGTCTCAAATCCCTGAACATGACACCACAGAGGGCTACATTATTATTATTATTATTATTATTACTACTAACTGCAGGATCAGAGCTGAACGGTTTGCTCTGATTTCTTTTGTTTTGACCGTTTGTCTCTTATTGAACGTGTAACGGCGGTTCTGTTGACGTTATCTTGGTGGCATGGAAGCAACAAAGATCAGCTCTGCAGGTTGAACCTGTGAGAGTGTTTTAATCAAACCCTCAGGTCCTCAAACTAAAATTGTCCCAAAGAGCAAATATGAAACCCTAGAGGCTGTTTACTAAAGAGCATCTGAAGAACTTCTTATTCAAACTTGCTTTTTCTCAAGATCTTATCATTATTTTTACTATTGTTTTTTTCTCTCTTTTTAATCTTGTTTTTTATTTATATTTGTGTCTTTGGGAAGCACTTAGTCAAAAGCATTTTGGGTCAGCTTTTCCCAAAGCACCGGTTATTAGACCCTCGTTTGAAAGAGGAACGATTCGCTGTCACACACTGATGCAAAATATGTTTTTTAGTAGAAAATATTTTTGAAATGTTAGGATTTTTCAGTGTTTTCAACTAGACACATTTTTACATTTTTGAGCGAGTTTTCTTCTATTTTAAAGCTTTTAATTTGGAGGGCAAGTGAAGGTGTTTAACTTCCACATTTACACCGTTTCTGTTCAGTCTCAACAAGTACAAGTTAATTTAAGAACTTTCCAGGTCTGAATAACGATGAGAAGAGGAAATAGTCTGGACCTTTTCTCCTTCCTCCGTTGTTTAAAAGCGGCGTCCGTCCTTCCGTAAAAGTTCATCGTTTTATGTGAACCTCTGGATTTCTACTGTCAAACGAGACCAAGACGGACTGAAAACTGTAAAAACTTGAGTGTGGAAAATCTTCCAACCTGAACATCATCTTTTTTCTTTGCCTTTCTAGTTCACTTTGGTTTTGGTGACCTCTGATCTGATTTAATGCTTTAAATACTTCATAAACAATGAAGGTTTCCTAACCCATGTCCGACGTAGATTCTGTTCACTGCTTAAATAATTCATATTTGCTTTAGAAAGCGTTATAGGAGGAAAGTAAATCAACATTTGAAGCAGATTTATTAGAATGAATTGCTGCTCAGGTGACTGATGAGCTGGAACTGAACATCATCTCTCTCTCTGCTCTCAGGTTTCACTGGAATCGACTCGGAGTACGAGAAGCCGGAAGCTCCGGAGCTGGTGCTGAAGACCGACTCGTGCAGCGTGAACGAGTGCATTCAACAGCTGGTCGACCTGCTTCAGGAGCGGGTAAGGACCGCAGAGATCAGCTTTTTTTTTTATTTTCCTTTACTTGAAAGAACCCAAGTTCCTGAGCATAATTAGCTTACAACAATATTGGGTTTATGTGAAGCACAGCGTTTTCTGTCACCGTCAGCTTTACCTTCATGTACCGCGTCGAGTCTTGAGCAGATTTCCATTGATTGAACGGGTGATTGAACTCCAGACCCACCTAGTTATGTTTTAAAGCTGCTATACCGGATCTGCAGAACAAGCTAGCTTTTCAACATCAACGCAGCCCTTGAACTCTCACCCCTCCTGTCAGCTGTCATCCCTAGGCCACGCCCCCCTGATACGGGAACGCTCGTTGCCACTGCAAACGAGAGCACTCAAAAACACCAGCCGCAGTTTGGTCACCAGTCTTTTGTTTTCCACGACTTCAAACGGCGTTTTTCTTTTTGGGACCCTGGTAGTTTGTCCTAAAGACGAAGTGGTAGCGGCCGGCTGTTTCTCCTTCTGTGATATTAATATGTTATTGAGCGAAGGAACCTCTCACACCGTTGGTGTTCTGTTGCAAAATGTGGGAGCACGTAATGAGTGGAGGAGCCACGTAAATGTGGAAGTACGCCTGTCCGGTGAGACGGACAACCGGATGGTCGGATCGTTGGTTTCAGACCGAGCCGTGTTATCGGCTGAGCTTTTTAACAAATACGACAGAACCACTTAATTATTTGTATTTTTTTAAATCTCCAAAAAATATCTATATCTATACTATATTAGAACATTGTTTTAACCTAGCTTATTTTGCCGAGTCATTTATTTAGAAGTGTTTTTCAAAAATGACTTGCATAATTTTTTTTATTATATAATTTTTTCAAGGGTTTAAATCAGTTCAGATTTACTCTTTCGGATATACACTAAACTTTTCCGTTACTTCAATGTCCAGATTTAAATTTTAGAAAATTGTGGAAAATGTGGATGAACCTTGTTGTTACTCACAATCTTTTAAAGTACAACAGTCTGAACCTTTCTGGTGTAAAACATTCAATATATGTAAATTTTTAAAAGGGGACATATTATGCAAATGTCACTCTTTTCATCCTTTTGTGTTTGGGTCTCTGCTGCCTCTAGAAACACTCCAAACATGAATAAAAACCATCCACCCATTTTGTTTTTGTTTTTTGTGTGCAAATTTTCTTGTGCTTCGACAAGCCGTTTGAAAACACGTCACCATAAGCGGAGTTTGTATATAACCGCCTCTCGTCTAGTAGGAAGATGGGTGGGCGTGGTCTGCAACCGCTAATTTGCATAAAAGGAACAGAGCCCTGCAAAGAGCTTTATTATCATGTTTTATACAGACCATAGACCTTTTTATAACTCGTTTAAAAAGTTGCATGATATGTCCCCTTTAAGGCTACAAGTGAAATGCTTGTCTGTTCAGGACATCGTTCCTGTCGACGCCTCCTATGATGTGAAGGAGCTTTATGTCCAGGAGAACAAGCTGGACCTGGCCAAGGCCGACGCGGAGACTCTTCCTGCGGTTCAGATCGGAAAGGTGATCTCGTTGTCGGCCATGTTCTGTTCGTTTCGGCAAGCGGGCGTTGAACTCTGACCCGCCGGATGTGGCTGTTTGATCCTCAGCTGGACATGCAGTGGGTGCAGGTGCTGGCTGAAGGCTGGGCCACACCTCTGAACGGCTTCATGAGGGAGAGGGAGTATCTGCAGTGTCTTCACTTCGACTGTCTGCTGGACGGTAAGGGGGCTAGAACACCCCACCCCCCTTACTTTTTATATGAAAAACAGCCACTAGGTGGAGTTGATTGCACAAAGAATTGGTGAGGAAAATAGTTTTATGTCTCTAAATGCAATGTTTGATTTCCTCAGAAACTGGTGTCGGTATTTTCCCGGTTTCTATCAGTATTGCCAAACAAAATGTTCCAATTGAAAAAAAACAACACTTAATTATTATGCAGCATGACTTCTAATAACAGATCTTATGTCACCATGCTGCCATGTTTTGGTTCATTTCCATCAGGTCAAGTTGTTGGTACATCACATTTCAGCAACAACGCAACTCAAAGGGATTTTTATGATTTTAAAAACACAACAAACAAACAAACAAAAAGAAACATTGCATTGCAGTGGCAAAATAAAAAAAAAGTTGTGATGAAGACTAAACTTAATGTTTCAGTTATTAATCAAATGCAGCTCTAAACAGATTAGTTTTTGCCTTGATTTAAAGGAACTCTGTGTTTCAGCAGTTTTCTGGAAGTTTGTTCCAGATTAGAGGAGCATAAAAACTGAATTCTGATTCTGGGGATGAAGAGTAGACTGGAACCAAAAGAGCTGAGTGGTCTGGGGGGGTGATAAGACGACTGCTCTTTAATGTATTTGTGATTTATACACTAAAGTATATAGAAGTCTATTCTCTGAGCTACAGGGAGCCAGTGTAAGGACTTTAGAACTGGGGTGATGTGCTCTACTTTCCTGGTTCTAGTGAGGAACACGAGCAGCAGCGTTCTGGATCAGCTGCAGCTGTCTGATTGACTTTTTAGGCAGACCTGTGAGAACGCTGTTGCAGTAATCAATGCGACTAAAGATAAAGCATGGATGAGTTTTTCTAGGTCCTGTTGCGACATCAGTCCTTTAATCCTAGAAATGTTCTTCAGGTGATAGAACACTGACCTTGTTATTGACCTTTATGTGACCCTGGAGGTTCAGGTCTGAGTCCATTACTACACCTAGATTTCAGGCCTGATCAGTAGTTTCTAGCTGTATTACCTGAGGCTGTGTGCTGACTCTTGATCGTTCCTGTTTAGGTCCAAAAATAATTACTTCAGCTTTGTTTTTATTCAGCTGGAGAAAATGATGGTCATCAAACATTGAGTTTAACTGTGTAGCCAATCAAGAAGGTTGGAGTTTGCTGAATGTGAAGGTGTGAGAGATTGATCTGTCTACAGGTTCTGAGTCCTTCGACAAGGCGGTGCGTCAGGTGTAAGATCAACCTACGCCAACCATGAACAATGAAACTCATGTTCAAAATATAAAGCATGGCGTGCTCTTTGCTTTTCTGAGCGCTCTAACTGTGTGTTACTTATAATTTACCAAACTAGCTTTGCCCCGAAGTAAACGCCTCAATTTCCACTTTAACAAAGTTTGACAAAATAAAGCTCATGTTGCAGCAGAGGACTAGAACCTGTGATTAGCACAATGAGGACGTTAGGAAAAGCACTGAACTACACCTTCTTTTTTTATCCGTTCTTCTATTTCTAACACAGTTTTTAGTTTACTGATCCTGAGTTCATTAAATGCATCAAAATGTGTGGCTCGATGGGGACTAATGCCCTATGACGATTGGTAGCCATCCGTCATATTGTGTGGTGAATATTTTTTCCTTTAGATTATAACCTTTTTTTGTTTTTCACATCAAGGAGGAAAACGTTTCACACTATGCTCCGTAGCTTAGCAGTACAAACAGGGTTAGACTCTAATTGGTTCCCAAAAGGTTGCCATTTATCTATTGATTTATTATTTTGATGCTTTTGATGGTTTTTACACATGCCCACCTTAGGATTTGAAGATTGGAGTTCTAATGTCTTAAAAGTATCATACAATGTTTGTTTGAGGCTCAAGCTCTTGTTTATGTTTGTTTTCCAGTGCGGAAGGAGTGGTACTGCGGGTTGGGGAAAAGGCAACGATCGTCATAGCAACTAGTGGCTCAGAAGTCATAATATTATGTCAATGTTTGTGCTTACACATGAAAAATAGCTGAAAAATCCAGACTAAAATGGAACATCTCCAAAAACTCAGTTAGCTCTCTGTGGACTGTCCTAATCGCTGAAAAAAAAAGAAAAAAAGAAGCAGATGGTCGTGTTTGGTTCCTTGGAAACTCTCACATTTCTCATCCTCTGAGGCGCCTAAATAAAATCCGCTGCAAAAAAAGCTGCCTCATGGAGTTTGAAGAACATACCAGGCGAGAGGTGGGGTGAAGCAGCGAGTGATGATAAAGCAATAACCAAAGCTTTAAGCATCGCATTGTTTAAGATAAGCCAGACCAAACTGGGTTGTTTATTATAAACAGAAATAAGGGTTTATTAAATGATCAACTTTATTGTTTTTGCAGAATAATTTCATCAAGTAATTACTAGAATAAATACATGAAGGATTTATTCATTATTATGCAAAAATAATATAGAAATAATGAAGGAATATGAGAGAAAGAAGCACAGACTTCCTAAACAAGATGTTTAAAAGCTTATTGACTACAGTTTTTATTTTTGGAAATATTTCTGAAGGTTTCAATTAAAAACATTTAGTAGAAAGTATATTTCTTTAGATAAGTAAAACATGCCGTTTTCCATAAAGAAATGCTACTGTAGGAATGTCGCTTCAAGACCCGGTGGGTCTCTAAAAACTCTTGGTGAATAAATTGTACATTTAATTTACAAAACTGATTTAAAAATGACATAATTTAGCCTTCAGGTTGAAATGACTACATCTTCAATGTTCTGCTCTGTTGAGCTAAACTAAAAGTCAGAAAATGAAAGAAAACGTCTAATGAAGGTTGAGTTCCAGAAGATTTTGTGTCTCCTTACGTTTCAAGAAATTATGATGGTCGTTTCCTTCCAAGTATAAAAAGTGTTTATATAGAAGAATAGCTGCCAGAGCCAGTTTGGGCCGTGCTTCTGCTTTCAATTTGATCTCGGAAGTTGAGATTTCCAAGTTGGAGGGCATGGAAATCGACTGGAACATTGGTTGCTAAAATGCAGAAAGTTTAAGATCTGCTCATATCTGTCTGGCAAACGGTGAACAGGTGTTTGCCAACTAAGGACCGAGTGCAGAACCTGGATTCTGTTAGCAGGTTCCAGAATAAAAAATACAACAGAAGGAAAACCGCCCCGTCCCTTTAGTCCATTAGTGCTGCTTGCTTGGTTGAAAGGTCCGGTTTAAGATGTGAGTTCATGCATTTGTTGCTGAGATCAGCGCCACAAACTACACTTTATGCAGAATGTATTATGTGCACGGTTAAATACAGGCCTGAGATAAGTTGTGTTTCTTGATTGTAAGCACAAGAGTAGATGCTGACAGTCGGAAGGTTTAATTCTCTGGTCGGCACATGTTGGAGTGTCCTGGGTCACCAACAGATTCTCATGTGACTCAGTGCAGAATTACTCTGAGCGCCTAGTAAATGACAGCGTTCATATGACAAAAATATGGTACTACGTTCTATTATCGAACAACCCACATCAGCAGCATCTGTACAGGAGTTTAGTGAGGAAGCAATAAAAATAAAATTAAAAAAGACATAAATGAATTCCGAAAATAGAAATAAAAAACTAATATATATGCCAGTGTTGTAGTCAAGTCACAATATCTCGAGTCCCAAGTCACGGTTGAGTTGTTAGTCTAAGAGTCCAAGTCACACAGGATTAGTCCAAGTCAAGTTGCTAAGTCCTATAGGCCGAGTCCAAGTCCCAATAAGAATCTTCCAGTTCAAGTCAAGTCCTTATCACCTGAGAGCAGGTCAAAAATAAGAGAGCAGACTGTAGATTTGAGACTAGAATAAAGGCAGCCACACATGGTTTACTTTATTTAAAATATAATAAAAAGAATTGTACTCAATGCCCCTACGCTATCACCAAGCTAACACAGTAGCATGTGCAAAATATTTAAAGAGCAACTTGCCCCCAAATCAGCTTTTTTTCCCCTGATAAACTGTATAAATGTTTAATCGTGCTGTCTACATGTCTGGTCATAATTTCGGTACTTTAGTGCATTTTAATAAATATACATTTTCTGACTAAAACAGTCTGTAGCGCCCTCTTCAGGTTAAAACTCTATACTACACTTGAATTTGAATTGGGCATTGCTATTCGCCCTGGGGCTGACTTCAGCCAACAAGGACTTGAGTTCGAGTCCAAGACTCGAGTACTCCATCCCTGGTATATGCTAGCTAAAATTATGAAGAACTGAAATGCAAATATGTAAAATCTATATAAAATAAAATATTAAATAGATAATACTTGCTAAAAGACAAATTTCCACTTTGGTGGACAATAACGCTTTTTATTATTATTATTATTATTATTAAAATGAAATAAAAAAATAAATAAAAGCCCAACTGAATAAATAAGGTTTTAGTTTACTTTTGAAAACATTCTTGACTAAAGGTCTCCTGACTCATTCCCAGGCAGACGCGCCGAGTCTTTACTGTCAGCTCGCCATCAGCCTCTGACTTTAACGCTTTGGACTGTGTGCCTATAAAACAAACAAACCCGACCGGTATGGAGGGACCTACTTTCCCATTGAACATCACAGAACTTGAAGATCTCCATGCGGACAGACTCCTTCTGACTACAGAGTCAAAGAAATCAGAAGAAATCCATAAACATAAACACTCGCTTGAAAATACGGATATTGAGGATTATTAAAGTCACAATCAGCTGAAGTGAATCGTTTCTGCATAGCCGCTCAGCTAAAGTTAGCTGGGAGCATCTAGTCAGGTGTTTATGTAGCCAATAAAACCTTCGCTGTCTCTATTGATCACTGAGATGTTCTGCAGACTATAAAAGTCGTATGTCCACTGCACATAAACACTCTCCCTTTTCTCTTCTAGGCGGTGTGATTAACCTTTCGGTGCCCGTAGTGCTGCCGGTGTCTGCAGCAGATAAGGAGCGTCTGGACGGCGTGACGGCCGTAGCGCTGGTCTACGAGGGCAGGCGAGTGGCCATCCTCCGTAACCCGGAGTTTTACGAGCACAGGAAGGAAGAGCGCTGTGCTCGCCAGTGGGGCACCACCTGCAAAGACCACCCGTACATCAAGGTTGGTGTCGCTCATGTTTCAGCTTCCACATGGTCAGATCGCTCCTTTTGATGTTTTTTTTCAGTTTGCCTCCCTGGGATGTACGTTAGCAGAATGAGCTCTGGCTTGTTTACGCTGTTGAAAGAAAAATAGTGAAACTGCGTCCCTACGGGCTGACGCAGCCAGCTCCGCACGGCCTGGATTGGGGTGTGAGAAACAAATCGCAAGCGTGATCCTGAAAACATTCTTTGGAGGAGCCAAAGGGTTTTTGATCTCATCACACAGACACCTCTGCTGCTGACAGCCTACAGATTTTTATGTTAACTTGCCAGAAAAAACTGGAAACACTCTGGAAGAAAGCTGCCTTTTCATGTGTTAAATGAGATGTCAGTGAAATAAATGACATAAATTGATTTTTCTTGTTGTTTGGGCTGGGGGTAATTACAAAGAACTTCTGAGAATTCATCTGCAGACTTGAGTTTCTCAGAGAATTTAGAGATTTCGCTCATTGGTGAAAGTTTAGATTTGCGCAGAGCCACGGTGCATTCACGGTACAACTAATAGTAGGTTTTCTATTTGAAGGGTAGCTCCATGTTGCACAGTCTGTTTAGAAAAGCCCCATCCCCATCTGCAAAGAGAAAAGCTGCCCGTTGACTGCATTCGGTCGCTTGTACCCTGCCTTTTGTGGTGCAAAATGAAATGATCAGAAGTAGGTTCAGCTATAGAGCCCAAGTGTGTGAATAAGACCCAAACAACAAGGATTAAATCAAATCAAACTTTATTTATAAAGCGCTTTTCATACAAGAATTGGATCACAAAGTGCTTTACAGGATAAAATGACCTCACATAAAACTACATTCCCTCCCCTCCCCCAAAGATTTAAAAGCATGGTCAAAGTTAATCCACCCCAACCCAACTCCCATGCACACACACAGTTAAAAGCTGCAGTAAAAAAAGGACATTGGGCCGAGTGAAGATGAACTATGGAAGGAAACGCCGTCAGAGGAGCTGTCTGCCCAGGAGGCGAGGCTGAGACCTCCACCTCCACCCAAGCTCCACCTGGAGAGCACCTAGGCTGCTACAGCCGACCGCCGCTCCCGGGGCAGAGGGCTCCAACAGAGGAAACACTGTGGGATAGAGCTTATAAATATATATTATGGTGGTGTAGAATGTCCAGGTATTAAAGGTCCTATATCCTGCTATTTTACATCTTTCAACATCTGGGATAGGCATATATATGATAAAATTATATAGTATTCATTTTTCCTGAAATATAACTTATATGGTGGAGTTATTTTTCGACCCTGAAGCAAGACGTTCGGTTTCACTTAAATCCCTCTCCCCCTCCCCGTGAGTTCCACCCATTTCATGACGTAGCCTTGAGCCCCGGCCTCGCAGCCAAACGCGCAGTTTCGCAGAGCCATTTTAGAAAGTAAAATACTATAAAAACGTTGGTGCTTAGTGTCTTGCTTCGGACTCTCGCATCTCGCGCCTTTTGAAAAAGGGGGCGTGTGTGTTTAATCTGCAGGGGTGGTGCGGACATGTCGGGCACTTCCTGGTTTGACACGGTTGCGTAAAACACGTCAGTCGTTTTTCAGGAGCGTGCGGTGCAGCTGCTCAGAGTGCAGGATTCAGGAGGACTACTGAGAAATGTATGAATTAAGCCAAAAACAGGGTTGAAAGCTCCGAAAAGTTGCTTTTGCATGATATAGGGCATTCTAATGTATATTATTAACAGATGCACAAAGAAACCCCCCCACAAAAATATAAATATATTAGGATACAATTAACCCTACTTATAATAATACAACAAAAACAAGCAATTTAATTACAAAGAAAATGGATAAAAGTTCAGTCCATTTTGTTTGACCCACTACAGGTCAGGTTCCACACACACAAAAAACCAAGTAATAGGTTTCAGTTCATATGTTGGTTCGTGTTGGACTCAATGCAACGGTGCTTGAGTAACTCGCCATCCAGTGTTGATCACGATAATTAAAAAAAACCTGACTGTCAAGTGGATACGTTTTGGGTTATTTCAGACTGCCAATCTGCTTGTTGTTGTTTTTGTTTTTCTTTTCTCTTCAGCAATAATCCATATGGTGACATAGCAAAGCAGCCACGAAGACAGCAGCAATGATGAAACGGGAAGGAGTGCGAATAGGTCACCCCGGGTTTGTGAAAGGTTAATTCCCCCCACAATAAAAGAATGGCCTGATTTTTTTGGGGTCTGATTAGTTTCTTTTAATGCAGCAGAAAGTTGCTGCCCAAAAATGACCAGATCCATTCATAGCTCCTCGTTTGAATCTTTGGAATCACTTGATTCCCACAAACAGACGTCGTTTTGTAGCTTTGGGTGCATCAGGGACAGCCTGTAATCTCCTAACCTGCCTTTTTAGGTTCTGCAGACAGAACCCAGACCCCAGCTCTCTTTCTGCTCATGGAAAGATTGAACATCTGAAGAAGTTGAGGTTCTGTCATTGCTTAAGAACTTCCTGTGTAATCGCTTGGTGTTTTTGATCCACCCTTCTTCTGCAGGTGTTACATCTGGATACTCTACTGTGTGATCCACCCCTGCTCATCCCGCTCCTCTCAAACGAATCACTTTTTCTGACGTCACATGAGACGCAGTGTTCTTGCACAAGCTGAATGGTTCCAAGAACACAAACCTTACATTTTTATAATCGCTGTGTATCTTGAGCCAGATGGTGAAACACGCTTATCCCTGGAGAGGTCGGGAGTTTTTATTTTCCAAAATGTTGAGCTGCCGAATTTCTTTGGGAACCTGGTGAAGGCTGGTGGATGGTGCGTTTAGCCGCCATCCAAGGGATAAATGTCCCGCATGGCGTTAAAGCTGCCGCCACTGAACATTCAGGAGTCCATCTTTAGATTTACCAGTAAGCACAAAGTGAAGGGAAGAATGGCTGTCATTCAGTGGATGAGTCTATCATCCGTCCTTTCTTCCATCCACTCATCCGTTCATCCGTCCGTTCATTAGGTTCTGCTTTTTCTTCACCCCTGGCAGATTTAGATTTTTCCCCCTAATTTTCTTCAATTACATTATTTCAAAAACGTTGACTTACAGATAGATAGATAGATACTTTTCTTTAATTTCGTTTTTTTATTTTGTTTTGGTTTTTTCTTTTTCTTTCTCTTTCGTTCATTTCTTTTTTCTCTTTATTCCTTTTTTAAATTTTTTTTGTTCTTTCTTTCTCTTTTGTTCTCTTTTTCTTTCTCGCTTTCATTTTCCTTTTTTTCTTTCATTCAGACTTTCTTTCATTTTTCTTTTGTTCTTTCTTTCTTTCTTTCTTTCTTTCTTTCTTTCCTTCTCTCTTTGTTTTATTTCTTTCTTCTTTCTCTCCTCTCTTTTTTTACTTTTGTTCTTTTGGTCTCCCTTTTCTTGGTTTTCTCTCGATTCTCTTTTTCTTTTGTTCTTTCT
Organism: Valencia hispanica; assembly: GCA_963556495.2. Classification (NCBI taxonomy): domain Eukaryota; kingdom Metazoa; phylum Chordata; class Actinopteri; order Cyprinodontiformes; family Valenciidae; genus Valencia; species Valencia hispanica. The sequence continues at coordinate 56,759,200 of OY747703.1, forward strand.
TTCTTTCTTTCTCTCTATCTATCTTTCTTCATCAATCCATCCATCCCCTAAGGGAAATTCAGGTGTGCAATAGCCCAGAGTGCTATAAAAGACAAATATCATAAAACCATTCCAAGGCAATATTGTGGTCCAGTTCCACTAGTGGGAACAAAGGATCACTTCAGCGCAGTGAGATGAGCCTCACACTGTGGCTGCTTTTCTTCCCCATAATCAATATTTAAGTCCTCATTCTTCTTCTGATGGCTGACCGGTTTTTGTTTCTTGTTTCCATGTTTTACTTTCATACAGTAACTGACTATTCGGCTTATTTCAGTCGGAGCCCCAAAAGCCCGGCCCGATATTTTAGAACCTCAACTTAAACTTTCAACTTCTTTTCCTTCAGAGCCGTGGTGAAATGTGTTAAATGACAGTAATGGTGGGGGGTGTTACACATGTCTTAAATTGGGACCATGACTCTCCATTGTTGGCACCGAGTCGCCACACACACATTCTCCTCAGTGGCGCGTCTGACCTGATGTGTGTTCAGCCTGCTCTGATTAAGGCCGCCCCTCGTTAAGCCGAGTGTGTGTGTGTTTACATGAATATACGTTTGGCTGACTGCACCGGAGCCCATCTGTCAGCGCCGCTTTACAGTGAAAGCTGTGGCACATTGTTTCTGTCTGCTGTCAGCCACAAATGAGCCGCTCCACTGAGATGCAGTTAATCCACTTTTTCCTGTTTACCTGTCTGTGGAGCCCCACCGGAAGCCGCGGTTTAGTCATCGCGCCCCTTCGCTCTTGCGAAACTGTCAGGCATTCATTCAAGGTTACAAGTGAGCCCCCATCGGAGTTCTCCACATGTGGAGCGACTCGTTCCAGCCACCAGCCCGACAAATTGGATAAGTTAGCATGTGGGGGGGAAATCTAAAAGTGATGCTTGAAATTTCTCACATCATCTTGTTTTTGATCACGCCTCTGCTGCAGACAGCATGTTGATTTAAACCCAGTTAAAACCAGAAACTGCAGCCAGGCTGTTTTTGTTTTATTTTTAGGATTGATATCAAAGCCTCTTTAAATGATGAATTACATGGTAATGAAATAAGTGACATGGATGGAGTTTTTTCATATTCACATTTGTCACTTTCATGCAGAACACCGCTTTCAGTAACTCTAGCTGGGGTCTCATAAGGACCACAGGGGGGAGGCCTAAGATATTGCCTGAAACAAAATCACCCTGTTCTTGCAGCCTGAGCGATTTTTAGTGCCATTGTTTGATTATTCTCTTGGGTAGAGCCGAGAACATTAGTCATTTAATTGTGGAATACATCCGGATTTTATCTTGGACCAGAACAAACGTACGGAAACTTTCTTTTGATTGAATGAATTTTTTTTGTAAGCTTTGAACATCGGCATTCATGTGTTTGTTTTTTTTTATGCCCGACTAAAACGGCATCATTAATAGTTGGTGCTCAATATGGGGTAAAGGAAGGCTTGGCCACAAACTTGAAAAGGTTTTTAGGCGCTTTATGGATCATCAACCAGATTTAAAATAATAAACATTGACAAACAAGTTGGTAGCAGTGTAGCCTTGCAGCAAGAAGATCTTGGGTTGGAATCCCGGCTTGGGGTCTTTCTGCAAGGAGGGTGGGCTCACTCAGGGTACTATGGCTTCCTCCGTAGTTCAAATTCAATTCAGTTTTTTATACGGCGCATATATTCACAACAGATGACATTTCAAGTCACTTGACAAGAAAAGTCATTTGAATGCAATCATACAACCATTAAAAGACATGACTGTTGTTAGTTGGTCTCTCTAAATTCTCCTTAGGTTGTTAGTCCTGTCTCTAGGGCTACGTTCACACTGCAGGAAAAAGCGCACCAAATCCGACTTTTTGCCCATATACAACCCTATCTAGTTTTTTTTTTTTTTTTTTAGTCCGAACAGCTCAAATCAATTGTTTATTTATTTTTTTTCAAATCCGACCCAGTTCACTTTGATATGTGGTACTAAATCCGATTCATATTTGATGGTTTTGAACGGTCCAATAAATCCGTCTCGTGCGTCACTGACACCAGACAGACGTACTAATCTTGCCAGTAAGAGGCGCCGACAGAGGTATTCAAAGGTTTGTCTTGACATCCTGAAATCATGGATGAACTCTTTGTCAGTGAAGCCATTCACATCTCAACTCCTGATCCACATACACCTCTGTACAGAGGTAGCAGCCACAGCTCCACAAAAAGCCACTGTTAAAATGTGGGCTCTCTTTTCTCTCAATGTCCCTCCTTCTCTAATCAAGTTGTCAAAATGTTGTCGATTCCGACTGTGCATTAATTGCTAAACTGCTGCACAAACACAAACATCTGTAGCCTGCTTTAGGGCCGGGAACCGTTCACCCTGGAACGTGTTTGCATGCATGTCGCATTTTATTTATAGTGTGAACAACCACATACAAAAAAGAATCAGCTTTAATCCAACAATCATTATTAAGCATTAAGACCTGCAGTGTGAACGTAGCCTAAGTTACCTTACGATGGACCCGCTGCTGGTCAGAACTCTGGCAGCAGCTAGGATGAACGCTGTTGCAGGTAGACCGGTATCGCTACTATTTCAATAACCTAACCTAGGAGTCGGCAACTCAAGTGCCACTATCCTGCAACTACTTCTGTCACAATGACAAATCTTGTTAGATTAATCGCCCCAGAAATGACGGCAATAAACGATCACACTGTCTGTCTGAGACCGTTTTCAACTACTAATAATGCATGTACTCCCTCTGAACGATCAATAAACTTTATTTACCACTGAAACTGGAAGACATTTTAATATCCAATATAAATTGAAACAACGGAAACAATAAAAGAATGGATGAACTCTGTGAATAAAATTGCCCTTCCAAAAAAAGAAAAGAAAATAAATCTTTTGGCTCAGACAAGAAAAACTACCAGTTAAACATAAAGTCCAAACTAACAACAAAAACATAGTTTGAATGAAAAACAAAACAAAAAACATCCCATTTTACTCTGCCTCTACAAATAAATGGACCATATCTGCTTTTTTTTCATCTAGTGTTTTTGGTATAAAGAGGGAGACAGATGGGGAAAAAAGAGGCATTCAAATGGAAATTATTGTTGCTGCAATAAATGATAGAGCTCATTTGTTTATTGTGACAGGCCTTCCTGCAACTTTTACTTTTAGATGCATTCCTGCTCCAGCACGCCTGGTTTAAACAAGTGATTATTAACCAGACCTCTGCCAAACTTTCTCTCACACCAAGGAGGTAAATCAGCCTGTCTGTTCAGGTTTTTAGAGCAGGGATGCATCCAAAAGTTTCAGGACAAGCTGAGGACTTGAGTTTCTGAACCCTGATCCAACCTACTAGAAGTCTTGTTTGGGAACTCATTCTTCTAGCCGACAAAGTGGAAACTCGATTTCTATTGGCCAAAAGAAAACTCGGCGGTCAGTGTGAAATGCATAGAGGTCTATGGGAGGAAGGCGGGGCTTAGGAAGAATAACAAATGTTGTGGAGCACCAGGCGTAGTAGTGGGCGATATAATAAATGGTATAAGGTAGAAGTTATATAAATTCAGCCAACGGTAGAGGTTTTGACTGTACTGGCCCACCCCGATTGCGTATTTTGATGATGTCATCAAGCTGTGCCTACGTGCTTTGTATCAGGTTCACAAGGAGGATAAACACTCTTGTTGAATGTTTGTTTTTACTCTAAATATTGCAGGTTTAAAATGAACTCTTATCTATTTAACGCAAAAAGAAGACTGTTTGAACTTGAAGCATTTTTAATTCAAATAGGTTCAGCTTTGTTTTTGTGCAATATTACATTTATAAATAAGCAATCAGGAAAGCAGAAAAATGTTTTCTCCTTGTACATTTTGCACTTCAGTTTGAAACAATTTTGAACTTTGTGTTTTCATAACATTTAGCTTTTATTTACAGTGTCTTCGTCTTTATCCACGCTGTGAGAATATTTGTGGTGCAGTTTGGGGGGAAAAGGTTTACACACTTTTTACATGCATTTTGGACAATGAATGTTTTTTAAATGTCATTCTTTTTTGTTTAAGTTGTTTTTTTGTTGGAATATGAGAATGCTCAAAAACATCTACATCATTTTGACATATATAAATAGAAGAAAAGAATATATCACAATAAATGTAATTACCGCACAAGCTTCAGATTATATCGCAGTATAGATTTGAGGCCATATATCATGGTGTAGAACCGCACTGTCATTTTAAAGGTTTAAAAGACTTTGATACATAAATCTATTCTCAGTACAGCAGCTTTAAACCAGACAGCCGGCTTTTGGTTTGATTCGTGATTCAGGTCTGATTGTCATGATTGTTCTGTTTCCAGATGGTGATGGAAAGTGGTGACTGGCTGGTTGGTGGAGACCTGCAGGTTCTGGACAGGATCTCCTGGAACGACGGGCTGGACCAGTACCGACTGACGCCCAACGAGCTCAAACAGAAGTTTAAAGAAATGAACGCTGGTAGGAGCCACGTTCTTTAAATTCACGAAGAAGAGTGCAGCAGTGATGGGATGGTGCTTCCTTTGACACATAGGAGAACTTTACCTGATCCATTTTTTTTTCTCGGTCTCTGTTGCTTTCTAACGAACGGCTGTCGCTTCTCTCTGCGATCAGATGCGGTGTTCGCCTTTCAGCTGCGTAACCCGGTCCACAACGGCCACGCCCTCCTGATGCAGGACACCCAGAGACGGCTCATCGAGCGGGGTTACCGCCGGCCCGTCCTGCTGCTCCACCCGCTGGGAGGCTGGACCAAAGACGACGACGTTCCGCTGCCGTGGAGGATGAAGCAGCACGCCGCCGTGCTGGAGGAGCGCGTGTTGGACCCAGATTCCACGATCGTTGCTATTTTTCCGTCTCCCATGATGTACGCGGGACCAACGGAGGTAATCATGATTAGGGCTGTTGTGGAGCTTTCTTTAAACACACACGTCTTGTTTTCTTCAGATGTCGCAGATCAAAAGCCCCGCTGCCGCTCTGAACGATGACGGTTGAATCAGCGTGGAAGACCTTCGCTTTCTGGCCGATTATCTTTCAGACTGAATAATGACCTGGTAACTAACAACTAGCTCTGCAGGCAATACAGACGCCTCTGTATGAGTCTGCACAGCCGTGTAGCTGGAAATCTGTCGTTCACTTATGATAATGATGATGAGAAAGCTGTGCTGCAGATCATTGAGAACAGACTGTGGGCTGGTGAACATCAGGGATTCCAATGAATTAATTTGAAACCAGAAATTATTATTTTTATTGTTTGTTTTCCTTTTGGAGCCAGGTGCAATCTTACCTGTAGTGTAAGGTAAATTCTTCCCAGGTATTCACATAAAAAAAAAGTGCAATTTATTTATTTGGACAATGCACATTAATGAACATTTGCATTGAAACAACAAAAGCAGACGTAACCATGCCGGATTATAGCCACAGGGCTAATTTACATCCGTAGTCCCTAGGCAGATTACAGAAACACAAAAATTATAACGTACAATGTGACGGATATTAATAAGTAAAAGGAAAGTAAAAGAAGAACAGTCACTTAATGGTCACAAGACTGGTTTGCTTTAAGCCACACTTTGAGTTGGGTTTTAAATATAGGAAATGTGGGACATTCCCTGACAGTGAGGGGGAGAATGTTCCATAAATTACAGGCCTTCACAGACGGAGCATTTTCTCCAAAGGCTGTTCTTCTGAAAGGCACCTCACAGTCTCCTCTAGAGGATGCCCATGTCCTGGCACTGCTGTGAGTCTTTGGTTTAAAGAAGTCTGATGCCCCTAAAGCAGACAGGAGTTCCTTTCAAACAGGTGAGATTAAGGCGCCCTTTTGCTGTCTTCACGTGTTTTGTGAAAGGAACCATGGGGCGAGAGGGGTAGAAGACGCCCTGACTCTCGAAGCAGCATCAGCCGACCTGTACAGGGAGATAATGTAGCTATAATTATTGGGTTGTGCGACCAGCGGAGATTTAAAAGCTAAACTCCGTCATCAGTTCCAACAAGAAACGTAATGAGATGAGATGTCTAAATTAGAGTTGTTTGGCTAACAAACGTTAACTAAATCGGTTGCTGCACTGAGTTCTGCAGCAGTTTTCTGATAAGAACCGTATGAGGAGATTGTAGGTGTGGCGCCAACTTTGATGGCGCATTGACGTCTCCGGTCGTCGTTTGAAAACCAACAGATGTACGGAACATCGCCGCCTCCGATCTGGATTTCTGAATCTCCTCGTCTACGAGAGTTAATGACGGAAACTTATGGGATTAAAGTAGCAGCTGCATATCGGAGATTGACCGATATGGGTTTTTATATTGCCGATATGTGCTGCCGATTTTTTTATTATTTTTCTTTTCAAAATAATTTTTGAGGCGACTCATCGCCGATATCTAAAAGACTTTTCGCCTTATTTGCTACTAAAAATGTCATGAATATTGGGTCCATAACATTTCTGAAACAAACCGACCGAGCATTAAAAGTAAAAATAAAAGATTAGATTTTCTTTGAGCCATCAGACGGCAGTAACTAAACGGAAGAAATCGGTTCTACTAAAGAGGTAAATCGTCCGTTGCCGATATATAAAGAAACGATACACCTCCATCAGTGTGAATGCTTTGGAGTCCTAGTCTCCAGCATAGAGGCAAAAACTAAATTCATAAGTTACTGCTGCAGAAAATGTGACCTCATCTGTATTTTAACATTTTTCTAATGTTCACGCGCTGTTTGTTTTGTTTTTTTTCCCCCTCAGGTGCAGTGGCATTGTCGAGCGCGCATGGTTGCCGGAGCCAACTTCTACATCGTGGGTCGAGATCCTGCAGGCATGCCCCACCCTGCCACGGGGAAAGACCTGTACGAGCCCTCTCACGGAGCCAAGGTCCTCACCATGGCGCCGGGCCTCGTCTCCCTGGAGATCGTTCCCTTTAAGGTCGCTGCTTACAACAAAGTCAAGGGAGCCATGGACTTTTACGAGCCTAAGAAGTAAGCACCCTTTGGTCCTAGACCGTCTAGTCTCAGCTCTGTGGTCTCGTTACAGTAATGGAGTGCAGGAAGTACTCACTCGAGGTTCATTTAAACGTTTATTTGTCCGTTTAATCCAAAGTGATGTGTCACGTTTAGGCCAATTAGACCCAGCAGCCTAAACGGAAACGATATTCTGTAACTTCATTTCTCGTTAAGGTCGTGTTGTTGATTTAAAAGAAAAAAAAGCTCGTGTTCTCCGGGTTCTTTTTTTCTTTTTGTCTGCGCTTATCGCGGTGAAACGCTGAGCCAACAATAACACCAGTTGTTTTCTTTCCTTCTGAGTTAAAGTTTCTGAAGCTTTGATGTTGCTCAGAGTCACAGAGGCCTGCCGCTGATTAAACGTCTGAATCTGCACAATGCAAATGATTTTTACCTCGGGTCATGCCGTTTAGTTGCTTTTTCTCTCAGGCTGATGAAGGTCGCACAACCATCGTCGCGTTCAGAAGACGAAGATCAGTTAAATGATCGGTCAAATTTTCCATGATGCAAAGTTGGGACTTTAATCCAAACGTTGATCAGAGTTATAATAGTCCTGCTTCACATATTTTCATATTTTAACTTAGATTCTTTCTTCACATGAGAGAAAAGCTCAGCTTAATGTCACATATGTCTAAACTGATGGCTATTATGTAGATTTCTGTGCAAAACCTTTAAACCATCTCCTTTTATAAGCAGTCAGGCATGTTTTTTTTTTATTTTTTTTTACATGTTTTCTGTTAATATTTGTAGCAAATATTGGAGAAAAGAAGAAGCATCAGTTCAGATGCACAGATTTCTGAAAGCTCTAAGCTGCTGTTTCTCATTTGGTCAGATTCAAATATCAACATAAAATATTTTTTTTACTTTCTGGATAAATTTAGGAATGTAGCTCTTGATAATAAGATGTTTATATTAAAATAAAATTATGATTTCTATAAAAACTCTCTGAATCACTGAATATCTCCAAATTTCTCCATTTTTCTTCTTTACAAGACAGATTGTTGCTCTTTTTTTCCCTTTTTTTTATGTTTGCACGGTGCGTGCAATCATTCAAGATATGAAGTTTATTTCTACAAAATTTATTTAAAATACTAAGAGTCCAATTTAATATGTAAGATTTGACTTCCTTTAATGTGCTAGATTGTTAAATCATTCTCCTAAAAAGGAGCCTTTAAAATAAACAACATTAATCATTTTTATTTGAACCAGAGGCGACATCACACTGTGTGTGTGTGAAAGAGAGAGTAGTCGGTGTTACACAGCTCTGCAGTTATACTGTTTTTACCAAACAGACAGGTTTGCTGCAAAGTTTAACAACTTAATACAATAAACAGTTCTTTCTACAGCAGGGGTGTCCAAACTTTTTGCCAATTGAAAGCACTCATGATTATTTTATTTTTTTTCAGTTTAAAATGCAAAATAAGTTTTATTGTGAATTCTTTCACAATTAACATTTTATCAAGCAACATTCTAATGTTTTAAAGAACAACAAATTATTGGAGGTCCAAAAAAAGGGTCTCAGATGTTTGGCTTAATATTTTTTGTTCATCTTAAAACATTTTTTTGGTATATTTCCAGCAACCAAAAGTAGAACCTTTACTATTTTAATTTGATAAATACAGATGCCCAAAACTTGTTTTTGAATAAAAGGTGGCCGGACGTTTGTGATCTGCTCATTTAACGATACACTTTTAACCCATCTGTATATTTTGGTCCTTATACAGGCATTTCTCAGGGTAATAAAACAATGTGAACGTTAAAAGTATCAATTTTAAGTAAGATGCTTTCTTCTTCTCAATTTGCATCATTTTAAAAATATAACACCCTTTTAATCAATAGTAAAGTCCTCCGTTGCTTAATGACAATCAGACCCTTCCTCTAATGGCTGACCAGCTTCTTTATGTTTCTTTTTTTCTGGTTTCCTGGTTTTACAGTAACCGACCGGTTGGCTTATTTCACAGCGTTTTGGTGCTTAAAAACCATCCTGTACAGTCGGAGCCCCAGAAAATATTTCAGCAAAGAAAAACATGATCAATACAGGATAAATAATTTCTCTTGTACCTAAACCTGTTAATGAAAATCCCATCAGGCCCATTTGAACCTTCCTAAGCCGCAAATGGCCCCCAGGCCACAATTTGAACACCCCCAGTCTACTGTTTACTCTGAGTTTATTTTCCAAACCCTTAAAAACCTTTTTTTTAACCAGTTTTGTGACAGAAACCCGGGTCATTTGGATCAGAGGGAGAGACACGAGCTTCCCAAACTCATTTCTTCTGCTTTGGTGTCTTTCTATAAATTGCAGCCACCGGGATTATGATTTCATCTCGGGCACACGCATGCGGAGGATGGCTCGTGAGGGAGAGAACCCCCCCGACGGCTTCATGGCTGTGAAAGCCTGGGCCGTTCTGAAGGAGTACTACCAATCCCTGGAGAAGGCCTAACTGGGGGAGGCGTCGGCTTTTGGAAAGAGAGAAGCGGGAACTCTGGATTTTCTGCTGTCGAGCACGAGGAAAAAGTGGGGACCACTCAGTTCTATGAAAAACCTCACACCGGCTTTTATTCGTCTCAATTCCTGTCAGGAACGTTACTTTTAGTCCTGTTAAATTTGTGTTTTTAGCAGCGCTTTGTTTAGCCACCGTAGGAGAGCTCAACATACCTTTTTATAAGTGTACTTGTGTATTTCTCACTTCTTTTCTAGATGTATATTCAGATGAATTCATACTAACGCAGATTATCTGTAAATCTAATGAGCCTAAGATGTTCTGATAGGTGCGTACTGTTGATCAGTACCCAATTATGTCCATATTCCATATGCATCCATAGTCGAGCTGGATGCTGGAGACTGCAGCAGAGACACAAATTGATGTGTGCGGGTTTTTCAAGTAAAAGTTTGAGTGCCTTGGTCTTCATAAAGATAACTCACACAATGTCTTGTTGGGATTAGGATGTACTGTACACGGATTGGTTGTATTGTTACACTGAAATGCTCCTTAGAGAAACTTCCTAAACGCTTAGAGCCACGCAGTATTTTCTTTTAAAAGTATTTATTCTCCTAACATGACTCGTTTTAACCAGGTCGTGCATGTTGTCGTATTTTCCGTATTTTCTTTTCATTTTCTTTGCTACCTCCGGTTGCTGATATTTTCCTCGTGATGTAACATTTTTAAAAGTTTGGCTGTTGAATCAAACGGTTAGGATCAGATTTATTATCTTCCCTGTCCAATAAACCATTTTTTAAAGAACAAAAAACTGCCTGAGCACTTTTCTTCACTCCAATCTTTAGGGGGGCTTTTTTTCTTACTAAACCTTTTTAAACAGACCTGAGAGGATGAAACCCCACAGAAGGAATATTCTTATTTGCAGACCAAGGATGGTGATGCGAATGATTTAGTTTAGAATGAGCTGTTGTACCTGGAATGAACACCAGAGGGCGCTGGTGGCAGCGTAATTGGTTAAACGTCAAAGGCAGTAACTGAAGCAGCTGACCGTGACTGAAGGTCACCAGAGACACTCAACGTCACCTGCAGGCGACGGGGTTTGATGGGTGTCGGGTTGTCGTATCGGTGACCTCACGGACCCCTCTGGTTCCAAAATGCCAACGGCGATCTGACCTTCATTTGTAGTCCTGTTTGGTAGAATCACCAGTCTGTTAGCGGTTCTACATCAACCAGCTCTTTGCAAACTTTGGACCAGTGATGTTTGACCGTCCATTCTTTGTAATGAAATTAATTTTTAAATTTCAAATAAGATTCAATTTTAATTTCCTTAAGAGTCGCCAGCTTTTTCCCCCCCATTTATTGACTTGAGATATTAAACTTTTTTCATTACAAGAAAGAAAAAGAAATCCATATATATATATATATATATATAAGCCACAAAACCCTGATGAGTTGAAAAGAAGACGCCATAGATCCAGAGCATCCTCTACATCTGACAACTACAGAGCGTCTTCAGTCAGAGGCTTCTTCAGATCTGCAGACTGCTACAGGAGATCATCCCTACCCACAGCCATCAGCATCTACAACACATCTTTGAAGGAACTTGCTTAATGAGTTACATTTAATTTCCCTTTGGGATTAATAAAGTAATTTTGAATTTGAATATATATTTTTTTTTACCTGTCCTGTTTATATACTTTTATTTTAAATGTCTATTGAAAGCAAAGCAGAAACCTTGAGAATAAAACAGATTCTGGTTCTGCTATTTATTGAACCAACAGTGGAAAATAATAGTGAAACTAAAAATCATCAATTTAATATTTGAGGTTAGCGAGCATCCATTTTATTATGATTAGTTTATTATATGAAACGACAATTCAAATGGCACGTTCACACCGGGCAGCGCGTCCAGGCGTCAAATCGCTCAAACGGACGAAAGACGCTTTAAAATTAAAACCCAGCTGCTTGCACACTTTGTAGTCTGCGTCGGCGCGTCGGGGCATCACGTCATTACGTCAGCGTTAGGGCGTGGATTTGTCTGTTGCTAGTTGTTTACAACATGGCGGATCATGTCGAGTGGCTTGGGTTTATTTAATTAATGAAGCCAGACAACGTCGTCTAAACACATAAGAAAGTTAAAAGAAAAATATTTAACTGCTTACCTGGCACTCAAATATCCTCCGATATCTTCCTCCAAATAAGATCCGATCTCTTCCTGTCTTTGTAAAAAGACGAAGACGGGTCATACAATTCACGAACATTACACACAGCGACGAGTTGGTCCTCCATCTTGAATGAAAAACTTGCCGATCCACCCATGGAAGGAGTAACTACGTCAGCCCAAAGAGTCGCTCTGATTGGTTGACGCCCCGCGTTTGCTGCCCGACAGTTCAGTTTTCCCAACTTCACGCAGCAGCTGCTCCGACGCTCCGTCAGCGAGCAGCCGCGTGAACGCGCTGATGCCAGCTGCGCCGACGCGCGCGACTTGCTGCGGGGCAGCTTGGCGCCCTCTAGATGCGTAGATACCATAGACTTGTGTGTAATCTAGCTGCCCTGCTGCCTGGACGCGCTGACCGGTGTGAACGCACCATTACTCTCACTCTTTCCCCAATGATCTTAAACAATAATCGCCTGCCCATAGTGTGCATCTCTACTCAGCCTCCCTTACTCTGATTCTGATCAAGCATGTGGTGACAGTGGAAAGAAAGTATCAAATGTTTTTTTTCGAGCCCAGTGTTTTTTTTTTTGTAGCTCTGACCTGTTAGTCGGTGAGGCATCGTTGGGCTCCTAAACTCGAGGGATGAACATAAAACTTGACAACAGACCTCCTGACGACCCCAGTCAGCCTCACAGACACTGAAACGGTGTTTATCCCAAGCTGCAGCAGAACGCTGAGGGTTAAATCCGGTCGAAGAAGCGCCGCAAGAGTCTCTGGATTACTCCGGCGTAATAAAGAGACCTGTCAAGAACAAGTTTATCGTATGTTTTACAAGATCTTGTTCAGCCTCGGATGTTACTTAAGCCGGGACCTCTGTGAGAGTTCAAAAGCTTAAAAAGATCAAATGATTTCCGAGAGATTGCGTTATGATTTTAACTGTCTGAAGGAGATCTGTGCTCTCTGGGCCATGCAGGTGTCTGTTACAGAGTGTATCCACAACCTCTTGATGTTATCTCGGTTGCAGCACGCACACGTCTATTTTAGTTCTGGGTCCATTTTCAGCTTGTCTGCCAGATAATCAGATCTCGCTTTGAATCTTCTCCCTCCCCCTGAAGGTGCGTTACCGTTAGGCGGCACGCTGCCAGAGGAAAAACCTGGAAGGTGCCAGAACAACTCGTCCTGATCTGACAGCTTGTCGGTGACCTTTTAACCCCGGTGCTTGCCTCCTTTATGGCTGTTTGTGGAGAAATCAGAGTCCCTGACGGCATTTTCTAAAATAAAGGTCAGATTTGGGCTCATCAGCTGACATTTTCGGAAGCAAATGTCTCAGAGAATCCAGACGCTGCTAAATTGGAATGGTTTCATTGATGTATATCCATTAAACATATTCCCTTCTTATGTCAGGGGACTTTTTTTGGCTTGTGATACTTTCACTAAAGCCCACTTTGTCCTTCTAAAAAGGATTTGGTACAATGGTTAAACTTTCAAGTAGTGTAATTAACCAAAAGTGTCAATGTAAATGTAAACCTTTAGACAGCAGTGAGAAGGGTAATAGAAATTCCTAATAAAGATGCTCTAAACTGCTGCTCGGTCAACTCTGCAGTCCAAACGGAGGTTGGATCATAAACTAAAGAGTAGGTGTATGGGGTGGCGTTCGTAAAGTTACAAATTCAAAGGTTAACGGCAATAATTTGGATTATTTAGCCTGTCATAAAAAACATAAATAAGTCATATTTGCATCTACATTATTTATAAATGTCAGTTTCAAACTAAATATTTAGTTGGCTAATTAAATGTTTAGCTCCAAACTAAATATTTAGCTAAAAAGTCAAATATTTAGTTGACAAATTAAAAATATAACTCCAAACTACATATTTAGGTAACAAGCTAAATATTTAGTTTACATACTAAATGTTTAGCTCCAATCTAAATATTTAGTTTGAAGCTAAATATAAAGTTTGCAATCAGGCTATTTTAGTATGAAATCTTCTCAAACTCTGATGACAGATAATCCCTAAACCACCATGGACTGTGGCTGAAGCGGAGAATGGGCGGAGTTTCATAAAATTAAACTAAATCCACCATATTGCTTATTCTTTATAGTAGGCACCTTTTAAATAGCCCCATAGTTACCCCATAGGTATCCTGTAATATCAATAACATCCACAGTTAAGCCCAAAGTTATTCATACCCCTAGCAGAGTTAGATGCTACATAAATTTGCAAACTTTTTCATTTTGTTCTCATAAATCCTACATCAGTCCCAAACCCTTTCCTTATGTCATCCCCACTTAATTCAATTCAATTCAATTCAGTTTATTTATATAGCGCCAATTCACAACAGATGTCATCCCAAGGCACTTAACAAGAACTCATTTCAATACATTTATACAAACATTCCAATCAGTTAAAGAGTTTCCTATTTAAGGAATCCCAGCAGATTGCATCAGTCATTGGCGTGAGGTTGGGCCCCGTTGATGCAGACTTTCCAACCACAGCAATCCTTCAGCAATCCCTCATACTGAGCAAGCATGTAGCGACGGTGGAGAGGAAAAACTCCCCTTTAACAGGAAGAAACCTCCAACAGAACCAGGCTCAGTAGGAGCGGCCATCTGCCACGACCGTCTGGGGGTTTGAGAAGACAGAGCAGAAACACAGAAGGAACAGAAGATCTGATATAAGATAACTTTCTATGTTACAGAAAGTAAAAAGTTGATAACAGGACACAGTGGATGTTCAGTTACTGAGAGGATCATCCCAGTCGATGCCCCCCGTCCAACAGGGCATTGCAGCCAAGTAGGATACCAGACCAGGTATATCTTCTATGGAGAGAAAAACACTGAGAGAAAACAAAGTTAACAGTCGAAATAGCAGAATGTACTGTAGTACAACTGGAGAGTCGTAGGAGAAAAGGAAGTAGCAGAGTGAAGAAAATTGGTAAGTCTGTCCTCCAGCAGTCTAAGCCTATAGCAGCATAACTACAGAGATAGCTCAGGATGACCTTAGCCACTCTAACTATAAGCTTTATCAAAAAGGAAAGTTTTAAGCCTGGCCTTAAAAGTAAACAGAGTGTCTGCCTCACGGACTAAAGCTGGGAGCTGGTTCCACAGGAGAGGAGCCTGATAACTAAAAGATCTGCCTCCCATTCTACTTTTAGAAATCCTAGGAACTACAAGTAAACCTGCAGTCTGAGAGCAAAGTGCTCTTCTAGGAACAATTGGAACAATTAGATCTCTGATGTATGATGGAGCTTGATTATTAAGGGCTTTGTATGTAAGAAGAAGGATCTTAGATTCTATTCTGGATTTAACAGGGAGCCAATGAAGGGAAGCTAAAACAGGAGAAATGTGATCTCTCTTTTTAATATTCATCAGAACTCTTGCTGCCACATTTTGGATCAACTGAAGGCTTTTAATGGCATTTTGTGGACTTCCTGATAGTAAAGAATTACAATAGTCTAGCCTTGAGGTAACAAATGCATGGACTAGTTTCTTAGCATCACTCCTGGACAGGATGTTTCTAATTTTAGCAATATTCCGGAGGTGAAAGAAAGAAATCCTAGAAACCTGTTTAATATGGGATTTAAATGTCAAGTCTTGGTCAAACATAATGCCGAGGTTCTTTACGTTATTACTGGGGGCCAATTTAATGCCATCCAGATGAAGTGATTGACTAATCAGTTTCTGTTTAAGAACTTCTGGTCCAAAGACACCAACTTCTGTTTTGTCAGA
The DNA here is from genome assembly GCA_963556495.2 of Valencia hispanica. Lineage (NCBI taxonomy): Eukaryota > Metazoa > Chordata > Actinopteri > Cyprinodontiformes > Valenciidae > Valencia > Valencia hispanica. The sequence goes on from OY747703.1 coordinate 56,774,530, forward strand.
ATTTAAAAGCAAAAAGTTTAGGGTCATCCATGTTTTTATTTCTTCCAGACATGCCTTTAATCTACCTAACTGACTGGGTTCATCAGGATTTATGGATAAATATAGTTGTGTATCATCTGCATAGCTGTGGAAATGTATCCCATGCTGTCCAATGATTCTACCAATTGGGAGCATATATTTAGTGAAAAGAATTGGTCCAAGCACAGAACCCTGTGGAACTCCATAAGTAACCCTTGAGAGTGAAGAAGATTGATCATTTAGATGAACAAACTGGAATCTATCAGGCAAATATGATTTAAACCAGCCTAGTGCTGTTCCTTTGAGCCCTGCAACACCAATGTTGAGAAAATGTCTGAATTCCAAAAAAATCAACCTAAAAACTTCGAAGAAATCATTTACCAATTAAGCTCCTCCTCTTGCTGCTTCGATATCCTACCCACAGTTTTTCTTAAGAACGTTTTCCCTGTCATTGGGTCTAATCGGATTCAAATTGTTAACTCATCTTCCTCCAGACTTCCCCCAAACAGCACGTATCAAATCATTACTAAAGACGACTAATCTGGACAACACGTTAATGCAGAACTACAGGCCAATTTCTAATCTTCCATTCACCAGTAAGATTATTGAAAACGCCATTTCAGCAGTTAAAATAGCTTCATAACAATGACCAACCGTTTTGATGTTTTTCAGTCTGGTTTCCGTGCTCACCACAGCACCGAGACTGCCCTCGTCTAAGTTTTCAATGACATCCACATAAATACAGATTGTGGTAGAACCAAAGTGCTGGTTCTGTTGGACCTCAGTGCAGCATTTGACACTGTTGATCATGATAAATTATTGGAACGACTGGAGAGCTGGGTTGCACTCTCTGGTACAGTACTTGGCTGGTTCGAGTCTTACCTAAAGAACAGGGACTTCTATGTTTCAATAGGAAGCTTTTCATCAGAACAAACAGAAATCACATGTGGGGTGCCCCAGGGCTCCATCCTGGGGCCCCTCTTATTTAATATCTACATGCTCCCACTAGGCAAGATTGTAGCAACCAATAACATTAGCTACCATAACTATGCAGATGATACTCACCTCTACATTAAAATGTCACCAGGTGACTCTGAACTCATTCAAACCCTAAAATACATTGAGCAAATAAATAGATGGATGTGCCATAACTTTCTCCAGCTGAACAGAAACAAACAGAAGTAATTACTTTTGGACCTAAAGAGGAACGATCAATAGTCAGCACACAGCTTCAGTTAATACAGCTAGAAACTACTGATCAGGCCTGAAACCTAGGTGTAGTAATGGACTCAGACCTGAACCTCCAGGGTCACATAAAGGCAACAACAAGGTCAGCGTTCTATCACCTGAAGAACATTTCTAGGAATAAAGGACTGATGTCGCAACAGGACTTAGAAAAACAGATTGGATTGATTACAGCAACAGCGTCTTCACAGGTCTGCCTAAAAAGTCAATCAGACAGCTGTAGCTGATCCAGAACGCTGTTGCTCAGGTTCCTCACTAGAACCAGGAAAGTAGAGCACATCACCCCAGTTCTAAAGTCCTTACACTGGTTCCCTGTAGCTCAGAGAATAGACTTCTAAATACTTTTACTAGTTTATAAATCATTGAATGGCTTAGCACCAAAGTATGTTGAAGACTGGTTGCCACTATACCGACCCCCCAGACCACTCAGGTCTTCCAACTCTAGTCTACTAATCATCCCTAGAATCAGAACCAAACCTGGAGAAGTAGCTTTCAGTTTCCATGCTCCTCTAATCTGGAAGAAGCTTCCGGACCACCACAAAGCCGCTGAAACACAGTTATTTTAAATCAAAGCTAATAATCTATCTGTTTAGAGCTGCCTTTGAGTAAGTGATTAATAATAACTGGAATGTCATATATTTTAGTGTGTCATATCTTATGTGTCTCTCTTGTTATGTTTTATGCTTTTTTTGCTACTTCTATTTTATTGTATCCCCTAATGATGTAAATCACTTTGAATTGCCACGTTGTTGAAAGTGTGCTATACAAATAAAGTTGCCTTGCCTGGCAAGTTCCCCGCTAGGTACCATGTAAGCCAAACCCCCCTATAGGTACTGTGTCCACATGAATACCCATGCACTCTGTAGGTACAGAGTGGCTGTGGAGATAAAAACATGTATAGGTACCCTGTAGCTACCATTTCGATTCCCTAAGTGCCTCATTAGTACCCTACAACTTTCCAGTTGGTACCCGGTCAGTAACCCCCACCACCGGTGCTCCCACAAGTACACCGTAAGTATCCCTGTAGGCAGGGATGGAGTACTCGAGTCCTGGACTCGGACTCAAGTCCTGGCTTGTGACTTGACTCGAGTAGCACGCCAATGACTTGCACTTAGACTCGGACTTGCAACGTTAGGACTTGTACTCTGCTCCGACATGATAAATTGCTGTTGTTGGTGTTAGCATGTAGCCGTCGCAAATGTTAGCTTGTTATATTTGGTCAGATTACAGGACAAATTTATTGCTAGCTTCACAAAGCCTTTGTAAGTGTACGGATGACGTGTTGATTATTTATTGTTTTCACATTTATTTTAGGCATGTTTTATTATTTTGCACATGCTAACGTGTTAGCTTGGTGATAGTATGGAGGCATAGGCTACATTGTTTTTAAAATAAACTAAACTGTACGGCTGCCATTGTTCTAGACTTAAAATCGACACCCTGCTCTCTTATTTTTTTACTCTCAGGTGATAATGACTTGACTTGGACTGGAAGATTCTTATTTTGGGACTTGGACTTGGCCTGTATGACCTAGCGACTTGACTTGGACTAATATTATTTGACTTGGACTTGCACTTGGACTCAAACATTAAGGACTCAAGTGTGACTTGAGAGATGGTGACTTGACTACAAGACTGCCTATAGGTACCCTTTAGGTAGTAGAATCAGTCAAAGTACAAAAATTGTGTATTCCCTTTAAATTTTTGGGTTTCATGTTTTTTATAGCTATAAACATTTCCTGGGTGTTCGTAGTTTTTCAAAAAGTTTTCAGATATGGCTTAATTGTTTTTCTTTGATAAATATAGTTTCATTGATGTGTGCTTTCTACCCTAGATGTTTATCACTTGTCAGTAAACGCTAAAACTGTGCTACTATGACAGATTTGTATATTAGGCTGGTTTCCACTATCGGAACTTCAGGGTCATTTGACCGGACTTTCCCGATATGCGCGTGTCTCCACTTCATCGGGCCGGGCCGACAGGGCCATTTCAGGAACCAAACGGAGTTCCTGTATGGGGGTGTGTACTCGGAATGGCCCGATCGAGCAGCTGAGCGGGAGCTGTGGTAACATCCCGCTGATTGGTTGTAATTCAGAGGGAAACGAGCAGACGTCGCCAAGCAACCGGCTTTGTAAAAATAAGAAGAGTTGCTGGTGAAGTAGTTTATAACAACAGCAAACAGAAATGCAGCAACCATCCCTGCTTCTTCTATGGATCTCTTGTTATTTCTGCTGCTGTGTGCGCCTTTTTGTGCTGATCAGTGCCGCTACTCGTCGCTGAAACAGTCATGATATGCGGATGTCTTTAGCTGATTCCTTAAAGGGCCGATTGTGTGTGGAGACACGGCGGCTGAGAGAAGCGGGCCCAACAGATTACCCCGTCAGAAAAAGATCTGGTTATATTACCCTGAAGTTCCCATAGTGGAAACACGCCTATTGAGACAGATTGTTGGTATGACCTTATGTTTTCCTATTTGTTACTCCAGAGGATGACTGATTCACGGAGAACGCCTTCCATCATACATGCGGTGACGTCACCGTCACCACATGTCATTGCAAACGCTTCGTTTCTGCACGGACTCCGGCTGCATTTATCTTTAATTTCCTTCCATCTGGTTCAAGTTCCCCTCAAAGCCCGGCAGGATAAAAACGGGATTTGCTCTGAAACGTGCAGCGACACAGAACACGGTTAAAATTCAAGTGAAGTGGCGTTCCTCGACATTCCATCAAAGTTCCTCGAGTCAGAGCAGAGAGGATTCTGGGATCAGTTTGGACGGTGGCCATGATGGGAGGAAGAACTGTCTCACATCTTGTTTTCTGAGCTGGATTCTTTAGGAAGTTCTGACATGTGGTTAGCATCCCTATTATGACTCTAGAGGCCTTCTTGTCGCTGCCATACCCTGTTCATCAATGTTGCGTTGGATTACAGCTTATTTCATATGTTTTGATGACAGATGAAGCTGTTGGATAATTGAAGTCAGAAAAAGAAATTCCTCTGGGGATGCTTTAATCTTTACTACACCGACTTCAAACACACTTTAATTTTAAAATCAACTGTTGTTGACTGGAACCAATAGATTCCTGTCAACATCTATTAAACTATTTATGTACTTTCCATATAAATTATAAATTGTATGTGAATTACAGTTGAAATGCTGTGAAACGGTAAAGTTCAGCAGTGCAGCTGCTCGAACTCTCGTTGGCAACGTTTTTCCAGCGTTCAGGGGATTTTTGGTTTAGTCTCCATTCACTAGTTACCTCATGACAGTCCCCAGGGGCAGTTTCTGTCAGAGTTCTTAGGCTTTTGTGTTTGAAGTTAGTTCTTCTCCTTATTGGGTTTAATTATCATTTTAATGTATTCCTTGGTATTTATTTTATGGCACTTCCATATTTTTATATTATCTTAGATGTTTTCACTTTTTGTTTATGTCTACTTCTCATTGTGTTTCCTTTGTTTATTTCTCTTAAGAATTTAACTAATTTATTTCTTCCTTCTGTTCTCCACAGTTTCCTTAAGTTCCCCTTAGATTCCTTCTCAGATACCTTTAGCTATTTTATAGTTTAGGATTGTTTTCTGTTTCTGCTCATGTGTATCCCTTTCCTGTTGTCTCCCTGCCACGCTGCTCCTGACCCAGTTCTAATTGATTCCACCTGTGCTTTCCCTCTCAAATGTAACCACTAATTAGCCCCTGGTCTTCTCCCTGTCACTTCTACTTCCTCTTCTTCTTCTTCTTCTTGTTTTATGGCAGTTGGCAAACAACGATTGTTTGCATTACCGCCACCTTCTGAAATGGAGTGTGGGTCCAAATATTATATTTCCCTACGCTTAAAAGATCTTTATTAAACCCGTTCTTCTAAGAAAAGAAAAAAGAAACTTAAAACATACATCTCCAGAATTCCTTTGAAAAATACAATTTAATATTAAAGGAGTCTCTTCCTCTTCTAGTTGATGGTTCAATTGTGACCTCTCATTACCATATCTAGAACATTCTATAATGGCATGTTCTATGGTTTCCTGAGTGTTACATACGTAGTGTATGTATCTCTCATCAGCATGTTTTCCCATTAGAAATAATGTACTATTTAGCCCTGTGGGCCCAAACCTCATTCGTGAAATTATGTTCTCTTCCTGTGTATTTCTGCAAGTACTTCTACTCACCCCCACTCTTCTTTGAACACTATACATTTTCCTACCCGTCTGACCAGTATCCCACAAGACTTGCCACTTTTCCTTTATCTTTCCTTTAATAAAGGATTTTACTTCAGCCTTACTATACTTAATACATAAACTTATATGATCCACTTCTGTCGCCTTTTTCGCATACTTATCAGCTAACTCATTCCCGGTCACACCTTTACAACAAATCTTTGAAGGAACTTGCATAATGAGTTACAACAACATTTAATTTCCCTTTGGGATTAATAAAGTAATTTTGAATTTGAATTTGAATTTATGAGCAGGAATCCATACGAAACCAACAGTAGTTCCAGCTTTCGATATCTTGTTCGCCATCTGGACTATTTCTAGAACAATGTCTTGTCTTGATTGTGAATTTATGTTCTCAGCCGAAGAAAGTGCCATCAAAATAGCAATTAATTCTGCTGTATATACTGCTAAATTATCATTAATTCTGTTGTGTGATGTTATTTTTAACTTTGGACTAACAAAAGCCACTCCCACTCTCTCATCCCTTTTGAACCCATCTGTGTACAATATAATTCTATCCCCATATCTCTCCATTAAATACCCCTGCACCACATACTTATTTTCAACCCCATTCTTAGCTTCTTCCAAGAGACTAAGGAAAGGAACTCTTGAATATACTACTGTAGGACTTAGATCTAATAAGGCTATTTCCATCTCATTTACTTTCTGTTTAATAATCCACCCAAAACTACTCTTTGTAATTCAATTTCAATTCAGTTTATTTATATAACACCAATTCACAACAGATGTCATCTCAAGGTACTTAACAAGAAGTCATTTCAATACATTTATACAAACATTCCAATCAGTTAAAAAGTTTCCTATTTAAGGAATCCCAGCAGATTGCGTCAGTCATTGGCGTGAGGTTGGGCCCCGTTGATGCAGACTTTCCAACCACAGCAATCCTTCAGCAATCCCTCATACTGAGCAAGCATGTAGCGACGGTGGAGAGGAAAAACTCCCCTTTAACAGGAAGAAACCTCCAACAGAACCAGGCTCAGTAGGAGCGGCCATCTGCCACGACCGTCTGGGGGTTTGAGAAGACAGAGCAGAGACACAGAAAGAACAGAAGATTTGATATAAGAGAACTTTCAATGTTACAGAAAGTAAAAAGTTGATAACAGGACACAGTGGATGTTCAGTTACTGGGAGCATCATCCCAGTCGATGCCCCCCATCCAACGGGGCATTGCAGCCAAGCAGGATACCAGACCAGGTATATCTTCTATGGAGAGAAAAACACTGAGAGAAAACAAAGTTAAACGTCGAAATAGCAGAATGTACTGTAATACAACTGGAGAGTAGTAGGAGAAAAGGAAGTAGCAGAGTGAAGAAAATGAAGTCTGTCCTCCAGCAGTCTAAGCCTATAGCAGCATAACTACAGAGATAGCTCAGGATGACCTTAGCCACTCTAACTATAAGCTTTATCAAAAAGGAAAGTTTTAAGCCTGGCCTTAAAAGTAAACAGAGTGTCTGCCTCACGGACTAAAGCTGGGACCTTGTTCCACAGGAGAGGAGCCTGATAACTTTTTACCTTTTCTTTTAACTGTGTGTGTGCATGGGAGACGGGTTGGGGGGAGGGGGGTATAACTGTGACCATGCTTTTAAATCTGTGGGGGAGGGAAGGGAAGGTGGTTTTATGTGGGGTCATTTTAATCTGTAAAGCACTTTGTGATGCAACTTCTTGTATGAAAAGCGCTTCATAAATAAAGTTTGATTTGATTTGATTTGAAAAGATCTGCCTCCCATTCTACTTTTAGAAATCCTAGGAACTACAAGTAAACCTGCAGTCTGAGAGCAAAGTGCCCTGTTAGGAACATATGGAACAATTAGATCTCTGATGTATGATGGAGCTGATTATTAAGGGCTTTGTATGTAAGAAGAAGGATCTTAGATTCTATTCTGGATTTAACAGGGAGCCAATGAAGGGAAGCTAAAACAGGAGAAATGTGCTCTCTCTTTTTAATATTCATCAGAACTCTTGCTGGCACATTTTGGATCAACTGAAGGCTTTTAATGGCATTTTGTTGACTTCCTGATAGTAAAGAATTACAGTAGTCCAGCCTTGAGGTAACAAATGCATGGACTAGTTTCTCAGCATCACTCCTGGACAGGATGTTTCTAATTTTAGCAATATTCCGGAGGTGAAAGAAAGAAATCCTAGAAACCTGTTTAATATGGGATTTAAATGTCAAGTCTTGGTCAAAAATAACGCCGAGGTTCTTTACGTTATTACTGGGGGCCAATTTAATGCCATCCAGATGAAGGGATTGACTAATCAGTTTCTGTTCAAGAACTTCTGGTCCAAAGACACCAACTTCTGCCTTGTCAGAATTTAAAAGCAAAAAGTTTAGGGTCATCCATGTTTTTATGTCTTCCAGACATGCCTGTAATCTACCTAACTGACTGGGTTCATCAGCATTTATGGATAAATATAGTTGTGTATCATCTGCATAGCTGTGGAAATGTATCCCATGCTGTCTAATGATTCTACCAATTGGGAGCATATATATGGTGAAAAAAATTGGTCCAAGCACAGAACCCTGTGGAACTCCACAAGTAACCCTTGAGAGTGAAGAAGATTTATCATTTAGATGAACAAACTGGAATCTGTCAGACAAATATGATTTAAACCAGCCTAGTGCTGTTCCTTTGATCCCTGCAACATGTTCAAGCCTTTCTAAGAGAATATTATGATCGACTGTGTCAAAAGCAGCACTGAGATCTAGCAAAACCAGAACAGACACAAGTCCATTATCTGAGGCCATGAGAATATCATTAGTAACCTTCACCAGTGCTGTTTCAGTGCTATGATGAGCTCCAAAACCTGACTGAAACTCTTCAAACAGCTCGTTACTTTTTAGATGCTCACAGACTTGATTAGCAACTATTTTCTCAAGGACTTTGGATAAGAAAGGAAGGTTAGATATAGGTCTGTAATTCACTAAGTCATCTTGATCAAGGGAAGGTTTCTTGAGTAAAGGTTTAATTACAGCTATTTTAAATTCCTGTGGTACGTATCCGTTTACTAAGGATAGATTCATCATATCCAAAATGGGGCCAGGAACCAAATGGAACACTTCTTTAAATAATTTGGTTGGAATTGGGTCCAACATACAAGTTGAAGGTTTAGATGAGGCTAATATTTTTTATAATTCCAAAAGCTCGACTGAATCAAAACAGTCTAAGCACAAATGAGGTTCTACAGTTCTTTCCGATGCTGCCTCATTTACTGAGGAAGAAGTAATCATGTTTGGGAGGATGCCAATGATTTTATTTTTAACAGAATTAATTTTATTTATGAAGAATCCCATAAAATCATCACTGCTAAGAGCTGGGGGAATAGTTGGCTCAACAGAGCTATGACTCTGTGTAAGTTTGGCAACTGTACTAAAAAGAAACCTAGGATTGTTTTTATTCGCCTCTATTAATGATGAAAAATATGCTGTTCTAGCTTGTCGAAGGGTCTTTTTATACAGCAGTAGACTGTTATTCCAGGTTAAATAGGAATCCTCTAGGCGTGTAGAGCGCCATTTTCTCTCCAACTTCCTAGTATTCTGCTTTAAAGTATGCAACTCTGCTTTAAACCAAGGAGTCAGCCTCCTATGGCTAGCCACTTTCTTTTTTAAGGGGGCTACACTATCTAATGCCAAACGCAATGAGGACGTAACGCTGTGAACCAGACCATCAATTTCTGAAGGGTTAGAGATAGAATTGCTGCCATCCACTGTGTTACCCTGAGACACTAAGGAAAGTAAGAATGGAACAGATTCTTTAAAAATTGTTACAACATTGTCTGATAAAGCTCTACTATAATTAAATTTTCTTTCAGATTTAAGATGGTCAGTTAAAGTAAATTCAAAAGTTATCAAGAAGTGGTCAGACAGGACCGGGTTATGTGGGTGGACTGTTATTTCCTCACACTCAATATCGTATGTCAGTACAAGGTCCAAAGTGTGTTTACCTGAGTGAGTCGAGCCCTGTACTTTTTGAGTAAAGCCAATTGAGTCTAAAATAGCATGAAAGGCTGCATTTAGTAGGCTATCACTTTCAGTATCCACATGAATATTGAAGTCCCCCACTATAATGACCCTATCAGTATTTAATACTAAATCAGATAAAAAATGTGAGATCTGATCCAAGAATTGAGAGTAAGGGCCTGGTGGACGAAACAAAATCACAAACAAAAATGGTCTTAATGTTTTGCAACTTGGATGAGGAAAATTAAGGGTTAGATGTTCAAAAGAACTGTAGCTATCAATTGGTCTGGGACTAATTAGTAAATCAGAACGAAAAATGGTTGCAACTCCTCCTCCTCGCCCAGTATTTGTAGGAATGTGAAAATTTAAATGACTGGAAGGAGTTGACTCATTTATACTGACATAATCCTCCTGCTGCAACCAGGTTTCTGTGAACAAAGCAAATCAATGTGATTATCACCAATCAAGTCATTTACTAACAATGTTTTTGAGGAGAGAACTTATGTTTAATAAACCACATTTAATAGATTTATTTTTCTGTTCAGTCAAAGTCGTATTTATCTGTATGAGATTTCCATAATTTGTTTTTGTTGGCTAAACTTTTAATCCATTTAATTTTGGCCGTCGGCAAGACACTGTTTCTATAGGGTAATGGGTAGGTAACAGTACAGAAGCAGCAGAGAGGTGGGTTAAACTACGACTCTGCTTCCTGGTCTGGACCCTGGGTTGTCAGTGTTTTGTACCTTCCTGTCTCTCTTGACATTGTACCAGAGTTGAATGACATATATGGTCTATCCTATAACCTTTAAGGTTTGTCCAGTACACTAAACTGAGCTGGTCCCTTCTGGGATCTAGAGGCATCTCCCCCATCTCAACTTGGATGGCTGCCATTGGGGTTGTTCTCATAGCTCCACAACATAACCTTAAAGCTCTATTCTATATTATGTCCAACTTATTTAAGACAGTCTTAGCAGCAGACCCATATACAACACATCCATAATCAAAAACCGACCTAATCAGTCCAACATATGTTGTTCTCATAGCACTCCTATTTGCACCCCATTCCACCCCACGCAAACATCTCATTACATTCAATACCTTTTAACACTTCTCTACCCACGTTAATCTTTTATCAAACCACATCCCAAGATACTTAAAGCACTCTACTCTTTCCAATTCCTTACCTGATATTCAGATCTTTGACTTATTTTTTTCCTAGTAAAGAAAATCATCTTAGTTTTTTCAACAGTTATCCTGAATCCCCATTCAATTGCCCATTTATGTACCATATCCACTGCTTGTTGCATCTTACTTGTAACATGCTGGACATTCCTCCCCCTTTTCCACATTGCTCCATCATTTGCAAATAAAGCCACACCAATAGACCTTTCAACATTGTTAAATATGTCATTTATCATTAATGAAAATAGTAATGGACTAATAATACTTCCCTGATGAGTCCCATTGTCTACCTCATATTCTTCACTCAATACCCCATTTATTTTGACTTTAATTCTTCTTCCTGTTAAAAATGACTTTAACCACGCAAACGTTCTCCCCTTTACTCCCGACTGATATACAGTGGCTTGCAAAAGTATTCGGCCCCCTTGAACTTTTCCACATTTTGTCACATTACAGCCACAAACATGAATCAATTTTATTGGAATTCCAGGTGAAAGACCAATACAAAGTGGTGAACACGTGAGAAGTGGAACGAAAATCATACATGATTTCAAACATTTTTTACAAATAAATAACTGAAAAGTGGGGTGTGCGTAATTATTCAGCCCCCTGAGTCAATACTTTGCAGAACCACCTTTTGCTGCACTTCCAGCTGCCAGTCTTTTAGGGTATGTCTCTACCAGCTTTGCACATCTACAGACTGAAATTCTTGCCCATTCTTCTTTGCAAAACAGCTCCAGCTCAGTCAGATTAGATGGACAGCGTTTGTGAACAGCAGTTTTCAGATCTTGCCACAGATTCTCGATTGGATTTAGATCTGGACTTTGACTGGGCCATTCTAACACATGGATATGTTTTGTTTTAAACCATTCCATTGTTGCCCTGGCTTTATGTTTAGGGTCGTTGTCCTGCTGGAAGGTGAACCTCCGCCCCAGTCTCAAGTCTTTTGCAGACTCCAAGAGGTTTTCTTCCAAGATTGCCCTGTATTTGGCTCCATCCATCTTCCCATCAACTCTGACCAGCTTCCCTGTCCCTGCTGAAGAGAAGCACCCCCAGAGCATGATGCTGCCACCACCATATTTGACAGTGGGGATGGTGTGTTCAGAGTGATGTGCAGTGTTAGTTTTGCATTTTGGTCTCATCTGACCAGAGCACCTTCTTCCACATGTTTGCTGTGTCCCCCACATGGCTTGTGGCAAACTGCAAACGGGACTTCTCATGGTTTTCTTTTAACAATACCTTTCTTCTTGCCACTCTTCCATAAAGGCCAACTTTGTGCAGTGCACCACTAATAGTTGTCCTATGGACAGATTCCCCCACCTGAGCTGTAGATCTCTGCAGCTCGTCCAGAGTCACCATGGGCCTCTTGGCTGCATTTCTGATCAGCGCTCTCCTTGTTCGGCCTGTGAGTTTAGGTGGACGGCCTTGTCTTGGTAGGTTTACAGTTGTGCCATACTCCTTCCATTTCTGAATGATCGCTTGAACAGCGCTCCGTGGGATGTTCAAGGCTTGGGAAATCTTTTTGTAGCCTAAGCCTGCTTTAAATTTCTCAATAACTTTATCCCTGACCTGTCTGGTGTGTTCTTTGGACTTCATGGTGTTGTTGCTCCCAACATTCTCTTAGACAACCTCTGAGGCCGTCACAGGGCAGCTGTATTTGTACTGACATTAGATTACACACAGGTGCCTCTATTTAGTCATTAGCACTCATCAGGCAATGTCTATGGGCAACTGACTGCACTCAGACCAAAGGGGCTGAATAATTATGCACACCCCACTTTTCAGTTATTTATTAGTAAAAAGTGTTTGGAATCATGTATGATATTCGTTCCACTTCTCACGTGTACACCACTTTGTTTTGGTCTTTCACCTGGAATTCCAATAAAATTGATTCATGTTTCTGGCTGTAATGTGACAAAATGTGGAAAAGTTCTAGGGGGCCGAATACTTTTGCAAGCCACTGTAATTTAATACGAAGCCCCTCCTTCCACATCACATCATATGCTTTTTCTATATCAAAGAATATAGCTAACACAGTTTCTTTATTTACCTGAGCCTTTCTTATATCATCTTCAAGCAACACAGTTGGGTCCGGTCCCCCTACCTTTCCTAAAACCATTCTGGTAATTCTTCAACACACCTCTAGTTTCTAGTAAGAATACCAATCTATCTTTTACCATTCTTTCCATGGTTTTGCCCAACTAGGATGTAAGAACAGTAGGTCTATAACTACTAGGCAATTTAGCATCTTTACCAGGCTTTCTAAAAGGAATAATAATTGATTCCTTCCAAGCACATGGAATTATCCCTTCCACCCATATTTTGTTAAAAAGAATCAATATAACTTCCTTACCTTTATCAGTAAGATTTTCTAGCATAACAAATCTTGTCCTGTCCTGGTGTAGATTTACCCACTTTCGTCAAAGCACAATCTAATTCCTTCATTGTAAACATTACATCCATCACTCCACCTCCCTCAATATTGTTACCCAACTCTGCTCCATATCTTAGTAAAGTAACTTCCCTTCCTTCCCTTTCTTCCTGATCTAAATTTTCTTCACTATGTACCTTTACTAATGTTTTTGCTATAACTTCAGCTTTGTATCTACTATTAGTTATAATCCTATTATCATCCATCATCACAGGATATTCATATTCTCTCCCATTACCCCTCATTTTCTTTATCATACCCCACACTAGTTGTATTGGCGTGGTTCTACCAATAGACTCACAAAACCTTCTCCAGTAAACTTTCTTAGCGTTCCTTAATGTTTGTCTCACAATTGCTTGCGATCTCTTGTATTCAATCAAACTTTGAAAACTGTGAGTCCTTTTTAACATTCTAAATCCTCTATTCCTATTATTTATACTCTTGCTACATTCCTTAGACCACCATGGTACAATTCTATTGACATTTTTAGTTTTAGTTTTTGGAATACCTGCTTCCGCTGCATCTACCAGGGTGCTCCTGATTTCCCTACATAAATTCTCAGTATTTTGTTCCTTATTTACACCAACAGTCTGTATTCACTAACTTCTCTCAACTTTATCCAGTCAGCTTTTTCTAACACCCACCTACGTTCCCTCATTACATGCTCTCTTACCAGCTCCACTCCTACATTAATAGCAATTGGAAAATGGTCACTGCCTATGGCACTTTCCCTCAATATCTCCCAGTTGCACTTGTCAGCTACTGCCTCTGTAGCTAAGGTCAGCTCTATAGCTGATTCATACCCCCTTGCTACATCTATCCTCTTACCTGATCCATCATTCAAGCATATTAACCCCTTCTCACCTAAATATTCCTCAATCACAGTTCCATTTGAATCATCCCTATCCCCCCAAAAGAGTACTGTGCGCATTAAAATCACCACACCAAATACCTTTCCCGTTTAAGTTCTCCCACATTTCATCCAGATATTCAACTACTAATTGTTTGCATGGAATGTAAAAATTTATGATTCTCATACTACCCCTATTTGTCCATATTTCTATTCCAATATATTCCAAATCCCTACCCTTCTTAACCTCTCTAAACTGAATCCCTCTTTTAAAAAATGTAGCACCATTTCCCTCCACTCTATCCCTTCTAACACTTATGTATCCCTTTATAACAAAATCTAATGACTGTTTAAGCCAAGTCTCCTGAATGCAAATTACATCTGGCTTTATCTCTAAATGGTTAATAAAACCTTTTAATTCTTGCCCATTTGCTATAAGACTTCTTGCATTCCACTGTAAAATCAAGAAGTTGTTAATATTGGATCACTTGTTTCACCCTGTATGAGGTTAGCTTGTATCTTTTCACACGATAGATTCTCCATATTCAAGAATCTTGCAGCAGCTTTGACAATGATTTTTATTTTCTCAGTTTTCGTTTTAGCTTGATCAGCGCAATTGACCACATATGGTATTAACAGAATCAGCTTCTCTGAATTTATCACATCCTCCTTAGATCTTCTGCTGTCATCTTCATTATCTTGTGTTACCGGCATCTCATGTGTCTCTTTCCTTTCCTCATTGACAACATTTACGGCTTCAGCATATGTGATGTTTTGTGTAGTCCGTACCTGCTGCACCACAACTGCCTTTTTACTTACAGCACAACTCCCATACACAGCCGCATGATCCCCACCACAGTTACAACATTTCCTCTCAACCCCCTCTCCACATTCCCCATATTCATGCTCTCCTCCACATTTCCCATACCTTAATTTCCCTTTGCAAACTTTGGCTATGTGGCCATACCTTTGACATCTATAGCATCGAATTGGGGGAGGGATATACTCCCGCACCCTGAAGCTCAAATAACCCACCATTACTTTATCTGGCAACACTTCATCCATGAATTCCAAAAGTACAGAGGTGCTATCCACTTTTTCACCATTACGCTTTGCTTGCAATCTTTTTATATCCACTACTGCTCCTCCCCTAATATTCTTTTTAAGATCATCCAATTTTTCCCCAATCGGTACACCTGATATCACTCCTATTGCTCTTATACCTCCAAAGATTCACACTTCACTCACTTCTTTCTTACACACCAATGGTATTTTCATAGCCTTGTCTCTTTGCTCAATATCCTTGCATTTAATTAGTAGTCTGCCATCTCTTAACACCTTTGCCATAACTATGTCACCTACTGCTTTTTTCAATCCATTAGTCAAAGAAAACAAACCAATTTCGCCTATGTCATGCCCCTCTTTAAATTTAACAACTACTTTCAAATCCTCTTCCTGACTTACCTTCCTACGCACATCTCTTACTGCATCAGGTACTTCATCAATATTCCCTCTTCGACGATCCCTTCCCCACTCCCTCAAACCTGGATTTCCTTGATCCTCCTCTCCCTCTACCCTGTCCATAACCTTGACTGTTCCCATTCTCTAAACCTCTTAACCACTCCTCATTCCCCTCATCCTCCTCCATCATTCTATTCAGACCCAGTCACAAATCAGATTATGCCAAACCGCCAGACAAACTTTAATAAAGAAAGTATCTCTCATAGATTCAAACAAACTGTCACTCCACTTCCAGCTCCTAGCGGTTCCCTCCACGATGCACCAAACACCCAGAACCCCGACTCCTCCTCCCTGTCACTTCTCACAACTCCTCAGTTTAAGCAGTCCTCTGTCTATCACTACTCGTTGGTCCGTCGTCATTCTTCCCTCTCTGGTTCCTGTTTTCCCCAACGCTGCATTTTTTGGTCCTCTTGAGTTTTTGTAAGTTCATGTTCCTTTGTTTTTTTTGTAATTAAATCGCTCTTATTTTATTTGGGTCTTTTAATACTGCTGTATATATGATGATGTATATATATATATATATATATATATATATATATATATATATATATATATATATATATATATATATATATATATATATATATATATATATATATGTATATATATATATGTATGTATATATATATATAAATAAGGGCTGTCAAACGATTAAAATTTTAATCTAATTAATCACAGGGTAGCTGTAAATTAATCACGATTAATTAACATTCCCAAATATGACCGAAAAAGTACCATTTTTGGTGTAAATAAAGGACGAAACGGGAAGCTGTTGCTCTTTTTCTAAGGAAATACAGGAGAGATGCATGGAACTTTTGTTTTGAATTCCACAATCACATTTACACGTGGAGCTTTTTACCTATTAATCTTTTAGCCAGTTGCTAAGGCAAACTAACTGGTTTATCTTTTCTGAATGTAAAGCTGACAGTTTCTTATTCAATTTTGGACAACCCTGAGCATCCTCTTCATGGGACTATCCTACAACAACGGTGTGTTTGGTCAGAGGCTTCTTCAGTTTTGCTGCGACACAGACTGCTACATGAGATCATTCCTGCTTACAGCCATCACGATCTACAATAGCTCCTTGAAAAATTAATACATAACACTTAATTTCTCTCTGGGAGGAATTAAGTATTTTTTAATTGAAATTTTCTGACTTATAGAGGGATTATTTGTTTATCAATACCGAACCTTTACATTACTCCCTGGCTCCCACTGTTATTATTTGCAGTTATCACACAGTTGTCATGCTGTTTACGTGACAAGCGAGCACTGAAAGCAGCGCGGGTTTAATTGTGGGGTAAACAGGGCAGGTCATTCAATTGTGGGGTAAACAGGGCAGGTCATTCTATGCATGAAATAATTGCGCTAAAAAAATTAATGGCATTAATTCCATAAATTAATCGACCCGCATTAATGCATTAATTTTGACAGCCCTAATATAAATACACACACACACACACACACACACACACACACACACACACACACACACACACACACACACACACACACAACCACCCACCCACCCACACACACACACACACACACAAACAGATCAACTGAAAAATAAAGCTTCTCTGTTCTAGAGTCAAACATTTCATGAACCTAAATTTCAAATCCTGTTCGTCTGCTTTCACAAAAGATGTGTGGTGTGCAAATTCTCCACTTTCACTCCAGTCTTACAAGTAGGGGTGTGCCAACTTGGGTGGCTCACGATTTGATTCAATTACAATTCTTTCATTAAATGATTTTTTAAATATTAATCGTTTCTTCCCAATTTATTTATTTTTTTTACACTGTAGGGTATTTTTCTTAATCCCTTCCATGGCTACTTTCTACATCAGTTTCCATTAATTGGAGTATCCAAACACATTTATGTCCTGTCTTTTATTTGTGAAACCACAAATAAAACCAACACATGTCCAAAATATGTTTCATAACCATACCATTGTCATATTTATATTTTTACATGAAAGCTAAAGAAAATGTTTGTTGGCACTTATTTAGAGTGAGCGTATTTTTCATTTTCATAAAAGATGACACTTGGTCCAATCCTGAAACACTTCCGTCATATTCTATTTACTTAAAGAAAACCTTACGATTTTAACAAATTGAAAGTGTTCCTGCTCTATATATGTGGTTTGAAAGAATAATTAAATAAACTTCAGATCGGTTTTTACAAGTCAGTCATTACAGAAATTACTTACAAATCTCTGGAAATAGAAAGAAAAGGAATAATTACGAATCGACTGTATTAGAAAATTAACCTGTAACAATAATAGCTCACTTTCTAAGTCATACAGGACAAAAATTACAATTTTAATTTAATTCTCAGTTATATTCTGAGAAAATAAGTTTTATTTTCTATTCAAAGTAATAGAAAATAAAAAGCAGCAGTCTTGCAAAGACCCTTAAAACAAAGTGTATGCTCCAGTCATTAGTTTTTAACTGATAATTTAATAAATGAACTCTGACCTTTCTCAGCCTTTTCACAGTTTTTGCGTCAGTGTGACCAGCAGGATCTTTGGCTCCTGTCAGACACAGAAACAATTCTGCCAACTATGAGCGCAGTACACTCCGCCACACATTTCTTGTGAGTGGAAAGGTATGAAAGAAACTTGATTTGCGTTTCGTCCATAAAGCTACACTTGAACTGACGTCTTGTAAACAATTTCAATTCAATTCAATTCAGTTTATTTATATAGCGCCAATTCACAACAGATGTCATCTCAAGGCACTTAACAAGAAGTCATTTCAATACAATTATACAAACATTCCAATCAGTTAAAAAGTTTCCTATTTAAGGAATCCCAGCAGATTGCGTCAGTCATTGGCGTGAGGTTGGGCAGATTTCCAACCACAGCAATCCTTCAGCAATCCCTCATACTGAGCAAGCATGTAGCGACAGTGGAGAGGAAAAACTCCCCTTTAACAGGAAGAAACCTCTAACAGAACCAGGCTCAGTGGGAGCGGCCATCTGCCACGACCGTCTGGGGGTTTGAGAAGACAGAGCAGAACACAGAAGGAACAGAAGATCCGATATAAGAGAACTTTCTATGTTACAGAAAGTAAAAAGTTGATAACAGGACACAGTGGATGTTCAGTTACTGAGAGGATCATCCCAGTCGATGACCCCCGTCCAACAGGGCATTGCAGCCAAGCAGGATACCAGACCAGGTGTATCTTCGATGGGGAGAAAAACACTGAGAGAAAACAAAGTTAACAGTCGAAATAACAGAATGTACTGTAATACAACTGGAGAGTCGTAGGAGAAAAGGAAGTAGCAGAGTGAAGAAAATTGGTAAGTCTGTCCTCCAGCAGTCTAAGCCTATAGCAGCATAACTACAGAGATAGCTCAGGATGACCTAAGCCACTCTAACTATAAGCTTTATCAAAAAGGAAAGTTTTAAGCCTGGCCTTAAAAGTAAACAGAGTGTCTGCCTCACGGACTAAAGCTGGGAGCTGGTTCCACAGGAGAGGAGCCTGATAACTAAAAGATCTGCCTCCCATTCTACTTTTAGAGATCCTAGGAACTACAAGTAAACCTGCAGTCTGAGAGCGAAGTGCTCTTTTAGGAACATATGGAACAATTAGATCTCTGATGTATGATGGAGCTTGATTATTAAGGGCTTTGTATGTAAGAAGAAGGATCTTAAATTCTATTCTGGATTTAACAGGGAGCCAATGAAGGGAAGCTAAAACAGGAGAAATGTGATCTCTCTTTTTAATATTCATCAGAACTCTTGCTGCCGCATTTTGGATCAACTGAAGGCTTTTAATGGCATTTTGTGGACTTCCTGATAGTAAAGAATTACAGTAGTCCAGCCTTGAGGTAACAAATGCATGGACTAGTTTTTCAGCATCACTCCTGGACAGGATGTTTCTAATTTTAGCAATATTCCGGAGGTGAAAGAAAGAAATCCTAGAAACCTGTTTAATATGGGATTTAAATGTCAAGTCTTGGTCAAAAATAACGCCGAGGTTCTTTACGTTATTACTGGGGGACAATTTAATGCCATCCAGATGAAGTGATTGACTAATCAGTTTCTGTTTAAGAACTTCTGGTCCAAAGACAGCAACTTCTGTCTTGTCAGAATTTAAAAGCAAAAAGTTTAGGGTCATCCATGCTTTTATGTCTTCCAGACATGCCTGTAATCTACCTAACTGACTGGGTTCATCAGGATTTATGGATAAATATAGTTGTGTATCATCTGCATAGCTGTGGAAATTTATCCCATGCTGTCTAATGATTCTACCAATTGGAAGCATATATATGGTGAAAAGAATTGGTCCAAGGACAGAACCCTGTGGAACTCCACAAGTAACCCTTGAGAGTGAAGATGATTTATCATTTAGATGAACAAACTGGAATCTATCAGACAAATATGATTTAAACCAGCCTAGTGCTGTTCCTTTGATCCCTGCAACATGTTCAAGCCTTTCTAAGAGAATATTATGATCGACTGTGTCAAAAGCAGCACTGAGATCTAACAAAACCAGAACAGACACAAGTCCATTATCTGAGGCCATGAGAATATCATTAGTAACCTTCACCAGTGCTGTTTCAGTGCTATGATGAGCTCTAAAACCTGACTGAAACTCTTCAAACAGCTCGTTACTGTTTAGATGTTCACAGACTTGATTAGCAACTATTTTCTCAAGGACTTTGGATAAGAAAGGAAGGTTAGATATAGGTCTGTAATTCACTAAGTCATCTTGATCAAGGGAAGGTTTCTTGAGTAAAGGTTTAATTACAGCTATTTTAAATTCCTGTGGTACGTATCCGTTTACTAAGGATAGATTCATCATATCCAAAATGGGGCCAGGAACCAAATGGAACACTTCTTTAAATAATTTGGTTGAGATTGGGTCCAAAATACAAGTTGAAGATTTAGATGAGGCTAATATTTTTGATAATTTTGAAAGCTCGACTGAATCAAAACAGCCTAAGCAATACTGAGGTTCTACAGTTCTTTCCGATACTGACTCATTTACTGAGGAAGAAGTAATCATGTTTGGGAGGGTGCCAATGATTTTATTTTTAATAAAATTTATTTTATTTATGAAGAATCTCATAAAATCATCACTGCTAAGAGCCGGGGGAATAGTTTGCTCAACAGAGCTATGACTCTGTGTAAGTTTGGCAACTGTACTAAAAAGAAACCTAGGATTGTTTTTATTCGCCTCTATTAATGATGAAAAATATGCTGTTCTAGCTTGTCGAAGGGTCTTTTTATACAGCAGTAGACTGTTATTCCAGGTTAAATAGGAATCCTCTAGATGTGTAAAGCGCCATTTTCTCTCCAACTTCCTAGTATTCTGCTTTAAAGTACGCAACTCTGCGTTAAACCAAGGAGTCAGCCTCCTATGGCTAGCCACTTTCTTTTTTAATGGGGCTACACTATCTAATGCCAAACGCAATGAGGACGTAACGCTGTGAACCAGACCATCAATTTCTGAAGGGTTAGAGATAGAATTGCTGCCATCCACTGTGTTACTCTGAGACACTGAGGAAAGTAAGAATGGTACAGATTCTTTAAAAATTGTTATAGCATTGTCTGATAAAGTTCTACTATAATGAAATTTTCTTTCAGATTTAAGATGGTCAGTTAAAGTAAATTCAAAAGTTATCAAGAAGTGGTCAGACAGGACCAGGTTATGTGGGTGGACTGTTATTTAAACAACAGATGCTGTCCTCCCGCTGCAGGTTGGGGAGGACAGAGACGGAGAGCATGTGAAAAGAGGACATGTCCAGTGAAAAAAGGCTGCTAAAACAATACTCAACAATAAATGCTCTCTTTGCACAACCAATGTGCAAAATATTTGCTGCAGTTTGTACATTCTTTTCTGCATGGCTGAAAGACTATGAGCAGCCATACCATGCTAACCACGACTCCACTGTGCTGCTCATTCTCACTTTCAGATATACTTTATTTATCCCCAGGGAAAATGTGCTTTGTGCTTTAATACATGGATGTGCTGACTGCTGAAGGAGAACCAGCTGCTCTGTCTCTCTCCAGATCCGTTCACTTTATTTTCTTTTCTGTTTGCTTTTCTTGTTTTCTTTTCTTTTGTTTTGTTTTCTTAACCTTTTCTTAGTTACTTTATCTACCCAGCCCCTGGAGTTACTGTATTGGACCGGATCTCTTCTTGGATTACTTTTCTATGGACTTATCAACATGGCTTTTTGCTCAGCTGAGGTTTTTGAAAAACTGCTCCACAGAATTGAGGGCATTGAAACAAAGCTACGTCGTCTGGAAAACACAGAGAAAACACAGGTCAACGCAACTCCATCAGCAAACAGACGTCTTAATGGCAGAACTCCGAACTCTAATCAAGACTGGCCAGCATTAAAACGCACGGAATCATCAACCCCAGCCTGTTCTCCGAGGAAGAAAAAACAAAAGAAACTCCAGCACAGAGAAAGCTCTGAACCCAGACCTGCCGCTTCTGCTAAAAGAAAACAAAAGAGGTTTCAGCCAAAAACAAGAGATATTTCTCCACCTGGAATCCCGCTGAAAAACAGATTCGCAGCCTTGAGTTCCCCGAAAGATGACGCAGCACCCGGGACCAGTCAAAGCCACCAGGAGAAACCCAGCCGCATCAAACGGACACATAACAAAGTAAGAGCCCCCCCAGCAAATATTGTTATCTTACAAGATGGATCAATTAATGGAATTGAGGCTTTTTGTAGCAAGAACACCAAAGTTTATAGCTGCTACAAAAATACAGTGAGAGAAATATCAGAAAAAATGCAGAACATCTTGGACCAACATCCTACTTTGGAAAAACTCGTCATTCACGCTGGATCAGCAGAATATCCCGATGAGACAATCAGAGATTCTGAAGAGAGACTTTTCTGATCTCCTACAGAGACTTGATGGACGTGACGTAAACATCCTCATCAGCGGACCAGTCCCTGAAGGGAATGATGAAAGATTTAGCAGACTCCGCATGCTCCATAAATGGTTGAAGAAACAATAAGCTGAGAAGTCGTTCACATTTATTAATAATTTCAAAGTATTTGGAATTGCTAATCATCTGTTCAAAGCAGGCCAACGTTATCTTAACAAGGCCGGAGTAAGGCTCCTAGCAGCAAACATTTTCTCTTATCAAAATCAGAAAGCAAAACACTTGCTCCCAAAAGCTGACCTTGAGGCGCCCATGGATATCAGAGAACAAAAACACCAAGTCATGATGACACCACAGGACCGAAAAGATAAACAACTATCAGATATTAAGTCTTCATCTTCCTGTGACTCAGCCACATCAAATGAGTCTCCATTTAGAAACTTTACAGACAGACTAAACGAGCATATCAAATTTGGGACACAATTAACACCTAAACTTAGACTACACCAAACGCCTGGGACTAGTGTCAATAAGCCTGGGAGCTTCCCCCCACTGATTATTACAGATATTTGATATTCGAGGGAACCGGGCAATAAATCCACCCCTACCGTCTCCCAGAATTCGCCCGACACCCCTGAGGCTATATCAGTGATTATCAGCAGCAGGAAACATAAACCGTTAACCACACGCTCTCATATTAAACAAAATCTCAAATTGATAACCTGTCAGAAGGTTCAGCTGCCCATCATCACAATACTTAAGTTAGCTTTATTAAACATTAGATCTCTATCCGGGAAGTCTTTTCTTATCAATGACTTCATCACTGAGCATAATTTACACGGCCTTTTTTTTATCAGAAACTTGGCTAGAGAAAAATAACAAAACAACTTCATTAATAGAATCTAGTCCTCCAAATTACAATTTCTTAAGCGAGAACAGAAAACACAGACGAGGTGGAGGTGTAGCCACCATCTTTCACAACTCAATGAACTTTAAAAAGGTAACTCTGGGCACGTTTGATTCTTTTGAATATCTAGCCACCCAGATAAATGAGCCTAACAAAGCGTTATTTCTAAGTTTATATAAACCACCAAAACTTAACTCTAACTTCTTTAATGATTTCAATGAGCTTCTTTCTGTAATATGTATCGACTATGACCAACTAATCATTGTGGGGGATTTTAACATCCATACCGACAACCCCCAAGATAGACAAGCAAAAACATTAAATGATACTCTCCACAACTTCGGCCTGACCCAGCATGTCAAACAACCAACACACAATCAAGGACACACTCTGGACTTAATTATCAGCAAAGGTTTAAATATTTCCAACATCTCGCTAATTAATATTGCATTATCTGACCATTTCTGTATTTTCTTTGAAAGTACCATCTCTGCTAAATTATCCAGCCACAGTAAGACCACTATAAAAAAGCATTTTCTAGGGGGCAGTTCAGTAGAAACCTTTAAACGTATTTATCCTTCCACCACATCCCCCTCATCTCCCAACTCAAACTAAGTAAATAAGCTGGTAGATAATTTCCTTGCGAAAATCTCAGACATCATGGATTCCATTGCTCCAACTAAAGTGAAAGTAGTCTCAGGTAGAAAGAAGTCTCTGTGGACAAGTAATCCACTGGTACGTAGTGAAAAAAGAGAGTGTCGACGAGCCGAGAGAAAATGGCGGAAAACTCGACTCCAGGTTCACTGTGAGATCTACAAAGAGAGACTGAATAGATATCAGCTAACTATAAAAGATGCTAGGGAATCGTTCTTTTCTGAAATCATCAACAGAAACATTAATAATGCACGGACTCTATTTGCAACAGTGGAAAGACTAACTAATCCTTTAGTGACAGTAGCCCCTGAACTAAACTCTACCAGGGCCTGCAATGAATTTGCCAGCTTTTTCACTGAAAAGATTCTAACAATTAGACGGTCAATCTGTACCTCAATATCAAACCCACAACCAGCGCCATCCCCAATCAACAACAATGTAGAGAAAATGTCTGAATTCCACGAATTAAACCAGAACAGCCTTGAAAAAATCATTATCCAATTAAGCTCCTCCTCCAACTGTCTTGATATCCTACCCACAGCTTTTCTAAAGAAAGTTCTTCCTGTTATTGGGTCTAATCTTGTTCAAATAGTGAACTCATCCCTGGTATCAGGTGTCTTCCCCCAGGCTTTAAAAACAGCAGTTATTAAACCACTGCTAAAGAAGAAAAATCTGGACAACACGTTAAAGCGGAACTACAGGCCGATCTCTAATCTTCCATTCATCAGTAAGATTAGTGAAAAAGCTGTGTTTCAGCAGTTGAATAGCTTCCTAACAATGACAAACTGTTTCGATGTTTCTCAGTCTAGTTTCCGTGCTCACCACAGCACCGAGATTCCCCTCGTCAAAGTATTCAATGACATCCGCATAAATACAGACTGTGGTAGAACCACAGTGCTGGTTCTGTTGGACCTCAGTGCAGCATTTGACACTGTTGATCATGATATTTTATTGGAACGACTGGAGAGCTGGGTCGGACTCTCTGGTACAGTACTTGGCTGGTTCAAGTCTTACCTAAAGAACAGGGACTTGTATGTTTCAATAGGAAACTTTTCATCAGAACGAACAGAAATCACATGTGGGGTGCCCCAGGGCTCCATCCTGGGGCCCCTCTTATTTAATATCTACATGCTCCCACTAGGCAAGATTATAGCAACCAATAACATTAGCTACCATAACTACGCGGATGACACTCAGCTCTACATTACAATGTCATCAGTTGACTCAGAACCTATTCAAACCCTAAATCAATGCATTGACCAACTAAATGGATGGATGTGCCATAACTTTCTCCAGCTGAATAGAAACAAAACTGAAGTAATTATTTTTGGACCCAAGGAGGAACGATCAAGAGTCAGCACACAGCTTCAGTTAATACAGCTAGAAACTACTGATCAGGCACGAAACCTAGGTGTAGTAATGGACTCAGACCTGAACCTCCAGGGTCACATAAAGGCAATAACAAGGTCAGCCTTCTATCACCTGAAGAACATTTATAGGATTAAACGACTGATGTCGCAACAGGACCTAGAAAAACTCATCCATGTGTTTATCTTTAGTCGGATTGATTACTCTAACAGCATCTTCACAGGTCTGCCTAAAAAGTCAATCAGACAGCTGCAGCTGATCCAGAACGCTGCTGCTCGTGTTCCTCACTAGAACCAGGAAAGTAGAGCACATCACCCCAGTTCTAAAGGTCTTACACTGGCTCCCTGTAGCTCAGAGAATAGACTTCTAAATACTCCTATTAGTTTATAAATCATTACATGGCTTAGCACCAAAGTATGTTGAAGACCTGTTGTCATGGTACCAACCACCAAGACCACTCAGGTCCTCCAACTCTAGCCGACTAAACATCCCTAGACTCAGAACTAAACATGGAGAAGCAGCTTTCAGTTTCTATGCTCCCCTTATCTGGAACAGACTTCCTGACGAGTGTAGAGCTGCTGAAACTCTGAACTGCTTTAAATCGAGACAAAAAAACATCTGTTTAGAATTGCCTTCGAGTAAATGCTTGATGTCATATGTATGAAATGTGTTCATGGTCTCTTGCTTTTTTTATCTTTCTCTTGCTTTATTGTGTATCATGTGTAATGTGTGTTTCTTTTACTTTTTATTTCCAATGTTATATTCCATGTTTTTTGTGTTTGTTTTGTTTTTCAAATCACCATATCATGTAAAGCACCTTGAATAACCCTGCTGTTGAAAGTGTGCTATACAAATAAAATTTGCCTTGCCTTTGTTGTAGTGCTGAATGTGGTACAGTAAGCTAATCTTAAAGAATCAGATTAAGCCCGCCGCACACGAGAGCTATCTGCTCAGCAAAAAGTCATTCGAGGCCGTTTGCTCAGCAGATAGCTCACCGTGTGCGGTTAATTTTCGGTGAGTTTTCTGCCTCATGAGGCGCTGAGGTGAAAATCAAACAGGTTTGATATTTTTCGCCTCGTGTTTCTCAGTCCTGGTCCTCAGGGCCCTTTGTCCAGCATGGTTCAGATGTGTCTCTGCTCAAGCACACCTGATTCCAATGATTGCATTACCTCATCAGCCTGCCACCGATAGCTGCAGTTGCCGTCAGGTCCGTGGCAGCAGGGAAACCCTTAAAGCACGCGAGACAGAGGGCCCTGAAGACCCGAATCGAGAAGCACTGGTTTAGATCAAAGCATATTCACGATAGAATGGGCTAAACAAGGTTTGAATCCACAGTGGGACAAAAAAAGTATTTGACAGGCACCGATTGTGGAAGTTGTCCGAACTTAAAAAGACGAGAAGTCTGTAATTTTCATCGTAGCTACACTTCAACTGTGAGAAACAGAATGTAAAAAAAAAAAAATCCAGGAAATCACATTGAATGATTTTTAAAGAATTTATTTGTATAATGGTGTGGAAAATAAGTCTTTAGCAATTACAAACAAGCAAGAATTCTGGCCCTCACAGACCTGTTACTTCTTCTTCTATCCTCCACTCGTTACCTGTATTGAACTCATTATCTTTATAAAATACGCCTGTCCACACCTTCCGTTCATTGAAGTCAGGTCTGTGGCCAACCTCCATCATGGCCAAGACCAGAGATCTGTCCAAGGACACCAGGGACAAGACTGAGATGAGCCAATCTACAATAGACAAGCTGCTTGGTGAGAAGAGATCAACTGTTGGAGCAATTTTAGTAAATGGAATAAATACAAGATCACTGACAATCTCCTCTCAACCTGGGGCTCAATGCAAGAGCTCTCCTCATGGGGTACACATGATCTACAGAACGGTGAGGAAACAGCCCAGAACGCCACGGGGGGAACTGGTCAATGACCCGAAGAGAGCTGGGACCTCAGTAACAAAGGTTACTATTAGTAACACACTATGTCATCCAGAGGTTGTGCTACACATGTTTTTTGTCAGTCATTTTGACCAACAGGGGGAAAAAAAGTCAATCTATTTTAACCCATCACTGTATGTATGCATGATAGTATTTAAATACATATTCATTTTAAATAATATTCAATCCAAACAACCTTTACTGAGAACTACATATAAAAAATGTAATTAAATAATTGCACTTAAAATACGAATACCTTTAGTGGCCTGAACGCAGTCTCACATATTTCTCCTGCTCCGCATAGAACTGAAATGCTCACCCATTTGTGCGTCATCAGACAGCAGGATTGCTGCAGAGGTTTGTTATGAGGTTTTGTATTTTTGCCTCAGACAGATGACTTCTCATTGGGGTTTAGATGTTGTTCCGAACGCTGAATCCGCGCTCCGCTGCCACACTGGAGGCTGGAATTAAGCGCCACTTCACCCAAAGTTTTGAAAGGAAACATTTCTCCAACTAAAGCGATCAGAAGTTGAAAAGACTCTGAACAAACAATTTCCTGACCCGTAATCTTCCAGCATGACAATCCAGACCTCAATCCAATAGAGAATCTGTGGAGGGAGTTGAAAGTCCTTGTTGCCCAGCAACAGCCCCAAAACATGACAGCTCTAGAGAAGGTCTGCATGGAGGAATGGGCCAAAATAGCAGCTACAGTGTGTGAAAACCTGGTGAAGACCTACAGGAGACCTTTGACCTCTGTCATTGCCAACCAAGGTTACATTTTACAGGATTTAGGTGAACTTTTGTTGTTGACCAAATACTTATTTTCTGACCCATTATACAAAGAAATTCTTTGAAAATCATACAATGGGATTTCCTGGATGTTTTTTTAAATATTCTGTATCACATTTGAAGTGTAGCTAGTTGTCATCTTTTTAAGTGGGACAACTTGCACAATCGGTGGCTGCCAAATACTTTTTTGCCCCCCTGTTCATCCAATAAAAAATCTGTGGCAAGACTTGAAACTGATGTGTTCACAGATAGTCTGACTGAACTTGAAAAACTGAACCCAATTTTCCCTCCATCTGATCCGCTTTGTGTTGGACCATCACATAAAATCCCAAGAAAATTCAATAAGGTTTGTGGTTGAAGAATGTGAAAAAGTTTCAAGGGGTATAAAAACTTCAGCAAAGCACTGAACAATATTCTGACATAAACTTCACAGCGTTTGAAACAAACAAATCTAATTCTTTGGATTTTCTTTTAAAAACCGCAAAAATGCATCTTGTTTATTTACACCATGCATCGTTTTCTTTCCGTTTCACAGTAAGGAGCTGCTTTGTGTTGGTCTATCACAGAAAACCCCAGTAAAGTAAATTAATGTTTGTTGCTGCGACATGAGAAAAAGTGGAAAAGTTTCAGGAGTCGTAATACACTTGGAAGGCCCTGTTAATGTGTCAAAGGCAAAAACCATGTTACAAATGGCAGTTTTTTGAGATATGAATATATAAAAAGAAATTCTGGCCCAGCTTCTCATCCCTCTGGTTTCCTGCACAGTTTTGTTTTCCCAGAGTATCAACGAATGCCTTCAGAATACTTGAGATTTTCTTCCAGGTGCGTTTCCTCACAAACAAACAAGGCGATGCGCTTTCAGGACCTACTTGGCACAGTCTGCTCAGGCGATCTCATGTTTCCCCATATCTTCAGATGTTCTGCTACCCGATGCCACGATCGTATTTGTCTTGGACATTGTTCTTGCTTTGATCACAGATTGGGGTAATTACTCCAGGCCTTATCCTTCCCTCTGGAAACAATGAGTGGAACAGGAGAAGCAGGGTGCATTAGCATCAGCTGCAGAGGCCAAGAGTTTGTGGGAACGATGGTGAGAGGATAAATCTGCTGTGCGAATGCTGCCTTTCTGCACAGATGTTGAGTAATCAAATGTGTTCTAAAATCAGGGCAAAAATTAATTGTCTAAGCAGGTAGATTTCTGCATCCTCCTGAGTCAGCAGATCCTAAAATCTGGGCTGATTTCCCTTCAAGTGCATGCAGAAATGTTTGCGTAGCCTCTTCTGGGCAGAAAAAAAAGCTGTCCGCCTACCGTGATAACATTTTCCAATTAGGATTCTCGTCCAACAGCACGGTAACTTCCTGGAAGCACTTGGACCTCTATCTCCGGGAATTACACATCCGGTCGTGATGGAATCTCAGTGCGGTTTTCCAGAAATACGGTGCCAAAAATTCCCAAAATAATTATCTCCTTATCATCGTTAAAAAAACACAAAAAAACTTGAATGTTGTGAGATCTAATCCTTCCTGTGGTCTGCTGCAGCTCCTGGGAATGTGTCACTAAAAACACCAGTTTACTGTCCAATTAAATCGAACTGATTTATTGTTTTTTATTTTAGCTTTTACAACTTGGCCTTTCTGTTTTAGTTTCTACATTTCAGCCAACTGCCAAACAGAAAGAAAATATTGTACCACAAAGCTGATATGAATTATAAATCAGTGCTTTTTGTTGAAGTATTGCTTTTTTACATAAACAGGTAAAGAACATCTGAATGCATTTTCTCTTCTGTATTTTGTTATAATCTATACAGAGTTTGACATGTTATCAGATGATCATCAAAATGAACTCCTGTAACAGAACCACATCTCAAAGTTCACATCCTATCATCTTAAGCTTTTGTGAACATCCGGTTTCCTCTGAGTTTTGAACACATTACAACCACAAACCTTTATTGGGTTTTTATGCGATTGGCCAACACAAAGTGGATGGAAAATAATCTTTGGTTTTCAGAATGTTTACCTAATGAAGATCTGAAGAGTGCTGTGTGATTTGTATTCAACCGCCCTGGACCAGGTCTTTGTAGGTTGTTTGTCCAAAAAGACCTGGTTCAGGTTCAGGTCTATTACAGCTTTGCACTCCTAGAGAATTACACTTTTGCACATTCTTTGTTACCAAATAACTGAAGCACAGTCTGATGGAGACGGAGTGCATCTCTGATCATCACCTTTCAAGTTTTGCCGCAGATTCTTAATTGGATTCATGTCTGGACTTTGAGTAGGCTCTTCTAAAACATGAACATGTTTTGATCTAAACCATCATATTGTAGCTCTGGTTGCATGTTTAGGGTGGTTGTCCTACTGGAAGGTGAACCTCCACCCCTGTCTCAGGTCTTCTTCAGACTCTAACAGGTTCAGCCAATTCTCCATGTTTTCTTGTTGTGTCCCTTCAGTAGGCCTAATGGGCTTCTTCTCATTACTTTGCCATAAAGGCCAGATTTGTGGATTGCTTGACTAATATGCCCTTTTTCCACTAGCAACGTGGCTCGGCTCTACTCCCCACAGTTCAGGTGGTTTTCCATTACGATTGAGTAACAGCTCTAGTAGGCGGGGTCGCCGTTGCCCGGCGGCCTAAGAGTCTGACAGGTAGCACATCGTGATCTGTACGTTACACCAACATAACACCACACAACAACAGAGCACATGGAAGCTTGAAGATTCTGTTCAGTCTGTGGCTTTTTGTCAGACTCTGTCGTCGTTGTGAGTTTTTACAAACAGTGGGTCTGATTGTTATTGTAACTTACTGTAAGGGATATATCTGATATATGCAGTTTATGTAAGGGAGTCACTCTTGTGATGCAACCAGTAACTCTACCACCTAGCCAAAGAGTGACTGACAGTCTTCTGACCTCAGGGATGGCGCACTCAAGTCCTAGACTTGAGCCAAAATGAATGAACTTTTGACTTGACTTGAGCAGGACGCTGATGATTTGCACTTGGACTCGGCCTTGTAACATTAGGGCTTGAAATCGGATTCCAACATGTAAAATTGCTATTGTTGGAATTAGCATGTAGCCTATGGTAATGTTAGCTTGTTATATTAGGTCAGATATCCGGACAAATTTAATTACAACCTCCCAAAGTATTTGTGCACATGTCGATAGTTTGTTTTAAAATTAATTTCAAGCATGTTGTATGATTTTTGCACATGCTGGGTTGTCGTGTGATGTAGTGGTTAAGACGGGCGCCCCATGTTCAGAGGCCTCAGCCCTTGACCCGGGTTCTACTCCTGCCCTGGACCTTCGCAGAATGTCTCTCCCACTTTCTGTACTATCCACTTCAAATAAAGGCCACAAACCTCTTAAGAATTATTTTGCCCATGCTATGTTGTTAGCTTGGTGATAGCGTGGGGGTTATTGAGTACAATTTAAGAAAATAAAGTAAACCTTGTATGGCTGCTATTGTTCTACAATCTGAAAGACTTGACTTGGACTGGAAGATCATTTTTGGGACTTGGATTCGGCCTGTAGGACCTAGCTACTTGACTTGGACTCGACTTGGACTAATCCTATGTGAGTTGGACTTGCACTTGGACTCGAACACTGATGGTGCGTTTACATCGCACACTTTGTCTGCGCCAGGCAACGCTCCCAATGCATCTAGTTTGATGCATTTGCGTTGAGCAAAAAAGAGCGCGTGGGCGGGGCTTCCTCTGTTGCTGAGTTTGATAACTTACCCGACATCCCGATCTCTTCAGTGATCTTCATCCAAGCAAGTTCCTTTACATTCCTGTCTTTATACAAAAACGAGGACGGATCATACAATTCTCTGCGATTACAGACGGCTACAATGAGCTTGTCTTCCATTGTTAAAAATGTTTTTTTCCTGCTCCCGCTTCATTCAAGACACGTGTGGTGATGTCGCTACAGTGAGCCGCTCTGTTTGGTTGGGGCGCACTGCGTCAAGTGCGTCAAGTCCGTCAAGTCCGTCAAAAGTTCAGCTAGCTGAACTTCTGCATTGCTTGCGTTTGCTACGTTGCCGCTTGAAACGTAGGTAATGCTTGAAAAGTTGACGGAGCCAACGCACACAACGCGCCGTATAGACTCATTGCATGTAATCTTGCCGCAACTGACGCTGACGTTTGGGGCGGTGTGAACGCACCATAAGGACTAGAGACACAGGGACTTGACTACAACATTGACTGACGTCGTGTTTTCTGCCTGACTTGGCACGTTGGAACCCCAGCGAAGTAGATTCTAAAACAGGAGCTGGTATCAGGTTTTCATTACTAGTGGAAACCCCTTTGTCACGCTGCCCTATTCACTCCTCCTCATTGTTCTCACCTGTTTCTCAAATCATTCACACCTGATCCTACTCACCTCCTGCCATTAAAGCCCAGCACTTCTCTCCACTCAGCGCCGGATCATTACATTGTCTTCTATCTCCATGGTGTGTCGTCTTCCAGTCTCTTTGTTGCTGCCGTCGTCCTCATCACCATCATCACCTCCTCCACCTTTAATAAACATCCTGCACTTCCTCGAGACTCGCTGAGTAGGGCCTATTATTTGTCGTGTCAACGTGTTCTAGCTGAGCTGTGGATCTCTGCAGCTCCTCAACACTCTTTGACTTTTGGTTACATTTCTCTAATTAATGCTCTTCTTACGTGACCTGGTAGGTCATCAGGTGCTCCATCCTCTCTCCAGGTTCAGATGATGGATAGAACAGAGCTCTGGGAGATGTTCAAAGCTTGGGACGTTGTTCTAGATCCTAACTTCAACACAAACACAAAAGCTGCATTTATACTGAGATAATAAAATAAACAAAATAGCTATTTTTATTAATCATATGACTGTTGGTTACAGCGGATTTTATTTGTTGGTATCAGGGTAATAGGGGACGGAATACAGATGCACACCACACTTTTCTTCATTATTTCTTCCACTTCAGAGTTATGCATTACTCTGTGTTGGTATTTACCATAAACCTCTAATAGAATATCGTAAAATTTGAGGTTGTAACTTGACATAATGTGAAAACGTTGAGGAATTTTGAAATAATTTGTCTGTGAGATTGGCATTTTTGGACTGATGGGACGCCAAATAAAGTTTGCCAAAATGACTGTCAACACAGTAAATCTCTACCGGTAAAATTGGGAGCAGCATCATAGAACAAAGCCAGCCTCACTGTTCTTGTGCAACACTTGGAATCTATTTACAACAATCTCTTATTGGGGGAAAAAAAAATGCTACGAGCACAAAGAGGAAAATGAGCACACAGCAACAGTATCGGATGTGTATCCTGGGGGAGATTCTAGCGTTCTGATGGGCTATGTTCAGATGCCAACATGCGATGATCCACAGCGCGATGGTTTGCTCACAGTCTCCTGTAAGTAAACACCATCGTCTCGGCCTGAACACTCCAAATGCATTCAGGGTCCAAAATGAACCTTTTTACACGCAGATCAGTTTTATCTTCACTGGTTGTGTGAAGAAAAATAGGTTTGTTTATCTCAGCTCAAACTTTCATCTTGATTTTTTGATTCCTCCAGGTCTGGTTTCAATGTAATGTAAAATCGTGAAGCCTTGAAACGTTACAGATTATTAGTTTTTATGTTGCTTTTAAGTCTTTACGTAATACCTTCTCATAACTACCATCTTTCTATGACTCCTCCATGTGCTTCTTGGTCAGTTTTTCTGCTGATTTCATCCTGTTTTCTTTTCTTTTTATCTCTGTCCATCAAATAAAAAAAGTCCAGTCTAATCAACGACGGTTATCTCCCATTGTTCAGATAGAATATCGTCTGGTGGAAATAACATTGGGGCTGCTCTTGTCTTGTGTGCATGGTTGTTAGTCCTTTGTGCCAGCCAGGTTTATAGTTTTTTTTCTTCCCTGGATTGTCACTGCTCACTGCTAAAGAAAAACATCCCCACAGCCTTATACTGTCACCACCATGTTTCAACATGGATGCGGTGTTTCAAAGCTGGTGTACATATTTTAAAACTTTTAAAGTAACTTAAGAAATGCTTAAATTTGACTATCTGACCCAGTTCAATGATATAAAGTACATAATTTTTCACAATTTATATTTCCCCTAAGTCCCTCCCTTGGCCTCTACAACAAAACGCATAATTTACGTGAGCCCAGAGCGTTGACCAATAGATTTACATATCCACGAGAGAGAGAGCTGTCAATCAACGAGAACGCACCCCAGTCCCCAGCTTGCATTACGGGGTGACGCCTCAGTCAGCTTAACAGTAAACAGTAAATGGCTAATGTGGTGGTAAAAAAAACAAACCACATCCTTAACTCACTGTAAAAAGCAGGTCAATGTAGTGATGCTCTGTTGACTCCACTTTCCCTGCGCGTGTGCGGTATGAGGCGTGGCTTCTCCTCCTTCTCGTACCCAGTACCAACTTGTAGTGGATGGCCTGGTAAGAGCTTTTAGTGAATAATCGCTTGAACGTTAACGTTTCAAAGACAAAGGATTTGTGCTGTGCGGTTAGAGACAGAGCAGCAACTACATCTCAGCTTTTTAAACCCTTCTCTATTCAGGAAGAGCAGGTTGAAAAGGTGGAGTGTTTTAAATATTTGAGGACACAGATGGACACTCGTCTGTCCTTCCAAATGCACTCAGACTCAATTTACAATAAAACACTCCAGCGCCTCCGTGACCTCAGTAAGTTAAGGGATTTTAATGTCAGGAAAAAGATTTTCATACCGGTCACCTTCCATTCTCACCTTTAATATCACATCCTGGTACAACTTTCTCACCAGTAAACAGAAAATAGAACGGTCACAAACTAGATATCAAGCGGGCAAAATAGTTTGTTCACCACAGACTCCACTGGTCCATTTTTATGAGCGCTCTGTGATCAGGAAAGTCCCCTAATCACACACCGTGTGTTCATGTTGATGTGCAGTGTTGGTTTTCCTTCACACATGGCATTTTTCATGTAGTTTAAAGAGTTAAAAATTGGTCTCATTTGACTACAGCACCTTCTTTGCTTGTCTGCTGGGTCTCCTATATAGCTCGACTTTGAACGGGACTTCTTAAAGCTTTTCTTCAGCAGTAGCTTTCTTCTTGCCACTATTTGTAAAAC
Organism: Valencia hispanica; assembly: GCA_963556495.2. Classification (NCBI taxonomy): domain Eukaryota; kingdom Metazoa; phylum Chordata; class Actinopteri; order Cyprinodontiformes; family Valenciidae; genus Valencia; species Valencia hispanica. Next base: position 56,809,570 of record OY747703.1, read on the forward strand.
TCTCCTGCTTACTGTCAAACCTTTGATTCAGGAGGATCCATGAGACTTTCATCCTGGCCATGGAATGGTAGAACTGATCTTTACCCCAGCAGAATTGTTTTTGGTGAGGTGGGATCTGCTTCGCATGTGTTTTGTGAAGCTGAAGACTGTGTTCCTTAAGGTTTTTTTTTTTAAAGGTTTTTTTGGGGAGTGCAGTGGAAGGACAGAGTTGTGAGGAAGTACTGTTATTTGTATGCACTGTATACCTTCTGTGAGCATAAGATCAAGTATATAATGACCGGAGTGGGTAGGGCTGTAAACATTTTTCCATAAACTCAAGGGAATCCAAGACTGCATTAAAGGCTTTATTTATGCTTTCACTGTCAGTGTTCACATGTTGAAATCACCCACTATATTTGGAAAAGAGTTTATGATTATTATGAGAATTTAGTATTAAATCAGATAATCTTTTACAGATTACTTTTGTGTATGACACTTACAGAATGAACACTTTAGCTGTGGGATTTAATGAGATTTGTCAAGGGGTCTAGTTTCACATTGCCTGAAGCCACTGTTATGAAACAATTTTGGGAAATGGTTTGAGTGTCATTTACGTGCAAAGGCATGGGATATTTTCATTTACATGCAACCAAAAGAGATATTTTGTTCCTCGCTGTTGCCTAAGGAATGGCTCATCTCTTTGTGCCTTACCACAGACACTTTATTCACTTTCTAAAAGCCACATTCCAGTCAGTGTTATGTGTGCAGTGACTGAAAAACAAAATGCATCCAATATGCATCACATACGCCGTCAACAACTGTCTAAGACAAGAATGGGTCAAAATGTCTACCCAGAAATCCAAGAGCCCTTAAATATTCAAGTGATGTCAAAACCACTGTGACAAATATGGCTTTGCGCGTCAATTATGGCCGAATGAAATCTGACCAAATGTTGCAGAGTCCAAAAAGGTGATCAGGACATTCGCTGAGAGTTTGAACTGATTCTTCTCGACTGAGCTGTCTCACCCTCGCTGCCAACTCAACCGCTGCCATTTCATTTGGTTTGGCTCAGACTTTAGTGTCTTTTCAAGTAGCAGACCTCCGTGAAGAAAACATCTGTTATGTAAATACTCTCGCCTGACATGACTGCGCCTCACATCACTCGTCAAGTTGTGTTGTTGTCTCAGGGAGATGCTGAAGAGCTTCTTTCAATGTATTTTAAATCAAACTTGTACAACTGTCATGTTTCATCACGGTTGAAGTCTTTGGTAAGTATTTGCTTTAGTGAGGGTACCTCCTGCTGTCTGTAAAAGCACGAACTGAGGCATGCTGACTGAAATGTTGCATTAGACTATCTACTTACATCTATCTCTAGCCCAGTGTTTCTCAAACTTTTTTTTATCATTCCCCACTTTGGACAAAGGAGCATACGCAAGCCCCCCATGCTTTTATCGCCCCAACAGAATGGTGACCACGCCTGATTTTTAAAGTGTTTTATTTATTTAAATAGCCGAGTTAGTCAACAAGTTTTTAAGGGTATAAATTAGTTGGAAAAAGGGGTCGCGCACTGGTATAAAACCGGCTCAGAAATATATGCTGTCAGTAGTTGCTACATGTAGAAATTCAGCTCACAGTTGGAGAAAATAAAAGTTGTAGTTTTATCAAATTTACAAAGCTTTCAAAAGTACAAAATAAAAATAAAAGATTGTAAAATAAATAAAGAGCAAGATACTCATCCCTGTATTTGAAAAGTTCATTTATTTCAGTAACTCTGTGGAACAAATTATATACACTCAACAAAAATATAAACGCAACACCTTTGTTTCTGCTCCCATTTTTCATGAGATGGACTTAAAGATCTAAAATTCATTCCAGATACACAATATTACCATTTCTCTCAAACATTGTTCACAAATCAGTCTAAATGTGTGATAGTGAGCACTTCTGCTTTGCTGAGATAATCCATCCCACCTCACAGGTGTGCCACATCAAGATGCTGATCTGACATCATGATTAGTGCACAGGTGTACCTTATACTGCCCACAATAAAAGGCCACCCTGGAATGTGCAGTTTTGTCTCACAGCAAGATGCCACAAGCATTGAGGGAGCGTGCAATTGGCATGCTGACAGCAGGAATGTCAACCAGCTCTGTTGCTCATGCAATGAATGTTCATTTCTCCACCATAAGCCGTCTCCAAAGGCGTTTCAGAGAATATGGCAGTACATCCAACCGGCCTCACAACCGCAGACCACGTGTAACCACACCAGCCCAGGACCTCCACATCCAGCAGGTTCACCTCCAAGATCGTCAGAGACCAGCCACTCAGACAGCTGCTGAAACAATTGGTTTGCATAACCAAACAATTTCTGCACAAACTGTCAGAAACCGTCTCAGGGAAGCTCAACTGCATGCTCGTCGTCCTCATCGGGGTCTTGACCTGACTCCAGCTCGTCGTCGTAACAGACTTGAGTGGGCAAAAGCTCACATTCGATGGCGTCTGGCACGTTGGAGAGGTGTTCTCTTCACGGATGAATCTCGGTTTACATTGTTCAGAGCAGATGGCAGACAGCGTGTGTGGCGTCGTGTGGGTGAGCGCTTTGCTGATGTCAATGTTGTGGATTGAGTGGCCCATGGTGGTGGTGGGGTTATGGTATGGGCAGGCATCTGTTATGGACGAAGAACAAAGATGCATTTTATTGATGGCATTTTGAATGCACAGAGATACCGTGATGAGATCCTGAGGCCCATTGTTGTGCCATACATCCATGAACATCACCTCATGTTTCAGCAAGATAATGCACGGCCCCATGTTGCAAGGATCTGTACACAATTCTTGGAAGCTGAAAATGTCGCAGTTCTTGCATGGCCAGCATATTCACCGGACATGTCACCCATTGAACATGTTTGGGATGTTCTTGAGCGGCGTATACGACAGCGTGTACCAGTTCCCACTAATATCCAACAACTTCGCACAGCCATTGAAGAGGAGTGGACCAACATTCCACAGGCCACAATTGACAATCTGATAAACTCTATGCGAAGAAGATGTGTTGCACTGCATGAGGCAAATGGAGGTCACACCAGATACTGACCGGTTCTGAGTCCCCAGACCCCCAATAAAGCAAAAAACTTCACATTCCAGGGTGGCCTTTTATTGTGGGCAGTATAAGGTACACCTGTGCACTAATCATGATGTCAGATCAGCATCTTGATGTGGCACACCATTACTGCAGCGAAAGCTGTTATAAAGAGTTGACTCATATAAATGCACACCACAGGTTTCAGATTTTTATTTGTAAAGAAAAATAACTAAACAAAAATAACTTAAAAACTATCTTTATTTTTATTTTTGCTCCACTTTACAGACGTGCATTACTTTGTGTCAGTCTATAATAAACAATCCCGACAAAATACACTGAAGTGTGTTGCTGTAACTTGACAAATTGTAAAAACAACCTTCCGGGGACGTGAAAAGAAGATCCTGTGGTCCCTCATCCACTTACATTGTGCTGCACATAGTATCAGCTCAATTTTCTGCAAGTCACTTGTACTTCTGTGGACCCTAGCTAGATGCTAGCATCTGTTTCACAGAGAAAATACCACTAACCGTAGGGAGATGCAAACACCTATCAAGTGCGGAGCAAGAAGCCCTCTCTTTTCTATCTGACTGCAGAGAATTTGGCATTTTTTACCTTAACTGTAAACGGAACAGATCGTCTTCAAGTTTATGCATGCACCGTACATCGGTTTGCTGAACAGTGTGATTTCAGATGCAAATTTCTTCTTTGTGGATTACACAGGTGTAAAAATCTCTGGTTTGCTCTCGTCACACAGGCACAGAATGCTGCAAATCAGGCCGTGAATCAGAGGAGAATTAGAGGTTCTCCGAAAAGGGGTCATGATTATGTTCGCATAAAAAAGCTACACCTTTTTTTTAAAACAAATCCTGAATGTCCAATTCCATCCATCCATCCATCCATCCATTTTCTTCCGCTTATCCGGGGTCGGGTCGCGGGGGCAGCAGCCTAAGCAAAGAGACCCAGACTTCCCTCTCCCCAGCCACTTGTTCCAGCTCCTCGGGAGGAACCCCAAGGCGCTCCCAGGCCAGCCGAGAAACATAGTACCTCCAGCGTGTCCTGGGTCTTCTCCTGGGTCTCCTCCCGGTGGGACGTGCCCGAAACACCTCAACAGGGAGGCGTCCAGGAGGCATCCTGACCAGATGCCCGAGCCACCTCAACTGACTCCTCTCGATGTGGAGAAGCAGCGGCTCTACTCTGAGCCCCCTCCGGATTACTGAGCTTCCGATGAAGCCAACAGGACCACGTCATCTGCAAAAAGCAGAGACCCGATCCTGAGGCCACCAAAACGGATCCCCTCAACGCCCTGGCTGTGCCTAGAGATCCTGTCCATAAAAGTTAGGAACAGGATCGGTGACAAAGGGCAACCTTGGCGGAGTCCAACTCTCACTGGAAACAAGCCCAACTTACTGCCGGCAATGCAAACCAAACTCTGGCACCGGTCGTACAGGGACCTAACAGCCCGTATCAAGGGGCCCGGTACCCCATACTCCTGGAGCACCCCCCACAGGGCCCCCTGAGGGACACGGCCGAACGCCTTCTCCAAGTCCACAAAACACAGGTAGACCGGTCGGGCGAACTCCCACGCACCCTCCAGGACGCTGCTGAGGGTGTAGAGCAGGTCCAGTGTTCCACGGCCAGGACGAAAACCGCATTGTTCCTCCTGAATCCGAGGTTCGACTATCCGTCGGACCCTCCTCTCCAGAACCCCTGAATAGACCTTACCAGGGAGGCTCAGAAGTGTGATCCCCCTGTAGTTGGAACACACCCTGTGGTCCCCCTTTTTAAACAGGGGGACCACCACCCCGGTCTGCCAATCCAAGGGAACTGCCCCCGATGTCCACGCAATATTGCAGAGCTGCGTTAACCAACACAGCCCCACAAAATCCAGAGCCTTGAGGAACTCTGGTCGAATCTCATCCACCCCCGGAGCCCTGCCACCGAGGAGCTTTTTAACGACCTCGGTGACCTCAGCACCAGAGATTGGAGAGACCGACCCCAAGTCCCCAAACCCTGCTTCCAGATTGGAAGGCGTGCTGGTGGGATTGAGGAGGTCTTCGAAGTATTCCATCCACCGACCCAATAACGTCCCGCGTTGACCCCGGATGGTGGACCAGAATCGCTTCGAAGCCGTACGGAAGTCGTTTTCCATGGCCTCTCCAAACTCCTCCCACGCCCGAGTTTTTGCCTCAGCAACCATCCGAGCCACATCCCGCTTGGCCTGTCGGTACCTATCAGCTGCTTCAGGGATCCCATAAGCCAAAAAGACCCGGTAGGACTCCTTCTTCAGCCTGACAGTATCCCTTACCGCCGGTGTCCACCAGCAGGTTCGGGGGTTGCCGCCGTGACAGGCACCGACCCCCTTGCGGCCACAGCTTCGGTCAGCCACCTCGGCAATGGAGGCGCGGAACATGGTCCACTCGGACTCAATGTCCCCCGCCTCCCCCGGGACGTGTTCAAAGTTCTGCCGGAGGTGTGAGTTAAAGCTTCTTCTGACAGGAGAGTCTGCCAGACGTTCCCAGCAGACCCTCACAACACGTTTGGGCCTTCCAGGTCTGTCCGACGTCCTCCCCCACCATCGGAGCCGACTCACCACCAGGTAGTGGTCAGTGGACAGCTCAGCCCCTCTCTTCACCCGAGTGTCCAAAACATGCGGCCGCAGATCAGATGAGACGACAACCAAGTCGATCATTGAGCTGCGGCCTAAAGTGTCCTGGTGCCAAGTGCACATATGGACACCTTTATGCTTGAACATGGTGTTTGTTATGGACAATCCATGACGAGCACAGAAGTCCAATAACAAGACACCACTCGGGTTCAGATCGGGGGGGGGGCCATTCCGCCCAACCACACCCCTCCGAGTCTCACTGTCCAGTTCCACAACACATATTTTTAAAAAAGTGAAACCGGCAATATATGAAGTGTGTTCCCTCAATAACATAAAACAAGTTGTAGTGGGACATCAGCTTTCTCCATCCTCTAGGGAAGGTTGGATGTTTTCAAGTGGAGATGACTCATCTGGGGTTTGTGATTAATGCTGCAGTAATACGAAAATATTCCACGCTTTCCACAGACAGACATTTCCTCTGTTACTCACTGCTGGAAGATGAGCAATAGAAGTATTGGTTAACAAAGCACAAAGGAGGCGGTGATAAGATGTGGTCAGTGGATGAGGATGCCCCCTGCCCTTATGGTTCAAAGTGTTATCTGTGAGTAATGAGCTGATCCAGACGGAGTTGGAGTTTCTTTGGATGATTTAGAGAAAAGAGTTATGTCGTCTTATGTCCATGATGATTCATCAGAAGAAGCTTTTATATTTCCAAATGTGATAACTTTAGCACAGTAACATTTTCATGCAGAAAACAGAAGCCCACCGCATGGATGTACAGCAGTGCTGAACCTTAAACATTACAGTGGAGCCTTGACTATTCTCAGTTCAGTATTCACAGGTTTTTCTGTAGAATGTAACTCCATATTATTTGCTCTGCTACTTTTCTCTTCTACTACTCTCCAATTGCATTATTTGCTGTTATTTTGACTGTTAACTTTGTTTTTTCTCAGTGTTTTTCTCTCCATAGAGGCTACACCTGCTCTGGTATCCTGCTTAGCTGTGATGCCTTGCTGGAGGGGGGCATCGACTGGGATGAAGCTCCCAGTAACTGTTCGCGCCCCGTGTCCTCTTATCAACTTTTTTTCTTTCTTTAATATAGAAAGTACTCTTAGATCAGTTGTTTTGTACTTTCTGTGTCTCTGCTCTGTCTTCTCGAACCCCCAGTCGGTCGTGGCAGATGGCCGCTCTTACTGATCCAGGTTCTGGTTCTGGTTCTGCTGGAGGTTTGTTCCTGTTAAAGGGCAGTTTTTCCTTGTCAAAAACTTGATGCAATCTGCTGGGGTTTTCTTAGAGAGAAAACTTTTCAACTGATTGGAATAATGAACTGAAGGATTAATTGGAATGCATGAATGATTGCAATTAATTGAGTTTTCTTGTAAAGTGCCTTGAGATGACACGTGTTGTGGATTGGTGCTATAGAAATAAACTGGATTAAAGTGAATTTAATTCAATTATTTGTGGATTTTTTTTTGCCTCGGGTGTTTTGTTTTTTTCTGCAGTTCTGTTTGGAGATGTAGATGATCCCAGTCAGAAATCTTCAGCAACACCAAATACCACAGCAGACAGATGTGATGTGATATTATGACATAATTATAATCAGCAGTATTTTGAAGACAGGAGGCTACGCAGCCTTACTGAGCCGGGGTTCTGCTTTGTGCGTTAGCTGATAAACAGGCTGTTTGAGTTTAAATGTTTCATAATTTGCAGGGCCTAAGTTTTGGCTCTTTCTCTTGATTGATCAGTTTGCATCCTGAAGCTGTTCTTACTACCTGGTTGTGACCCAACAGCGCAAAATGTCAACACTTGTAAGTTTTTTCCCTGGTTTTAAAATATTGACGAGGAGTCTGGATCTATGTAGTTGCAACAATATCGTTTCTGGTCCTCTGTGTGTTTATCAGTTTAAGTCCGTTTCTATCTGGTCTGCTGTTGCTTTATTTTTAATAAGTGACTTTTGTTGCCTGCCTGGCTGCCTGGCGGTGGTTGAGCTTGGCTTGCAGATCACAGATTCCAGTAAAACTTAATTTCAGTCAAGATGAAAATGGATGATTTCCAAAAGCTTTTTTTAAATCCATGCCAGGCCGGTGTGTGGCAGTAATGCTTTCATTAGCAAAAGGTTAACTTTACCCAAAGAAATCACTGTTTCCTCTCAATAATTGTTTTATTTTAGCACACAGCCGGAGTTTAATATCGACAGGATTAAGACTAATCTAAGCAGACATTAAAGATGATTTAAAAAGCGCAACACTATGGTGTTGGAGTTGGATTTAATTTGTTCCATATGCAGAACAGTGATGTATTTAAATGAAATCTTGAGTCTCACTGGGTACCAGAGAGCGTAAATGGTGATATTAGTATTGGAGAGAAACAGTGATCTTAGCTAAATCAGGCCTTCATGGAAGAGCTGTGTGAAGAATGCCGGTAAAAGGTCCTTTGGTGGGGCAAAACTAGCTTTACAGGTCACCCTGAACGCCTCATTCCCACTATAAAACAAGGTAGTGGCAGTATCATGGACTGGAAGCTGGATGGAGGTTATAACTGAGATACTCATGTCATAGAATGGCCGAGTCAAAGTCCAGAACCAAATCCAGAATCTGTGGTAAGACTGTATTCAGTTTGACTGAGCTTGATTTACTTTGGAAAGATGAAACCTTTTAGACACATCCTACATGGAGCCTCTGTATGTTAGTGACCTGGAGGTTGATGAGATTAATGAAGATTTCAAGAGAAACGGGGTCAGGTCAAACACTACTTCCACGATGGAAGAAGAAGAAGTAGAGGAGTATAAAGCAGACTGGGCCTTCGGTGTTTGCAGCGAGATGCTGCAGATCTTCTGTAGATCTGTTGTGGTGAGTGTGGCGTCTTCTGCCGTCATCTGTTGGGGGTAGCAGCATCAGAGGAAGGAACTTAAACAAAAAGGCTGGTTCTGTTCTGGGGATGATTGTGCAAAGAAGGATTCTTCATGGAATGAAAAACATTACAGAGGAAGGTGGGAAGTAACTGCTTACATTCACTGGAGTAAAACAAAGAAAGTACTTTTCATGCACACTACCTTTTACTTGAGAAATATTATAATGAAGAATCACAACTCTTGCTTCAGTAAAATATCAGTAAAATATCCGGATTCTCTGTGACTAAGTTCACTAAATGAAGAACATATTTTAACCAAAAATGCACCAGACACAGATAAGTTAGAGTGAGACCTCTTGTTCGTTCACAAACTTTGTTGTTCTAACGTTATTTTCTGCCTGCTGAGCCCGATGTGCCATTTGGAGACCAAGTGAATTTACAGTAAACAATAAATATTTTGTTACTGGAAGTACTATACCCTGTTCTAACTCATATTTGTTACCTGCTATAAGTATTTGTTTAATGTGTTTTATGTTGGAAAATAATATCTTTGGTAAATTATTTCCTTTGCCTGAATTGATTATTTTTAAATTTAAATTTTTTTTATTTTAATTATCTTATTTATTTGTATAATTTTATTCTTTAGAATACCAGAATTTGAACATAACTTTATACTTATGTCTGTCCGATGACACCATTTTTAAATATTTAGTCAGATGTGTTCAGTACTTTAGTAGCCTTTTTATGAAGTACTTTTTCCCTCTCCCTCGAATACTTTCTTGGACAACTATTTTACAATCCTACTTGAGTATGTTTTTTTAGGTACTCTACTTACCTCTGACTACAGACAGCCCTGAGCCTCCTCTTCATCAGACTGTCATACAACAATAAGGTCTGCATTCAGAGGCTTCTGCAAAATCGCTGTGACACAGACCGCTACAGGAGATCCTTCCTGCCCAAAACCATCAGTACCTACAACAACTCTTTGAACAAATTTGTAGGTGTAACAACACATTTACTTTCTTTTTAGGATTAATAAAGTGTTCTTTTAATTTAATTCGAATTTTAATAGATTTGAAAACATTTATCATTAGACACTACTTTATGTTAGTCTATTAAAGATCTCAGTTCTTCATCCTTGTTCTATACCTTTATTTTATTTTTTCTGGGGCAAAGACACAATCGGTCTCCAGGACTATCGTTTCCTCCTGCAGACATCTGATCCAATCCCATCAAGCCACTAAAAACACAACATACCACGAAGAAAAACTACAACAGGAGTTTTTTATTTCTTTTTAAAATCAGTTCTGTGATTTATGGATGTCGGACACCCCGGTGCAGCTTAGAGGCGCTAGAGGGGTTGAACAGCGGCTTAGATCCAAACCCTGCGGGATATTAGCGATACCAGGAGGTTATGAAATGTTGTGGCAATCCGAGAGGCTCACAGCTGGACAGAAAGTCCTGCAGGATTATTTTATTAAGAGAAGTGGGTGTCCTGAGAGAGATAACGGTTCTTTTGTGGGCCCATAATTCAAAGTTGTGCTGCAGCACATGTGCAGCAACACTCAGCAACCGTGAAAGTCCAGACAGGGCAGATTTATTTCCTCCTGTTTTCACAGTCAGGACCAAAATAACTGGATTCTGACCATTTTAGCTTTTCTGACATTTTCTGACTCTGATGACAAATTTAGCACACTCTAACTATTATTAATTTGGTAATATGATAAAATTGTGACTAGCTGAGTGCTAAAATCTCAGTGTGCTGAGCAGGTTGCGCTAGACATTTTTGCTGTCTGTCATTTTTACTGATGGGGTTAAAAGAAATCCGGTGGTGAGTTTTTAAAATGATAACATATTCAATAGTATTTCATTTTAAATAATATTCAATCCAAACAAGCTGAACTGAGAACTACAAATAAAAAACGAAATTAAACGATTGCATTTAAAACCCAAATAGTTCACCTGCTGTGGCCTGAACGCACAGTCTCACAACTTTTTCCTGCTCTGCATGGAACTGAAATGCTCACCCATTTGTACATATTCAAATGTTGGGATTGCTGCAGAGGTTATTGTCGGGAGTATTGGGATTTTTGCCTCAGACAGAGGAATTCTCATGGAGGTTTAGATGTTGTTCTGGAGGCTGAATCTGCGCTCTGCTGCCTAACTGGAGACTGGAATTAGAAGTGCCACTTCAGGTTTAAAATACAGGAACACTTCTCCAATTGAAGTGATCAGAAGTCAGTTTCCTGACCTGCAAGCTATTGCATCGGCGGGAGGAAATCGACGGTTTGCACGACAGCTGGCTCCTTGGAGCGACTCGCTCCAAAGCCGTTTAACGAGATTCCTTGAGCACGCTGTCCAGGTCTGAGATGATGCTCAGATGCTGTCATGGGAATCTCTTTTTTTTTTTTTTGATTGATTTAGTTACCTGTACACTGTGGGTAAAGTTGAAAATGTCTGCGCGTCTACACCAAAGTGGTCAGAGGTGTGAATACTAATCTGTCAAAATGACGGACGGCCTTCAGATTTTTCTGTCACCATTTATTTTTAAAACAGTCAAACATGGAAAATATTCGGTTAACCCGACCTCTGGTGCTGTGTTGTGTTGAGCTACATTTACTCTTAACAAAACAATTTCCTAATCGAATCTGTCAAACTGTTTACATCCTGTTCAGATATCCAAATCTGAGGTTCAGCAGACATCAGGATGTTAGTGATTTAATACTCAAGCATCTAAAACACACGTCTTCATGTCATTAAGGAGGAATGGTTTTGCCTTGAAAAAGTTTTGCCTTGAAAAAGTGGTCAGCCTGTGTGACAGAGTCGAAGCTCCATCCCATTGTTGACCAGGAATCTTGGCTTTCCTGAGATAATTGATCACTTTGTGGTGCAAAGGTCGGATAGCTTGGGCTCCGACTAATTAACTCAGAAATGTTTCTGCTCTGACCAACACATCTGTGACCGATCCATAAAACCGTCTGTCAATAAGCAGAGTTTGTGGTATAATGGTGGTATTGTTTTGAGAGAAGACATTCCTTAGCTTTTCTGTTCTGGCAACTCTCGTGTCCTCTTACATGGATTTGTGAGGACCTTACCCGTATGTTTTTGAATAATGCTAAAAAATAATCAGTGCTCCTTTATCTTGCAGGAATGAATTCCGCTGCAGACAGCGTTTGTGTGTGTTGTGCCCGTCTCCACTTCTCGGCCGGTAGAGCGGCTGCAGCTCATCAGAGAGGCTTCTCAAAAGGCAGGCAGAGGTATCAGAGAGTCGCCAGCTTGATTCCGTTTCTGTGGTAAACTGCTTTTAAAAATGATTATTCTGTCCACCAGTTATTTATCTGTTGTTCTCATGCTTTGGTTCCAGAACTGGAAACCTGGATTCCTTCCTCATTCCCTGTCTGGCTCATGGAGCTTCATTTCTGTACCAAGCCGCTGGAACTTAGCTTCCTCCTGGAAAACTCTCCGGCCTTTTTCGTCTTTGTCTATATCTCCATCGTCTCACAAGGACAAGAAACAAAACCGGACCACTAGACTTCACTTCTTTCTGCCAACCTAAAACCCCGTTAGATATTATGGACCCTCTCCTCCAGCACGTCTTTCTAAAGACTCAAGTAAAGGAACAAGGCAAGGCAAGGCAAGGCAATTTTATTTGCATTGCACACTTTCAACAGCAGGGTAATTCAAGGTGCTTTACATGATTTGGTGATTTAAAAAATTAACAAAAAACAAAACAAACAGACATGGAATATAACATTGGAAATTAAAAGTAAAAGAAACACACATTACACATGATACACAATAAAGAAAGAGAAAGATAAATTTTTTATGACTAGTTTTAACCGAGCAGCCGCCACCGCTCTCCTTCACCCGGCCTACCATTATCAAACCGCTTCGGTGCCCTGGAACACGACTTTCCTCCTCTGACTGTCCCTCCGGCCACCCTGAAACACCGCAGCTTTGCAGGACTGCCGCCCATCCCCTCCCAGCAGCCGGACGCCCTCCACTTCGCGCTAAACCCAGGACTCACCGAGGAGCGCTCCACTACACCCCGAACCCACGGAACGAGCCCTCGGCGCCGACTACAAATCGCTGCAGTCCTGGGGAAGCTAATCCGCCCAACATCCAGCAGGTCCTGGACGGTGAGAGATCCTCTGCCCAGCATCAACTTGTAGACCAGCCGCCCACCATGCTCATCATTGGAGACTCTATTATCAGGAATGTAAGGATGAGAGGAGCCCTCACACTGTGTTTACCTGGAGCCACCGTAAAGGACATTACTGAACAGATCCTGGACCATATCCAACATCACCCATCTGTAGAGTAGAGTTATTATTCACGCTGGAACCAACGACATTCGTAAACAGCAGTCTGAACTCCTGAAGCTGGATTTTATTCATTCGTTGAATCTTTTAAAAATACACACATGTGTCTGTTCTTATTTCTGGCCCCACCCCCCACTGTTAGCAGAGGTATTGGTCGTTTTAGCAGGCTTTTATCTTTGAACACTTGGCTTTCCTCTGCCCCCGTGATACACAATATTAGTTTTATAGACAATTTTGACATTTTCTGGGGCAGGAGTCAATTGTTTGGACCAAATAGACTACATCTTAACAGACAGGGTGCCCGCATGCTGGCAATAAGCCTGGCATGCCCTCGCCCCCTCCTGTCTACCACACCAGCCCCAGCTGCACCTGCCCTCTCTGCCCCCTCCGCCACATCCTGATGTGCAGCTGGTCCCTGCTCCTATGAACTCAGTTCTGATTTTAACAGTAACTGACATATCAGACTTGGACCTTGTTTTACATCATTCATACCTGTTATTATCAGCAGAGAGCGGAAAAATAATATAAAACATAACAAATGCAACCCTAATAATCTCAAACAGTTACCAAAAGTCCTATCTCCAGTAAACCATACAGTCACTCGATCTCCAATCACCATTAATATGGCACTTCTAAATGTTCGCTCTCTGCTGAATAAAGCTTTTCTAATAAATGACCTAATTTTAGACCATAATATTAATTGTTTATTTTTAACGGAAACATGGCTGAGTGCAGATGCCCCCGTTGTTCTTACAGAGACGTCCCCACCAAATTTTTTATTTCACTTATTCCACGAGGAGTTGCAAAAGGGGAGGCGGAACTGCTTTTATTAGTTCATCGCTTTCTGCCAAACCTGTTTTATTTGATCATTTTAGCACTTTTGAATATACTGCGTCTTTTTTTAGCACTCCTCAGATTTTATGTGTCACAGTTTATAGGCCTCCTAAAAAGAATGCACTTTTTATTCAAGAATTTTCAGAGTTTTTATCAATTTTGCACAACTCTTATGAACAAATAATTTTAGCTGGTGATTTTAATTCAATTCAATTCAATTCAGTTTATTTATATAGCGCCAATTCACAACAGATGTCATCTCAAGGCACTTAACAAGAAGTCATTTCAATACATTTATACAAACATTCCAATCAGTTAAAAAGTTTCCTATTTAAGGAATCCCAGCAGATTGCGTCAGTCATTGGCGTGAGGTTGGGCCCCGTTGATGCAGACTTTCCAACCACAGCAATCCTTCAGCAATCCATCATACTGAGCAAGCATGTAGCGACGGTGGAGAGGAAAAACTCCCCTTTAACAGGAAGAAACCTCCAACAGAACCAGGCTCAGTAGGAGCGGCCATCTGCCACGACCGTCTGGGGGTTTGAGAAGACAGAGCAGAAACACAGAAGGAACAGAAGATCTGATATAAGAGAACTTTCTTTGTTACAGGAAGTAAAAAGTTAATAACAGGACACAGTGGATGTTCAGTTACTGGGGGGGATCATCCCAGTCGATGCCCCCCGTCCAACAGGGCATTGCAGCCAAGCAGGATACCAGACCAGGTATATCTTCTATGGAGAGAAAAACACTGAGAGAAAACAAAGTTAACAGTCGAAATACCAGAATGTACTGTAATACAACTGGAGAGTCGTAGGAGAAAAGGAAGTAGCAGAGTGAAGAAAATTGGTAAGTCTGTCCTCCAACAGTCTAAGCCTATAGCAGCATAACTACAGAGATAGCTCAGGATGACCTTAGCCACTCTAACTATAAGCTTTATCAAAAAGGAAAGTTTTAAGCCTGGCCTTAAAAGTAAACAGAGTGTCTGCCTCACGGACTAAAGCTGGGAGCTGGTTCCACAGGAGAGGAGCCTGATAACTAAAAGATCTGCCTCCCATTCTACTTTTAGAAATCCTAGGAACTACAAGTAAACCTGCAGTCTGAGAGCGAAGGGCTCTGTTAGGAACATAAGGAACAATTACATCTCTGATGTATGATGGAGCTTGATTATTAAGGGCTTTGTATGTAAGAAGAAGGATCTTAAATTCTATTCTGGATTTAACAGGGAGCCAATGAAGGGAAGCTAAAACAGGAGAAATGTGATCTCTCTTTTTAATATTCATCAAAACTCTTGCTGCCGCATTTTGGATCAACTGAAGGCTTTTAATGGCATTTTGTGGACTACCTGATAGTAAAGAATTACAGTAGTCCAGCCTTGAGGTAACAAATGCATGGACTAGTTTCTCAGTATCACTCCTGGACAGGATGTTTCTAATTTTAGCAATATTCCGGAGGTGAAAAAAAGAAATCCTAGAAACCTGTTTAATA
Source organism: Valencia hispanica (assembly GCA_963556495.2). Classification (NCBI taxonomy): domain Eukaryota; kingdom Metazoa; phylum Chordata; class Actinopteri; order Cyprinodontiformes; family Valenciidae; genus Valencia; species Valencia hispanica. Next base: position 56,824,727 of record OY747703.1, read on the forward strand.
TGGGATTTAAATGTCAAGTCTTGGTCAAAAATAACGCCGAGGTTCTTTACGTTATTACTGGGGGCCAATCTAATGCCATCCAGATGAAGTGATTGACTAATCAGTTTCTGTTTAAGAACTTCTGGTCCAAAGACACCAACTTCTGTTTTGTCAGAATTTAAAAGCAAAAAGTTTAGGGTCATCCATGTTTTTATGTCTTCCAGACATGCCTGTAATCTACCTAACTGACTGGGTTCATCAGGATTTATGGATAAATATAGTTGTGTATCATCTGCATAGCTGTGGAAATGTATCCCATGCTGTCCAATGATTCTACCAATTGGGAGCATATATTTAGTGAAAAGAATTGGTCCAAGCACAGAACCCTGTGGAACTCCACAAGTAACCCTTGAGAATGAAGAAGATTTATCATTTAGATGAACAAACTGGAATCTATCAGACAAATATGATTTAAACCAGCCTAGTGCTGTTCCTTTGATCCCTGCAACATGTTCAAGCTTTTCTAAGAGAATATTATGATCGACTGTGTCAAAAGCAGCACTGAGATCTAACAAAACCAGAACAGACACCAGTCCATTATCTGAGGCCATGAGAATATCATTAGTAACCTTCACCAGTGCTGTTTCAGTGCTATGATGAGCTCTAAAACCTGACTGAAACTCTTCAAACAGCTCGTTATTGTTTAAATGCTCACAGACTTGATTAGCAACAATTTTCTCAAGGACTTTGGATAAGAAAGGAAGGTTAGATATAGGTCTGTAATTCACCAAGTCATCTTGATCAAGGGAAGGTTTCTTGAGTAAAGGTTTAATTACAGCTATTTTAAATTCCTGTGGTACGTATCCGTTTACTAAGGATAGATTCATCATATCCAAAATGGGGCCAGGAACCAAATGGAACACTTCTTTAAATAATTTGGTTGGGATTGGGTCCAACATACAAGTTGAAGGTTTAGATGAGGCTAATATTTTTGATAATTCCGAAAGCTCGACTGAATCAAAACAGCCTAAGCACAACTGAGGATCTACAGTTCTTTCCGATGCTGCCTCATTTACTGAGGAAGAAGTAATCATGTTTGGGAGGATGCCAATGATTTTATTTTTAATAGAATTAATTTTATTTACGAAGAATCCCATAAAATCATCACTGCTAAGAGCTGGGGGAACTCTGTGTAAGTTTGGCAACTGTACTAAAAAGAAACCTAGGATTGTTTTTATTCGCCTCTATTAATGATGAAAAATATGCTGTTCTAGCTTGTCGAAGGGTCTTTTTATACAGCAGTAGACTGTTATTCCAGGTTAAATAGGAATCCTCTAGGTGTGTAGAGCGCCATTTTCTCTCCAACTTCCTAGTATTCTGCTTTAAAATATGCAACTCTGCGTTGAACCAAGGAGTAAGCCTCCTATGGCTAGCCACTTTCTTTTTTAAGGGGGCTACACTATCTAATGCCAAACGCAATGAGGACGTAACGCTGTGAACCAGACCATCAATTTCTGAAGGGTTAGAGATGGAATTGCTGCCATCCACTGTGTTACTCTCTAAAGTAAATTCAAAAGTTATTAAGAAGTGGTCAGACAGGACCGGGTTATGTGGGTGGACTGTTATTTCCTCACACTCAATACCGTATGTCAGTACAAGGTCCAAAGTGTGTTTGCCCGAGTGGGTCAATCCCTGTACTTTTTGAGTAAAGCCAATTGAGTCTAAAATAGCACTAAAGGCTGCATTTAGGCTATCACTTTCAGTATCCACATGAATATTAAAGTCCCCCACTATAATAACCCTATCAGTATTTAATACTAAATCAGATAAAAATGTGAGATCTGATCCAAGAATTGAGAGTAAGGGCCTGGTGGACGATACAAAACCACAAACAAAAATGGTCTTAATGTTTTGCAACTTGGATGAGGAAAATTAAGGGTTAGATGTTCAAAAGAACTGTAGCTATCAATTGGTCTGGGACTAATTAGTAAATCAGAACGGAAAATGGCTGCAACTACTCCTCCTTGCCCAGTATTTCTAGGAATGTGAAAATTTAAATGACTGGAAGGAGTTGACTCATTTATACTGACATAATCCTCCTGCTGCAACCAGGTTTCTGTGAGACAAAGGAAATCAATGTGATTATCACAAATCAAGTCATTTACTAACAAAGTCTTTGAGGAGAGAGATCTTATGTTTAATAAATCACATTTAATCTACATATAGATAACATCTTAGATCTTTTATCAACAGAATTTTTAAGTATTTTGAATTATATGGATTTTAGTCAACATGTCACGCAGCCGACTCACAACAGAGGACACACCCTGGACTTGGTCATCACGTATGGCCTGTCCACCAGTGTGTCCTCTGTTGCTGACTTGGCTGTCTCTGACCACTACTGTGTGTTTTTTAATATCACCAGTTTTATCCAGAAGGAGACCTCTGTGAGAACTGTCAGGAAGCGCCATCTAACCCCTGAAGTGGCTGCAGGTTTTCTGGAAATTTTTGAAAAGAATCCTCCTATTGTTTTACCTGCCCCTGTGATTTTATTGTTAATAATTTTAACAGAAGGCTTCAATCCGCTCTTGACCTGCTGGCTCCATTTAAAGTTATAAACACACACTCAAAACCAACAACACCATGGAGAAACGAAGACCTTAAGAGATTAAAAAGGAGCTGCAGGGTGGCAGAGAGAAAATGGAGGAAAAATAAAATCACAATAAATCATCAAATGTACATCGAACGTCTCAAATCATATAACAATGCAGTAAGAAATTCCAGAAACGCATACTTTTCCAGAATCATCTCACAACATAAAAATAATCCCAAAATTCTGTTTTCCACTATAGACAACATTTTTAACTTTACTGCTAATGCATATCAGAAAACCCCCTCGCTCTTTGTGAGGAGTTTGCAGACCACTTCAGAGGGAAGGTAGACACCATCAGATGTAAGATTTTATCTTCTCAGTGTAACATGGTTTTAGACAAATCTGAATGTGTGTCTTTACCAGAGGAAACGCTGGACAGTTTTGTCCTGGTAGAAGCTGGGACTCTTGATAAAGTTTTTTCCTCAGTGAGGCCCACCACATGTGTTTTGGACCCGATTCCCACTTCCTTTTTAAGCAAATTTATGAATCTTTTAGAGATGAGATTTTAACCGTGATGAATTGCTCCCTTCAGACGGGGGTCTTTCCTGCCGCCTTTAAAGGGGCGGTAGTGATGTCCCTGTTGAAGAAGAGCAATTTAGATTTTAATGATTTAAACAACTTCTGACCGGTATCTAACTTACCATTTCTAAGCAAAGTTTTAGAAAAGCTTGTTTTAATTTAACTTAATTTTATCCTAGAGAAATTTCAGTCTGGTTTTAGGGTGAACCACAGCACAGAGACGGCTCTTTTAAATATTTTAAATGATTTTAGATTAAACTATGATGCTCAGAAGGTGACAGTGTTGGTTCTACTGGATCTAAGCGCTGCCTTTGATACAGTAGACCACACTATTCTTTTAACCTGTTTAAAACAGATCGGCCTCTCTGGTGCTGTTCATAAATGGTTTACATCCTATCTCACAGACAGGACTTTTATGGTAAGTTTAGATACCTGCTCCTCTAGGGTCCACAGGATTACATGTGGTGTGCCACAGGGTTCAATTTTAGGCCCTAGTGAAGAACTTGGGTGTGATTTTTGACTCTGAGCTGACTTTTATTCCTCACATAAAAAATATTACTAAAATAGGTTTTTATCACTTAAAGATCTGCTGTTACTATACCAACCCCCACCAGACCACTCAGGTCCTCTAATTCCAGTCTACTCAACATCCCTAGAATCAAAACCAAACATGAAGCAGCAGCTTTCAGTTTCTATGCTCCTCTAATCTGGAACAAACTTCCAGAAAACTGCAAAGCTGCTGAAACACTGAGTTCTTTTAAATCACAACTAAACACGTATCTGTTTGCATTTGAGTTGCATTTGAGTAATGCTTTGTTGTATTATGTTTTGTTTGTTTCCTGTTGTTTAATGCCTTGAAGTATCTGTGTGTGCTCCTTCCTTTATTGCTGTTTTTACTTTATATGCTTTGTGTTTTAATGCTGTTTTTGCAAGGCAAGGCAATTTTATTTGTATAGCATACTTTCAACAACAAGGTAATTCAAGCTGCTTTACATGATTAGGGGGTAAAATAAAAATAGCAGTAAAACACAGACAAAGCATATAAAGTAAAAACAGCAATAAAGCAAGAAGCACACACAAAACATGATACATCAAAATATTGAAATCTTGTCTTTTCAGCTGCACAAAACGCACCCAGGAATGGAACGTGGCTCCATTTTTGTTTTTTGTGGAAATTTGTGGACTCGATGTTCTGACAGCCTGCTGTTTGTACAGCCCCCACAAACACAATAATTTACCATTTTTAAGACAAATGCACCCAGTACAAAACCAGAGAACACGCTGACTCTCGATAACGCCACCACTCTACCCAATAACCACCTACTTGCACACTGAGCTGAGGCAGCGCGTTTCATATGACTCCGTTTGCTTACGTCACACGTCCAGATAATGAAACCTTTTTACTAAAATTTGTGGAGTTATGTACTTTAGACACCTGCAATATGCTCTTTAAATAACTGGAGTTGTTTTGATATTTTGACAGCCTAGTTTCCCAGCTGTACTTGAATCTAACATGGGAAATGCAGCTACTGGGAAAATCCCTTCTCATCAACGGGGATTCCTCCTACTTGCGGTTTATCCAGAATAAGGAGTTTGGGCTGACTGGATGCTACTGGTAGCCATGTTGGACATCAGCTGGTTTTTCTCTAGTATCAGTGATGTTTCCATTCAGCTTGACATTGTTTCAGGTGAATCATCAGACAGACAAAAATATAAAGTTATGGTCAAATACTGGTATTTTAAAGACTAAAATTAAACAAATTAAACAAATAAAAAACATAATTACAAAATCAATTTTAAGCAGAACAAAGACTTTTCTAAGTTAATGTTTTAAAGTATAATACCAATACTTACAGTAAGTAATGAATAACAATATCTTAGAACAAGGTCAAATAGCACTTCCAGTGACAATTCATGGTGTTTACTATATTCACTTTACATCAAAATGCAACAAAAAAGCTCAACAGACAGAAGATTACATTAGAAAACCAAAGCTTGTTTAGAAACAGGAGTTCTCTTTTAACAAACTGTAGGTGTGCGTCTGTGTCTGCTGTATTTGTGGTTGAAATATGTTTGCTCTTCATTCATTGGAATTTTACTTAAGTAAGAGTAGCGATACTTCATTATAATAATGCTCAAGTAAAAGTAAAAATCACGGCACGGCAAAACTACTCTTTTTTTTTTTTTTCAAAAAAGTTACTCAAGTAAATGTAACTAGTTACTACCCACCTCTACATGCTGCTAAGCTCCATGGGAAATAAGGTAAACAGTCCATCCCCAGCTACCGCCACAATATGTTACTGTCGCTGACTAACATCACCTGTGAATTTATAGCTAATGTCAGGTGAGAAAATGTCAGGTGAAGTAAGCCGGTTAAATATGGTACCACGCTGACTTATTATTGGTATGGTATACATTTATTTGAGCAGAGACATTCACAACAACAGTTTGACCAAGACAAAGTAAGGACCAAATTGCCCCTTGGGGATAATAAAGAATCAATCAATCAATCAATCAGATGGTTGGTGCCAGGTTATAGCATGAATGCTAATTTCCACCTGCAGTTTCTGGGCATGTTGATGAGTTTATATTAGCAGTTGTATATACGGACAGTTTGTATAATTTGCTGTCAGTGAAAAAATGCTTCAATATAATGATGCTACTTTAAAAAATGTATCTCAGAAAAAACAAAAACAAAACAATCAAACATTTTACATCAAGGGTGTTCCACACCAGGTGAGTGCAGGTTTACATTTAGGAACACTGCACTGTCCTCTAAAAGAAGAGCACTAGACAAGTTGTTTTTTCTGAAGTCAGTGAAACAAAATTTCTCAAAGGAGCAGCACCATGAATGATTTTAAAGAGTTGTGGAAGACATCCTGCCTTGTTCCAGAACCAAAGAGAACTCACCCATCAGTCATCAATGACTATAGACCCGTTGCCCTGACATCCCACATCATGAAGGTCCTGGAGAGACTCCTGTTGGCACCCCTGAGTAAGCAAACAAGAACGTATCAGGACCCACTGCCGTTTGCTTATCGCTGTGGAGTTGGACTTGAAGATGCCATCATCCACCTGCTTCAACCAACCCACTGTCATCTGGACAAAGCAGGCAGCACTGTGAGGATCATGTTCTTTGATTTCTCCAGTGCATTTAACACAATTCAGCCTGATTTGCTTTGTCAGAAACTCCTGAAGACACAGGTGGAGCCCTCAACAATCGCCTGGATCAATGACTACCTGACCAACAGACCACAATTTGTGAGACTGAAGAATTGTGTGTCAAACCAAATTGTTCACCTTGACAACAGACTGGACTGGAGACTGAACAGTGAAACCGTCTACAAGAAGGGACAGAGCAGACTGTACTTCTGGAGGAAGCTTAAGTCCTTCAAGGTTTGCAGCAAGATGCTGGAGATCTTCTACAAGTCTGTTGTGGAGAGTGTAATCTCTTCAGCCGTCATCTGTTGGGGTAGCAGCATCAGAGCCAGGGACTTACAAACGCTAAACAACCTGATAAAGAAGGTTCTGGTTCTGTTCTGGGGACGACTGTGGAACATCTGGAGATGATGATGCAAAGAAGGATTCTTCATAAAATCGAAAAAATTATGAACAACCCTGAGCATCCTCTTCATGAGAGTATTATCCAACAACAGAGCGTCTTCAGTCGGAGGCTTCTTGAGTTTCACTGCATCACATACTGCTACAGGAAATCTTTCCTGCCCACAGCCATCATCATCTACAACAACTTCTTGTAGAATTGATTGTATGAACTACAAAAACACTTCATTTCCCTCTGGGATCAATAAAGTATTTTTGAATTGAATTGAATTTGAATTAAGTTGTTTGGGCTCAAGCGCATAACTACAATAAGATAGGACTTGTAAGGAATACATTTTAGTCAGAATTAATAATTAATGTAAAGAAATGTCAGATGTGTAAGTAATTTGAATTTAGTTTGTTTCAGTAGGAGCTACTAATTAAACTTAAAAACACAATTGCAATGAAAAAGGACATGAAACAGCTCAGTTTAATCAGAATTAACAAGTAATGTTGACAAATTACACTCCGAGAGAACAGTTGATCCAATTATAGAAATTTCTTTAATTGGTTGAATTAAGTTCATCCAAGTTAGTTTATTATATCATCTAGGTGAAAAAAAATTTTTTTTGGAAGTGGAATCAAAATCTTCCTTATCTGTTGGGTCTAGCCAATCAGTGGCAAGGAAAATAAATGGCCCCTCTGGATTGGCTGCTTTGTAAACACAACAGGTCAAGTTGCATTGCTCTTGGGTATTTCAGCCTCCCAAGCTGTATTTTATTTAAATATTTTTATTAGCGCTACTGAAAAACAGGCGAATTGGTAAGTTTTCGTAGTTACATTCCACAGAACGAGCAGTTAATATTTAAGCATAAATAGGGAGGGGTCTACTGTATATATTAATTGAAAAACTATTTACCCAAATAATTTTAACTATTAGCAGCAATAACTAAAACTCAACAAAGTTGTTTAAATCATCCGGTGAACCATAAGAAAGGCCTGATATGCACAGAGATGATGAACGTTTTGCAGACAGACAGACCTGCAGAGATAAAACGGGAGATAACTGAATGGAGGGCGTGTTTGCACCGTCAGGAGTCCATCTGTACGACTTCACCGTGCACCAACACCACAGCTCCGGGGACAATGGAGCATTGTGTTAAAGACATTTAATCCAGTCCTACACTGTAACACTGATAGTTAGCAATCCCAGAAAAGTGATGTCACCACAGCTGCTTGCAGAAACTAAAACAAAGACAAACCTTTTAGGACAAGAAAACCTGAAACTAGATTAAAGCCAGAGGGACATTTAAAACTTAAAAGATACTAAATGCATCCCACACAAACACACACCGATTACTCAGCTAAGTTTGCTACAAAATACAAAAAATAAAAAACCCACCTCGATCAAAGTTCAAAATTGTTTTTTTTCTGCTTTCAGCATCAAAGCTGAAGGCTAAGGTTTAATTTGAGATTACACATTTTTAGACCAAGTCGGTTGATAGCCTGCAGTAAGAGCATAAAGTTTATATTTGAAGCACATTTCACTATAAATCATTTCATCTTCTTAAAACAAAAGCCCCAACTGATTCTCCACCATTTGCTGCTGGAACTGGAGGAGTGCTGAACTCTTTTTAAGGATATATGTATGGTTAAAAATGGACATGTGAACCAAATATGTATAGCTTCAAAGAACCATAATATGATCCTGATTTTCGTGTTTTTTTCCCCCCTTGATTCTTTATTTGACTGAGGATCTACACCAGGGGTCTGGAACCTGTGGCTCTCTGGCCCCTCCAATGTGGCTCCTTTAAAACCAAAGAGAACATGTTTTACTATTGGAAGGCCAACCATTGATATTAGGCTTTTAAAAGTTTTTACCTTGTGCTTTCTATTTTTAAGTGGGCTACACATCTTTCTTGATTTTCCATATTTATGGAAAAAGGTCACTCAGCTGGACTAAGCTGCTGGACTCTACAAGTTGCTGTTTTCTTTGCTTTGTAAAATTGGAAAGGTTGCTGACCCCCTGATCTAGATCAAGCTGTCCGTGACCTGCTTGTTTATCTGTTTAGTGTTAGTCAGATATGTCAACAGGCACAAACGTTCACATCATTAAAATTGAATTCCTTCTGCAGTATCCTCCAGTGGGAGTCGATCTGGAGCGAGCTGTTCGTGATGAGGTTGTTTTCCCCTTCGCTGTCGCTGACAGACAATAAACGGGCAACATCAGTCTCCCAAAGACGACGGCTTATTGGTTATCAGAGGTGGGACCAAGTCCTTGTTTTGCAAGTCTCGAGTCGTTATCCTCAAGTCCAGAGTCAAGTTTCAAGTCAAGTCCCAAGTCTGGAGCTTCAAATTTCAAGTCATTTCGAGTCATAAAAAAAAAAAAACGTTGCAATTATATGTACAGTGTAAATCATAAATCATGTGTTCCTTTTAAAATTTGTGTTAATTTCAACACCTGATAAAACAAGTGCAACTGATCTTGGAAAATGTAAAGAAAGTAGTTCTTAACTTTTCTTGCACCTCGTGTTGTACACTTTAATCAAACTTAGCTAATAAAAATAGTCTTCCTTTAAACTATAAGTTCACAGATTCACGGTTAATGTTTAAAGAGATTTTACAAAACAGTACGGGTGATGTCATTTTGAAGATTATATTTAGATTTTTAAGAGTCACAGGTATTTACTTAAGAACATAGGCATTAAAACTATTCCGGTCCTCACACCAATCCAGAAGGTGGCGGTAGTGCGCCTCAAGTTGTTTGGCAACCACCATAAAATCAGAAGAAGAAGAAGAAGAAGGGTGCTGTGTTATTTGAAGGCTAATATGAGCACGCTAATGGAAACTGCAAAACATTTTCAGCAGCAGATTATGTTGGATTGTGGAGATCAGACCCGTCATGGACGAAGTATTTTATTGGAGGATAATAATTTAACAATTTTTGTTTGAGGTGGCTCGGTTCTGTCTGTTGCCTCTTTTCCACTAGGGCCGGCTCGGTCCGGGCCGTGTAGCGTCAGCCCGGTCCAGAACGGCCTGGTTGTGTTTCCATTGCCATCTCAGGAACACGTACCGAGAGAGGAGTTGTGGCATCGCGTGAGACGGTCTGGAGTGGCAGAGAAGTATGGTAGAGTGGTGCAGGACATGTATGAGAGCTGTGAGACAGCAGTGAGGTGTGCTGTAGGAGTGACATAGGTGTTCAAGGTGGAGGTGGGACTGCATCAAGGATCGGCTCTAGGCAAGGCAAGGCAAGGCATTTATTTGTATAGCACACTTTTAATTTTTTATTTTTTATCCCACGATTTTTTTCCCATTATTTATCACCCAGTGCTTCTCAGTTCAGGTCCTGGGGTTCCACTCTCCCTCTGTGCCGGCCCCGGGAGTGGCCCTTCACTGAAACCCAAGCCTCCTTCGTGCTTGGGGAGTGAGCAGGCCCTTCTTTTCACCCGACGGGGCGGGGTTTCTCCGGCTGGACGTAGCGCGTGGAAGGATCACGTTATTCCAGCCAGATCTTCCCCAACCCTGCGGGCGCCCTGGCCGGCCAGGAGGAGGCAGTATACAGCCCCAGGACTAGTGCATGTTTTTGTGGGAGTAGCTCACATTAGCTGCTCAAGGAACACGGGGAGAACATGCAAACTCCACACAGAAAGGCCCTTTCGCCAACCCCACCCAGGGTGTGGGTGCTGATGATGTGGGGGAACAAACACACCCTCAGCACCCACAGCGTCCCCGGCGGTAATCGAACCCGGGACCTTCTAGCTGTGAGGTGAGCCAGGCTACCAGCTGCGCCACCTCGTATAGCACACTTTTAACAACAAGGTAATTCAATGTGCTTTACATGATCAAGGGGTAAAATAAAACACAGACAAAGCATATAAAGTAAGAACAGCAATAAACACAAAACATATGATACATGAAAACATTACACAAAGGCAGCTCTAAACATATGAGTTTTTAGTTGTGATTTAAAAGAACTCAGTGTTTCAGCAGCTTTGCAGTTTTCTGGAAGTTTGTTCCAGATTAGAGGAGCATAGAAACTGAAAGCTGCTTCTCCATGTTTGGTTCTGATTCTAGGGATGTTGAGTAGACTGGAATTAGAGGACCTGAGTGGTCTGGGGGGGGTTGGTATAATGACAACAGGTCTTCAACATATTTTGGTGCTAAGCCATGTAATGATTTATAAACTAGTAAAAGTATTTAGAAGTCTATTCTCTGAGCTACAGGGAGCCAGTGTAAGGACTTTAGAACTGGGGTGATGTGCTCTACTTTCCTGGTTCTAGTGAGGAACATGAGCAGCAGCGTTCTGGATCAGCTGCAGCTGTCTGATTGACTTTTTAGGCAGACCTGTGAAGACGCTGTTGCAGTAATCGGACTAAAGATAAACGCATGGATGAGTTTTTCTAGGTCCTGTTGCGACATCAGTCCTTTAATCCTAGAAATGTTCTTCAGGTGATAGAAGGCTGACCTTGTTATTGACCTTTATGTGACCCTGGAGGTTCAGGTCTGAGTCCATTACTACACCTAGATTTCAGGCCTGATCAGTAGTTTCTAGCTGAATTAACTGGAGCTGTGTGCTGACTGTTGATCGTTCCTCTTTAGGTCCAAAAGTAATTACTTCTGTTTTTGTTTTGTTTGGTTTTGTTTCTCTAAGCCCCTTCTTGTTTGCTTTGGTTATGGACCGGCTGACAGATGAGGTTAGACAGGAGTCTCCATGGAGTGTGATGTTTGCAGATGACATTAATGATCTGCGGTGGGAGCAGCGTGCAGGTAGAGGAAAAGCTAGAGAGGTGGAGGTATGCACTGGGAAAGAGAGGAATGAAGATTAGTCGCAGCAAAACAGAATACAATGTAAGAGAGACACAAGTGGAACGGTGACGTTACAGGGAGTGGAAGTAAAGAATGTAGAGGGCTTTAAGTACTTCAGTCATGTTTTTGGACTGTGGGAGGAAGCTAGAGTACCTGGAGGGAACCCCACGCTTGCAGAGGGAGAACATGCAAGGCAAGGCAATTTTATTTGTATAGCACACTTTCAACAACAGGGTAATTTAAGGTTTAGTGCTTTACATGATTGTGTGATTTAAAAACAAAACAAACTATAACATTGGAAATTAAAAGGAAAAGTAGCAAATTAACATGAATCACACATTACACATGATACACAATAAAGCAAGAGAGCATGAACACATTTCAAACATTTCATGCAAACTCAGGACCTTCTCGCTGCAGGGCCAACAATGCTACCAGTTGCACCATTATGGAGCCTCAAAAGAAATAACTTTAAATGTAGAAAGAACAGAACACAAGAATAAACTATGAAACTAAACACAGAGGAAGGAACTAATGTGGCAACACCTTTTAAAAAATAATCAATGCAGAAATGAACAGAGTATGGCAAGACCTTTATGACATAAATAAACAACAAGGAACCCAAACACCTCAGGATTGCGATGTGTTATTACTGTTGTCTTTCCTTCCTGGCATTGTGTTAACAGATTGTTGTTTGCTCTGGAGAAAACTCCTGATGTTAAAGAGTTGGATGCATTTGCTGACGATAACTGAATGAAATGACTCTTGACTAGCAGGTGCAGATAATTGAATAAATACAAATAAAACAAACAAATCAGAAAAAAACAGATTGATTCGGTTTCCTGTTTTTTCCACAATGAAGGTACAATGTGTTTAACGTTTTCTCCACCGTGTTTAGTTATTGTCATAAAATGTACCCACAAACCCAGAAAACATTATTACTGGGCGTTCACAGACAGGTCTGCGAGTTACGGGCCAGAGAGTATGCAGCTTTAATGACTGCAGACATTTTAAAGCAGCACTTTGGGGTAAACGGCTGAAAGCACGCTACAGCTACAGACGTAGCTTCTATACCACAAGGCTCACATGCATGCGGCCGAGGCTGGCTTCAATTAAAACACTATTACTGTCAAAACCAATCAACGATTGCTTGTATGGATCTCAGCAGCAATAATTAGGCTTGCATTTATCAGTGCTGTCCACGTACGTTGAGGTTCTACCGTGCAATTAAAGTCCCACAGATGATATTATCTAATTTTCTGGTTTACCATATTGATTCAGTTGAATATTTTTGAAAATCAGAGTTTATCATGAGAACAAAGTATTTATAGCCTTTGCTGGTCAAGCACATCATAAATCTAATTGAAACAGTCGGCCACAGGCTGCCAGGCACTGGCCTCCGTCCATGCAGCCTGGCTGAATCTGGACCTGGAGCTTATTATTCATGGTTCATGCTCATCTGAGTCATCGGCTGAGATTTTTTAGTGTGACAGCCTCAACATAGACAACTATATTTAATCTTCCTGCCTCTCCCATGTGATGTTGGTATCAGATTTGAGCATAACTGTGTTCAAATGTGCATGTTTATTACTGTCTTCAGCTTTTTTAAGGATGAACGCGAACTGAGCACAGCTAATGCTACTATATAGAATAATTGTACTCTCTAGAGTAGATATATATCACTGTTATCACTTAGTAAACTTAGAGACTTGCTGGACAAACTTGCTGTACTATTAAAAGCTAAGGGTTTAACTGTACCCTTACAAAAATCACTGTTTGGTACGTTTTCTGTAAACTTGAATCAAGAAAAATAAATACTAATGTGCTTATGACTTTTTGTTTTACTTTGATCAGCATTAAACAAAGATACTTTTTTCCTGAATTCCCTCCTTTCAATTCCTGAAATTAATGTGATTTTCTATAACTTTAAAATTCGAAAGTGTAGAACTGGGTATATATATATAGTACAAGCAGACATAGCCAGTAGAAAACAATATAACCACATGAAAACAGTAAGTGTGAATGTTTAGAAATGTTTAAATAATACTTTGCCCATATTTAAGAATAAAACATGCCTAAATCACTTTGGAGTTGTTTTGATATTTCGACAACCTAGTCTTCCAGCTGTACTTGAATGCAGCATGGGCAGCTATTGGGAAAATCCCTTCTCAACAACGAGGATTCCACCGACTTGTGGATTTAGCGTTGATTGGATGCTACTGGTAGCCATGTGGAGGTTTGTGCTGGTTTTTCTCTAGTATCAGTGATGTTTCCATTCAGCTTTGCATACCTTTTCTCAGTGTTTGGTGCTATTGCCTTTGACCTGTATTAATTCCTGGCCGATGTCTTTAGAATAGTGACGTGTCGCGAACGAAACGGCTCTTTGAAGTGACCGATTGGATTGGGTCTGGGAGCCGCACTGGAGATTCCTTTTTTTTGTCTTTCTTCTGTTTAAGCTGTACGTCGGTAGCGGGAGCAGGAGGAAGTGGAGGGAGGTCACACACACAGATAGTGGCACAAACACAGAGAAATGGGAGGGTGTAAGAGGAGAAAAAAAGCTCTACGGAAAAAAACGCGCTGAAAAGGTGAGAAAATGATTGACAGAGGGTAATGCAGCAACATTTGGACGCATTTAAATTATATTGACAATTCAAAGGCAGAGTGTAGCCTAGGCAAAGTTAAAATATATCAAGCAGACTCTGCGTTTATCTACATTATCTTAGCTTTTATATGTTTTTCTAAATAGTTTAAAGCTTATAAATATTTCACATACAATCAGAGTTTGTTTTGTACTTTAAAATGTATTTATATTAGAGCACTGGTCTTTACTTTAGTTTCATCAGACCACAGGACATGTCTGCAGAAATGAAGGTGTATGTCCCTGTGTGCATTTGCAAACTGAGATCTGACTTTTCATGTTTCTTTTGGAGTAATGGCTTCCTCATTGCTGAGTGGCCTTTCAGCCCATGTCGGTACAGGACACATTTCACTGTGGATAATCACTCTGTCTTAGCTGCTTCAGCAGCATCTTCACAACCCGTTCATCCGTGCAACACAGAAGCCGTCTCCTTCCTGAGCAGTAGGATGGTTGGACATCCCATCATGGCTGTACTGGCGTATGATTGCTTGAACATCTTGGCTGATTTATTTTGATTTTCCCGTAATGTCAAACTATAAATCCGTGTGTTCCAGGTGTGGCCTTAAAATACATGCACAGCTGAGACTCTAATTAGCAGAAATGTGTCAGTTAGCCTATCAGAAGAACTTAAAACCCAAAAAATACATTTGGAACAAAAACAACGCTGTGTATCACCAAAGGACAACTTACCAATCGTGAAAGGTTTAATTAAGGTGAATGAAATTATGAGCAGTTTCGAATACCAGTCAGTTTTAACTCGAAACCTTCTCTGATCTTCTTGGAAGCTGAAGATGGATCAACTGTACATCCAAATCTAGAAAATAATCACTTTATGGATGAAAAATTGCAATTCTGGAAGGTTCTAGACAAAGTCCAGAAATATGCCCAACAGGAAATCTGGTGTCTGCATATGTAACCAGATTATAACACATTTTTACATTCTCCTTCTAATAGGTTTGTTTTTCAGTTTTCAGTACAGGATGAATGTCACATTATATGCAAAAAATGACCGACGTTATCCTGTAGGTATGCATGCATGTATAGCTGCCTTCTCCTTCTTTAAAAGGACCTGAAGGGTCATCTCTGCAGCAGTGACTCCCACAGCCCGAGGCAAAGAGGGCAAATGGCCTTATGCATCCTAGAATGCCACAGTGCTTCATGTTTTCATGTGGTCAGCATTCTGCCAGGGCTGGGTCACTGCTATCAGTTAAACGATCTGAGTCAGTTGAAGTTAGTAACAGGGTGCATTCATGTTCCCAAATGAAGAGGCGGTCTAATCTCTCTTCCAGGGAAACGAGAGGACAGGAACGCTCCTGAGCAACGTGTCCGTCTTTGAACAGAGCCGAACCGGCCGCTCGCTGCAGTCTTTGCTTTATCCACCTGGAATTTGAAGTGAAAGGAAGTCCTGAAAGCAAAGCTGAAGATTTCATTAACGGCATCTATCTGGCAACCCTGGTCAGGGCAATTAGACTTCAGAAGAAAGACATGACCCAGTTTGAAGGGTCAATCAGTGAAGTCCTTTCAGTTCACTATTACCAGCTTAAAAATACAAAGTTTAGCAGGATTAAGATCTGGTAGGGGTGTAAAGGTACATGTATTCAGATGTTTTTGGTACGGAATGTTTGGTACGGCATGGAGGCGTACCGAGTGTCCACACGGAAGCATAACTGGGTTGCACTTTAGCCAGCAACACATGCGACTCTTTAAACAAATACAGTACAGCCCAGAAGTTATGACCAGCGACTCTTTTAATCGAGTGAAGGAGCTTGAAGGCCCAGGCAAGACGTATTGCAACGCTCATGTAATTAACTTCTAACCATGCAATATATTGACTCTGGTCCACACTCCATACCTGTCGGTGACGGTAATGCACCAATTTGTTGTTTGCAGCCCGTTTATAAACACAAAGAATAAAAATAAAGAAGTGTGTGTCATGTTTTGGAGAGAGGACCCAGGCACAGAGAGACGTTCGGCGTCGGATAAACTCATATTTAATAATAATTGGTCGAAACTCAGGGAGCACAGAGACGAGGACAGGATGTGAACACGATGATGCACGACGACGATCCGACAAAGGATAGGGAACACACGGGGGTTTAATATTCAGGGAGAGAATCAGGGAAACTTAGGACAGCTGGGAACAATCAAAGACGCAGGAACAAACATAGACAGGGAAAAAGTCCCACCGTGACAGTGTGCTCTGTTATTTGTTAGGCTAACTTCCATCGCAGCGATAGTTCTGATGAAACCATAGACACTTCTAGCCCATTTTTGGGGGGGCGTCACAGCACTCCCCCAAACTGAATCATAGCTGCTAAAATTTGAGATTTTGTTTTATTTATTTTTTTACTGTATGTCCTTTTTTAACAAAAGTGTAAAAAAAATATTCAATACTTGGGTTAAGAATTTGACAAAAAAAACAACAACAACAAAAAATACAGCAAATTCTCAAATTTTTTTAATATCCGTTTTTATGCAGTAATGTATTTTTCCGAGCCTTCCTTTAACGCATCATACACGTGCGTCTGGTGAATCTCCAGCGGGAGTCTGCTATAGAGAGTTGCATGTTCAGCAAACCAGCAGAAGAAAGCAAGAAACTTTGCTGTTTTTAGCAAACAAACTGTTAATACATGCCAATACATCATGTTAAGCTACATATTGTTACTAGTTACATCCATAGATTGTATATCAAATGGACGGCGTCAACACTTCCTCGCTATTCCAACTCGCTGCTGGGGCTTGGCCGAGACTACGCCTGTTTTATATTCCGTAGGAAGGCTGACGTCAGTAAACCAAGCTGAGCCAGTAGTAATGCCCGATTCAAATTCAACCTGAGGAGGGCACTCCACTAACGGTTTTTGGTAAAAAAAAAAAAAGGAATATTTTCTTTACTAGAATGTACTAAAATACAAAAGAAATTATGACCAGACCTGTAGATGGCACTATTAGATACTCATTTATACAGTTTCATCAGCAAGAAAAAGTTGATTTGGGGGTGAGTTTTACTTTAAAGTGCAGGTTGCAGGTTAGAGCCCCCCTTAAACCACTGTTTAGAGAAGTATAATCGTTTCTAAATAAAAAATGTACTGACACATTAATTATTTTAGCTATTGCAGTCGTTTTTGTGAGACGATTTAACCTCCGCCAGACTGGAAGTGACGTAGCAGAAGGGAGTCCTGTCAGCTCCATCAATAGAAAACTATGAATTTTAATGCTGGCTCTGACACAGACAAAAACACTTTAAATATTTTCCTCACTACATATGACGGAGCACAACCATACAGCTATGAGCCTGCAGCGCCCCAGAGAGCAGAGAGAGACCAGGGGAAGGATTAATGGCCAAAACAAAACCTCGCTAAGCGAACCTAACGTTATTAGCCTGGCTGCTGTAAGCTAGCTTTACTCTTTTCTTTAACAACCCACATATCATGTTGATTCTCATCTTTGAAATCATTCTTTCAACAAAGTTGGTCGTTAGCAGATATTAGACAGCAGGACTTACAATGCACAGATCCCGTCAGCGTAGAGCTGAACCTCTGATGGATCCATGATCGTGTCTCCTGCCTGCAGCAGGTCCAGAAACAGCCGCTGACAGCCGTCCCAATGAAGCACTGCTGCGCCTTGTGTCGGACCTGATGTTTGCTTCAGTGTCCCATGTTAAGCTCCATCACATCGCTGGGAGTTTAATCCTCCTGTCTGAAGTGAGCGCCACAAACGATCACGTTTTTCATAGCCAAAGCAGAAGTTAAGTCCTGTTTCGGCTGCACAAAAAGCACCCAGAAACAAGATGGTGCCGTTTTTTTGTTTTTTTTTAGGAAACCTGTGAAGTCGATGTCCTGACAGGCTGGTGTTTGTACAGCAAACACATTAATTAACCATTTTTAGTAAAAATGAACGCAATCCAAAATTAGTGAACACACTGACTCTCAATAACATGACCGTTCCACCTGATAACTACCTACTGAGCTGAGGCAGCGCGTAGCATATGACTCCCCCCTCTTACGTCACAGGTCAAGATTATGAAACGCTTTAATTGAAATGTGTGCCTTTATGCATTTTGAAATGTAAAATGCCCTCAATAAATGTCTCAAATAGCAATTTTTGAACAACATTTCATGTGCATTTCAGAACGTATTTAACCTGCAATATGCTCTTTAAATGACATCTAAACGGATTAGTTATAAAACCAGGCTGTAAACATGTTTATTTCTGCCTTTTTAACATGGGAGTCAATGGGAACTTGCTCCTTTTTGCAGTTTTTGTCACCTCACGTATTGGCATCATATTAACGAGAATATCTGTTTTGGGGTTTTTTACCAGAAAATGAAAGAAAAAAATCTCTTTCTAAATTAACCAGATAGATTTTACATAAAAGAAAAACTACTTACATAGTATAAAGACGAGTATTTCTCAGTGTCTAAGTCCCGAATGAAGTAGAAGTGAATTTAACTAAACAAACAGGACATGTTCTGAGTTTCTGTTTCTTTAAGAAGCACCCAGAGAGTTGAGGTATGTCTGCCACCTTGGGCTGCGGCTGGGTAATCTTGGATGCTTTAGTTATACAGTTGTTGTACAGTTTTATAATTGTATTGTTGTATAGTTGTACCTATACATTGGTATTATTTATTTTTATTTTCTATTAGTAAATCAACTATTCAGAAAAAAAGAATTAAATATTTTTTGTACAAATTATTTTGTTTTAGAAAAACAAAAGTTTTTGTTGATTGAGAAAAAACAGCTTGTTTTAGTAAAAAAAAAAAAAATACTCAGGAAAACTGAGCTTTTTATTCATTTATTTAATTGTTAATGAAATAAAAACTGAGCTTTTTTTTCTTTTTTTGAGTGATTGTAATGCACTTCCTTAACATTTCTTGAGATTTAGTTGATTCCTGGAATAAACCCAATTCTCTTTCATTTCTGTGCAGAACTTTTGCTCAACATTGCTTTCTAATTATTTGAAAGAAATCTTTATTGCCAAAACAGACAAAGCAGAGTCAGGGAGAAAATGGACCAGCAGGAGCTTTGCTCTTTTCACCTGTTCAGTCTAAATGTCACTTTATTCCCTGATCGTACCGAAAATGATCCAAACCGTAAAACTGAAAACAAGGTATCGAACTGGGATTTTTGGAATAGTGTTACACCCCTAAGATCTGGAAAAACCTTCAGGAAGATTTATCAATACCACTTTAATAGATTAAGAAGATCTGGCTGTTTAGAGCCAAAACCTTAGGAAATTAAGGAAAATAACAAGTTGGAACTGTGGTAAAAGCAAGAACATGATATTTAAAACTCTCACTGATTGATTGATTATGTTGCCCCCTAGAATGAACTGCTATAACACACATCCTACTTCGTTAATTTGTGACTTTTATTAACAAAAATGCCCCTGGTTTTTATTGTCCCATCACTCCTTCTTCTTCTTCTTCTTCTTCTTCTTCTTCTTCTTCTTCTTCTTCTTCTTCTTCTTCTTCTTCTTCTTCTTCTTCTTCTTCTTCTTCTTCTTCTTCTTCTTCTTCTTCTTCTTCTTCTTCTTCTTCTTCTTCTTCTTCTTCTTCTTCTTCTTCCAGAAATGAACTAAAATACATAACATAATGTCACTTATTTTTAGTGTGCTACGATTGATTGCTTGATTTATTGATTGATTTCTAAAGTGCATGTAGAGAGGGAAAAAAACATCAACTAGGCAAGGAACATGCAAACTGTCTTTTGTGGGTGTAAAATAATTATTAAGTATATCATTTAATAAAACACCTGTATTTGCTGGTTTAAATATAAAAACTGGTCATCCAAGGTTGTGAAATGATCTCTCTCTCTCTATCTCTGACTTTTCTTTAGAAACATTTTCTGAATGGATTTCTGGAGAAGCTTGAAACCTCCATTGTTCAGCCTACCTCACTTTTCTAAGTACAAGAGGTGTCTGTGTGTAATGAAGTCGAAAGCATTTAAAAACTTAGATAGGAAATGAACAGAGTACCTTCAATATCCATGCAAATGGCTTGTTTCCTCAGGATGGTTTAGATAAATCACTGATTCATGCCAAGAGTCTGCAGCCTTCCAGTGTTTGTACGTCATGGTATCCAGTGAGATCGCCACACCTGACAGAAGACCTCCTCCTTTCACATGATTATCCGTAGCTACTCAGAACAAGGCGTTTGAAACATCTGAAAAAATAGTAAAAATGCAATCACTGTGTGGACGGAATAGTAATGATGGCACGTCAGACAATCCTTGGCAAACTTTTTTGCCAGATTACTCTAATAAAAACCTCCCAGATCTCTGTGTTAATGTGCAACCTTTTTCTTTAGAAAGCACATTTTTGCAGTTAATTTTTGATGCCCTGTGAACTTTTTGTTAAGAAGTGTAAAGAGAAAACTTTACTTAGATGTAACCACCTGGTGAACCTTCCTCTGATGCACCAGACCCCAGAACATTCCTCAGGATCCTCCTTTAACAGATGTTCCTCAGGCCTGTCATTCCTCATCTGCTGCAGTTCCTTTACATGTTTCTACTCTCATCAGGACCAAGCAGATTGTTTTGCTCTCTGGATTTTCAGCAGTTTGTCATTTTCAAAGTTTTCTTGCATGTAATAAAGTGATGAATGGACCGGAAAAGCCACAGATGCTCTGAAATCCATGTGAGACATGATCAGCCTGTATTTCTTTTTTTCTTTTAGCCGTTTCATTTTTGTACCGAAGACAGACAGAATCCAGCCAGGCCCCATCCAGCACTGATGGAAAGAATCAACATTTTCTTTTTGGTTTTATTTTAAATCAGTCACTTTAATCCCCATTTCAACACCTAGAAATTTTTATTGAAAATGTGAAAACTTAATTTCTTTATTTCACTGCGATAAAGTTTAAGCCTTTACATCTTCCTTTCAAGCAGCTGAACGTTGTATCTTGTTTAAACATGCTTAGGTCTACAGTCCTAAGCTTTCTAAGTTTTTCTTTGGACGTTGGCTGCTTTTTCTTTAAGAAGAGTAGAAAACTCTGAGAGATTGACAGCGTCTGGAAGTCATGTCTTTAAGTGAAAGGAAAATCTTGGAGAACTCCCACAAAGTCGCACACAAGCCCCTAAACTTTTCTTTTCAATGTGGATGAAAAATGAAAAGCAAATAATACGTCCTGATATAGAAAGAAAGATTTGGGTTTCTCAGGTCAGTACGACTTCCTCCCTCACCCTCGGATCCAACCCACAGGTAGGGATCAGCTGACAGCTCTGTCCCTCTCCTGGACTTTGCTGGACATACAGAAGAAAAAATAAGTAAGATGAGAATGCAGAGAAAGGATCCTTCAAGGTTTGAAGGTCTGTTATCTCTACTCTACTCTTCCTCTCTTTGTAAACTAACGACTCCACCTCAGCAACCCATCTGTCAAACCAAAAACCCTTGGTACTGGTCTGACCCAGGACGGTGATGAGTCCTCACACAGACAGGAGGTGGATCATCTGGTTCACCTGGACTGTAACCTGCTCAAGACGTTCCGGTTCCTAGAAACCACCTTATCTCTGGACCTAAATCAGTCCTCACACATAGACACTGTTCAGAAGAAGGTCCAGCAGAGACTGGACGTCCTGCAGCAACTCAAGAAAATCAACCGGCCACAGGAGCTGTTCAGTCTCTCCTGTGTTCGTCCATCACTCTGTGGTTTGGCTCGTCCACAGAACAGGACCGGTCCAAACTCCAACAAACAATTAGATCTGAGAAGGGATCACCAGGGCTGACCTTCCCTCCATCTAGGACTCATGAATGTCTAGGGTCAGGAAAAGGGTAGCTAACATATCTAAGGGTGTATTCAGACCAGAAAAGTCCTTTGGTCTGCTGGTTTGGTCCGGACCAAAAGCAGACTTAATTTTTTTTTTGTTTGGTGCGGTTCGCATTCACACTGTACTTTTTGCAAGTGAACTATATTTTGTAAACACATCCACGCATGTGACGATCGGTGCGGCCATTGGACAGCAATGACTAAGGTGGTGCACAGATTGCAGACCCAGAAATGGAGGAAAACATGGAAGGAGACGATGTGCTCTGCGCATTTCTGCTGTTATTGGAGCTGCAAAATCATATTGAGTGCCAAGAGCAGCTCATTCAACGCAGGTTTCACGACGCTCTGTTTCAAATTTTGGAAAGGCGTCGGGGAATGCGTACAGTAACCCGAAGGAGAGGATGTGCTCTGCGTGCCCTGACCCACAACATGCTGGCAGCAGTGTGGCTAAACAGTAAATGGAGGATCAGGTATGAACTTAACTTGCTACGGTGGCTTGCTAAGCCCAAAATATATCCTGGAGTTGGTTCGGATCGACAGTGGTTTGTATTCACACCTGAAGCGAACCGCATCAGAGTCCGTTTGGAAGCGGACCGAGACCACCTCAAAAAGTGGGTCTCGGTCCGGTTCTCTGATCCGCACCAGGATTCGTTTGTGTGTATTCACACCTGCATAAAAGGTCCGGACCAGCGTTCGAAACGAACCCTGGTCCGTTTAAAGTGGACCAAACAGTGCAGGTCTGAATACACCCTAAAGATCACACACAACCTGGACACAAACTGTTTTGACTTTTACCTTCAGATCGCGCCACAGAGTGCTATCTACTTAAACCAGTGTAATGGCAAAAAATAGTATCTCAGGGTTTCCATTATAAAGAAGACTTGAGTCCAAGAAGGCGTTTAAGTATTTAATTCAAACATGTCTGGCCAGACACGGAGGGGACAGAGTTACTCGTCCATCACCCTAACCAACCTTTCTAACTAACCGCTTAAATAGTATTCAGCAATCATTGTTTATCTCTGTAGATGTCTTCTCCAACGTTCACGCCCGCCTCCAGAGTAACTGCTTCATGCGAGTCATAGCAACGCATAAAGCAGCTCATCCGAAGGCCAGACTGTTATCTTACTGCCCCGGCGTCTGTCTCTCTGGTGACCTGACACATATATCTTTCTCATAACATTAAGCTGGAACAATAAGCTTGTCATTTCCTTAGATGCATTCACTAAACAGAGAATATACACTTAATTCCTAATTGCATAACAATTTTCCACCACACCAGCTGCCACAGAGAGAGTTTCCTTCTCCAGTAGGCTGTCTTTCTGATAAACATCTAATGGCCCTTTTCCCCTAGCGCCTACTCAGCACAACTCGACTCATTTCCACTGGTTCTAGTTAGTGGCCAAGGTCATCCTGAGCTATCTCTGTAGTTATGCTGCTATAGGCTCTGCTAGTTTTCTCTTCTACTACTCTCCAGTTGCATAATTTGCTCTCAGTGTTTTTCTCTCCATAGAAGCTACACCTGGTCTGGTATTCTGCTTAGCTACAATGCCCTGTTGGACTGGGGTGGATCCCAGTGACTGAACATCCTCCGTGTCCTGTTATCAACTTTTTATTTTCTTTAATATAGAAAGTTCTCTTATATCAGATCTTCTGTTCTTTCTTTGTTTCTGCTCTGTCTTCTCGAACCCCAGATGGTCATGGTAGAAGGCCGCTCGTACTGAGCCAGGTTCTGGTTCTGCTGGAGGTTTCTTCCTGTTAAAGGGGAGTTTTTCTTCTCCACTGTCGCTACATTCTTGCTCAGTATGAGGGATTGCGAAGCTATAAGCAACAATCAGTCTGCCATATTTAAAAACTCAGTGAAGCGACTGGACGTGTTGAGAGTTGACAGAACGATACTGGCAACACAGAAACAATACCATGGTCCAATACTGTGATCTAGGCGTTTCGGTGCTTGGTGGCTGACGATAGGATTCAGATGGAGCTAATAGCAATGAAAAGGTGTTTAAAGAGTAAAGAGGTGTCAGAGCTGATGGCCTCTCACAGCCACTAGTCAGAGATTTGGACCATGAATGCTTCTTCTTCTGCTGTTTTTCTTCCAGGGGGCAAAATGTACAGTCGTGCCAAAAGTTTTGAGAATGACACAAATATTAGTTTTCACAAAGTTTGCTGCAAAACTACTTTTAGATCTTTGTTTCAGTTGTTTCTGTGATGTACTCAAATATAATTACAAGCACTTTATACATTTCAAAGGCTTTTATTGACAATTGCATGACATTTATGCAAAGAGTTAGTATTTGCAGTGTTGGCCCTTCTTTTTCAGGACCTCTGCAATTCGACTGGGCATGCTCTCAATCAACTTCTGGGCCAAATCCTGACTGATAGCAACCAATTCTTTCATAATCACTTCTTGGAGTTTGTCAGAATTAGTGGGTTTTTGTTTGTCCACCCGCCTCTTGAGGACTGACCACAAGTTCTAAACGGGATTAAGATCTGGGGAGTTTCCAGGCCATGGACCCAAAATTTCAACGTTTTGGTCCCCGAGCCACTTAGTTATCACTTTTGCCTTATGGCACGGTGCTCCATCGTGTTGGAAAATGCATTGTTCTTCACCAAACTGTTGTTGGATTGTTAGTAGAAGTTGCTGTTGGAGGCTGTTTTGGTACCATTCTTTAGTCATGGCTGTTTTTTTGGGCTAAATTGTAAGTGAGCCCACTCCCTTGGATGAGAAGCAACCCCACACATGAATGGTCTCAGGATGCTTTACTGTTGGCACGACACGGGACTGATGGTAGCGCTCACCTTTTCTTCTCTGGACAAACCTTTTTTTTTAGATGCCCCAAACAATCGGAAAGAGGCTTCATGGGAGAATATGACTTTGCCCCAGTCCTCAGCAGTCCATTCACCAGACTTTCTGCAGAAGATCAATCTGTCCCTGATGTTTTTTTGGAGAGAAGTGGCTTCTTTGCTGCTCTTCTTGACACCAGGCCATCTTCCAAAAGTCTTCGCCTCACTGTGTGTGTAGATGCGCTCACACCTGCCTACTGCCATTCCTGAGCAAGCTCTGCACTGGTGACACTCCGATCCCGCGGCTGAATCCTCTTTAGGAGACGATCCTGGCGCTTGCTGGACTTTCTTGGACGCCCTGAAGCCTTCTTAACAAGAATTTAACCTCTTTCCTTGAAGTTCTTGATAATCCTATAAATTGATGATTTAGGTGCAATTTTAGTAGCCACAATATCCTTCCCTGTGCCTTTTATGCAACGCAATGATGGCTGCACGCGTTTCTTTGCAGGTCACCATGGTTAACAATGGAAGAACAATGATTTCAAGCATAACCCTCCTTTTAACATGTCAAGTCTGCCATTCTAAGGACTATGCAATTTATCTGATCACTGTTCATAACATTTTGGAGTATATGCAAATTACTATTATAAAAACTTAAGCAGCAACTTTTCCAATTTCCAATATGTATGTAATTCTCTTGGCCACGACTGTACAGTTCCATCAATAAAGCAACGCCATCGCAGAACATCACTCCACACCATAGACTGTATATCAAATGGACGAAAGCTCTGTAATATTGTAGGTTTCTTAAGAGCTGAATTGAAGCCCAATGGGCGGTTCCCACCACCGCCATCTTGGCCGTGTCACGAGTCTCGTTACTCCCAGAAAATAAGAAAAATTGGCAAAGGGTTGGAGCTGAGAGTGGGGCTGCGAGGGTGGGGTGATGATTGACACTAATCAAACTCTGAGCCAATATAGCTACGAGCTAGCGGAGCTAACCAAAGCTAACAGGTTGGTGGGCGCTTTAATCCAGAAAACCCCGGATGAGCGACTCTACTACCTCTCTGTCTTCTAGACATATTTAATAATTTGTCAAATAAAATCATGAAGCCTTGTTGCTCCATAACTTTCACTAAAACAATGTGAATTTGAATCAAAACAAAATGATTAATAATCAATATGTAAAGTCAAGAAGAAATGTGATCATTTCAACCCATTTTTCGACCAAGCAGCTTTATCTTAAATGCACAGCAGAAATATAATTTTTACTACCAAAATTTTTTTTTTTTAATTGAACAAAGACTTCTTGGACAGTCTTACCCCCAATTTCCACCTCATGCTCTAGTCAATGAGAGCATTTCCACTGCCGCCGCCGAGCGGCGCCAGGCGCCGGCAGCCGTTTCGCCATCGGGCAAAAATAGGATTGATTCTATTTTTGCTGGACGCCGGAGCAAGTCTGCAGTCAGTCTACACAAATCACTAAGCATCAGCAGGATATAGAACAACCATATTTCCGGGTGTGGAGCGGATCAAGAGCGCTTGCAGTGGAAAATGCGAACGGCTCCGGAGTGCGTGGCGGACCGGAGCGAAGTGCATGCAGTGGAAATTGGGGGTAAGTGCAATCCATACCACAGTAAGACATCTTTGTCCAATAAGAGCACGATTAACATCCGAACACGAAATGGCCTTACTGTTAACTTGAGGCCTAGGCTGATGGCCTTCCCTCACGCTGACGGCTCATCTGAGACCTGTCAATCAAAAGGACACACCCCTTATTATTCATAATTTCAAGCTTATATTACAATTAAATAGATTAGTTATAAAAAGAATTCACCCCCTCAGGGTTGTCATGATGGTAAACTTGACCTATTAAAGCAACACTATGTAGTTTTTCAACTTTCATAATATATTTCCTAGACCCTTGTGATATTACATCGACTTACAATAGGTTGAATGACATGCATGCCATAGCCTGACGGGGTCTGTATCGCTTTTACTGGCACTACGTAACTTCGTGGTGCGGGTAGTAACCTGTGCACAAAAAGAACTACAACATTCGACTTTACGGCATACCTCACTTCCGCCCCCCTATCCACTGTCAAATAAAACAAACAAAACCTTAAAAAAATAAAAGCATTAGCCAATAGGCTGCTATAATGACACTGGCTTGTAAATGTGAGCTACACAATCTTTTAGCGTTTGAAGAAAAAAAACAAAACATGACAGCTCTACGCCGCCGTACATATGACATGATGAAATATAGAAAATGTACCTGTGATGAAGACATTTGACACGCAATGAAGGCTGACCAAGACGTGAAATCTGTAATGTTAGACGCTATCGCTTGTCAATGCACGTGAATCCCCTGGTGTAACCATAACAGATTTTACGACAGTAGTAGAAAGCAATACCTTTTTCCCAACTGTAGGGGGACCCGGGGAGCAAAACTTACATAGTGTTGCTTTAAACCCAAAATGGTTTTTTGAACCAGGCTCTTATTTCTGTTGTGAAGTTGGCATTTTTTACATGGGAGTCAATGGGAACCAGCTCCTCTCTGCAGCCAGCCCCTAGTGGATGAGGGGGAGAACTGCAATGTTTGTCACTTCCGCATTGGCATCACATTTAGCCAGCTGACTTTGCCCCTTGCTCTATGCACACATTACTTTTTCTCCTGTTTATATGTTTATATTTAAAATGTCTCTTTTGGGAGCAAAATGGAACTAAAGTCTAATTCCTTACTTGTGCAACCTGGCAAATAAAGCTGATCCTGATTTAGTTCCTACAAGAGTTGCTTATAAGCCAATTAATGCATTTTTAAGGGGTTGTCCAAATTAAAGGGGTCCTAATCAGCGTTTCTTGGGCTTTTTGAACATATTTTCAAAGATTTTGTTTGGACTTCGTCTGCTTTTTCACTCACTTTTAGTCCTGACCTTGTTTCTGATCATGTCAGCTGCACTATGTTCTTAAATTAAAGACAAAAGAAGAAAAGAAGAAGTATCTGGCATAAAATAACTGAAACAGATGGACAGTATCTGAAAGTTGTTTCTTTAGGAGAAAGGAAATACCTCCAGAAAGCCTAAAATTAGATTTACTGGAAGCGAAATATGAAGAAATGACTGCAGGGATGTCTTCCGTGTAAAGACCTTCTTTCCAGATGTAAAGTTCTTTGAAAACAAATGAATTTCTTTTCTCTTCTTTTTAGATGTGTTCTGTTAAAGGCATCTGTCAGATGCGAGTCTTTCATGGTAAATCATTGCGTGCTCAGGTGACAACGACTGCTAAAATAGTATCACCTCCTAGCGTCTACAGTTACATCAGACAAGTCCAATACTTCCTCCCACTCCCCAGTTCAGTTGGTCTCCCATTGTCCTCGACAAAAGAACTTGACACTTTGAATTGCAGGATGTGATGGACCGCCTTTGAGGTCAGAAGCCTTTACCGGTGTACTGGTTTCATCCCAGCCCAGCCAAGCTTCCAGCCTTGAATAGGCACTCCGTACTTGTGTGTGTGAAGCATTATTAGGTGGGGAGTCACAAAGCCATTGTGGGAAAGATGCCTCCGAAGACTGTCTGCTTCCACACGGGGAGGGTGGCCTTTTTGTCTTGATTCACATGCAGTAGTTCTCATTTATGCGTCAGGACTTGATTTTTTATTATTATTCGTAGCAGAAAAACAATCATTTTTCAGAGCTGCAGAAATGATGAGAAAACGAGCAGAAAGTGAATTAGTTGCCTGAGACGGATAGAACTCAGGCTTGTTTTTAATAAATAATAAAAATGAAGTCATACTGATGGAAATAATCTGTCATAGTGTCCTACAAAAGCATTCAGATCCCTTTAGGTTTTCACATTTTGTCAAGTTAGAAGGTTTCTAAATACTTAAAAAAAATATCTGAAACTCCTGGATTTCTAGTCACTAGGGGTGTAACGGTACATGTACTCGTATCCATATTCTTTGGTACGCAACGTTTGGTATGGCACAGAGGCGTACCAAGCTTTCACTCGGAAGCTTAACTGCGTTACACTTTAGCCAGCAACACACACGACTTTTTAAACAAATTCAGTGCTAGTAAAGTTATGACCAGAGACTGTTTTCATTAAGAGTAGAAACTTGAATGCTCGCTTCCATTGTCAAAGCCTCCAGCCGTAGGACACCAATTGGCTGCCCTCGTTGGTGCCGTTCTCTTAACGTAGCATTAAATTATAAGCAGACTGGACATCTGACTGTAATAATATGGGTTGGAAATGTTTCTTCCAGGAATTAGCCAGTGACGTTTGCATTGTTTTGCAGCAGCAGCTGGAAGCTGAACGAAAGGAGCACCGCCCCCATCACAATGTCCCACATAAATACTAGAATAAAGTTGGCTGGCTGTACGGTCAGGGTTATTGAGCGGCTGTTTTCTTAGGTAGACGACTGTTTTCTGGGTCTGACAATAATCTACACCATCCATCCATCCATCCATCCATCCATCCATCCATCCATCCATCATCTTCTTCTTAATCCAGGGTCGGCTCAGCAGGCTAAGTGGAGTGGCCCGGACTTCCTCTTTCTACAGCGACCTGGTCCAGCTCCTCCGGGGGAATCCCAAGGAGTTCCCAGGCCAGTTGAGAAACATAGTCCCTCCAGCGTCCTGGGTCCTGGGTCTTCCTCTGGGTCTCCTCCTGGTGGGACGTGCCCAGAACCCCTCACCAGGGAGGCGTCCAGGAGGGATCCTAACCAGATGAATGAACCACCTCAACTGGCTCATCTCAAAGTAGAGGAGCAGCGGCTCTACTCTCAGCCCCTCCTGGATGACTGAGTTTCTCACCCTATCTCTAAAGGAGAGCCCAGCCACCCTGAGGACGAAACTCATTTTGGCTGCTTGTATCTGTGATCTCGTTCTTTCAGTCACTACCCAGACCTTGTGACCACAGGTGAGGGTAGGAACATAGATCAACAGAGAGCTTCACCTTTTAGCTCAGCTCTCTCTTCACCATGACAGACCGGTGCTGCTCTCCCATCTCTGCAGACGCCGCTCTGTCGATCCAACCGTCGATCTCCTGCTCCAATTTTTTTCCTCATTTGTGAACAAGACCACGAGATACATAAAACTCCTCCACTTGGGGCAGGACCTCGTTCCCGACCCAGAGAAGGCGCTCTACCTTTTTCCGGCTCAAAACCATGGTCTCGGATTTGGAGGTCTTGATTTTTATCCCAGCACCCCTCACCACACTCGTTTGGGAACTGCTCCGGTTGAAGCTGGAGATCACGGTCTGATGAAGCCAACAGAACCACACCATCTGCAAAAAGCAGAGACCTGGAGATCCGGAAGTCACCAAAATGGATCCCCTCAACCTAAATTAAGTATTATCTGGAAGCAGCTGGTTACACTGGATATTATTTAGGGCTATCAGTATGCAGGCTCAAATAGTTTTGCACCAAATGTACCTCCATTGATCAGAGTAAAAAGGGTATGGAAATAGATGCCACAGTTATTAGTGTTTTATTTGTAAGACATTTTGAGAACCGTATTATTTTCCTCCCACTTTACGTTTTTGAATCATTTTGTTTCAATCACATGAAATCCTGATAAAACACACTGAGGTTTGTGTTTACGGGACAAAATGTGGAGAAGTTGAAGAGGTCTTTAATACCATAAACCAGCCTCCATATTACCTGGACTGTCTCTTCTCATCGCGTCTGCAGCAGAGGGAAAATCCCTGTTTTTATTCGACATTATGGAACCTGAATCAACCCTAAATTACTCGTGAGTCTCATATAAGGAACCTATTACAGTAAAGACGGAAAAGTTTCATCCGTCTTACAATGACCCTTTTTAAACCAGCCAAACTGACTTTTTCTTTTACTTCTTTTTCCCCCATCTTACCTCCCAGTAAAAAGGGTCAAGTGCTGCGTTAAAACACACACTGTATAATTTTATAGGCTTTTCCCGACGGAGGCTCCTGGAGTCGGAGTGGAGGAGCAGCGCACAGATCAGTTTCAGTCTTTGTCAGATGCTGAATGGGGGCGGAGGAAGAAAACTCATTAGAGTCCTATAAAAAAGAAAAAAGTGTCTGAGATTATAAAGGAGCCTGTTGGAGCCACTCAGAGCCTGACGGAGACCCGGTGGAAACCTCCTCACACACTCCACAATCCTGAAACTTCCCTGTTTCTCAGTGCGCTCTGTGCGTGGCGCATGGACTGTGCCGGGGCGCACGCTTCCCACTAACACATAAACTGTAGGTTGCTCCACAGGACAAAACTTTTTTGATTATTATTTTTAATAATTTAAAGGATGCTCGTCTCAGCCTGGAGTAGATGCTTCTTTGTGATGTTTCTCGTCGCTTTGGTGAGGACGGAGGCATCCCAGGTGTCAGAGGCGCGCCCGAAAGCCAACTCCATCAAGCCCTCTTCCCTGGAGGAGACGCCGACCCTGGCAGCGAACCGATCCGCCGCGGTCACCAGGAAGCAGCGGATCCTCCCGCAGGTACGTGTCCGGAACTCCAGTTATGAGCAAATGATAAGAAATGACATCTGCAGTGATTTTACACACAGGGATAAAAAGGAATGGGATAAAATCATCATCTTCACTTTTCTTTTCTCCAGCCAAAGTGACAGAGTGATTTATAGCTCGCTTGTAGGGACTTCAGTAAACGGCTCTTTCACAGCTTTTAAGGAGCCTGGACTGCACTTGATCCTCTGTGGATCAGATTCTAAAGAAAAATCTTATAGCCTCAAACATTAACTCGTTTTTTTCTGCACTGATTGCAGACTGGCTGATTGATTAGTGAAACATTTACTCTGCTTGTTTAAATGTATTTCTTTTGGGGACATTAAGACGACCTTGGGGTTCATCTTCAAACACTTAGAATACTTTAAAACACTGTTGGTGATTGAAAAGTTCAGTTCATTATAAATCAGTTCAGCAGCCTAAGTATTGTAGTTTTTACATTCGAAACTAGTGTTTTTATGCCCCTTTGAAATACTCATTATTTTAGTGTTTTCACAAATAGAAAGTCAAACTCAGACATCAAACTGTTTTTCTAAGATACTTGATTATATTCGACTAATTCAGCACTGTTTAAATAACAAAAAGGCACTAAAATTGTGTTTCATAAAGAGAGCAAAGGCTTCACAAATTGATCAGTTTAACTTGTCCAAGAGTTGCAGTTTTTATGCTAGACACCATTCAATGAGGTCTTAATGTTCTTATCAGCGTTTGAGTTTTTACAAGTAGAAAAAAGAAGTGGAAAAGGAATTGCTCTTTAATGTTGAATAACTCAGATAGCACATCTTTTACCCTTAATGCTGAAAGAAGCATCTCATGCACTTTCATAAAAGTAAGATTTCGCTTAATGTTCTGAATAGCATTGAAGTTACCCCTCTTTTGTGGTTTTGCAAAAAGAATAAAGGCGTCATAAATTGCAGCGCTTATTTTCAAGGATCGGTCTTCCTTGTGAAATAATTAGGCAATATAATTCGGTGTGAGTGGCCTAAAAGCTGAACATTTCTAAAATGAGCCTAAAATGAGCCAGAAAGCATTGAGGTAGCTGTTTTATTATCATCCACATAAAGAGTAAAGGTTTTACCTCCCAATAACTTTAATTCTTTGATAATAATTCAGTTCAGCTTTAAATAGTCAAAGTACTCTGCTTTTATTCTAGACACCATTTAAACCCCTGTAATAAACACTTTTTTGAGCATTTTATTTTAATAACACAATAAAGCTTTCTGAGATCACAAGATGCAGATTACTAGATTAGTGCAGAATAATTCAATTTATGTACAAATATAGTAATTTTCATGCTTAATTCCCTTTAAAATGACCTAAATGGCAAAAAAGAAACATTAAACTGACCGATTTTTGTGTTTTAACAATTAAAAACAAAAGATGCTTTAGGACATCACAAACTTTATGTTAAGCATTCTTTGATGATTGTGGGATAATGTCTGGGCTTGACATGTCTGAGTGTTTTAGATGTTAAAGTATTATTGATCAAATGCAGTCCAAACGCTACAATAAAGGTGGAATTACCCTTTACTAAACTGCCCAAACTGGATGTTATGATTCGGAGGCCAAGTTCAGGAACAAACTCCAAAAAAATCATAGAATAAAAATTAAAGCAAGCTCTTCCTGTCATGTGCGAGTCGTTAGTGGAAATTTTGAGCATCGGACCCCTCGTAAACCGCTAATTGCCTTTTCAAACCTGACGCCGCTGTCGGGAGCTGCTCACATCCACAGTAAATCATTAATGCAGCAGAAATGTGAGAAAAAGTTAACACTTGGGGTAATTTTCTGTCTGGGTCTTAGTGCCATTAAAGCGGTCCAGACGCTTGCTGGGATTATGGGACTCTTATAGGGGCCTCTGAGGGATACGCCAACACTCGCTCAGAATGTGGTCAGTTCCTGCTGTTTTAACAAAGTGCCGTCAGTCCTGATGAAGTTTTCATCTAACACTAAGTACCGGTGGGCTTTTGAACATCCGATCTAAAAGTTGGGATTTAAAAGTTAAGGTCAGTGCTGTTAAAATCGCCTGTCTGTGTCAGTCCGAGCAGCGGACGGCTTTCCTCCATCTCCATCTTGGTTCTGTTTTTAGATTAAACACTTCTGCTCTCACTCATCACATTCACCTTTTTTCTGTGACATCATTTGCTGTTGTGGTGAACTCCTTTAATACCTGCTAAGTGCTGACGGCAGGGGCAGCCAGCATCAGACGGAGGGATTATTGGAAAAGCCACACTCTCTCCTCTGCGGAGTGTGGAAAACCAACCTCAAGCAGCGTTGCCAAACCGCATATTGAACGCCTGCTTATATCGGTGCCACTGCCACAGTCTTTGGTGGTTTTGGAGGAGGGGACCGTGGGGAAACGGTTTTGCATGTGCACAGACCACCATAATGTCCAAACCAAGGGGCTTTTATGGCTGGTCGAGGGGTCATGTGCTTATTGTAAATGTTCAGATTTTTAGGATATTTCCCAGTGGAGTAAAGCTCCTCCATCGCATCATCCAGAGGCTTTTTATATGGTTAATAATCTCAGCTTTAGTTTTGAACTTATCACAGCAGGGTTTTCTTTCTAAAGTGTCTCACAGTGGACAGCTAAACATATTTTCACCATCCTTTGTGATGCTAAACATTGTGGTTAGACCCCTTTGCTAGTATGCTACAAACTGATCATGGTGAAGCTATCATGTTAGTTGGCTTAAACTGTGAATCAGTGGATGACGCATTATCACTCCTCTGCGCTACGGCTCAGCCCCCAGGGACCCACGTCTGAAGGTACCCTCTAGCACCTGCAAAGTAGAGACGTTTTCAAATAAATCAGTGATCTATTACTTATTTCTTCCCCCAGTCAAAGGGTATTGGGCATCATCCTAATAGCTCTGAGAAACATTCCATTGTGAGAATTTAGTTGTTTTGGAGAATAGTCTTCGTCAGGCATGTGTGTGCATAAACAGAGGCTCAGCCAGGGCACCGTTCTTGCTTGAATCGCCACTGTTTGCAGCATAAAGATGGATCCAGGTACACCTTGCACTGGGAGTTCACTGGCATCTCTGCAGCTCCTAGAACCAGTTTAATAGTTAAATGTTTATCTTTATTCACTTTTACATGTAGTAAGTTATTGATGAGTAAAAACAGACGCTAGAGGGAGAACAAACAGCTGCTGCAGGAGGCGTCAGATTTCACCAGTTGCTTTATTCAGGGAAAACAAAGATTATGTTTATTGAACAATCTGTGCAGCAGATGTCCGTTCAGGAGTCCTCTGTCTCTCTGTCCTCCTGCAAAAGAAGGTGACTGTTGAGAAAAAGGAAGTAGAAAGTTTGTTTATCAGTGATGGATTCATTTTTTCTCATCTGGTTTTTCTTGAGTGCCTTGCTTGGACCACGCTGTATCCGAAGAAGAAATAGATGGAAATCCCACCGTTTACTGGAAAAAAGGAAAAAGTGCAAGGACTTCTTTTTAGACAGATGACTGGCAGAGAGCAGCATTAGGTGGGGGAGGGGCCCATGCTGCTTTGCTTCATGCTCCAAACAGTAACTCTGTTTACTTTGGTGTCGCTGTTTTGAAGTTGTGGTATAGCACCAAACCAGAGACTGACTTAAGCCAGAATAGGACCTGGTTGTGCCATGGTATTCACCGCCGCTGCTTTCACCTTCCACAGGGTAATGGGTTATGCCATTTGTGACAAAATTAATATTTCATTCTGGCAGTATTCTGGTTAGCTGTTTCAATTTCTGCTCTAGTTCTCATCAGCATTGTTGCTCTGATGCCCACCGGCGGTGGCATTACCATCTCTTACTCTTCTCCACATTAGTCCGTGTTTTACTTATGAAGACAAATCTGCACTGCAGCCATGGGCTCCTGAATATGTTGTAAAATTGAGGAGCAATTGAGGGAAAACATGGAGTATAAACGCCCCTCCTGGTTTTCATTTGAAAACTATTTCAATGAAGCTGTTTTAGCATTCCCTGCTCCAGACAAACCTCCACCCGCTATGCCACCTTGCGTCATTGTCCAGGCTTCTATGACTACAGCGATGCAGTTAGTTTACCCACAACAGAAGGTTGATTGGGCCTTAAATAGCTCTTTAACGTAATGGTGCACAGGTAATGGTTGGAAGGGATGATAACATCCTTGGACTGTAGCTGCAGTGAAATGTTCTCTCCTTCATTTGGCTCAGGCACAGAAAAAAACAAGCCAGTATCAAAGCACATTTTTGAGAATGAACCTGCAGGAAGGAGCATCTCTCATCGAGCACACATCAAACACATTCCCTAGCTGTCCAGGTGAATCTGACACTGCCTCAAATTTGCTTTATACTGTATGATTGTTTACACTCAAGTCTGTGAGTTTTGCAAAACGTTGCTTTCCCAAACGTTGCTAAGCATCCCCAGACCAAATAACAATCTAGTGCAAATGTGTTGTGGTGACAAAAAAGCAGTTGTTTAACGACTTCATGAGAATTTCTCGCTGTTTCTCCAGACTTAGATCATTCTGCAGGTAAGATACTAACTGCTTCAGGACTGCTCCGTCCAACCCCACTTTATATAATCGGAAGTACCCCTTTGGGACCCTCGTGTGGGGTGTTTCCTCTGATGACCGTGGAGCTCAAACAATAGCAAGCACTTCCCAGATCTCATCAAGGTGTTTTCCCATGATGCTCTTTAAAGAAGCTCCTTGTTCGAGTGCTGGATCAACTCAGAGTGGAAGCTTAAAGGGATATTCCATCCCTAAGTGAAATTTAGTCTGTTGCCATCTTCCCCAGAGTTAGATAAGTGAGAAAAAGCTTTTTTCTAACCAGCCCGGTCATTCTCCTGATGTGGCAGCAATCCGTATGCTTTAGCTTAGCATAAACAATGTAAGTGAATGGTAACAGCTAGCATTTCGTGTGCAATAATAAAATAATAAAGTCCCATATTATTAAAGTACGTATTATTGTCATTTGGAATTTATGTGATTATTGAGGTGACCAGAAATAATTAGGATTGTTATCTAGTACTTTTCATCACGTTTGCACACGAAATGCTAGTTGGTCCAATTTACTTGAATTGTTTATGCTAAGCTAAAGCAAACGAACTGCTGCCAGATTAGGAGAATGACTGGGCTGGTTACAAAATGCTTTTACACCCTTATCTAACTCTGGGGAAGATGGCAACAGACTAAATTTCACTTAGGGGTGGAATATCCCTTTAAGCTAAAGGTGGTGTCGGTTTTGGAGACTTTTGCTCAAAGAGTCCTGGCTGTAAACACATGTGTTCTGCATGATGAAAGAAGCCGTGTTTTCAAGACGTGGTTAGTGTGAGTGACTGGTCTGCAGTCATCCCTATGTTATCCGATACGGGCCCGTCTTGTGCTTCCAGGGCCCATGAGGTATGTTTATTCACCAACTTTGTTTATTTGACTCTCTCAGCACCCCCGGTGCTCATTAACACCATTCATAGCTTCAGGTTACGAGGCTGCAGCTCTGACGCCCGTCCTGCCATCGACAGACAGAGAGACATGATGGCAAAGAACACGTCTGTCACTGAGGCTTTACTGCAAAGCTAAACTAAAGATTTCACATATCACAGTTACAACTGTAACTTCATAGATCATTATTAAAGGACAGATCGCAAATTGGTCTTTATAGCTGAATTATAAGGTGAGTTTTCACTTCTATTCTTGCAGGTGTAATTTAATTTTCCCATGATAATTGACGTCATTATAAAATGTCAATGACTACCTGACCAACAGACCACAGTTTGTGAGACTGAAGGATTGTGGGTAAAACCAGGTGGTCAGCAGCACAGGAGCACCACAGGGGACCGTACTCTCACCATTCCTTTTCACTCTGTACACCTCAGACTTCCAGTACAAATCAGAGACCTGTCATCTGCAGAAATACTCGGATGTATCAGAGATGGACAAGAAGCTGAATACAGAGAGCTGGTGGACCGCTTTGTGACATGGTGTGGAAACAATCGTCTCACCTTGAATATGAACAAAACAAAGGAGAAGATTGTAGATTTCAGAAGAAACAGGGATAAGTCAAACACTGTTTCCATCATGGGAGAAGAAGTGGAGGTGGTTGAGGAGTATAAATACCTCAGAGTTCACCTTGACAACAGACTGGACTGGAGGCGCAACAGTGAAACCGTCTACAAGAAGGGACAGAGCAGACTGCACTTCTGGAGGAAGCTTAGGTCCTTCAAGGTGCAGATCTTCTACAAGTCTGTTGTGGAGAGTGTAATCTCTTCAGCCGTCATCTGTTGGGGTAGCAGCATCAGAGCCAGGGACTTAAAAAGGCTAAACAACCTGATAAAGAAGGTTGATTCTGTTCTGGTTCCGTTCTGGGGACGACTGTTGAACCACTGGACACGATGATGCAAAGAAGGATTCTTCATAAAATCAAAAAAATTATGGACAACCCTGAACATCCTCTTCATGAGAGTATTATACAACAAAGTGAGAGTCTCTTCAGAGTGTCTTCAGTCAGAGGGTTCTTCAGTTTCACTGCATCAGACGCATTTTCATCTTAACTGGTTACCAACTTCTGTTAGCTACCACAAATGTTACTGAGCCGTAGGACACTGCTTAGCTGCCTTTGTTGGTGCCGTTCTCTTAACGTATCAATAAAGTATAACCAGACTGGAAATCTGACTGTAATAATGTGCGTTAAAAATGTTTCTTCCACGAATTAGTGAGTGACCTTTACATTGTTTTGCAGAAGCAGTTGGAAACTGAATGGAAGAAGAACCACAGTGTCCCACATAAATACTAAAATACAGTTATTTATCTAATATAATCTGTTGTTTTCACGCATACAAAACATTATAAAAGGCCAAATAAAAGTAAAAAAACATTAAACCAAGAGAAACTCCTGGGTTAGAAACCCCGGCTCTTCGGGAAAATGAACTCTGCTGCGGTGATTAAACCATTAGACTAGCGCGTTCCTCTTAGGAACATGTCGTGTTCTTTTGCTGTTGTTACATTCTTTAGTGTTTTTATGCAGACTAAACCTAACTTGTTATCACCGTTTACACAGACAGCAGGGCAATCTAAAATATTCATTTCACATTCCAGATTGTCTGGACTTTGGCAGCAAACCAAAGTATTAATGTTGCAGTTTCCCACAAAGAAAAGATTTAGACTGTTATGTGTTATTTATTTATTTTATGTTTTATAGCGGACATTTTAATGTCCAACATTTTGTTGGAAGATTTACTAGAAGTGCACTTTGAATTTTAAATGTCAAAACACAAAAACCTTAAAAAATAAGCTGATTTAACTAACACCATTCCAAATCTTCTAAACCTACAAGATAACCGTGTCATTATCTACAGAAATAAATGCAGAGAACTATCAAAGTTAAGTGAGTACCACGTCTGGAGCTTTGAGTTGTTGCACACCAGGATAATAATCACTGGAGCTAAAGGAGGATTTTTGCCAAATAGGCTAAAGCAGATATTCTGCTCAGGAACATGTCGTGTTCTTTTGCTGTTATTGTTACATATTTTAGTGTTTTTATGCAGCCTAAACCTAAGAGGGTTATATGCATTACGGAGCACTTCCTTGGAAATTACATAATCACTTTGGAATGGGTATACGGAGGTAAATACGGGATCTCAGAGACTGGGAAGGATTGTTCAAAGGCGTGTATATCCTGCCGTAAATCCCTTGTAGATTGTTGCTCCCGCACATTTAATGTTTCTCTTCAAAGCAGTGGGGCTTTACCAGCACGAGACCTGAGGTTTCCCATGTGGATCTCTGTCTGTCTCTTCCTTTATCGTCTCACCAGCATGCCAGGAGAGGATTCAGAGCATACACCGTGTTTACCCATTTCCTGTGCCGGATCCAGGGCTGCGCTTTTATGTGTGAAGGTAAAAATAAGGGAGCAGATATGAGATGGGGATGATGCATCCGAAAGTCCCTCAGAAGTAGCAAACGAGGTGTTTTAAAACAGGACGGGAGGAGGGGAGATTATCAGCTGTGGTTTGAGGTTCGGGTATCACAAAGATCTGTCTTTCGGTTTCAGTCTTGATGGAAGAGGTGTCCTCAGGTCTACGTCAGCCTTCAAAATGCACTGCAACTGATCTAAAACTGCAGCTTTGTTGGACAGACAGATCTGAAGTGGGCCCAGCATGTGGCTGGCCCCACTTGTCTTCGTATTTAGATAACAGCACGTTTTTCTTGTCAGGGGTGAAAAATTCCAGCTGTACATTCCCCAACTTCTCCTCATATTTCCAACAAATTCATCTCCTGGTTGTGTTTGCCCAAGCAGTCCCCAGGAATGTGTGCATCTCTCTTAATAAACAGACTGCAGCTTTGAAGTTAATACTTTAATACAGAAAACGTATTTTCACAAAATCGAAGAAATATTACATCAGATTAAAGCAGCAACCAGGGTAACAAAATATTGTGTTAATGACGGAGTATGACTATTTGTCTGCATGACGGAGGATGAGGACCATGTTAATGTCTGTTTATTAGGCATTGGACTGGAGCCGGGGGGTGATTAGTACGACGGCAGCCAACCTGGTCCTCTCCAAACACCAGAGTCTCCAAACCCAATCATTGCATGTTTAATCCGTCCTCAAACAGAAATGTAAAAGGACAGTTTGTGCTTTGAGGGCGAGCTGCAGGTTGTAAAAGTTGGATTTCTACACAGCCAACAGCAGGTTTGTGGCACAAGAGGGCTGGGCTGTACTCAGGTTTTAATACCTTTAAATCTTCCTGAAATTACACCCAGGTATACAGTATAATTACCTGCCTTGAGTGACTTGTAATGTTGTATTATGCAACATAGCAGAGCTGCAGTTTCTAACAAATTCACTGCATTAATCATCCGAAACTTTGCTGAGCAGGAATGGGAAGATTGGTCTAACATATAAATGAATTATTAGCTAAGAACTGAGAGAATAAAATCATAAAACAAGATTTCTCCAACTTATAGTTAAACAATGCTATTAAAATCCAGACCAAGAGGTTTGGAAAGAAAGATTGTATCCTCTTATATTGGTAGCTTGTTTATGAAGTGGATCAGGGCTTCATCTGCAGAAATGTGGACACTTCTCCTTTCTGTCGAGGTGAAGAAAGAAACAAGCTAAAAAGTGAAGCTCTCAAATTGCTGGTCTGCCCAGTCAGACCAAAAGAATAAGGTCCTGGATACAAGGGATGGAGAAAATGAGCTTCCTCTGCAGGGTGGCTCGGCTCAGCCTTGGGGGGAGGGTGAGTATCTCCGTCCTCCAGGGGGTGCTAGAAGCAGAGTCACAGCTCGTCCACATCAAAAGGAGTGAGCTGAAGTGGGTCGGCCATCTGATCAGGACCACGGAGATCATTCACCATTGGTGAATGGATGGACTCATGATGACCTGTGTGCCCAATTCTATAAAAGGTGCTGATCTGAAATAAGCATATTTGTTTGATGCCAAATAGGAAAAAAGTAAGCAATAATAAAAAAGAAACGATTGTTGTTTCCCTGTAATCTGGGAAAGGGTTTAAGGCAGGTCTGACAGTCAGCTGCTCTGGAACATACAGACTCTCTTAACACAATGCCAGGAAGCAAAGACAACAGCAATGGCTTTTTGCAAAACTGTTGTTGCAGCTTTAATAATCCAGGATTGGCTATAAGGCCATGTGTAAAGTATTAAGTCCATAATTCTGCAATTAGAAAGAATATTCACAAGAAGAAAACATGTAGGCCAATTATGAATATTCTTTCTTAGAGGTCCCAAGAAATGTATTGCTAAGTCAGAGTGAGCACTGTTCAGAGAAATGTAAAAAGAACATCTGAGGCTTTACAGGCCTCAGTTAGCAGGTTAGATTTTAAAATTCCTGACAGGACAACTAAAAGAAGACTAAACATGCATGACTGTTTGGAAAGGTTGAAGGACAAAGTCGTTTTCTACCTTAAGACCTCAGCACATAGTCTTTTGGACAGATCAGACCAAAAATGTAGATGTTTGGCCAAAATAAAAAAAACTTCATATTTGGAGAAAATCAGCTCAAACACCTCATAACAACTGTAGCACATAGTGGTGAAGGGTTGATGATTAGGGCGTATTTTGGAGCCACAGAATGAGTTGTTCAATAAAGGGGTGTATTTATTTTTATATGTCTCACCCAGCTGGTTAAAGACACACAAACAAAGAGAAAAACAAGAAGAATCAACTGGTTTTCCACGTCAACCCATCAGTAAAACATCTGTTTGAGGAAATGTTGGTTCCCCCCTCAGATTTTCTGCAGAGGATCGCAGACCAGGAAAGAATTACTGAATGTTTGTCTTCATATAACGAGTCAGATTTATAAATCTGCGTTAAATAACAGTTGCTGTTTGTGAACGCTCTTCAGT
Source organism: Valencia hispanica (assembly GCA_963556495.2). Lineage (NCBI taxonomy): Eukaryota > Metazoa > Chordata > Actinopteri > Cyprinodontiformes > Valenciidae > Valencia > Valencia hispanica. The sequence goes on from OY747703.1 coordinate 56,866,217, forward strand.
CAGCACTGGTACTCTGATGATTATAAGCTGTGCTGCGCCGGCCGTTAGAAGCAGGATTTAAAACACCAGCTGGAGATATTAAAAGAACGAAAAGAGTTCATGAACAAATCTGCACTTGGTGTTTATAGATCCAGCTTAAAGCGTCTCTATGCAGAGCACTGATCTCCAGTCGCTACGTAGCAAAGCTTCTCTTCCTTTATACACATGTTGAAGCTCAGTGTTGTTATTGCTTTGGTCTTTAAATGAAACACACAGTAAAGCTTTAAACCAGTTGCTCTGGTGGGAGCAATGGCAAATCTTTTACTAAACATAGTCAAATCCATGTGGTTGTTACTTTTATGGAACACTGGTCTTAGTTTACATCAATTTAATCCATGTAAAAGATTTGATTATGTGCAAAAATATTCATTAATGGGGTACAGAGACAAAGGTAAAAGGATACATTTTAATAAAGACTATTTTCCTATTTTTTTTCTTCTATTTTAGGACGTAAAGCCTTTGAAAGAACCTTTGACCATCTTTATTCTTACTTTGAGAAGCATCGGTGAAAACATCAGGGCTCTGTTACTTTCATCAACATGTTAAGTGTTTGATTTCTTGGAATCTGACATGATGATGGATGAGCATTCAGCTTGAATTCTAGCTAATTTTTCTTTGGCTTTGTCATCGACTCCATCTGTTTCCAGCCGGAGCGAGTCCGACTGGCAACCGTCCACAAAGGTCCAATCATGTTAATTTTCCAAAGCTAAAGCACAGGAGATAGAAATTATTACACACTGAAATATTGACGCTGTTGATTTAAACATTCTTGTCTGAAACAGTTTTCTTTTATTTGCTGTTTTTTGTTTGGCACGGCCACCCATTCTCATGGACGGTGAAACTCTCTTTTATTTTATTTCATTTTATTGATTTACTTTGTAATTGGGTTTGTAATTATTTCAGCCAGACTCGGTTGGGATGTGTCATTCTCAGCCCCGTGTTGAATAGCTGATGTTTGTCAGTGGTAAGCCACAGTAAATCAGGTCTGTCAGCGCAGTGCCAGCTGAATGTGGATGCGGTGGAGCTGCTGGTGTGGCAGCCGAACACGCTCCTCTCATGTCGGCCTGCAGATCAACACAGTTTGGGACGTTAGTTTGGGTTTCCTGCTCTTTATGCTGTTAGCATGTCTAACTTTGTGCTATGAGGGGCCGTTTGTGAAGTTACACAGTCAAAAGTTACAGCAATCATTTTGGTTATTTATGTTATTTATTCATTTATAAATATCACAGTTTCAAACTAAATACTTAGTTACCTCCACCAAGGAGGTTATGTTTTCGCCAGGGTTTGTTTAAAGTTAGTAACATGACTCAAAACGTTATTGACAGATTTTGATGAAATTTTCAGGAAATGTCTGAAATGGGACCAGGAACAAGTTATTAGAATTTGGGACCACCTTTGTGGAGATCTGCGCCCTCCAAGTGCTTTTCTACTTTACAAATTAAATATTTAGTTTACAAATTAAATGTTTATAGTTTAAACATTTACCTTCTCAATTAAATATTTAGCCTGCAAAATAAATATTCAACTGAGGACCTAAATACTTAGTTAGCAAGCTAACTATTTAGCTTCGAACTTGACATCTAGCTCAGAGCTAAATGTTTAACTAACATGCAAATGTACTTGCCAATAAGCGAATGTGGACTACCAAAATAAAAGCTGGGTCTTGCAAACCTTCATAAAAGACGGCTGGAGAAACTGAATGTTGTTCATGTCAGCTCTTTATCAGTGTTTCTTTTCCTCCCAACATGTCCAAAGTTTCACCGTCAGATGAGACGTTTACCGAAGGATTTACAGCAACAGTGATGCACCTGCAGCAGCAGGAGTTTATTCAGAGGTTCGCGGGACCCAGCTTTTATTTTGATAGTCCACTTCCATTTGAATTTGCATATTAGCTAAATATTTTGCTCTACGGTACATATTTACTTTGAAGCTATGTATTTTTGCTAGCCAGTTTAGCTTGCCAGCTAAATATGTAGCTTGAATCTAAATATTTAATTTGTAGCTAAATATTTAATTCATAAACTAAATATTTGGTTTGAAACTGTGACATTTATAAATAACATGGATATAAATATGACTGTATGACCCAACCCCCCAATTTTTTCTCTTATGACATGCTAAACAACCCAAATTATTGCTGTGAATTTTTGACTGTGTAACTTTACAAACGGCTCCCCATACTAGTTTGGTGGGAAAACTTCACACCTCTGATTATTGCTCAAACTTTTCCATTTTAACAGCTTAATAATAAAAGCTCATTGCAGACATGTATGTTAGCGTGCTTCTTCTCGGAGCCTTTACATCTTTATTTCTCTATTAACTCAGTGTAAATTTCATCGCTTTGTTTCATATGTCTACAATGCTGATTTGATTTGTGGTGCATTACATGTCAAATGCCTTTGCTCCTGCTCCAAGTCCAGCAACAAAAGGACTTGCATGTGAAAGCAATGTTATAAAGATGCTACTTCTCACTGCATGTGGAAAATGTGAGCTAGCTCTCACTGTCCGTTAGACGTTAGAGGGCATCGTAACCTCTATGAACTATGAAGGAGTATGATTGCCTGCTAAACTTTCCTCCAGTTCCAGCTCATTAAACCTCTGAACACTTTGTGAGGCATGAGTGAAAAGGAAGCAGTCCTAATGATATTTATTTTTGGCTGAAGGGAACAGTTTTGGAAACGAACAATTCCAATAAAGACTATTTTGATGTAGAAAAGAAATGTTGAGATTATTTGGGATAAAAATACTTCTGCTGAACTCCTACAGTCAGAGTCTGCTGCGATTAGCTGTAATAAATCATGGAAACATTCAGCCGGTTGTGTTTGGTCTAGATGTACTTTGATACGATCCCATATAGAAGATATATAAGAAGCAACACCAAAAAAACATCCTTATTTTGAATTTAGTTTAATGGCGGTCTCAGACTGATTACATTACATTGCTGATAACGGCTTCTATCTTGAAACTGGAAAGGATGCTGGACCTGGTTCATAACTGGTTCTGGAAAAACACACCAACTTAACTCTTTGTGAAAAACGAAAGTAAACTTGATTTCTGGTTTGTTTGGTTTTTTTTGGCCCTTTGGGTCAACAACTGAAATCAAGATTAAGCAATGATGAGTGTTTCACATCGCTGTGGAGGAATTTTGACCCACTCTTCTTTGTGGAATTGTTTCAATTCTGCCAAAAAGGGGTTTTGGGCAGGAAGGACTCGTCTCAAAAGGAATTTACGCCAAGACTTTGACTAGACCACTCGAAAATATTCATTTGCTTTTATTTTTGAGCCACTCTTTAGTCTCATCAGTCCTCAGAATATTTTCCCAAAGGTCTTGGGGATCATCAAGATGTTTTCTAGTAAGAGTAAGGCAGGCCTTTGTGTTCGTTGTGGCTTGAATCATGAACTCTGACTTCAACTGAGATAATGAGGTCTGCAGAGCTTTAAATGTTGTTCTGGGTCCTTTTCTGATCTCCTGGATGACTCGTTGATGAGCCCCTGGAGTAATTTTGGTGGGTGAAAAGGTTCCTCACCATGCCACGTTTTCACCTTAGAAATGGCTTTGTAACTGTTTGTTGATAGCTGTCTGTGACTTTGTTTCTCATCTCTGAAATTTCCTAAGATCATGGCATGATGCGTTGATTTTAGCATACCTTCTTGATGTTGCCAGATCGGTTCTGTTTAAGGTGATTTCTTGATTCTGAAGCCAAAAAAAGGAACAATTTTCCTTTTAATCAGGGTCAGGTCAGTTTGGATGACTTCCCTCCTTCACGGATTACTTAATCAACTGATATTAGCTTTTTTCTGTTTGATGTTCTGAGAAATTAAAGTTCAACTAAAAATCCAAAACTTGAGGAACTCATTAAATTGGCAGATACTTTTTCACAACACTGTACTGTCTGATGAAGACAGAGTCGACCCTTTCAGCGGTGGAAACAGGTAGAACGTGTGGTAGACAAGCTGCAGTTGAGCAATGCAACCAGTTTAATGAACTTTGTAGCATGAAGCGGGACTGGAAACCTTCAGGAAACATTTTCACTGTACTTTACAGGTTAGAACGGATGCATAAATTGTGGGTGATATTTTCGTTGTTGCAAAAGTGGACATTATGCCTTGAATTCAGTTTGTTTATGAAAAACCTGAATCCAAGCAATCGTTAATCTCGGGCAACTGGATGCAAAGTTTTGTGCTCAAGGCATAATGATAATGTATTTTCCATCTGATCAATGATGACTCAATAGATGGTAGACACTAAATACTTGTGGATATTTAAAACAAATGTGCTATTTAGACTAAATTTTCAATACAAACAAATGTTTAATGACTTGAATTTACCTTCCAGTTGAGTTCCTCAAGGATCTATTTTTTATTATTGTTTGTTTGATTAAATCAAACTATTGTGTTTTTTTTCTTTTTCATCAGCATTTCCTTCCACCTATATGCTGATGATATCCAGCTATTTCTTTATATTTTGGCTGATTATTTGGCTTTAATGATCACTAAAAAGTTCAAAACTAAATAAGTTATTTCAAAAGTATTTTTTCTTTGAGGAATATTTAAAATTTTGATATTGAGGTTTAGTATTAATATGTTAATAATTATATATTTTAATTTTTAACTATTTATTTTTTCCTTTTTCTTTAATTTGTAAACAACTGAGTTGATCCAATGAAGCATCACACAAGAAATCCAGTTTTATTGTTTTTTTCTGACTTTACAGTACATTTAAAATTTCATTTTAAAGTGATACTTATTATCGATTTCTTTTCAGTACAAATCAAACTTCACCTTACACCTTTTCCTTGCATTTAATTTAAAACCCGCAGGTATATAAGCCGCTGAAGAATTTCCTTACGTTTTCATGTTTTCCACATTTCACTAAAAGAAAATTAAAGAAGGAGTTGAAGATTTCATAAACAAAATGTAAATATTATCGGGTTTTTTGTTGTTCTTGTTTTACCATATACAATATTCTAATCTGATAGCTGTTTTTGTATGTCCACAGCAGGTGTACCCATGCAGTAATGACAAGGAGTGCAGTGTTGGCAGCTACTGCCACAGCCCCCAGCAGGCTCCGCCTCGATGCCTGTCCTGCCGTAGGAGGAAGAAGCGCTGTCACAGAGACGCCATGTGCTGCCCTGGGAACCGCTGCAGTAACTGTGAGCATGCACATGGACACCTTATATACATAATGTTTCACTCTGAATTATGCATGAATTCAAGGCTAAATTCAAGATTTTCATACACCTGGAATCTTTGAAATGTTGAGACACTTGCACTTAGCATTTGGCATGCCAAGGTGTGTGAATCTTTAACAGGGCAGCCAGAGAATCTGCATAGTACAGCATGAGATTAAGAAAGGTTACTACTTACTTTTCAGCGCTAATAATAAATAATAGTTATAAACAATAACTTTTGTTTAAAGCTTTGCTTATAAGTCAAGTGGGTGACAAAAACAGGTACAGGGATTTGTGCAGAAAAACTGTCTTCCTGAACTGTAAACCTTTGCAGACAAACTTTTAATATTTTAAACCTCTGCTTGTTAAATTCACACAGTGATACCACTTGTCGCCATATGCATTCTGTTGATGTTAAGTGATCTCTACCTTTGGTTTTTAGAGGTTTGTTTTCATCCACCAATAAAGATCCAGATCCAGATATATTCAAAGTGTCTTAGTGCAGTAAATCAGCAGCTTTACTCTTCTTAAACATGTTTGAGGGGGAAAAAAGAGTGATAAACTCACATGACTCCAAACTTCAGAAGTCTTTCTGGGGGATGCCACTGCTGCTCTGACCTTGACAAAATTCTGTTCTGATTGTATTTTAATCTTCCCACAAGAAAAAAAATCATTGGCATGCTGAGCTCTTTCAAAATGTCTTCCCTTTTTGCATGTTCCAGTCAGATGCCAGTTTAGTTAGAGATATTACATTCAGGAATACATTTAACAAAATTTTGGAAAAAAGTTATTCATGTTGGTGTGGCCAACCAAGATTGCTGCGTTTTTCTTTTTAAGTAATTAAGCAGATGAGAAGGGGAAAGCAGATAAAAAAAATTGAATAAGAGACTGTTTGACCTTGGAACATTTTTGGTATAGAAATCCTCTTTATGACAGCTTTAGGAACCATTATCTGAACCCAAGTGTGTCTGTAGAGAACAAAAGCTTTGAGCTTGAAGGTTTTGTCCTATTAATAAAACAAAAACGTCTCTGTGGGACGACTGAATGTAAACCAGGGAAGACAGAGCAGTGTTTCGTAGAGCAATCTAAACAAATCAGTGAAGGAAATAAACCAGATGCTGCAAGATTGGGTTACAGAAGAAAGTATTAACATACATGCAGATTAGAAAATAAACACTAATCTATAATCCTGTTTAGGCTCAATCAAACAATCCCCCCCCCCCCACACACACACAACTAATCAACTGCACATTCTCTCCATGTAACAGAGCATAGAGTTACTCAATTAAAAATGATCTATTTACCTGATAAGATCTAATCAAACCAAAACTAAAGGTTAGAAAATCAGTAGTGAGCTCTTGTTAGTGTCTCCAAAGAGTAGATATTTATAGAAAATATATAGAAATATGTAGGAGGTACACTTATATGTATATGTATGTACAGTGGGGCAAAAAAGTATTTGGCAGCCACTGATTGCCCACGTTGTCCCACTTAAAAAGATGAGAGAGGTCTGCAATTTTCATCATAGGTATACTTAAACTGTAAGAGACAGAATGTAAAAAAAAAGAAATCCAGGAAATCACATTGTATAATTTTCAAAGAATGTATTTGTATAATGGTGCAGAAAATAAGTATTTGGTCAGTAACAAAAGTGCACCTCAACACTTTGTAATGTTACCTTGGTTGGCAATGACAAAGGTCAAAGGTTTCTCTATTGGATTGAGGTCTGGAGGCTAGGCCACTCCAGAACCTTGAAACGATTTTTACGTAGCCACTCCTTCGTTGCCTAGGCGACGTGTTTGGGATAATTGTCATGATGGAAGATCCAGCCACATTTCATCTTCAATGCTCTCACTGATGGAAGGAAGTTTTTGTCCAAATTCTCACCATACACAGCCTCATTCATCCTTTCCTTAATGGAGATCAGTCGTCCTGTCCCCTTTGCAGAAAAGCAGCCCCACAGCATAATGTTTCCACCCCCATGCTTCACAGTGGGTTCTTGGGAAGCAACTCTGCATTCTTCCCCCTCCAAACACAGCGAGGGGCGTTTATACCAAAGATTTTTATTTTGGTCTCATCTGACCACATGACATTCACCCAATCCTCATCTGGATCATCCAGATGCCCTCTGGTAAATTTGAGGCAGGCCTAGTGCTGGCTTAAGCAGGGGGACCTTTCAAGTGCTGCAGGATTTTAATCCATGACGACGTAGTCTGTTACTAATAGTAACCTTTGTTACAGTTGTCCCAGCTCTCTTCAGGTCATTGACCAGTTCCCTTCATTTAGTTCTGGGATGGTTCTTCACCTTTCTCAAGATCATGTGTACCCCATGAGGTGAGATCTTGCATGGAGGGAGATTGTCAGTGATCTTTTTTTTTTCTTATTCCATTTTCTAATAATTGCTCCAACAGTTGATCCCTTCTCACCAAGGTGCTTGCCTATTGTAGATTGGCTCTTCCACCATCAGGTGTACAATCATGTTCCTGGTGTCCTTGGACAGCTCTCTGGTCTTGGCCATGGTGGAGGTTGGAGTCTGACTGTTTGAATGTGTGGACAGGTGTCTTTTATACAGATAACGAGTTCAAACAGGTGCTGTTAATACAGGTAACGAGTAGAGGATAGAAGAGCTTCTTAAAGAAGAGGTAACATGATTCTTGCTTGGTTGTAGGTGCTAAATACTTATTTTCTGAACCATTACACAAATAAATTCTTTAAAAATCATAAAATGTGATTTCCTCCATTTTTTTACATTCTGTCTCTCACAGTTGAAGTGCACCTATGATGAAAATAACAGACCTCTCATCTTTTTAAGTGGGGCAACTTGCACAATCAGTGGCTGCCAAATGCATTTTTGCCCTACTGTACGTTATATAAATTGGTGCATATCTCCAGCAGTCAACATACAGACACACAGGTCAAACAAACTTGCACGAACACACTCACACCTAAAGACAACTTAGAGAGACCGATTAACCTTGCATTCATGTTGTTTTTGGATTGTGGGTGGAAGCCGGAGGACCCAGGGAGGACCCACACATGCCTGGGGGAGAACATAAAAGCTCCATGCAAAAAGACCACAGCCCAGGAATTGAACCCAGGTGAACAGGGTGATTTCACGTACCCTGTCCTGATGCAGCAGAAAACTAATTTCCACACTTTTGATCCCAATACCGGTTCACTATTTAAACAAGGAGTGCATCAGAAACAACAGACATACTTCAAAGACGTGACAAGACTAGATGTTCCTCAAAAGCCTCTTAATTTCCTCTTCTTTAGACCCACATGTGGTTTTTAATAAGGCAGCAAAGATAGGCAAAGATTGGAAACAGGTTTAAGATGCTTTCTCTGTTATGCTTTTCAACCTCATGAAGGTTTTCTGTTGACCAGCATGTGTAAAATGGCTCCACATTTTATGAACCCCCAACCCAACCAAGTACTCTGCATTCCTGAAAGACATGCGAACAAGGGCTGTAATACATCCGGGTGTTTTGCTGAGTCTTTCTAAGAATCTATGTTGCTTTCATGGAAAGCTCCCAGTTTTTGTCCGTGAGGCAGACACACTTTTTACTTTTAAGGCCAGGCTTAAAACTTTCCTTTTTGATAAAGCTTATAGTTAGAGTGGCTAAGGTCATCCTGAGCTATCTCTGTAGTTATGCTGCTATAGGCTTAGACTGCTGGAGGACAGACTGACCAATTTACTTCACTCTGCTACTTCCTTTTCTCCTACTACTCTCCAGTTGTATTACAGTACATTCTGTTATTTTGACGTTTAACTATGTGTTCTCTCAGTGTTTTTCTCTCCATAGAAGATATACCTGGTCTGGTATCCTGCTTGGCTACAATCCCCTGTTGGACGGGGGGCATCGACTGGGATGATGCTCCCAGTAGCTGAACATCCACTGTGTCCTGTTATTAACTTTTTACTTTCTGTAACATAGAAAGTTCACTTATATCAGATCTTCTGTTCCTTCTGTGTTTCTGCTCTGTCTTCTCAAACCCCCAGACGGTCGTGGCAGATGGCCGCTCCTACTGAGCCTGGTTCTGTTGGAGGTTTCTTCCTGTTAAAGGGGAGTTTTTCCTCTCCACCGTCGCTACATGCTTGCTCAGTATGAGGGATTGCTGAAGGATTGCTGTGGTTGGAAAGTCTGCATCAACAGGGCCCAACCTCACGCCAATGACTGACGCAATCTGCTGGGATTCCTTAAATAGGAAACTTTTTAACTGATTGGAATGTTTGTATAAATGTATTGAAATGACTTCTTGTTAAGTGCCTTGAGATGACATCTGTTGTGAATTGGCGCTATATAAATAAACTGAATTGAATTGAATTGAATTGAAAAGTGCAAAACAAAAATCATTTGACCTAAATAAGCTGGTGTGTGATTTCTTAAATAGCCAAAGACGGCAAACAGACCAAGAACTCAGCTGTTTTTAATGGCTTTGATGTCTATCTTTTCTTTTTCACTGCAGACGTTTGTGTCTCCATCTCAGAGAGCGTGCCCTCACCTCACATCTCTGCATTAGATAATCCCAGCGTGCTGTCAACCAAAGACCACAGCTGGAGGAAAAAAGGGAGGGGCCAGGCTAAGCATGTACAAAAGGGTAAGATTCACCACACATGAGGCCTTCATTGAACCTTTAGGTGCTCTAGAGGTGTCTAATCTGTCTGTTGTTCCTGTTCAGGAGGTCTTTAGGTATTCATGGACTCTGCCAGTCCACAAACTATATTGATAATTGGCTCTCTGCTCATGTGTCAGCAATAGTGTGTACTCAAGTCGAGAAGAAACCACACTGCTTTACTGTTTCGGCACCTAGCTGGAGCCATGGAGGCAGCTTCACTGAAAGCAGCACACTTTGTGTGAAACACAAGTAAAACCACAGAATGGAGCTTTGGTTAGTTTACTGGTAATAACTCTCTGAAACTCCTGCTTAGCATTCATGTCACTTGATTTAAGATGTTATAAAACCAAGGGGGAAAAAACCAATCTAAGTGCACGAGGCACCAAGCTGAAAATCAATATGCTATTACTAGTACAGCACTATGCAAAAGTTTTCAACCAACTTTTATCTCTTTAAACTTTTTTCTCATGGTAGCCAGACTTTTCTTCTTCAGACTTTGGCTGCTTTTTATCTCGATTTCCGTCCAGTCTTTGTACCTCCCTATAACAGTATACCACAAAAGACCTCCGGCTATAACTGCAATGAAAGATGGATCTCTAAACCATTGGTTCCTAAACCTTCTATCCTGTTATCGAAGTTCTTTTATAGAAGAGATGAGAGAGATTCCTTCAGATTCTCAGAGGGTTTAATACAGATTTGGTTGATCAAACAAGGAGGTACAGCGTTAACAGAGGGAATATGCGATACTGACCTGCCTTCCAAAACAAGACACAGGATTATATAGGTTCAGTAATCATGGCCTATCACCTGTGACATTACAAACAAACATTTCTCAGTCGGTGACTCATTAGGCGTAGAAGATTTGATATAGAAGCATAATCAATGTATGTCAGGACGTTCTTAGATGTAACAGAGAGTTGCCATGCCAACCCAGGCTGTAAGAGTCTGAATCAGCAGGTTTGACCTGACCTAAATTCATACAGTGTCACCTAATCAGATTGGTCACCATATCATAAAGAAGAGACACATAGTAACTATCAGTATGTGAATTACACAGAACAGATCATTAGATTTCTTCCACAATATATCCTCTGACCAAGAAATGAAAAATGTAATAGGTCGTGACCCCGAATTTTGGTTGAGATGCAATAATTTTTACAGTCAGTTAAAAGTGGTACAATGACAACATAATCAGCCAGGATATTGCTTTTATTCATTCACATCCTGTTTTTTAATGTTTTACACAATTTGTTAGCCTAGAAATCTGGACAAACTGTAGCAACAGATGTTGCTCTGCAGGTTGTTCTACCCAAGCTCCATTATAACCTCAGCAGGTCTGCTGTTGGCTCAGCTAAGTGTAGGCCGGGACAATCACAGCACTCTATGTTTGTAGAGAAACTCTGGGCAGGATTAGCACCATTATGCCAGAGCTTTTTCTTTCTTCTATTTTTAAAATGATGATTTGGATGATTTTGACATGGCCGTTTCTTTGAGAGTCAAGCGGATAGAGGCAGTTCATTCTTTTGCTTCGACTGCCCTGTTGACTGATTTCCCTCGCTATGAATACGTCATGTTGTTCATTACCCTGATTGGTCGTAGTGCTGTCCAATTGCGTGCAGAGACAGTAGATTCCACCCCAGGACTGAGCTCTGTCTATGGGTCGTGGCCAGACTATATATTTATACATATAGGATGGCTTGCCATGCTAACCTTTTATAAAATGCATATGCTTCCTCATTGCCATTTTTGGCGTTTAGCTTATTCTCTCAAGAAGACCCCACATTTACACATCTGTGAGCCCAAGTGGGGTCGCGACCCCAGCTTTTGGGAATTACTGCTCTAAACTATTGGCTCTGGGAGTATGAATACTAATGCACACCTAACTTTTCAAATGCACAACTTTGTTCACAAAATGTGAAAAAGCTTGAGGGATATGATGCCTTTTGCAAGGAGTTTCATTCAGGTTGAGTTTCATGTTGTTGTCAGCTACTTTTTGACTCATCATCTGTGTTTCCTGTTATCTTCTCTCAGGTCACGAGGGCGACCCTTGCTTACGCTCGTCCGACTGCTCGGAGGGCTACTGCTGCGCCCGTCACTTCTGGACCAAAATCTGCAAACCAGTGCTGCGGCAGGGAGAGGTGTGCACCAAGCAGAGGAAGAAAGGCTCTCACGGGCTGGAGATCTTCCAGCGCTGCGACTGCGCCAAGGGCCTCTCCTGCAAGGTGTGGAAAGATGCCACCTCCTCGTCCAAGTCCAGGCTCCACATGTGCCAGAAGATCTGAAGCAGAGGCAGCTGCCGCAGGCGCTGAGACCTCTGTCTCCATCTGCCATGGAAAGTTTAAGAAAAGAATGGCTTGTGGCTGCACTGAAAGGGAGCAAAAGACAGAGACTAACAAGAGACAGACAGAACAGCCTGCTGCTGCGTGGGTTTAAAAACTCTGCAAGCGAGCGAGCGAACAGCAAATGGGAACGCTCTGATGTGTTTGCTGTGAGCTGCCGTCACTGCACTCACGCAAGCGTGCATCTTCAAGACATACAAGCAGTGCAGCTTTGGGAGATGGAAGAGCTTTGCGCAATTATAAAATTTAACATGTCCGGATGATGATCGGGGAGTCACAAAGACAGCCGGCAGATGCTGTGATGGGTGAGGTGTGGACTTTGTCAAGGTGGAGAAAACAGATGTAGCAGACTTCTTTTTTTAAGCTAAATACATAAAAAAATATTCATCACAAGCCTCTCAAATCAGTTACTTTCAAATATTTTAAATTCAATATTCCAATTTTTCTTAAACATTGAAAGATTTATCTTTGGAAACTATTGCTTGCATCCTTCAGACTGCTTCTGCTGTCTATGCGCTTACATCTAACGCCTCATACGCATAAACCAAAGCATTACAGAACATTCACGCTGCAGTTAATGGGTTTCATCTGCTGCGTTAAAGATAAGACATCACTGTGTCCGCTTTGGAAGCTTTCATTGATCTGTCAGATACAGCTGTGATCCGCTGGGATGACAGTTGTGTGTGAGGTGGAACTCCGCTGTAGACTCAGTGGTACCGATACCAGACGGAAAGCGGCTCTGCTTTCCCAATCACATTAACGAGACTCAAGGATATGAGGGAGTTAGGGTTTTTTTTCCATTTGCAAAGCCCGTAGGAATGGAGACGTGAGGAGATTGATTACATAAAGCTGATGTGTTCAAAGAGATCCCGCCGTTTGATTCTTTGTTTTGCGGGTGGCATGGAGCCCGGTTTATTTTTCAGCCTTTTAAATATGACCACATACTTTCTTCTCATGAAATATTGAGGAATTTAATTTTATTCTGGATGTTTTTTTTAAAACAGCCCTTAAACTAAAACTCATAGCATCACTTTAAAGCATACATCTTGTAACCATTTGAAATATCAATAAGCTCTTTATGTAAATAGACTGGAAGCGATGTATTTAAGAATGGATGTATATCATGTACATACTAATCCTGACTTGTGTAGCCAAAACAATCCAGGAGAGAGGAGATACGGAGGATAAGGAGGCTGGAGATGAAAATGTTTGGCTGATTTTACAGACTGGCTGCATAAAAAAAGGACAGTTTGCAACAGGCAGAATAAGAATTTCAAATATATTTTGTGTAAATGGTGAAGATTTATATTCCACTAAAATGATTTGTGTGAAGATTTTATGCTGATTTTATTTGTGTTTTTAAAATAATAGAAGAATAAATGGAATGTATTTTGTATCAGTGATCACACAGGATGCCTTTTTTTATTACATTTAATTAAAAATCTTTTAAATGAGGGGATTATTTTATGACAACACAATATACTGTGATATGCCACAATATGATACAATTAAAGCGATACAATAGATTTAAAAAGGAAATTTGCAACACAGTTCAGTGCAACATGACAATACGATACGATACATGTACAATATGTGGTACAATATGACATAATATAATATTATTATATGGTACGAAATTGTACAGTTGGACACATTTGGATACAGCAGAATATGACACACAGCAATACATATGATACAATTAGAAGTAATACAATACGTCACAAAACTCCAAGACGTGTAGAAATAAAATGAACAACGATTTCAAAAAATATTGTGTGCAAATGGTGTGAAGATGTTTATACCAATAAAAACAACTTGTGTGAATATTTTACATATGATTTGTTTGGTGTTTTTTAAATTAAGGAAATTTATTTTGTATCCCTGATCACACTGGATGTTTTTTATTATGTTTGATGAATACCACAATATGATACAGTCTGATTGAATACAACAGAATAGCAACTGAAACATGCAACCCAGTTCAGTAGAGTATGGCAAAGCAATATGATACAATAAAACATGTACTACAACATGATATATTATAATATGATACTATATAATGTGATTTGGTACAAAATGGTACAATACGATACATTAGAATACAGTAGAATATGATACAAAGCAATATGATATGGTACTTTGTAGGGCTGCGCGACATGGCCTCAAATCTATATTGTGATATAATCTAAAGCGTGTGAGATAACGATATTTATTGCCATACTATCTTTTTTTTATTTATATATGTCAAAATATATACAGTTTATGAAAACAACAAACTGCGGTAGGGTGATAGAGTCAAAATAATTTCTACCTTATACCTTTTATATCCTAGAACTTTGTCACATGAATGATGAGATCTAATAGAATACAGTGTAATATGATGCTATGCAAAACACAATGACATGTTAAAAATTAAATGACAAAACAAAAAAAAGGTACTACGAAATAAATAATTCCCTAAATATTTTGTGCAACTGGTATACCAATAAGATGTATATAGCAATAACAATGATTTATGTGAATATTTTACATTGGCTTGTTTTGTGTTTTTAAAATGGTAAAAAAAAATAATTACATGTATTTCTATAACTGATCACATTTGATGAATATTTATTATTATTACATCAGATTATTATTATTAATTACTATTCTAGATGTCAATTTACCATAAAATTTGATAGTAAAGTATATGGTTATAATAAAGTTTAAATTTTGGAGCATGAATAAAATCATTTGATGATATGATGCAATAGGATATACTAAAATATATATAAAATGCAACAATACAATATTAAATGATAAAATATGGTTTGAACCAAATATTTAATTCAACATTACTATGTGATGTAATTTGTTAGAATACAATATAATCTGTCAATATGTTACAATGCAATATTACATGGCACATACAATATCATACCATATGTGCAGTAGGATATTTACTGTGTTTCAGTACATTGCGATAAAATATGACGTCATGGAGGATTATATGATAATAGGATTATACAATACAACACAATTTGCCACAGCGCAATTAAAATATGATACAATGTGAAGCAAAATGTTAAAACATGATACAAAACAAAGGATGCAGCGCAGTTCAATAAAAAATGTGCAAGACAACACAATAAAATATGATACAATATAATGTGATATGGTATGTTCTGAGACGGTATAATATGAAACGATACAATACAATATGATACATGAAAATAATATATGGCACAATACAATAACATTTTACAACAGTACAATACACTAGGATTCAATACATTATGATCCAAAACTAGACATTGTGATGAATTGTGATAAGGTACAAACAGAATGCAAATGGATGTTGTACAAATCAATACAATACAAAAGGATACAATATGATCTATGATACAATACAATACGAAACAGTATGTTATGATGTAATATAATACCATTTGACAGGAAATGTACAGTTGATTACTATATGACACATTCCGATGCAGTAGAAAATGAAAAAAACACAGTAAATATGGTACAATACATTATAATATGATACAAATGTTGCAATATAACAAGATATGGTACAATATGAGACAATATTATTGTAGTACAATACTGTATGAAACAACATGATGTAATAAAGTACAATATGATTTGGTACATATGATACAGTATGATACATTTGTTGTAATATAATTTGATATGGTACCATACAATATAACTTGGCACAATATCATACAGTATGACAGGATACAATAAGAAATACTTCATGATCTCCTTGGGGAAAATGCTTGTTGACCTTTTGTATCACTGAGGCCTTAAAAACGGCTGTAATGTTGTTTATGTGCTTGAACTTTTAGACCAAAGGATGAGATGTAGATGTAGCTGTAGGTTTTAACTATGAAATCTGGCATGATCTTGTCATATTCTGTCCGACTGAAGAAGAAAAAAATAATGTTATAATCTAAGCAGAAGATGAGACCTAAAAAGGCATGTAGGATAATCATACTATGTCAGTAGACTTGTTCTGTCCTTATAAAGGCAAGGTTCATCAAAACTCAAGTGACAGAGTCAGCAGCTGAGATGTTTTCATGAGTACAAACGAAACCTCATGAAAGCCACAATGAGCTGATGCTTTACAGATGTCATCTAGTCACAGAATTCCTTCAGCATCCCAGGAACAATGTGCACGGTACGTTGTGGTTCTGTACAAATCTTTTTATTACATGTTGTAAGTCTTAACAAGACATGATGAAAATTAAAGAAATTTCATCGACTCAACTGTGTGGTTGACCTCGAAAACCCAGTGGAACCAACATGAGTCCCACTGTTTTGACTGACTGTCAGACGCTCTGGTAACTCCCTGATGATACTATGGTCAACAGCTCTGCCCTCTGCTCTGGATCTACCAGCTCGGATTAATTACAGATACGTCTCTGGTCTGCAGAACTTGTCAGAACGGAACCATTTCATCTCGGTGTGAAATGGATTTTGCCAGTTGTTTTTAATAAACGCTATATAAGTTCAGTCCATTTACCATTTAATATAGAGAAGCTTGAAAAACCCGTAGATGCTTTCTTTACCCTGTGGGTTAGTCCTTGGCACAGCTGACCAGGGTTCAGTTCTCAACTTTGAGACCTTTGCAACATGTCTTCCCCCTTCCTTTCTGACTGCTTACACAGAGTCATAGCTCTGTTGAGCCAACTATTCCCCGAGCTCTTAGTAGTGATGACTTTATGGGATTCTTCATAAATAAAATTAATTCTATTAAAATAAAATGATTGGCATCATCTCAGACATGATTACTTCTCTCTCAGTAAGTGAGGCAGCATCAGAGAGAACTGTAGAACCTCATTTGTGTTTGGACTGTTTTGATTCAGTCGATCTTTCGGAATTATCAAAAATATTAGCCTCGTCTAAACCTTCAACTTGTATGTTGAACCCAAGCCCAACCAAATTATTTAAAGAAGTGTTCCATTTGGTTCCTGGCCCCATTTTAGATATGATGAATCTATCCTTAGTAAATGGATACGTACCACAGGAATTTAAGGTTGATGTAATTAAACATTTACTTAAGAAACCTTCCCTTGATCAAGATGACTTAGTGTATTACACACCTATATCTAACCTTCCTTTCTTATCCAAAGTCCTTGAGAAAATAGTTGCTAATCAAGTCTGTGAGCATTTAAACAGTAACGAGCTGTTTGAAGAGTTTCAGTCAGGTTTTAGAGCTCATCATAGCACTGAAACAGCACTGGTGAAGGTTACTAATGATATTCTCATGGCCTCAGATAATGGACTGGTGTCTGTTCTGGTTTTGTTAGATCTCAGTGCTGCTTTTGACACAGTCGATCATAATATTCTCCTAGAAAGGCTTGAACATGTTGCAGGGATCAAAGGAACAGCACTAGGCTGGTTTTAATCATATTTGTCTGATAGATTCCAGTTTGTTCATCTAAATGATAAATCTTCTTCACTCTCAAGGGTTTCTTGTGGAGTTCCACAGGGTTCTGTGCTTGGACCAATTCTTTTTACTATATATATCCAATTGGTAAAATGATCAGACAGCATGGTATAAATTTCCACAGCTATGCAGATGATACGCAATTATATTTATCCATGAATCCTGATTAATCCAGTCAGTTAGGTAGATTACAAGCATGTCTGGAAGACATAAAAACATGGATGACTCAAAACTTTGCTGTTAAATTCTGACAGTACAGAAGTTGCCGTCTTTGGACCAGAAGTTCTAAAAAAGAAATTGCTTAGTGAAACACTTCATCTGGATGGTATTAAATGTCCTCCAGTAAAAACGTAAAGAACTTTTGTGTTGTTTTTGACCATCAGCATCGGCTGGGATGATACTCCCAGTAACTGAACATACTCCATGTCCTGTTATCAACTTTTTACATTTTTTAACATAGAAAGTACTCTTACATCAGTTCTTTTGTTCTTTCTGTGTCTCTGCTCTGTCTTCTCGAACCACCAGTCGGCACTCGTACTGAGGCAGGTTCTGGTTCTGCTGGAGGTTTCTTCCTGTTAAAGGGGAGTTTTTTCCTCTCCACTGTCGCTAAATGCTTGCTCAGTATGAGGGATTGCTGTGAAGTCAACGACACAATGCATGTGACTGTCTACTGTTGCGACACGTTTGTCCAGGAGGAGTTAATGCTGCAAGTCATTGACTAGATGAAATCTGCTGGGTTTCCTTAGATAGTCAAGTCAAGGCAATTTTATTCCTATAGCACACTTTCAACAACAAGGTGAGTCAACTTTTAAACTGATTGCAATAATAAACCGAAGGATCAATTGGAATGTATGCAGGATTGAATTTATTGACTTTTCTTGTAAAGTGCCTTGAGATGACATGTGTTGTGAATTGGTGCTACATAAATAAACTGAATTTAATTGTATACAGAAGAGTTCATGGTCAACCTAACGGCTGCAAGGTGCTCATGTCTGGTGGCTGCAAAACAAGCCTAAAATCACTCTGCTAGCTGGTTGGTGTGCTAGCTAGTTTGTATTGACATGCTGTGTTTAGTTTTCTTCAAAATATGGAACACTATATTAAGGCCATATATGGTTAAAGTGCTATGTGGGCTAGTTATATATGGTTTTGCCAACCTAGGTCATCCTTTATATTCTTTTTAGATAGAAGAGGCTTCCTCTTTCAGACCCTCCAAAAAAACAGACTTGTTCTTTCATTTTCTAATTCTATGTCCATCAACATTTACCATGCTAACCAAAGCCTGTAGAGTCTGACCTTAGAGTGAATTTGCTAAAATGTCCACCAATAGGAAGATAGAACGGCCTTATAACCCTTCTCAGATTGATGGACAACAACAGTTGCTTCTCTCAGGTCATTGCTGATGTCTTTTCACCCTGGCATTTTGTTAACACATCTTTCTTTGACTATAACAGACCAAACTCTGAGTGGTTGATTTTGCATGGTTGGGCTCTCAGTGCAGCTTTTATCCAATACATTCTTTCTTCAGATGTTCTTTTGATTAAAAGTAATACGTTCTCCATACCTTTAGCTTGGATTTGGTTCACATTTGCGAAATTATTGGATGCTTTTGTGTAATCTCCACAGATACCAGGGACATTGCATTCAGAATGATTAAAGAGTCCAGGTCTCCATGGAAAGAAAAGATCGAAACAGAAAGAAAGCACTTTTCTCCTCTTGTCTCGTTCCAGGCCACCCACAACTTTTCAGCCTCCATCAAAAAGCTGCTAATGAGGGAATGACTGTCGCCGTGTCTGCCCTTTCCAGCATGTGTCAGCAGAAAATACAAATGAATACGAATGAGGAGGTTCAGACAGGCAGCTCTGACTGCCCGTGAAGCTGCCAGCTACATAAATATGCTAAATGATTCAGTGGAAGGCTTTGATTTCGTGCCTGCGTTGGCGTTATGTAAATCATAAATGTAATTTGGTTCTGTATGGCTCATATCATTTACTGTGGCAGAGAGGGAAAGTCTTGTCATGATTTTATCCCACTGTCTCATGCATCACAGATGCTGGGTCAGACTCACCGTTTCTACGAGCCGATGAAAAGGAAGATGTCATCCGTTTTCTTAAGGGACTTTTATTTGTCCAAGGCTTTTTCCAGCTTTCATGTCTTTTTCTGACCACAAAAACAAATAACTCTGAGCAACACCAGACTGAAGAAAGCTCTGAAGAGAAATTTTAATACGACAGCCACAACAAACGTGGAATTATGTTTTTGTCAATCTGTCGCTGAATCCAGAAGAAAAACAATTTACCCGAAATTAAACTTTTGCAGGGTAAATTATGAAGCCTAAATACATAGTGATTAACATTTAAAGAATATGTCACTGTTAGGTCAGACCCTGGTCAAAAATGTCCCTGTGAGTTCCAGCTCCCACAAGGATAGGTCAAGAAAAAGGACAGTATAAATAAGTATAAATCCTTATAGACACTTTTAATGCTCAGCGGCTCTGCAGAATTCCCCATCTGTCCATGATATACTCTTCCAAATCACATCATCCTCTTCTACTGCTGCATCAAAGTGTGAAACATTTATTGTTGTTAGTGGAGCAAATATTACTGCCTCATATAAAACTGTTCCCTGATATTGAACAGAACATAAACAACAAGAAACATGTGAGAAAGTTGGAAAACCAACACAGGCTGAGGGAGAGATGCAAACTTAACCTGCTGGACAGACGCTATGCAGAGAAAATCCTTTGCGGTGTGAGGCAACGTTAGGTAGAGTAATACTGTCCGCCCAAAGGAGCAATAAATCTACTGAGCTTCAAGTTTCTTCAGGGCTGCTCAGAACAATGCCAGCTTCTCTTTCCTGCCAGGGATTTTGGAACAGAGTATGTTCCTCTACAGCCCTGCTAAAAAGAGTACAGCTCAATTAAAATACACTCATTGCAGGACATACAGTACTGTAGTATGATTGAGGTGACACTACAACACACAAAATAGTAAAGATGAGTAAATAGTAAAGATTAACTGATCTCATGCTAGCATGCATGCATGATGTCTACAGCTGGGGTTACACCTCAGCAAGATGGCAACCAGGCGGGCCTCAGTCTGGTTGTCATCTCAATATAGAGCTAAAAGAGTTTAATCCAGAGATTAGAAAGAGTAAAATATAAATCAAAAAAGAGTGTAATCTGGAGCTAAATGATTATATTCTAGAGCTAAAGGAGTTTAAATCAGAGCTAAAAGAGTATAATCTAGAGCTAAAAAAGTATCATCTAGAGCTGAAAGATTTTAATCCAGAGCTAAAAGAGTATAATCTACAGCTAAATAAATTTAATCTAGAGCTAAAGAAGTTTAATCTAGAGCTAAAAGTATAATCTACAGTTGAAGTTTAATCTAGAGCTAAAGAAATTTAATCTAGAGCTAAAATACTATAATCTAGGGCTAAAAGTATAATCTAAAGTTAAATAAATTTAATCTAGAGCTAAAAGAGTATAATCTATAGCTAAAGCAGAGTTTTGGCATCCAGGTAATTCGAAAACCGTATAAAAATAAAATATCAGCTCCAAAATTTGTGCTCTGTCTCTCTTTTGCACACAATTTACGTAAAAAAATCCCAATAATATAATTTTCAAAGAACAGCGCTGTTTATGTCACACATATTGCAGGGTATGAATACTGCCTGCTGAAAATTTTTACTTTTGATGGAAAAGTATAAAAAAAGAGGAACTCCAAATTTGTTTGTTTTAGAGAGAAAAAGTAATCGTCTCTCACTTCTGTAACTTCAAAATAAATCGTCATACCTGTGCATGACATTCAATTCAATTCAATTCAGTTTATTTATATAGCGCCAATTCACAACAGATGTCATCTCAAGGCACTTAACAAGAAGTCATTTCAATACATTTATACAAACATTCCAATCAGTTAAAAAGTTTCCTATTTAAGGAATCCCAGCAGATTGCGTCAGTCATTGGCGTGAGGTTGGGCCCCGTTGATGCAGACTTTCCAACCACAGCAATCCTTCAGCAATCCCTCATACTGAGCAAGCATGTAGCGACGGTGGAGAGGAAAAACTCCCGTTTAACAGGAAGAAACCTCCAACAGAACCAGGCTCAGTAGGAGCGGCCATCTGCCACGACCGTCTGGGGGTTTGAGAAGACAGAGCAGAAACACAGAAGGAACAGAAGATCTGATATAAGAGAACTTTCTATGTTACAGAAAGTAAAAAGTTGATAACAGGACACAGTGGATGTTCAGTTACTGGGAGGATCATCCCAGTCGATGCCCCCCGTCCAACAGGGCATTGCAGCCAAGCAGGATACCAGACCAGGTATATCTTCTATGGAGAGAAAAACACTGAGAGAAAACAAAGTTAACACTCGAAATAACAGAATGTACTGTAATACAACTGGAGAGTAGTAGTAGAAAAGGAAGTATTAAAGTGAAGAAAATTGGTAAGTCTGTCCTCCAGCAGTCTAAGCCTAAAGCAGCATAACTACAGAGATAGCTCAGGATGACCTTAGCCACTCTAACTATAAGCTTTATCAAAAAGGAAAGTTTTAAGCCTGGCCTTAAAAGTAAACAGTGTCTGCCTCACGGACTAAAGCTGGGAGCTGGTTCCACAGGAGAGGAGCCTGATAACTAAAAGATCTGCCTCCCATTCTACTTTTAGAAATCCTAGGAACTACAAGTAAACCTGCAGTCTGAGAGCGAAGGGCTCTGTTAGGAACATAAGGAACAATCAGATCTCTGATGGATGATGGAGCTGATTATTAAGGGCTTTGTATGTAAGAAGAAGGATCTTAATTGGATCAATTGAAGGCTTTTAATGGCATGTTGTGGACTACCTGATAGTAAAGAATTACAGTAGTCCAGCCTTGAGGTAACAAATGCATGAACTAGTTTCTCAGCATCACTCATGGACAGGATGTTTCTAATTTTAGCCATATTCCGGAGGTGAAAGAAGGAAATCCTAGAAACCTGTTTAATATGGGATTTAAATGTCAAGTCTTGGTCAAAAATAATGCAGAGGTTCTTTACGTTATTACTGGGGGCCAACTTAATGCCATCCAGATTTAAGTGATTGACAAATCAGATTCTTTTTTAAGAACTTCTGGTCCAAAGACGGCAACTTCTGTCTTGTCAGAATTTAAAAGCAAAAAGTTTAGATTCATCCATGTTTTTATGTCTTCCAGACATGCCTGTAATCTACCTAACTGACTGGGTTCATCAAGATTTATGGATAAATATAGTTGTGTATTATCGGCATAGCTGTGGAAATTTATCCCATGCTGTCTAATGATTCTACCAATTGGGAGCATATATATGGTGAACAGAATTGGTCCAAGCACAGAACCCTGTGGAACTCCACAAGTAACCCTTGAGAGTGAAGAAGATTGATCATTTAGATGAACAAACTGGAATCTATCAGACAAATATGATTTAAACCAGCCTAGTGCTGTTCCTTTGATCCCTGCAACATGTTCAAGCCTTTCTAAGAGAATATTATGATCGACTGTGTCATTCCAATATTGCAGTTTGTTTATTCACGATTAACACCTTATTATACAGTATTCCATTGGAAGGTGCTTCCTTTTTTTGGGAGTCCTGCATCCTGACACAAAATAAGTGCAAATTGGTTGCATGTATTGGGCCTGACTGTCTGCTTCGTGATTCTAGAGCAGAGATAAAATGGCTCATGTAAGAGCCTTAAGGTTCAGTAAAAACCTTGCCAATCTTGTAAAGTGCCTTGAGATGTGAACTGGCTTCTTCTGTATAACCAAAACTGAATTGCACTTGTCCAAAGGTAAAAAGGAGAAGAAAAAAGATATTTGCTCTACATAATGACAACTCATATCTAGAATCAGAAATTGTTATTCCCATTGAACTGTCTAAAGATCAAAATATCCATAGTATTCAGCAATATTTTAAAGGTTTTGACAGATTTCAGTAATAGTGTGGGTGTAGCTGGAGCTTCTTTGGTTACATTGACGTGGGTAGAACAAGTCTACACAGCTTTTCCTTGTCTCCATTGCGGATTAAAATGTGAGCCACTGGCCTGTCAGGTGATTAGTCTCTAAATGAAACCTGTGAATGAGCCCAGTGTCATGGTTTTGTTAAGTGATCTGACCCACATGCAGAAAACCACTCAGGAGAACAATGAATAATTAAAAGGTTTATTGAAACAATAATGTATATTGCACAGGTTCTGGTCTGGGAGGAATCCAACGGCTCGGGGTAAATCGGGAAGACTGAAGGGAAGCATAGGATATATAAGAAATGAGAATGATTAGATGATTGTAGAAGCTTTGAAAATGCTTTACTGTTGATGGTGAGGGACGGTGAGTGGATTGCAGGCTCTTGCTCTGTTTGGTGATCCAGGAAGCGATGACAGGTTGGTGGTAAGTGCCGTGTTTGATGTTTAGAAGAAAGACCCAAACGCAGAAAACTGAGTTAGGTGAGAAATATTTATGAACTGATAAAAGAAAGAACTTACAGTCTCACTGGAGTGCATGACGTTTGAAATGTGGATTAAAGAAGGGGAATGTAGACTGAGGATCCAGTGGAGAACAAAGGAAACCGGAGAGCTTAAATACACTGAGAAGGAGTGGAAGTGACAGGGAGATACCAGAGGACTAATTAGAAGAAAGCAAATGCAGGAGAGAGGGAGAGAGCCAGTGATGGTGATTAGAAGCTTGGCGGGGAAGCAGAATGGCAGAGGGGGGGCAGAGAAGGAAAACAAAGACAAAACTAGAAGAGAAGACTGGACAGAAATTAATCCTAGATGAGAAAAGTAAGGTAACTAAGGATGAAAGAGATCCAAGAGAATAAGAGTACAGGAGCCTAAGAGAAACTTGAATCAAAAGCACTAATGAACATAAGAGGAGGGAAACAGAACAGAAAGAAACACCAGTAAACTTTAGAGAGAACTTAAATCAGAGAACAATAATCCTAATAAGAAAAGTAAAGCAGAGCTAACAGATGATACAAACAACTCATAAAAGTACACAATAAAATAAAAAGGTAGAAGTGACTACAGAACCTAACACAAATAAGAAAGACTAACGCAAGAAACAGGCACATGTAACTATTAGGAAAACCTTATTTCTGGTCAGATTTTACTCCAACAATCTTTTGTTAGTGTAGAGCAACCATGTTGGGGGCAACAGGGTTGCTCTACACTAACAAACCAACAGCTGCTAGCGGCGCCGGCCCCCTCGTATCCCTGGTGCCAAAAGGAACATGGCGGAACGCGGCGCTTTGCCCTCACTCCAAACCGGCGATGACAGAAGCTACTCAGTGACGGCAGTCACGGCGACAGCCTCTCCAGCCTCTGGTCCATGCGAAGTCCCACTCCGTTAAAGTGCATTCACTCTATGCTGTTTGGATACAAGCAAAATACTATTCAATGATATAAAGCAGGTAATCTGTCAGAATTCATGTTTCCCATAAGTCCCTCCCTTGGCCTCTACCTGAAAACAAATAATTTACACGAGCCTAGAGCATTGGCAGGGGCGGGAGCTATAGCCATTCAAAATCTCCTCCTCCTCTCCTTGATGACGCCACACTACGAGCCACAGCGTTAAGATGATATTCACCTGTTTTAATCCTCTGTAGTCCGACTAACAGTAGCTGCAGTCATGTTGAATGTTTTGCTGATCAGGAATCGTGTTCAGGCGGGGAAACATCAACCAGTGATACATGGTCACAACTCTGCTCTCTCATTGCTGTCATCAGACCATTTTTAAATGAAATCGGTCAATTTTTTTTTTTCCGGAAGGAGTCAGCACGCGGCAAAGACAGCTGGGTATTTTGATCAAGAGATTCAGAAATTGAAGATATCTCATCTGACATTAAGACAAACATCTGACATGAAAAGATAGAAAAATTCTTCATTGAATCATCACAAAAATCCCCTACTTTAAAGGTTTTTAAAGGAGCATATGTTTTATAGATGAAAATCTTCATGGTTGCCTCCTTCTGTTATCTGACATTTACATCACCATGAAGCGACTGACCCGTTATCTACCAGTATCCCCCAGCAATCACGCTAGAAAAACTCAGGTCCTTCTAGTTTGAGTAGTTTGAGAAGATGGTGCATCATCAGCTCTCACCAACTCTGATACAAAATAAGAACATGTTTACTCGAGAGGTACAATCGACCAGGGGTCCCCAAGTCCCGTCCTCAAGAAGTGCTATCCTGAAACTTTTAGATGCATCCTGTCTTTCTTGCTCCCACAGTCCAAAGACATGACTCTCAAATTATCCTCAGGTATGAGTGTGTGTACGGTTGTGTGTCTCTAAGGACAAGCATTGGATGGACAATGGATGGATGGAAGGAGTAATACAAGGCAACTTAAAAAACAGTTTAAGGTCCAGGAATCCAGAGAAACATGAGCTGAAGATATAGTTAAACAAAAAAAATCCAAAAACAAACCAGGAGCAGTGTCAAGCAAACTTGACCAGTTGAAAACAGATGAATCAACCAAGAACAATGAAAACCAGTGAGCTCAAACGCGGAGGGAAGAGTAGAGAATGAGATTGAATCCAGGTGTGGTAGTCAGGGGATTATTAGCTGTAGAAGAGAGCAAACAGGCAGACTGAGGAAAGGTGAATAATAAACACAACGGGAGCCGACCAAGACACAAAGACACTACAAACCAAGGGGGAAAAAAGACCTGACATTGATCTAAGAGAGACAAATCCACATCCACAAACACAAACAAAGACACTAAACACAAAGGACTGAACCAACTCGGCAAAAACCAAAATGACAATAACAACTAAAAATGGTGGGACCTCTTCTAGCAACAATAAATCCAGAAATAGAGAGGAAACGCAAAAGAAAACCAAAAACTGGACAGAAGACTCAGGCATACATATTCATTCTTAATGTATTTAATATATTCCACTGCTGCATATATTTATGACTTGACTTCTGCGTGGCAGCAGTGTTGATTCAAGATGGCAGCATCCAAGCTAAACTCTATGTAAGCAGATTTAATTATTTTAATGTTTGGGCGTTTCCACTTCATGATTTCATCTGTTGTCATGATTGAAATAAAGATTATATTTTAAAATCTGGTGATGAGATGTGAAATCTCAGTGGGTATGAAGGTATAATTCAGGTCCTTTAGTTGTTGTTTTTTTCATATTAGGGTTTGAAAAAAAATGTATTCTGAATAAACAACACATATTTTGGCCTTTTTGTGAAATTTCGCCTTTTTAATTCAATCATCTCATTGTTGTCTTTATTTAATCACCCGACTGAAATCGTGGTTATAGTTATTACCTCGGTTTGTGATGATTGCCTCTAGGTGTGTCGAAACTAAAATACTAAAATCATGGTTATACCTTAAGAAAAACTGTAAAAACCTACTCCTTTAAAAAGAAGTTTCATGGATGTGAGACCTTATTGAATTTACTGATTCAACTGCTTCTTGACGCAAGTAGTGAATCAGCCAATCACATCGCAGCAGGTCAATAAAGACATATCTACACATGGTGAAGACGACTTTCTGAAGTTTAAAGCGAGCATTAGAACGAGGAAGCTGTAAGTGAGTTTGAACGTGCCATGGTATTTGATAAAGTGATGATCTGCTGGGATTTTCATTCACAACCATCTTTCGGGTTTATAGAGACTGACTTGAAAAAGAGAAAATATCCAGTGAGTCGGATAAAAAGTGCCTTGTTGAGGCGGAGGTCAGAGCAGAATGGACAGACTGGTTCGGGATGATAGAAAAGCAACATTAGCTCAAATAACTCCTGGTTCCAACCGAGGTTGGCAGAATACCATCACTGAACACACAACACCTTAAAGCAGATGGGCGACAGCAGGTAAACACCGGGGGCCACGCCAGTGGAAGACTAAAGCAACAGTTCACTCACCAACACAGGGGAGTCCGGATGTCTGCTCTAACATTCAGATGGTAGGGTCAAAATATGGTGTAACCAACGTGAAAGTACAGATCCAATCAGCTTTTTGTCAAAGGTTCAAGCTGCTGATGGTGGTGTAATGGAGTTGGATATATTTTTTATTTAATTATAATTTCATTCACTTTATTTGTATAGCACTAATTCATAACAAATGTCATCTTAAAGGGGGCATTTTATGGAAAATTTGCTTTTTTCATCCTTTTTTGTTGTCATTTTGCTCTCTGCTGCCTCTATAAACATGAATAAAAACTAACCATCCATTTTTTTCTGCTGTCAGAAATCTTGTTCTTCTACAAGCCATTTGAAAAAGTGCCTTATTGTGACGTCATCACGTCTCTGTAAATGGCTCGTTCTGATAAGGACTGGAGTTGTCTAGGGTGATCAACCGTACTCTTTTCCCCGGACACGTCCACTTTTCACATGCTGTCCGGAATGGTTTCCATCATTTTTAAGAAGCATAGCCTTTTTAAATTGACTGGTGCGATGCATCCAATACGACACCATTTCTCTCATCTGACGTCCTCCCTGTGCTCCTGCCTAGTGGATTGTTCCGATCTGTTCATAGACGGATCAGACAGCGGGCTGTACTGCGTTGTGATGTGCTGTGATGCGACTATTTACAAGATATCAAAGTGCAAGTGTAGCTTTAGAGAGAAACATAGAAACAAACATAAGTGTTACAGTGAGTGACAAAAATGGCAAAGATCCTGTAGGTCACATGGACATAAAGACTATAATAATGATGTGCAAAGTAAGAGTTCATCTATAAATTGACTAAGGAGATGAGAAGTAAAGACTGGAGAAGGCTTTTTTAATGTCTTTTTGAGACTGCTCCTTTTTACGTTTAATATAATAATAATACTTGTTTTCTCAGAATATTATTTCAGATTTTTGTTTAATTTTTGTCCAGTATGTCATAAAAAGTGAACTATTATTGTTACTGGTAAATATTCTTTTTGGAAGAGTAATTATTTTGATTATTAATTAATTTCCAGAGATTTTAAAGTATTTTTTCCATCCATCCATCCATCTATCCATCCATCCATCCATCCATCCATTTTTTTCCGCTTATCCGGGGTCAGGTCGCGGGGGCAGCAGCTTAAGCAAGGACACCCACACTTCCCTCTCCCCAGCCACTTGTTCCAGCTCCTCGGGAGGAATCCCAAGGCGCTCCCAGGCCAGCCGAGAAACATAGTCCCTCCAGCGTGTCCTGGGCCTTCCCCTGGGCCTCCTCCCGGTGAGACGTGCCCGAAACACCTCACCAGGGAGGCGTCCAGGAGGCTTCCTGATCAGATCCCCGAGCCACCTCAACTGACTCCTCTTGATGTGGAGGAGCAGCAGCTCTACTCTGAGCCTCCTCTGGATGACTGAGCTTCTCACCCTATCTCTAAGGGAGAACCCAGACACCCTACGGAGGAAACTCATTTCAGCCGCTTGTATCCGTGATCTCGTTCTTTCGGTCACCACCCAGAGTTTGTGACCATAGATGAGGGTAGGAACGTAGATCGACCGGTAAATCGAGAGCTTCGCCTTTCGGCTCAGCTCTCTCTTCACCACGACAGACCAGTACCGCATGACTGCAGATGCCCTACCAATCCGTCTATTGATCTCCCGCTCCATTTTTCCCTCATTCGTGAACAAGACCCCCAGACACTCAAACTCCTCCACTTGGGGAAGGACCTAGTCACCGACCCGAAGAAGGTACCCCACCCTTTTCTGGCTCAAGAACATGGCCTCAGATTTGGAGGTGCTGATTCTCATCCCAGTCGCTTCACACTCGGCTGCGAACCGCTCCAGCGAAAGCTGTAGATCACGTTCCGATGAAGCCAATAGGACCACATAATCTGCAAAAAGCAGAGAAGCAATCCTGAGGCCACCAAAACGTATCCCCTCGACACCTTGGCTGCGCCTAGAAATCCCGTTCATAAAAGTTATGAACAGGATCGGTGACAAAGGGTAACCTTGGTGGAGTCCAATTCTTACTGGAAACAAGTCCGACTTACTGCCGGCAATGCGAACCAAACTCTGGCACCGGTCGTACAGGGACCTAACAGCCCGTATCAAGGGGCCCGGTACCCCATACTCCCGGAGCACCCCCCACAGGGCCCCCCGAGGGACACGGTCGAACGCCTTCTCCAAGTTCCCAAAACACATGTAGACCAGTTGGGCGCACTCCCACGCACCCTCCAGGACCCTGCTGAGGGTGTAGAGCTGGTCCAGTGTTCCACGGCCAGGACGAAAACCGCATTGTTCCTCCTGGATCCGAGCTTCGACTATCCGTTGGACCCTCCACTCCTGAAGCCCAGAATAGACCTTACCAGGGAGGCTCAGAAGTGTGATCCCCCTGTAGTTGGAACACACCCTGTGACACCACCACTCCGGTCTGCCAATCCAAGGGAACTGCCCCCGATGTCCACGCAATATTGGAGAGCCGCGTTAACCAACACAGCCCTATAACATCCAGAGCCTTGAGGAACTCCGGCCTTATCTCATCCACCCCCGGAGCCTAACCATCGAGGAGCTTTTTAACGACCTCGGTGACCTCAGCACCAAAGATTGGAGAGCCCGACCCAAAGTCCCCAAAATCTGCTTCCGGATTGGAAGGCGTGCTGGTGGGATTGAGGAGGTCTTCGAAGTATTCCATCCACCGACCCAAAACGTCCGGCATCAAGGTCAGCAGCAAACCATCCCCACTGTAAACAGTGTTGGTGGCAGACCGCTTTCCCCCCCTGAGACGCCGGATGGTGGACCAGAATAGCTTCGATGCCTTAAGTAATTTTTGTACAAGTGAAAGCCTATCTGCAGTTTGTTATTTCATTTTAACCACATGGAGAGTGCACGCTTTAAATATGTTAACATCAAAGGTGTCCTCTTTTTTTGGAAATCAAAATATGGTCACCCTAAAGTTGTCAAGAATTGAGCTGGTTAGATTGTTTTATGTGAGAGTGATTTTGTGCAAAGAACTTCAGTAACTTGTTTTCTATAGTCCATAGACCCATTATAACTTGTTTTAAAAAAGGCATAACATGTCCCGTTTAAGATATTCTACAAAAAAAACATTCAATCATACACCCATTCCAACTGATCCTAGTTATTGAACAACCCAGTAAATTTCAGTTCATTAATCAAATTGGTTTGAAAATCTTCCAACTAAACAAAGCCAGGAGTACTTTCTATGTTCATCCAGCAGAGAAACTAAGCTAGGCAGACGAGCGTCAAGCCAGTGTAAGAAGCTATAGGATGAAAGAGAGCAGACACAGTCGGTTGCTGTAAAAGCTCAGCCAGAGACAGGGACAGATTTTCTCGGCCCCTTTAGCACCAGATGAGCATCACCTTACAGACATTTCTTGTAAGATCCCAGTTTTCTCAAAACAGCAAAGATCTCTATTCTAACTTTCCTTTGTCTGCACCATCGTGTGGTCCAAGAACATAACTATTATTCATCAACTTTACTACAGAGTTTATTCATAAAGATGAGAGCTCTGCTATAGTCCTCAGTCCCTGGATCCCTGCTGGATCAACCGCTGCTATTTGTCCCCTTAGCTGAGCTCCAGCGTCATTACAGAGCCGTATTGTTCTTTATGTGACTAACTGCAGTCTAGAAACCATAAACACACAAAAAACATGAGCGATGCATTATATCTGATAAGAAAAACACATCTATGCCTCTTTGGCAGCAACTTTAGTGATTTAACATGTCACAGTTACCAGTCATTTATAACACTTGACTAGACAATAAAAAAATAGGGGGATTAATCAAACTTTTAGGTAATCATTACCTAAATTAGCTACTGCTTTAATCTCTTCTGCTTACAGTCTGCTTTCTGCTGTAGACAGACTTCTGTAAATATTTTATTAAATATGTTTTCTTTCAAAGTCCGTCTGATGAAACGCAAGATTGTGTAAACTACTGACACGTTCTTAAAAGCAAATTTAGAGTCAATAAATATGCAAATAAAATGATACAAGATGTTGGGCAGTTTTGCAGTCGAGGGGTTTCGTGTTTCCACATCACACTAAATTGTGCATTAGAGCGCAGCGGGGCCTCCAACCCGCTTTTGATCAGACGAATGAGGGCTTATATAAAGAAACATACAAAAACAGAGATACCATAAAGGTGTCTTACAAGTATTTAAAATAAAGTGTTTCATTGCTTCAGTTCTGCTGACGCAAAATGTCTGCTTGTAACTCTAATAATTACACCTAACTGAAGCTGGGTTGCTTGTCTCGTGTGCTTTTTGAAGCTCAGAAATGGTAATGTTGAGATTTTCTGAGCTTTAAATATCAAACGTGAGCCAGTTTGATATTTGTTTTAAAAATAATTTAGAAAATCCAACACTGGTGGATCTGGGAAGACTCAGCCAGTCCAGGAAGACAACACAAGTTACATTTCCCATCAAAAACAGGTGGAGGAGCGGAGGAAGGAATGCTAGATGATGCGCCAACTCTCCAACAGTTCCTCTCTTTACATATTTACTCCGTCTTTATTTTATTTTTTCCGTTATCCCCCTTTTTTCATGCAGCGAAGTAATGAAACATCCAAAACTAACCAGGAACATCAGGGGAACTGTCAACATGTATCTTCAGACGCACGGTTACCAGGACCTCCAAATAATAGATGTAGTTATGTCATAGATAATGTAAGAATTAACAACATGTGCTCAAATGATTTCGGTTTTACATGTTGAACATGTGCATCAGAACCGAGCAGGTTCTGAAGCACATGAGAGGGATAAATTAAAGGAATGTCCTGAATGATTACCCTGAAGGTCAGGAGATCTGATGGTCCTGTGACTGTGCCCACTTGACCGTAAAAAAAGGGTCATTGCAAATCCAAGCACTCATCCTTATTTTAGGATGAAACCCTCCTTCTGGGAACGGTTTCTACAAGTTTGAACCATCCATTAAGCTCAACGAGGCGTTTAATAGATTATGCTTTCTGCTCTGACTCAAGATTCTGTTTTAACAATCGTGGGCCAAACTAAGTCAAGGAAAGTAGCATCCAGGTGTTACTAAATAAATGTAGTTTATTTACTGATCGGCAGCATTACTGTGAGCACTTGCAGCTCTTTTAACTTACAGGTTTATGTTAACACGAGAGCGATTCTTCATAAGGGGAAACATTTCTGACAGCAGCTGTGCTTCCTAGGAGTGTCTACCTCCACCTTTTCTCAGGACCTGACCTGGTCCTCACACATGGACACTGTTCAAAGGAAGGTCCAGAAACGACTGGAGCTGGTGGTCATCTTCTAAACGACCATTATTCAGGCTGCCCTGTGTTCCTCCATTCCTGTGTGGTTTGGCTCAAACGGCAGCCAATAGCAGGTGTAGCATTGTGTCTAGGTATCTTAGCTTCCAAAGCTACGTTTTCTTTGGAATACTTTAGATATGCTCTACAAAAAGATCCGGGAGGTTTCCGCAGATAATTATGATTTATGTTCCACAGAAAAACACGCAAATGCTGAACCACGAACAGGTGAGGATCCACTCTATACCTTAAACTATAATGCTAGACCAGGAGGCATCTTAGGGCACGACACGCAGCGAAACACTCCAACCGCAGAGATCTACAAGGTGAAAGAGCAGACCTGCTGGCTCCCAAAGCCCATCTCCACAAAACAAAGTCTTGGTTGGGGTACAGTCCACCAGTGGCAATTAAAATGAATAGTGCTTCTGAATTAGCTGCTTTGGAACCACGGGTCTAATTTAGGTAGCATTGCAGCTAGGTATTTTTAGCTTTCTAAGCTGCGTTTTCTTTCTGGGGTGTAAAAAAAACAAAAGGCCTTGTATAGACAAAATATCTGCAAATAATTTGAGTTACGCTTCACAGAAAAATCCACGAATAATCTGTGATTACGGAACTGCAAATAGGTGGAGGTCCACTGCTTGATAATATAGATTACACTTGCTTAAGACTGATCTAAAATATACGTCGAGGCTCAGGGTTTCATTCTCCCTTTACAGTTTGGGAACATCTGGTTGGGCCTCCACAGACTTTCTGCCCCTGCCAAACTCTGGAGTGTGAAAATATGTTAGACGCCCACTGGGAGCTTGTTGTAGGTACACACACTGATTCTCTTTTCCAGAAACCGCACAAGAATAAAAGAGAAAGGAAAGAGAGAGTAATGAGGAGACAAAGGGCACACAACAGCAACAACATTCATATCCAAGCGGTGGAAGTTAGACGAGACAGAGAACAGAAAACAATCAATGAAACGAACAAAACAAGTCAGTTTGATTCAAATACAACAAGTTTAATGTTAGACGCTGTTCCTAATTAGTAATCATGTTTTAATTTGCATGCCAAGGCTATGTTTATAGGAAATCATTTGGGTTTCTGTTACATTTCACAACAAAGAACAGACATGCTTTGCAAGTTTAAAAGCTGAGACCGCCTTTGTTTCTGAGTCACACTGAGGTCAACTTTCATACAGTTTCAACACAAACTGCACTGGTTCTTTATTAAATAATCATTTCACAACCTCAAACAAAGATATGTAATAGTAACTGCCATAGAGAGTTCAGACTGATCTTTTAATCTGTAGCAAAAGAAAGAAAGAAAGAAAGAAAGAAAGAAAGAAAGAAAGAAAGAAAGAAAGAAAGAAAGAAAGAAAGAAAGAAAGAAAGAAAGAAAGAAAGAAAGAAAGAAAGAAAGAAAGAAAGAAAGAAAGAAAGAAAGAAAGAAAGAAAGAAAGAAAGAAAGAAAGAAAGAAAGAAAAAGAAATCACAGATGTGATAGAAACTGGTTTAAATAGCAGCTGGAAATTCTGGCTGTAAAACAGACCTCTGAAATATTAAAATAAATTGTTGTGATTATTCACATGTATTTCTTCCAGATCCAGTAGATAAAACATGACATTATCTGGCATCTTTCTTCTTCACTCTTAAAAGCATGTGCATTTTAGTTTACGGAGGGACTTTGTGGGACGGCTTAGACGAAGAAATGAAGCATAGTAAATATAATGAAAAAATTATGTATCATTTCTTTCATCTGTTGCTTTATATTAACTTGTGGGTATGAATATAAAGCTTTGCTATTGAACAAAGTGAGAATATGAAAAATTGAAGGTGATATGAGAGCGCATTTACTTAGAGGTATGTAGATGTACATATGCATGTTTATCTATGCATACCTGGATGTGCCTGGTTATATATGTATATAAATATACGTATGCATATTTATGTGTATGTAGATAGATAGATAGATAGATAGATAGATAGATAGATAGATAGATAGATAGATAGATAGATAGATAGATAGATAGATAGATAGATAGATAGATAGATAGATAGATAGATAGATAGATAGATAGATAGATAGATAGATAGATAGATAGATAGATAGATAGATGTGCTGCTAGTTTTCAGACTATTATCTTAAGATGTTCCATTGTATAACCAAGTACTAACTCAAAAAGTGGAACCAAGTACCACAATCCGACCTTTTAAAATGAATCGGACAGCAGCTTGTTGTGTTGTCTCGTAAAAACAGACAAAACCCTCCCTTATTCATTTGCAAATGAATAAAATGGAGTTACAGCATCTCAGTGCATCATTTAAAGGAAGCAGGTGGTATCTCGTATATTATGTAAACATTTATTTTGAGCTGACTCATCAATTGGAAATCTAATGACTGTTGGTAATGTAATCAGTAGAATATAAACATGCAAAGAAATCTCTGAAAGAGAACCAAAAGCCGAAGCATGATGTCCTGATCTAAAGAAATCCAAGATGTTGCTGACTTCTATCTGGGTGCACAGTAGCACAAAGTGGTTTTAGGAATCCAGTGAACCACTTACCGCTTATTTGCTTGCCTAGGACCTGGATGACTTGCCGTAGTTGATGGAACCATGAATTCTGCTGTACACCAGAAAATCCTGAGGGTGAATGTCCGCCCAACACTCCATTAGTTCACCTCAACAATTATTAGCACCATGACACAAATTTGAATGAACAGGAACACAAAATGAACACGGATCGTGAATGTTGTTGTGCTTGGACATTGTTGTACATTTCAGAAAGACATATTTTTCATCCTGTTTTGAGCCAGATGGTTAAAACAGTCGACCCAACCATTGTCTATTGTTCTGTCTCATAGAGGTACTGCTCCACCCTCTCATGTGTCCTGACAACAGCATCAAGATAAGACATTTCAGCTCAAATGTTTCGGCTCAAATACCAGCAAGGCCACCTCTGAATTGGAGTTCCTTGTCAAAATCTGCACTTAAACCTGATTGACATGCTGTTACAAGGTCTTTCATTTTCAGAAACCCTCCAGAGTGGCTAAATTGAAATAATTCTGCCAAGTTAGTAGTTGGTAGTTAGCAGAGACAATTACTTTTCACACGGGATAAGGTTAGTTTGGATCACTTTTTTCCCCTTAATAAATAAAATCCTCACTTCACTTGGCTTATCTTTGTCTGATATTAAAATTTAACTGATGACCTGAAACCCTTAAAGGAAAAAAGGCACACCAAAAAAAACGAAGAAATAAAAATACAACATTTGAAAGAGGGCAAATCATTTTTACCAGTACTGTAATAATCAGATGGAAGTGGCAGACAGGTTTAATGTGATCTGATTCTCTGTTAAAGTGATAAAAACGAGTCTAATGCTTTTTACCCCAGGCCTTTGTTTCCTATAATTTACTCCCAAATAATGCACTTCAATTAAAGTTTAACAGAGAAAACATGTTTGAAATGCACCTTTATCCAAATGCCATAAATTCTGACAGATGTGTTCGCTGAAAATTAAAGTTGAGCGCTTCAGGCAAGGAAGGGTGGCGGAGTGGGGGCAACAAACAAGTGCTGCACTTTGGAGTCCAGCATGTGAATGTGTTTAGGGAGGAATGCAGCGTATGTCATGTAAGATTCACAGTCACGCTTTGATCAGCACTCACCCTGATTTACAGGCCTGGATTGAAGATTTGTGAGCGGTTTCATTGGTGAGAGTAAGTCAGGGATGGTGGTTTTGCAGTTCAAAGGGTGTGTTTTCATCGACCGCCGAGGGCCGCGCTCGCTTCGTGGTCACATTTGTCAAAACAGGTCAGACATTAAATAACGTGTGCCTGTGTGTGGCGCTGCGCTGTAGCCACATTTGTTGATGCCGACCTCCTGAAATCAGCATGTGCATCAAAACCTGCAGCAAGCACAGTGTGAGGTCTGAACACTTTATTTTCTCCCCACTTTCAGCATAGTACAATGGAAAAACACAAGACTGTCGTTGACTTCCTTAACAGTCTTCTTAAATCTATATAAAAAATGTTTTTAAAAATGTACCCCAAAACTATTTCTTATGCTCACTGGCATTAGTGTTGAACACTCTGAGGTGATGATTGCTTCAATTTACATCTGTATAAGTTGGAACATTGAGAGTGATTAAATGCAAACGCAACAACGTTGGGTTTATTTTGCCAAGACTCCTCTGAAAGTCAAACGCAATGAAGGTTTTGATATATATGAGTGGGGAAAGTGGGAGCTGTTCAGTCACCATGACCACAGACGAGTGGCTGGTGGTTTATGTAGCTGCAGAACTAGAAATTTGGCTAATTATACAATTATATAAATTCTTGAATCATCCAAGTTTATTGATGTTTTACTTTCAAGCAGTCTGACTTTGGTGTAATCTTTTAAGGTGATCTTGAATAATTGCGCTCCAGGCCATGCGCACACTCAGACCTAAGGACAATTTAGAAAGACCAATTACCAGATATGTTTAAGAACCTTTAAAATAAATACAATACAAAATCCTTCATAGAGTACACTATACAGGTCAGCGGATGTTCAGGATGGGTTTTATGTCGTCTAATACCTGCTTACAATGCACAGGCAATATACCGGATAATTATATTCATGCGCTTTGGTTCTGTCCACCTGTTCAGAATTTCTGGTGCCAGACCTGTGAGGACTTATCAAAGTGTCTGAAATGCAGTATTCCACCGTCTCCCTCAGTTTGCTTGCTGGGAAACTTAGATGGTGTCACCATGAACAGAAAGTTAGTTCAAATGATTCACATTGCCTCATGCATCGTTAAAAAAAACCAATCCTCCTGAACTAAAAAAATAAAAATGCTCTCAATATTAACCAGTATCGAGATCTCTTGTTGGACCACATTGGTCTTGAGACGGCCTCTGCCTCCACATTTGATCGATCTCTTTGGGCTCCTTTGATCGGCTCCATCACCTAGTAGGGGTGGGTCGTCTTTGGTTTGGTCATATGGGATACTGTTGCTGATGTTGGGGTTTTTGGGGTTAGGGGCACCTGGGGGAAGTCCTTGGAGGTGGGATCGCTAGGTGGATCAAGCGCTGGGTCTCATGGGCTTTGGTGGCCATGTGTGGGGGCTCCTGGTGGCTGCATGCTGTGCCTCCGGGGGGTTGCACTGGCGGACATGGGTTACTGGTCTGGTAGCCGTGTTCCCCTGGGTGGGTCTAGGGTGGGCTTGGGTGCTCGGGGTTCTGGGGCACCACGCCCCCTGGTTGTGGTCCTTGCTGGGGGTCGGCTGGTGTGGGTGTCTCTCTTGTCGGTGCTTGTGTGTGGGGGTCGCGGACGTGTGCTGTGGTTTTTTTCCCTTCTCTGGGCCGGTTCTCATTGCCGATGTCCGGATGGCGTCCCGCCTTGTTTGTGTGTTGGGGTGTCGGGCTGGTGGCTGCAGGTGGGTGGTTGGTATTTCTGGGTTATTAAAAAAAGGGGGGGGGGGGAAAGGACCAATTACCCTAATGAACCGAGGACCTTCTTGCCAGGAAAAACTTGTGCTGTGTTGACACAACAGAAGACACACAAAAAAGAACCAGTTTTAAATTAGGTCTTTCAACACTTGGACAATCTTTCCCCATGCATTCAGCTGAATCTCAGAAACCCCAAATAAAACACATAACAATGGCTTTATGATGGTTTAATGTTCATCTGTGAGATATGATGTTGACAAAAGGTAATGGGATTAGCCTTTAAAGCACAGAATGCATTTAGACAGCCAGAAGGAGGACTGTGACACGTACTCCAGCAGATATTACTGGGTTCATAGGAAATACCCAACATATACTTAAAAAAACTCAGGAGCCATACTTACTTCTGAAATAGGTGGTCGGTTTCCAGAAATGTTTTCATCCACATGGAACGGCTAAAAATGCACTTTTTTCTCCCCCAAACCTGTAAGTGGCGCTACACACAGCTCACAGTAAGCACAACAAGAAAGCAAGAACAGTGAACAGCAAAGCGTGAGTGGAGACTTTTGCTTTGAGTGATGACAAAGTCCAGTTTCTTCTCCATGTAACTTTGGATTATAAAACTAATAAACTACGACACAAACATGTAATCCACCATGTTATTGTTATTTATATGACGTTTTGGGTAATAGATCAGGTTGGAAGTTGGGCTGATTCATCAGTTTTTCCAAATGAGATGTTTTTGCTTTTAACAAGAATACGTGAGGGCAAAATTCTCACTCTGGAACTCTGGAAAAAAGAAAAACGTTTTGGGTCCCCTAAGCGCCGTTTCAGTGTGGACGAAGGGCAAAAACTGTTACAAACGTTCCAGATTTAGAAAAAAAAAAGTTGCAATGTGGGTGGAGCCTAAGATCTGTGAAGGTCAATCAGTGCGTGCACATGCAGAATGGTAGCCTTTGTTCTGTAAGTAAATTCAATTACTGAATGAAGTGAGTTCGATTTCGCAGCGTTAGATGGTGCCCTGTCGTTTTGGCATTCTTCCGGTTGGCAGCCGTGAAGTAGACGGAGTTAAAGCAGGATATGCACAACGAGCGTAGAAACGGACGACAACAACGCTGCAGCACAATACAGTCATCTTTACCGCCATTTTCCTCTTCTTTTTCTACCGTGTTGTTGTCGTATGGGTGTTGCTATTCCCGCTTTCGCGGTCTCGTCACGTCCGGAGGGTGGAGTGCCCAGGTCAGTCATAGCTCGACTAACCAGGGATGTAATTTACATGCAGAGAAATGTGGTTTTTTTAATCTCATTATCTGGGTGTCTTAGCTCGATTAGTAGTAGGCCTGTTGGGTTTGACTTCAGCCAGACTAAGGTGCATACATTTATTTCAAAAGTCCAACTTTTGTTGGAGTAAAGCAATAATACGTTGTTTTCTTTTACTTCGTGTAAGCCCCCTAAATGAAAGGACTCTTAGATTATTGGTAATGGATTTCCTCATACTTCTTCCTTTGTCCTTCACCTTTTCAGTTTCTCCTGATTATCTAAGGATGTACAATATGACCTTCCCTACTAGTCATCTGTGTCTGAAAAACACCTCAAACTTCTTAACGTTTTTCTTCCAAGAACAGAATCTGTCCAATTTTTCCTAAAAAATCAGAAGTTCTTCAGGATTCCTGATGGCCTTTCAAAGTTTTTTTTGACTTTGACTACCTTTTTTCTTTTCACACTGCAGTATATAAAACAGTTGTATCAGTTGTTGTTGTTTATGATGTGGAAATCCCTGTTTACATGTTAGGGATTTATCTCTGTCCTCCCCGTAACAGATAAGGGCTCTTACGCTCGCCACGATCGCAGCAGGAGATCCATTTGTCAAACAGACAAACCCGATCCCGGGCCCCATTGTGCTCCTTTCAGCGGCTCCAAACGGTGACACCACCCCTCCTACTCCCACAGGACGGGCCTTAACCCCCACCCCGTCCCTGTCTCTGTCATCCCTCATCTCTAAAAGGAGGCTTTGTCACAACGTTTCACTTTGGCAGTTTAACTTGATAGTTACCATTGAGTGCTTGTGGGTGGCAAAGTGTACAATTTCCTGCAGCTAGATAATAAACTCCAACAATTACTGGGATCTTCCCATGAAGGATACATGCATCCTTTCTCTATTTGTCTGTCCTTCTGTCTATAATCTCCTGCCTCTCTGTCCAAGTGTCTCGCTATTGTTCAAAGCTATTGTTCAAAACCTACAGCAATCAGTCGGTGTCTCCCTCGTCCTCGTCAGTGAAGATAGTGGAGTATTCGAAGCGATGGTAGGAGCCAGCTGACTCTTTAATCAATCAGGAAAATGAGACAAACACATGCAAGACCATAAAGTCATGTAAGTTCTGACTTACAAACTATTTATTTACACAAAGACATCTCCTGTTCTTTGCTAAAACAACACCTTCACTCCATGTAGACCAAATTGGGCACAGTGTTGACATTACAGTTTGGGCGCTGGTGTAAAGCAAAGTTGGGAGCTTCTCTGAGTTCTTTTTCCGTTTTGCAAATTGGAGAGGGCACGATTGGAATAGAGATTATAACCAAACCTGATTCTGAGCTGATTCGTCCTGATATGTGAGGCTGTTCTGCATTTACAGACGGCTGCTCTATGGGTGGTTTGCATCACATCAAGGCTCCGCTGCTGTCTCCCCGCCCGCCTGCTCCAAATTAGTCTGAAAGGCTTTGGGATTCAGATTCCCAGTCTGTGTCTGATCATGTACTGCAGCTAATTTAGGGTATTAATAGAACTGCAGTCCTGTGAGCTAATTCTTATTTCCGTTACCCCAGCAGCCGCCCAGGTGCTTTTAAACAAGCTCTGTGTGAGTTTGGACTGTTTGACTTTGTCCAGGTTTGCTTAAAAAGCTGAGATATTTCCTTAATCAAGCTGGAGGTGTCTGCAGGAGAGGAAATGCCAGAGCACATACTGGGAGATCCAAAAGGCTGAAAACACATAGCTTACAAATGAAAACTAATCAGATGACCTTGCATGGCAAAATGTACTTCCTTTGTTAACTTAGCAATGTTAAACATTCCAAAGTGAAAGAGGAAATAAATGCAGAAGCTCAGAGACCTGCTGAACAATCTAACATGTAGCTCACGGTGAGGAGTGGTTGGACTTTATTAGCTGATTAATAACTCATAGGTTTAAGTCATTGATTGAAATCTTCACCACCCGATTCGAATGTTATCAACCATTAAATGGCCGTTATTAGCGATTATCACTCCCATTCAATAGCTTCAGAATGTGCCTCCTCTACGTCCTAGCAGGCTAGAAGGTCCGCATCGACCATTCTTATCGCCCACGTCTAAAAGCTTAAGTTTTGTTTTTGTTAACTTTATTTTAAACCTGTGTTTACAATTTAAGTAACGATGGATATGTACTTATAACCTTACCCCACCCCCAACCCTCATCCTAAAAACTCAGGACAAGTTCCTAAACCTGAAGTCACAAGATAACGACCTTCCCATTTAACGGCGATGATAACGTTCGAAACAGGTGTCTTCACTGAGTTACGGTCTGACTGTTCACTCATGAAAGAGGGGTGCAGATGTTACCTATAAAACAGATAAATAAGAATAGAGAATACATTTTGTGCCTTGGAAATGTATTTATTCCACTTACACTTTTCTATATTTAATCATTTTAAGAAAACTGAATTCAAAGTCTTCGCGAGGGTTCGGGACCACAGCCACTCACGAATAGCTGAAATCGGCAAATACTTGAGACTCCCTCTAAAAACTGGTTATAACTGCCTATTTTAATATACCTTTAATACACCAAATATTCCTTATGCATTCATGCGTGTTTTAGCACTACAGCAAAAGCTAACACCTACAGTCTTCCATATCTCCGCTCTTGGGGGTACAGCCAATCAGCACCAAGAAAAGTATATGGCGCTCCTGGATTGGTTGCTTTGCAAACGGCAGCCAATAGTGAATCAGGTAGCATTGGAAATAGGTGTTTTAGCTTCTCAAGCTGCATTTTAGATAAGCTCTATTAAAAAAATCCCTCAATAGGAGCATTTTCTTCCATTTTGTTACTTTCCAAAGAAAAATCTGCAAATACCGAACCACAAATCCAATGCCTTTTATTGGAATTTTCTGTAAGAAATCAAAACAATGTAGTGCATAATGTATTTACAGCTGCATGTCTCTTGTAGGTATGTCTCTACCAGCTTTGCACATCTAGAGACTGAACATTTAGCCAATTTTTCTAGGTCAGACAGCGCAAGCTCAATCATATTATACAGAGTGTCTTTGAACATCAGCTTTTGTGTATTGCTACATATTCTCAATTAGATTTAGTTCTGAACCATTCCCTTGTAGCTTAGCTATCAAGTTATGGG
Source organism: Valencia hispanica (assembly GCA_963556495.2). Classification (NCBI taxonomy): domain Eukaryota; kingdom Metazoa; phylum Chordata; class Actinopteri; order Cyprinodontiformes; family Valenciidae; genus Valencia; species Valencia hispanica. Next base: position 56,908,794 of record OY747703.1, read on the forward strand.
TCTGAAAATAAGGGAAATGTTCCGGGACGAGTCATCTCACCACCCCAACCAAGCTCTAGTATGTCTTACATTTCAAGACAGGTGTACAGGAATTCTAAAATAACCCCTTAGAGTGAATACATTTTGATTTCCAAAAGGACTGGGCCAAGCATGCGTTCTCCATGTGGTTAGAATGAATACAGTACAAAAATTATAATGAAATAAATAATAGAAATAATTACTCCTTTCCGAATTAGAAAATTTACCAGAAACAATAATAATTTAATTCCTAAGTCATATTGGACAAAAATGAAACAAAAATCTGAAATAATATTCAGAGAAATCAATTAAAAAGTGCAAGCCCCAGTCTTTATTTTCATCTTCATCCTCCTCAGTCAATGTATAGTTGAACTCTCACTTTGCACAATATTATTCTTATAGTTTATATGTTTGTCTGTAAAGCTACACTTGCACTTTGACATCTTTTAAACAGCTGCAGCACAACAAGGCATAAAGAGGCGCAGCGCAGCGCCACCTGCTGTCTGTTCCACATATGAACGGATCAGAACCAGCCACTCGCCAGCAGCTCGGGCAGGACGTCTTATTCTATGCATCGCACCAGTCAGTTTAAGTATGCTTATTGGTCTCCTGAAATACGATGAAACCCCAGACATGCTCTTCAATCTACGAACATGAAAAGTGGACATGTCCGGGGAAAAGAGGACGGATGGTCACCCTACACTTACCAACTACAAAAGAATCTGATAAATCAACCTTTGTTGACTTTCAAATGTTGTGTCCCATCCTGCTCCTCTTAGAGACAGTAAATTTGCTGTCCCATTTTTCCAGATATTTACATGAGTTCTTTGTTTTTTCTTTGGCAGGAATGATTTCTTCTCCTCACCCATCCAGCTCTCTCCTTTGTTGAGAACTGCCAACCGGGCTACTGCAAGCAGCAGTTCTCACGAGGCTAGTGACAATTCAGTTTGGAGATGCATAGGATTTTTGAAATGATGATCATAATAATAATACTGGAGATTAATGGGAGAAGACTTATACAGGAGGACGGGGGGAAAGAGGGGCTAAATACGGCAGTTCCCTGGCCAAAACGGTAGACTTGACAGCTATGCCTCGTAGCTCTGGCTGTGTGGTTGTCCTGCTAGAAGGTCTCAAGTCTTCGGCAGCCTCTAATAGGTTTTCTTCCAAGATTGCCATCATTCCATGTTGAATGAAATGTTACATTTTGGCCACGTCTTACGAGATCTCCATTTCAAAGTCTTTTTTACAGGTTCTCTACCTGAGCTGTGGATCTGTGCAGTTCCTCCAGAGACACCATGGTTCTTTCGGGTGCTTCTTCGATGAATGTTGTCCTTGCCTGGCCTGTCAATATAGGTGGACGTCGATGTCTTGGTAGGACTGCAGCTCATCCATCCTCTCTCCATGTTCGGATGATGGACTGAACAGAGCTCTGCGAGATGTTCAAAGTTTGGGATATTGTTGTAGGACTTAACCCTGCTTTGAACTTCTCCACAACTTTCTCCCTGCCCTTTCGGTTGGGTTCCTTTGGGCTAAACTCAGTTCACACCACACTTTTCAGATTTTAAAAACCATGCATGATTTTCCTTCTACTCCAGAATTATTTACGACTTTGTGTTGGTCATTAAAATTTGTTGTTGTAATGTGACCAAACGAGAAAAGTGTAGAATTTTAAAGGGGTTTGAATAGTTTTGGAAGGCCCTTTGGGAAGCAACATATCCACAACCCAACCATTTCTAAAGTTAATCTGTTATAAGTTAAGAGAACCATATTTAAGGACCTTAGGCCTGGTTCACACGAGAGGATTTTTAGGCCGATTTTTGCCCTGATTCTTACGCGCCCCGATTATCGGGATGGCTCTTAAGGTAATCCTAACAGATATTCCTGCCAAGTGTGGTGTGTTCAACGCGCTCTGGTCTGATCGGAAGGACGTCGGAACCGCTCCAACAAAAAAATCGGGTATATTCAACATGTTGGGTAGTTTTGCAGCGTGTGTGGTGTGTGTGTGCAGCCTGGTGAATGTGACGTGTAGCCAATCAGAAAGCGAGGTGACAAGCAGCGATACACCTTGGAAGCTAATATTTATTATTCTCAAGTTTCTATTAAAACTAGTTCACAACTTTTTGCCAATTCCTCATCCTCAGCATTCATATTTATTTACTCCTTTGGCTTTAGTCTCGTTTGATATGAGGTTTTCTGAGATTTTCTGTCTGAGCTTGAAATGTTTGTGAGTAAAATCGGTTTGTGTGTGGTGTCTCGTCGTTGCCGTGTGGCCGCACGCCACACACTGTAGGACCGAAATCGTTGCATGCGCGGTCTGAAACTCTTATGACTATTTTTAAATCCCGCCGCGTGAACTAGGCCTTTCTATTTTTAACTGCAGCAGATTCACAAGTTAAAATATCGGTTTAAAGGAAATCAGTGGTTTTAAGCCAAAAAGTTATAAAGTTATATTTTAAGCTGATGTTAGATTTTCCTGTTTTAAGTTAGAGTGGAACCCTTTACTGTCAAAATTGTTTCCTCCGAATTGGCAGATTTTTCCAAGTGTAACATGAGCAATTTGTTTTCATCTGTTCATTCACAATTTCTCCTCCTATGTCTTCCCCACCTATGGCCCCTCCCACACACACTCAGATCTACACTCAAACTCCCAGGCGTTCCCTGGAGGGCGATCGCTTACCAGGCTTCCTTCACTCTCTCCGAGCGGGGCTCAGCCGGGACCAGAACATGAATGAATGACCTGGAAATCTCACTGTTTCAGTTGACGGATGTGCGGAAGTGGAGCTGCGAGGCCAGCTCATTATGTTTCCCAAGGTTCATTCACTAAAAGGAAGGGAGAAAAGAGGAGCTGCTCATGGGGAGGGGGGCAGAGGTATGACTCCACCCAGTCCCCCCAGTTTGGACTCCACTAACGTGACATCATGTCTCTGTCACAGAGCAGACTTCATTGTTGTCTTCATTCTCTCTCCCCCTCCCTTCTTGTCCTCTTCCTCTTTTTGTTTTGTTTTTGGGAACAACAAAGGGACGCCACAGTCAAGGTTGGAGACATGCTTCTTCTTTCTGCTCATTTACAAAGACAGCTCCCTCCTCCTACCCATTTCTCTGCTTCAGCTCATACAAGGTCACTTTTATATATACATATAGAAAACCCGAATGATTGCAGAGTAAACAAAGCAACCACACACACACACACACACCTAGTCACACACAAAAAGCAGTAAAATAACCTTTCATACACAAAGTTCATTTTGTCTTTAAATAATTTGGGAGTTCTTGAAGGCTTTGTTGATTAGGTCAGTTTACTACATTTCAGTCACTTGGAGAAATGTCTGTGGATGCAGTTTAAGGCAGCACCTCAAATTCTCTGCCACCTCGTGTGACATAACAAAAGAAATCAGGCAAGATATCAGGAACAGAACTGTGGATCTCCACAAGTCTTATTCATCCTTGGGTACAATTTCCAGATGCTTGAAGGCTCCACATTCATCTGTTTAAACTGTTATATGGAAGCATAAGGATCAAAGAAGTGTCCAGTCCATTTTACTGTACAGGAAGGAAATGGGTTGTGTGTCCCAGAGACGGATGTGTTTTAGTGGAGAATATGTGTACCGATCCCAGAATAAAAGCAAAAGACCTGATGAAACTGTTAGCTATTCACAATGAAACAAGACTTTCACTAACATAGACTGAATGGCCAGTCAGAAAGGAAAAAGCCTTTAATCCGAAAGCAACATATCATGCCAAATGTGCACAGGGACAAATTCCTTATTTTTGGAGGCATGTCCTGTTTTTTTGTTTAGTCATAATGACCTCCGTTACATTTGGAGGGGAACGTTTGCAAGCACCTCGTGAAGTACGAGGGTGGCAGCATCATGCTGTTTGGGTGCAGGTGTCACTGGTGCAAATGACAAAATTGATGATTGATCCATGAGGAAACAGCAATTATGGGGAAACATCCACACCTCAAGACAGCTGAGAGGTTTTGAAAATCCCCATCATCCTGCGTTATCCAGGACTTCAGCTACTACAATGTGTCCTCATTGCAAATTAGCAAAAATCTTAATGGAAGAAAACCAAAAGAAACATATTTTCTTATCTGGAATTGGAAACTTGATTTACCCTCCTGTAGAAACAACAACCTGTTCTGGCACCGACCTCAGAAGCAAAAGGAGCTTCAACAGGTGTTTGAGGTTGATTGATACCAACTGGATGGGCTAACATGCATGTAGCCTTAGGAACCCAACCCTTTTAAAACAGGACTGTATGTAGCTCTAATCTGGTGTTGGCCCAAGTCACTCCTGTCCCCGCAGTTGTGAAAAAAACACGAACGACGAAGGCCTTTTAGTTGGTCTTTGGGGACGTTCTACCAAACTATTGGACAACTCATAAAAAGGAAAATGGGAGTTGTCCCAGAGGGTGCTTGGTCTAGGTGTGGAAATACTTGATTAGGTACAAGCAAAAGAAGAAAATTGTGAAAAGGTAAAAATGGCCACAATTTTAATTAGGGATGTTCGACATTGGCTTTTTTACCGTTATATAGCCTAACTCTTAATTACCGATACCGATATAAACCGATATATGAGGGGTCCGTCCCTCATAAAAAAAATAATAAAAAAAATAAACCAATTTAGGTAAATAACATCACATAGGTCATATCATGCATACTTAATTTTGAAACATAATCTGCAAAGTATGACAACTACTTCGATTCAAGTTCGTCAATGGAAAAAGCTGCCATATTTATTTTGTCTCCAGCTGCAGCTGAATCACATTCTCCCTGAGAGAGTCCTGACAAACGACCACGACACAGGACACATTTCTACGTCTTTACAAAATGTAGACAACATTATACCTATAGAACTGTGAGATAAACTACATACAACTGAAACAAGTAAGAATGACACATTTTAGATTTTGCTACTTGTGGTAACAAAATCTGAAACATAGCCCTAGCCATGTTACGAGCATTATCCCTCACCACAGCTTGCACTTTTGCCTCGGGGATTTTCCACGCCTCCAACATCCCTTCAAAAGCAGCTGAGAACGTTGCTGCTGAATGAGAAACACGGCACTCTTAGGAATGAAGCACAGCCTTTTTCAGCACGAAGTCCTTGTCCAGCCATTGTGCAGTCAACCTAAGCATGCTAACTTGGCTAACACCTGAAGACCAGATGTCTGTTGTGAAGGTGATGGACACCGCATCTGAAATTAGCTTCTCGGCGTGACCGACGACTCAATGCGTTTACATGCAGCAAGAGAAAGCTGAATTATTGCTTCAGTTCGACTGAAGTCGAAGCAAACTAGAGTTAGCGATCAGACTAAGAGAACCAGATAACGCAATTGGGAAATCCAATGAAACTCCAACTCCGCCTCAGCTGAGCTTTTCACGGGAAGTGACGAGAGCGCGAAAGTGGGAATAACAACATCGGTACACAACAAGACAGCAGCAACAACTAGTGTAACACAATCAAAACAGTATAATGCTTAAAGAATTGTGCATATCCTGTTTTACTCCATTTGCTTCATTGCTGTCAGTATTTGTTTACTATCTGTGTGACTCTCGGCCAACCGGAAAAAATCCAACGTGAACGGGAGCACGTTACCACCTACCGTTGCGGGGTCGAACACACTTTATATAATAGTTTGATGTAACTAGAGACATGTAAACTTGGACAAAGGCTCCCATTGAGAGAGTGGAGGCAGTGGAGATTATTGTGGACTTTAGGAAGCACACAGTCGCACTCCCCTCCATCATCCTTACTGACACTCCCATCACCGCTGCGGACTCATTCCGCTTCCTGGGCAGCGCCATCACCTCCATCATGAAGAAGGCCCAGCAGAGGGCATCAAGAAAACAGAGATGTACTTCCTGGGCAGCGCCATCACCTCCATCATGAAGAAGGCCCAGCAGAGGGCATCAAGAAAACAGAGATGTACTTCCTGGGCAGCGCCATCACCTCCATCATGAAGAAGGCCCAGCAGAGGGCATCAAGAAAACAGAGATGTACTTCCTGGGCAGCGCCATCACCTCCGTCATGAAGAAGGCCCAGCAGAGGGCATCAAGAAAACAGAGATGTACTTCCTGGGCAGCGCCATCACCTCCGTCATGAAGAAGGCCCAGCAGAGGGCATCAAGAAAACAGAGATGTACTTCCTGGGCAGCGCCATCACCTCCATCATGAAGAAGGCCCAGCAGAGGGCATCAAGAAAACAGAGATGTACTTCCTGGGCAGCGCCATCACCTCCGTCATGAAGAAGGCCCAGCAGAGGGCATCAAGAAAACAGAGATGTACTTCCTGGGCAGCGCCATCACCTCCGTCATGAAGAAGGCCCAGCAGAGGGCATCAAGAAAACAGAGATGTACTTCCTGGGCAGCGCCATCACCTCCATCATGAAGAAGGCCCAGCAGAGGGCATCAAGAAAACAGAGATGTACTTCCTGGGCAGCGCCATCACCTCCATCATGAAGAAGGCCCAGCAGAGGGCATCAAGAAAACAGAGATGTACTTCCTGGGCAGCGCCATCACCTCCATCATGAAGAAGGCCCAGCAGAGGGCATCAAGAAAACAGAGATGTACTTCCTGGGCAGCGCCATCACCTCCATCATGAAGAAGGCCCAGCAGAGGGCATCAAGAAAACAGAGATGTACTTCCTGCGGCAGCTGAAGAAATTCAACCTGAGTAAGTAAACTAGTTTTGGACTCCAGACTCAGATGTGGCAGGAATCAGTGGAAGCCATCGAGGAGAAATTTCAGCTGGTCTTAGTGACATTCTGTTATGTGCCTAATTCTGGTGAGAAGCGGCGTGACCAGGTACGCTGATTAAACAAAACCATTTGAGCAAAAAACAGTCAATGTCTAAGGCCCCGTTTACACGAAGGAAAGACGCAGATATTTCCCTGCGGTTTGGCCTCTCATTTACACGAAAACCCCGTTTTTATCACAGAAAACGATTATTTCTAAAAACTTAAGCCAACGTGGAGATTTGCATTTTCTCCGTTTTAAGCATTTGCGGCATTAGGTTAAGACCATCAGAAAGTCATAATAAATACAACTGAACCCCACTACTAAACACATAAAAACAACAAGAAAGTCTTGTTCAGAAGAAATATTAAAACAGGACAAGGCCAAAAATGCATTTTTGAGGAATTTCGTATATAAGCACTGATGTGGCAGAAGAATATTCATGTAAATGGTTTGAGAAAGTGCTCTTTTAATTCTCAAACACGCAGACAGGAGACTCTTAGCAGCACCAATACGTTTATATCGGCCTTGAATTTATTTGTTTCATGTATGAGAAAAATCTGCTGCAACATAAGTCACCCTTTATGGTCGGCACACTGAGAGGTTTTTCTTTTTCTTTCAGAAAACAATGAATGTTATGTCATAGTCGCTCCTTCGGTGCCGCCATGTTTATTTACCATTAACGGCCCAGTGCATCCTGGGAGGAATCCCATGAATGGAAAATCTGGTCTCTAAAAGTTCAGATAATTGTCTTCGTGGGACATTTGTTTTTCATTTCAGCAGCCAATACCCACCCCCCCCCCCCAAAAAAAACCCCCAGCAGACATCAAAGGTAACACAGAGCTAAGATTAATGGTTGTACATGTACTCCAGATACAAGTATACCACAGACACTATGGGATATTTATGATCTGCTCCTTTTAGTCCTCTTTTTGTGTGCTGAACAGTTCTTTTGTTCTCTTTGCTTTTTAGCAAATATCATCGTGTGTTTTCGTCTTTGTCAGAGATCCTGGCACTTGTTAAAAAGAAATGATTGCTGCTTGTTCGTGACGCTGGCCCCTGGGAGGTCGATGGTGTTTGAACTGAACCACAGTTGTCTCATACGCATTAGTAGTTGCACACATAAAAGCTGCTAATAGAGCTCATTTAACGGTGCTAAACACCACTTCTGTTAGTTGCATGATCTGCCTTGTTAAGGCTCACCTTCCTTTTCACTTTTTGCACATGCTGGCTAAATCATTCTTTTTCATTTTACAACCCGCCTCGCGAGCTTTATAACACAACTGAACATCCATTTGAAACCTTTTTTTGTTGTTGTTGAAATCATGCAAATCTGAACCAAAAATAACACCGTTGTGTTTATCAAGCACAGCCAAGTAGGAGGTACCGCTACACGAGTCGTGTATTACTTGGCCAGAATTTGGATCGTTTATCAGAAACTAGATCCTTCATTGTCAAAACAAATTAACAACTTTGTATACCTCAAGAAATTTACAACATACATTAAGAGACATGGAGTGTGTAAATGTTAACAAGATGCCGCGTGAATGGAGTGAATAGTTTGCACGTGCGACATTTAAGAGACTGTAAAGCTCAAACTCTGTATTTTGTTTGGAAAGAAAAGGCGCTGAGACATTTTCTTCATGTGGGCACATTATTGATGAGTTTTTTTTGCTTATGTATGAAGACACAGCCGTGTGTTTGATGACTTTCTCGTCCTTTGGCTAAAATATTTGATAACTTTTAAATCAGAGGTAGAAACATTTTACTGTGAACGAGCACAGATCTCTGTTTCATCATAAAGGTCTAACTTTAATTTTTTTTAAATCAGCCTTTGCTTGACTTTTTTGTCACAGTTAAAAGTACTTCAGTCTACACAAGTAGAAAGTTCAGTTCAGTCTCTTCTGACCAGTGGACCTTCTTACTAGTGTTTGCTGTCCTCTACATGGCTTGTGACTTTAAACAAGAGCTGCCTTTCAACAGTGTCTTTCTTCATGCCACTCTTCCACAAAGGCCAGATCTATGTAGTGTATGACTAATGGTTGTTCATTCAAAAAATTCTCCTACCTGAGCTCTGGATCTGTGCAGCTCTTTCAGAGTTACCACAGGTTTCTCAGCTGTTTCTCTTGTTAATGCTCTCATTGCTTGACCTGTCCGTTGAGGTGGACGTCCATGTTTCCATAGGTCTGCAGGTGGTCCATCCTCTCTCCAGGTTCAGACGATGGATTGAACAAAGCTCTGGGAGATGATCAAAGTGTGGGATACTGTTCTAGATCCCAATCCTGCTTTCTCCCTGACCTGCCTGCTGTCTTCCTTGGTCTTTGTGATGTTGATTGTTCTCTAACAAACTTCTGAGGACAGAAATAGAACAGCTAGATTTAAAGTGAGATTAAATAAAACACAGATGGACTTTGGTGACTTTCAAATTGGTTGTACTGAAACTTATTTAGGGGTGTCAAAATGAATGGGGCCGAACTCAAGTTTCAGTTCAGTCAAGTTTTTACCTGTAAAACAATTTGTAAAATGTGTACCATTTCCCTTCCACTTCACAATAATGCAGTAGTTTCTCTATTACTACAAAATCCCAATAAAATACCTTGAAGTTTGTAGTTCAAGGTGCATGACTACTTTAACAGGACACTTTTACCTAACCCTAATTTTACCCTCTTCAGGGTGCATTCACTCCAGCCCTGCTTAGTTCCTTTTAATCAAACTCTAATTTGTTTGGCCAGAAAGTCCGGTTCGAATGGGAATGTGTGGATGCTCAATCGAACTCTGATGCACACCAAAAAAGCGAACTCTGGTCTGCCTAAAAACCCAGATCTTGGTTTGGTTGAAATGAACTCTGCTGCGGTTGGATTGCTTATGTGAATGCCAAGCGGATCCGGGACAGCGCCGAAAGCAGGAAGCGGACTATAGCGGAGGGCCTTCCAGGTAAACAAAACTCAAATACAACTCTGCTGAGTCTGCAACGTTTTTGTCTGGAACATTTGCCAAGGACAAAAGAGCAATCCTAAAACCATTACAATCTGACGCCACTCCATGTTTGTTTACATGTCACTGTGTTCAGTTCTTTTTGATGCAGCGCCACCACAGGCGAGGAGGTGAATATTTTTTCTTTTCTCAAAAGGTTCGTTTGACAAAATGCAGTATGAATGCGAACCGCACCAGCTAAAAAAAAGCAACAATGCTGCAATTTGGGTCCCAAATCGAACCGAGTTGACCGGACTGTCAGGTGTGATTGCACCCCCAGAGATGGAATCTGACAGCTCAGGTGGAAAATAACTGTGGTTTAAACGATAAGACATCATTCAGAGGTGAGTCCTCTGAGTGTCTCCACCTTTTCATTGTCTCTCATTCATGTCAACACCTCACTGAACATCAGCTCGGTCAAAGACCCCTTCGCTCCTGCTGTCTCCTCAGGTCATAACTGACTCCTGACACCCACCACCCTTTCCCAACTCAAATTATTAGATCGGGTCTCCAGGCCTTTTGTTTCCTGCCTGTTTCGTGTTTGTTCGAAAATTATGGGCGTCCGGTCTGCAGAGAAGGGGGAAACAAAGTTAGTGGGGGGCGGGGGGGGAGAAAATAGAGCGACTACAATGCTTTCACAATGCTTTCCACTCCTCCTTTCTCCTACCAATACCTCATGGTGCAACTTGACTCTCCCTCCTTTTTAGCTGTGTGTTTATCCAAGCGTCTCCACGGGACCGACTGATGCGGCTCTTTAGTCCACATCCTGAATTCCCATGCAATCCATCTTCTCACACATTCACCAGTTGCTTCACACATCTTATGCGCTCATTTACACACAAACTCATATACACAGAAATACACAAATGTTTAAAAAAAATAACTAGATACATCCAAAGCTTGAAATAATCTCAACATTTTCCCACCATGGTGGGAAAATTATTTCTCTTTTTGAAATATTAAAACAATGTTTATTCTTCACCTGTTAGTAGGTGCTCCTGTTCATTGGAGATAATTTGTAAGTATGTGTTTACGTTATGTCAAAAAATGTGTTTCTATAATTGTTTGTTTTACTACTGCCACATGATCAGAGGCCGGTAATATCAGTGGAATCTTTTTACTTGAAACTGAGCAAAAGTCTAAATCAACTCCTGGGACAAATGACTGGCAGGTCCAGCAGGTTTTTGATCTGAGATTTATATAAAAAACTCACATTTCCATAATTTTATTTTTCCCTTTTAGGTTGTTTGTGGTGCTGCTGTAGGCGTGCAATGAAAGTGTTATGTGTGCCAGCACCGTCTCCTTAGGGTTAGGGATTCTGCTTTCTCCTCTCTTTTTCTTTCTTTCTCCTGTCTTTCTTTTTCTCTAAGCTAAAAGTGTCCCTATGAATCTATTGAAGGCTGTAGGGCTTTCAGGAATGTTGCTAGTTTCAGCAGCTGGGAATCAAAGCATCAAGGTCTCTACCAACATATAAAGCACCAGTCCCTCACAGCGCCTCCTGCAGGTGGTTTTTCCATGGAGGGTTATCTCATACGGTCCATTCAGGGTGTCCCCTGTGGGCTTGTGTTGATAAAGATTCCCCTCAGGAGGGAAGGTGAGGAAGCTTGGAACGCTGACCATGCAGTTATCTCAGGGGTCATCGACTCCCACTTTGGCTTCTAACCCAGAACCAATTTATTATGGGAGGCTTTTGTTCAAAACGGTCTCAGACCACAAGCAGTGGTGTGAAAAAAGTGTTCACCCCCTTCTTGATTTCTATTCTTTTTCTTTTCTGCATGTTTGTCACACTTGAATGTTTCACGTAGGGACGCTCATTATCATCAGCCGATACTGGCGTTAAAATGTAATGTTGGACATGTTATAAACAGTGTCACCTGGCTCAGTGTCAAGTTATTAATAAATGTTATACATAATAAAAACAATTGGAAAATATCTGTATGAGTTTTTACTTACACCTTACTTTAATACCATGCACAGATTATGCTTCAAACTCTTCATCAACTTCTCCTCTCGCTCAAAAGGTCAAAACATGACAGATCTGAGGTGTAGTTTTTGAGCTATTTTTGTTTATTTGGCAAAACTCGCAATATATCCTGTGGCTTCTGCATTTCTGAGCCAATCTTGAACCTTTAGGTAGACATCTATCCACGGTATCGGTTTATATTGGTATCAGAAATCCTAGTTTCTGATAATAGAAACACATTTAAATATTAGTCAAAGACAACACAAGTAAACACAAAATGCAGTTTTTAATGAAAGTTTTATGGGAGAAAAAAATTTAAAGCTACATGGCACTGTGTGACAAACTTCTGCAATATAATGAGAGTAATGTCATATTTTTACATACTTTACCGTCTATAACAGAGAAAAAGAGGAAACTACCCAGTCTGTCAACACATTTTGTGCAAATTCTTTCAATACTTAAAAAAACATTTCTCAGTTTTTGGAGTCAAAGAAATAAATAATAGGACACACATTTCTGGGGGAAATGACCTAGCAAATCCCTCTTTGTTTGTTCATGGATTTCATTTTCATTAGGTAAAGCAGACATGAATATCCAAGGGACGCATCACTGCTACGGCACATTTGAGTTTACAGTGTGAGTAAAACATCAGCTGGGAAGTCAGTGATGTGATGTAAACGAGAGGTTTGTCACAGCCTCCATGCTTTCTATCCAAACGGAGCCCACCCTGTTTGTTGCTGAGTCACATTTACAGCCAGGATCCAGAGGGCTTAGTCAGCCGGTAACTCAGGTGATGATTGTTATGAGCTGGACATTCAGCCTTTAGACCGACTGGTAGGAAACCCTGACGTCATTCACACTCAGTGTTTCCATTGTCTGCTGTCTGTTTTTCAGCACTTCTGCAGACTGAGCGACCCCCCCCCCCCCCCAACATCTGCTCACTAAGACATTAGGAAAGCTGCACAATTATTCACATCTGTGTAAGTTATGCACTGATAGCTGCTATTCATGTTCTTCAGGCTATTTTACTGATGTGAATTTAGTGCCATTGAATTAAAGCCTTTAAAATGTTTCAGACATTCTTATTCTTATTTACCTTAAATAAGAAGAATCAAAATTAAGTTCTGTGATGTTGTCCAGAGAATAAATGAGCATTAAAATTGAGAACAACAATGTGCCAAAGATGTTTCTCTGCTGCCCTCCCAAAAAAAAACACAACCTGGAACACCATTTAGTGATTATGCACTAAACACATTATTTTTGCATTTATTAATTCTTATCTGATGCATAACCACTGAGAAACCTCATCGAAACTGTCCAGAGAAATGCAAACTAAACACAAATCTGGTTAAAGAAGGAAAAAGATCCTTATGTTAACCAAATATTTTTCGTATTTGACCGAATTTGTTTAAATGGTGATCGAAAAATCTGAAGGTCATTTTGACCGATTGCAATTCACACCCCTGACCGCTTGGTGCAGATGCGCAGACATTTTCAACTTTACGCACAGACTTCAGATAACTGAATCAATCAACAACAAAAAAAAGATTCCCATGTCAGCATCTCAGACCTGGACACCGTACTCAATGCATCTCGCTGTCTGGGAGCTGACAGCACGAAGAGGAGTTACAGAGGCTTCCGCCGTCCACAGACCGGTGGGGACAGATCGCTGCAGCCTAACCACTGATGCAGAAGGAGTGCATGCTGAGGGATTTCCTCACGCTGAAGCATTCAGGAAAGCCGTCTATCAGAGAGACTTGTCGACTTCTGATCACTTCAATTTGAGAAACGTTCCCTGATTTGAAAACTTTGGCTGAAGTGGCGCTTAATTCCAGTCTCCAGTGTTGCAGCGGAGCGCGGATTCAGCCTCCATTATGCACAAGCAGGAGCGCAGTTCAGCTCCATGCAGAGCATTCAGGCAACAGCAGGTGGAACAAACAATTGTAGCGCAACATTCAAATATCAAGGATTATGTATACACCCTTAAAACTATACAATTATATATACTGTATAAAAGGACACATGAAACGGGAGAAGTTTAGCTTGATTTAACCAAGCGTGTGTGTTGCAAACTGAAATGCAAATACTTTATCAAGATGGGAATTTAATGAAAAATAAGTGAGATTATTTAGAGGTGAAAACATCTAATTAAGTGTGGATGGAGTTGTAGAACATGCCAGAATATGTTTTCCAGTTTATTGTGTTTGTGCACATATGTGGTGATGTAGTGATTCAGCATGAGGATGTGAAAGTCGTACATCAGCACCTTCCTTCCCGTCCATTAATGAGGGATTTTCCCCAAATGCTACGGGCGAATAAATCGAATTATCGGGAACAAACAACAGGAACATTATCTGTAATGTGGCAGCTGCACCGAGCACTGTGGGCACCAGCGAGGCCTGTCTCCATGTTTATACCAGAAACAGATGCTCCGCTCACTGCACCACATGTTATTCAAGCCAACATTGAATTACATGCTACCTTTCACCAACATCACTGGATCACTTGTTCACATATGGTAATTGGCCACTTTTCATTGGCATCAGCTGTTATGTGAATTGGATTCTGTCCTTGAGACACGTCGCCGGCAGGTAAACTGATTCTCGGCATGATGAAGACGACAACCACAGCCAAACAAGAGCTCCTTGTGTCCATTTCTATCTGTAAATCAAATAAGTGCTTTCACAGGCCTGGTGGGGATATAATTACCCTCGGCGCATGCTTCTACCTGTCATCTGCCATCTAACCAAAGAAACCATCACGCTGGCTGGTGGCAGATAAATCAGAAAAACCAAAACAGGTAAGGGTCTCAGCTGCAGGCCCCCAGTCCCATCTCTGCTCATTCTAATCTTGGATTTCATTTGTGAAAAGAAGGGACAGTGGTGTCCTTATTTGATTGTAATTACGGCCCTTACCTCAAAAGTTTCCCCCCAGGAGCTTCCCTCCCCCAACTCCTCCGAGAGCTCTCAGGGCACACTCAGAGTGACTCATCAGGTACGAAGTCGAGTCGAACCTGTCTCTATTTTCACGAAGGCTTACCTAAATGTCGGAGTATCTGATGCAGGTCGGTGAGAGATGAATGACCTCATCAGGAGCGCCAACTCAGTCTTCTTTTCCGCAGACGCTGCTTCGGGGTCATTATTCAGCAAGGTGCTCTATTTTAGGACCAAGCTGGTCCCCTCGATCCGTGCTGCAGTTAAAACCTTCTGATTTCTTGTTTCTGAGTCATCTCCTAAGACAAACGAGGGGAGTAAGGTTGCAACTAAAAACACATGTCTCAGCAGCTCTTTGTGTTTTCTTTCTTTCTCTGGCAACAGGTCAGGTAATTAGTGAGACTAACCACATCCTTATTTATTTGGTTCTGATAGAAACTCAGATTTCTGGCTTTCATCACTTAGCTCATTGATAAGAGATGGACCGATTTATTTGACCGAATGTTTAGTAATCAGATCTTTATACACCGACCACAAATTCAGACACCAAGATTCACACAAAAAAAATCAAACTATGCATAAAATATTTAGTTCAGATCTCTGCATTGGCTTCCAATAGCTGTCTGCATCAGAGTCAAAGCTCTGACACTCACCTACAGAGTGGTAAACTCCAAAGTCCCTCTGTACCCGAACACTCTGGTCCAAGTCTACACTCCCACCCGCAACCTGCGACCTGCCAAACTGGTAGTTCCTCCACCACCTGGCAAAATATCAGTGACTCTCTGATCCCAACATGGTGGAATGACCTGCCCAGCTCTGCATTCACAGCAGCCTTATTTGCCATCTTCAAGAAAAGGCTAAAAAAACTTTTTTTGGAATTTCCTAGACACGTTAAAGGGGACATATTATGAAAATTCCCCTTTTTTAACCCTTTAATGCTTTGTGTAGTGAATTTAGAGTGTCTAGGAGTGCAAAAAGCATGACTTGTCGCTCCATGTGTTGTGGAGATATTTTTGTAAAATGTTTTGGGTCATACTTTTTAAGCCATTCAGTTTTCTTTATTATCTATTAAGTTTTATGAACTATTACATCACAGTACTTGCACTGGAACAGCCAAACTTGGTCATGGATTTCCACCTAAACGCTGAGCGAATCCGCCATCTTTATTTCTCGCTGTGAGTTTGTAGTCCAAGTTTAGGTATGCCGAAAGTACAAGTGTCAAAATGTTCTGTTGTTAGGTGTATTGACCCGCACAACTCTTTACACCGTCTCCCAGCATCAGAACCGCTTCGCAGTGTGTGGTTCAGTTGTATTTCTTTTGGTAATGAGCCTGAATCTGTGGCTAAAGTGTTTTTGTTTGAGACAAACACTTCAAAGATGAGTGCTTCAGTAACCTCCGCCAGTATCAACCAGGGTTTTCTGAAAGCCTTCGTCTGATCGAGGGCTCAATCCCTTCTGAATATGAAAATGGTGACACAGCACAGTGGTAAGCTCCAATTCACTCTAAAATGACAGGAAACTGTATTTTTGGACTTTCATTTAATGCCTCTTGGACATTGTTTTGATAGCATTAGCATCGGACGTTCTGCTTATGTTAGCGCTATGTGCTAGATGTTTTATCTCCCTGGTTACATAGGTCTTTTTAATACTACCATCACAGGTAAAGGCAGAGTACAAATTATTACGTATGTGTTTTAAAAGAGTTTGTTGACTGTAAAAGTGGACGGGTTCATATGCTACTTTGAAATTGCTAACGTTTTTCCCTTTCTTCATGTAGTATACCTGCTTAGAAAACAAAGTTGTCATGATCTTTTCTCTTTATATCGTAAGAAAAACCACTTTTTATAGCTGTGAAGTTAGTATTGTTTTAGCTGTGGTATTTCAGATCGATGTAAAGCACATTACTATTTTTTAAACAAGGTTTTGGGTCATTAAACAGTCGTCTCTTTTGTTTTTCTCTTCCGACATTTAAAAGAAAATTGACAAATAAAACGTTTCTGCAGTGCTAGGTTGCCGGTTCTCTATCAAACTACAAAAATGGCTGAATGGGTTGAAGTGGAAGGTTCAGCGACCTGGGGGGGTGGCATGCATCACGTCCTACACATTTAAAGGGACCGCACCCAAACGAGTCATTCTGCAAACCTAGTTAATGCTCGTTATGTTCCTCATTTGTAAGTCACCTTGGATAAAAGCGTCTGCTAAATGACTAAATGTAAATGTAGGGTCAGTTTACACACATTGCATGTCAAAGCACTTTATAAAATAAATGAGTGCAATTCTTGTTCAGATTCATGTGAAATCAGACCAATTCATTCTCAAGCACCTGAATGATACAGTTCAAATCCGATCCAGATACTCACAGCCCAATAAAGACAGATAACGGAGTAATAATAATAATACAGTACAGTCAAATTCAGTTGATGCATCGAGTTATTGATTTTGCATCCCCCATCCTGAGTCAAGCATGTGGTGACAGCGGAGAGCAGCCACTCCCTTTTAACAGGAAGAAACCTCCAGCAGAGTCAGAACCATGCTCAGTATGAGCGTGATCATCTGCTACAACTGGCTGGTTGACATGTAAAATAGCAGATTAAAAATACTGAACTTTCTATGGGTAGAAAAAACCCAAAACAAATGGCCCAGTGACGCACTGCCAACCTGTCCGGGGTGTACCCCGAATCCCACCCCTGGAAGAAATCCCCAATTAAACAAGCAATCATAAAAAGGAAAATAAAACATTCATTTTAGATAACAGAGTGTATTATTACAAAAAATAAACCATACTATTTTTTTTCTTCTTTTTAATAACACAAAAGATTTTGGTTGCTTTTAGATTTATTTAAAAGGTCCTGGAATGTCTCAGTCTGCTCTGGAAACATAAATCTAACATGTTTGAGTGTTTCTTATTGATTACAGCAAAAACAACCTCATCACTTGTTTTAAGTTGGACCAGTAAGTCTATGTTTCCCAGATGGTTAATAGCAGCTCACAGTAAAGCTGCCAAACAAAGACAGATCCTGACTCTGCCTCTGTGTTTGTCTAACAGTGTTTCAGCGCCACGAACTTCTATAAAATGCTTGGTTTGTTTGGGATACAGAAACGTCTTTTTATGTACGTAAACAGGAACTTTAAACATGTCCACCAGGTCTCATTGGTTGGACAAAAGATTTCCTTCAGTTGAAGAAGAAGCTCAGATGATTTGTTCTTCCTGAACGTCACCAAAGCTTAAAACCGCAGGGAGAGGAGCATGCAAGAGCTTTTCTTTCAAATGCAGCCAGAATCTGTCTGCGGAGGCTCATCTTTCTCTCATCAGCGGGGTTTTATCCCTCAGCATGTCCGTCGCTTCTACCAACAAAGCTGTTGTTCTAATTATTGCCATTTGTTCTCCTTTCAACTTCGGTCCAGTAAACATGTCCGTCATTGTGATGTTTGTTTGGGTAAATTCATATCTGCTGCTGTAGTTGTCTTTTAAATCACATTTAGGTACAAAAGTTTTACAAGAATGAACCTCGAATATATTTGGCCTCAAGGCGGACAGAGTTGTCTGTCCAGGTTTCTCTGGTACAGTGCTTGACTGGTTCTTACCTGAAGAACAGGTACATCTTTGTGTCAATAATCTGAGCAGACAAAAATGACATGCGGGGTACCCCAAGGCTCCATTCTGGGGGCCCTCTTATTTAATATCTACATGCTCCTGCTAGTTCAGATCATTGTCAGTAATAGGATTAGTTACTATAACTATGCAGATAACATTTAAGGATTTAATGTTCTCTGAATTTGTTTCAGCAAAGAACAAAAAAAAAGCTGCAACAAAAGATCTCAGTGCACATAAAGATATGTATGCGATGCACCTCCTGGGGCTGCCTGGTGGTTATAAGCGCCCCCACCTCCAAAATGCACATATGGGGTGAATGCTAGGTGACAGAGGGAAGCTGTGAATTCTCTCAGCGTAGTTCAGGGACTGATGTGAAGCGACAACTAAAGTCCAAAGAGAAAATTCAAAAATACTGGAGAAACTGTAAAGGTTCACCTGAAATACACAGGAAATGCACCGTGATGTACATCTGGTACATTTTATACTTTCCTTCTTGAAATATGTGTCTGTCTTGTTTATTTAGTTGGCATAATGTAAATCTGGTATCAATGCAACCGACCTCTCCAGGGGTTTAGTATTAGTATCAGGAAGTCCACACTTCAGTTGATCCAAAACACTGCTGCAAGAGTTCTGATGAAAATTATAGAAAGAGATCATATTTCTCCTATTTTAGCTTCCCTTCATTGGGTCCAGAATAGAATCTAAGATCCTTCTTACATACAAAGCCCTTAATAATCAAGCTCCATCATACATCAGAGATCTAATTGTTCCATATGTTCCTAACAGAGCACTTTGCTCTCAGACTGCAGGTTTACTTAATTCCTAGGATTTCTAAAAGTAGAATGGGAGGCAGATCTTTTAGTTATCAGGCTCCTCTCCTGTGGAACCAGCTCCCAGCTTTAGTCCGTGAGGCAGACACTCTGTTTACTTTTAAGGCCAGGCTTAAAACTTTCCTTTTTGATAAAGCTTATAGTTAGAGTGGCTAAGGTCATCCTAAGCTATCTCTGTAGATATGCTGCTATAGGCTTACACCTCCTTAGGCCTGCTCCACACTGAGATAAAACGGGTATAGTTTCAAAAACAGTCTGTAAAAACGACACCACAGTAATGAAAACCTCCATCCATAAGTATTCATACAAACTGCTGCAGTACATATGCCAGGCCCACTGGTGGCGCTATGACCATTGTCAGAGAAACAGAGAAAAAAAACACAGAGCACTCGCAGTCAACCCGGTGGCAAACACGACAAAGTAAATCGTATTCTAGGATCCATAATACGATCAGTATTTGCTTTATTAGGACCCGGTTTCAAACATGATGGTTTACAGTGTGCTGAAACGCCGGCTCCTTGTAGATGAGACACCTATTCGATGAAATATCTTTGCTGCTACACCTGGTTTCATCTTCGTGTAGACGGGGCCTTAGACCGTTGGGAGGATCGTTAAAGGGGAGTTTTTCCTCTCCACTGTCGCTACATGCTTGGTCAGTATGAGGGATTGCTGCGAAGTCAATGACAACACAGACGACTGTCTGCTGTTGCTACATGATGGTTCAGGAGGAGTAAATGCTGCAAGTCAATGACTTGATGCAATCTGCGGGGTTTCCTTAGAAATAAACTTGTCGACATATTACTTTGGTTATGTTTTGTCCTGTTTGTAAAAAGGATGACATGTGAATTCCCTCAGTCAATGCATGGAAAGCAGAAAGTTATAAACCCAGCTGGTTTCAACGAGTACTGTAAAGCATTAGAATATGTATACTCCTCAGCAACACTAAACCAACCTATTTAGCGTTGTATATGTTATATATTAGGGCCTTGGTGATCCGGCAATTCCAAATTATCCTGTGAGTTTACAGTCGTAGATGTGAAACAGCTCAGGAACTAAAACATTATTATTGGAAAAACTGTAAGAAAACACAAACACGCATCCAGACGTCTTCAAGTAATCAAAAAACACTTGATTTATACCAATATAAAAATCTTTTTGGATTCGTGTTGTCCAAATAAGTTTCTAACTTTTATCCCAGATGTTTTTCCATAAATAACTCAGCTTAATTTCCATGTTTTTTTTGTTTTTTTAAAAAAGCAATGATTTCTGGCATAGGAAATGGAAATTACATATTGATCGTGGATGACATTTCATCATATTGTAGCGTGGGTTGTTCTGTTGAGGTTCAAACCCAATATTTAGGGAATAATAAAAATAAAATCTGTGTCAGCCATAGTTACCAAATCATACTTTTATTGCTTTGTTCTGCTCTGCAACATCACAGAGTTGTTGTTTTTTTTTTTTCCAATAGTTGAACTTTTATTTGTCCTCCTCCATCATGGCTGTTAAAATAATTTTTATTTCCTTTGCTAATTTTAATTAAAGACCTAAGACATCATGGTTGCTCAGAACCACCGAAAACGGGGGGATCCAATAATCATACATGGTTGGCATGAGTAAGATTAATGAGCCCGAACAGTTCTGAGCTGAATTTTCTAAACATGCAGTAAACTCTCAGCCGTATTGCAACACTTCATGTGGTTGAAGAAAAGCCCAAAAACAACAACTTGGTCGATGTGACGGAATGTTTGAGTTTCACTTAAGGAAGTGTCTGCGTTGTCTAAACCAAAATAAGAGGTTTAACTCGTGGAGGATTGCACAACAGGGTAGTTAAAGCAGCCGCTTCTTCCTTTGAAGTGGGGTTGTGCGAGCTAGTCCCGAGCAAGCAGCATCTTACCCAACTATTTAGAGGTAACTACAGCAGGTAGGCGGCTCGGTTTGGAGAATCAAGTTAAAAGAAACATTCGAGGAAATTTCCAGTATCTAAAAAATGTTCCTCATATCTCGAACCAAGTTTACATAATCTTTTGCATGAGATTGTTGTATAAATACTTTTGTATTATCTTCACACTGCTAAGTCACTTAAAAAACTCAAAGAAAGGTGGGTGGTCTGTAGGTTTTTGTCGGGGTGTTTAAGAACACAGTGTGATAGCACAAGAGAGTTCCTGGAGGGTTTGGAGAATAAAACCTCACGAGTGAGACATGATGGTTTTAGGTGCCAAGAGCTAGAAACCTATCAAACATTCCAGTTAAAATTAATACCAAGTAAATTTTCCTAATCAGAATTTAAAAATAATTCAACAATTTCTGCTGCTTGTGTTTGAGATTCATTTATACTGTAATTAATTGTATCTGCAAATAAGTGACTTTCCTTTTTTATAAATTTACTGGAACAGCTTGATTGTTTAAAGGTTTATTTATTTGTCCCGTGTTATACTCAGAAGTTGAATAAAATGAATAAAAAGGTCCCAGGAGAAGTCGGAAAGTCCGAGGTTTCTTGTCGACCTGATCTCACCCATAAAAATCTAGTTCGGTTGCCTTACTTATAAAACAGCTGCACTACAAATACAAAGAACCTTTTTTTTCCCTTTGCAAATAAGGAATAATTCTTTGGGACGACTAAAGGATAAGCAGCTGGATTTGGACTTTAGCTGATTTTTTCTCCAGTACCAGTGATGTGAGTAATCTGACATAAAGTTTTGGTTCAGTCCACCTTTCTGTCACAACTGTAGCTGCTTAAGACTTAATGTTCCCAAATAGCACAGCTTAGTGATTGCTGAGAGTCCTCTCTGGGGGCTTTTTTGTGTCACTTTTTAAAGTTGCCGTACGGAACGTTGCATTGCAACACGTGGAACCGAACCGCTACACCCCCTACGAGATACACTTGGGTCCACATCCAGCTTTCCAGTTCCAGTAGTTTTAAACCGTTGTGCCTGTAGATACAGGCTACTTTAGGCAATCTGCTTCTTTCTTGTAACCATTGATTGACCTCTGAAGGTCAACACACATCAGTCTTACTTCAATGTCACGTTCTCTCTCGTCTTGCTAATCTTAAAGAGTTTACTATTAGCCCTGTGTGATATTTTTACATCTGATTGGCTCCAGTAGAGATAAGGAAAACTGTAGATGTTAGCTTCTGCAGAAGTGCCAAGATGGTTTCCACTGTGTGTATTAATGCTTATTAAGGTATATTTGATGTTTAAAATATTCAAATATTTTGTATTTGACGCTTTTTTTTTTAAACCGTAAGGCAAAAATCTGAAGGCCATCCGTCATATTGACAGATTAGTATTCACACCTCTGACCACTTGGTGCAGATGTGAAGACATTTTCAACTTTACGTACAGGTAACTAAATAAATCCCCCCCAAAAAGAAACAGATTTCAATGAGAGCATCTGAGCATCATCTCAGACCTGGACATTGTACTCAATGCATCTTGCTAAACGGGAGCTGAGAGCGCGTTGAAGAGTTACATCACTCCCAAGAGCCCGTTGTCGTACCAACCACTCGTGCATGCTACGGGATTTCCTCCCACTGAAGGGATAGCTTGCAGGTCAGAAAACGGCTCGTTCAGATATTTTTCTAAGACTACTGATCGCTGCAATTGGAGAAATGTTCCCTTATTTCCAAACTTTTGCTGAAGTGGCGCTTAATTCCAGTCTCCAGTGTGGCAGCGGAGCGCGGATTCAGCCTCCAGAACAACATCTAAACCCCCTTGAGAAGCCATCAGTCCGAGACAAAAATCCAAAACCTCATGACAATAAGCTCTGCAGTATTTCCACTATTTGATTACAAACAAGCGGGTGATTATTTCAGTTCCATGTGGAACAGGAGGAAGTGGTGAGACCGTGCGTTCAGGCCACAGCAAGTGAACTGTTCGTAATCTATGTGCAATCTTTTAATTTCATTTTTTATATGTAGTTCTATGTTCAGCTTGTTCAGACTTATTATTTAAAATAAATAAAAACATAAATACTATTGAATATAAATTTATAGGTAAAAAAAGATTATGACCGGATTTTTCTCACCCTGTCGGTCGAAATGAACAACATTTAAAAAGTATGACCCGATTAAAACGCGTTTGGTTCACAGGCATTTGGTGAACTGCAATTATCTGGATTAGGCATGTTGATTCAGAGAAACATCTAAAACATGCAGGGTAGTGTGCCTTCAGGAGCAGGGTTGGGAAATGCTGCCCCAGAAAAAAAAAAAAAAAATGTATACCCTAAGGCAGCGTTTCTCAAACTATGGGGCGCAGAGGTATTGCAGGTGGGGCGTGACATCAATGGAATTTAAATAGTTTTTCCCCCTTAGATTCTGTCGTTGTGAATGTTTCACTGCATTGTAAATTAAATCAACCAGCTCCCCCCTCTCACAAAATTAAACACACTCAAATAAATTAGCAACTGTGATCATCATTGTAAACAGCCGGGACCTGGAACATCGGCCTGGGAGTTTGACGTTGGAATATATCGCAGCAGAACAAAACAAGCTGAAGAAGCCGCATTATCAGAGATTCCATCTACAAAATGTACAAATATCTAAAAAGATCAGGGAACGTTTCAGAGTCAGAGACGTCACACGGTCAACCACGGAGGAAATACAGGGATGAGTATCTTGCTCTTTATTTTATTATCTTTTATTTTTATTTTGTACTTTTGAAAGCTTTGTAAATGTGATAAAACTACAACTTTTATTTTCTCCAACTGTGAGCTGAAGTTCTACATGTAGCAACTACTGACAGCATATATTTCTGAGCCGGTTTTATACCAGTGCAAAACCCCTTTTTCCAACTAATTTATACCCTTAAAAACTTGTAGACTAACTCGGCTATTTAAATAAATAAAACACTTTAAAAATCAGGCGTGGTCACCATTCTGTTGGGGCGATAAAAGCAAGGGGGGCTTGTGTATGCTCCTTTGTCCGAAGTGGGGAATGATAAAAAAAGTTTGAGAAACACTGCCCTAAGGGAAAGGGTAGTTATTGATTACTTCAAAGCTCCTAGATAGTCTGTTCAACTTAAAACCAACTCATCTAATATTGATCTGTTTTATAGGAATAGTTAAAGGTAAATACACAGTTTGAACCCTTTTGAGTTAAAACATTATTAACCATTGAATAATTGTCTTTAAATGAAAAAGGCTGAATATTTCTGTATAATCCAGAGTCAGATTGAGCTGCTGCTGCTGAAAACTTCTACCTCTGGTACCAACGGGTAGAGGCCATCGTACGGAGCAAATCATCTATTATCACGGAACAAAACGCTTGACTTTCAGAGAGGTTGTAAGTATTGTAACAATTATGGTACGAGAGGAAATTGAAAAGATTGCACACAGAGCCATGTAAAGACGTCTCTCCACTCTCTCTCATTATGTCCTTTAGAGTTACAGCCTGAAGATCAAAGCCCAATCAGGAGAGGAGACTTTCTGCACAGACGCTGCTGTCCTGATTACACTTTATGGGCCATGACTCAATCCAGTTTGGAGGTGACAGTGACGGGACACATTCTTGGGACACACAAACACGGCATGGCTCGATCCAAATGCTTTATTAGACATCTTAAAAGCATTTCCTCCCATTCATCACCATCTGCAGCCATCGGCGGAGACGAGTAAACGCAGAGCTATTTCAGGCAGCTCTGCCGCATCATTTGATTCCGCTGTTGCTCATGGTTTGGGCTTTGCACACTCCCTTCCCGGCCACTTCAAAGGCGGCTCCCCTGTAGGTGGCGACGCAGCGGTCGTCGGTGCGCAGCTCGGGCTGAACCTGCTCCCACACTTTCTTCTTAGGGTTCAGCTCCTTGTCTGGTTCACCTGGAATCAAGGAAAATAAGATGAGATTCACCTTTATTGGTCCCGCACCTGGGAAATTAGCGTCGTTGCAGCATAAAGTGGACGGAGCACGATAAAAACAGCAAAAGATTACGACCAACAAGACAAAAACAATGCTGTTAGAAAGAAATGCAAACAGTCTGCGTTTGTTGCTGTAAGGGCGTTGTAATAAAAGTCTGACAGCAGCTGGAAGGAAAGAACTTCTGAATCTTTCCTTCCCACATCGTGGATGCAGCAGCCGGCCACTGAAAGAGCTGCTCAGCACCGTCAGCGTCTTCTGCCTGGGGTGGGACAGGTTGTCCATTGGGGATGACCTCAGCCACCATTCTCCTGTCACTCACCCCCTCCGCTGGGTTCAGAGAGGATCCTAGAACAGAGCTGGCCCCCCCGAATCAGTCTGCTTAGTCTCTTTCTGTACTTGGCGGAGATGCTGCTGCCTGTAAAAAAATGGCTGATGTCTACAAAGTCATAGAAGGGCTGAAGGAGTGGACCCTGCAATCCACAAGACCTGAGCCTCCGTAGCAGGTACAACCGGCTCCGCCCCTCTTTTGTAAAAAGCTTTTGCATTTGGAGTCAGATGCAGTTTATTACACCCGTCTTAAATATAATATAAATATAAATGCGATCATGCTTTTAATTATGTGGGGGAAGGATGGGAGTGTGGTTTATCTGTGGTCATTTTAATCTGTAAAGCGCTTTGGGGAGCAATCTTTGTGTGAAAAGTGCTTTATAAATAAAGTTTGATTGACTGATTATTCAGATGAACACCTAGGTCTCCAAAGCCTCCTTGGAGGATGTTTGTGCCTGCAGAAGTCTAACACCAGCTCTTTGGTTTTTCCACTGTTGATCTGGAGGTAGTTCTGCTGGAACCAGTCCACAAAGTCCCGAGTCAGTTCTCTATACTCCTCGTCCCCCCCATCAGTGATGAGGCTGACTGTTGCAGAGTCATCAGAGCACTTTTACACGAAGCAATTTGTGGAGTTGTAGGAGAATTTTGCAGTGTAGATGAAAAATAATAAATAAATAAAAAACGGTGCCAGAAGCGTTCCCTGCGGGGCCCCTGTACTGCAGACGCAGGGCCCTGAGTGCACACACACACTGCGGTCGGTTAGTGAGGTAGAACAATGAGGCGAATGAGGGTCCACTCCTGGTGCTGAAGGCACTTCAGATATCCAAAACCATGTGCTTCCTGTGGTGTCGAGGTGGGAGAGGGAACAATGGAGGAGGTGGAGGAAGGCGTCATCTACCCCAATGCCAGGCTGGTACGCAAACCAATAATGAGCTCACCATTTTTGTTAAGACATCCTGGGTTCTCCTAAAGTGCGCAGCTGGTTCCTGGATCCAGAACTTTGCTTTCTCCTTGTATAACCTGCAGCAACATAACCTTGATACTCTTACTTTGACTCTCCGTCATGTTCCATTTGAGCCTCGGCCCATTACACAACTGTTTGTTCTCAGCACTAATCTAAAACATGGAAACCGAATTTCTCTGAATCCCAAAGCCGATCTCGGGGAAAACAGAGAGGGGAGGTTCTCATTCCATGATTCTGATGTTCTTTAGCATCTGTCAGAACTCATTCAGCCGCGTTTCGTTTTTGGACGCTGGCTTCCAACTAATCAAATAGAAACTTGAAAGAGGTTCTAATTGGGAGCTTGTGTGGACTTTTAGGTTCCAGCAGACGTCCTCAGTCCCTTCAGGAATAAAAAGTGAGCTGCAACGGCTCACCTTTTGTTAGATGTGAGTAATTATAGACACCTGCAGAACTCTCTGCAGGTTCAAAATATAACCCCTCTGGCCCTGAGGGATCTTTGGGATGTTCAGGTTTCCCTCCTGAGACCGGTTATTTCGACCACCCAGTCTAAGATTAATAAAAGACTGAGATGGAAAATGGGGGCGATATGGACTTAAACTCGTATCATGATATTTTGTTGTATTTATTGTAAGGGTGAATGTATTTGAATTTTTCGGTACGGAACGTTGGGTATGGCACAGAGGCGTAGCGAGGTCTCCACACGGAAGCGTAACGGCATTGCACTTTAGCCAGCAACAGTCCAGCTTCCGTGGATAAAACCTCATGTTAAATAATACCCTAGTGACGGCAAAATGAAGCTTTCTGAAGCACTGAAAAACTCCAAGCTTTCTAACACAGTCCTCTTGGATGACATCTAGTGGCCTTTGATATGAACACCAACTTGAATCAGCCTGCTTGCCAATTGACGGACTTAAACTCATGCCTTGTTTGGTGTCAATTTTCCGTCAATTTTATTAAGGTTTGTTGGCATACTGGAAAGAAATAAAAATATATTTGTCCTAGGTTTTTTGTTTGTTTGTTTTTGGCTGACATACATATGAAAACAACAACAACAACAAAGGATCAGGAATCGAACCAGTAACGACCACGTCAAGGACCTCTGCATATGGGTCGCCTGATCTACTGCTACACCCTGCGACACACCATGTTGCTGGGTTCATCACTTGTGCCATAGATCACTCACTCGTCCACTAGTGGTTGATCCAAAACACACTCCAGATTCAGCCAGTGATTCAGGTCTTTTTGAACCACTGAATCGAAGCTTCAGATATCATTGATCATGTGACTCTGCTTAGACGAATCAAGCATCGACATTTTGACACGTGTCAGAACTTCAGCTTCAAACGGACCATCACTGCAATGCCCTCGCTTACAGTCACGTTTCCGTTCGGATGATTATTTCGGCTACACAACCCAATCACTTAGCTTATGCTAACGTATCTAAAACGTTAAAGGATGTCCGACAGAAATGAACGCAATGAAAAGCGTAAAAAAGAAACACAGCGAAAGAGATGAAAAAAAAAACTGTCAGAAGTATGGGACCACTAAAAGGTAAACCAAGAGAAAATCACAGTACAGCGTGTTGCTGCAACAGCTTCAAAAGGAAGCATCCACTGAACGCTTTGGGTTCGCCATCCCGTTTGTCGCCTCGAATCGACAGGAGATATTTTATTTAAACGTTGCAAAAGCATTTAACCCAAAGCAGATATTGCAACTGCAGATAAATGTGTGTAAATACTGCACAACAGGTAAAGTAATTGTTTTACAAGTTTTTTTCCCCATGTTGCTTTTAAAATTGGCTTAAGTCGTAAAATTCAAATAATTTCAAAATGTCTTTCATTTCTTTATCCGATGACTTGATTAACTTTTCAGAATAATCGCTCGGTTACTCGATTACCAAAATATTCCTATTCTTATCAAGATTCGAATTTTATCTTAAGGATGAAATAAATGTTCATCCCTACCTAGATGTTCATTTTGTTTTAGAGAGCAAAAGACAAAATATCCTGATAATAGTATTAAGAACCCAGACTGACAACATCTGGCCATTAAACATGCATAGTTTTCTATTTTTGGGCGTACAAAATAAAGAGCTGAGTGCTAAAGTCCAGGGACCTCTGTTGTTCCAGTGCACCTACCACTGCTGCTTGAGACATCGACATTCCTCATGTGTTTAGTATCAGTTGGAGGAGAAGAAGAACAGCCTAAAGGAAAATGGTAGGAAGCGCAGGGATCATCCTGAAAACAAAGAGTCGGCTTCTTGTCTTAGACAGATGTGTGGACAGCTCCGGGGTCCCAGGGTCCCGTCTTGGAGAGCTACTATCCTGCTAAGGTTCAACACACCTGAATGAAATTCCCTCATCATTACTCAATCCGCTCTGCATTTATTTGATTCAGGTGTGCTGGAAAGGGATGCATCTAAAATCTGCAGGGGCCTGTGCACTCTTCTTTGTTCTGCTTTGTGTCCTAACAGATACAAAGGTAACGCCGACATGTTGCTCTTTCTAAACACATTCCCGTTGGTCAAAACTTACTGAAATAATTAGGAGGCTCATTTCCTCAGTAGACTGGAACCGGACGGTCAGGTTGCAGTCTGAGCGATGGCGGCTGATTGGCCGTTGAGACCAGCAGTCACAGGCCATTTAGCCAGCAGCAAACAGAACCCAGGGCGCCTCTCACGAGAGCTTTGTGATGGGTAAGGAAAAGGGTTCCTCAGAGAAACAAGAGTTCAAACCAATGATGCCATTTCTGCCAACAGAAAGGTTTAATGGCACCTATCATTTCCTGAAAACAGGAACCGTTTGTGGACACCAAAGACAAGAACAATCACAGGGGAGGGGGGAGCAGGTCACATGATACTAATGCTGCCACGATTAGTCGATTCATCATGATGATGTCAACAACCAAAATTGTCGGTGACAAATTTTGGCACGTGTCATAGCATGGGGCAGCGGTACCAGCGCTCCCCTCCGCGGTACAGGCTTTCCCACTCTGCGGTACAGGCTTTCCCCTCCGCGGTACAGGCTTTCCCATCCGCGGTACAGGCTTTCCCATCCGCGGTACCGGCGTTCCCATCCGCGGTACCGGCTTTCCACTCCGCGGTACAGGCTTTCCCACTCCACAGTACAGGCGTTCCCACTCCACAGTACAGGCGTTCCCATCCGCGGTACCGGCTTTCCCCTCCACAGTAGAGGCTTTCCCACTCCACGGTACAGGCTTTCCCATCCGCGATACCGGCTTTCCCATCCACGGTACCGGCTTTCCACTCCGCGGTACCGGCTTTCCCATCCGCGGTACCGGCTTTCCACTCCACAGTACCGGCTTTCCACTCCACGGTACCGGCTTTCCACTCCACGGTACCGGCTTTCCCATCCGCGGTACCGGCTTTCCCATCCGCGGTACCGGCTTTCCACTCCGTGGTACAGGCTTTCCCACTCCACGGTACAGGCGTTCCCATCCGCGGTACCGGCGTTCCCATCCACGGTACCGGCTTTCCCCTCCACAGTAGAGGCTTTCCCACTCCACGGTACAGGCTTTCCCATCCGCGGTACCGGCTTTCCACTCCACGGTACCGGCTTTCCACTCCACGGTACCGGCTTTCCCATCCGCGGTACCGGCTTTCCCATCCGCGGTACCGGCTTTCCACTCCGTGGTACAGGCTTTCCCACTCCACGGTACAGGCGTTCCCATCCGCGGTACCGGCGTTCCCATCCACGGTACCGGCTTTCCCCTCCACAGTAGAGGCTTTCCCACTCCACGGTACAGGCTTTCCCATCCGCGGTACCGGCTTTCCACTCCGCGGTACCGGCAGTTGCTGCTTACAAGACATGAAAGCGCAGGTGTAGCTTTACAGACGAACCGCTAAAGGGATTTCCTTCATTCCTTCATTTAATGTCCATTTAATTCCTTTTTAAAAAGTTTTTGTGGCCACAGTGGCCTTTATTGTAAAGTGGACAGTACAGAAAGAGGGCGAAAAGTGGGGAAGCGACATCGGCAAATGTCCGTGGGGTGGAAACGAACCCCCGGAAAAAAACGCATCGAGGACTGAGGCCTCTGAACATGGAGCGCCCGCCTTAACCACTGTGCAGCGCCCCTTAATGCCATTTTTTAAAACATTTTTAGTGCCATCAAAAGCACCCATGACAACTCATGAATATATGTATATTGAAGAAATAATCTGGAAAATCAATGTATTTTAATGCACCTTGAGGTCAATTTTATTGATGAATTGCCACTGTAATCATTGAGCTAGTTTTGTCCTTTCCACATGTGAAACATTTGACTATTTTTTAAATCCAGAAACATTGCCTGGAACAACCCAGAAACACCATCATCGGATGCGTACGAGCGCTGCTGCACGGCAATGTTCCGACAACGGAGCACCTCGGTGCTGCAGTAGTGCTATCTGTGGTGCTCACGGTAGTTCCTGAAGACGTTCCGCTGTTGGTTACGTTAAAGTAACTAGACACAATTCACTGCTGTCTGCCTCTTCAAGCTGAATTGTGGCTGTCTGACTGCATGTGAGATTTCCCGGTGTAGGTACCAGATCTGCTCGGGGGCCTGCGCCTAATTATGACGTCGTATTACATGATTGGCTGAACGCTAACATTACACTACATGATTGGCTGAACGTTAGCATGTTGAGGTACTGTCAGTCAATGGATACTGTGCATTTTTTAAAAGAACTTTATTGAACAAATAGCAAGAATACAACACACGAACAAACAGCCAGGGGTGTTATATAAATACTGTACATGCAAAAATTTATGTAAATGACTTGTTTTGAGAGCCTTTTTCTTGATATTCTGATATTGATTTTATGTAGTCATCTTTTTGGGTTTCAAAAAAAAAAAACAGAATAAATTTTTTTTCCATCGTAAAGGAAAATCTGTCAAAATACGGTTAATAACAACCTGCTAAACTCTTTCCAAAGCCCATGATGAAAGAGCAGGACCAGAAAAGATGTCACGTTTTCTCGATGATCCCCACAGGAGCTGTTATTAACATTCATGTCTCTTTTACATTTCACTATATAGTGCTTGGCAGGGTTAAAAATGGGGGGCAATGTAGTTTGTCAGAGTGGCGTTGCCGTAACGTGACGTTATCAACAAGCGCAGGGCCCCCGAGAAGATCTGGCTCCCCGAGCAGATCTGGTATCTACACCGGCATGGACACCCATTGTACCAAGCTTACATTTTTTTTTTTTGTTTTTGCAAACATTGGAAAATCCTTCTCCGTCTGGACTATCGACAGGCTGCAGCCATGTCCAGAATTCCTTGTTTTTACAGCCATTTAGCTTCAATTTGCATTTCCTCACGTTGTTTCTTTTCAAACATCTGGTTTCATGACAGGTCGGTAGCAATTTCCCACACAGTTCTGCATGTTGATGCGAATGTACGTCGAATAAACAGTTTAACAGCAAATCAACGTTTATAATTTTATAAAACAATTTCATCAAAACTACAGAAAGCATTTTAATGCTTATGAGAATCAGATTTAATGCCATTTAAGGCCTACATTTTTGCTAAATCAATTTCATGACTTTTAATGCTTTTTAATGACCCACATAATCCCTGCATATTAGAGCCGCTGTATGCTGCTGCAATAAGCTACAATTTAAGCGTGATCCGATTAGTCAACTAATTGTCAAAAGAAATTGTATTAGTAGATTATCAAAATATCTTTTTGTGGCAGCCCTACATGATGCTCACATATTCCCATTCCCCTGGACTGATACACACCTGGAAAGCCCTGGACACTGACTCTGTCTCCGGGGACCGATCCACTCGGAGGATCCAGGATCTCCACTTTGTCTGGCGAGCTGGCACACATGACCATGGCCTGGGACACCACGCCTCTCATCTTGGCCGGTTTGAGGTTACACAGCAGGACCGCCATCCGGTTCTGCATCTGCAGAGGGCACGGAGTCAGACAATAAGTCTAATCTGACTGAGGAGAAGGAACCAGGTTCTCTGGTTCTGGAGAAACAAACATTCAGGCCCAAAAGATCCTCCACTGAGGCCATCCCTGAAAAAGCTGTTAAAGACAGAGCGTTTCATAAAATAACATGTTTTGTTTTCAGATATTACAACATAAATCTGAAAACACTAATGTGTTTTCCTCTGTGGACAACTCTGGCAGCACAAACACTGCGGATATTCCAAATTGAGTGATAATTGTTGAAAACCGTCCAAACAGTTCTCCCAATATTATCCTGTCCAAGTCCGGGGATTCAGAACAGACATAAAACCAATGATGTATCGCCTCATATCTCACCGCTGGTAGCTGGACAGATTGATTGTAATAAGCTGTTTATCTAAATGTATTCACCAGGATGTCAAAGAGGAATTCAGCTGCAGATTTACAGACCGACCGGCAGACCAACAGGGATAGAAACAGAGTGCAGCGTCTCAGCGGTAACACGGAAAAACATTATGATACATTATAATGAAGAAACGGAGGATATTACATCGTGAAATAGTTTTGGCAACATAAATACTAATAAATGCACCAAAATCTATCCACAAAAGGTTCCAGTCAGTGTGTCACAAGGACTTCCCAACATCCCATTAATAAAAGAGTTGGAGCTTCAGTGTGGAGCATCCTCCAGTGAGACTCCATCCTACAGGCTGAATATCAGCCAAACTGCATTTATGACAGATGGAAATAACAAATAATGCATGATGATGAATTGTGCAACCTATGCTTAGAAGACCAGAAATAGCTCAAATTTCTACATTCTAGATCTGCCTTTTCTTTTTTGCATGAGCCACTATTAGAGCATTTTCTAAACATCCTAAGGCGGAATCAGGAAATCAGGATTTTTATGTACTTTTTGTTTTTATCTTAGGTTGGGCAACATATCTAAATAAAGCCCCTACAAGTTCTATCAGGCTCTGTTCTAGGTGTGCCGTGCCAGTATTATTACTGGTCCCCATCCAGCCACCCCTTACCTTACTTTCTGGAAGCACTTCTGGTTGTGTTGACTAGTAGTGTAAAAGTACAAAATATTTGGGGTTTTAAAGTCACAACTTGGTACTTTAATGAAGCTAAAAAAAATACAAATTTGTATATGACTTCTTTTTTTTTTCTTTGATCAGCGTTAAAGAAATAAAACATTTTCCTGAATTCCTTCCTTTCAATTTCTGAAATTAATTTTTATTTTATTATGTTACTTAATTTGAAAAAAGTTGAAAGTATAGCACTGACTGGGGATTTGATTGGATTTGTAAAAAAAATAAAAATAATCACTTAGTCAGTCGATAAAGGTTTCAACCCTGAGTACCTGTTCCAGAGGTATGTGCTTGACCAGTCCACTGACGACAGTCCGAGGTGCAGCCTCGCCCACATCCACCTGCTCCACGTACAGACTGTCAGCGTCCGGATGCTTTTCGGCTACGGTTATACGACCGACACGCAGGTCCAGCCGAGACACGTCCACCTTGGAGTCCTCCTGGCTTGGTGCTGCAGGCTTCTTCTCTGCTTTCTCACCTCCTGATGTCAGAAAAACTCCAGTAAAAACACTGAAATCAGACAGGTTGTGTCAAGCTGAAGGAAAACAAGGGAAGCAGTTTAAACAAGAAAAGATAAAAAGTCCTAAAATGAAAATAATTTGCAGGAAGGTTGGGTAGCTCTTTATGTAACCGAATACATGCATCTGTGACTGATTTCAAGCTTTATATTTATCCATATCAATAGAAATATTTCTTTAAAGTGATGAATGCGTCCCAAACCGATATCCACCTCATGAATATCCCAGAAGTGAAAAATCAGTCGAAACAAGGCAGCATATTTTGTTGGAATCTGATTACATTTCCTCCCTGAACTGGAAACAGACCTCATTGATTAATGGCCTGAGGACGCCTTTGTGTTGATCTCTTTGGTTCCTCTTCCAAAATAATAATCAGAAAAATATCTCCACCTGAGTACTGCCTGTGGGAGCAGGTATTCCAGCCCAAATAACTATCTGGTGGCCATTATACACTTAGGCTTTTAAAAAGGTTTATAGTGTGTTCACAATGAGGTGCAGAAAAGACTCACAACATGAAGACACTAAAAAAAAATTTACGTTATCGTTAGGCATCTGTCATAGAATCAAATTACAGACTTTCCTAAACTCATATTTTTTCTGACCCCAATCTTTTTTATCCCACATTTAATGGTTAAATAAACAGAGCTCACTATGACTTTATGATGGATGGATGGATAGATGGATGGAATGATGGATGTACGGAAAAAAGGATGGATGCATGGATGGACAGATGGCTGCATCATGGATGGATGGATGGACGTATGGATGCATCATGGATGGATGGATGCATCATGGACGGATGGATGGATGCATCGTGGATGGATGGATGGAAACATCATGGATGGATGGATGCATCATGGACGGATGGATCATGGATGGATTGATGGATGGATGGATGGATGGATGAACAGATTGATGGGTGGATGGATGGATGCATCTTGGATGGATGGATGGATGGATGGATGACAGATGGATGGATGGATGGATGGATGGATGGATGAGTGGATGCATCATGGATGGATGGATGGATGCATCATGGACGGATGCATCATGGATGGATGGAAACATCATGGATAGATGGATGGATGCATCATGGATGGATGGATGGATCATGGATGGAGGGATGGTTGGATGGATGGATGGATGAACAGATTGATGGGTGGATGGATGGATGCATCTTGGATGGATGGATGGATGGATGGATGACAGATGGATGGATGGATGGATGGATGGATGGATGGATGGATGAGTGGATGCATCATGGATGGATGGATGGATGGGTGGATGGATTGATGGATGGACGTATGGATGGATGGATGGGTGGAAGCATGATGGAAGGATGGATGGATGGATGGATGAGTGGATGGACGAATGGATGGATGGATGGATGGATGGATGGATGGATGGACGTTTGGATGGATGGATGGATGGATGGATACATCATGGATGGATGGATGGATGGATCATGGATGGATGGATGGATGGGTGGATGGATTGATGGATGGATGGATGGATGGACATATGGATGGATGGGTGGATGTATCATGGATGGATGGATGGATGGATGGACAGACATATGGATGGGTGGATGCATCATGGATGGATGGATGGATGGATGGGTGGATGGATGGATGGATGGGTGGATGGATGGACAGACGTATGGATGGGTGGATGCATCATGGAGGGATGGGTGGGTGGATGGATGGACGGGTGGATGGACGTATGGATGGATGGATACATCATGGATGGATGGATGGATGGATCATGGATGGATGGATGGATGGGTGGATGGATTGATGGATGGATGGATTGATGGACATATGGATGGATGGGTGGATGTATCATGGATGGATGGATGGATGGATGGACAGACGTATGGATGGGTGAATGCATCATGGATGGATGGATGGATGGGTGGATGGATGGGTGGATGGATGGACAGACGTATGGATGGGAGGATGCATCATGGATGGATGGGTGGGTGGATGGATGGACGGGTGGATGGACGTATGGATGGATGGATGGACAGATGGATGGACGGATGGTTGGATCCATCATGGATGGATGGATGGATAGGTGGATTAATGGATGGATGGATTGATTGTTGATAGATTGATGGATGGATGGATGGATGGACAGACAGATGGATATATGGATGGATGGATGGACAGAGGGAGAGAGGGATGCATCATGGACGGATGGATGGTTGGATACATCATGGACAGATGGATGGATGCATCATGGAAGGATGGAAGGAATGATGGATGCATCATGGATGGATGGATGCATCATGGACGGATAGATGGATGCATCATGGACGGATAGATGGATGCATCATGGACGGATGGATGGATGGATTGTTGATGGGTGGATGCATCATGGATGGATGGATGGATCATGGATGGATGGATGGATGCATCATGGACGGATGGATGCATCATGGACGGCTGGATGCATGGATGGATGGAAACATCATGGATGGATGGCTGGATGGATGCATCATGGATGGATGGATGGATGGATGCATTGTGGATGTTTGGATGGATGCATCATGGATGGATGGATGGATGCATCATGGATGGATGGATGGATGGATGCATCATGGATGGATGGATGCATCATGGATGGATGCATAATGGATGGATGGATGCATGGATGGATGGATGGATGCATCATGGATGGATGGATGGAAACATCATGGATGGATGCATGGATGGATGGATGGATGGATGGATGGATGGATGCATCGTGGATGTTTGGATGGATGCATCATGGATGGATGCATCGTGGATGTTTGGATGGATGCATCATGGATGGATGGATGGATGGATGGATGCATCATGGATGGATGGATGGATGCATCATGGATGGATGCATCATGGATGCATCATGGATGGATGGATGCATCATGGATGGATGGATGGATGTATCATGGATGGATGGATACATCATGGATGGATGGATACATCATGGATGCATCATGGATGGATGGATGCATCATGGATGGATGGATGGATACATCATGGATGCATCATGGATGGATGGATGCATCATGGATGGATGGATGGATGGATACATCATGGATGCATCATGGATGGATGGATGCATCATGGATGGATGGATGGATACATCATGGATGCATCATGGATGGATGGATGGACAAATGGATGGATGGATGGGTGGATGAATCATGGATGGGTGGATGGTTGGATACATCATGGACGGATGGATGGATGGTTGGATACATCATGGACGGATGGATGGATGGATGGATGGATGCATCATTGATGGACGGCTGGATGCATCATGGATGGATGGATGGATGGATGGATGGATGGATGGATGCATCATGGAAGGATGGATGGATGAATCATGGATGGATGGACGGATACATCATGGATACATCATGGATGGATGGATACATCATGGATACATCATGGATGCATCATGGATGGATGGATGGATGGATGGATGCATCATGGATGAATGGATGGATGGATCATGGATGGATGGATGGACGGATGGATGGATCATGGATGGATGGATGGATGGATTGTTGATAGATCATGGACGGATGGATGGTTGGATACATCATGGACAGATGGATGGTTGGATACATCATGGACAGATGGATGGATGCATCATGGAAGGATGGAAGGAATGATGGATGCATCATGGATGGATGGATGCATCATGGACGGATGGATGGATGCATCATGGAAGGATGGATGGATGCATCATGGACGGATGGATGGATGCATCATAGACGGCTGGATGGATGGATTGTTGATGGGTGGATGCATCATGGATGGATGGATGGATCATGGATGGATGGATGGATGCATCATGGACGGATGGATGCATCATGGACGGATGGATGCATGGATGGATGGAAACATCATGGATGGATGGATGGATGCATCATGGATGGATGGATGGATGGATACATCATGGATGGATGGATGGATGCATCATGGATGGATGGATGGATACATCATGGATGGATGGATACATCATGGATGGATTGATGGATGGATGCATCATGGATGGATAGATGGATCATGGATGGAGGGATGGATGAACAGATGGATGGATGGATGGACGGATGGATGTTTGGATGGATGGATGCATCATGAATGGATGGATGCATCATGGATGGATGGACGGATACATCATGGATACATCATGGATGGATGGATACATCATGGATGCATCATGGATGGATCATGGATGGATGGATGGATGGATGGTCGGATGGATGCATCATGGATGGATGGATCATGGATGGATGGATGGATGGATAGATGGATTGTTGATAGATTGATGGATGGACGGATGGCTGCATCATGGATGGATGGATGGATGACAGGTGGATGGATGGATGGACGTATGGATGGATCCATCATGGATGGATGGATGGATGGATGAATGGATCCATCATGGATGGATGGATCGATGAATGGATCCATCATGGATGGATGGATGGATGGATGAATGGATCCATCATGGATGGATGGATGGATGGATGGACATAAGGATGGATGGATGGTTGGATCCATCATGGATGGATGGATGGATGGATGGAGGCTTCATGGATTGATGGACGTATGGATGGATATATGGACACATGGATGGATGGATGGACAGATGGATGGACGTATGGATGGATGGATGGGTGGATGCATCATGGATGGATGGGTGGATGGATGGACGTATGGATGGATGGATGGACAGATGGATGGACGTATGGATGGATGGATGAATGGAAGTATGGATGGATGGATGGACATATGGATGGATGGATGGATGGACAGACGGATGGACGTATGGATGGATGGATGGATGGATGGATGGATGGATGGATGGATGGATGGATGGATGGACGGACGTAAGGATGGATGGATGGAGTGACGTATGTATGTATGGCTGGATGGATGGATTGATTGTTCATAGATTATTGGATGGACAGACGGACAGATGGATGGAGGGACGTATGTATGTATGTATGGCTGGATTGATTGTTGACGGATGGATGGATGGATGGATGGATGGATTGATTGTTGATTGATGGATGGATGGATGGATGGATGGACGGAGGCACGTATGTATGTATGTATGTATGGATGGATTGATTGTTGATAGATTGATGGATGGATTGATTGTTGATGGATGGATGGATGGATTGTTGATTGATGGATGGATGGATGGATGTATGGATGGATGGATGTATGGATGGACGGAGGGACGTATGTATGTATGTATGTATGTATGTATGTATGTATGTATGTATGTATGTATGTATGTATGTATGTATGTATGTATGTATGGATGGATGGATGGATTGATTGTTGATAGATTGATGGATGGATTGATTGTTGATGGATGGATGGATTGATTGTTGATTGATGGATGGATGGATGGATGGATGTATGGATGGATGGATGGACGGAGGGACGTATGTATGTATGTATGTATGTATGTATGTATGTATGTATGTATGTATGTATGTATGTATGTATGTATGTATGGATGGATTGATTGTTGATAGATTGATGGATGGATTGATTGTTGATGGATGGATGGATTGATTGTTGATTGATGGATGGATGGATGTATGGATGGATGGATGGATGGATGGACGGAGGGACGTATGTATGTATGTATGTATGTATGTATGTATGTATGTATGTATGTATGTATGTATGTATGTATGTATGTATGTATGGATGGATTGATTGTTGATAGATTGATGGATTGATTGTTTGATAGATTGATGGATGGATTGATTGATTGTTGATTGATGGATGGATGGATGGATGGATGGATGGACGGAGAGACGTATGGATGGATGGATGGATTGATTGTTGATAGACTGATGGATGGATGAATGGATGGATGGATGAATGGATGGATGGATGGATGTGAACCCTGTTATAATTTGCTACCTCATCATAAATCTCTTCCATACACATTTGATCTTTCCGTCTGTGATTCTCTGAGCTCCTAGAATCTCTGGATCATCTCATCTTCAGGGTTGGAGACCAAGCAGAGGAAATAAACCAACGGCGTCGACTCAAACACCTCCTGATCATGTGATCTCCTCACAGGCATCATTTTCTACCCCCAGGGGACACTCTCCATGCTCCTCCTCTACCACCTACCTTTTTTCTCCTGCTTCTTCTTCTTGGGCTCATCTTTGGGAGGGGGGCTCTGGACAGCAGCGGGAGGAGACACAGAGGGTGGTGCATCAGATGATTTGGGCGGAGTGGGTTTTGAACAGACATCAGCACCGCTGTCACCAGACGGCACAGGAACGTCCAGCACTGCAGGGACAACAATCGACGTGTTAGCAGGCAGAAATCTACATAAAGACGGGTCACACCTCCCCATCCAGAGGTGGTTGCACCACCCTAACCCGACCAAATGACCAAGAGAAAGCTTTATTTACACCGCCAGTGGGAGGACAGCTCTCCTGATGGGTAAATGACAGTGTCCGTGCTGATGGAGAGGAGGGTAACGAAGCCAGAAAACAAGGAACAGCGTCCGACAATAAGCCGCTCAGGAGACATGACCCGTCATTTAAGGCGCCTGATGTTTGAACTACCAGAACATGTAGAGCCTGAGTCTGACAAACATCGGTCTGCTGGCACGCCACCTTAATTCTATGTTAAGACCGAAGATCTCAACTTTTCCGGTTTACTTAAAAACTGCAGGCAGAGGCTTCAAGTCTCCTGGATTTCTCTGACAGTTAATATAAACTTTATATTTATTTAGCAAAACAAGGAATAACTCAACTTTTCTTAGATGTGTGCAACACCTTAAAAGGTGGAAAAGGTCATACCAGAAACCCAGTGGTTTTAGGATCATCAGTGAAGTAGCCAATAAGAAA
Source organism: Valencia hispanica (assembly GCA_963556495.2). Classification (NCBI taxonomy): domain Eukaryota; kingdom Metazoa; phylum Chordata; class Actinopteri; order Cyprinodontiformes; family Valenciidae; genus Valencia; species Valencia hispanica. The sequence continues at coordinate 56,949,408 of OY747703.1, forward strand.
CGCTGAACACTGGTGGTTTGTGGTTCGATCCTTTTGAGCCATTAAGTTTTAGGAAATGAAGGTTTGAGGATCTTGAAACTTAAAAGAGCTGAACTGTTGCAAACTTTGAGCCAGGCTGGTGACATGATTTGGAATCGTCAGGGTGTGGTGGTTGTGCAGGCATGCTGTTTATGTGTATGTCTATTTTTATGTGTGCAGACTGCTAAATTTTAAAATTTTTTACCAATTTGTTGCAAAACAATAAACAAAAATCAAATCAAATACCCAATGCATACAAGATTTAGGTTCATTTCATTCAGACTCCTGGAGGACAGACTTACCAATTTTCTTTACTCTAATACTTCCTTTTCTCCTACTACTCTCCAGTTGTATTACAGTACATTCTGTTATTTCGACTGTTAACTTTGTGTTCTCTCAGTGTTTTTCTCTCCATAGAAGATATACCTGGTCTGGTATCCTGCTTGGCTGCAAAGCCCTGTTGGACGGGAGGCATCGACTGGGATGATCCTCCCAGTAACTGAACATCCACTGTGTCCTGTTATTAACTTTTTACTTTCTGTAACATAGAAAGTTCTCTTATATCAGATCTTCTGTTCCTTCTGTGTCTCTGCTCTGTCTTCTCAAACCCCCAGACGGTCGTGGCAGATGGCCGCTCCTACTGAGCCTGGTTCTGTTGGAGGTTTCTTCCTGTTAAAGGGGAGTTTTTCCTCTCCACTGTCGCTACATGCTTGCTCAGTATGAGGGATTGCTGAAGGATTGCTGTGGTTGGAAAGTCTGCATCAACGGGGCCCAACCTCACGCCAATGACTGACGCAATCTGCTGGGATTCCTTAAATAGGAAACTTTTTAACTGATTGGAATGTTTGTATAAATGTATTGAAATGACTTCTTGTTAAGTGCCTTGAGATGACATCTGTTGTGAATTGGCGCTATATAAATAAACTAAATTGAATTTGAGCATCAAACTACTTCCTTTCAGCAGTGAAAGTACAGCTGGAAGAATTTGGGGCACAGGGATGATGCAACACCCCCTTGGTGGATGTCAGGGCATTTTGGTCCAAAATGAATTAAAAGAAATGAAAAATACCCACTAAAAACTAAAATGATCAGCAAAGACTCTCCGGAGTTAGTGACACAAGCAGCAGCTGGTAAGACGAGGAGAGTGTCTGATTTTAGTTTTATAGAAAGAACATTAATCCATCCATCTTCCCATCATCTTTGATCAGTTTTCTTGTCCGTGTTAAAAGAAAATCCTTCCCATAGCATGGTCATGAACATTTTTGATGTTGGGTAAAAAAAAAAGTTTCATTTTGGCCTCAGAGAACCTTCTTCCACACGTTTGCCGTCTCCTAACGCAAACAAGACCTCCACCTGTGCTGCGGATCTCTGCAGCTCCTCCAGAGTTACGATGGGTCTCTTAGATGAGCCGAACAGCACTCTGGGAGATGTTCAAAGTGTGGGATGTTGTTGTAGAACCTCACTCTGCCTCTAAGGCCTTCACAGAACAGCTGCATTCACACTCAGATTCAAAGACACACAAATGGACCACATTCACTAATCATGGAACTAATCAGCTTTTGAAGACAACAGGTCACACTGAATTTTGCTCAGTGCAAAAGAATGCTTTACTGAGCATACTGCAGTTATGCACCACATTGAGTTATTTGAACACATAGCATGCCAGTAAAAGACATTTATATTTGGAGCAAAATGTGAATATGTTCGAGGAACTGTTGGTGATGGCCAGAACGTTGATGGAGAAGTAAATAAACGATTAGAACAAACTGGAGGAACATCCAGAGTTCTGCACCAGCCTGACCTCTGTCGGGAACAACACGCTTGGCGGTCGCTAGCTTGCTACAAATTTTGCTTCATATAGGAGGTTAGAGTCATGAAATCTTTCCCTTGAGTGATTAAGTCCCTGCTGGTAAATCTACAGCTGAAACCAGAAGTTCACATACGTCTGCTTAGAATCTAGGATAACTGGATGATTTGGGTCAAAAGTTTTGGGTTTCCTTCCATAAGCTTGTTGCCTGGTTGTTCTCCAGGTACCGCTTGGGTGGAGGTGGGGGTCTCGGCCTTGCCTCCTCTGGGCGCCCTGGGTCGGTGCCTTGGCTGCTGCGGTTGATGTGTTGCTGCTGGTGCAGATGGCTCCTTTGATGGTGTTTCCTAACTTGGCTCATCTGTACTCAGCCCAATGTCCTTTTTATTGCTGCTCTTAACTGTGTGTGTGCATGAAGGTTGGGTTTGGGGGGAGGGGGGTATAACTGTGATCATGCTTTTAATTATGTGGGGGAGGGATAGGAATTTGGTCTTTGTGGGGTCATTTTAATTCTGTGAAGCACTTTGAGCTGCAATGTTTGTATGAAAAATACTTCATAAATAAAGTTTGATTGGTTGAAGAACATGATGCTGCCACTTCCATACTTCTTGGGAGGGTGTTCCCAGGCTTACAAGCGTCCCCCTTTTTCCCCTCCAGATATAAAGATTGTGATTATATCTAAACAGTTCCACTTTAGTTGCATCAGGCCACAGCACATGTCTCCACAAATAAAGTTATTGGTCTCTATGAGCATTTCCAAACTGCAATCTGGCTTTTCCATGTTTTTTTTGGAGTAATGGCTTCCTCCGCCCTGAGTGTTGGTACAGAACACATTTCACTGTGGATAACGACTCTGTCTTACCAACTTCAGCAGCATCTTCATAAATCCTTTGGCTTTTGGTGTGGGGGTTAAATTGCACATTTTGGACACAGAAATCGTCTCCTTCCTGAGCGGCATGACAGGCAGACATTCTCATCATGTCTATGCTTGCTGTTTGAACAGATGAACGCGGGCACCTTCAAGCATCTGGAAACTGTTCCCAAGGAGGAACCGGACTGGTGCAGTTCCATGATTTTCTTCCTGATATCTTGGCTGAATTTGTTTGACTTTCACATCAAACCAGAAACCAGAAAGCAGTGTGTTCCAGGTGTGTTCCAGGCTTGGCCTTAAAATATACCCACAGGTGTGCCTCCAATTAACTCAAACGTGTCAGTTAACTCAAGTTTCTTAAGCCACGACGTCATCATCTGGGCTTTACTTCATTGCTTAAAGAGATAATAACCATTCGGTAAGTAAACTTCTGATCTTCAAGACATTAATAAATAAATCTCTGACATATTCTCTCTCTCATTATTTTGGCATTTAGCAAACAGAAATCGTTTAAAGTTTGGACTGATTTAACTTCAGATGAGGAAAAAAAACTGTGGATGTGTCTTTTTATTCGCTGTATGTAAACTTCTGGTTACGCCTGTAGCTTTCGAAGCTAAATGTGACTCCAGACATAAAGCTAATTAACACTTTCTGCGTACTGGATGTACTTATCACAAGATGATTTACTGAAGCCACTGGTGGATAATTTCCCTCCACGTCTAGAAGTCGTGTTTTAAAGTTCGTCTTTTAATCTCTAAACCAGATCAGAGAAGCCCTGACAGTGTTTATCTACTGTTTGATGAAGCTGAGCAATCAAGAGTGGACCGAGGGGAAGAACGTCGTCTCCAGCCTGTTGGAACACGCTCCTGAACATTTCCAATTTTAGCTAATTAAATTACTTAGTTCTTCCAGACAATTTCATTGCTGCAAAACCCTTCATGGAAAAGATTGACGCACAAAGTCTGACGGACACGTTTGTCCTCGTCAGACCAAGACGGCCGAAATGGAAGTGAGGCGAGAACCAGCGAGATGGTGCTAATGAAAAGAACAGTGCGGAGGTGGGAGGCGGGGGGGGGGGGGGGGGGGGGTTGGGGGGGGTTTCGCTGGGAGCAAAGGTCAACATACCCCCTCTCCTTTTTTCTCTCTCCAGCAGCTGTTTTTTCAGCTCCTCGATGTCATTCTTTAATTTGGCGTTTTCCACCGTGAGTCTCTTCTCCTCCCTCACGCTGGCCTGGACAGCTGCAGTGAGAAAAAAGAGAATAGAATCATATTTACAGAACGTGCATGTCTGTCTGTGCGTTGAAAAACATTATTTACAAGAAGTGAAAAAATTAACTGTGCAGAGAGATGTGCAAGTAACACCAGCAGAACTGCAAATTACAGCAGAGATGTAAACAGTCATTGAGTTTGTAGGGAGCCGTTTTAGTTAGAGTCTAACAGCTGCTGGGAGGAAGGACCGACGATAACGTTCCTTCATGCATCCAGGATGCAGCCGTCTGTCGCTGAAGAAGCTCTCCAGCTCAAAAATATGCTATTAATCAACTTAAAAGGGAAAATCTGGATGGTTTGTAGGGATGGGTATCGTTAAGGATTTATCGATACTACTACTCTTAACGATACTCCTTATTGATCCGGTACTTTATCGGTATCCTTATCTGTACCTTTTTTTTTTGGGAAAGACTAAAACAAAAGGGGAAAAAGACAAATAATGAACTGTAGTTTTTTTTTTTTAAGTAACTTAGATAAGAAGGAAGCTGTTCAAAGAAATCCAGCATTTATTAATTGTACGAATAAAATAGCAGGTTAACTGTAGTTTAAGATTTTTTTTTTTTTTTACTTAGATAAGAAGGAAGCTGTTGTTCAATATATTCTGCATTTATTAATTTTAAGAATGAAATGGCAAACTTATGTCCATGCTTCACGTGTTTGCTTTGCATACCTGTTGTATCTGATTCAGCGGTTGTTGTTGCTGCTGCAGCACTCAGGCGGTCAAACACCGTGCATCTTTCGGTTTGTGGTTGGTGTATTTTGGCAAGGTGTTTGGTCAAATTACTTGTGTTCCCGCCTTTGCAAGCAAAGCTTTTATTAGGCTACATATGTGACAGCGTTCATTGTCGGCATTTCATAAAATGAAGCCCAATTTTGCATGTTTTCGTTTGCTCTGCCATCACACACGCTGCGGGGACGAAGTGGCGAGTGCTGCGTACACACGTGAGCGCGCAGCAGTCGCCACTCCGTCCCCGCAGCGTGTGCGCTTGTTAAGGAGGAGCGGGCTGCAATACAGTGTTTGGCTTGTGTTTATTTGTCTGGCAAAACATGGATACGACCTTAATTTTACCGTTAAGAGGACAGATAAGGCTGAAGCTTATCGGTCCGGATGGACCGTCAGAATCAGCCCCGGGGCCAGTTTAATACCGGGTTTCGGTACCCATCCCTAATGGTTTGGGTGTTATTTTAAATGTTTTAGAAAAAAGAAGAGTCAATAACCTTTAACTTACACCCCCCCAAGAGAGCTAAAGTACAGAATCAGTTCTGACACCAAACAGACTCTTTTTCCAGACAATTCTGGTTTCAACCTGCTCTAAAAATCTAAGTATATCATATATATATATATATATATATATATATATATATATATATATATATATATATATATATATATATATATATATATATATATATATATATATATATATATAGTGCCAAGCAGCTCCCAGTTTAAGAAGAGAACAGGGTGTATTGTAGGGATGTGTATTGGTAAAAATCTGGCGATACGTTATGTATCACAATACGATATATCGCAAAACAATGAGTAAAACTATATATTGTGATTTTTAAAACTGAATTAAAATGTAGAAAAAAAATGGTCACAACACTCTAAACACTCCAAACTGTTTCATACTTTAACACATCCAGTTTTATTACTAGATCTAGTTGATCCACTGGAACAAAGAATATGAAAACAGGCCACCAACTACCAGTCCTACTTTTGATTTTACTTCAAAAATGACTGTCATCATTAATGGTTCCATTCAAATTCTAAAGAAAAAAAGAAAGAAATCGATAGAATATCATGACATAAAATATTGGGATACATCGGTGTATCGATGTTTTCTTACATCCCTAGTGTACTGGACGATGTGAGCAGGCAGGAATGAGTCTTACAGGCTTTGTCCTTCAGCAGCTGGACCTGCTGCTTCAGGTACGCGATGATCTGGTCGGCCTCAGCCGCTCGCTGCTCCAGCCTCAGCAAAGGATTGGGACTCGACATCTTGAGCAGGGAGCGAGCGAAAAACCTGGAAGGAAACAGAAACAACAACAGACAAACAGAGGTGTTTGTGAAACCAAATGCAATCTGCAGGACCGGAGAGCTGAACGAGCTGCCTGAAAGCAAAAAAAGAAGGGAAAAAGTGTTTTGAGTTGTAGTAAACAACAGCGTACGGTGAGGTTAGTGTACAAACAGGAGCAAAAGATTCATCTTTTGAGCTCCAAAGCTGCCATTTTATAACCGTTTCACCACAAAATCACCACTGATTTCATGCAGTCTCAACAAAAACAAGATGCTGTAATTTTTCTATTATTGCTCAGAGTTACAGGCCGACTCTGCAGGACTGCGTAAACTGAAATATATAAACTAGAGCAGAGTAATATGTATGTTATATGCGATAATTTTGGAGAATGTTGCGATCATGGTCAGCTAATTCGCTAAACCTCAGAGAGCAGGTAGGTGTACAGGGTGATGGATGGCTTTAGGAGCAAAAACAAACATTTTAAAATGATTTCTTAAAGAAACGGGCAGTCAGTGATGGGAGGCTAAAATGGGGAGAAATGTGCCAAGCTGCAGCATTCTGAGCCCTCTGGAGACAAAAGAACAGCACAGTAATCCACCAGAGAGGAAACCAGTGCAGGGATCCCTGTCTCAAGGGGCTGCTAGAAAAGAACTGGCTTTAGTTTAGCCATCTGCCTCTACTGGAACACTGCTTTAACCTGACTGTTTAATTATTATTTTCATTTAAAATCAAAAATACTTCATTTATAGACAGAAATCACATGTGGGGTGCCCCAGGGCTTCATCCTGGGGCCCCTCCTATTTAATATCTACATGCTCCCACTAGCCCAGATTATAACAACCAATAAGCTTAGTTACCGTAACTAAATGGATGGATGTGCCATAACTTTCTCCAGCTGAACAGAAACAAAACAGAAGCAATTACTTTTGGACCTAAAGAGGAACGATCAAGAGTCAGCACACAGCTCCAGTTAATACAGCTAGAAACTACTGATAAGGCCCAAAATCTAGGTGTAGTAATGGACTCAGACCTGAATCTCCAGGGTCACATAAAGGCAATTAACAAGGTCAGCCTTCTATCACCTGAAGAACACTTCTAGGATTAAAGGACTGATGTCGCAACACGACCTAGAAAAACTCATCCAAGCCTTTATCTTTAGTCGCATTGATTACTGCAATAGCATTTTCACAGGTCTGCCTAAAAAGTCAATCAGACAGCTGCAGCTGATCCAGAACGCTGCTGCTCGTGTTCCTCACTAGAACCAGGAAAGTAGAGCACATCACCCCAGTTCTAAAGTCCTTACACTGGCTCCCTGTAGCTCAGAGAATAGACTTCTAAATACTTTTACTAGTTTATAAATCATTACATGGCTTAGCACCAAAGTATGATGAAGATCTACTGTTACTATAGCAACCCCCCCCCCCCCCCCCCCCAGACCAATCAGGTCCTCTAATTTCAGTCCACACAACATCCCTAGAATCAGAACCAAACATGGAGAAGCAGCTTTCAGTTTCTTTGCTCCTCTAATCTGGAACAAACTTCCAGAAAACTGCAAAGCTGCTGAAACACTGAGTTCTTTTAAATCACAACTAAAAACGTATCTGTTTTGAGCTGCCTTGGATTAATTGATTAATAACCTAAATGTCGTAAAAGTAGAATGTTTTAATGTTCTTATTGTTTTTATTGTTGTTTTATTGCTGCCTTTAATTTATCCCCTGATGATGTAAAGCACCTTGAATTGCCTTGTTGCTACACAAATAAATTTGCCTTGCCCATTCCAAAAGGGAAACTAAATGTTGTATCTCATCTTATCCAAGTGTCTTCAAAGAGTCACTGTGGATGGTAATGCTGTGGGCAGGAAGGATCTCCAGTAACAGTCAGTCTTCCAACAAATCTGAAGAGGCCTCAGACTGAAGACCGTTGTTGTAGATCTTATGACCATCCTGACACGCTAACAGCTCGACATCCAGGCACCAGGGACGATATTCCACAGTAACATGTCCTGGATGACACCATCAGATGTTGATTTTGTCGTTCCTCCTTAAATCTCCGTCTGGTCGTGTGGTCAGAAAGCCGACCAGAGAGACGCTGGAGTAGGGGATACGAGATGGTTTGAACTTCCTCCTCCTCCTCCTCCTCTCTGCTCTTCATCCATGACATATCAACTCCTCTGGGATTTAGGGCCATAGTTCAGGTATTATTGAATCTTATCTGATGCTAATCAGCTGCTCCCAGTTCTAAAAACAATACCTTGTTGCCACGGTTACGCATAATAATAATTAATAAAACAACTGTCTGAAAGATGAAATCCCTCCAGCAGCACAGCATCCAGAATTAGAGGGAAAAACTATCCAAACATTTGGGAATTTCAACAAATTTCTAGCTCCCATATGCTTGTTTTGGCTTTTTACACTGCATTAACCAACAAGTGTCACCTAATGTATTACAGCCACAGAGAAAGTAACACTTATAGGACTGTAATACTGCATTAAGAATACATTTGTGCCATTTTGTGCAGCCCCATACCTAAAATAAAGCTGCAGAGAAATTAGTCTAAAAGGCCTAAATATATATATTTTGCTTTTTTGTTTCTTTCGGTTTTAAGAGCAGTGTTGATTCAGAGCTGCAGACAACGCTCCAACTCGGGATGGAAGAAGTCGATCCGGCATTGGGGTGTGGAGGAGAAAAACGTCTCAGATATAATACAGGAAAAACAAAAGCTGGCTGGAGATGAAAACTAAGGAAATTAAAAACACAGAAGGGCTGGAGTTGATCAAATCGGGGATCAAAGCAAAAAGCGATCTGAATTAAACAGCTGCAGCGTTGAAGACGACACAAAAAAACAATGAGTGAGGCTCTGAGCGCTAAAATGTGTATTAGGCCTTATTAGTTCTGTTATTACGGATAAAACAATCGGGGAACACAGACGGTTCGGATTAAACGTGGAAATCTGCCACATTCATTTCTTCTGTCAGGATGTTTAAGTGTTTCCAGTTTTATGGTTCATTTCCTGAGCAGAACCGTTCAGTGGGAATGCACAAAACAACCTGTCCTCCAGGCAGATGGTTGGAAATGAACTGAAAACAGAGAGCAGCAGAGAGCCGGCGCCACCTAAAGGCTGCAGGAGGATCAAAAGCCTTTTCATTTACTTACGCCTTAAAACAGAAGATAAACCCAGCTGTCCTTAAATCAGAAACTGGTAAAACATTTCCAGGTTATTTCATTGTCAAAACTATGTTGTCAGGGCAACCGCAGAAAAAGTTAGTTACAGTATGAGGTATAGAAAAACCTAAAGATGGCGCAGCCCGCACTCAGTGAACCTCAGTGTTCATCACCTTATCTATACCTCCTAACTAATAAGGTGAGAGAAATTTCTTTTAAAATTCTGTATAAATATTACCCAACTAAAATGTTCCTTTCACACAGATTCAAAAAAGATATCAACACCAGCTGCTCTTTTTGTAATTGTCTTCCTGAAACTCTGGCTCATTTATTCTGGTCCTGCATTCATGTGGAAAAATTCTGGTCTGAGATTTTAAGACATCTACAAATGAACATCCTTCCAAATGCATCATTTTCTTTTAAAAATGTTGTCTTTAGTTTTTATGAACATGAAAAAGACAGCAGATACTATGTTATTGATATTAATTTTAGCTAAATTTTATGTTCATAAATGTTCATAAACACTAAGCCATTCTTTCCTCTCTTCTTCGCTGATATAAAAATATATTTTGTGTCTATTAAAAATTCCAATAATTCCAAAGCCATAAAGACCGTAAAATTGATAGAGAAATATGATGTATGTAATTGGTGATTTGCTTATATTTATCTTCTCAAATGCATCTCTTAGTGTTTTTCTTTTTATGTCATTCCTGACTAATTTATTTGTGCTCCACTCTTCTATGTGCCTACTGTTGTTTTTTAGCCCCCATGTTACTTCTTCTGTTCAATTCTGTTTTTCTTTCTTGTATCTGAGCTTTTTTCAATAAAGCTTATTTAAAAACACAAAAAAATCAAACAAAAACAAAAAAAAACCTCAGTGTTCATCCAGCTTGATGACATCATCAAAATGTGCAATGCCGGTATAGTCATCTCTATCTTTGGCTAAGTTTATATAATTTCTACCTTATACCTTTTATATCGCCCACCAAAAATATCAATATTGACTGATATGAAAAATTATATTGTGACTGGTTTTTTTGTGTTTATTTCTTATGGCTCAGCTCTAAATTTGACTAATCTCCTGACTTTTATTCCAGAAAAAGAACTCGCTCTAACAACTGCAACTGGGCCAGTTTCGTCCTGCCTCCCTGCTCTGATACACAGACACCCAGTCATTCAGCTCTGCAGAGTCCTGGTAGGAAGCCATTCGGTTGGTTTAAACATGTTGGAGAAGGGATGCATCTAAAATCTGCAGGGTAGCAGCTCTGGAGGACGTGTGCCTTAACCCTACCCAGACTGATCAACAGCAACAGTTGTATCTCTCGCAGGAAGGGTGTAGGCCTACTTGAATTTTGACACACACAAAAATCATTTTGGCTTCCCTGTTGTTAAAGAAAAAAAAAAAAGACATGATGAGGGTTTAGATTAAAGTCATTTTAAATCCTGATAAAGTTCACATTTCATGTAGTTTTTTGTTTTTTTCATGTGAATGTCCAAACCAGCTCCTGCCTGAGGAACTTTCTTCCTGGTAGCCTACAGACGTTCATATTTATCTCAACTTTACATTAAACATTAAACACAGTCAACTACGAATCCTTCGTGATTTCCAATAATTTTCAATGAAATTGAAAGTAAGTGTTACTGATTGAGGGTAAATACTGTGGCATATAGACATGCACAACATTGTTAGGACTTTGATCTGCCTGTTAATAAATTCTGTTGGTAAAAACTAACCATATTAATGTTATAAACAGAACAAAAGTACACATTACTCTATTGCGATGGTGTTTTTACTATAATAAAATAATCCCTTTGAACCCTGCTTCAGCCTGCTGTAATTATTAACTTCAGTCAATCTTGCGTCAGTAAAATCAGTCACTTTCACTTTTAACTACATTTAGTGCTGATAATAGTTTGCTGAATGGCTTAACATAATACAGTCATTGTCGGAACCAATACAAAATAAAAACAACACAAAAAAACAAACAACTTACATGTACCACAGCGATCCCGACACGTTTTTTTAGGACAGCAGGACAGTTAGCTTGTCACTTACTGACAGGCAGATCGGAGGGAAACCCCGGCAAGCTCAGTTAGGACCCCAGCAGCTAGATCTCTAGAGTATCCGGATAAAGAAGAAAGTCCCTCAGTGAGACGTTTCTTCATCACATCCGGATACTTTAAAGATCAATGATTACTGGTCGACTGGAAGAGGAAACGGAAAATGCCTTTATTTATTTATTTATTTATTAAATTTATTTATTTATTTATTTATTTATTTATTTATTTATTTATTTATTTATTTATTTATTTATTTATTTATTGTGTTTGAATAGAAATCACACAAATCAAAGAAAATTTAAATACAAAAAAGAATAAATAAATGACGACGCTAATTTATTTGAGCCACCACTTTTGGGGGATTTTCTTTTTGTATGTATTTGAGCTGCTTTGTCTCACAAAAACAACGTCACCGACCGACTACCCTCACTGCCCTAATGGGACATGCGTCCCTAATCACATTTATCCAACAAACTAATTTATTAAAAAGTATAGGGACGACTTGGAAGAATCATGTACCATTTGTAAAACTACAGAAACAATGTTACATCTTTTTTAATAATGCATTTGTTTGCTACTTTTGTTCTGGACTGAAATTCAACATTTAATCCAACTTTATTATAGCATTAAAAATTAAGGTACAGTATACGGAAGCGTAGAGCTGCAACCCAGGTGAAATAAAAATAGAGCTATATCACGTTATAACGTGATAACTTTATATTTCTAACAATATTACTTTTTTGTTTGTACAATATACTATTACGTTCAATATAATTTTCACGTTTTAACAATATACATGTTTATCATGTTCTTACAATAAAAAGATTATATTGTAAGAACGTGATGATATATTGTACAAACGTGAAAAGTATATTGTTAGAACAATATCTTTTATTGTACACACATGAAAAGTATATTGTTAGAACAATATCTTTTATTGTACAAACATGAAAAGTATATTGTTCGAACAATATCTTTTATTGTACACACATGAAAAGTATATTGTTCGAACAATAATTTTCAAACATAAAGTTGATGACGGAACAGATTGACTGAGAAAATGTCTCATCTATCGGGACTGATTAAGTTCTATTTAATGCTTGGACTGAAGCAAAGAGAGATTTTGCTGCTATTGTACAGCTTGGACAGTATTGAAATAAGCATCCGTACACTGAGAAGGAAACTAAAACGCATGAGGCTGTACAGAATGAAGAATGAGTCTGATCCTATTGAGGTGGCAGCTTTTCTTATTGATCAACTGGAGGGACACGGGAGGCACCATGGATACAAACTACACCACCTGAACTGCATTCAGGCAGGTTATGTTGTCACACAGAGTACTGTGAGACATTTACTGAAATATCTGGACCCTTAATGGGGTAGAACAAAGACGCCGAAATCGCCTGATGCGACACACGTATGTTAATCCTGGACCCAATTTTATGTGACATGTTGACTCCTATGACAAACTAAAGCCCTTTCGAATCTGTATAAATGGAGCCATTAATGGGTTTTCAAGGGTTATGATTTTGTTTCATGCCTATTCAACAAACAATGACCCCCAAGTCATCGCTGGTTATTTCATCGCAGAAATTGAAAAGAGGATGGGGACACCTGCCACGATCCGCTCTGACTTGGGAACAGAAAACGTGATAATTCAATTCAATTCAATTCAGTTTATTTATATAGCGCCAATTCACAACAGATGTCATCTCAAGGCACTTAACAAGAAGTCATTTCAATACATTTATACAAACATTCCAATCAGTTAAAAAGTTTCCTATTTAAGGAATCCCAGCAGATTGCGTCAGTCATTGGCGTGAGGTTGGGCCCCGTTGATGCAGACTTTCCAACCACAGCAATCCTTCAGCAATCCCTCATACTGAGCAAGCATGTAGCGACGGTGGAGAGGAAAAACTCCCCTTTAACAGGAAGAAACCTCCAACAGAACCAGGCTCAGTAGGAGCGGCCATCTGCCACGACCGTCTGGGAGGGAGCCAATGAAGGGAAGCTAAAACAGGAGAAATGTGATCTCTCTTTTTAATATTCATCAGAACTCTTGCTGCTGCATTTAGGATCAACTGAAGGCTTTTAATGGCATTTTGTTGACTTCCTGATAGTAAAGAATTACAGTAGTCCAGCCTTGAGGTAACAAATGCATGGACTAGTTTCTCAGCATCACTCCTGGACAGGATGTTTCTAATTTTAGCAATATTCCAGAGGTGAAAGAAGGAAATCCTAGAAACCTGTTTAATATGGGATTTAAATGTCAAGTCTTGGTCAAAAATAACGCCGAGGTTCTTTACGTTATTACTGGGGGCCAATTTAATGCCATCCAGATGAAGTGATTGACTAATCAGTTTCTGTTTAAGAACTTCGGGTCCAAAGACAGCAACTTCTGTTTTGTCAGAATTTAAAAGCAAAAAGTTTAGATTCATCCATGCTTTTATCTCTTCCAGACATGCCTGTAATCTACCTAACTGACTGGGTTCAACAGGATTTATGGATAAATATAGTTGTGTATCATCGACATAGCTGTGGAAATTTATCCCATGCTGTCTAATGATTCTACCAATTGGGAGCATTTATATGGTGAACAGAATTGGTCCAAGCACAGAACCCTGTGGAACTCCACAAGTAACCCTTGAGAGTGAAGAAGATTTATCATTTAGATGAAAAAACTGGAATCTGTCAGACAAATATGATTTAAACCAGCCTAGTGCTGTTCCTTTGATCCCTGCAACATGTTCAAGCCTTTCTGGGAGAATATTATGATCGACTGTGTCAAAAGCAGCACTGAGATCTAACAAAACCAGAACAGACACAAGTCCATTATCTGAGGCCATGAGAATATCATTAGTAACCTTCACCAGTGCTGTTTCAGTGCTATGATGAGCTCTAAAACCTGACTGAAACTCTTCAAACAGCTCGTTACTGTTTAGATGCTCACAGACTTGATTAGCAACAATTTTCTCAAGGACTTTGGATACGAAAGGAAGGTTAGATATAGGTCTGTAAGTCACTAAGTCATCTTGATCAAGGGAAGGTTTCTTAAATGTTTAATTACATCAACCTTAAATTCCTGTGGTACGTATCCATTTACTAAGGATAGATTCATCATATCCAAAATGGGGCCAGGAACCAAATGGAACACTTCTTTAAATAATTTGGTTGGAATTGGGTTCAACATACAAGTTGAAGGTTTAGACGAGGCTAATATTTTTGATAATTCTGAAAGATCGACTGAATAAAAACAGCCTAAGCACAAATGAGGTTCTACAGTTCTTTCCGATGCTGCCTCATTTACTGAGGAAGAAGTAATCATGTTTGGGAGGATGCCAGTGATTTTATTTTTTATATAATTAATTTTATCTATGAAGAATCCCATAAAATCATCACTGCTAAGAGCTGGGGGAATAGTTGGCTCAACAGAGCTATGACTCTGTGTAAGTTTGGCAACTGTACTAAAAAGAAACCTAGGATTGTTTTTATTCGCCTCTATTAATGATGAAAAATATGCTGTTCTAGCTTGTCGAAGGGTCTTTTTATACAGCAGTAGACTGTTATTCCAGGTTAAATAGGAATCCTCTAGATGTGTAGAGCGCCATTTTCTCACCAACTTCCTAGTATTCTGCTTTAAACTACGCAACTCTGCGTTAAACCAAGGAGTCAGCCTCCTATGGCTAGCCACTTTCTTTTTTTGATAGCAGAGATGCAAAGATTCTTGTGATGGACTATGAATCCAAATATCAGTAATTGTTTTATTACTGGGTTCAGCAATCATAATCATCGCATTGAAAGCTGGTGGGCCTTTCTGAGACGGCATCATGCTCAGCACTGGATAAATCGTTTTCAGGAATTAAAGAAAAGGGACCGTTTCGCTGGATCTTTCCTGGACAAGCAGCTCATATTGTTTACTTGCCTGAACGTCATTGAGGCATGTCACTACTTTTATATCCTTTTTATTAATAATGAGAGAGAGAGACAGAGAGAGAGAGAGAGGCTTTAGTTTTGACACACGTGGCTTATCATCATTCTGTTCAGGTGATGAAACATGCACATACTGACCTAAAAAAATGAACGTTATAAAAAATATCTCAAATGTTCCACAGTAACCCACATACTTGCCTATCATTAACAACATAATTCATAATGTTACATCTAGCACTGTTATTCTTGTAAAATCTTATATAATAATGTCAGAGAACTTCTTACTTCCAGCAAGCACAGCAGATGAATCCATTGAACTGTGTCTCTTCTTGAGAGCCTGCATACTGAAGGATTTATGAACTTAAAAAACATTGGTCATTGGGAATTTTGACTGAAATATTTTTGGCCAGCTATTTTATTTTAGTAGTTAATTATAGAAAAGAAAATAAGTTGTTTTGTCTTCTTAATTATAGCAAATGAAGGTCTGAATACAGTAAGTTTAATCAAATCTATCTACTCCTTTGAAAAATTGAAATGAAAAAGGTTCTTGACATTAACAGTCCCACATGCTGTGCCCCAACTGTGACTACAGTTCCTCTACTGCTACTTTTTCATCTTAAGCAGAGATCTTTAACTGGAATGAAACTACTACAGTCCAATTTTTGGGAATGGTACATGTAATTTGTAAACTTTTCTTTTTTGAGATAAGTCATTTACTAAGGTTATAGGTTTTGCATTGAAACTGAAAACAACTTTGGGCTGTTAGCTTAGAAATGGGAAAATGTAAATAGCTTTATGAAATTAGTTTTTTTTTTATTTTTTATAAACGTGTCCTGTTTGGCAGTGTGGAGCTCAGAATTGGTGTCTGAGTACCAAGTAGAAGCCCAACAGATTTACTTTCACAAGCGGAGCAGTACAGCTTTTGCTATAGTCCTCCACTTGATTTATGTGTGAAAAATCTTTATTATGAATTGTTGGGGGTTTTATTTCCTGATGTTATGGACACGTAGACGGAAAATTAAGGAGAAGAAAGAAGGAAGATGAAGAAGAGAGGTAGGAAACAAAAAGTCAAGAGAGAGGGTGAGTTGAAAATACAAGAGAGGAAGGGGAACAAAGAAAACACAGGAAGACATTGAAGTCTGCCTCCATACCCACAGCACGGCAGAGAGAGGGGAAAAACAAAACAAAACACGAAAAAAGAACATCGACAAAACCAACCAAACATTGTGAACTAAGAACTACACAACCACATCACACAAAAATATATATATAAATACAACAACAATGTCACAGAAAAACTCATGGTACCGAATAATCAAGCTCTAGTAATGATAACCTCAGCCCAAGAATATATCTGTAAACACCAGAGACCCCACATCTATGTGTGTGTGTTAGCATGCTGGTGCATATAAGGTTTCTCCATAAGAGTGTTCGATAGCTGGTGTGAGCAGAATCGATGCAGAAATGAAGGAGATCGGAGCAAAGACGTCCAAAGGACCCCCAGAGCCCCAGGCGGACCCGGGCGGGGCCGACCGCATCCCCCAAGAGTGGAGCAAAGGAGAACCCCAGGGGAACGTCCAGCGGCCATTATGCAGGGGCCCGGGGGGCAGCAGTGACGAGCCCACGGGCCCCGCCGGGAACCGGCCGCGCCAGGGCGGGCCGGTCAATGGACCGGGAGAGCCGGGGCCCAGGGGCACCCCACCCTCCAGCAGGGACCCGACAAGGGACCGGCCACGCGCCGCCTCCAACCTAGGCCAATCCCCACCACCAACATCCCAGCGCCCCACCGATAGCCGCAGGGGATGAACAGCATCCCCAGGCTGGGCTCAGCCAGCATCTGGACACCAAGTTGTACCAGCTCTCGGGTACTGATCCCGCGCAACGCAGGGCGCCGAGACCAGGCATCCAACGAGGGCAAGGACAGGTCCAACCCGCCAATAAACCGGCCACGCACGGTGCGCACAGAACAGGTGATCAAACGAGCAGAGACGCCGGATCCGCATCCCGCCAAGCCACCGAGCAGGCACCACCCAACAATCCCAAACCTGGCACCTCTTAAAGAGGTGCCCCAACCAACCAGAGGAAGATATCGGCCCAGCGCATCGGCCGACCGACACACCGGCCCCCCCAGGCACGCACCAGGTCCGAACCGGATTGACCACCGATGCACCGGCAGGCAGGGGCCCCCGTCACCGGCGGGGAGTGACGGAGGGGAAATAGGCCCCCCTTTAAGTGTAAGGCCTGAGGTGCGCAGGCGAGGGGGCAGACCAAGATCCAACCTGACAGGTAGACAAAGACATACAGACACAGTCATACGTTCCCTCCCTCTTAAACACCTACATTCTCACTGACTCACCAAGACACCCAAAAAAATGACGCTGTACCCTCACTCATACACCCCATACACACTTTATGCTCCCAGGTCCAGGTACCGATGCCCCAGTAGAGCCACCAGCCCCCGGACCTGGGAGGTGGACCCCCTACCTTCTAGGATGGAGACAAGCAGACCGCCAAGGACCTCACAGTGGCAAAGCAGCCCGACAGCCCAGGACCCCGACCAGACCGCCTGTCCTCCTCCGGACCCCAACCCCTGATGGCCCGTAGCGAACAGGGGTGTGAAAAGACCCCTAGCCACCATCCTCCCGCTCGAGTATGGTGTTGATGCGTGTTGTTATAATGTGCATTTAAAACAGAGGGGTGGGATGTGGGGAAGGCAGCCACACATCCCACAACCCCCACCCCGAGTCCTCAGTGTCTATATGTGGTTTAACAGTGGGCACTGGCACCAGAGGTGAAGCTGATTGAACCGCTCCCCCTCTGGATGCCGAAAAGTGTGCCCACCCCAAAGTCCCTACATATGTGTCGCGTGAAAATGTTATAAGTAGGAGTGTCTAAGTTTTATATTAAAATTGGGACGCAGGACACCACGGGATAGCGAGGAGGGAAACCCCTCCTCGCACCCCAGTGATGTGCCCATGCCCCAAGACCCTAAATGAGTGGTAAAGTGATGGAGCGGGTGGACAGAGGTGTCCAGGGATGGGGAGGGAAGGATTGGGAGACAAAATGTCTTCCCAGGGAGCCAGCTCCCCCACTGACCCCAATAGGCACCGCTGTTCACCGGGATCCACCAGGGGAGGGAGGCCATGGCACGTTCGACCCGGGGCCCATGGCCACAGCACCACCAAGCCCCACGGACCCCAATGCAGTCCCCCCAGCCCCATCCCAGAAGGGGAACTAAACCAGCCCTGACATTCGCTCTACTCTCAAAACACAAAAGACACTAGACACCAGCAAACAAGGCGAGACGCCATACAGGGACCGGCGATGACAATCGGCCCAGAGAAAAAGAGAGAGGCGGCTGCACATGCCGGCCGCTGGCCGGCCCCGACCCCCAAGGGCAACAGAGACCGCATGCCGGCCGACCCCCAGCCAGGACCACAGCTAGGGGGTGCGGTGCCCCCGAGCCCTGAATCCCCAGGCCCACCCCAGACCCTACCCAGGCGCAGCACGGCCACCAGGCCAGTAACCCATGTCCGCCAGTGCAACCCCCCTAAGGCCCCGCATGCAGCCAAAAAAAAAAAAAAAAAAAGAAGTTAGTTTTTTTGGATAATATTTTGACAGAGGCATTTATAGAAAAAAACATGCTTTGTTCCTACATACAGAAGAAATTTGAGACGTGTTTTTTAAATCGAAAATTAGACCTTTAGAGAAAATGTTTCAATACTCAAAATGCCTTGAAAACAAATCTGTAGAAAGGAAACATGTACCACTTTCTGGCTTTTCATAGCAGGGCTGCTGTTATAGTTGAAATCTGTTTGCAGCCTATCCATTTTTTTAAACTGCAAACCCCACACATTCACATAATTTTGTTACCACTGTTTTTGATTAGGCCAAATATATTCCTCAAATACTCAAGACCTTTGAATAGTTTCTTGTAAATTGGTAATTGTAAAAATTCAGAAATATGTAGTAATCAAATAAACCCTCTTAGATATTAAACTTTCTTTTATTTGTATTCATGGGGAAGAAAACATGGACTTTTAATAAATGTTACAAAACATACCTTATGTGCCAATCTTCAGTATATTTTATTCCAGTCAACTATTATATTAATTAACAAACTGACATCCAAATATCACATTTTCCTCAAAATATGTTATCAAACAAATGAGTGGTGAAAAGGGAAAAAAATAAGTTACTCAAAGAAACTATCAATACTAAACTTTCAATCCTTAAAAAAAAATCACTTAATAGACATCTTGCATCCTAAGGATTATAACAGAAACCTGTTGAAACAAGCTGATATACCATTATAACCCTGTAATTATAAACACTGTGCACGTCTAACTGCCAAACAATCTGAACCGATTAGACATCCTTAGTTAACATTTTAAGCAGGTAAGCTTTGAATATTGAAACTTTGAATTGACATTTTTCATTATAGAAAGAAAATTGTTTGTAATTTTAGAAAGGAAATTCAAAAATATTCAGAAGACCTTTTTGGGGTCACTAGTAAATCCCACCCCTGGAATTTAAACAGTTTGTTTTAATTTTTTGAATACGTTGTCTTCACTGTCCGAGATGATTTCACACCTCAGTATTCCTTCAATCCCTTCATTCTAAGATAGACTTCAGTCAAGCTGTGCTAAACTCATAAGAGCTTTTAGCAGCCAAAATATTGTCCAGTTCATTTCGTAGCTCTGGGTAGGAAGTGTACGTCCATGGTAATTCCAGAAGAGGACCACAGGTCGTCGTGCCAGTCCATCCACAGGAGTGAACAGAACCTCAACCTTGTGTCACGCTGCCCTATTCCTGCCTCATTGTCTTCACCTGTCTGTCTCATCAACCACACCTGATCCTACTCACCTCCTGCCTTTAAGACCCATCACTTCCTTTCACTCCAGGCCGGATCATTAGTAATTGTCTATCTCCATGGTGTGTCGTCTTCCTGCTGTCTTCCGTCCCTGCCCGATATCCAGTATCTCCGTTCCTGCCGTCTTCACCACCATCATCACCACCTCCTCCTGTAATAAACATCCTGCACCTTCCTTCAGCGAGTGTGTTTGGGTCCATACTCCACACACCACCTGACACCTTGTCAACACAGATGACATCTGACCCAGTGAGAAACCTGAACATCCTTCTGAGGTTTGTCTCATCAAGTCCTCTGATGTACTGTTGAAGAAATCTGAAGCTCTGTTTCTCTGCTTGGGAGGTGGGAGATGCAGTAAGCAACTTCAACAGCTTTCTTGTTGGTTTTTTATCTTCATACATTTGTAGGACATCTTGTGAGCTTTGAAAAGCTTCTTTTAGGAAGTGGCCTACAGCAAAGGACATTTTCTCTGCAGCATATGCTGGTTTTTGTATCAATTGCTTGTGCGCTACTTTCAGAAGAATCCCTTTTAAGTTCTCTTTGCTTGGAAGCACGGATACATCCAGGCGATCCATCAGATCAAGCAGTTCATCCCTGTCTTCATCTGAAAGATCTTCATTAAGAGCCCTTGTTATCAGATCCCTATCTGGTTGACTCATGTAGAAGAGAAGACTTTCAAACAGCACATCATCTGAAATCTGATTTTCACCAAAGATAAGTGCCACTGTGAAAACAGGGGCAAGGCGACAAGGGAAATACCCATGGTCCTGAAATCCCTTCATTAAAATTCTACCCATGGATTGCCATTCTTCTTCCTGCCATATAGGAGACAGTGGTGGTACCCTGAACTCCTCTCGTTCAGCTGTGTTGTCAATAAACTCTGACCAAAATGCAGCATACAACATCCCTTGATACACCATCTGCATCAGCTCCTTTATCATAAATGTAAGTGTATTTTAGAGGGTGATGGAGGAGTGCTGCATCTTTGAGCTGGATGATCATCTCTTCCAGAATGTTAACCCTGTGAAGTTTGATGGTAACATAGACAACATCATATGATGCTGCAGAGGTCGAACCTTCGTTAATTCCGGATGTATCTGAAAATATGACTGTGTTTGATGGAGGAAATGTAATGGAAGCGATGGCCAGATCATCTCCTTCAAGCAACAGGTATGGTTCATGTATGAAAGTGTCATCCAGTTGACAAGCCAGAGGTTCTCCGAGATGGGGGCCAATCATTACTTCAGATGTGTCTGATAATGTGTCTTCATCGGCGTTCCTAAAGTCCACAACAGCTTGAAAAGCTTTCTCATTTCCATGACATGGGTCAGTCAGTTGTGTAACATTGTTTATGTGTCTGTTCCCTTCATCATCTTCATCGTTAGAACAGCATCTTGTGCACAAGTATAGTTCTCCCATTGTGATATTGTCATCAAATACAGCCTCTTCCTGATAGTCTAATATATCCTGACTGAAGACCTCCCATCTTCCAAATTTGCGTTTACCATTTGGAAAGAAAAGACCCTTAGCATACTGTAATATGTCAGCCTTCTTGGTGTCTTTGGGCACATCAAAGGTCCTTGTTCCTCCTCCTCTGCGCTTTCTCACTTGCTTACCTTCATGAATCCACCCCAACTCAATTTTTCGGGTCTTTTTCCCTGCCCATTTGTTGTTTTTTGCATACGTTCTTTTCCTCTTCGAAGTAAATGTCTCCTCATTATCAGAATTCTTCTCATTTTCATTTATGCCCATCTTCTCCTTCAATTTTTCAAGCAATGAGGGTTTTTTTTATTCCTTAGTACTTGCACCATTATTTTCCAAACAGAACCGTCTTGCAGCGATCCGATCACCGTATTGTGGGATGTAACTAGACAGGGTCTTGTCATCCATCAAATCAGTTACCGTGGCATCAATCTGTAATAAAAGAGAAATTCATTACTGTACAAGAACACAAGGTAAACCTGCGGTGACATCACATGACTAAATATATTAATTACGATATAACGGATGTACTTTTACATGTGTTTTGTTAACTATTTATTGTGTCATTTTATAATATTGTGTGATTAGTTGTCAGCCTTCAATATGTAGCATTTCAATTCAATTTAAATTCAAAAATACTTTATTGATCCCAGAGGGAAATTAAGTGTTGTTGAAGCTCATACAATTAATTCTTTAAGGATTGTCGTAGGTCATGATAGCTGTGGGCATATCAAAAAGTGAAATACTAACAGCAAAAATCCTTCCAGCTTCACAGCACCAAAAACTAGAAAGTATAAAGGTCCAAAAAAATGAACTCTTCCTCAAGAAAACAGGGGAACCAACGTCCGAAAAAACAAAACCTAATATGTAGCCAATAGAGCCACTCCAACATGCAGCCACCCAGAGTAGCGCAATTCTATAAATTATTATAAAATTATAATTCATTATTATACTCTCTGTGCCAGCAGCATTAATCAAATGCTACTTCATATAATTTATAAAAGTGTTACAGTAAATCAAATGCCTCCTCCTGAAACAGAAAAATCTGTATGTAAGTTTCTTTCAGTTGCACAATGTAGGAAGGACTGAACTCAGTGGCTCTGCAGCAATCCCACAGAGGGTCTGTTAAAAGCTAGCCCAAGCCTGTGATTGGTCAGCTACTTAAATTTTGGAAACGCTCTTGCTTTAAATTGTTTCAATTTTTTGGTTTAATTTTCCTACCCATATGTTTTCTATACTAGGTGGGATCGAATTCCTGCATATATCCCGGAAAATTCATTTCTGGTATTAATATGAATTTATCCTTTTCAAAGGGCTTTTATTTTGAAATTCCACATCAGATGAAACCTTCTGAGAAACATCCAGAGATGGTCTACTCTTAATTTGTCCACGAACCACTGTGGAATAAAAAGTTGATTAATTTTTAAAATACAATAACAATGCTGGATTTAATATACAAATTTATATTTAGGGTATTATAAATAAATACAATTTAGAGTATAAATAAATACAGTGTTTCTTTTTTTTGGTCTAATTTCTATGGGTTTAAGGGACCTTATATTTTGAAACTCTACAAGAGAAGCTGAATAAATGTTGTCCTCCTGATGTCGCCCCATCATGTAATCCCAGACAGATGCTTTTATTTTGAAATTGCCCTGCTTCACTTGTCGGTCAAAATGGTTAACCGACATGTGATTTGGAATTATTTTAGATTTGTTTTTATACGTGTTTGAATATAGTTGTCTTCATTGAATCAGTCAGAAAAGACGTTTCAGAGATTTTGAGAACCTCCGTAAAGCTGGGCTTTGTGCGCCACATGAGCGCCGACAAGCTAACAGACTGCGCTGGTCACACTGCAACATCATGCCTTTTTAGACCGTTTGTAGCGGCATAAAAAGCGAGTTTTACAAATGTTCACATAAAGACCGCACTTCAGGAACACCACGATTTCGTAGAAATCTCAAAAGTGGGCTATCCGTGTTTGCTGTCATGTTGCTACCAGGTCACAGGTCTCAAAAGTGAGGGCAGGGCTCTCCACATCAGCCTGATTTGGGTTTCTGAGCGCTGCACGTTTTACGTTCTTACAATAATAGATATTGTTCGAACCAATATACTTTTCACGTTTGTAGGGCTGTAATCAACCAAAGAAATTCTTGGTCGACTGAAACCCTGAAATTCCGACAAAAAATCGACTAATTTGCGGGGGGGGGGGGGGGGGTGCTCTGACAGCATTTTGAATTACGTGCATCTGCGCAATATAATATGCCATGATTACTGCAATTGCACTAAACGGCAAGGCAATTCAGGGACAATGATCTTTATTAAACATGCCAGATCAAGACAAGTACAAACGGAATAAAGCTGTGCATTGGGCTCAAAACAAAGACTGTGGGCACGGCGCAATTGGGCATTGAGCAATAAAATACTTTAAAAAAAAGAAACCCGACCAAATCCAGCACTGTTCTGCAGGCTGCGCGCGGGGAACTGGTGTGTGTCTGTAAATGGAGCTACAGACAGACAACCGGTTTATGTGAGAGTTCTTTAGATTACTGTTTTGTACGGTTTGATTGCGGCCAGCAGCAGTCAGCATTAAAGCTTTCGATTCCAACCATTGTCTGCATCTATCGGAGAACATTACAATATTTTAAACATTCAGGTCTATAAGGCCCACATCATGTTTTTACACATTTTTTTTCCGCTACCATTTACATCGTTCCGGGACCTGTGCGCGTCTCTGGTCATGCCTGCGCTGTCATGTCGGCACCTAATGATTTACAAATTAAGCACTGAAGCCACAGCAGGTTGAATAACGTGGACGTTCTTCGATCTTCCTGTAGACTGTTAAAGCAATATCACACGAGAGAGGCGGCGCTGTTGTAGCCTACTCTAACATCAGCACCGATCAGCTCTCATGGAATCTCTTGTCCAATCAGATTAAAAAAATTAACACGGCATAAAATGGACCAATCAGAATTTTGGTCGACTCAGAACGCATCGACCAATAAGTCGACCAGTCGACTAAGACTTTACAGCCCTAGATGTTTGTACAATATATCATCACGTTCTTACAATATAATATTTTTATTGTAAGAACATGATAAACATGTATATTGTTAAAACGTGAAAATTATATTGTAAGAACGTAATATTATATTGTACAAACAAAAAAGTTATATTGTTAGAACAATAAAGTTATCACGTTATAACGTGATATAGCTCTATTTTTTTCTGATTATTATTTATTATAGTCCGTTTAATTACTCTGCATGTTTAACTTCATACATTTTATCACTTTTTGCTACTTAAAGTGTAACTAAACCCCAAAACAACTTTTTTTTGCTTCTAACCTCTATAAATGGGTCTTTACCAATGCAATCTTTAAGTTTCTGTGGATTTTTTTTACGTTTTGGTGTAAACTTGTTTAATTCTACACTTTGGTCTAAAAACGTCTTAGTGCTGCCCCCTTAGGGTTGAACGGTGGCTACTGCATTTGAATTTTGTGATTGGTGGAGAGCGGTACATCTCTACGTCACATCCATGGTCTCACAGACACGCCCCGTGGGTTTGGGTATAAAACTATCAGACATACTGCCCCCCATGGCGAGTTTGGAGTGGGATTGCGTTTTTCAGGTTACCATTATTATCACATTAGCACTTAGTTAGCATAGCTAACATACTGTTTTGAACGTTAGCCTATGTTAGCATTACCACTCAGAGACCGGACCCATCCTGTCTCTCTCTCCCTCAGCAGCAGCGCTGACTCAGCGCCCCGAGCCAGCGGCTCTAATAGATACGACTCGCGGCCGCTGGGCTCCATAAAGCCTCCCTCTACCCCTCTATCTCCGGTGACGACAGAGGAGATCTGCTGGTTCAGGGCGCCAAGCCAGCGCCGCCCGAGCTCGGTGCTGCTGAGGCAGAGGGAGACAGGATGGATCCGGTCTCTGAGTGGTGATGCTAACATAGGCTAACGTTCAAAACAGATGAATGTTGATCAGATCGATCAGTCCCAAAACTGCCAACGTCGCTTTGGTCACTGTCCATGTTTCAGTGTCATTTTAAGCGAGCTGTCGCTGTCCTCCTGAACACACCCCCACGTTCCCCCCTCCGCTTTTCCTCCACACTTGGCCACGCCCCTCCGTTCTTCCTGGCACCGCCCACTTTGTAGAATTTTTTAAATGTTGTCTGGGGGCGGGGTTATGCCTTTTCAGTGGTTTCAGTTACACTTTAAAGTGCCACGGAGGGGTATAGCCAAGTGTTGAGCAGAGGGGGGAACGTGGGGGTGTGTTCAGTATGGGATCAGAACTGGATGAGAACAGTATTACTTTGAAATGAAACTGAAGATTAATATTGGCATTGAAAAATATTATTGTAACTGAAAATATTAATTTTGAATCGGAAATAAATTTAGTGAAAATTCTTGTATTGAAAGTGGAATTTTTTTTACAATGCCAATCGTTTTTTCAACGCAATCATTTTTTTCAGCTTCATTCAGGTGATACTGTTTTGACGCTTGTGTGTGCACGCGCATGAGGGGCGGGGCTTCAGCCCCCCATATGTTTGCATGAACGAGGCAGGAGGGAAATCTATCTATCTATCTATCTATCTATCTATCTATCTATCTATCTATCTATCTATCTATCTATCTATCTATCTATCTATCTATCTATCTATCTATCTATCTATCTATCTATCTATCTATCTATCTATCTATCTATCTATCTATCTATCTATCTATCTATCTATCTATCTAAATTATTTGTTGACAGAACACTATAATTGAGGACAGCAGCGGAGGGTTTGGCTTCGCCAAAATATGAAGTTTGAGCTTTCAACGTTGCCGTCGCTCCCCTGTGAACGAGCAGAGCGCGGCGTGTACAGTTCGGGGGCGAGCTTGGATTGAGTACGAGCGTTTTTTGCCGCATGCACGGCGCGGAGCTTTAGGGGTAACACATCCTGACGGGGAAACACAGATTGACGTAACACCGGCGGCAGGGACATGACCACTCCTATCTGTAATTCCTAAAGATATCTGGAATACATATCCAGTTTACCTATTAAATGTTAAAACGACTATTTTAACTTTTTAAGAATTTAGAGATATCTCAAACTTAATTTTTACTAGTAAAATTGTGATTAGGAATATCTTAAAATACAATTTCTCCTAGTAACAATACAGTTGTTGATATCTTTAATTTAAATTTTTAAATGGAAGAATGTATTTGTAC
Organism: Valencia hispanica; assembly: GCA_963556495.2. NCBI lineage: Eukaryota > Metazoa > Chordata > Actinopteri > Cyprinodontiformes > Valenciidae > Valencia > Valencia hispanica. Next base: position 56,976,124 of record OY747703.1, read on the forward strand.
TAGGAAAAATTATGTTATTCCTATCTAAAATAGGAATTATAGATAGGAGTGGTCATTGATTACATGTTAAAATGGCTTGCCATAGCTTTCAGAGCGTGAGTTTCAGAGTTTTAAATCAGAAAGCAGCGAGATCGCTGCCAAAAATCATGTGATGGCAACCTTGCAGCGGTGTGGACGAAAGGCGGATGTTGCAAAGTTTAATTTTATTCAGATCTCACATTATAAGGTATCAAAAAATTTTTGCAAACTAAACATGGTGGGAAAACAATGCCATATTTGAAACTCTGAAAAAGTCTACTTCAAAAACAGCAAGGGTGAAACAAGCGATTTGAATCTCTGAAAATGTGAGGCTGAAACTCTGTACTTTACATGTTGAATTTATGAAAAATAAAAATGCTAGTACAAAATTATGATTGCAGAGATTCAAAACTTTTTTTCAGACTTTCAAAACTTTATTTCAGGTTTTAAATTTTCAGCCACTGGTTTTCAAGGTTTCAAAACTTTTTCGGTCTCAGATTAGGTCAGCGTTTTCACTTCATACTGGTCAGTAGAAGAAACTGAGAGGAAACCGTTGATGTTTTTTTTTCTTCCACAAACCACATTATTAGCAATGTAAATGTCCTGTTTTTTCTAGTGTCTGGCCTCGGACAGTCGGAGTTTCCCTCCTGCCTCGTTCATTCAAACAAATGGGGGCTGAAGCCCCGCCCCTCATGCGCGTGCACACACAAGCGTCAAAACAGTATCACCTGAATGAAGCTGAAAAAAATGATGGCATTGAAAATAGATTGGTATTGAAAAAAGATTGGCATTGTAAAAAAAAAGGAAAGTTTGAAAACTTGAGTTATTTCTTTCAATGCATATACATGAGTTTCATAGATGAAAAAAAAAATCACTTTCCATACAATTTTCACTAGATTTATTTCTGATTCAAAATTAATATTTTCAGTTACAATAATATTTTTCAATGCCAATATTTATTTTCAGTTTCATTTCAAGGTGATACTGTTCTGATCCCATAGTTCAGGAGGACAGCCGGCCTCGGCGGCACTGACTCAGCGCTCTAAACCAGCGGATCTCCTCCGTCGTTACCGGAGATAGAGGAGTAGAGGGAGGCTTTATGGAGCCCAGCGGCCGCGAGTCGTATCTATTCGCCGGCCTCGGGCAGCTGCTGCCCGAGGCCGGCGCTGCTGCTGAGGGAGAGAGAGACAGGATGGGTCCCGTCTCTGAGTGACATAGGCTAACGTTCAAAACAGTATGTTAGCTATGCTAACTAAGTGCTAAAGTGATAATAATGGTAACCTGAAAAACGCAATCCCACTCCAAACTCGCCTTGGGCCGGTATGTCTGATAGTTTTATACCCAAACCCACGGGGGCGTGTCTGTGACAACATGGCTGCTGTGACACTAGTGATGGGAAGTTATTTTGGCTCGGCTCTTTCGGCTCCCAAGTGGCTCCTCAGATTTTCTGTTGCTTAAAGTATATTTATCACCAAAAATATTGCAAAACTATGGGTAAAATGATTTACTGATGTAAAAAAAAAAATGCAATATATCAAATATTTATCATTTATATGGCTTTATTTACAGAACACATTAAGAAATCTGAACTTGAGTGCTAAAGTGATAATAATGGTAACCTGAAAAACGCAATCCCACTCCAAACTCGCCTTGGGCCGGTATGTCTGTCACCTTGCACAAGTTACACTCTGCCTTTGAGCTGCTTACAACATTGAAATGGGTCCAAATTTTGCTACGTTTCCTGCTGCTGTCGCCAGGGGCGCTGCTAAGGATTTTGGGCCCCATGAAAAGAATCTTGGCAGGGCCCCCAACACAACTGAGACTTTTTTCATATTAGTTTACATAAAATCATGTGCTTTTATCGTACTTTGACTATCATTCTCATATATTTAAGTCAATCAGACAATTGAACTCCATCCCATGTCCACACCCGTAATTTGTCCTCTATAATACTGCACTACTTCAGTACTGTATAATGCATATACTGTGCATAGCTGTACATGTGTCATATAGTGTATTCACAGATATTTATACTTGTATGTATGTACTGTACATATTTGTACTGTACACTGGCTATGATAATAAAGATAATCTAATCTAACCTAATATTTTTAACATGACAGTTGAAATGTAAGGGAAACACTGAGCACTCTTAATACAATGAAATGTATTGATATTTATTTGCTTTAACACTGATACTGAAATTTCAAAATAAAACTCTTCAATTTAAAAAACAGGAATTACAATCTGTGGTGAAAAAAAAAATCTCCACAAGAAAACACCAGCATAAAACAAAATGGCCGTATAAAATTTCTAATAATTTAAGCAGAACTTGCATAACATACTATATCAAAGGATGGCCAAGGTATAACATAGCTGAGTCTGAGTTACTCTTTCCACATCATTTCTAATCTCGTCCTTGCTCAACATTTCTAAACAAAAGTCCAACGTCGGACCTTTTCCGCTGCAAAATCATTAATCAAATCTTTGAAGTCGAGCTCTCTAGCCAACTCGCTCTCAATGGAAAGCATAGCAAAGCCATTCTTGAGACATTGTAGACCTCAAGTAGTTTTTTATCAGTTTTAATTTGCTGAATGCCCTCTCCCCACCAGCAACAGTCACTGGCAGTGTGCTAAATAAACGCAAAGCAATGCACACCTCTCCAAAGATGCTTTTCATCTGCTTCTTACAAATAGCATTTAAGAGTTCAAGAGGTGACAGGTTAGGGGGGGAGTTGGAAGCATATACACAGGTTAGGTGTCTTACTTGATTTTCAAAATCAGGAGTTAGATCACTGGAATAGTTAGTGATCAGTGGTTGGCACACAGAAGAGACTTTGTCCTCAGTAATCTGCCCAACTTTCAGAACCGCATAAAACTCGTTCACAATATCAGCAATTCTCTCAGACATGAATGTGTTGCCATTAAACCAATACTAATAGCCGCTCACCTTCTTCTTCATGTGGGAGAGCAGGGGCGGATTCAGGGGATGCTGGAGTTAGGGGTTGGGAGACAGCCGGACCAGTTGCTGCTGCTGGTTCACTTGACTCTGTTCAGGACGAGGCATGATTTTGACAAAGTGCGTTTGACTGCATTGAATATTTAACTACAACTGTGTATTGTTATTTTTTCCAGCGTTTTCTTCACCCAACATGGGGAGAAAATTGAGTTTGCTTATCATGCACTTTTAAGTGGATTGCATTTGACTGTTCAGAACAATTCAAATTCAATTCAAAAATACTTTATTGATCCCAGAGGGAAATTAAGTGTTGTTGTAGCTCATACAATTAATTATTTAAGGAGTTGTTATAGATGATGATGGCTGTGGGCAGGAAGGATTTCCTGTAGCGGTCTGTGTTGCAGCGAAACTGAAGAAGCCTCCGACTGAAGACGCTCTGTTGTTGTATGATTGTCTCATGAAGAGGATGCTCAGGGTTGACCATCATTTTTTTGATTTTATGAAGAATCCTTCTTTGCATCATCATCTCCAGATGTTCCACAGTTGTCCCCAGAACAGAACCAGAACCTTCTTTATCAGGTTGGTGAGCCTTTTTAAGTCCCTGGCTCTGATGCTGCTACCCCAACAGATGACGGCTGAAGAGATTACACTCTCCACAACAGACTTGTAGAAGATCTCCTTGAAGGACCTAAGCTTCAAGAAGTCCAGTCTGCTCTGTCCCTTCTTGTAGACGGCTTCACTGTTGCGCCTCCAGTCCAGTCTGTTGTCAAGGTGAACTGAGGTATTTATACTCCTCAACCACCTCCACTTCATCTCCCATGATGGAAACAGTGTTTGATTTATCCCTGTTTCTTCTGAAATCTACAATCATCTACTTTGTTTTGTTCATATTCAAGGTGAGACGATTGTTTCCACACCATGTCACAAAGCGGTCCACCAGCTCTCTGTATTCAGCTTCTTGTCCATCTCTGATACACCCGACAATTGCAGAGTCATCTGAGTATTTCTGCAGATGACAGGTCTCTGATTTGTACTGGAAGTCTGAGGTGTACAGAGTGAAAAGGAATGGTGAGAGTACGGTCCCCTGTGGTGCTCCTGTGCTGCTGACCACCTGGTTTGACACACAATTCTTCAGTCTCACAAATTGTGGTCTGTTGGTCAGGTAGTCATTGATCCAGGCGATTGTTGAGGGCTCCACCTGTGTCTTCAGGAGTTTCTGACAAAGCAAATCAGGCGGAATTGTGTTAAATGCACTGGAGAAATCAAAGAACATGATCCTCACAGTGCTGCCTGCTTTGTCCAGATGACAGTGGGTTGGTTGAAGCAGGTGGATGATGGCATCTTCAACTCCAACTCCACAGCGATAAGCAAACTGCAGTGGGTCCTGATACCTTCTTGTTTGCTTACTCAGGGGTGCCAACAGGAGTCTCTCCAGGACCTTCATGATGTGGGATGTCAGGGCAACGGGTCTATAGTCATTGATGACTGATGGGTGAGTTCTCTTTGGTTCTGGAACAAGGCAGGATTTCTTCCGATCGCGACATCATTTTGATAGAGGCAAGGCCAACTGATATATAACAGCTTACACCATGGTCTGGATGAATACTCGATTCTGATTGGCTGGAGGGTGTAGGTTAAAGAGTGATAATATACACCTAGGTAAGGCGTCCCGTCAAAGTCCCTGATGACAGTTCTAAATTATTGCGCTGGCTCAAACGCTAGATGGTAACCATGGCAACGGAGACTCAACGTTATTTCACAGTCGACTCATCGCGACAGCAAGACAGACAAAACATGAGTGATTTTACCATTTCTTTTAACTTATGTTGTGAGTTTGACAACTTTGAAGACTGGGATGCAGCAGGAGAAAAAGAGAATATGAAAAGAAAAAGGAGAAGCGACACAAGGTCGGGTCGCTGTTGCTTGGCAACGCCTGTATACGCGAGATATTAAATAGTGCGCTCGACTTATAAAAATAAAACCCTCACGATTTTAACTCTAAAACACATTAAAGTAATGTTATACTATACTTCTTTCTTTCGTAGTGACCATGGTATAAGCGGGATAATGTCCTTCGAGGTGTCCATTAACAGAAATTAATGGACTTCGCAGAAGCAACTGTCCTCCGCGAACCGTTCACGCCTCCGCATCGTCCATTAATTTCTGTTAATGGACACCTCGTCGGGCATTATCCCTTACATGTTTGACTGCCTTGATTAGTTACTTAAAACAGAGAAAATGGAAAATTCGGGGGTTCTTGAGCCAACATGGGGAGAAATTTTAGCTAAGCTATCTTGATCAGAATTCTGATTCTATCTTGACCACCTGCGTGGTCCACTACCAGTTTAGGCCTACTTACAAATCCACCTTTTCTTGTCAAATATTGGGTAACACACTGTCGACCCTTTGCCTCTTAAACTTCTCTTATTTTTTTCTCTTTGGGTTTTTTGACTTCCAGATTTTGAAGGCGTTTTGACTTCCTCTTCCGTCACCGCTACTGCGCTGTAGTGGAGTGAAGCGGTTTGTGTTGCCTGGATACAATTTGGGCGGACTGAACCATTTTATGATAATCGAGGGGGGGGGAGGGGCCCACGGACGTTTGTGTTTCTTAAACAAATACATTTTTAGACACCAGGAAACAGCAAATAGAATAATTTAAAATTAATAATTTTTACTATCAAATATTTTTTTCAGCACCACAATTTTATTGGGGGCTTCTCTGGGCCCCCTCTTCGTCATGGGCCCCAAGAATCGTCATCATTTACAACCCCCTTTACGGCGCCCCAGGCTGTCGCTCATTTTCTCACCGTTTGTTCGTCTTCCATATTTTGATGATGAACCACAAACTTTGATATTAGCTCTCTGTACTCTTTCAGAGCTAGCGCAACAGCTAGTTTCCTGGAGGCATCCATCTTTTCTGCGACCTGTCGTGTTGTGTGTAAAACAGAACGCAAAAACCCGCTGTAACTTGTTTTCCAACACGGATGTGACGTCACTCTCGAGTTGCAAGTCGCGCTTACAAGACAAACGGAACGCAGCATTAGAGCTGGTTCGTTCGCGACCGACACATCACTATGTGACACAGTCGATGCCTGTGACGTAGAGATGTACCGCTCTCCACCAATCACAAAATTCCAATGCAGTAGCCACCGTTCAACCCAAAGAGGGCAGCACTAAGACGTTTTTAGACCAAAAAGTGTAGAATTAAACAAGTTTACACCAAAATGTAAAAAAATCACCAGAAACCGAAAGATTGCATTGGTAAAGACCCATTTATACAGTTTATCAGCAAAAAAACGTTGTTTTGGGGTTTAGTTACTCTTTAATCTGTTTATTTTATACTTTAATTTCCCTTCCAGTGTTTCCTCTGTGGGAGCCCTCTGCCTCGGGAGCGGTGGTCGGCTGTGGTTGCCTGGGTGCTCTCCAGGTAGCTCCTGGTGGACGTGGGGGTCTTGGCCTTGCCTCCACTGGGCGCCCTGGGTCGGTGCATTGACTGCTGCTATTGATGTGCTGCTGCCAGAGCAGATGGCTCCTTTGATGGAGTTTCCTTACCTGGCTCATCTGTACTCAGTCCATTGTCCTTTTTACTGTTACTTTTAAGTTTGTGGGCGGCTGTAGTTCAGTGATAGAGTTGTCGGCCTGCGACCAAGAAATCGTGGGTTCCATTCCAGCTTCCACCTGCTGCATGTCGTTGTGTCCTTGGGCAAGACACCTACCCACCTACTGGTGTTGGCCAGAGGGGCCGATGGCGCAATATGGCACCCTTGCCATATTCAGTCTGCCCCAGGGCAGCTGTGGCTATAATCATAGCTTGCTTCCACCCGTGTGTGAATGTGAGAGTGAATGAATAATGGAGTTGTAAAGCGCTTTGAGTCTCTCGAAAAAAGCACTATATAAATGCAAGCCATTACTCCCTTCAATATGCCTCACCTTAAGGCGGAATTAAGGGCAAACTTTAAAACCTTAAAGTTTAATAAACCCAAAAGCCAAAATAACTCTAGGTTTCTTTAATGACTTTACATTTTTTGCTTACAACAGTTGTTATATGGGCTACTCCTTTTGTCTCAAGTTTTTATGGTATAACCTAAAATTGTGATGTAGTTTACTTTATTTTTATATTGGGTATTTTATAATTACAGGTTATTATGTCATGTTCTAAACTGTACAACTGCCTTTATTGATCATACAGTTTTCTTTTTAAAGGGGAAAAAAAGCTCAACTTAATAAATCGTTTTGCTCAAGTCTGCATTTCAGTAAAACTCATTGGATGTTTGGGGTTTTATTTACCAACTTAAAAAAAAGCAAAACCTGTGGTTCCATTTATAAGATGTTTTTAATTTGTCTGTATTTTTATCCAGAGAAAATTGGCCACTATCATTTTTTCAAATGTCCGTCAGTCTGCATCAACTGCCAGAGTTGGCAAACCAAATTTATACCATTCATGAATTGTAGTGAGAAATTTATTATATTAATTATATAATATTATATTGTCTCCTTTGATATAATCGGCAACATTTAAAAGAACTATTATTTCAGGGAGGGTTCGACACGAAGGTATTAGGGAAAAATACAGAAATAATGCAACAGCAAAAAAAAGTAAAGAAGAATAAAAAAGTGACTGAACAGCGATCAGAGTCAGGGTGAAGACACTGAAGATGTTAAACTTGTAAACAACCAGTCAGTTGTCAGTCAATCAATTTATGACTTTCCTGTAAAAACAGAAACGCTGTTTGTTGGTTTGGTTAAGATCCAATTCAACATAAAGGTAAGATTCTAATCATGAGACTGTCAGAAACCCAGAATGATGACAGGAGGTTCAGTCAGCTTCAAAACCAATCAAACCAATCCTGGTAATCTACTGAGAACGCTAACAGAACAGCTTTTTCTGCCCTACATCACATCTCCAGCTTTCAGAACTTTCAGATGTTAATGATATAAAATCTACGTCATGATCATGTTGACCTAAAACCACCACAGGACTAAATCTTAGCCGCACTGACACAATGCTAAACGCTGCATGGTTCTGCTTTTGTGTAACAGGGACAGTTTGCCAACCAATCAGGGACATTCACTCCCAAACATACAAAAACAAAATCAACTTTGGCTGGCACACAGCTAATTGATTTAATAACATATTATTTTGCTATGTTATTTTTATTTACATCCTATCATATGCAACGCCAATGAAAGCTCATTTAATAAAACAAACTGTTGAAAGCGTGTTAATATTATAAAAAATCTCAGTCCCTAACATGAAACTGTCTAAATCACTTTCCTGTGTTCTCTATAAAATGACCACCCTGTCACTCTTTTTAGCTCTTCTCTGAGCCATTGGTATTTCTCCAGTTACTCGTCTTCCTTTTTCCTGATGTTTCCATCATTTGGGATGGCCACATCGATCACAGCGGCTGTCCTCTGCCGCTCATCAATGATCATAATGTCCGGTTGGTTGTCCATTACCATTCTGTCCGTTTGAATCTGGAAGTCCCACAAGATCTTAGCTCGGCCATTCTCCACCACCTTGGGAGGTGTTTCCCACTTTGACCTTGGCAGTGGCGGATCTAGAGAAATATTTATGGAGTAGCAAGATATTAGCAAGATATTAGCATATGCCAGAAATATATATATATATATATATATATATATATATATATATATATATATATATATATATATATATATATATATATATATTTGCACTCAAGTACTTATATAGTGTATTAGACAGCGTTTCAACCAAAGTAAGTAAATGAATAAGAACGTACATGTGAATATCTGTAGACTGAGCTGGACCAAGGTGAGAATACATAGATTGTGTTAAATGAAATGTTTTACTAAAACAAGGTACTAAACTTTGGTTGTATTGATCAGTCAAACACATGCTTCACCTCTTCACTCAGCAGTATTTACATATATGACAGATACATACATGTGTTTGTTTTGCTTCAGGTTATTTAAGCACCATAAAGTTGTTTATGTTATATTTTTGCTCAAATAAAACCATTTTTTAAAATCTATAGTAAATTTGTTCATGTCCTGACGTTACGATTGAGTCTAGTACTTTTTGCCGGAGTTGCATGTAGAGGTTGCAATTCCATTTATTTTGAGGTGGTTCGGGTCGGTACCACCTCAGGGTGGGCTTGTGAGAGCGCATACCGTGACGTTATGATGCACGTACGTATCCATGTATGCGTGTTCACGAGGAGGCGGTGTTCTCCGTCAGTTAGCCACTAGATAAACTCAGCTAGCCGGTCCAGACACCCACACAAACTCCACGTAAGTCAAAGAAGAGAAGAATTTTGTCCAGTGCTACAAAAAGAGCGAAAATAGCCTCTGAACGTCGGAGAGCTCGGACTATTGAGCGCGCACCTGAATGCAATGGGAGTGCGCATTTTGCTGACTGCAGTTCGTCTAACGGCCACATGGTGCACTCTCTGCAGCACTCTCAGCAAACTCCGCAGAACAGCTTTAAAGGTTCACCAAAGAGAATAGAATGTGATGATTTTCATGTGCCATGAAAAAGGAGCTTCATGCATTTAATGTCCAATTTTACGTAACTATTTCTTGAATTCATAGCTGCCGGCTGGGGTGGCAAGGCTTTCCTTTAGGGTGGCAACTGCCACGCTATGCCACCCCTGTAGATCCGCCCATGGACCTAGGGGTCTCCAGTTCGTATTACGCAGATGTTTCGGTACACTATACCAGCCAGTTGGTTGCTCCGTTTCATGTATTCCATCCATCCATTATCTGTACCCATCCATCCTATGCAGGGTTGTGGGGGGACTATCTCCAGCAGTCACGGGGCGAGAGGCGGGGTACACCCTGGACAGGTCGCCAGTCCATCGCATGGCAACACAGAGACACACAGGACAAACAACCATGCACGGACATACTCATACCTAAGGGCAATAAAGAGAAACCAGTTAAAGAAACAGTCATGCTTTTGGAGTATCCAGAAAGAACCCATGCATGCAGAGGGAGAACATGCAATTTCCATGCAGAAAGACCCCATGCCGGGATTCAAACCCAGGCTTTCTTGCTGCAAGACAACAGTGCTACCAACTGCGCCCCTGTTCATCTTTTCCTTTCCTCCTAAAGTCTTACAGCCTGCTGTGAGATGCTGGATTGTTTCTCGGGTCTCTTAGCACAGCCTGCACCTGGGATCTTGCCAGGTGTGGTAGATCTATCGCTCTGGTGCTCAACGTCTCCTCCTGTGTAGCTATGATCCGTGCTTCTGTGCTGACCTTCAGCCCGGCCCTCTGAAGGCCCGCTATTGGTCATATCAGCCACTGCAGCTATCTGTCGGTGGTACATCGCGTGCAATGGTTTATCCTTCCATGATAGTTCCTTCAGCTCCATCTCTACCTGTTTCCATTGTCTGAGACCTTCACTGAGCACCTCATCTCCAATAGCCATCTCCTCGATGTATCTTCCAGATGTCAACAGGTTAAATACAACTGTTCCTCTATGAGTTACTAAGGGTGTATTCAGACCAGAAAAGTCCTTAAGTCAGCTTGTTTGGTCCGGACCCAAAGCGGACTTAATTTTTTTCCGTTTGGTGCGGTTTGCATTCACACTGTACATTTTCAAGTGAACTATATTTTGTAAACACATCCACATATGTGACGTTCGGTGCGGCCATTGGACAGCAATGACTAGGGCGGCACACAGAGCGCAGACCCGGAAATGGAGGAAAACATGGAAGCCCTACGCTGCTCTGCATATTTCTGCTGTCATTGGAGCTGCAAAATCACACTGAGTGTCAAGAGCAGCTCATTCAACGCAGGTTTCGCGACGCTCTGTTTCAAATTTTGGAAAGGCGTCGGGGCAGTAACCCAAAGGAGACGATGTGCTCTGCATGCCCTGACGCACAACACTGGCCTAAACAGAAGGCGAACGATCAGGTATGAACTTACCTTGCTACAGTGGCTTGTGAAGCCCAAAAAGGCACATGTATCCTGGAGTTGGTTCAGATTGACACTGGTTTGTATTCACTCCTGAAGCAAACCGCACCAGAGTCCGTTTGGGAGCGAACCGAGACCACCTCAAAAAGTGGGTCTCGGTCCGGTTCTCTGATCCGCACCAGGATTCGTTTGTGTGTATTCACACCTGCATAAAAGGTCCGGACCAGCATTCGAAACGAACCCTGGTCCGTTTAAAGTGGACCAAACAGTGCAGATCTGAATACACCCTAAGTCTTGAAGCATCTCTACCAGATGCGTGTCGATGACTCCACAAAGCAGTCAAGGTGCAGCTTGCTGAAAGATATTATTTTTAAGCATTTCAAGATTACATCTGTAACAGATGTCATGTAATAATTAATTATACACAGTAAAGTTTGTGGATTTAAACATGGGACTGTCTGTGCTTCAAGGCTTATTTGTAAAAAACTCATAATATACACAGTGTTTTAGATTTAGAAGTTTTGACATATGTAGTTGGTTGCGCTTCTGTTCTGTTACTAGACGTATTACTATAAATAATATTACAATAAACATTTAAATAATGGTAATGCTTCAACGGCTTTCATGTCAATTGTTTTCCTGCTTTTTGTGTGGACTTTGAAATGCACAAAACAACTAAATAAACAAGATCGGAGTGCTACTGTGTAACCAGAGGAAGAATCGAGCTTTCAAACATTGCAGAGGCGGCAGGAGGTAGTTTCATTCAGAATGTTTTTTAATTTCTAAAAATCCCCTTTAACTCTTCTCACTTCAAAAAACAGAAATATTGTTGTGAGAAATAACTGGCATAAACAAATCCAGTATACAAACCAATACATCAGAATATGAATCTTTGTCACTTTAAGGAATATAAAAATAATTATACACAGAAATATAATCCACAATTGACCTGCAGCTGTGGAGCAATAAAAACAAGTTTTACAAAAGATCATTTCACTTATTAAATTAACATTTTAGCAACGTTTTAATCTGGGGCCTGCTCTCAGTAACATACAGCGTGTTCGGTTTGTCTATTAGGCATCATGAGGACAGCAGTTAAAGTCAAATTTAGGGAGGAGGCCTCAGCATTTCTGAACGTCATTCCTTCATCCACGTCCTACAGTCCATCTTAAAACACACCTGCACCTAGATTCACCTTTCTGTATCTTCTCTCAAAGCCTCAGCCAGATCAAAGGTCCTTCAGAATCCATCCAAACAAGCATCAGACATCCTCAAATCTGTCTTTAAAAACATACAAAATACACCAAAATATCCTAACAGGACATAAGTGAATTGTTAATGTCAGTCGGGATGAGGAGGTTCAGGTTCTCCACCCTCCTGTAGACAAAGTGGAAGACGTGTGCGATCGGCCGGCTGTGCAGCTCCGCTTTGATCTGCTGGGGGTACGTGTCGGGGGCGAGCTGCTGACTCGTGTCTTCGATGATCAGGAACAGGGCGTAGTTCTCGGGGTCGGGGATCTTGAACTTGTAGGCGCAGAGGGAGGAGACTTCCTCCGCCGTGGTGTACGGCTGCACCTGCAAGGTTTTAGCCGTGCAGCCCGAGCCCACCTCCTGCAGGGCGACCCGGAGAAAGTTCTGTGGAGAATAAATTCACGTTATATCTCCAGCAAAAAGCAAAGAACCTGAGTAGTCGGATCCAGGGTCTGTATTTGGGATCATTGTGCTGTTGGAACAAGCAAATATTTAAAGTTTCCAGCTGTTGATTTGTGGTGAAGCTGAAGGGTTTGGAGGCTGTCCTCCTTCATTATTCATCCCCACAAGGGGTGCAACGGTGCATGTATCCGTGTTATGATTTTTCGGTACAGAACACTTTTAATGGCACAGAGACGTACCACACGGAAGGATAACTTTGTTGTACTTTAGCCAGCAACACATGCCACTCTGTAAACAAATTCAGTGCAGCCAGGCCTCCTGCAGGCAGAAGTTATGGCCAGCAACTCTTCGAAGGGAGAGTAGGAACTTGAATGCTCGCTTTCGTTGTCAAATCCCCCAGTTTGAGAACATTTCGGCTTACCCGTGTTACGGAACGACGTGTTTTCATGTTAACTGGTTACCAAATTCTGGTAGCGGTGGTGGTTGCTTTTAGCTACCACAGCTGTTACTCAGCTGAAGGACCCTTAGCTGCCCTAGTTGGTGCCGTTCTCTTAATGGAGCAATAAATTATAAGCAGACTGGACATCTGACTGTAACAATGTGTGTTAAAAATGTTTCTTTTTTTCAAACACGTGTCCTGTCTGGCAGTGTGGAGCTCACAATTGGTGTCCAAATACCAAGTAGAAGCCCGACAGATTTACTATCACAGGTGGAGCACTACAGCTTTTGCTACAGTACTCCACTTTATATATATGTGTAAGAAATCTTTATTAGAAATTACTGTGGGTTTGTTGGGGTGTTTTATGTGCCAGGGACGCGGAGACGGGAAATAAAGAGGAAGAAAGTAAGTAGATGAGGAGAGGTTGGGAAAAGAAATTAAGAGGGAGAGGGTGAGCTGAAGATACAAGAAAGGACCTTCTCTGGCATATTCGCTAACCTTCTGAAGAACGATGGACCTTATAGGGACCAAAGCCCAGTCCTAATATGGTAGACCCCCATTTTTAGGGTTAGGTTTAGGTTTAGAGGTATGGTGTGAATTATGTTTTGGTCAAGGTTAGGGTTAGGAATAAACTGGTAATGGTTAGCTTTGTGTAATTGGCTCAATGGAATCCCCCTGCCGCCCGATACCTCTGCAGAGTTTGGTGTGGAAACCAAAGGAAATGCACGCTCGCTCGAGATCAAATCTCTTCCTGAGCCACTGGTTCCTGTCTTTATGGGAAATGCATGTGCAGGTGGTTGTTCCAAGAGATTCTTGGCGACAGCTTATTGATTTGAGATGTGCTGGGTAAAGTGCGATGGGGCATGGGTATGTCCCGGTGTGTGTATACGTTTGGTTTAGGTACTTTCTAAATCTGTGCCTTTGGGTGTCATGTTATGTGCTGTGCTTGGTAGGAGATAAGAGAGGAGAAGGGGATAAGAGAAGGGGGAGAAGGAGTGGAAGTGGGATGAAAGTAGTTGGAGTATGTGAAGGGGAGGGTTTAATAATGGGATAGGGTTCTGTGGTTCTATTTAATCTGTTTTCGGGCTTTTAATTGTCTAGGTTATTTCTGAGAATAGTTGGGTAATTAAAAAATGGTTTGACTCTGTTTTTTTAAATTTAGAAATAAGTTTTATTTGGATGTGTATTCTATTGGATTGTATTAAAATGTGTTTTTTGTGGTATGTAATTAGGGGGTCTGGATTGGATCATGTTTGGTCATCAAAACATTATGATGTTTGGATCAGAATTGTAGGTAATTAATGGTGGCCCTGTCCTGAGTTTTTAGGATGAGGGTTGGGGGTGGGCTAGGGTTATGATAAAGGACGAGCCCACAAAAATGTTTCTTGCAGGAATTAGTAAAGTTTGTGTTGTTTTGCAGCCGCAGCTGCTGGAAAATTTGTTGGAAAATTTACTGCAAGTACAGTTTGATTTAAAATATCATTACAGAAAAAAGTCCACCCCCCACTTTGTTCCCTGACTGGAGCCAAAATAAACCGAACCCTGAAATTGAAACCAAGGTACGTTCCGCACTGGGACCGTTACGCCCCTAATCCCCACAGCATGATGCTACCACCACCATGCTTGACAGTGGAGGTAGTGTTTCAAGGTTTGAAAGCATTGACAAACTTTGACACATTCAAACAGACTTCCTCTCACTGTGGTGAAACAGCTCAATCTTTGTCTCCTCTGCCAATAACATTTTTCTACAGAAGACACAAAATTGACCATGTGAGAAGCTGCAAATTTCACTAAAGCTTGAAAGTATCAGTTTCATTTCATAATGATGTAAAACTGGCTTCACTTCGGACATTCTCACTGGTTGTCCAGCAGTTTCCAGTTCATGCCAGGCTTGAGCCTCAGTGGTTTCAGGGTCATCCTAATCCGTTTGTATCCGAGGGAGACACTTTTGGTCACATGGCTGAACCTTGGACACAGATGTTTCAACAGGAAAATGATCCCAAACACACATCCAAAGTCGTTTTAGAATGGAGGCAGTTTCCATCGCTGGGAGTTAAACAGAGTTCTCATGCAGGAACACGAATAGAAAAAAGTGCATGCAGTTATTCCACTAGGGGGTGCTATCCACAAAAACATGGATCCTCTGATCCACCCGGTGCTGTTAGTAAAGTAACAACACAGCCTCATTCATGCACTTTTCCGATGTAGAGAAAAATGCAGATTTAATCGGTACAACTTGGACTCACTGCGTGGAGGTTCAATGGGGAGGCTCAGGTCAGGTGAGATACCTGAAAGTCATCCACAGATGGCACGGAGCGCTGCGCTGTTCGCCGGCGGTGCCACTGGTGCAGGGTGTTCCTGGCCTCAGAGCTCAGAACCTGCGCCGCCTGCTCTTCCTGGAAGTTCTTGATGAGCGCCATGGCTCCATAAGCGCTGGTCAGGTAGTAACCACCTGGAAGAGCAGGGAAAAAAACACAGACACAAGACTGAGTGAGCAGAAAAAACTCTGGAGCAGGGGCGGAGTGGGGCACTAAAATCCACAGGGAAAATTCTGACCCCACCAACCCCCCATCCCCCTCCCTCCAGCCCACTGGATGAAGACCCAGATTATGTTGTTTCTTTACCACTACGCATTTTGGAAGGACTAACCGGATATATGAACTCTGACCACTAGATGGCACTAGACAAATGCACATTATTGACAATAAATTCTAGGTTTAAAGCTTTTATGGGTTTTCCATTAATAAACAGAAGCTGAAATATAACATTTGTATACATTTGGGGAAAGGAACTATGGATAGTTGGATGAATTTCCCTTTGGGGATCAATAAAGTATCTATGTGTATAAATATATACTATGGGTCAGTAAATATATTAGGTATTATACTATTGTTATATCATGTTATATATTACATTATAGTCACATCATATTCAATATTAGGCTTTAGCTATATAATATATTGTTAATAACATTAGGCTATATATTATAGTTACACTCTATTCTATATTAAGCATAGGCTATATGATATTATATGTAAGTTATATTATAGTTATATTCAGTATTAGGCTTTACCTATATAATATATTAAATAACATTAGGCTATTTATTATAGTTACACTCTATTCTATATTAAGCATAGGCTATATGATATTATATGTAAGTTATATTATAGTTATATTCAGTATTAGGCTTTACCTATATAATATATCAAATAACACTAGGCTATATATTATAGTTACAATCTCTTCTATATTAGGTTAAGGCTATATGATATTCTATGTAATTTATATTATATTCAGTATTAAGCTTTAGCTATATATCTACAGCACGTCCAATCAAAAGTGTAGATATGTCCTTCTATGTTTTATACCATTTAATTGGAAGACTAAGCTACGTCACCTTCGTTGCCTTGTGGGAAGGCACTCTGTTTGGGTGGGCATTGCCCACCCTTGCCCACCCTGTCTCCACGATCATTCTGTGCAGTGCATTCAACCAAATCAGGGTGAAACAGTCTCACTCACAGGGCTATACCCCAATCGACATCCACACAATGACATAAACACCTCAGTTTGGATAATACAGAGAATATAGTTGTTTGTTTTTTAGTACTTTGTAAAAATAAGTAGGGCATATTTAGCATGCATCAAATGTTTCTTGCCAACTGCCGTTAAACAAAAGTTTATTGTTTATTGTATTATTTTCAGTGGGGGGTTTTTGTCAAAAGTTTTAAATGTCCTACGTTTTTGAACTCACCATATATTTCGAACGTTCCTTGAATGCACCACTGGTGTGAGATGCCGATGGTAGTACAGACAAGCTTCTGCCTTAATTCCCGTTGAAAGATCGCTCTTATATACATGCATGTTTATTTTTTACTTTTGAATTAACATTAACTACCAAACAACTTCGTTTGTTAGTGGATGAAATGAACCAAAAAAGGTTTATGATTGGTCAGTGGACACAGTCTGATCATGCTGCACACACATGCGCAGATCATTCCCTTTCTGAGTGTCGGGAAGGAGCAAGCTGGGTCTCTAAACTGCAGGAAATATCAGCGACAACGTTTCACAGAAAGCTGAGGGTGGTCAGAAACGTCGCTGGGCGCTTTTTGGGAAAAAAGCGACCAAGTCTCTAAGTTGGCAACACTGAGACGCAATCCATTAGATAGATAGATAGATAGATAGATAGATAGATAGATAGATAGATAGATAGATAGATAGATAGATAGATAGATAGATAGATAGATAGATAGATAGATAGATAGATAGATAGATAGATAGATAGATAGATAGATAGATAGATAGATAGATAGATAGATAGATAGATAGATAGATAGATAGATAGATAGATAGATAGATAGATAGATAGATAGATAGATAGATAGATAGATAGATAGATAGATAGATAGATAGATAGATAGATAGATAGATAGATAGATAGATAGATAGATAGATAGATAGATAGATAGATAGATAGATAGATAGATAGTTTATTGATCCCCAAGAGGAAATTCAAGAACGAACAAACAATCAAATCAAATAGTTTTTATTTATTTATCTGTGACCATGAATGTTCTGCAAGATAAGACCATGACTAAGATATAGAGAGTGAACACCTGATAAATACTGGGAGGACGCTTAGTGGTAGCTTAAATGGGAGTATATGACCGCTATTCCCGGTTAATTTAATAACGTCAATGATTTTGATAAGCTCAGAAATCAGGCCGGTCGCGTTAAGATGTGTTCAGCTGTGTGAATCCTTCAGCCGGACGACTGTCCCGATTCCCACTCCGCCTCTGCTCAGGAGTAAAACTTTGCGTTAGAGATTGGTTTTTCTAATCTTACAACTAGTTGGAAAAAACTGTTTTTTATGCAACTAAAGACCCAGAAGGGAAAAAGGGAATGGAAAAAACAAACAACCCTAAAATAATACCAAAAATAGTCCATAGTTTATAGAGTAGGAAATGTTACATTTATCTCCTCAGACAGAAGAAACAGGATATCCTGGAAATGAGCTGCTTACATTAACCGTGCTCCACCAGTTACTGAACCAGTGGCTCAAGCCAGAAACTCACAGAGCATGCATTAATATAATAATAATAATAATAATAATAATAATAATAATAATAATAATAATAATAATAATAATAATAATCTGGTGCCACATTCAGAACTTAAAAATAAATAAGAAAAGCTGAGTCTAGAGAGAAGGAAGAACTTAGCCAGATTTTTATACCCTGATAAATGTATAATAATAATAATAATAATAATAATAATAATAATAATAATAATAATAATAATAATAATTATTATTATTATTATTATTATTATTATTATTATTATTATTATTATTATTATTATTATTATTATTATTATCATTATTATTATTAGGAGGGATGAGGTCCAGGGACTGTTACCAGAAAGCTTTAAAAGCTGAATGGGTATTTAGTGTGAGGAATGAACATCAGGCTGGTGTCATAGAAACACTGAGGTTGTAGGTCAGGAGGTAAAGGGATAAACCTGAGTTGTTGGAGAGGTTATCAGCAGTCAATATCTTACTTGCAAACGTTAATTCCTGGACATTCTTAATGTTGTGTGAATAGAAATGAATCAGGGTAGTCGGTACTCTCCACTGTCGCCCTGTGTTTGTTCACAGTGTTGAATGAAAGTTTTTTGAGCAATCAGCTGGTTTCTTTAAGGAATGAATTATAATTAACCTGCTGCCTGAATCCTGACAGGATTGTTGAATGGGTTTGAACTGAACTGCACTGCTTTGATATAAAATGCACTAAAAATACATTTTGATAGGAATTTTATTACTATCTCCTCAGACAGAAAAAGCAGGATATCCGAGAATTGAGTTGCTTAAATTAACCGCGGTCCATTAGTTACTGAATCATTAAGTGGACTAAAAATGCTTTTTGCTCCATTAGAATCAAACAGTGATAATAAGAGGCTAAAGCTAGCAGCTAGTTACCCCTCAGCAGATTCAACTGAAAAATAAATTAACCAACTTCATAAATGTACACATCTTATGGTATATTATTACATGATTATGAATAAATAATAAGCAAAACTAACAAGTATAAGGACAAGCAAATGAAAAATAAGCAATGTATTTCTACTGCTAAGAACAAAGTAAGTCTGAAATAATGAATGAACATTCAATAATCTTATTATTCAACGGATTAGGCTCTAATAGCAATGTAGACTTTTTCAGATTTTCATGAAACCTTTTAGCTTTTTATCTTTTGGTCAATCTGTCACTTTGCTGCTGTTATGCCTGAATTTACCCACTGTGGGACAATAAAGGGAATTTCTGTTCTGTTCTATTCTATTCTATTCTTTGTTCACTTTAACCAAATCTAAGGTTTAATTTAAAGCATTACATGGTTTCTTTGCCTACTTGAATGTGTGTTAAACCTGAAACAAAGTTTAGATAATTTGGTGCGGTCTGAAAACAAGAGACCCACGGCTCGACTGGATAATTTACCAAGAATTGAAACCAGATGGCACAAGAATTATGAAATAAAAGCGCAAAATCTCTTTGTTTAAAATAGAAACTGATGGGATGATTCCCCCAGAGGCCATTATTGAATATAGTTTCTCACAAACATGAACCTCCAGCTCCTTACGTCGGCCTGCGTGTCATACAGATCGACTCTGGTAGGAAACTATCTCATTCCTTTTCACCTGAATCAGATCCAGTCCATTCAAATCAAACACTGAACGGTATTTCCTACCACAGTGTTTCCTTCCTCTGCACACACCTCAGATCTTCTCACTAAATCATCTGGCAGAACAAAGTTTTTACTCAGATAATCACAGGAAAACTTGCAAAGAGCCTAAAAACTCCCAAGAAAAGAAAGGAATTCCAGGGAAATAATTAAATAGATACCTTCAACATAGACCTAATGGTTGGTTAAAGAAAACGGCTCTAAGCTATCGTGGCAGTTTTTCACTTCATTAAAACCTTTATTTGAAGTAAAGGCGGTCTTTTCAGTTAAACACGGTGTTCATTGTTTAAGACAATAAAAAATGAAACAAATGTTTGCGTTTGGCAGCACCGTGACAAACAGGAGTGGAGTCCTGAACGGCTCTCTTATTTACAGCGAGCTACAGCTGATCAGTGGGAGGTGCCAACACTGGGAGAATCTGTTCTACATCAAACATGATGCTCTTTCTAGTGATTTCTTTTCAGAAGATTTTTTTGGGCGTAAGAAGTAGAGAAAATGGGCAAGACTGGAAACATAATTTTCTCCTACTACTCTCCAATTTTGCATTATTTCCTGTTAACTTTATGTTCTCTAAGTTTTTTACTGAGAAGCTCCATCTTGCTTGGCGTTAGCTGTGTTTCTCTCCTAGATGAATATAGAAAGTACTCCTGGATCAGTTCCTTTTGGTTTTTCTACTGTTTATTTGCTCTGTCTTCTCGAACCCCCAGTCGGTCGAGAGATGGCCGCTCTTACTGAGCCAGGTTCTGGTTCTGGTTCTGCTGGAGCTTTCTTTCTGTTAAAAGGAGAGTTTTTCTTCTCCACTGTCACTACATGCTTGCTCAGTATGAGAGTCTGCAGTTAAGTCAACGACACAATGCAATCCGCAGGTTTTGCTTAAATAGGAACCTTTTTAACCAATTTTAATAAATAACTAAACTTGATGCATTGTTTGATAACTGGGATCAATTAGAATAAATGTACGACTGAATCAAATTGCCTTTTTTTGTTAAGTGCCTTGAGATGATGTGTTGTAAATTGGCGCTATAAACATGAACTGAATTGATAAAAAAAAAATACTTGATACTCTGGAAAAGACTCAAAGCAAAGACTTTTCTGGGGTGTTTAGGAACCCTTTAAAGAGCTTCTAGCTGAAATGTGGTGAACGCAAAGGTCCACCCAGTAACCATTCTGCTAGTCTTCAAAGAAGAAACTAATCCAAGTTATTTAATATTAGAGAAATTTGGAGATTTCCCTTTGCAGGTAAGCTTCAGCAGCTGTTATTGGGCTCTATCAGAACTACAGGTGGTCTGAAGAACAATCTTTCTCTTTATATCATAGTACCGGCAAAACTAGAAACTACTCTTTGCTTTTATGTTTGACAGAATGCTAGTTTCGGATTTTCTTTTGGGGGTTTTTCTTCTACCAATTCTGTTTTTCAGCAGAAGGAAATGAGCTAATTGGCATGGATGTTTATTGTATATAATGCATGTTCTTATATTATGTGTAGATTTACAAGGAAGTCATTTAGAAAAAGTTCCAGTTTGTCGAATAAAATTCAGAATCTAATTTGTCATTGAAGCTATTTAGATGTTTTGTCTAATCAATAATTCAACATTTTATCACTAAATAAATGCAGTCAATATTCACAGAATGTTGCAGGTTTGAGGTAAACAGAACCTGCCAATTAATTTGAAATGTGCTGCTGAAGTTAGAAACCCTGGAATAAAGTTACTCATAAATTCACTCATGCAGCTTTTTTAAACAGCTTCCAGTTTGTCAGCAGATCAGTGTGACTCAGTCACCAAAACACAAATCTCCTACTGAAATGGAAACAAAGATAACAGGGTGCCAACAAAGCTTTCCGTTTCTGAAGAAAACCAAAGATGTTGCAAAATAATTTCTCGTCAATGATTCCTTAAGTCACATTTTGCTGAGTTTGTTTGGCTGTTTTCAGCAGAAATCCTTTACATAATCAGATGAAGGTGGATGCATAATGTGTTCAGATATTTGTCGGCTGCACATACAAGTGATTTCTCTTTTTCAGTGGGGGAAAAAACAGTTTTATTTCTATAACAGGTAGTCCCGGCAGGACACTGAGTGGAAACACGTCCCTTTCTGAGGAAACTGAAACTGGCATTCTGCGTCTCAGTAGTTATTCAGCAGCAATAAGACAGATAGGAGGGTCCTGCAGAGGATGGTGAGGGGAGCTGAAAGGATTATTGGAGTGTTTCTACACTCTGTACAGGATTTGTTTCAGAGATACTTTTTCTAGCAGACTTTTACCTTCCACTAAGCTTTCTAATAACATGTTGGGCTACAGCAGTCTGTAGCCATCCAACTTGTTTAACGATGACCTTTATGGAGGGTGTCAGTGAGCGTCTCCTGGACAGCCGTCTTTTTTTTTTTTACAGTCTTATGTGATACTCTTACCTACTGAGAACGATTAACTGTAATTCATTCTGATCAAAATCAACAGGAAAAAAACTCTTGCAACATATCACTGAGTGTGATCAAGCTATATAGGGGTTTTATTTAATACATATATATATGTATGAAGTTTTTAATGATATTCTAATTTATGGAGATGCATCTACAAATTAAATGGAATAAAAATGGGAAACTTTGTGAATTTAGGAGAACTTAATAGATACTTTTTTTCCCTCATCCATCTGTAAGAGTTTTAAAACATGCGTGTTTATGTAAAATGTCTCAGATCACGGATGGATCCCTACCTTCACCCTGCAGCAGAGTCGGGTCCAGCAGCTCCATCATGTACTGAACCTCCGTGTCCAGCGGCGGCATGTCGCACTGAGCCACAACGTAGGTCAGCATGGGCAGAAAGTCATCGGCTCCGTACATCCGCCCTGCGAGAAAAGCAGCGGTAAAGAGGTCACAGAGGTCATCCGGCGAGAGGAGCAGAAAGCAGCAGATGGTGGTTCTCCTTACCCGAGTTGTCCTGCATGATGGTGTAGATGAGCTTGCACACTCGTAGCAACAGCGACACCTTCTGGTCAGGGGAGTACATCTTCCTCATCTTCAGGAACTTCTGGCGGATTTTCTCGATGGCCACGGAGTCCGGGGGCACGGCTCCGTCCACCCCCAGCTCCTGGGGCTTCTTGGCCTTAGCCAGGGCCAGGTTCTCCCTGAGCTGCTGCAACGCTCCGCTGTTCACCTGCAGGAAGGAGACGGGTCAGCTAAAACAAAACTCTGCTGCAGAAAAACAAGCATATTTTAAATAAAAATCTCAAAAGAGTGGATGCATTTCTATTTATTTTGATATCACTAAATAGGATCAATTGCATTCAATTCCCTTCAGAAGTGAGCATTAGCT
Organism: Valencia hispanica; assembly: GCA_963556495.2. Taxonomy (NCBI): domain Eukaryota; kingdom Metazoa; phylum Chordata; class Actinopteri; order Cyprinodontiformes; family Valenciidae; genus Valencia; species Valencia hispanica. The sequence goes on from OY747703.1 coordinate 56,999,142, forward strand.
TGTCCTACCTGGAAATCGTGCAGAATCACTTCGATGACGCTCTTCAGAGGCTTCAGGACACATTTGTGCATGGCCTTCTCCAGAACGCGGTCTGTGGAGGATTACAGGAAGACACACCCATACACACGCCACAGGTAAGCATCAAAGCAAATCGTTAAACAGACGTTGAAACCATTTCAGACAAGGATTTTTTTCACCCCAATGAAAGTGAATCACTACCAATTACACAACACCCCAGTGAGCCTGTCACTTTATACTGAAACTGTTACTGTAGATATTAAACCTCAGCCTATTCCAAGAAGCAATCAGACGACACATGATCCGATTCCTGAAACATATGATGCAATAGTTCCTTAAATATAGCTGTAAGATGCAGAAGGAAAAAGACCAGTTTATTCTTTGGCAATCTGAAGTTTATAAAAATAATAACAGTTGTAATCAACTGTATAAAACGGCAAAATGTTGCAAAAAACAAACACAAAACCAGAAAATGCATTATAATTACATCCAAAATTATATTTAAAGGGTTGGGCTTGGATTTTAAAGAGGTTTTGCTTCATTTTTTCTTTTCATATCTTTTTGTGACCCTTCGAAGGATTATGTGCGGTCTCCTGATTGCATTTCTATGATACAAACGTCACTGCTGCTGAAGTTTTTCTTTTAATAAGGCAAGAAATCTAGCATGAATTACTGATCCATTTTCACCACAAATCAGACTACTTCATTTCTTTCATATAAATATTCAATGTCTGGTTCTATTGTTTAGAGCATAAAAGTAACCAAATAAAAAAATGTGTTTTGGCATCAAATTTTAGTGGCTTGTAAGAATTTTCAACCTTCACGGCTGCGCTACTCCATCGCAATAATAAGACACAAAAGAAAAGAAAAATAAGTGAATATAAAATCCATAATGATACAAATAACATAAAAGGTTAAACACCAATGATACAATATCTTATACTAATAACCACTTAGTCTTATTTACACCAATATTCCTTTTATAACGGTATTAAAAAAACATCCATCCATCGTATGCCTGCAGAGTCACCAGGGGGTTGGTGGCTACATCCAGTGGGCGAGAGGCGGGGTACACGCTGGACGGGTCACCAGTCCATCAAAGGAAAGATGACTGTGCAAAAACATTTATACCTAAGAGCAATTTAGAGAGACCAGAGATGTGGGAGGAAGCCAGAGTAGCTGGGGAGAACATGCAGACTCCATGCAGAGACTCCAGGTCGGGACTCGAACTCAGGAGCTTCTTGCTGCAAGGCAACAGTGCTGCCAACTGAGACACTGTGCAGCTTAGTTTTAAAACAATTACTCTTTATTTCTGTTTTTGTGGCGCTATTGGCCTTTATTTGACAGTGGATAGGTCAGAAATGGAGAGAGAAGTGGGGGAAGACGTCCCGCAAACGTCAATGAGCCAGGACTTGAACCCAGGAAAGCCGCTTCGAGGTCTGACACACATGGGGCGCCTGCTCCACCACTACGCCACGCCCCCCAAACTATTTATCTTGAAATATTTCTAAATTCCTGCATTTTAGAACAAGAATAACAAGAGACCGCAGAATTCACATGTTAGAGTCCAGCCTATAGTCAGAGCCGCCCTGTTGTTTACCATCAATGCGAGAAGTAATAAACCCCACAAAGGCTCAATCTGTACTTCAGACCTACACACATTCAGCAGCGCATTAATTCCTGCCTACCTCAACTATGCACAGCCTGTTGCATCCACACAACTGAGTTTTATTGTTGAGCAGATCGACTGACGCAACTATTAACGCTGTGTATTCATCCCCAGCCTCCAGGCACAGTTTATGTCACATTCATGCAACGAGCTGCATGCAGAGATATGTCTGTTGTAATAACTCCATAAACACCAGAGCCTGTGTGTGCGGGTGACTTTTTCCAAATGAAGAATTCCTTAAAGTGAGTCAGATGAGGTCGACTGATCTGTTCCACGCGATCCTCCTCAGGTCTCTACAAGTACTGCGGGTCACTTCTGGGAAGGGTTTGGCTGTTCTTTAATGGAGAACAAACAAACAGAGGGGAGTGTACACGATCTTCCGATCTGATTAAAGGTGTTGTTAAACCTTGCACTTCCCTCTTTTCCTGCTAGCAGCTCATTTCCTCCATTCACACAGCAGTGTTTGTAAATGGTCTTTATCAGAGCTTCATGCTGTTCAAGGACTTCCCTAACCTGGAAGAATCTGGTTTCTGCCGTCCAGAGAAACACACTGCATGAAAACAACCATCGGCTCCAACCAACCTCTCATGTATTTAAAGGAATACTGTAAAATATGCTGCTTTTCCATCTGATCTGAACAGAAACCTCAGAGTCAACTCCAGGCTTTGAGGAACGTCCGCCAGCGTGAGAAGCTTTGTTATCGGCTGCAATGTTAGCACCGCCAGGACGGAACAGTTCTGTCTGAGAACAAGGCTCGGCTGTTGTTGTTTACAATGAACAAGGGATGTGAGATGTGCACAAACAACAGCAGCTTACATTATTCACGTGAAATGAGTTCAAACCGAGCCATAACAGCAGACTGAAAGGAAACCTGCAGTTCCTTGAGTTAGAAGTTGTGTATAAACTGTTTTAAAGGGCCTCAGATTTAGTATTTATAAGGTCAGAGAACAAAAAAGGGTTTTCTGCTGCTGCTAGCTGGCAGTTAGCAGTGGCTGTTTAGAAATATTTATAAAAAAGCACGATGTTAAATTAATGCTGTTCTAAAACTACGGTTAGCATCATGGCTAATATCAGCTAATTATATTTGTGTATTGAGCAGAACAGCACATAGGTGTACTGAACTGCACAATAAACATTTTTAAAACTAAATTGAGGAGTTTTTTTCTATGTATTTCATTAAGTCAGCGTAGTAAAATAAAGAAACATACTGCTGCAGAGACAACTACAGTCTCTCTGAGTCGCTGTTCTTTCTTTCTGAGTGTTTTTGTAAAAGGCCGGAAAAACTCTTGGTTTGTTCAGATAAAAGTAGTTGGATAAGTCGGGATTCCAATATGGCGAGGCCCAGGTAGCCATTATTGGCAGTATCTCTTTTAAATATCAATACAAGCTGTATTTATTTTCCACATGCAAACACCACCTTTATTTTGTAAAGTTTACAGGCTCTACATGTAATGTTGATTTTCACCACACTCTTCCGAGTGTGTCTTGTAAAACAAGCATGTTTCCACCACAGCTACTATTGTTGATGCAAGGAGCGGCCATATTGAAAGTGTAAAAAAGATCTCAGACTTTCCATGTGGGAAGTCCAACTTCGGGGGGCGTTCCAGTTGGTTTTTCCCACACGGGAGTCGGAATTTCCGACTTCCGACCCCAAATGGAACGCATCATAAGTTCCATGTGACAGAAAGAGGCTAGAAATGAATGGCCAACTTTCAGACTGCAAGATGACAACTCGATACAGTCGCTCCAATCAATTTCTGTTGGGTAGACTGTTTTTGTTGCTTGTTGGAAGCAGAAAACCAAACTGGGATGGAAATTGCCCTGATTCCCAGGCAAGTATGGAAAATGGATGGTGTGGGGTTAGTGGAAGAATCTGGCAATGACTGAAAAAGTTGATTATCCTGTGCAGAAAGTTGTTGCTTTTCAGAATTTTCCTAATTCAGAAATCCCAAAAAAAATGTATATTATCTATTTAATGTAGGAATTGATCTTATGTCATCTAATTGAAATTAAACTGATAAAAGACAAAACTTAAAATGAACTCCTTGGCCTTCAGACCGGCCTCAGGCACATTCTGAAGTTAAACCAACAAGCTCTGACCAGGAATGACTAATAGGAGTGCAGAAAACAGGAGTTTCTGTAACCAAACACCAGCATGGAGGAGCACTAACGTGGAAATCTACTGTAGATCTTTGATTCCCATAACAAGAAGCTTGAAACGCCCCGACTGTTGAAGAGTGACGTCATCCCAAGAAGCTTTTCCACAGAAACAACTCTTAGTTTTACTTCTCCAACAAGAAGAATGTAAACAGTGAAACCTGCGTCTATTTAGAAAGAAAATAATAAAATAAAAATCAAAATTGAGTTAATACCAGTAAACCAGTAGCTGTCACGAGAGATGGTAAACTCACCAATCTGGTCGTCAGGTATGAGGGACTCTAAGGGGGGGTCAAGCTCGGAGCTCTGCCGCAGGTACGCCTTCATCTGTGTCATAAACTGCCGGACGGTCTGCAGGAAGTCCATCCCAGACGTGTGACAGCTCCGGTTCTCCTGAACAAAGCTGATGTAGTCCTGAACCAGCGAGCCAAAATACGAGCTCTTGTCCCGGGACAGCTCGGTGATCCGTTTCACGGCCCGCTTCTCTGGCGTGATCAGGGAGCTCAGCATCCCGCCCATCTTGCTGAAGCGTCCCTTCAGGGACCGGGGCAGGATGAAGGACCCCCCACCCAGGCTCACGCCGACCCTTCGCCTTCGAGCTTTCAGGATCGGACGGAGGCGCGACTCCAGGTCTGCCTCCATTCCAACGCCGTAGTCCTCCTCTTCTTCTTCTTCCTCGACATCCTCATCATCCTCACTGCTGTCCTCCACCGGGTGCTGAGACGGGCTGGGGTCCAGGTTCAGGGAGAACCCAGGAGACCGGGAATATTCCAGGGAGTCTGAGGATGACGTTGACATACTCATGTCGCTGAAACGCTGCCGCCCCCGCTCATCAGGACCAGACAGACTCTCTGTGATGTTCTGTGACGGTTCCTCAGCAGCAGGTGGCGGCTGACAGGGGGGAAGGTTGGCCCGGGACAGAGCCCTAGCGATGGTTTCGTCATCCAGAGCAATGTGGCAGCGGTGAGCTTCCAGATCAGGCTTTCTGGGTCGAGGAGGTGGTCGGTTTGGCGAAACAGCTTTTTTGGATGAACTGCTGGGATTACCACCCTGAGAAGGTGGAGCTGGCGCAGGTCGCCTAATGGAGGTCTGCTGCTGCCTGGTACCCAGAGCTACAGCTACGGGCATGCTCTTGGTTCTGGAAATAGCCATCGGAGGCCCGGGTGGATGTGGAGCGGGCCGGCGGCTTGGCATTAAGCGAGGAGGAGGGGGACGAGGAGGAGGGGTGCGCGATTTACCCTTCAGTTTGGTGTGATCCAGGTCCTGCTCACTGCACCGACTGCTGCTCAGCAGCTGTGAATCTGGAGCTTTTTCCGTTTCAGATCGAATTGGAGGGTCCGCCTCGTGGCTGTGGGGGTGAGTCTGCAAGAACAGGGGGGTCACAAAGCACAGAGGTCCAATGGAATGACTGCTGTCCTTACGAGAGGTAGGTGGAGGAGTGTGGGGCTGTAAGGTTGCAGGTGCACTTTGGCGTGACTCCTCGACCTCTCCGGTCCTTTTAGTCCGCTGGGGGCTGAGAGTTCGACTCAGACGGCGACAGAGTGGGGGCGAGGAGCGTTGCTGACTGCACAGGGCAGAGTTCCAGAAACCTGTAAAACACAGAAACATAGAAATCTGAAGAAAAAGGACGAATTACTGAGGGCAAACAAACAGGGTCAAAAAAAATCTAGTACCTGAAGTCAATAATTCCCAAAGAAAATGTAGTTCCAGCAGCAATTTCTACCGCTTCTTAATAACATGTTAGATGTTTCCTTCAGCTGTTTAGCCTGTCGTGTTTCTTTCTGCCTCGGTCGAGCCTTTCCTCTGCCTGCAGCAGAAACCCGGTGAATGTGCTGGCTCTGATTCACTGAACACACATTCAGAAATGAGGGAGTTGTCCATGCTAATAACAGAGAGGGAGGGCCCTCCACAGAGCAAACAGTTCCAGTTCCACCACTTCCAGCTCCTACCAACCCAGCACTTTCAGGATCCCTTTCTGGGGATTTTCACTCTTCTGTTGGCTTTACTACCCTCCACCTAAACACATGCTGGAGTAATTTGCTTAAAAAGAGCAATTATTCTGTATTTAGGGACAGACCTTTAATTTACAAGGCTAAAACACTACAAAGAGGTGTGGACGCAGCTATGACTAATGCTGCTGTCTAAAAATGGAACCATCCACTCTCAAATTTCTTCAGCTGTCTGATAATACCTTCATGTCCGCAGTGTAAACATGAGCCTGTGGTATTCTCCCGGGTGGATATGAGCAGCTGAGCCAAACTGAACACCTAACCCAAACCCACTTACTGCCAACAAGGAGCCTGATATTACGAGGATGAGCTCAGTTCATTTTTCTTTTTTAGTCCAAGATAAGATCAGCCCTCATTGTCTTCTAGAAAATCAGAGTGGTGCTTCCACAGAAAGCCAGGCAAAACTCTTGGTTGCACACATAAAGTCACCATTTGTACAAGCTGGAGATGATCAAGTAGAGAAAAAGGAAATGTATTTGATTGATCAGGATTATGTGGCGTTTACTGAAGCAGCAAGTTCAACGTCCGGTTCTTACACACTTTTTCTTTCCAAATACATTTTCCATATTCAACAAATTTAGTACTTCTTTGCATTAATTCAAAAACTCAATTTAAATGTACACTAAATGTTTCCACACTGGTTAGGTTTAAATATGTAAACTGCAAGCATCCTTAAATCCCTCACCAAAGAAACACGCAGTTGCAAAACATCTACAGGTGAATGCATTCAGTCGAGAAAGAGCTGACGCAGCATGACCAAGCTGGAAGTAGTCTTCTAAGGTAATCAGTTTTCATTTTTGGGAATTTCAGATAAATGAGTCTGGGGAAAAAAAACCCTGGAAGATAGCAAAACAAAATTGTAGGAACGCTGGATTAAGTCATTGCAAAATGGCTGAAAAGTTTACTTTGTGACATAAAACAATGTTCTGCAATTCATTTTTTTCATATTGATATCATCATCACAGTGATATGAGTATGAACACTGGATCAGTTCTGCACCCTCAGCAGGGTCCTGCAGGGTACATGGGAGTTTGCCCAACCAGTTTACCTGTGTTTGACTAACTTGGAGAAGGCGTTCGACCGTGTCCCTCAGGGAGTCTTGTAGGGGGCACTTCAGGAGTATGGGGTACCAGGCCTTTTGAGACGGGCTGATATGTCAATGTACGACCTGTGTGTCAGAGTTTGGTCAGTGTAATCAGTGAGTTGTACTCGTGTCTGGTAAGACTTGGACTCCTCTAAGGTTGCCCTTTGTCATCGATTCTGTTCATAACTTTCATTGATAAAATTTCTAGGCACAACCAAGGTGAGCGGTTTAGGTGCCCTCAGGATCGGTTCTCTGCTTTCTACAGACGATGTGGTCCTGTTGGATTCATCAGGACGTGAACCTCAATTTTCACTGCAGCAGTTTATGGCCCAGTGTGAAGGGGGCGGGAGAGCTGGGTCTGACTCTCTGGTACAATACTTGACTGGTTTGAGTCTCACCTAAAAAACAGGAACTTCTTTGTGTCAATAGGGAATTCTTCATCAGAACAAACAGAAATCACATGTGAGGTGTCCCAGGGCTCCATCCTGGGGCCCCTCTTATTTAATATCTACATGCTCCCACTAACCCAGATTATAACAACTTATAACATTAGCTACCATAACTATGCAGATGATACTCAGCTTTACATTATGATGTTACCAGATGACTTTGAACCCATTCAAACCCTAAAATGCATTGAGCAAATCAATGGATGGATGTGCCATAATTTTCTCCAGCTGAACAGAAACAAAACTGAAGTAATTATCTTTGGACCTAAAGAGGAACGATCAACAGTCAGCACACAGCTTCAGTTAATACAGCTAGAAACTACTGATCAGGCCCAAAATCCCTGTGTTGTAATGGACTCAGACCTGAACCTCCAGGGGTCACATGAAGGCAATAACAAGGTCAGCCTTCTATCACCTGAAGAACATTTCTAGGGTTAAAGGACTGATGTCGCAACAGGACCTCGAAAAAGTCATCCATGCGTTTTTCTTTAGTCGGATTGATTACTGCAACAGCGTCTTCACAGGTCTGCCTAAAAAGTTAATCAAATAGCTGTAGCTGATCCGGAATGCTGCTGCTCGCGTCCTCACTAGAACCAGGAAAGTAGAGCAAAGTATGTTGGAGATTTGCTGTCACTATACCAACCCCCCAGGCCACTCAGGTCTTCCAACTCTAGTCTACTAATCATCCCTAGAATTAGAACCAGGCATGGAGAAGCAGCTTTCAGTTTCTATGTTCCTCTAATCTGGAACAAACTCCCAGACCACTAAAGGCCACTAGTGCCTAAAAAATTATTTAAAACAAAGTTCATTGAGTTATGAAAAATTGTTTCCTGCTTTCGCTTAGAAAATCGTAATTTGGAGGACTTGACTTGATCAATGTAGGTGTTTCATTATTCACATCTAACCAGGTTTCCAACAGAAATAGAGCATGTAGATTGTGCTCAGTGATGAAGTCATTAATTAGAAACAACTTTCCTGACAAAGATTAAATGTTTAATGGGGCGGCTGTAGTTCAGTGGTCGAGTTGCCGGCCTGCAATCCAGAAATCATGGGTTCAATTCCTGCTTCCGCCTGCTACATGTCGTTGTGTCCTTGGGCAAGACACTTCATCTACCTGCCTACGGGTTATGGCCAGAGGGGCCAATGGCTCGATATGGCAGCCTGGCTTCTGTCAGTCTGCCCCAGGGCAGCTGTGGCTAAAAGAGTGAATGAATAATTGAGTTGTTTCAGGGTCTCGAAAAGCGCTATATAAATGCAAGCCATAATCATTATTATTAATAAGGCTAGTTTAAATGGTTTGATGGTTCAGCTCTTCTGACAGGTGATCAATTTGAGATTTGGATTAATTCGACAGGTTTTGGTTTAAATTGTATGGTTTCTGCTGCTTATAAGCACCGTAATATTACTTTCAGTTTGGCCAGACGCATCCTGGGAGACGAGAGGTCTACAATGACAACAAAACCAGTGCCGTGAATCAATGTGGAAGTGCAGCGTTACTGAGCTTGTTGGCTGAAGATAACATTCAGTGGGAGCTAGATGGAGCTACACGCAATGAGAAGGTTTTCTAGCAGGTGTCAGGGCTAAGAGCTTCTCATGCCTACCAGCACGCCGCAGCAATGCCGAGGGGGCTGTTGCTGGGCAACAAGGACTTTCATCTCCCTCCATAGATTCTCTATTGGATTGAGGTCTGAAGACTGGCTAGGCCACTCCAGGACCTTGAAATGCTTTTTACGTAGCCACTCCTTCGTTGCCATGACGGTGTGTTTGGGATCACAGTCTTGCTGGAAGACCCAGCCACATTTAATCTTCTATGCTATTTGAAGGTGTGGGATGGTGTCTTTCATACAGATAATGAGTTCAAACAGGTGCCATTAACACAGATACCGAGTGGAGGAAAGGAGAGCTTTTTTAAGAATTAACATATCTGTGAGGGCCAGAATTCTTGCTTGTTTGTAGGTGTTAAATACGTATCGTCTGCACATTACATAAATGCATTTTTTTTTCTTTATCTGCACCATTACACAAATTAATTATTTTTTAAAAAAGAATTCATACAATTTGATTTCCAGGATTTTTTATTAACATTCTGTCTCTCACAGTTGATCTGTACCTTTGATAAAAATGATAGACATCTTGCATCTTTTTAAGTGGGACAACTCGGGGCTACCAAATACTTTTTTGTCCCGCTGTACATAATCATGTTGCCACCAGAGCAGAGCTTATCCAACATCGACAGAAGGTAAAGACTTTTAGACTTGAAGAGCAGCAAAGAAGCTACTTCTGTCCCAGACAAAGATCAAGCAATGGAATTCTGCAGGAAGTCCATGGAATCAAAGCAAAAAATGTGCACAAATGTCTTTGATGAATCCTTCTGACTCTTTAGGAGGAACAGTAAAGCATCTTAATTCTATTCCTATAAGGAGATGCCTTGTGGAGCACATCGTCTCACAGCTAATGAAGGAAGTAGTGGCTCAAAGATCATATAACTAAAACTTTGGACCTGTGGTCAGATCTTAAAAAAGACTGGTGGAGAAACAGAAGCCAGCACAGTGTGAACAACTCCAGGCACTGAGAAATCAAGAGTGGGTCACCATCCATTAGGATTTGGTCCTGAAGATTATATCCAGCGGATCAGAGAGAATTACAGAAGCTCTAAAGATCAAGAGGTCACCACTATTCACATTAAAACATTTAAAACTTACAAACCAAGGCAACCAAGATGGCAACAGGCAGCATATTATCCACCATGACTAATGAATGATTCAAGTCTTAAGAATGTTGCACCAAAATGTTATAAGCTGCCGCTTTACCCAGAGCTCCGCCTCTGGAATGAGTCTCAATAAAACTCCTCTTGGTAGTTTTACAGTAGCCATGCTGACAGATGCACAGAAAAGTAAAGCATTTAAAACTATGAAAGGAGTATTTTCAATGGGCCCAAAGCCACTATAAAAGGCACTCACCGTGACTTCTACTGTGGTAAATACAGTGCAGGGTGACAGCAAGCCTCCAACGTCTCTGATAAGTGAGAATACACAGCGGAGTTAAGCTCAGCCTCCTTGCTGTATTTAAACAGAGGGCTTCCAGTGTTGAAGTAGAGTCTCTCTCACAGAAGACAAAATGCAAGCTGTGCATGCTCACACCCACATCCATTCAGAGGAATGCAGTCAAACAGAACTCTCAGCGCTTCATCTCTTCATGTCGGCCTGCCATTCCTGCTGTGATGGTATTAGTGTGTTTAATCAGCATGCACGCTGTTGTAGCTTTCCACCCGTCACATCACTTTCTACAACACTGAGATGGGATCTGAGGCGTAGGATTTTACCCAGCATGCCGAGCTCAAATGACTCAGCAGAGTCACGAAAGATGCAAAAACGTCTATTAGGTACCACTTGTTATATTCTTCCTACTGTATAAAGTCCTTTTAATAAGATGGCTGAGAAAGTGCCGGTATTATCCAATTGAGTGGCACGGCTTACCCCACCCACACCTGTTGCTGTATTGGTGGTTGAAAAGGCCAGGTATAGTGTGGAGCGACAGCAGCATCAGCCATGATTCTTTTAAGGTAATACAATGGTAAAATCTACATCTGGCAAGCTACGACTGGGATTGGCCTAAAGCTGCAGACTGCAGGCTACCGGAGCAGATAGCCTGACTAATTAACCCGCTAATAACCAGCTTGCTAAACTTGAGTTATTCTATACATAGCAGACTAGAGAAAAGTTAAATAATAATGTGCCACACGCATACTTAAAAACGTGAAAATGACAAAATTGTGTCTATATTTCGTATTTTTGTTTAGGCTGATGTATCATATTCCAAATAACAAATATGTGTTTGATTATTGTATAATGCTGTGGTGCCACGAAATTAGTGATTTTACTCATGGTTATGTTACCGTGGGAATCTCATCCAGGCCAAATGTGAATCAGAACCAAAATACAAGTAAATAGAATTTAAAATGGAATTTTTTCAAATCATAATACAGAAATTAATTTAATCTGATATTGTAACATTTGATAAACTTTGGTTTATTTATGTGGCTTATTTGATGGCAAAGACAGAGCCGGCCCTAGGCATAGGCGGTCGTCTAGGCCGCAATTGCTGGAGAGGGCGCCGCTGCAAGCACATATAAAAAATGTAATAAAAAGAATACATATATCATATAAGGTGTTTGCTGGTCAATCTGACAAGAATATAAAGGAGATATTAAATGAAAGTGATAAACACAAGAAAGTGATAAAAAACAACAACAACAACACCTGTAATCTTCCATATAATGTAGCTGACCTTAAACGTCTCCTGCAGCACAGCACCGTGCTCTCAGGCACCAAAAACACTAGGGCCGGCTCTGGGCAAAGACTTACGTTAAAGATTAGCAAACTGGAAGCTTTTGGTGTTTGATGACAGCACGGCAAATAACCTGATAGTTCTGCTGATAGACTGAGACGCTCTAATTTAATAACTTATAAAATGAAAGTCAGAATTGTGAGATGTTTCGCTCACAAGTCCGAAGCTAAATTAGTGTTTTTCTTGGAAGATGCAGATTCTTTTGTTTTTTTTGTCTTCATCATCTCCTTGAGCACCTTTATTTGTGACAGGCTGTGAGTACGTTCCATCTTAGCAGGTATATAACAGCACACCGATGGGTGTTAAAACAAAGCTGGTTAAAGGCTACCTGCGCCGAGCTGAGCCACCTCCTCCAGTTCCTTCTGTGTCTTTGCAGAAAAAATGACCTCAGGAAGTTTGAGCGTGAACGGCAGGATGTCTCTTTAAATAAAAAGAATAGAATAAAATGAGTAAATGTGATGTGAAATAAACACAGATCAGACAGAACAGAAACTAAAGCATGATTATGACCTTATTACTGCCCACAGTCCTGAAATGGCACTGACATCCTGTTTAAAAAAGTGTTGATGTCACCACTTTGGTTGGAAAAAAAACACCCAGAGATCCAGCATACAGAGAAGTGAAAACACTCCTGAACTTTACAGACTCTTTCCATTACGCAGCCAGATATGAAACTCTACGCGTACTGGGACTCTTTTATAAACATGTGAGCATTTGGGATATTTTAATTAGATTTTTTTCAAGGCGCATCTTTGCAGTAAGATGCAGCTCAGTGTTCCCTGCTGCATTTCTTAAAGCCTGTCTTGTGTTTCGCTTTTGTTCTTTTGAGTATTAAACAAACTGCTAACTCCGCAAATATCATTTTTTCCCAGATCTTTCCCGTCCTGTTATAAAATGTCTCATCCATAGTAAAGCCAATAGTAATGGTTGTTTACCTGCTAACACAGTAGAAGGCCACAAGGTGGAACAGATCTGCGAAGCTGACCCCAGATCCTTCGATGGAAAAGGCTGCAAACAAACAAAACACAGACAGGTTGAATGAAAATGTCCAGCATCACCTCCATGACAGGAATCTGATCAGAAGCGAATGTTTATGCAGTCTGGTAACTCTACAACCGTTTGTAGAAAGCTTCGGTTGGGACACAATAATCCTGTCAATCCCATCCTATTAATCCTGTAGTAACTCATATTGTCCGAGTTTTTTCAACGAGTTGTAGATGCTGATGGCTGATTTAAATGGGCTCTATTAATTCAACCAAGCACAGATGTCAAATATCCAGCCAGAAATATGCCAGAAACTTGTTGATGGCTGCAAATAGCATGTGGTTCAGGTGCAGCTGGTAAAGGTACGAGTAAGTCTTAGTGAGGGTGTATGTATATATTTGAGCCTGAATGCATAATTTCCATTACTTTAAGCCTACAATTAATTCATTTGTTTTGACTCAGTTCTTGTTTTTGAAACTCATCACAGTTCTATGTTAGATTATCAGTCTAATAAACAGAAACCCAAAAGTACGACGGAGTATCAGGGTCATTGTAGATTAAAGGGAAAAAAAAAAACGTGGCCAAGGAGGAGAACATTTCTACCCCCCCCAAAAAATAAACAACTCAGAAATTTTTAGGTTAATTTCAGATATTTACAAGAAAAAACCTGGATATGATCTGATTTTGAAAAAACAAACATTTGCCAGAAAGATGTCATTTTTCTTCCTCTTCACGGATCTGGCCTTCTCTGAGCTGGTCACATTAAATCCTAATCAATACACTGACACTTTCATGGGACAAAATATGGAAAAACCTGAAGGTAATGCTAAAGCTGGTGAAATGTTGTCAAAGCTCTGGATTTTGATCTTTTTTTTAAACATAACATCGACTTGATGATGGCAGAGAGAGGCCAAGTGAGGTTTAAACCAGGCCGAAGGCTCCTCCTTCCTTTTTTATGTGTTCCGTCATTTCAGCAGGGAAAATCCACAGCTGCTATGTTGTCACTAGCTGGCAGTGCCTCCTCTCCCAGAGATCCTGTATTTAATATCACAAACTTCACTCGACCTAGGTTCTAATATCAAACCACCCAAGTGACTGTTAAAGATGTAAAAAATAAAATCATATTCCAGTAGAAAGTTATCATGAGTCAAGGTGCACATGAGCAGATGTTTATAACCATTCATGCCTTCATTCAGACAATTTTACTAAGAAAGGGCTAAATAACTCATTGTTATTCAGAGGTAAGACGTGTTAAGCAAGCTGCCCTTGGACACGCTTTCAGTTCTCCTTCTTGTGGGATTATTTCTGAACTCCAACTGCAGAGGCGGACAGGAAGTGGAATGACTGGGTGACTTACTCTGAACCGTGAGGTTAAGAATAAAATCGTTTTTGTTATCCTTCAGGAAAGGTTTGCAAATATGAGTTTATACTGCTTAATGTATCAAAGAGAAAGGACTTACAGTACTGACTCTCTCTGACATGGAAGTGGCTGATGGGAGTTTCTGACTGATCCTCATCCAAACGCACGGACAGGACCTTCCTTTGCAGAACCGCTGACTTCCTGACCAGAAAGACCTGCTCCATTCAAAACAAATATGATAAACCATAAGAATCCTCCTTGATAAAAGTCAGAGAGACACGCTGACGGTAACCTCTCACCCCTGGTGGCTGTTTGAGCAGTATGCAGGAGGCCTCCTCTTCGCTGACCGCCAGCAGCAGCCACACCTGGTGAGTTTGAGTCAGCCGCTCCAACACACTCATCCTTCTCCGCAAGGAGTCGTAACCAGAATCCCATTCCCCCACCAACCCCCTGCAGTGTGGGGGCTGCAGGTAAGCCCCACCCTGCAGCCTGCAGAAAAGGGAAAAACAGACAGCCCAAAGCGGTTTTATCATCTGTTGGCAGAAACGTAACAAAAGCTCCAAACAAACTCGTAGAGGAAGCAACGTCATCCGTGCAGGGAGAGTGGAGTCAGTAAATGTCCAGTCTCATCAACTTAAACTGAAAAAACACATCGGGTTTTTATCCTCCAGCGAAGATACAATTAAATGAACTCCACACTGTGAGAGCTTCCAAAAAAAGAGAAGAGAGAATCTTTCTCAAGAAAACAAAAATCCATGTGGCTGCATGCAGGAAATCAGCAGAAATTAATACTCAATGTGACGGTGAGGAAAATGGGAAGGAATAATTACCCAACATGTCAGTCATGTGTCCCGTCGTCATCCATCAAATAAATAAATAATAAAAACTCAATTCTGGATTTTTCTAATTTAACAGAACATTCATCCTCTCATTTCTACTGATTTGTACATTAATTATAACTTTACATCATAAAAATCAAGATAGAGTGTACTCCAAGAGTAACGGTTTTATATGGAGGAGCTGATCTTCATCCCAGCTGCTTCACATTTAGCTGTGAACTGCTAAATGTGACCCGATCCTTAGGCCACCGAAACGGATCCCCTCAACACCTTGAATGTAACTAGAAATTCTGTCTATGAAGGTTATGAACAGATTCGGTGATAAAGGGCAACCCTGGCAGAGTCCAACCCTGGCTCACTGCTGGCAATGTGGACCGTGTTCTGACACCGGTTGTACAGAAACCTGACAGCCCGTATCAAGGGGGCTGGGACCCCGTACTCCCGATGTGCCCCCCACAGGACTCCCTGCAGGACAAGGTCAAACGCCTTCTCCAAGTCCATAAAACACATGAAAACTGGTTGGGCACGTAAATGAGGTAGCTGTGATTAAGTGGCACAAACCAATTAGAACATTTACTGTAAGTTGTTCCTTTAATCGGTATGTTTCATGTGCTGTGTGACTGCATACGAGATTTTACTCAGTAGAAACAGGAACATTACAGAAGTGTATTGCATTTACTTGAAAAAAAGAAAAAAAACTAATCTCTGTTCTGAGTTAACGAGATAAACTGTGGGAGGCAGAAAATCCAACGGGGCTTTACCTCTGAACAGGCGCAAATTCCTCAGGTGTCTGCACAAAATCAACCAACTAATAATAATCATATCTACATAGTTTAGAGACAAGGGTTAGTTCCCAGTTTCTCAATCCTAAAAACAGGTAAAAGTGAATTAAACTCAACAAACTGGACATGTCCGTTCATCACAGGGCAATGGGTGTACCCTACCTTGGGATACCCCCCATAGATGGAAACATGACATGTTTCAGGCACAGAACATCATCTCATACAAACCCTACAGAAGTATTATTTTATTTGTTTATATTTCGTTGTTATTTACTCATTAATTTAGAAAAAACACATATTTAGAAAAACTTTCTGGTAAAAATTATCTCATTAATTCCATTCTCTTCCTTCATCTCAGACTTTAGCTGCCTTTTTACCTTGGTGTGACAGATTCTTATTCAAACCGCAGGTATTTTGTTTATTCAGTTTAATTCTATTGCCATATGACAAGGTGTGTTGTTTTTTGGGTTTTTTCTTACTAATTCAACTGTTAAATTGATTTGTCGTATTTTTAAAAGGAACACATTTTGGGACCAGAAACAATAATTTTCTACATTAAAGTTTGTTTTTCATGTTACATAGCCTCAATATGTATATAACTGGATTATATTTGGGTGAATAATTGTTCCTGCTAAATCATCCAGACTGGAATAAGCAACATCTGTCATTCTTTTGAAAAACTGCTAAACTTTATTCACTCAGTGTTTCATAACAATGGTGTCAAAGTGTCTGTCTAAATGTGAGCACATCAAAAAATGAAACCGAGCATAACCTGTCACATGTTATCAGGATGCAGAAGGATGTCATTAAAAGAGTTGGGGGTGTGCAATATGTAGAATCAGTCCTACCCTTGTAACTCCAGGGGCTCCTTGTCCACAGCTGGAGCCGTCTGGACCATCTCCTTCTTCAGCTCTCCGATCTCCAGCGCAAACGTGTCAATCAGCTGAAAACGGACAGAACGAGAAGCTTTGACTGAGGGAGGGGAGGGGAGGGGGAGGAGGGGGGAATGGCAGTAGACCAACCGAAGGCATGGCTCAAACAAAGATCACAGCACAAAAGACGCC
The DNA here is from genome assembly GCA_963556495.2 of Valencia hispanica. Taxonomy (NCBI): domain Eukaryota; kingdom Metazoa; phylum Chordata; class Actinopteri; order Cyprinodontiformes; family Valenciidae; genus Valencia; species Valencia hispanica. Next base: position 57,015,904 of record OY747703.1, read on the forward strand.
TAGCCTGGCCGGACAAACGTGGGACAAAGGAGAGAGGAAGCAGTGATTCGTTTTTCCTCTGTCATTTCCTACAGGCAGGAAACATGGAGACGGAGAATCGTCAAAGAATTGACCCACGGTGAGGGCGGGGAGGGGGGGCATTCTCACGCCACGCCACAGAGACAGAAACATAAATACTCAGACAGGAAGGCCAGGCGGACTCTAAAGATTCAACTCATGTCATGATGGACTATTTCCAGTCGGCAGCAGATAAGACGTATCGCCTCAGTCTCTAGTCTAAATTAGCCAAAGTAAAAAAAAAGAAGAAAAAAAACAAAGCTAGATGTGTAATGGTTACAGGCTGCAGCTGGAGACTGTTTGGTTGCACATTCTCAGTTATTAAGGCTACAGTTACAGAGAAAGAGGCATCTATGATCCTTCCTCCTTACACAACCTGTCCAGACCATCCCAGAGTGCTGGGATCGTCACTGGTGCTCTCCTCTCTTCAGCTCACCAAAAAGGTTTTCTATAAAATGTAGTTTCTGGGGAATGAGATGGAATTTTAACAAGGTTGAACCACCTCTGTGTTGATTTCTTAATTTGCTCTTGATTTTATTTCAAACGACCTGGTAGCTTAAGGAGTTCATGATGCCATCTTGTCCCACAAGGTTCTCAGAGCCTTGGAAGAGATACAGGCCCAAAGCATGACATGTTTTTTCACCATAATTCATCCTTTGTTTGATGTCAGAGCCACCTGCAGTGCCAATCAGGGTTTGCGTTAACCGAACATTTATATTGTTGACCGTTTTAGTTTTTTTTTTAAATGGTGACAGAAAAACCTGAAGGACATCCGTCATTTTGACAGATTAGTATTCACACCTCTGAATATTAGGTGCAGACGCGCAGACATTTTCAACTTTACGCACGGAGTACAAGTAATTAAATAAATCAAAAACAAGATTCCCATGAGAAGATCTGAGAATCATCTCAGACCTGGACATCGTACTCAATCCATCCCGCTAACCGGGAGCTGACGGCGCGTTGAAGAGTTACTGAGGCTTTGGAGCGCATCGCATGCTGGGGGATCTCCTCCTGCTGAAGCGACAGCTTCTGGGTCAGGAAATGCCTCGTTCAGTCTTTCCGATTTCTGATCGCTTCAATTGGAGAAATGTTCCCTTATTTCCAAACTTTGGCTGAGGTCTCCAGTCTGGCAGCGGAGCGCGCATTCAGTCCTCACAGCAAGATCTAAACCCCCACGAGAAGTCATCTGTCTGAGGCGAAAATCTAAAGCCTCATGAAAATAACCTCTGCAGCAATCCTACTATTTGATTTACACACAAGCAGGTGATCATTTCAGTTTCATGTGGAGCAGGAGGCAGTGGTGAGACTTCAGGCCACAGCAGATGAACTGTTCAAATTCTAAGTGCCATTGTTTAATTTTATTTTTTATATGTAGCTCTCTGTTCAGCTTGTTCAACTTGAATATTATTTAAATGAATCGAAAAATAAGAACTGTTGAACATATCAATCATTTTAGAAATTGACAAGTAAAAATAAATGACGACCTGATTTTTTACACCCCATCGGTCAAAATGATGGACAACAAAAATATCTAGCGTGAGCACTGGTGCCAATCCAATTTCATAAACTCGACATGAATTCAAAGCTATTCTACACGTCGTGTTTTTGCGATAATTTCTGAAGGCATTTTAATCATGTAGCATCATTACAACCATGCAGGAGTTTGACTGTAGCACTTACAGTTTATCTGTAAATAAGAAATCTTGCTGCTGCATTTGGGCCATTCCTCACACGGGGAGAAAAATGTACCTACAGTATTTAGCAAAGTTATCAGGAAGAGAATTGTGGAACTCCACAATTCTGGTTCATCCTTTGGTACAGCCTTTGGGATGCCTTGAAGGTGCCCCGTTCATCTGTTCAAACAGCTATACACAAGTATAGACAGCATGGGAATGTGCAGACACCCTACTGTTCAGGAAGGAGATGGGTTTCTGTGTCGTGTTTTGGTGTGAAATGTGTGAATCAATCCCAGAACAAGACTAGAAGACCTTGTGGAAGATGCAGATGCAAGAAAGAGTCATTATCCACGGTGAAACAGATCCCGACCTCTGATGAAACTAAAACTAAAGGGTTTGGTCATAATTATCATGATTACATCTGTAGGAGCCTAAGAATACCATCTGTTCAAAGCACGGCGGCGGCAGCATCATGATGTGTGGGTGTTTTGAAGCAGGAGGGACTGGTGCACAAAAAAAGAACAGCATGAGTAAAGAACATTGTGTGGAGTTATTGAAGCAACACCTCAAGAAATCAGCCCAGAAAGTTGAAGTTTAAGCACAAATTGGTCTTTCAAATGGACAATCAGAATCATGAAATTTCTTATATGGTGACTGCCATGACACACAGGACACGATGACGCAAAAACAAAGCAATATAAATACGAACAAGATCAATAAACAAGCAATAAAAACAGACCTAAAGGAATGGGACACGTTATGTTGCTGCAAAAATAATTAACAATAAATACTATTGCAGAATATTAAATATCAAGTAAAAAAGTAATACATATTTACAAATAGTAGTATATTGTACCTACAGACTACAGCACATAGAATATTAAAGAAGTTACGTACATAATACTATAGTACCTAGTAAGAGCTCCAATGACCCTCAACAGAGCACCAAATCCCACACAAAGTAGCCTCAGGACAATGTGATGGGAATATTTCAAAGTCATGTGAATTAATTGATTATTTACATCTTAGTAAATGCATCTAGGGAATATGTCATGTAGAGATCATCAGAGTGCGCAAACAGACATCAGAGAGCAGCAGATATTAGCAGGACGACCTCTGACCTCGTTCTCTCTACCAAACAGTGTGAAGTGATTTAACCTTGTGGGACCAGACATCAAAGGCTGTTTAGGAGGGACTGAGGAAGATAATGATTGATTACTATATAGGCAAGGCAAGCCAAGGCAAGGCAATTTTATTTGTATAGCACACTTTCAACAGCAGGGTAATTCAAGGTGCTTTACATGATTTGTTGATTTAAAAAACAAAAAACAATGGAGATTAAAAGTAAAAGAAACACACTTTACACATGATACACAATACAGCAAGAGAAATATCAAAAAAGCAAGAGAGCATGAACACATTTCATACATATGACATCAAGCATTTACTCAAAGGCAATTCTAAACAGATGGTTTTTAGTCTCGATTTAAAGCAGTTCAGAGTTTCAGCAGCTCTACACTCGTCAGGAAGTCTGTTCCAGATAAGGGGAGCATAGAAACTGAAAACTGCTTCTCCATGCTTAGTTCTGAGTCTAGGGATGTTTAGTAGGCTAGAGTTGGAGGACCTGAGTGGTCTTGGTGGTTGGTACCGTGACAACAGGTCTTCAACATATTTTGGTGCTAAGCCATGTAATGATTTATAAACTAGTAAAAGTATTTAGAAGTCTATTCTCTGAGCTACAGGGAGCCAGTGTAAGGAGTTTAGAACTGGGGTGATGTTCTCTACTTTCCTGGTTCTAGTGAGGAACACGAGCAGCAGCGTTCTGGATCAGCTGCAGCTGTCTGATTGACGCATGGATGCGTTTTTCTAGGTTCTGTTGCGACATCAGTCGTTTAATCCTAGAAATGTTCTTCAGGTGATAGAACGCTGACCTTGTTATTGCCTTTATGTGACCCTGGAAGTTCAGGTCTGAGTCCATTACTACACCTAGGTTTCGTGCCTGATCAGTAGTTTCTAGCTGTATTAACAGTAGTTTCTAGCTGTGTGCTGACTATTGATCATTCCTCCTTGGGTCCAAAAATAATTACTTCAGTTTTGTTTCTATTCAGCTGGAGAAAGTTATGGCACATCCATCCATTTAGTTGGTCAATGCATTGATTTAGGGTTTGAATGGGTTCTGAGTCAACTGATGACATTGTAATGTAGAGCTGAGTGTCATCCGCGTAGTTATGGTAGCTAATGTTATTGGTTGCTATAATCTTGCCTAGAGGGAGCATGTAGATATTAAATAAGAGGGGCCCCAGGATGGAGCCCTGGGGCCCCCCACATGTGATTTCTGTTCGTTGTGATGAAAAGTTTCCTATTGAAACATAGAAGTCCCTGTTCTTTAGGTAAGACTCGAACCAGCCAAGTAGTGTACCAGAGAGTCCGACCCAGCTCTCCAGTCGTTCCAATAAAATATCATGATCAACAGTGTCAAATGCTGCACTGAGGTCCAACAGAACCAGCCCTTTGGTTCTACCATATATCATTAGGAATACGCCCAGGAGAGAGTTCAAGCATGGCAGTTTGTCTTTGTAATCTGTCTATTCTACTTATAAAATATCTATATATATAGGAATGAGACAAAATTCCAGCAAGCTATTATTCAATTCAATTTAATTCAGTTTATTTATATAGCGCCAATTCACAACAGATGTCATCTCAAGGCACTTAACAAGAAGTCATTTCAATACATTTATACAAACATTCCAATCAGTTAAAAAGTTTCCTATTTAAGGAATCCCAGCAGATTGCGTCAGTCATTGGCGTGAGGTTGGGCCCCGTTGATGCAGACTTTCCAACCACAGCAATCCTTCAGCAATCCCTTATACTGAGCAAGCATGTGGCGACGGTGGAGAGGAAAAACTCCCCTTTAACAGGAAGAAACCTCCAACAGAACCAGGCTCAGTAGGAGCGGCCATCTGCCACGACCGTCTGGGGGTTTGAGAAGACAGAGCAGAAACACAGAAGGAACAGAAGATCTGATATAAGAGAACTTTCTATGTTACAGAAAGTAAAAAGTTAATAACAGGACACAGTGGATGTTCAGTCACTAGGAGGATCATCCCAGTCGATGCCCCCGTCCAACAGGGCATTGCAGCCAAGCAGGATACCAGACCAGGTATATCTTCTATGGAGAGAAAAACACTGAGAGAAACAAAGTTAACAGTCGAAATAACAGAATGTACTGTAATACAACTGGAGAGTCGTAGGAGAAAAGGAAGTAGCAGAGTGAAGAAAAGTGGTAAGTCTGTCGTCCAGCAGTCTAAGCCTATAGCAGCATAACTACAGAGATAGCTCAGGATGACCTTAGCCACTCTAACTATAAGCTTTATCAAAAAGGAAAGTTTTAAGCCTGGCCTTAAAAGTAAACAGAGTGTCTGCCTCACGGACTAAAGCTGGGAGCTGGTTCCACAGGAGAGGAGCCTGATAACTAAAAGATCTGCATCCCATTCTACTTTTAGAAATCCTAGGAACTACAAGTAAACCTGCAGTCTGAGAGCGAAGGGCTCTGTTAGGAACATATGGACCAATTAGATCTCTGATGTATGATGGAGCTTGATTATTAAGAGCTTTGTATGCAGGGGCGGATCTAGAAAAATATTTATGGGGTGGCAAGAAAGGGGCAAGAATTTTTCAGGGGTGGCACCATATGCCAGAATTTTTTATATATATTTGGTTTTATTGATCAGTCAAACACATGCTTCACCTCTTCACTCCCCAGTATTTACATATGATAGATACATACATGTATTTGTTTTGCTTCAGGTTATTTAAGCACATTAAAGCTACATTGCGCAATATTTTTGTTAAAATAAAACTTTTCTTTTTAATCAATAGTCAGTTTTTTCATCTCCTGACAATACAAATGAATCAAGTGCTGCAGTTTGATTCTACCGCGGTTGCATGAAGAGGCAGCAATTCAAATTTTTTTTTAGGTGGTTCAGGGTGCGTGTGTGGGCTTGTGAGAGCGTGTAGCGTGACGTAATGATGCACGTACGTACCCATGTACGCGGTCTAAGCTAGCTTAGAAAAGCGTAGCTAGCCAGCCACGACACCTACACAATCTCCCCGTAAGTCAAAGAAGAAAATAATTTTATCCAGCATAACAAAAAGAGCAAAAATGGCCTCTGCCGTCGCAGAGCTCGGAATAATGAGCACACGCCTGAAAGTTATGGGAGTGCGCATTTTGCTGATTGCAGTTTGTCTAACAGCCACATGGTGCGCTCTCTGCAGCACTTTCAGCAAACTAGCAGCTTTAAAGGTTCACCAAAGAGAATATGATGCAACTATTTCATGAGCTTCAAGCTCCTAATGTCCAATTTTACCCCCTTAACATTCCTGCAATTTCCGCCCTACATTTTGTTAAAAACGCATACCCAAAATTAACTTAAAGCTGTTCTTGAACCATTTTGAGTAGAGACATGGCTGGGGTCTCTTTGGAAAGCAAACACAAATTTATCCCAGAACTGTGTTAATATCTCTGAGTGCTATTGTTACCAAGCAATATGAATTTTAATACACTGAAAAATATTTTTTTTACGTCCGATTATTTATTTTATATAAATACAATGTGTAAAAATGGCTTTAAAAATAGGTTGGGACCTAAAACACACAGTGGGTCTAAAGCCTGAAGTATTACCTTCATCCACACCAAATTTGACAGCAATAAACCAAAAAATGAATATTCTGCACACATTTTTCTAACTGCAGGTCAAAGGTGGTCAAAAGTGTGCCATATGCGCCATCTCCTGGGAAAATACCGTAGTCCTCACTGAATTAAAAACATTGTCAGAATCATAACCACATCTTACCATATAAAGCTCCACGGCTTCCTTCAATGTTGTATTTTGATTATAAAGGGTGTTTGGACACGGTGCTGAAAAAATATGTTACTGGTACGCACTGTGCGTAATCTCTTCATGAATAAGACATTTTACGCACGTCATATGCTATAGCAGCGACTAAGTCCACCCGGTCAAGTTATATATCTGCGTTTACAGCATTAATGGCTATTTGATGCGTCAATCATCAGAGTTCTGGACCGCGATTGGTTCGAGTTACTTACCATAAGGTGACTTTCCATCCATGCGCCATTGATTGGCGGATGGATGAAATAAACCGGATGAAATTTTTTTTCTTCTTCTGGGCATGCTCAGTGACCTTTGTAGGCGGAAGTAGAAGCGAAGGAATCGGAAACAAAGCCTTAAAGACTAGAAAAATGGCCATAGACATTTCGGAAGCACATTTTCACTGTTTGTTTTACATTTTTAATCGGTGTTGCTGTTGTCCTGGACTAATCACTTTACTGGAGGACTTTAATCTGACCCTTATTGATGTAAAAAGACAATTTTTGTTCTAAATGGATCGGTTTTGTCACGTTTATTGGACTACAAAGTGGTGAGTTCCATATTTTTATACCTCCGTCAGCAGAACGTTTGTGTTGGCAAAAACGCTCACTGTGTCTTCAGTTATGATTGTATCCTTGATCGCCATCCATAATTGGAATCACAAGACTCTTAGCTTTCCAATGATATAAAATATGTATAGGTTCATAGAAGTTAGAAGTCAGAAAATCGATGGATTTAAACTACAAAATGGGCTGGGCCTGCCTGATGGCCCTCGGAACGTTAACGGGTTTGAATTCATAGCTGCTAGGGTGGCAGCAGGGGTGGCAAGGTTTTCTTTTATGGTGGCAACTGCCACCCTATGCCACCCCAGTAGATCCGCCCATGTTTGTATGTAAGAAGAAGGATCTTAAATTCTATTCTGGATTTAACAGGGAGCCAATGAAGGGAAGCTAAAACAGGAGAAATGTGATCTCTCTTTTTAATATTCATCAGAACTCTTGCTGCCGCATTTTGGATCAACTGAAGGCTTTTAATGGCATTTTGTTGACTTCCTGATAGTAAAGAATTACAGTAGTCCAGCCTTGAGGTAACAAATGCATGGACTAGTTTCTCAGCATCACACCTGGACAGGATGTTTCTAATTTTAGCAATATTCCGGAGGTGAATGAAGGAAATCCTAGAAACCTGTTTAATATGGGATTTAAATGTCAAGTCTTGGTCAAAAATAACGCCGAGGTTCTTTACGTTATTACTGGGGGCCAATTTAATGCCATCCAGATGAAGTGATTGACTAATCAGTTTCTGTTTAAGAACTTCTGGTCCAAAGACAGCAACTTCTGTCTTGTCAGAATTTGAAAGCAAAAGGTTTAGGGTCATCCATGTTTTTATGTCTTCCAGACATGCCTGTAATCTACCTAACTGACTGGATTAATCAGGATTCATGGATAAATATAATTGCGTATCTTCGGCATAGCTGTGGAAATTAATCCCATGCTGTCTGATCATTTTACCAATTGGGAGCATATATATGGTGAAAAAAATTGGTCCAAGCACAGAACCCTGTGGAACTCCACAAGTAACCCTTGAGAATGAAGAAGATTTATCATTTAGATGAACAAACTGGAATCTATCAGACAAATATGATTTAAACCAGCCTAGTGCTGTTCCTTTGATCCCTGCAACATGTTCAAGCCTTTCTAAGAGAATATTATGATCGACTGTGTCAAAAGCAGCACTGAGATCTAGCAAAACCAGAACAGACACAAGTCCATTATCTGAGGCCATGAGAATATCATTAGTAACCTTCACCAGTGATGTTTCAGTGCTATGATGAGCTCCAAAACCTGACTGAAACTCTTCAAACAGCTCGTTACTGTTTAGATGCTCACAGACTTGATTAGCAACAATTTTCTCAAGGGGATACTCTCGATTTTCCTAGTACAAATGAGCAATGTTTTTTACCTTTTTCATTGGTAACACACAGATATGTAACTACTCCGTATCCTTGTTCGCTTGCGTCTGCGAAATGATGCAGTTGCGCAGATGTGACCACACCAAACCCAACCGGTTTAAAACATCTGTCTACAGAGAATCCTTGTAGCTTCATAAAGTCAGAAAACCATCTCTGTGCCTTCAGAATCAAGTCTGCTGGGATGTCCTGATCCCAAGAGAATTTTCTCCCACACAACTCCCGCAATATGATTTTTGCTGGCAGTATGACAGGGGACAAAAAACCTAAAGGGTCATATATGGAACTCACAAACGAGAGAATACCACGCCTAGTTTGTGTCATTGGTTTTACATTGATTTTGATTTTAAATGAGTCTGTTTCAACACACCAATTGACTCCTAAGACTCGGTTTTCAGGCAGAGCATCATGACAGAGATCAAGTTCTTTAAGCTCTGATGCTCTTTCTGTTTCAGGTATGGAGGCTAAAACCACTCTGCTGTTACTATTCCACTTCGCAAGATGGAAACCTCCCCTTGCACATAGTTTTGTTAGCTCCTTTACCGTGGTGCAGGCCTCACTTTCATTTGACACTGACAAAAGACAATCGTCAATGTAGAAATTGTCCTGAACTGCACTCACAACTACAGGTGCTACGTTGTCTGTAGCATCCTCTGCAGTTTTCTTTAATGCAAAGTTGGCGCAACTGGGCGAAGATGTTGCTCCAAACAAATGTACAATCATTCTGAACTCCTGCAAGGGTTCATTTAAGTTGCCTTCAGGCCACCAGAGAAAGCGCAACAAGTCAGTGTCCTCGGATGGTACCTTAACTTGATGATACATAGCTTCTATGTCTGACATCAACGCAATATGGTTGTGGCGAAAGCGAATTAACACTCCGACTAATGTGTTTGTTAAATCAGGACCTTGTAAAAGTTCTCCGTTCAGTGATTTGCCCTGATATGAAGCTCCACAATCGAAAACGACACGGAGTTTTCCCTTTTGTGGGTGGTATACCCCGTGGTGAGGTATGTACCAAACCCTTCCGTCCTCACGATGAGTTTGTTCTTGGGGTACAGGTTCTGCGTAACCTTTAACGAGTAGGTTTGACATAAATGCTTTGTATTCCTGATGAAAGTCCTTATTTTTGATCATTTTCTTTTTAATGCTTTCTGCTCTTTCCACAACTAAGTTGCGATTGTTGGGTCGTTTGACATCTTTGTTCTTAAAAGGTAGGGCTATGCTGTAATCCCCATCAACTCTTTTAACACTGTTTTTAACAGAGTCCATGAACTGTACATCTTCTCGGGACATTTCCTGTTGCTCTTCGCAAGCCTTTTCTGGAAAGTCATGGTTGTACTGTTGCAAGCATAATGTTTCTATTTCTGTCATCGATATACGATTTACGACAGCAGTTTGATCATTTTCAAAGTCATTTCCTTTTAAAGGTCCATTAATTACCCAACCTAGGACTGTTCGAACTGCAAAAGGACCATCATTTATGCTATGAATTATTTCCCAGGGTTCCATAGCCTTATGAGCGTTCGATCCTATTAGAAGTCCAACCTCTGAATCAATTTTAGGAAGTTTTACTCCATTAAGATGTGGCCAGATTTCTAAATCCTTTTGTACAGGAATGCTATCCTTTGTGACTGGAATGTCTCTGTGAGTGTAAGTATCGGGTAAGTCAATGTACACGTTCTCTTCTACACCGCATACTTCTAAACCTGCAACTATGTAACTTGACTCTAGCCTTTTTTGACCCATAGTGCGGAGAAGGATTTGTGTTTTCTTTCCCTCTATTCCAAGTTGTCTCATCAGTGACTCAGAGCAAAATGTTGCTTCACTGCCATTGTCTAGAAACCTTTCCTTTCTTAAGTTTAACGTGAACTGGGACGATTGCCAAAACTTTACTGTTATTACCGGCCCCAGTAGCACCACAAGTTCCACCTGTTATTGGAACAAAACTTTGGACTTCAGTACCAGAGTTTTCAGTACCAGAGTTTTCAGGGACGCTACGGAGCTCGTTCTCAACCTTTTCATCCTCAGTCCGAGTATAATGAAGCATACTAGGATGTCTTTTAGAACAGTAGTCACACTTCATTCGTTTCTTGCAGTTTTTACTTAAATGTCCTTGAGTCAGACATGAAAAACAAAATCCCCTTTCTTTAAGGAATTCTATTCTGTTCATTTGAGGCTGCCTTCTAATTTTCTGACACTCTGCAAGCATGTGATTTTTGTCACAATACAAACATGGTCTTTGAAAGGCATCACATGTCTGCCGTGAGATGCCTTTATTAGTATCCTGCAACCTTTCCTTTGTGGCGGGTGCTATGCTGGTAGCAAATGCACTGCCCTTTGGTCTAAATGTTTTGCTGGTTTTTGAATATTGCTTACTTTTATCGTCAACATCTTTAATCTCGCCGAATAGTGGATCTGAAGCTATCTTAGCCTGTCGATTTATGAAACTGACCAGATCTGAGAACCTGACTCGTCTGCCAGACTTTTCTTGAATGTCATAAGCAGAAACTCTCCACATTTCTCTCATTTTACAGGATAACTTGGAGACTACAACTCTGAGGTTGGTGGGGTTGTCCAGCTCCTCAAGGTGATTTAGGTCCTGCATGGCATTGTTACACCCAGTAAGAAACAATGAATAACTATGGAGAGCTTTAGCGTCATCTGCCCTTATTTGAGGCCAATTTACAGCTCTATTCAAGTAAGCTGCTGCAATTTTTATCTCATTGCCATAATGATACTGTAGAAGTTGCATTGCCTCCTTGTAACCCAGCTGAGGGCTCATGTGTTGGCAGCTTCTGACTAGGTCTCTTGGTTCACCTCTTGTGAACTGTTCTAAATAATATATCCTGTCGCAGTCATTATCAGTTTTATCACTGATTGTATGCTCAAATGCTCTAAGAAATGGTTTGAACTCTAAAGGATCACCACTGAAAATGGGAACATCCCTCTGAGGTAAATTTGAGAGTCTTTGCTGCTTAACCAACATCTCTGTAATGTCGTTTTGTTTTAGCATTACTTCACACAAATTAAGCTTAGTCTCCTTTTCTATTCGTTGTGTACAGCTCTCTTGTGTAACATCCACCTGAAGCCTGTTGAAGTGCTGCGCATTTAGCTGTTCATCAAATCTAACTTCTGGCAAACTGGTTTGCTGGGGACTACTAAATGCTCTTGCTTGTTGAAGAGCTATACTTTGCCTTACACAATGTTCATACTCACAGTCTTCCAGCACCTTTATCTTTGCTGTAGACGCAGCAATGGCTGTTTTAATTTCTAGCTGCTCATTCTTGGCCTTTATCTTTAATTCTTCCATCTCCAATGCTTGTTTCTCTTCCAACATGGCTGCTTTTTCCAACAGAGCTGCTCTGTCTGCTTGCTCCTTCTGACGCACTGATGATGTGGTTGAAGATCTAGATGAACAGCCACTAGCCCTACTCCCGGACATGCAGGAACCTGGTCAACTTGCCTTATGTCTAGTTGCCGTGGATACGCTGTCATCTGGACCCACGTCGTCCTGTCGCTGTTGCCTTTTCATAATGGTCCATTTCTCAACATCAATTAAGAAATTGCTGAAATGTTCCTTTTTTGGTAGGAACCAGAATGCTTGATCGGCATCTCTTTCTTCTTCTGCCAGAAGTTGTACATCATCTTGATTTGACTGTACAAAGTCATTCAAAAGTTTTGAAAACTCATTTAAATGTTCATCAACAATATCTGGATCTTCCTTATTTTTCATGAAATTATTAACTTTATTCATTTTTGCAGTTACTTGAGAAAGCTTTGATCTTCTTACATTGATTTGTCTGTGTAAGTGTTCTACAAGTCCTTTTTCTGTGTACTTTGGAGCCCTCTTCCGGACATCACTGGTACTACAGATATCTTGTTTCTCCATGGCCTCTTGCATCTTCTCATCCGCCATGTTGTTTCTGACTTGCTTCGTGATTCAACAGTTTAAATACAGTAGTCCATAACACAAAGCATGATTTGCTTTCTGAATTAAGTGCCATCTTATAAAGACTACGACATCCATGTTGTTTTACGTTTCTTCCTTTATCTTATTTGTAGTTACCAGGCGGTGGTTGATGCTCCTTTCATTTGTTCTGTTGCCGTAACGATGGGCTTTTTCCAGGCTCGAACTCTGGCTGAGCTGGTCTTTTTACTTAATATAGAGGCTAATATCATTTGATTTGGTATCTTAAAGTTCTTAAAGTTTAACCTCTTCTATAAAGAATGAACGACACAACTGGTTTACACGTTGGACAACTTGAAACGTCGCCACACACGGTAAAAAGACCGTGTAGCTCCGCCGTCCATCTTTATTAAAACAAAACAGCAGAAAACAGACTTCTTTGTGTGAAATACATGCACAGACACATTATAGATCTACGGCATCTAGTGTTCACAAAACATAAGTATCAGTTTCTTATTGAAATTACCATAATTCTTGCTTATAAAACAGAGTTTCATACCTTTTCAAACAAATAAGAGAAATTGACACAAACAACAAAAACAATTATGAAATATCCTGAATCCTATAAAAATGGCGGTTACAGCCTCTATTAATGATGAAAAATATGCTGTTCTAGCTTGTCGAAGGGTCTTTTTATACAGCAGTAGACTGTTATTCCAGGTTAAATAGGAATCCTCTAGATGTGTAGAGCGCCATTTTCTCTCCAACTTCCTAGTATTCTGCTTTAAAGTACGCAACTCTGCGTTGAACCAAGGAGTCAGCCTCCTCTGGCTAGCCACTTTCTTTTTTAAGGGGGCTACACTATCTAATGCCAAACGCAATGAGGACGTAACGCTGTGAACCAGACCATCAATTTCTGAAGGGTTAGAGATAGAATTGCTGCCATCCACTGTGTTACTCTGAGACACTAAGGAAAGTAAGAATGAAACAGATTCTTTAAAAAATTGTTCCAGCATTGTCTGATAACGCTCTAGTATAATGAAATTTTCTTTCAGATTTAAGATGGTCAGTTAAAGTAAATTCAAAAGTTATTAAGAAGTGGTCAGACAGGACCGGGTTATGTGGGTGGACTGTTATTTTCTCACACTCAATACCGTATGTCAGTACAAGGTCCAAAGTGTGTTTACCTGAGTGGGTCGAGCCCTGTACTTTTTGAGTAAAGCCAATTGAGTCTAAAATACCATTAAAGGCTGCATTTAGGCTATCACTTTCAGAATCTACATGAATATTGAAGTCCCCCACTATAATGACCCTATCAGTATTTAATACTAAATCAGATAAAAAATGTGAGATCTGATCCAAGAATTGAGAGTAAGGGCCTGGTGGACGATACAAAACCACAAACAAAAATGGTCTTAATGTTTTTCAACATGGATGAGGAAAATTAAGGGTTAGATGTTCAAAAGAACTGTAGCTATAAATTGGTCTGGGACTAATTAGTCAATCAGAACGAAAAATGGTTGCAACTCCTCCTCCTCGCCCAGTATTTGTAGGAATGTGAAAATTTAAATGATTGGAAGGAGTTGACTCATTTATACTGACATAATCCTCCTGCTGCAACCAGGTTTCTGTGAGACAAAGGAAATCTATGTGATTATCACAAATCAAGTCATTTACTAACAATGTTTTTGAGGAGAGAGATCTCATGTTTATTTAACCACATTTAATAGATTTATTTTTCTGTTCAGTCAAAGTTGTATTTATTTTTATGAGATTTCCATAATTTGCTTTTATTGGCTTAACTTTTAATCCATTTAATTTTTGCCGTGGGTAAGACACTGTTTCTATATGGTAATGGGTGGGTAACAGTACAGAAGCAGCAGAGAGGTGGGCTAAACTACGACTCTGCTTCCTGGTCTGGACCCTGGGTTGTCAGTGTTTTGGAGGACTAATAAATTTGGCCATATTCCTAGAAAGAAGAGCTGCTCCATCCAAAGTGGGATGGATGCCGTCTCTCCGGATCAGACCAGGTTTTCCCCAAAATGTTCGCCAGTTATCAATGTAGCCCACATGGTTTGCAGGACACCACCCAGACAACCATTGATGGAATGACAGCATGTGGCTAAACATGTCGTCACTGGTCCGATCAGGCAGGGGACCAGAAAAGATTACCGAGTCTGACATTGTTTTAGCAAACTTACACACCCAAACAACACTAATTTTAGTGACCTCCGATTGGCGTAACCGGGTGTCATTACCGCCAGCGTGAATAACAATCTTTCTGTATTTACGCTTATCTATAGCCAGCAGTTTCAGGTAGGATTTGATGTCACCCGTTCTGGCCCCTGGCAAGCATTTGACTATGGTCAATGGTTTCTCTAATGCCACGTTTCTGACTATGGAGCTGCCAATTACCAGGGTCGGCTTCTCAGCGGGTGTGTCTTTTAGAAACGCAGACCGGTTGGTGGTGGCCCGGGGGCTGGGTCCTAGAACTATGCTTCCTACCTACAGTCACCCAGCCGGCCTGAGGTCCCGGCTGCGCGGGCTCTACCACTTAAAAATCATCCCAGCTGTATAATAAGGAACAGAGCTGAGGAACTCTTTTAAATCCATTGATTTGCATCGAGCAAATAAATGGATGGATGTACCATAACTTTCTCCAGCTGAACAGAAACAAAACAGAAATAATTATTTTTGGACTCAAAGAGTGTTCAAGAGTCAGTACACAGCTCCAGTTAATACAGCTAGAAACTACTGATCAGGCCTGAAATCTAGGTGTAGTAATGGACTCAGACCTGAACCTCCTGGGTCACATAAAGGCAACAACAAGGTCAGCCTTCTATCACCTGAAGAACATTTCTAGGATTAAAGGACTGATGTCGCAACAGGACCTAGAAAAACTCATCCATGCATTTATTTTTAGTCGGATTGATTACTGCAACAGCGTCTTCACAGGTCTGCCTAAAAAGTCAATCAGACAGCTGCAGCTGATCCAGAACGCTGCTGCTCGTGTTCCTCACTAGAACCAGGAAAGTAGAGCACATCACCCAAGTTCTAAAGTCCTTACACTGGCTCCCTGTAGCTCAGAGAATAGTCTTCTAAATACTTTTACTAACCTATAAATCATTACATGGCTTAGCACCAAAGTATATTGAAGATCTACTGTTACTATAGCAACCCCCCAGACCACTCAGGTCCTCTAATTCCAGTCCACTCACCATCCCTAGAATCAGAACCAAACATGGAGAAGCAGCTTTCAGTTTCTATGTTCCTCTAATCTGGAACAAACTTCCAGAAACTGCAAAGCTGCTGAAACACTGAGTTCTTTTAAATCTTTTAAAAACTCATCTGTTTAGAGCTGCCTTTGAGTAATGTTTTCATGTATCATATGTTTTGTGTATGCTTCCTGCTTTATGGCGGTTTTTACTTTATATGCTTTGTCTGTGTTTTACGACTATTTTTATTTTACCCCTTAATCATGTAAAGCACCTTGAATTACCTTGTTGTTTAAAGTGTGCTATACAAATAAAATTGCTTTGCCTTTTACATAAAGCTGGAAATTAATTGGTTTCCGGCTGTGGGGTTTTATTTGTTTTCATACTGAAGTAAAAGGTGACAAAATGGGCTTTAGACATTATACATTTCCTCCATATTTAATCTGATAAATAGAATCTCTGGAATGAACCAGAAACAATAAATTGATTCAAATTTTTAAACACAAGGGGGCGTCTTTTTACCAATAATAAAGGCTTGAAGCCAGACCATAGTCACCCCAGGACTCTCTCCTTGCAGGACTAGCTGAGTTAAAGCCACAAAACCCCGTCAGCTCTGTGGGAGGTAAGAACTCAGTTCCCCAGCCTGAGTTATTTGCTTAATCCCCCCAGCCCAGTTACAATCTGGCTGAAAGAGACAGATGAGTTGTCCCGACCGCTGAGGAGAACCGAAGAAGCAGCCAAAACTTCACACAACCAACAGAGATCCATAAAACCAGATGTTACACCCAAAGTGGCAGTGCAAAGAGCGAGAATCCTGCAGCCAACCACAGGATTAAATATCAGATATGCTCTTCCTTCTTTACTTTAAACACGCTCACATGCTGCAGATATGCTCACACTGTCAACGCTGTACTTCCTGTGCTGCTATTTTTATCACTGTTGTCATTTTAGTATAACTTCTTCATGCATCTGACAAAAATCTGACATGTACAGTTGCCAGTTGGCCAGTTTATATTCACTCGTCTTGGGCATGAATGCGATGATCATTTTAGGTCTTTAATTATTAATTTTGATCAATAAAAGCTAGAAAATAGTTGCAGAATTGTGGATTTTTTTGTATATTATTTTTCTAATCCACACAGGGTCAAGATTATGCAAGCAGGATCAAATATATACATACATAAGTGATGCTGATTTAACCAGGCAAATTCAGGTGTACCCACAGCAGGTTTAAGGTAAATGGAAGCATGCAGATTCCAACTTAGGTATAAAAAAATTAAACACAGGAATAAGAGACTGTACAGTTGAGGTAACACTGTACAGTTATTAAAAAAGATCGAAAGAGAAGTGGAACTGAGTAGGGTAACTTAAAGAAATTTACCAGATGTGGATATTTGTGCAAAAAAAATAAAAATAAAACAATAACAGCAACCAACTATTTACATGCAATAAAAAAACGACAGCAAATATCATCAGGGATATAAACACTTAATGAGGTTATTAGGAGCAGTGATGGTTATACAGTTATAGCTGCTGGGAGGAAGGACCTGCGGTTACGCATCTTTGTGCGCCTAGGATGCAGCAGTCTGCCACTAAAGAAGCTCTCAAAAACTGTTTTTTTTTTTTCATCAGTTCCAAATACCAGTCTCACTAACAGGTTTATTAGCTTTTCAGATTAATTGTAGAAGATAAATATCAGACTCAAGGTTGATGAAACTTTAAAAACTATTCAACATGCATCATACAGTCATCCTCGGTGCATGAAGGAATGTTGTCGTAGGTCCTCCCTCTCAGTAGACCCTATAACCATCACTGCTCCCTACAAACTAGATGAATGTTTACATCTCTGCTGAAATTTGCACTCAGTTCAAATAACATGTCTGCTGCTATTTGCACATCTCTGTTTGCAGTTTATAGTTCTCACTTCTTGTAAATATTGTTTTTTAATGCATAGATACACACACACATACTGTAAATATTTTTATATATCCTACTCAGTTGCACATTCCTCGAATCTTATTAGTTTTTTTCTTATTTATTTTTAAGTTATTATTTATTTATTTTTAAGAAGCGCACAGTATAGTTTTGAAAAACTGTCCTTCCTGTACATATATTGTTATTCTTATTTCTGTTTTTTATATTTTTTTGTGTGAATCTAAATGCTTCCATTAACTATCTATCTGCTGCTGTTACAGCTAAATTTCCTCGTTGTGCGACAATAAAGGATGATTCAATTCAATTTTTTAAAATAAATTAGAATATGCGACCCAATTCTCAGATTAAAAGAATCTTTTAAAAATCCACTTTGTAATGTGTGAATTTAAATGAAGTATTAATTGAACAAAAACACTTCCAGGAGAACATGGAGTTAAGGTAATGCTCCATCTACAGATTATTCTGGAATAAAATAGTTTTTCAGTCAGGCGTAGCAGTGGAAAAGGTTTTACCTCTCACCAGGAGATGGAGCAATAAATACGTGGATCTGCATCGCTTTTCTCCTGGTCTGGGCAGGTATGTCGCCAGGATTTGGGGCGGGGGGGCCTTCGATGCGCAGGTGGCGCTGGGGGCCTCCTTTGCTGGCGGGGAGGCTGTTGCTATCTAGCGGCAGGTGCTCTCCCTCTATGTGGTGCACTTGGACGGGGGGGGGAGGGGTGTCCGGGAGGAGGGGGGCTGAACTCAACCTTGTGTTCTGATAGTAGATCGAATGTCATGGTGGGTGTAGCTCTCCTTCTGGGATGGGGCTGGAGGGACTGCCTTGGGGTCCGTGGGGCTTGGTGGTGCTGTGGCCGTGGGCCCCGGGTTGAAGGTTTCATGGCCTCCCTCCCCTGGTGGATCCCGGTGAACAGCGGTGCCTATTGGGGTCAGTGGGGGAGCTGGCTCCCTGGGAAGGCATTTTGTCTCCCAGTCCTTCCCCATCCTCGAACTCCTCTGTCCACCTGCTCCATCACTTTACCACTCATTTAGGGTCTTGGGGCATGGGAACATCACTGGCCGCCACATGAAAGCGAGGAGAGGTTTCCCTACTCGCTATCCCGTAGCGGCCTGGATCCCAATTTTACTGTACAAATTAGACACTCCCACTTATAATATTTTCATGAGAAACACATGTAGGGACTTTAGGGTGGGCACACTTTTCGGCATCCAGAGGGGGAGCAGTTCAATCAGCTTCACCTCTGGTGCCGGTGCCCACTGTTAAACCACATATAGACACTGAGGGCTCGGGGTAGGGGTTGGGGGGTGGGTGGCTGCCTTCCCCACATCCCACCCCTCTGTTTTAAATGCAAATTATAACAAGACGCATCAACACCATACTCAAGCGGGAGGATGGAGGCTAGGGGTCTTTCCACACCCCTGTTCGATATGGGCCATCAGGGGTTGGGGTCCGGAGGAGGAACAGGTGGTCAGGTCGGGGACCTAGGCTGGTGGGCTGCTTCGCCACTTTGTGGCCCTTGGCAGTCTGCTTGTCTCCGTCTTAGAAGATAAGGGGTCCATCTCCTGGGTCCTGGGGCTGGTTGGTCTACTGAGGCATTGGTACCTGGACCTGGGAGTATCGAGTGTGTATGGGGTGTATGAGTGAGGGTACAGCGTCCTTTCTTGGGTGTCTTGGTGTGTCGGTGAGAGTGTATGTGCTTAAGAGGGAGAGAACGTATGACTGTGTCTGTATGTCTTTGTCTGCCTGTCAGGTTGGATCTTGGGCTGCCCTCTCGCCTGGCGCACCTCAGGCCTTACATCTAATGGGGGGCCTATTTCCCCTCCGTCACTCCCTGCCAGTGACGGATGCCCCTGCCTACTGGTGCATTGGTGGTCAATACGGTTCGGACCTGGTGCGTGCCTGGCCGGGCCTGGGGGGGCCGGTGTGTCGGTCGGCCGATGCGCTGGGCGCATGTCTTCCTTTTGTTAGTTGAGGGACCTCTTTCGGAGGTGCCAGGTTTGGAATTGTTGGGTGGTGCCTGTTGGGTTTGGGCAGGATACGGATCCAGCATCTCTGCTCGTTTGATCACCTGTACCGTGCGTTTCGTGCGTGGTCGGTTCATTGGCGGGTTGGACCGGCCCTGGCCTTTGTTGGATATCTGGTCTCTGCGCTCTGCGTTGCGCGGGATCAGGACTTGGGAGCTGGAACAACTTGGTGTCCAGTTGCTGGCTGGGCTTGGCCTGGGGAATGCGGTCCGTCTGCTGCGGTTATCAGTGGGGTGCCCTGACCTGGGGCAGGGGTGGCGCGATGGGATGTTGGCGGTGGGAATTGGCCAAGGGTGGCGGCAGCGTGTGGGTGCCGGCCGTGGCCCCCGCGATGGCGGGAGCCCCTTGTCGGCCGATCCCTGGTCGGGTCCTGCTGGGGGGTGGGGCGCCCCTGGGCCCCGAGTTCTGGGCCGCTGGACGTTCCCCTGGGGTTCTCCTTTGCTCCTCTCTTGGGGGATGCGGTCGGCCCCGCCCCGGGTCCGCCTGGGGCTCTGGGGGTCCTTTGGATGTCTTGGCTCCGATCTCCTTCATGTCTGCATCGGTTCCTGGGAGACGGATTGATGCCTGCTCACACCAGCTATCGAACACTCTTATGGAGAAACCTTATATGCACCAGCATGCTAACACACACACATAGATGTGGGGTCTCTGGTGTTTACAGATATATTCTTGGGCTGAGGTTATCATTACTAGAGCTTGATTAATCGGTACCATGAGTTTTTCTGTGACATTGTTGTTGTATTTTTATATCCATTTTTGTGTGCTGTGGTTGTGTAGTTCTTAGTTCACAATGTTTGCTTTGTTTTGTTGATGTTCCTTTTTTGTTTTGTTTTGTTTTTTCCCCTCTCTCTGCCGTCCTTTGGGAATGGAGGCAGACTTCAATGTTTTCCTGTGTTTTCTTTGTTCCCCTTCCTCTCTTGTAATTTCAACTCAAACAGGACACGTAAAAAAACTCATGACAAAAAAACATGTGAATCCAGAAACCATGTGGGAACAATCCTGAGAGGTCAAGTGAAGGTCATCAGCGGATATTAAAAGATACTAAATGACTCAATCTGCGCCAAAACTTTAAAAATGAACAGAACTCAACAGCAAAGGTTTGTGCTTCACTGACATTTGTGGGCCATTCTTCTTCTGGGTTTGTTTCTACTTTCAGTCATCAGAACGCAAGCTGCAGAGTTAAACAGACCTAATTATAGAGCTGCAGCTCTGGTGCACAAAAACACGGAGGGCTGTTTGCTCCTTCACCCACGTGCATGAGTGGAGGTAAGTGTTTCTCTGCGTAGGCTGCTGTTAAAGCCATAGATGGAGTCAGTGGGAAACTATGGGTTTGGTTTTGACCTGCGTACAGAAACTGTTCTCTCAGAGCTGGTAAAGATAGAGCAGTTGAGGAAATATCATCAAAAGAATGGAAGTATCTAATGTTAGGAAAGGAAAGGAAAGGAAAGGAAAGGAAAGGAAAGGAAAGGAAAGGAAAGGAAAGGAAAGGAAAGGAAAGGAAAGGAAAGGAAAGGAAAGGAAAGGAAAGGAAAGGATGGGATATTTGAAAAGCAAGCTTTTGTGCTTTTGGATCAAGTATTACTTCCAAAAGTACTCATACTCTTTAAATGTTTTTACATTACAGTGATACATGTGCTGTACACGTAATAGGATAATTATGAAGAGGAAGATAAATAATACAAGCTTCTCCAGGTAATATTTCTAGAACCAACAATTTCTGCAGGTACAGCTTCGAGTCTTTTAAGGCTTGTCTTTACCAGTTTATGGGATATTTATAATATATTATATATATTTTCTTCAGCTGATGAGGGTTGATGGTCAGTTAAGGAGGAACGGAGTTAAACATGAGGAGATCCTGGAGAAAATCTGTTAGAGGCCAGAGCTACAAAGGAATGGTTTGGATCAAAGAACGGCCTAGTCAAAGTAGAGACCTAAATTCAGTTCAGAATCTGTGTCAAACCTTGAAAACGGATGCTCACAGATGGTCTCCAGCTAATCTGACTGAGATTGAGCAATTCTGGAACCGCCAAAAGGGAAATCTTTAGATCCTCGACGTACAGCTTAAAGCAGGTAGAGAACCCAAAAGACCTGCAGCTACTTTATGTCCATCTGTTACAGAAATCCAGACAAAATACATCGATGAATAAAAAAACTTCTACAAAGTATTGACTTTGAAAGTATAAATACAACTTCCCACCCTACTTTTTTATGTTTTTATTAGTAAAAAAAAAAAAGGTTAAAACGATGCATCAATGTTTTTGAATACTTTTAAGGCACTGTGGGCCCCTGCAACTTCATTTTAATGACTCACAAGGAGCTGAAAATCAACAAAGACCTCGAAAATAGCCTGCAAGGAGAACTTCTAGGAAAAACAAACCAAGGCTGAAATGCAGCTTTTTGTGTTGGATTCCAGTCATTCTTTTCTATTATTATATTGAAGTTAAAATAGCAAGGTGAAAAAAACTTGTTTATATGAGAGTTTAAAAAGAAATACTGCAGGAAAAATATTTCTGTAGCTGCACTGAACTGGAAGATGGAAACATCATTTTATCTAATGTGTGGTAAAAAGATCACCACTTCAGCTGCAGCAGAGGAGTGAATCTGAAACGGTTCAGTTGGAGCATTGTCTTGACAGAATCACTTAACTTTGTGCCACAAACCAAATGAATGCTGGAAAAGATCGATGCCAGCTGTGGAAGATCTCCAACCCTCTCAGAGAAGTTATGAAAGACTCTCCCCTTTCTGTCCCTCTGTCTTCCTTTTCTGTCATCATCTGTGTCCTTTCAAGAGCTGTTCATCCCACATCAAAGATATTGTCGTTCACATCTCTAATTAGCACAAAACACGACTTTCAAGCATGCTTTTCTTCCACGCATCGGATGCCTTTGATCTATTTCGCTTCAACACTTCTGTTTCTGGAGAATCTGTTTTTCTCCTCCGCTCCTACTTTCATCTTCAGTCACGTCTCACGAGTAAAAGGCGTCAAAACGAAAAAACTGTGTGCAGAACGTCTGGTCGCTGTTACGGTTTGGTCCTATATTGTCCCAAAGATGAAAGACCCCAACAATCACCCAGGTGGCACCCCCAAAAATTTTCAAAAGGCGAAACGTGAAACAGCTTGAATGTGTTGTTGTCATATATGTTGGAGAGATGTAGAAAATGATGCAAAATGACATAAAATTCAAATAAATTAATGAAAATAACTAAATAGGAGGTAAATATATACGTAATCTCCAGTTTTAAATTTTTATAATTGTTAAAATATGTGTTTAGTGCTGTGAAAAAGTATTTTGCCCCTCACAGATCTTGTTGTTTATGCCTTTGTCCCACTTAAATGTCACACTATTTTGTTACACAATTTCACCAGCCACACCCAAAACAGTTTAACAACCGATCTGTAATATTATGAAATCTATCAAACAGAACTTAACCGACAACACAAAGCAGGCTAAAAGATGTAAAAAAAAAAGAAGCAACACCTTATGGCGCGATCTCACAAAAGATAAGAAAAAGACGAGAAACAAAGTCTTTGACGTCTATCAGTCTGGAAAGTGTTACAAGCCCATTTCTAAGGCTTTGGGATTCCAGAGAATCACAGTGAGAACATAAAACCCGTTTCCAGGCCATTTCTGGGAGGAAGGAAGATAACAGGGAAAATCCGCTGGCTTGGTTCATTCAGCTGTCGTGTCTCCATCCTAAATCGGCCCTTTGAGGAATTAGCTAAGGCGTGAGCATATCACGACTGTTTCAGCAGTGAGTTGCATCATTGATCCGCTGCTAAAGGCGCCCACAGCCGCAGAGAATAACAAGAGATCAACACTGGCAGAAACAGGGATATTTGCTGTGTTTCTGTTTGCTATGTCGTTAAAAACTACCTCAACAGCAACTCTTCCAGTTTTACAAAGCCGGTTGTTTGGCGACATCTGCTGATATAATTTCCCTCTGAGTTACAACCAATCAGCATGAGTAAACCTCCTCTCCTGCCCAGCGACTCTACCGGGTCATTCCCGAGTACATAACCCAAGATTGGTACTTGGTTGGTTCCTAAAGTGGCCTGGAAAGTGGTCCTATCGGACAAAACTGATGATTCTGTACACAAGAGTGGGCTAAAGCTCCTTCACATGGATGTAGAAGACTCATCGCCAGTAATCATGAACTCTTAATGCCAAGGGGGGAACGTCCTGTACTTAATTTAAGGGGTAAGTATTGTTTAAGATTGGGCCAGATTGGTTTGTTTTCCTTAATAAATAAAAGAATTCTTTTAGAACTGATTTTGGTATTTTCTCAACTTATCTTTGATATGACAATTAGAATAAAGCTCTAATACATTTACATGTCCCCAGACAAAAGACATCTGTAGAGAGGAGAAATCCATTTCTAAGGCACTTTACAAGACTTCCCGTCTGAGGCAGTCCTAAGATGGCTTTCACATTCATTCACGCAGGTTTCCTTTGGACTAACCCTTCTACTCAGACGTGGTTTTAGTCCCAGCAGAGCTGAGGATCATCGTTAGTTTAGGACTAATATGACAGGTTCACTGGATTGTTCTGCCTCACATGGTTTACATCTGTTTTAGATGTGCTTTTCACATCTGGGTAAACAGAAGATGGGAGGTAGGCACCGCCCGCATGGATGGATGGATCTTTTCTCATGTCTTTTGCTTGTCTTGTGCTTTAGCCTCTTTTTGATTCTCACTCAGGTGAACAATCTTTGTTTTTTTACTCTTGCCTGTGAAAATGTCCTTCTCAGTGTTTTTAATGGAAAAACACGGAGTAACAGAGAACAAGTCTGTAAGTTAAGTGAGGTTTTAACTCAGCCAAAGTTGAATGGTTTTGGTTTTACTTCTTCACAAGGGAAACACCATTTTACAGCCCGTTTCCTGTTTTCCCCAGACAGACCCAGTGTTGAGTCACATCTTCCTAGAAAAACAAACATTTTGTTCCACAACAGATGATGTTTGCTCTGATGATTGTGTTTATCCAGGCCTTACCTTAAAGAAGCTGCTGCTCCTGTTGGTGAGGCCGCAGGAGGGGTTTCCTGGTGGCACGCTGGAGTCCATGTCGTCTTCCCGACGGCGGCGCTCGGAGGCGTTTAAACCCGGGGCGGCGTTCGTCGAGGATGGAGATCTGTAGATCAGAGACATTTCAGCTGTGGTGCAGCCTGAGGAAATTCCTGCTCCAGCCACTGTCAGCTTTATGGAGCTCTTGGCCTGCTCGCGTGATTTTCTGATGACTGACTTTTCTTTCATTACGCTCTCTGAGCATCCGCCTCTTTTTCCACCTTCCTAACTCTCCTAACTCAGGATAATTGCTTCATTCATTGATTCTTGGCCTCAGCGCTTGTCTTCTGGTTACCTGTTTCTGTTTTTCCTTCACATTTTCAGCCACTCAGTTCCCACATTCTCTTCCCATGTCCTTTAAACTCATTTTCCATCTCAGACAGACTGTACTCCAGCACAGCTGCCTTCCTCCCCGCCCATAGACAGAACGTTTTAGAACCAGACATCCAAATCTGTTTCACCAGAATAACTCTATTTAATAAGTCATAACTTTTTCTTCTCATGTCTTCCTTTCTTTATAGATTGTTTCTCTGTCATTATCTTTTCAAATGACTCTTTCACATGCATTTGATTCCCTCTCTAGCCAGACTGAGGCTATTAAAGCAGCCCTTCCCTTCCTGGCAGAGGATCACAGAGCTCACAAGCCAGAGATCCGCTCCGTTTGTCCGCTGGTTCACACAGGATCTTTCATCTAACGCAGAGAGGAAGTGTCCAACACGTCCCTGAACTATGCCAGGGATTGCTAAGAGGAATGCAGAGATGATAAATGTCGCACAAAATCTGCAGGGTTATGGTTTTTGCTAAATTTGCCACTGAAACTCCAACTGATTTATGTGTCACGGACCCTAAAAACCAAAGTTGACTGCCGTTTACAGTTTGAGGTTAAATGAGCACCGGCTTATGTAGCGTAACAAGGAGTCTCTGCCTACTTCATCTGGCCATCTGGATTCTAGCCAAGAATCAACTTGGCCATTAGAGCGGCAAAACTGCTTTCTGAAAATAATAAACGTTTTTCTGAACCTTCCGAAACTGTGGTTGCATTGTTTTGCTTTGTATAAAAAGCACCATTATTGTGATTGTTGTTCTGCACAAGTTCCTTCTCCGAGATGCTGTAAGGGAGGCTGAGACATGGCAACAACCCATCGGCTTATTTCCATAGTAAAGCCAAAATCTGCTTCTGATTGGATGATGAGTTCCTTGTGAAGGCTACCAAGAAGCTGAGCTGTGTTTGAAGATACGTACCCATCACTCGACACGGTCTGAAGTTGCAATAAATGCTTGTTTGCACTGTGCTGTCATCTACCGTCTATTTCTGAATGAAGCTCTGCCAGCCTCAGAATTTGATTTTTACTCTAAAACATGTTTTTAACCTTTGAGTGGCTTTTTGCAAGTGCCAAAGTGGGGAGCCTCCAGACATCAAAAGATTGTGTGCCAAAGACAAATCCACAGTGCTGGTCCATCCTAAACGCTCCCCTTCTGACCGATCAAGCACCTATCAGTTCTAAGAGAGAGCCGACCAGATTTATTCACTGGTGTGGAACCGTCCATCTGGAGAAACCAGCCAGGCTTTTTCTATCCTATTCCCATTTGCTGGACAGAATAAAAGGGCTATAAAGGTCAGAATAAAACCATTAAAAACCATTAAACTTACAGTTTTAATGGCATTGATCCTTTAAATAATATTAATCCTTAAAGCAGAAGAAATCTCTTTTACTGGTAACGTCTTTGTGCTTCAGATGGAATAATTTCTACTGACAAATCAAGACTGACTTGATTTGAGATAACCAATGAGACTGATGGTGATATGAACACTGACCCTCTTTTATTGTAGCTGATATGTGCTACTCTAAAGGCCTGCCTGTGTCCACACAACCACTGTTTCCGTGCCGTTTCAGACATGAAGTGATAGTCCTTTTGACAGTTTCAGTTCCACAAACAGAAAACACTGTGGAGACAAAACAATCAGCCAACAAAAGTACCATTTATTACCAAAATGGATCAAAAAAGACTTAATTACATTATATTTTCTTCAAAGATGCCAGAATGTCAAAAAAAATTAAAAATCTTCTGGATCTGTGGTTTTTCTTTTGGACTTTGGCTGCTTTTTGACTCAGTTTCAGTCCAGTGAATGACTGTTTTCAGAGGAATCTGTTTACTGTTCGTTGAGTCACTTAAACTCTGAGCTGCGAATCATTTTATGTGAAAAACCTCCTAAACTCAGTAGGTGACTCGTTGAAACAAAACCGTTTGAAATTGGTTTTTAGATGCTTTGTTACCAAAAGCCTGTCAGTTGTTGACAATGAAACATTTAATTATTATTTATTTAGTCAAAATTATAAAAAATATATACATATATATATCAAAGTGATTTTCTCAATGAGTTCTTGACCGCAGCATTGGGATAAAGGTTTGACAACAGACGCAGCACTATCAGCATGTTCAGCTGGATTCAGAGACAATGCTATGGAGACGGTCCAAAACCAAAGCACAGCAGTCTCTCGCCATAAGCAGTAGACCTGATTTAAACCTATACATTTCATGTAGGTTGAAAGTTGTTTTTTAATTTATTTATTATCAACAAGGTGTCTGTAAACAAAGCAAGAATGGCAGGAAGAATACACCAAAACCCAAAGACAGCTTTATTTAAATTGATATCAACTAATTTAATCCTTTTGTCAGTTGCGAGATAATACGAATGTGGTGAAAATAATGTACTTTTTATGTGAAGATTGAGATAAAAATGGTGGAAACACACATTTGATTTTATCATCAAATCCAAGTTTAGTTTGCTTGAATGAGAAAAAAATTCTGTTTCGCTGCAAGAATTGTAACTTCTAAGCGGAAGCAGCGCTACGATACAGAGCTCCACTGTGACCCAGTTTTTCAGAGGAGACGCAGCGCCGACAGAATGGCAGATGAGTTTAATTCACGTTGAAATAATACTGTTTTTCAATGTATGGATAATCCATCCATCTTCTTCCGCTTATCCGGGGTCGGGTCCCGGGGGCAGCAGCTTAAGCAGACAGACCCAGACTTCCCTCTCCTTCTCCCCAGCCACTTGGACCAGCTCCTCAGGGGGGAATCCCGAGGCGCTCCCAGGCCAGCCGAGAAAAAAATACTCCCTACAGCTTAAAATAAAACCTAGATAATCCTGAACTTATATGTTATTTGAGCAGTTTTAGGCATCTGGACAGTTGGAGAATAGCTACCTAATTTTAGCAAAAACAGGTCTACGTATATTTAATCTTAGACATTTCACAAATATCAACCAAATGTAGCATGAAAGTCTACAAAGCATTTAGTCATTAGTTCGACGTATTTACAGGTATAAATTATGTTATATCGTGGACATAAGACTCGTTGTAGGATAGCCATTTTAATGGAGGACATTAATTGGACCCTTTTTGATGTAAAAAGACAATTTTATTTGAGATGGTTTGATTCTGCCAATGATATGTGGCGTAGAATGGTGAGTTACTCATTATTTTGATTTCTAAGTGGTTTCATAAAAGTTTTTACTGTGTCTGCAGTTATGATTGTATCCTTGATTGGCATAAGTTATGGAATCTAGAGAATCTCAGCTTTCAAGCGATGTATAATATGTTTGTGTACACAGAAAGTGTGTCACAAAAAAGGCAGATTTGACACGGAATTATGTGACGCAACATAAAAACGTGAAGGCATTAATTGTAAAAACTGTTTACTGCCCCTCCAAAATAAGCCAAGTAAACTCCTAACTGTGCCAATCCAATGACTCTGCCCACGAGCACACCACATTACATGAGTCCACACTCTGTCAGATTGGCTAACTCCTCAGCAGTTGGTTATGCAGCTTCTATCTTCCATTCATCATCAAAGATTATTATTCTCGTCATCAAAAACAACAACCAGGAACCCTATATCATAATGCACAAAGAAAGATATTTAGCTGCGGACTGAAAAGAAGCCATTCTCAGACCTAGCCTTAAACATCTGCTTGTCCTTTGACAATCCAAAATGGTTTTATCTTCATTCTCCAGGGATGAATCTTGCTTTCAAAACAGGTGAGTTCATCACAGCTGGGAATGTAAAACCGCTGATTAGCCGCAGGTGTCTAAGTCCCTGTAAAACAGGATTTTATTTCCACCCAAACTGTGTAAACCCTCACACACCGAGCACCAAGATTCTTTCAGCTGCCTTGTGGCTCAATGCATAAACTTCCGCATTAAAATACATCCGATGAATGCACATTTAAACTGTGAGGAGAAAGTGAAGCCTGTTTTTAGTGGAGAGGTTCAGCAGTACCAAGGTCAGCAGGCTCCATGCTGCTGTCAGAACAGCTGCATAAACCTGCTGCAGATAAAAAAAAACAACCTCCCACACATGGGTCATGTTAGCGCTCTGAAACAAACCAGACGACTCTGTGGGTGTGAGCATCCGCAGGAAACAGCAAACAGATCCAGGCAGGGGGTACGGACTCTGAAAGGGACAGCATGAAGAGCACCATTTGGGTCAGTGGTTCTTGTTGAGCCCAGCTGAACCTGTTGCTCCATGTTGCTTAAATTAGGAAGAAAAAGACCTGAGGAATGTGATCACTCACAGCTTTACACAAGAGGAGAATTTTCCAGGAGATGTTTATGCATCTTAACTCCGTCAAAGACCAGACTAACCAACTCTGTAACCTCTAATCACAACTTTCAGGCTCTAAGTATAGCAAACCGAAAATAATTCAAATTAGAAATCACACTCCATGTGTAATAAGAGCGCGTCTCGTCTATATATTGGATGGAAACTATGTCATGCACCAGTACCGCCCTGGCCACAACTTTCCACACTGAAGGTCTGCTGAGAGAAGGTTTGGATCTTGTTCTGTGGACTACTTCCCTTTAAATCTACTTCCGAAACTCGACGTTTAGCTCTGAGCTAAGAAGGAAGGGTCCTGGAAGTCATTCAGAAGAAGGAAAAACTACGAGATGCCGTGAAACTGGACATTCTTTAATAAGGAGAAAATATTATTGTCAGAACTTAGAGAAAACACGAACTGGCTATGGGGCGGTCCTCAAGCTCAAGTCCAGACTTCACAGTGAAGCAACTTTTCTACAGATTTAAGAGGGAAAACTTACAGCCAACTGATCACTATGAGTTCTTTGAGCAGACAAAGGCTTAATGCAGCATTTTTCTGTTTAACGAGCATAAAATATGAAAAGAACCTATCAAAATAATTCATTATAGATAGATAGATAGATAGATAGATAGATAGATAGATAGATAGATAGATAGATAGATAGATAGATAGATAGATAGATAGATAGATAGATAGATAGATAGATAGATAGATAGATAGATAGATAGATAGATAGATAGATAGATAGATAGATAGATAGATAGATAGATAGATAGATAGATAGATAGATAGATAGATAGATAGATAGATAGATAGGTGTCTGTATAAAAGACACCTGTCAACACCCTCAAACAGTCAGACTCCAACCTCCACCATGGCCAAGACCAGAGAGCTGGGATGAGCCAATGTACATTAGGCAAGCAGCTTGTTGAGAAGAGATCAACTGATCCATGTAAGATGTCGCCTCATGGGGTACACATAATCTTGAAAACGGTGAGGAAACAGCTTAGAACGACACGGAGGGAACTGGTCAATGACCTGAAGAGAGCTGGGATCACAGTAACTAAGGTTACTATTAGTAACACACAACGTCGTTATGGATTAAAATCTTGCTGCGCACAAAAGGTCCCCATACTTAAGCCAGCACATGTTTAGGGCCATCTAAAGTTTGCTAGAGACCATTTGGATGATCCAGATGAGGATTGGAAGAATTTCATGTGATCAGATGCGACCAAAATAGAAATCTTTAGTATAAACGCCCCTCACCGCGTTTGGAGGGGGAAGAATGCTGAGTTGTATCCCAACAACACCATACCCACTGTGCAGCATGAGGGTGGAAGCATTGTGCTTTGGGGCTGCTTGTCTCCAAAGGGGGACAGGACGACTGATCCGTATTAAGGAAAGGATGAATGGGGCTGTGTATGGTGAGATTTTGGGCAAAAACCTCCTTCCATCAGTGAGAGCATTGAAGATGAAACCTGACCAAATCCCTATTTTCTGCACCATAAATTCTTTAAAAATCATACAATGTGGTTTCCCCACACACTAAAAAAAACCCAGGAATCAGTCTAACTGGGTTACCCTCTTGTGATGGTTCTCTCCCAGGCAGCGATGGTCTGGTACAGAGACGCTTTAAGGCTTCACGTCTCCAAATCGGCTAATGGAGGTTTGAGCTAGGGCTGGGCGATGTGGCCTCAAATCTATATTGCGATATCATCTAAAGCGTGTGCGATAACGATATCTATCGCAATATATTCTTTTCTTTTCTTTATATATGTCAAAATGAGTGTCAATGAACATTCTCACTTTCCAGATACATTGCAGCAGAACAACTTCGAAAAGTATAGAATGCCATTTAAAGATCATTCATTTTGCAAAAAGCATTACAAAATAATTCTAATCTTTTTCCAAAAAATTCAACACAAAAATTCTCAACATAAAGATGGAGATATTTTAAATAAATTAAAGGCTAAATGTTATGAAAACACAAAGTTCAAAATTGTCTGCTTTCCTGGTTATTTGTTGCTGTTTATAAATGTAATACAGCACAAAAATAAAGCTGCACATATTTGAATTAAAAAAACGCTTCGAGTTCAACAGGTTTCTTTTCCGTTAAATGGAAAACAGCAAACCGCAGTAGGCTGGTAGAGTCAAAATCTCTACCGTGGCATCTCTTAAACAAAGATGTGACTAATGTCCTTCAGGCATTTTAAGGATTTATTAGCGTGTTGATTAACACGGAGGAACATTGTGCACAAAGCAGTTTGAATCCATTTGAAAACATTCTAAAGTATTAGTCTGTTATCTCGTATCTACATGAGCTCCCTCCCCCTTCCTAAGACCAGTCATCCTCATCTGTCATCCGTAACCGCTTCACACTGGTCTCTTGTCAGATACCGGGCGTGTGGAAAATGTTGTGTACTGACAGATAACATGCTGATGTCTGTGATCCTGCAGCAGCATCATTCATGCTCCAACAACAGGCTTCACCTACTGTCCTGGATGTTACTCATACTATGACAGGGAATAATTACTCAAATAATAACTAAATTAAAAATTCCCTTGACATAACACAACGTCAAGGTGGAAAGACAGAAGCCAGACATTTCCAAACCATCAGAAGTCTATCATTCTGAAAAGAGAACGGATATTCACACATGGAAGCTACTGATCTTCTCTGTAGTGGACATCACAGTAAATTCAATCAAAAGGACAATCAGCAAATCCACACAGGAAAAAAAGTTGAGGTAATAAAAACGGCCTAGTTAAAGTCCAGACCTGAACCGGATTGGAATGCTGTGGAAGGACCTTCGGAGAGTAACAAATATCTGCAAACCCAGAGGAACTGAAGAGACGTTAGAAAGAAGAGTGGTACAAACTTTCTTCATCGTGATGTTCCAGTCTGAGACAGAAAACAGCTACAGAGAGCAGGGCCGTGCAGAGACCCCTAGAGGGGCAGGAGCTCAAAGTTAAAAAGGGCCACATAGAGCAAGACTTTAAAATGGCTTAAAAAAACATAACAACGAAATAGTACCCATCCTGATTAACAACAACCGATGCTCATCAAGAATCTAATTGGGAATCGCACCATAATACATTGGGGTAAAAAAGTATTTAGTCAGCCACCAATTGTGGAAGTTCTCCCACTTAAAAAGATGAGAGAGGCCTGTAATCTTCATCATAGGTATACCTCAACTATGAGATACCAAATGAGAAAACCTTGAAAATCACATGGTCTGATTTTTAAAGAATTTATTTGCAAATTATGGTGGAAAATAAGTATTTGGTCGCCTACAAATAAGCAAGATTTCTGGCTCTCACAGACCTGTGAGAGCCTGTATTAATGGCACCTGTTTGAACTCGTTATCAGTATAAAAGACACCTGTCCACAACCTCAAACAGTCAGACTCCTAACTCCACTATGGCCAAGACCAAAGAGCTGTCAAAGGACACCAGAAACAAAATTGTAGACCTGCACCAGGCTGGAAAGACTGAATCTGCAATAGGTAATCAGCTTGGTGTGAAGAAATCAACTGTGGGAGCAATTATTAGAAAATATAAGGCATACAAGACCACTGATAACCTACCTCGATCTGGGGCTCCACGCAAGATCTCACCCCGTGGGGTCAAAATGATCACAAGAACAGTGAGCAAAAATCCCAGAACCACACGGGGGGACCTAGTGAATGACCCGCAGAGAGCTGGGACCAAAGTAACAAAGTATACCATTAGTAACACACTACACTGCCAGGGACTCAAATCCTCCAGTGCCAGACGGGTCCCCCTGCTTAAGCCAGTACATGTCCAGGCCCGTCTGAAGTTTCCTAAAGAGCATTTGGATGATCCAGAGGAGGATTGAGAGAATGTCATATGGTCAGATGAAACCAAAATAGAACTTTTTGGTAAAAACTCTTCTTGTTGTGTTTGGAGGAGAAAGAATGTAGAGTTCCATCCAAAGAACACAATAGCTACTGTGAAGCACGGGGGTGGAAACATCATGCTTTGGTGCTGTTTTTCTGCAAAGAGACCAGGATGACTGATCTGTGTTAAGGAAAGAATGAATGGGGCCATGTATCGTGAGATTTTAAGTGAAAACTTCCTTCCATCAGTGAGGGCACTGGAGATGAAACGTGGCTGGGTCTTTCAGAAGGACAATGATCCCAAACACATCGCCAGGGTAACGAAGGAGTGGCTTCGTAAAAAGCCTTTCAAGGTCCTGGTGTGGCGTAGCTAGTCTCCAGATCACAACCCCATAGAAAATCTTTGGAGGGAGATGAAAGTCTGTGTTGCCCAGCGACAGCCCCAAAACATCCCAGCTCTAGAGGAGATCTGCATGGAGGAATGGGCCAAAATAGCAGCTACAGTGTGAGAGAATCTGGTGAAGACGTACAGGAGACATTTGACCTCTGTCATTGCCAACAAATGGTATATAACAAAGTATTGAGATTAACTTTTGTCATTGACCAAATACTTATTTTCCACCATAATTTGCAAATAAATTCTTTATAAATCAGACCATGGGATTTTCTGGATTTTGTTTTTTCATTGTGTCTCTCATAGTTGAGGTATACCTATGATGAAAATTACAGGCCTCTCTCATCTTTTTAAGTGGGAGAACTTGCACAATTGGTGGCTGACTAAATACTTTGTTGCCCCACTGTATATCAAAGTTATCACCTGGGGACCATGCAAAGCAAAAGCAGCCTATTTTTTATCTGATGGGGAACAATGTTGCTTTTGAGACGCTGCTGCTGGACTGTGTTGACCAAAGACCATAAACATTAGTTTTAGTCTGGCCTCAAGGGCCGGTGTCCTACATGTTCTAGATGTCACACTGGGTCAGTACACCTGAATCAAATGATTGGTTCATTACCAGTCCTCTGGAGAACTTCGAGACATGGCGAGGAGGTCACTTAGCCATTTAAACCAGCCATGTTGGAAAAAGGACACATCTAAAACCTGCAGGACATCGGTCCTTGAGGACGGGAGTTGGACAACCCTGTTCTAGAAGCAAGGAATCATGAGAAGTACTTAAGTAAGTATTGTTCAGATTCAAAGTATATGTATTTCACTTAAAGTAGCAGTTCAAACATTTTCTTCCCATATATGTTAGGATTTCTTAAAAAAGGAACATTAAATTATAGGTCTTTGTCATTTTTAGGTAATAGGTTAAAAAGGTGATGCTTTTGTATGTTTTTATCTTGAAACCTCAACAGTTACCACGGTAACAGTCTCAGGGATGAACCAGTTCAAGATGATGAAAAGGCCAAACTGAACCCGAATTCACCACAATAAACTAACTAATCCTGATTCATAGTGCAGCTCCCTTCCCCAGTGATGGATTAGCATTCCTCTACCTGCTGCTCGTTTCTGGATTATTTCTCATTCCATGTTTTGACTACATTAATTCCTGCAGGGGGAAATAACGATGAATGTTTAACTGTTTTAGGTCAGTCAGACTAATCAGTAATTATAAATCCATGAATTCCTGTTTTCTTGGGGCCCAAAAATGATGTGATGCCATTTTTCTGAGCTCTTAAAAATGAATGGGAAACAGTTGGGAAATGGTTGTGGGAAAAAAAATAGCTTCAACCCCAAGCTTGTCCATATCTCCACTCAGAGCGACTGAACTGGACAAACAAGGCTGGACAATGACCCAGGTTTATCTCACCCCCGCACACAGTGAGGAGTAAGTATCTGCAAAGCTCCTTGTAAGAGAACTGCAGTCATTAGTGAGATCTCAGGGTCACCGAGTCTTCATTACAACAATTTCTGTCCTACCATGACAAACATAAACTTATTGAGTTTGCTAAACTCTATAGAGACTTTAACTGGAACTATGGAAGAATATGGTGGAGGATCTGTGATGCTGTGGGCCTGTTTCTCCAGCTGGGAACCTTGATAGCGCTCATGGCCTCATGAACTACCAGAACATTTCTAATAGAAATATTTCATCCTCTGACAGAAAACTGAAAGTGTGTCATCTTTAATGATCCAAAACATGTGACCAAATCCATAAAGAAATGGTTCAGGAGACACAAAATGAACCCTCCACCATGACCATCAGTCGCCAGACCTAAACCTTGTAGAAAACCTGTTGGCTGAGCTCAACAGAAGAGATGAGGGCAGACTGTGCAGATAGTTTGAGCTCATGCATTTGGAAAAACCAGGACTGAAACATGTTTCTGCAGTTAAAGCGGTGGCCTGATTGCATGTTCATCTGCAGCAGCAGAAAGAGTTCAACATTCCCCACAGGGTCAGTTTCTTCACTCCCGTAACTTGAGATGCTGATTCCCGGTCCAGACCAAATAAGATCACTTTTCATAAACCTGCAGAGTGTTAAATTCTGTCTTTCAAGCTACAGAAAGAGTCTGTTTTAGCACCACTTCAGAGAAAACTACAGAATACAACCATGTTACCATCAGAACCCTAAATATCGCCAATCAGCTTTGTGACCCAAAACCAACAAGCTCAGAGTTATTTTCTTATTGAAATACCTTTCTGCTGACTCTTTTCCCCATCGCATGATGGAACTGCAGCTCTTTGTGCCAAAAGTTTTTTTTGTTTAGTTTTTTTGTTAGGCTAATCCCTTTAACAGATTCCATAGAGGCTTGAATGAGCAAATCGAGCAGCTTTAGAGTCTAACAAACATCTGCAGAGAACTGCATCAGAAAGGAGAGAAAAGCAGAGGCATGCGTTAGAGGATGGCAGGTGGTCAAGTACGGACATGTTTCTTTTTTTTTTTTACGTGTCCTGTTTGGCAGTGTGGAGCTCAGAATTGGTGTCTGAGTACCGAGTAGAAGCCCAACAGATTTACTTTCACAAGCGAAACAGTACAGCTTTTGCTATAGTACTCCACTTGATATATGTGTGAGAAATCTTTATTATGAATTGCTGGGGGTTTTATTTCCTGATGTTAAGGACACGGAGACGGAAAATTAAGCGGAAGAAAGAAAGAAGATGAAGAAAGGAAGTAGGAAACAAAAAGTCATGAGAGAGGGTGAGTTGAAAATACAAGAGAGGAAAGGGAACACAGAAAACACAGGAAAACATTGAAGTCTGCCTCCATACCCACAGGACGGCAGAGAGAGGGGAAAAAACAAAACAAAACAAAAAACAAACATCGACAAAACAAACCAAACATCGTGAACTAAGAACTAAACAACCACATCACACAAAAATGGATATAAAAATACAACAGCGTCACAGAAAAACTCATGGTACCGATTAATCAAGCTCTAGTAATGATAACCTCAGCCCAAGAATATATCTGTAAACACCAGAGACCCCACATCTATGTGTGTGTGTGAGCATGCTGGTGCATATAAGGTTTCTCAATAAGAGTGTTCGATAGCTGGTGTGAGCAGGCATCAATCCGTCTCCCAGGAATCGATGCAGACATAAAGGAGATCGGAGCCAAGACGTCCAAAGGACCACCAGAGCCCCAGGCGGGGCCGACCGCATCCCCCAAGAGAGGAGCAAAGGAGAACCCCAGGGGAACATCCAGCGGCTACTATGCAGGGGCCCGGGGGGCAGCAGTGACGAGCCCACGGGCCCCGCCGGCAACTAGCCACGCCAGGGCGGGCCGGTCCATGGACCGGGAGAGCCGGGGCCCAGGGGCGCCCCACCCCCCCAGCAGGGACCTGACAAGGGACCGGCCGACGAGGGGCCCCCGCACGTGCCCCCACCATCGTGGTCCAATCCCCACCGCCAACATCCCAGTGCCCCACTCCTGCCCCACATCGGGGCGCCCCACCGATAGCCGCAGCAGACGGACAGCATCCCCAGGCCGAGCTCAGCCAGCACCTGGACACCAAGTTGTACTAGCTACCCAGTTCTGATCCCACGCAACGCAGAGCGCCGAGACCAGGCATCCAACAAAGGCCAGGGCCGGTCCAACCCGCCAATGAACTGACCACGCATGGTGCACACAGAACAGGTGATCGAACGAGCAAAGACGCTGGATCGTGTATTCCTGCCAAGCAGGCACCACCCAACAATCCCAAACCTGGCACCCCTAAAAGAGGTGCCCCAACCAACCAAAGGAAGATATCGGCCCAGCACATCGGCGGACCGACATGCCGGCCCCCCCAGGCCCGCACCAGGTCCGAACTGGATTGACCACCGATGCACCAGTAGGCAGGGGCATCCGTCACTGGCGGGGAGTGACGGAGGGGAAATTGGCCCCCCATTAAATGTAAGGCCTGAGGTGCGCCAGGCGAGAGGGCAGCCCAAGACCCAACCTGACAGGCAGACAAAGACATACAGACACAGTCATACGTTCTCTCCCTCTTAACCACATACATTCTCACTAAAGCTTGGTTTATACTTCTGCGTCGCGTCAGTCGCGTATGTTACGCCGTAACCGCCGTACCTACGCAGAGGCTACGGCTGTTACGGCGTACCCTACGCGAGGGACACGAAGAGTATAAACCGGCCTTAACTGACCAAGACACCCAAGAAATGACGCTGTACCCTCATTCACACACCCCATACACACTTCATGCTCCCAGGTCCAGGTACCGATGCCCCAGTAGAGCCACCAGCCCCCGGACCCAGGAGATGGACCCCCTACCTTCTAGGACAGAGACAAGCAGACCCCCAAGGGCCCCACAGTGGCGAAGCAGCCCGACAGCCTAGGACCCCAACCAGACCACCTGTTCCCCCTCCGGACCCCAACCCCTGATGGCCTATATGGAACAGGGGTGTGAGAAGACCCCTAGCCTCCATCCTCCCGCTTGAGTATGGTGTTGATGCGTGTTGTTATAATGTGCATTTAAAACAGAGGGGTGGGATGTGGGGAAGGCAGCCACACATCCCCCAACCCCCACCCCGAGCACTCAGTGTCTATATGTGGTTTAACAGTGGGCACCGGCATCAGAGGTGAAGCTGATTGAACCGCTCCCCCCCTGGATGCCGAAAAGTGTGCCCACCCAGGACCCAGGAGCTAAGTCCAGTGCGAAAAAGGACAGATCAGGCCCAGAAATGCCATCCAGCTGCCGCGACCAGCAACCAGGCACCCCAACCAGCAAACAAGGCGAGACGCCATACAGGGACTGGCGATGACAATCGGCCCAGAGAAAAAGAGAGAGGTGGCTGCACATGCCGTCCGCCGGCCGGCCCCGACCCCCACAGGCAACAGAGACCCCACGCCTGCCGACCCCCGGCCAGGACCACAGCTAGGAATCCCCAGGACCACCCCAGACCCTACCCAGGCGCAGCACGGCCACCAGGCCAGTAACCCATGTCCGTCAGTGCAACCCCCCTAAGGCACCGCATGCAGCCATCAGGAGTTACCACCCAAAACCACCAAAGCCCAACCCCAGGTTGGGGCCACAATGTGCAGCGCCCCGTCCGCCCAGTGATCCCACCCCCAGGGATCCCCCCCAGACGCCTCCAACCCCAAAAACCCCCACATCAGCAACAGTATCCCAAACGACAAAACCAAGTGCCCCCCACCCCCACTAGGTGATGGAGCCAATCAAAGGAGCTCAGAGAGATTGATCAGATATGGAGCCAGAGGCCGTCTCAAGACCAAAATGGTCCAACAAGAGATTTCTATACTGATTAATATTAAGAGCCTTTTTATTTTTCCAGTTCAGGAGGATAGTTTTCTTAGCGATGCATAAGGCAATGAGAACCATTAGAACTGACTTTGTGTCCAGGGTGACATCATTTAAATTTCCTAACAGGGTAACTGAGGGAGATGGTGGAATGTTACATTTCAGACACTTTGATAAGTCCTCACATATCTGGCAGCAACATTTCTTAACAGGTGGACAGAACCAAAGCGCATGAATATAAATATCTGGTATATTGCTTGTGCATTGTAAGCAGGTATTAGACGACGTAAAACCCATTCTAAACATCTGTTGACCTGTATAGTGGACTCTATGAAGGATTTTGTATTGTATTAATTGCAAATTAGGATTTTTTTGTTATTTTAAAGGTTCTTAAACATATCTGAGACCAGACGTTTTGGTCAAAGCTGGCTGATAAATCCACCTCCCATTTTGAAATAGGGATAGCTATTGATTCATCTAATGCAGATAAAATTTTCTATATTTTAGACAGCAATTTGGGGGGGTTGAGATTAAGAAAATCTAAAACTCTTACTGGAATTTGTAATTCAACTGTATTGAGCCTAAATTTACCTTTAATAATAGATTTAATTTGTTGATATTCTAAGAATTTGTTTTGATCAATTCCATATAGTGTAATTAATGTATTAACTGGGATAAAGTCTGTTCCTTCAAATATATGTTCCAGCTATTCAATTCCATTGCACCTCCAGTCTGGAAAACATTTTTTTGCAAGATGTCGGGGTTATTCCAGATGGGTGTATGTCTGCATGGGATCTTTAGAAACTCCCACCATGCTGTCAGAGAGGAGCTGATATTTATGCTTTTAAAGCATTCATGTCGTTTTATATTTGAGCTGATTAATGGTAGGTCTGAAAGTTTTATCTTATTACATAGTGTCTGTTCTACGTCTATTCAGGACTCATCTAGGTAGCTATGTTTTAACCATCTTGAGATGTATTGGAAGTTTGGTAGATCTAGACCTCCTTTTTCTTTGGTCTTCTGCAGAGTTTTTAAGCTGATACGTCGGGGTTTATCTTTCCAAAGAAATTTAGAGACAGAGGAGTCCAGAGATCTAAACCAGTCTAGTGATGGTTTACTGGGGATCATTGAGAATAAGTAGTTGATTCTGGGCAAAACCATCTTTTTTATTGAAGCAACCCTTCCCATAAGTGATATGGGTAGGGATTTCCATCTAGCAAGATCATCTTCCACTTTTTTTAAAAGTGGGATGTAGTTTAGCTTTATTAAATCTGTCAGTCTTGGTGAGACATTGATAACTAAATAAGTAATATTCCCTGACTGCAATTGTGTATTAGTTGGATTCTGGACAGAACAATTGATTGGAAGAACTGTAGATTTTAACCACTTTATAGAATAATCTGAAACGTTTGAGTAAGAGTGTATCAACCCGATTACCTGAGAGAGAGAGGTTTGTGAATGCTGGAGAAAAAGTAATACATCATCTGCATAAAGACTGATTTTATGTTCTATGTTATTGCATTTTATGCCTTTAAAATTGTGAGTTTGCCTGATTGCTGCAGCTAGTGGTTCAATAAAAATTGCAAACAGGGAGGGAGAGAGAGGACATCCCTGCGCTGTACCTCTCTGAAGATAAAACCTAGATGATGTTTGGTTATTTGTCCTGATATATGCTGTTGGTGAACTGTATAATATTTTCAACCAGTTTATAAGAGAAATTCCAAAGCCAAAATTATTTAAGTTTGCAGATAAGAATTTCCAGTTAACTCTATCAAATGCTTTTTCTCCATCTAAAGATAATATATTAGTTTTAATGTTTTTACAGTAAGAAAAATCTATTAAATCTATTAATCTACGTGAATTTGTGGATGAATGTCTCCCTTTAATAAAACCAGTTTGATCAGGATGTATTATAAGAGGGGTTACTTTCTCTATCCTTTTTGTGAGGGCTTTGCAGATTATTTTAAGATCAACATTAATGAGGGATATGGGACGATAGCTGGTAGGAAACAAAGGGTCTTTACCTGATTTTAGTAGAAGACTAATGTAGGCAGAATTCATATTTGGTGGAAGTCTGCCATTTTCCTTGGTTTCCTGCAGCATTCTGTAGAACGTTGGTGCCAGAATATTCCAGAATTCTTTATAGAACTCTGTTGGAAATCCATCTGGGCCTGGAGCCTTTTTATAGGACATGCCTTGGAGGGCCTCCTGGAGTTCAGCCGCTGTTAGTGGTGAATCCAGGGCCATCGCTTGACTTTCAGATAATTTAGGTAGTGTTATGTTATCCAAAAATTGTTCAATTTCATGATCTGATGGATTTATCTCTGGTGAGTATAAAGCCTTGTAAAATTCTTTAAAGGTGTTGTTTATTCTTCCGGGATCATATACTGTATTCCCGGTCTGATCTTTAATAGCAGATATAGTTGTTTTTTCTTTATTAAATTTAAGCTGGTTAGCCAAAAATCTACCTGATTTATTACCTTGTTCAAAGTTTTCTATCCTAAGTCTTTGAATTAAGAACTGGGTCTGTTTATTAATAATTTCATTTAATTCTAGCTTTGCTTTACAGATTTTGCCTAGTCTCTCCTCATCTAGCGAAGCTTCTAATGAATTAATAGTTTCTTCTAATTCCTCAGTAGGTTTTTTTTTTTCTATTTTCTTTTTATTTGATGAGAATGAGATTATTTTACCTCTAATCACAGCTTTCCCTGCCTCCCAAAGAATGGATGGTGACATACCATGTAGGTCATTATATTCCAAATAAGAAGCCCACTCTTTTTCAAAATATTTAATAAATTCTTTATCCTTAAGTATTGATATATTAAATCTCCAATTTTTGCTTTGAGGCATTTCTGTTTTATTTACTAAAGTTAGAGAAACAGGAGCATGACCGCTAACAGCTATAGGGTGTACGGACATGTTTCTCCACAAAAAAAACACCTCTCAGTGTCACCAGGAATGAGTCGGAACAGGATAAACCCAGGAATTCTTAGAATCCGGGTCACGGAACGGTTGAACTCCTGAAACTAATAACTAAGGGAGAGGGTGGGAATGATTAGAGGGGGATTTCTGCAGGTATTACACAACGATCCAAAACATTTTTATCAAGCATAATACGTTTCAGTCATTCCGTAAAGTAACTTGGTCTTTAGTTGGTCTAAGGAAGTGAGATTTAATTCAAACCAATTCAGTTTATATTGAACCTATAGCAAAGAACATGATATCAGTGAGCTATTCTGAATTAAAATTGGTCCAATCTGCCATTTTATCACACAACAACCCCAAACCTTGGTGTATTGTGTTGAGGTTTAAGTTACAGGCCAACACTTTGCACTTCTAACAGACTGAAATCTGGCCCAAACTCAGACTGTTAACCTCCACCTCCTTTTAAACAGGTTTTCCTCCAGCATCGTCCTTCCAACTCTGACCAGCTGCGCTGCCCTGCTGAAGAGAAGGATCTCCTGAGCATGATGCTGCCACCACCATGTTTCACGGTGGGGATAGTGTGTTCAGGATGTCCATGTCTTGGTAGGTCTGCAGGTGGTCCATCCTCTCTCCATGTTCAGATGATGGATTAAACAGAGCTCTGGGAGATGTTGAGACATTGTTGGAGAACCTAACCCTGCTTTAAACTGAACCTCAACGTTCTAACTGTCCGCTGTGTTTCCTGCTCTTCATGATGCTGGTTGTTTTCCAATGTTCTCTAAAGAACCTCTGAGGACCTTCTTAGAACATCTGGATTCATACTAAGAGTTACAGACATTAGTTAGACGATCTCTTCAGCAGGACTGCAGGTTAACCTTAATATCTAATGTTCTCCAAACATGTTATAACAAAAATTTACCATGGTAATACCTCAGATTGTTTGTGAGACAACTGATCTAGTAGCCCAATCTTAATCCTTAATACTCTAAATTAGAAGGATCTGAACTATAAAACCAGGAGAACTGGCAACATAACACAGATACTCAAAATATGTTGAATCTAGCACCAGAAAGCCTGAACAAAATGTAGATAAAGAACACCTTGGAATATCACAGGGAAGCCCGGCTCACACTCAACTCCTTATCCTGTTAGGGATGCTAAAAGGCTGTTACAGATTCATTCAACTTTCCCAGTCACTTGGTAGACATTTGGGCCATTTTAGGACTTACATCAGACATCTACACCTCCATTGGACTCTTAATGTCTATAAGATCCAAACATCATTAAAGAAAAACCTAAAAACTAGTCCCTGTGGAGCTGTATGATAGTAATATGGCTATCATAGATATAATCTAAACGGAAGGCATCCAGCTTAATGTTTAGAAATCCAGACTTTTATCTTGTCAAAAAGAAAACATGAATATATTGTCTTTTTTTGCACAATAATGTGTTGATTTATTATCCTTGCTCCTGAGAAGTTGTAGGAGCCCAGCATGGAGGGGTGAGGGTACAGGAGTCCAAAGAAAACAAAAGTTTAGTTTGTCAACACAACAGCAATGTGCCAAATCTGTATGGAGATGTATTCTGAAGGTCACATATATTCCTGGCAAAAACCTGGGATGTTCTGAGTTGTAAGTCAAACTTTGTTGTAATCTTCAAAACCTCTCCAGAATTTCTGAAACTTTTGGAAAGATTATATTTCAACTTCGGCTGCTTTGTCACCAATTTCTCCACTAAAATTTTCAGGGAAAAGTTCCCTTGGAAGGTAAAAAGCTGTTTGTTTGTTTTTTACACAGAACTGCACACCTTTGCAGAT
Organism: Valencia hispanica; assembly: GCA_963556495.2. Lineage (NCBI taxonomy): Eukaryota > Metazoa > Chordata > Actinopteri > Cyprinodontiformes > Valenciidae > Valencia > Valencia hispanica. The sequence goes on from OY747703.1 coordinate 57,059,546, forward strand.
ACCCAATGTGACTTGATGAACTTTAAAAAGTGTTGTGATGAAGTTCAGTGACCGCCTGATGGACCAATAAACAGAGTTCACTCCTCCTGCAAACACTCAGCAGTGATAAAGCAGGAAAAGAGGAGTTTGAATCCAGACGCAGAAAGACTTTACGCACCTGAAACTTCTTTAAGTCGCTGTTGTTCTTCTTCTGCACAGCTCTGCAGGATGAAAATCTGTTGAATACATATATACATATGAATCATCTGTTCCAGCTCTGATCTCCACTCAAACCACCGAAAGTCCCAAGGTTTAGAGACAAAAACAAAGACAAGCCGAGGGTGAGAAAGGAGGAGGAGACAGAGAGGAGGCGGAAATGTCGCCCCCTGCTGGCTGACGTAAAGGACTGCGCTTACTTTCTGTTTAACTTTTCATGACGTCAAAACTGTCAAATATTTTGTAATAAACAATTCGCAATTTAATGTATCAGGGGATAGTATTTAAAGAATGTCCATTTAGAATAGAAAGTAACAGAAATATACTTTATTGTCCCACAGTGGGGAAGCTCAAGGGAGTGAGTTAAAGGTGAATAGTAGCATGCATGTTTACATAAAGGTAAAAAATATGAACAATGAAAAATAAAAACAGACTGTACAGTAAGGGCAAATGTAAAAAAGAAAAGTAATAACGTACAGTTATTGATAATAGCATACTGAGATTCAAAGAAAAGGGGCAGCAGAGTAGCCTCGTTTTAGAAAAAAATAAAATGTGCATGTATGTTAATGTATAAAAAACCAGCAAAAAACTATTTACAAGAAATAAAATAATAACAGTAAGGAACACTAATTGTGTTTGTTAGCAGTGATGGTTTTAAAATGTTACAGCTGCTGGGAGGAAGGACCTGTGATGATCCTTTGTGCACCTATAGGATGAAGCAGTCTGTCACTGAAGGACCTCTCCAGTTCTGTAATCACTTTATGCACACACAAACACGCAAAACACAAATACAAGAACAATAAGACACACATAAAGTACCAGAAATCCTTTTTTGGGGGGTAATTCATACTGTAAAGATGCTAGCGACACATTTTACTCATTTACAGCAACATTGTCCAAATGATTCAGATTAGGCCAAACAAATTGAGGCACACACCTAGGACTACTGGAAGACTTTTATTTATAGACGTGTGTAAATGCAGGAAAATACCCCAAATCTTTCCAATGCTACAACCATCAACTACAAATGCAAATCTGCACTTAAACAAAGGAAAAATATTAGCACGTTGACTTTTTTTTGTAAATAAACCAGTTAAAACATTAACATTTAAATCCCTTATACATACATGTGTTGATCTTTTTCGTGGTTTATTATACACTGTTGGTCCCTGGGTTGTTTCATTGTCTCACTCTAAAGGACTTTTTGTGATTTTATATATCTTGAGAGGTAAAGTTTTACTTATGAAGCTGTGACTCCAGGACTTCATGTTTCAGCTCATCCTTAATCGCAACAGAACAAAACAATGTCCTCACCACTTCAGAAAAAAACCTTGATCCATCTTCTGCTCCATCCGCCCATCACAATACCTATAATCCTGCACCGGAGATTAACCCTGGCTCAGAGGGAGCAATCATTATTCTGCTCTTTATTACCAACCTCACAGCATTTTCTGACATTATTTAGACACTTCTAGCCATTTTCTGTTTAACGCCAGGATGTCTGAGCAGGTAAAAAGCCCAACAATAAGTAGGGCGAGAAGGAAACATTAAAGACACAAACTGGACACTTCTTGCTTATGTAAGTCAGTTTATTGCGAGGACATTTTTCTTCTCCTTCTGGTTCTTCCCAGAGGTCCATCATCAACAAACATGGACCAATTACCAACAATACAAAAGACTTTAGACAACAATAATAAACTGAGATCTAACTGCTGCAGATCTACGTTCTAAAGAAATCTGTTTATAGATCTGAGTTTAAAGTAGCATGTTCATGTACAGCTTAATCCAAGCAGCCGGTGTCTTCTTGTTGTTAGAAATTACATAAAATAACTTTAATAGTTATAGAGGCATGCAAAGAAGCATCTGTGTTTGTCTCTTTGTGTTGGAAAATAAACCCAAACTGATGCTTTACTGGATGTGCAAAGATGCTCAACACCGCCCTCTGATGGTTGCTAGGAGAGCAACAGCACATCCTTCAGATCCTTCTAGTATAAATCTCTTCTAAAAATAACAACAAATGGCTTCCATCTTTAGTTTAAACACATGCTGAAACAGAAGTAATACTGTGACAAGGAATCTTTTATTTTGTCTAAACAGATCTGTTGGGAAGTTTTCATCATGACATAGTAATTTTAGGTCTTTGACGATTTATATGAACACTTTTTTTTCCCCTCCCAGGGCAGAATGATTCTAAAACAAAAAAACTACAATGACTTTTGAAGACAACATACATGAATGCATAGGTTTGAACTTATTGATGATTTTCTCTAATCCACCCAGGCTCAAAAAGAACCAAAGTTAATGACTTTTGATTATGGATGGTGAATGACTGCAGCTGGCACGTTCTCTTATTGGCAGCATAAACAGGATTAGTCTGACAACAATATGAAAAAAAAGAGTCAAAGGAAGCCAGTGATGAAAATTGTAGATTTAGTCTTTTTGGAGCCATTTCTACACTGCCGCAGACTCAAAAGATCAAACGGTTGTACAGAAGTACAGCGTATTGGATCAAATTTAACCAACCTTATTAAATTTTGTAAATATTTTTCAACTGTAGCTTCCTGATTTCCTTCTTGTTGCAGTTCAGAAAGTTCATATAGAGGCTTTGAGGAGCCTCCGACACTGTTCCTGCAGCACGACATAGTCACACTACAATAAACTTCTCAGCTCCCCTCACTATCCTCTGCAAGGGTTCTTGTCTGTCTTAATGCAAAAGGAGATGCAGCACATCACGCACTCATACCCAAAGCAGACCCGACGCCAGAGGAATTTAGCTGAGGGTGCTGTAGCTTATTCTGGGAGGGCTCAGTAAACAATCTTTTCTTTAACCCCTTCGCGTTTTTTTATATATTATACATCATTGGAAAGCTAGGATTCTTGAGATTCCAAAGATGTATACCAATCAAGGATACAATCATAACTGTAGACACAGTAAACGCTTTTGTCAAACAAATCAACGTTCGAAGCCACATATCACTGACAGAACAGAGCCATCTCGAACGAAAACTGTCTTTTTACAATGGTTGAGTTAATGTCCTCCAGTAAAATAGCTAGTAGACACAAGTCCAGCCCACAAGTCAACATAATCTGCTGCTGAAAACCTTCATAATTCGTTCGTTGCAAGTAAGTTTTCATCATAACTCGGTTGGATTGCTGTGGTTGGAGTCTGCATGCAACTGCCAATCAATGACTTGATCCAATCTGCTGGGATTCCTTAGATAGAAAACTTTTAAACTGCTTGGAATGTTTGTAGGATTGTATTGAAATGACTTTTCTTGTAAAGTGCATTGAGATGACATCCGTTGTGAATCGGCGCTATATAAATAAATGGAATTGAATAACTACCGTTAACATGCTCATATTAGCCCAAAAATAACATCGGTGCACTTTTTCGTCTTCTTTGTGATATTTATTGCGACTGGCAAACAAAAAATTGGTGCATTACCGCCACCCACTGGTGTGGAGTGTGGACCAGAATGTCACCCAAGGTAGCACTTGCATCGTCCCTGATTGTGTTAGCTTTGGTCTTTTCTTTTCTTAGGCCAAGCTCTAATTTCGATTTTGGCATACAACTTTAACAAAGTAACTTCTTTACTGCCTCCAAAAGTCCAGATTAATAGTCCACAGCACCCTCTGCTGGTTGTCTTGGGTCAATACATTCTATGGTCGCAACTTCATTTACACTGTGGTTGTAATCTGTCCTGGGTGGGCCGGGATGTGAATGGACGGGCCCAGCCTCCCCAGCCCACCAATTGGCGCAGGGCCTGACCAAAAGATGTGCAGTATCATATTTAACCAAACATTAAAACTCCGGCAGGTTTTGCTTTTAAAAAAATTGTAGTTGAATGTTCTGTCATTGTTCCACCCTGGAAAGAAAAACCCTAAAACTGATGTAACATTAATGTATCTTATCTCCTGACTGAAGCTTTTCTTCCATAAGAAAAACTCCTCTACCATTAAAGCCTGAAATACATAAGAGATGGCAGAGGATTAATACGTTGTAAAAGCTCAAATGTTGGCATGCCATCACCCCGTTCCCCTTAAATTAATCTTTAACGGCCACACTTCATCACTAATTTACCACGAGGAGGAGGGTGCGCCGCAATATCTCATGTGTTTGAACTAAACTGTACAAAACTTATAAATTATAGAGATCTGTATAAACAACATCAAGTCGGTCCTCAGTAGTCAGATTAAATATTAGGTACAGTGCATCGTAGAGCGTCCCTCAGAGTTCACTGTACATCGCGGAGAGCACTGACACTGCTGTTCAGACATGATCTTTGAATAAGTTAATTCATAAATAAATCATGATGATGTCTTCCCAGTAACAGTGGCATCCACATATACACACACACACACGCATCATCTGTGCACACTTCAGCTCAATCTATGACCCTTACCCTAAAAATACTTTTTTGGTTTTAAAGAACAGCAACTAAAAGACTAACGGGAGGTCTACAGGCAGCAGCAACATATACAGAAAACTGCAGACCACTCATCAATAGAACAACAGAAATATATCTCTCTACGTTAAAGTGACAGTGCTGGAGTAGGTCCCTTTCATTCGTCGGTTTGGTAGAGCCATATCTACTTGGATATGGAAGAAAATAGCCTAAATATTAATAGTGTTAAACATGTAGATTCTCACTGTCTGTGCAAAGCGACGGCTGTAGCGAACAGCATGCAACGATGGCGTGTGCCGAGCATGGAAGACATGTTGAAGCAACACCAAATATCACTTAAATATTTCACGGGGTCCTTTGATTGTGCAGAATAGATTCAGTTTCAACAGCTAAAATAAGTTCCTATATAATCCTCAAATATATACAGAAAAATCTCTATTCCACTTAAAAATACCTTAATCTTGTGCTTATACCCAAATTTGTACAAAGAGTAACAAACAAAGCAGCTGAAAATAGCTGATTCCTCTTTTTTCCTCCCAGTTACAGTAGCTGCTCGCCTAAGGATCCGTGTTCACTTCAGCCAAAACTGTTTGGTTTGCGACTGGCAACGATCTCTGCTGCTGGGACGGTATCTTCGACCCTCTGATCCGGTTCCAGAAACAAACCTAAACCTTCTTCTTCTACCTCTCATGTTGCACCCAAGACGTCTCAAACAAAGCTGTGGCTCCCTAAACAAAGAAAAGGTCAGACTCGTTTCCAAGGCGCCAACGAACTGGAAGCCAGGGGAGTCTTCCATCCCTCCACGAGCCAAAGTACGATGATGAAGAAGAGGAGGAGGAGGAGGAGGAGGCAGAGGGAGGATGGAGGTCAGTGGATGTCTCTGCACATGGGGAGGTTGACGAAAATGAAGACGTTGAACTCGATGAGGACGGAGAAGCACAGGAAGATGGCGTACATGATGAGGCAGGCCAAGCCCAGCCTCCAGTCCAGAGTCCATTTGTTCAGATGGACGCCGAGGACCTGCAGGAGAGGAGACACGGTTAGAAACTAACTGAACAATTCATGTTCATAAGATGGTTGATCTGAAAAAGTACTAAAACTCTCACAATTATTAATAAATTCGGACTAAGAAGCAGAATTTTGGAATTGCAAAACGCTCCTCTTTGTGAAATTTTTGGACATCTTTCATATATTTATTCTTGTAGTAAACATCGACCTGACTGAACGTGGCTCATTCTGTTGGTAAAGAGGTTTGGTTCTTTTGGTTTTGTTCTTGGAACTTCTCAGTGACCTGATTTTATGTTCTTCTTGACCTTCATGTTGGTGACTTAAAATAATGTGGAAATATTAAAAACATCAACTTACTGTAAAGAATACTGAGGCGAGTAAAATTCCTACAGAAAATATGAGTCCTCTGCTGTTAAGATAGACCTGAGGGGACAGATGTAAGACAGAATGGTTTAAATGAGCTTGAATGTTGACGAAAACTCTCTCTGATCTGATCTGATCCCTCGTGAACAGATCTGGGTTTGATTCTGGGCTGAGAAACACTCACATTGGAGCCGTAGTCGATGCAGAGGGTTTGCAGCGCCCACGGAAGACCCAGACCCACCAGGATGTCAAACACGTTGCTGCCAATGGAGTTGGAGATGGCCATGTCTCCCAAACCTGTGACAAGTAGAGCAACACCATGAAGTTGACTGATGAGCAACATCTTCTGTTAACGTTTTTTTCCTTCCTCAACAGGTGTTTGTACCTTGCCGAGCCACGATCACGCTGGCCATGCAGTCTGGGACGCTGGTGCCCGCCGCCAGGAAGGTGATTCCCATGATGACATCAGGAATGCCGAGAGTGAAGCCGATCACAGTCACCTGAAACCACACAGACCTCGTCTCAGAGCCGCGAGTAAGCCTAAAGCTAAAGTCCTACTCTGGAAATCATTTATAGGAATTCCACAAGGTTCCGTCGTTCCCTTTTGTTGAAAAAAGGTTTGTAAAGGTTCTTGTATATCAATATACATTTTGTTATTTTGTTCTCGTCCTTGAGGGCCAGTGTTCTGCATGTTTTAAATGAATCCCTGATTAAATATGTCTTCAGAATGCTCCTGGAGAACCTAGTGACGGATAAAATAACTCAATGAGATGTTAATTTTTTTCTTGTCCCAAGGTAAAGTGCAAGCTGCATCAGTGCTTTGCAAGGCCACTGCAATTGTCAATTTGAAAACCAGTTTTGATGTGTGTTTGGGGATCATTTTGTGTCTGAAACAGATCACATTCAAAGTTCTAACCCAAACTTTCTGCCTTCATATTAAAGAACATTGGTTGGGAAGTTCAGAAACAACCAAGTAACCACCAAGGCTCAAGCCTGCCATACTCTGGAACACCAGTGTCCACAGCCAGCTTCCCATTGCCATGGACTGGGAGGATGCCAACCAAGAACTAAGCGCCTGCTCCAAAACAAACATTGCTTCCTACCCAGACAAGCCAAATATCCTCTGAAGAAAAGTGTTATGAACAGAAGAGACAAAGACTGAGCTGTTTTCTTGGTTTGAGGTTTTCAAACCAAGAAAACTGCATCAACTCTCAAGCAGCAGCATCATGCAGCATCATGCTGTGGGGCTGTTTCACAGTCAGGGGAACTGGTGTACATAAAAGGTGCTGGGAAAGCCTTCCCAGAGCCCTGACCTCAACCCAGTCAAATATTTCAGCAACATGCTGAGCTTATGCCAGCATGTTGCCACTGCTGATGATGGACCTCTGCCACTGCTTTCTGCAGTGTATTGAGACTGAACTCACCATCCAGACCATGATGTATGAGAGGCCAGCGATCCAGACGGTGGCAATGAAGAAGGAGACCATGAACCATCGCTCCCAGCGCCGCTTGGCACAGTTGGGTATGGTGAAGAAGAAGAGCAGGGACAGCGGCCACATCATCAGCCACTTCAGTTTGTTGCAGACGCCCGCTGGAGGATAAATGAGTTCCTCGCGGTATTAATTTCTTACACTATCAAGAGGAATATTTTCTTAACTAGAGGCAGTGGCTGTGTTAAGATATGGTCTTGCCTGCCAACACATTAACCTTTAGTCATTAATCTGCAAAGTAGGTGTCTGGTCGGTTCAGATTGGTACCTGGGACTTTAAATGGCACCAGAGGCCCTGCGTTGTCCTCTTCTCCCTCTCCTTCCTCGCCGTTCTCATTGTTCTCATTGTCCTCGTTTTCCGTCTCATTACCAGACTCCAGCCGCTGCAGCCGGCACCGTCCGTTGAACCCCTGCTCGGCTCCCCCCATGCCGTTCTCTAAGCCCCGTCTCCCCAGAACCCGGGCGGCGGAGTCCGAGTCGCCGTTGGTGATGCAGTTGACCCGAGTCTCGGTGGTGTTGATCAGCCTTTGCCTCTGGAACATCACCAGAGATGACAAAACATGGCTGTCACACATCTGTTTTCATTAGAATTTCTGTTTTCAGCAGCAAATCAGATTAATCTAAAATAAAAACATTCATCCCTCTTCTGTTCATGGACTGTCAGCACTATTTTTACAGAATAACTGCAGGAAATTAAGCTGTTTCTTATTGGCATACTTTCAGCATCAATGCAACTCAAGGTGCTTTGATCAGGGGGACAAAAGCAGCAATAAAACAACAATAAAAACAGAACATCAGAAACATAAAGAACATTAAAACATACTACAGTTATGACATTCCAGCTATTAATAATCAGTTACTCAAAGGCAGCTCTAAACAGATGGTTTTTAGTCTTGATTTAAAGGAGCTGACTGAAATGACTTTTCTTGTCATCTTTCTTGACATCTGTTGTAAATCCGCGTTACATAAATAAATTGATGTTGAATTGAAAGTTTGTTCCAGATTAGAGGAGTTTATGCCCCTTTTCCACTAGGGTCGGCTCGGGCCGGACCGGTTGGGGTCTGCCCCAATATAGCGCGTTTCCACTTCCTTTGTCTGGGCCAAGCCGGCCCCTTTTGTCAGATTACCTCTGGCTCAGTCCGAAGTGTGCTAAGACTAGAATTGGAGGACCTAAGTGGTCTGGGGGGTTGGTATGACAACAGATCTTCAACAAAATAAATTCTGCCTTTTTCCAGCACAGTCATCTTGGATCTGTTAGCTAAGGCTGATCATACCTCATTGATGAGCATACGGGAGGCCATGGTGAGGCGAGTTCTGGGGGAGAAGTGACTGGTGATCATAATCCTCATGCCGGCCTCGGAGAAAGACAGCTGGTGGGGGTACGCAGAGAGCAGCTCGTCGACCATCAGCACCGACGGCGTACAGTGGAAGTTAGCTGCAAAGAAACAAAGGGCGTCTACCTGTTTCACTACGTGAACCTAACTTGAAAATAACCACTTCCGCAGATTTTGACTGGCCTTTATCACGTGTAGTTTTGACTCATCTCAAACATCTTTATAACCTACTAAATGTTTTTGGGTTGTTTTAGCCACTTCAGTCTTATCTTTAAATCAATCAATCAATTGTTGTCTGATCTTTTGGGATAAGTTTGCTGGGATGGCCACTCCTGACTCTTCCTCACTTAGGATATTGCTGATTTCTTTGTTCTCAACACCTGTATGCTCCAGCACTGCCAAACCAGTCAAAGCTCTTGCATTCAAGTTTGAAAAGCAGCCATTCACACCTCCAACCAATTCATCCACATCTCACCTTCACAAAAAAAGCTCCCCATGCACCAATCCTCTTTTCACACCCTCTACCTGGATAAAGAACTCTGAAGAAGATGTAAATATGGTGCGTTCCATTTACCTCATGTTGAAACTCGGAGCCGAGTTTGACATCACACTTGAGTATACAGCATTCCAGTAACATAGTCGGATAAGTCAAGATTCCAAAATGGCGAGGCCCAGGTAGCCATAGTTGGTAGTACCTCTTATAAACATTGTTATAAGCTGTACTTTCCATATGCAAACGGCACTTTTACTATGTTAGGTTTAGAGTTGCAGGCTCTACACGAAACATTGGTTTTAGACAGACTCTTACAAGTTTTTCTTGTAAAATAAACATGTTTCCACCACAACTTACTGTTGTTGACGCAATGAGCGGCCATACTGAAAGTCAAACTTGGAGTAAAAAAAAAAATCTCAGACTTTTCTAGTGGGAAGTCCAGGTTCAGTGGGCGTTCCAGTTGATTTTTGCCACTCGGGAGTCGGAATTTCAGAGTTCCGACTACAAATAGAACGCACCAATTGTCTCTTTCAGTGTCAGAAAACCAGGAAAGCTCCAGGACCAGACAATATCTTCAAAACTGGCCCCCCATCTTCACTCAGATCTTCAACATGTCCCTGGAGCTGTTTGAGATTTCCCCCAAAGCCTTCTGCCATCATCCCTGTCGCTAAGAAGCGAACCATCCCAGGCCTGTTTGTCCTGATGTCAAATGTCATGAAATCCAACCTGGGACTAAACTTCATCCTGCACCAACTCGACCACCCAGGGATGAACGCCAGGATCCTGTTTGTAGGCTTCAATCCGGCCTTCAACACCATCAACCCAGACATCCCCGACCAGAAGCTCACTGAGCTCACAGTGCCAGCCTCCACCTGTCAGTGGATCACCAGGTTGCTTACTGACTGGCAGCAGCAGGTAAGGCTGGGGAGCATCTTCTCTCATACAAGAACAATCAGCACTGGTGCCCCCCAGTTGTCTGTTCTCTCCCCACTCTCCCCAGTAAAACCTGTCTGTGAAACTCCTGAAGTTTGCAGGTGACACGACCATCATTTGTCGTATCCAAGAAGGTGATGAGTCTGCATCCAGACAGGAGGTGGTTTGGCTGGTTCACTAGTGTGGTCAGAACCACCTGAACCTTAACCCACTCAAGAAAGTGGAGATGATGGTGGACTGCCATAGAACACCCCTCACACTGCCTCCCCTCACCATCCTCAACAACACTGTGTCTACTGTGGATCACTTCCGATTCCTAGAAACCCCCCTATCTCAAGACCTGACCTGGTTGTCATACACTGACACAGTCTAGAAGAAGGTCCAGCAGAGACTGGATTTCCTGGAGCAACTCAATACATTTTTCCTGTCACAGGAGATGCTGCTCATTTTCTCCACGGCCATTATTCACTCTGTCCTGTGTCCGTCCATCACTGTGTGGTTTGGCTCATCCACAGGACATGAACAATCAGGCCTGCAGAGAGAATCACCAGGGCCGACCTTCCCTCCATCCAGGACTTGTACAGGTCTAGGGTCAGGAGAAGGCCAGCAAACATCTGTACAGAGCCCACACATCCTGGACACAAACTGTTTAGACTTTTACCTTCAGTTGGTGCTACAGAGCGCTATCTGCTTCAACCAGCCACCACAGAGAGAGTGTCTGTGATGAGTATCTAATGGCCAAGACTGGTCAGATCGATACCATGCACTCATTTAATCATGTCTTCCTCTTTTGTAAAAACACATACATACATACATAGATACATACATATACATACATATATATATATATATATATATATATACATACATATATATACACATATATATATACACATAGATACATACATTTAAATGTATATATATATACACACATATATATATACACATAGATACATACATTTAAATGTATATATATACACACATATATATATATATACACATAGATACATACATTTACATGTATATATATACACATATATTTATATACTCATAGATACATACATATACATATATATCTACACACACATATATATATATATATATATATACATACATACATACATACATGCATACATACATACATACATATATATGTATATATACACACACACACACACACACACACACACACACACACACACACACACACACACACATATATATCAAGTTAATTTGATTATTATTAGTTTTCTGCAAGCCAATCCCACATAGGCCTACCCTTTAGTGAGTTGGCATAGATTTAGCACACAGTATTAGCAGTGTTATTTACTCTAACTTACATGACACAGATAAACGTTTTGGAATACTTAAAAGTTTTAATCCTATGAACTTTTTTTTAATGATTTCTCCCTTGGAGCACATGTAAAACAGAGAGCACTGACTCACATTAAAGCATTTTTCATTGCAACTCTGGTACCTTTCTTCAGCAGCACTGCAGTCGCATCATATGAGACATTATCCTCGAGATCCGTGCTTCCTGTCAGCCCGTTCGCCAGGTTCCCGGAGCCCTTCTTCCTCCGGCTGAAATACCGATGAGCCTTTCCGTTGAACCTAAGAATGACACATGGCCCAATGTTTACTATCGAAAATCAGTTCGCGGAGAGCTTCTGCCGCTTACATGACACTCACTTCATGATGAGGATGTAGACAGCATACATGAGGATCAGTACAAGAGATTCCCACCTGCAAACACAAGAGGTATTTTGTTACTTAGAAACCCTCCTTACATGTAACTCTGGTTACACATTGTAGGTCATACGCACCAGCACACCTTCTCATCATAGATGAACTAAGCAGGGGAGACAAACAATGAGTTTTAGCTTCCTTTATTATCAAGTTCTAGAAACATCAAACCTTCTTTTAGATTAAACATAAGAAGTTCCAGTCAGACAGAAGGGAAACTGTCTAAAGGTTCTGCTGCTATGTTTCCATTTTAATCAGGTGTGTTTCTACAAAAGTCCACAGAAAAAGTTCTTACCACAATCAGCGCTATGATGGAAAACGTGTAATAGATGGAATCTCTAAGCAGAGCCCAATGAGACAGTTTCACAGCCTGCAAGACAAGAAGAAACCAAAGTGATAAGAATGTTGGAAGCATTTCACACAGAGAAAGTCTCTTTCAAACTGGTTTCATTCACATTCTGGGTATTTTAACCACAGCTCACGATATCCGTACAGTACATGTTTGACTTTTTATAAACTTAAATTACAGGTTTAACCCAACTTTAAATGTTTAAATAGAGATATTTACAGTACATTTTCGATAAACATTTGCAAAAAAATCCATTCGAAAATATATTGTTTTCATTCTGTGAAAGAAAAAGAAAAAAGGTATCCTTTTAGTTTGGGGCAAATATCCTGTAAATAAAAGAAATCAAGCAGTAATTTTGCAAAACGAACCTGTAAGGTCCAATAAAGAAACACAGATATTCTCCTTGAGTTATCTGTAAGTTTGGAAAGGAAACCTGTAGGTTTTCTAAAGTAGGGGTGTAGAGATGAACAAAAATCAGGGTTCGGTAGATATTTGGAGTTTTAAAGTCACAGCTTGGTACGTTTCCGGGACACTTCAATCAAGAAAAAATAAATAGCAATGTGAATATTCCTTTTTTTTTCACTTTGAACCTTTGTTCCTGAATTCCTTCCTTTCAGTTCCTAAAATTCATTTGATCTTATCATGTTCTACAACTTAAAAAAGTTGAAAGCATAGAACTGACTGGAGATTTTTTAAATAAGAATAAAATAGCACAAGCAGATATAGCCAGAGTAGAAAACAACATCACCACTTGAAAACAGTGCTAAATTGTGGTGGAAAATTGTTATGCAATTAGGAATTAAGTGTATATTCTCTGTTTAGTGAATGCATCTAGGGTAAAATGACAAGCTTATTGTTCCAGCTTAATGTTATGAGAAAGATATATGTGTCAGGTCACCAGAGAGACAGACGCCGGGGCAGTAAGATAACAGTCTGGCCTTCGGATGAGCTGCTTTATGCGTTGCTATGACTCGCATGAAGCGGTTACTCTGGAGGCGGGGCGTGAAGGATGGAGAAGACATCTACAGAGATAAACAATGATTGCTGAATACTATTTAAGCGGTTGGTTAGAAAGGTTGGTTAGGGTGATGCACGAGTAACTCTGTCCCCTCCATGTCTGGCCAGATATGTTTGAATTAAATACTTAAACGCCTTCTTGGACTCAAGTCTTCTTTATAATGGAAACCCTGAGATACTATTTTTTGCCATTACAAAATGTTTAGAAATGTTTAAATAATACGTTGCCTATATTTGAGAATAAAACATGCTTAAACCCCTTTGGAGTTGCTTTGATATTTCGACAGCCTATTTTCCCAACTTTACTTGAATGCAGCATGGGAAAAGCTGATGGTGGGAAAATCCCTTCTCATCGACGAGGGTTCTACCAACTTGTCTTTTATACAAAATAAAGAGTTTGGGTTGTTTGGATGCTAGTTCCAAATAAGAAATATACAAGTTCTCCTAATCTATCTGTAAGTTCTATAAAAGAAACCTGCAAATTCTGGGAAGCTTGCTTGCTAGCCTTAGCAGTAAGCAGATGCGTGGATGGTTTTCTGTCCTGAGTGTCTCTGCGTTGTCCTGCATGACCTGGTACTCATCCTGGGTGTGACCTGTTTTTGGCTGCTAGAGATGAGCACCGGTCCCACCACTGTCCCACCAGGATGAAGCAGGTATAGAGAATGGTCAACAGCCAGACAAATGGATCTCTGTTACAGAGAAGGCATCTAACCATCCACTGTTCATTGATCTCTTAGGTAAACTAAGATGTTTTTTTCTCAAAAGCTTTATGAAACATTGGAAGCTGATTGTTTTAACCCCATCCTGCGGTTAAATTCTTACAGCGGTGTAAAAACAGGCGTTTTAAAGCATCACCAGCTCACCCGATGGGCCTCTGCAGCTGAGTTGGTAGAGAAAATATGTTTTGTATGAAATCCAAGCACACAGACGTGGTGTTCTTAGAAAGCATCCTGTGAGCACATCGGCAAAGTTTTGGGTTTGTTCAGGGTGTTGTCTGTTTAATGTTCACAAACTGTTGTTTAAAACTGTACTGGGAATATTTCTGCCTTAAAAACAGCTGTTTGAATGGTACAACACAGAATGAGAATTAAAACGATGCACACAGTTTGTGGATTTAGACATAGTGCTGCTGAAAAAAACAACTTTTTATATCCGTTTATAATATAGTTTATGGAAACATTTGTAGAAATAAAACAAAAAACAAAAAAGTGACTTGCAATATGTCATCATAATAAGGCTCAGCCCCCAAAAGTATTCTGTAAGTTTTAGAAATAAAACTTTTGCAAGAGTTTGTGAAAGCGGAAACTAAACTGTGAAAACTGAAAAAGTACTGTAATTTTCTAACTATAAGCCGCTACTTTTTTCGCACGCTTTGGACCCTGCGTCCTATACAATGGAGTGGGTAATTTATAAAAAATTTTTTACTGGCTAACGGCCTCCGGGGGGCACTATAGCAAGTCAATCAGACAATCAGACAGCTGCAGCTGATCCAGAACGCTGCTGCTCGTGTTCCTCACTAGAACCAGGAAAGTAGAGCACATCACCCCAGTTCTAAAGTCCTTACACTGGCTCCATGTAGGTCAGAGAATAGACTTCTAAATACTCATACTAGTTTATAAATCATTGAATGGCTTAACACCAAAGTATGTTAAAGATCTACTGTTACTATAGCAACCCCCACCAGACCAATCAGGTCCTCTAATTCCAGTCTGCTCAACATCCCTAGAATCAGAACCAAACATGGAGAAGCAGCTTTCAGTTTCTATGCTCCTCTAATCTGGAACAAACTTCCAGACAACTGCAAAGCTGCTGAAACACTGAGTTCTTTTCAATCCCGGCTAAAAACTCATCTGTTTAGAGCTGCCTTTGATTAATGCTTTCATGTATCATGTTTTGTGTGTGCTTCTTGCGTTATTGCTGTTTTTACTTTATATGCTTTGTCTGTGTTTTACTGCTATTTTTTTTACCCCATAATCATGTAAAGCACCTTGAGGTACCCTGTTGTTGAAAGTGTGCTATACAAATAAAATTGCCTTGCCTTGCCTTGCCTAGAAAAGCACTCAGACCTCCGCCACTCATTCCTCCCTATATCCCCATGTTGTTATCTAATTCTAACTTTCTGTACTTTTCCAATAAAATGTCTGTTAATGAGACGCTGTGGCTGTGCTTTTCCAGCGTAGAGCGGCGATTCGGGGCTGCTGTGAGAGAGGAGCTGCTTGTGAGCTCTCTGACACAAGAGAGAAGTGGAGGTTAGCACAGCTGGTCGGTGGGTGAATACGCGCTTCATGTCGGATCAACCCCAAAATTTAATCAGTTGTTCCTGGTCCCATTGCGGACATTTCCTGAAAGAGTCATTGAAATCCGTCCATAACGTTTTGAGTGATGTTGCTAACAAACAGACAGACGGGCACGAAAACATTACCTCCTGGAAGAGGTAATTAAAAAAAATCTTCCATGTCCGTCTTTCTGTGTAAAAATTTGAATATCGTTTCAGTAATTCAACTTAAAAGGTGAATAAATGATATGGAGACATTACATGTGAAGTGAGATATTTCAAGCTTTTCTTCAGTTTAGTTTTGATGATTATGGTTTACAGATTATATATTAACCCCAAATTCAAAATCTCAGAATATCAGAACATTAAATAAAAACAATAAAACAAGGATTGTAAATATATATATATATATATATGTATATATATATATATATATATATATATATATATATATATATATATATATATATATATATATATATATATATTGTGCAGGTTGTCACCCTGAGAGATAAAAGATGAGGTCTGTAATTTTCACCATAGGTACACTTCAACAGAGAGACAAGATACAAATAAAAATTGCAGGAAATCAAATTGTATGACTTTTAGAGAATTTATTTGTATAATGGTGCAGAAAATAAGTATTTCTGCAAAACCTAAAGTTCACCTCAATCATTTTCTATGTAACCTTGGTTGGAAACATTTGACCTCTGTCATTTCCAAGTTGACAATGTCTCCTGTAGGTCTTCACCAGGTTTGCACACACTGTAGCTGCTATTTTGGCCCATTCCTCCATGCAGATCTTCTCTAGAGCTGGGATGTTTTGGGGCTGTTGCTAGGCAACACTGACTTTCATCTCCCTCCAAAGATTCTCTACAGGATTGAGGTCTGGAGACTGGCTAGGCCACTCCAGGACCTTGAAATGCTTTTTACGTAGCCACTCTTTCCTTGCCTAGGCGACGTGTTTGGGATCATTGTCATGCTGGAAGATCCAGCCACGTTTCATCTTCAATGCTCTCACTGATGGAAGAAGGTTTTTTTTCCAAAATCTCCCGATACATGGCCCCATTCATCCTTTCCTTAATACGGATCAGTCGTCCTGTCCCCTTTTGCAGAAAAAAAGTCCCACAGCATAATGCTTATCATTGCTTATCAATGCTTATCATGCAACTCAGCATTCTTCCTCCTCCAAACACGGCGAGTGGCGTTTATACCAAAGATTTCTATTTTGCTCTCATCTGACCACATGAAATTCTCCCAATCCTCCTCTGGATCATCCAGATGGTCTCTGGAAAACTTTAGACGGGCCTGGACATGTGCTGGCTTAAGCAGGGAGGCTGCAGGATTTTAATCCATAACGACCTTGTGTGCTACTAATGGTAACCTTTGTTACTGTGGTCCCAGCTCTCTTCAGGTCATCGACCAGTTCCCATGTGTAGTTCTGGGCTGTTTCCTCACCGTTCTCAAGGTCATGTGTACGCCACGGGGTGAGATTTTGCATGGAGCCCCAGGTCGAGGGAGCTTGTTAGTGATCTTGAATTTCTTCCTTTTTCTAATAATTTCTAATAATTGCTCCAACAGTTTATCTCTTCTCACCAAGCTGCTTGTCTATTGTAGATTGGCTCATCCCAGTCTTGTGCAGGTGTACAATCTTGTCTCTGGTGTCCTTGGACAGATCTCTGGTCTTGACCATGATGGAGGTTGGAGTCTGGCTGTTTGAAGGTGTAGACAGGTGTCTTTTATACAAACAACGAGTTCAAAAAGGGTCCATTAATACGGGTAACGAAGTAACATGTCTGTGAGGGCCAGAATTCTTGCTTGTATGTAGGTGCTAAATACTTATTTTGGGCACCATTATACAAATAAATTCTACAAATTTGTAAAAAAATAAAAATAAAATCATACGATGTGATTTTCTGTTTTTTTCTTTTACATTCTGTCTGTGAAGTGTAGGCTACCTATGATGAAAATTACAGACCTGTCATCTTTTTAAATGGGACAACTTGCACAAACGGTGGCCGCCAAATACTTTTTTGCCCAACTGTACATATATTTATATACACGTGTCTTGTGCAGAAACGGACACGATTATGTCTTTGATAAAAACAAAACTTGAAAGTTCTATTCCATCAACCCGCCCCTTTCAAGGCAAACAGAAGACATCTTTTCTTTGCAAGCAATAAGAAGCAATTGGAACAAGCAGATGATTAAAAATGCAACAATCTGCAGTGATCACTTCACATCAGGTAAGCCTTCTTGGCCCCAAATAACAGTGGGAACCGGCCTCGGTGTCACACCATTTGCGCATAGATGGCGGTGTTGATCAGCAAATAATCCCTCTGTTGTTCAGAAGAATTCAATTCAAAAATACTTTATTGATCCCAGAGAGAAATTAAGTGTTGTTGTAGCTCAAGCTATTTAACTCTTCAAGGAGTTGCTATAGATCCTGACGGCTCTTGGGAGGAAGGATCTCCTGTAGCAGTCTGTGTTGCAGCAAAACTCAAGAAGCCTCTGACTGAACTGAAGACACACTGTTATTGTAGGATATACCCATGAAGAGGATGCTCAGGGTTGTCCAGAATAAATAAGAAACGGTCAGCTTCACACACAGAAAACATTAGCCAGTTACTTTGCCTTAGGAACTGGCTTAAAGATGAATAATCTGGTTATTGGTCCAAAATTGTGGAACGATTTGCCCCTAAGTATTAAACAGGCAGATTCCATTACGATGTTTAAAACTTACTTTTACTCTCTTGCTTTCAACTAGGGTTTTGAAGTTTTACAGTTAACATTGTGTCGTTGTGCCACTGTACTCTTTATTTAATGTTTCTCCTTTTAGGTCTGTATTTGCTGTACAGCACTTTGGTCAACACTGTAGTTTTTAAGTGCTTTATAAATAAATATGGTATGGTGATATGGTATGGTAATATGTTAAAAGGGCCATGTGTAAATGTGATAGTGGGATTTTAAATAAAAAGGTTAATTATTCGTGATTAATCGTGAATAGCTCACAGCTCCCTGGGATCAAATAAATAAAAAAATGTATCATTTAACAGCTTTAATGTATATATTATATACATTTTTGTATATTATATATTTAAATATATATATGATTCAGTTAGAAACTGACATTTAAAAATGAATGAATAACATGGTAAGATTGTGACTGAAAAATGAACCCCCTTTTTCTTTCATTTATGACAGGATAAATAACTCAAATTATTGCTGTTAAACTGTGTGTAGCTTTACAGAAGGCACCCCTTATTTGAGTCCTCTATTCCTGCCACTTTCGATGTTTTGGAAGTTTACGTTGACCTCCTGAAGCACCATCGCTGTACAAGCCCCCCTGCTCTGAATCCTCCTACTCAGAGTGCGCCGGTGTGTTTGTTGACCTTATGTAGCCCAACAGGACACAGGAGCACACAATGAAGAGAATCAATCTCCCACACAGGGCTTGGAGTGTACATCAAAGGAGGCGAAAAAGTCACATTTTGAACCTACCACTCCCAGTTTGGAAATCATAGGTCGAGTGAAAACATAATAATAAAGCTTTAATGTGCTTCCGTTGCATTTTATTGCACAGCAGATTTATCCTCAGCAGATAAACTAACGACATCCATCCAAGGAGAACCAACAGCAGGGAGGTACACAGCCTGGACCCGAAGCGGATTTTGTCACACGCCATCCATCCCAGCTCCATTAGATGTTCATTACATTATCTCAGCACAATTACATAATATGCAATCAGAGGTTGCATCACTGTTTAGAGTTCATCACATCTATATACTTTTAAGAGCAAAGAGCTTATCCTTGTGCGTGTGAGACGCCATCAGAGAGAAGCTGCTCTGGGCAGTGTTCTCATGCAAAGAAGGAAATCATGTTAAAAAACATAATAAAGCCTCCTACAGTTCCACAGTTTTACGCATCGGGATTTAAAAAAAATATTAATATGCTATCTATTATGTCTTAGAATTATATAAGTAGAACCTGAGATGACCAAAGCCATGCAGCTTTACAGTGTCTGTACTAATATGATCAAAGCTGTGCTGAAGTGCAGCAACAATGTGGAACAAATCCGTCTTTTATCAGAAACCATCGGACAACAACAGCAACCAGGTGCTGATGACTGAATGCATCAGGAATCTTTAGCAGCAGAGGATTTGTCTGGTTGACTCTTCTGAAGCAAGCAGGTCTGTTTTAACACAAAGACGAAGACATAGGCTGTGACCTTGGGAGGTAAACGCTGCTGCTTATCAATCTGGCAATAAGCTCATTATTCAATATAACTAGCAGTCTTCCCAGAACTGGAAATCTCATAAAATGTTTCAGAGTGTGCAACGATCAATGTAAACCTAAAGACCTTCATCTCCAACCCTACAGGTTTCAGTTAGCATCTCAGATGGTAAAAGTTCATGACAGGACAGTAAAAAAAACACTAAAATGGCTTGTTTGGTGCAGTGAAGGAGGATT
This sequence comes from Valencia hispanica, assembly GCA_963556495.2. Classification (NCBI taxonomy): domain Eukaryota; kingdom Metazoa; phylum Chordata; class Actinopteri; order Cyprinodontiformes; family Valenciidae; genus Valencia; species Valencia hispanica. The sequence continues at coordinate 57,079,621 of OY747703.1, forward strand.
TCTGTAATATCTCCTTCGGAGAGATGAGACCAAAGTCGAGCTCGTGATAAAACCAAACACTGCGTATCAGCACAAATCCCATACCAACAGTCAAGCATGGCTGTGGAGAGCTGATGATTTGGCCTTGTTTTGCAGCTCCAGGACCTCTCCACCTCACAGAGAAATGGTGTCCTCCATGGCCTCCTCTGTACACCAAAATATTCTTGAGTCATATTTGAAACCATCTGAGCAGCAATCCAAAATTCATGTGGCTCCAATATTTGGTCATTTTGAATTTGAACATTCACATTTAAATAACCCAGTCACTCCCGGCAGTCATCTGCAGAGACACGTGGATCCAAACGGTAACATTCTGTGTTCACAGGGCTCAGTGTTTAAAGGTGAGATCAGGCCAGCAGGTGCACACTGGGAAAATGCCACCAGGTCAGCGATGAGGTCGTACCTGGCCAGCGAAGAAGCCGCACACGCCGATGATGCAGAGGATGTTGAAGACGGCCGAGCCCACAATTGTCCCAACACCCACGTCACCTTTGGTTATGAACACGCCTGGGGAGAGAGTAAATATCACAGAGAGAGAAAATCTCTTTAGAGACCAAAGATGTCTCCAGCAAGGTTAGGAAACATTTTAGGACATTTTTTTCTCAACATGCTGCAGCAATCCTTTTCTGTTATTACCCACATGGTAAAGGATGTCCAACAACCTCTAAGACTGCCATAGTGCAGCCTAGAAATAAACTCAGCAAAACAGGAAACGTCCTCTGACTTTCAACTGTTTTTACTTTCAGTAAACTTAATGTGTGTAAATATTTGTATGAACACTAAAAGAGTCAACACCATAAGACATAAACTAAAAATGTTTCACAGACATGTGACTAACAGAAATAGAATAATGTGTCCTTGAATGAAGGGAGGCTCAAAATCCAAAGTACCAGTCAGTATCTGGTGTGGCCACCAGCTCCTTGAAGTACTGCAGTGCATCTCCTCCTCATGGACTGGACCAGATTTGTCAGTTCTGGCTGTGAGATGTTACCCCACTCTTCCAACAAGGCACTTGCAAGTTCCTGGACATTTCTGGGGGGAATGGCCCTAGCCCTCACCCTGCGATCCAACAGGTCCCAGACGTGCTCAATGGGATTGAGATCCGGGCTCTTCGCTGGCCATGGCAGAACACTGACATTGCTGTCATGCAGAAACTCCCGCACAGAACGAGCAGTATGGCTGGTGGCATTGTCCTGCTGGAGGATCATGTCCGGATGAGCATGCATAAAGGGTACCACATGAGGGAGGAGGATGTCTTCCCTGTTCCGCGAGGCATTGAGATTGCCTGCAATGACAACAAGCTCAGTCCGATGGTGATGTGATATACCGCCCCAGACCATGACGGACCCCCCACCTCCAAATCCATCCCGCTCCAGGGTACAGGCCTCGGTGTAACGCTCATTCCTTCCACGATAAACACGAATCCGTCCATCACCCCTGGTGAGACAAAACCGTGACTCATCAGTGAATAGCACTTTTTGCCACTCCTGTCTGGTCCAGTGAAGGTGAGTTTGTGCCCATAGGCGGCGTTGTTGCTGGTGATGTCTGATAAGGACCTGCCTTACAACAGGCCTACAAGCCCTCAGTCCTGCCTCTCTCAGCCTATTGCGGACAGTCTGAGCACTGATGGAGGGATTGTGTGTTCCTGGTGTGACTCGGGCAGTTGTTGTGGCCATCCTGTACCTGTCACGCAGGTGTGATATTCGGATGTACCGATCCTGTGCAGGTGTTGTTACACGTGGTCTTCCACTGCGAGGATGATCAGCTGTCCTTCCTGTCTCCCTGTAGCACTGTCTTAGGCGTCTCACAGTGCGGACATTAGCCACATCAGCAGTCCTCATGCCTCCCCGCAGCATGCCTAATGCACGTTCACGCAGATGAGCAGGGACCCTGGGCATCTTTCTTTGGGTGTTTTTCACAGTCGGTAGACAAGTCTCTTTAGTGTCCTGCGTTTTTAGAACTGTGACCTTAAATGCCTACTTTCTGTAAGCTGTTAAGGTCTTAACGACCATTCCACAGGTGCATGTTAATTAATTGATTATGGTTAATTGAACATGCATGGAAAACATTGTTTAAACCCTTTACAATGAAGATATGTAAAGTTATTTGGATTTTTACAACATTATTGTTGAAATACACAGTCCTGAAAAAGGGGCGTTTCTTTTATTGCTGAGTTTAGATATAATCTATAGTAATATCCCCCATACCCTTTCATCTTTCTTACTTGTGTTTTATGGTATATGAAGAAAAACAGTTTTCAGAAAATTATCTTACAGTATATCTGACACTCTATTATACAAGATCCTTCACACTTTGGCACTGCTGGTAAATATACGGAAGCCCTGCAAGCCAAAGAGACTTTATGAAGACCAATTTTCTGATTCTGACTACATTTTCTTTGCCTCACGGCTATTCATATTTATCTGAAAGTTAAAATAAAAAAAATTCTAAATTAAAATATTTTAGAGGGTTTTTTCTCTCCTGGAAAATTGTTTTCCTGAAGGGGAGCACAAAAAACAAAAACAGAACAAAAAACTGATGTATGAAATTTGACCAATTGTGCTTTTCCTTTAAGTTTTTCTGACAATAAATGTTTTTCTTTCATTTCTACAGCAAAAGACCAACAAAGTGCAAAAGAAAACAACTTTTTGAAAGTCTTTACTTTTTTGGCTTAATCCCTGAAAGGAAGGTGAAAAAATTATATTTTCTGTGATCTAATTTTTCAAGACCCTTTGAGGTGTCCATTAACAGAAATTAATGAACTTCACGGAGTGGAATATTAAGTTGACATGGGTCTATTTCCTCTTCAAAGCACATAACAAACATGTCTTACGATGTTTGGTGAAGTAACTCACCCCAGCTTGCTGCGTCATGAATGTATCGAAAGGGAGAAAAAAATATGGCACGTCCACATATCCAGACCTCTCGCTCTGATTGGTTGATCTATTGACGACGTCATCACTCTATGTGATGGTTCACATAGAACTTCAGATTTTTGTTGCTCAAGTTCTCAACTGCAATTCTACAAGCGTTCAGATAGATGTTTGACATATCACTTCAGATTTCTATTGCTCAAGTTCTCCATTGGTATTCTACAAGTGTTCACATCGCAAGCTACAACTACATGCGTTTTGGCACATATCTACCTTCATATGTGGATTTCACCACAAAGCTTTCATACACGCGTGAAAGTAAATCTTAGGAGAGGCTGCGCCCTCGAAAGGAAATTCTGCGCAAGCGAGTAAAATACTTTTGACTGTTTGGAGGAGGAGCCTAAGGTCAGGACTGACCCTCCAGGTCTGCCTGCATTTGGGTCCTACATCTACCTTATCCATGCCATATTCTACAGGAATGACTTCATTTATGGCCTTTAAAAGTCAAATTTCCTATAAACAACCTAAAAACAACCCAAAATGTATTTTAAAGCTAGACTTATAGTAATATCTCTATAGTAGGTGCTTTAAAATATTTTAATATATAAATTTGTTAATTGTAGATAACTTCTAAAGTTGTGAAAAAAGAAAACTAGGTCAGATTTTTTTTAAACTGGTCTTCACAAAAACATGTTTATTTCCCTTTAGAAATAAACTCCTCCTCCTTATTGCTGTAAAATAATGTCACAGGGAAACATAAATAAATCCAGCATTTAACTTGAGTACCTTTACTCAGTGGGGAATATATGTCTGGATTCTTTTTTTATTCACAACTGCCACAGTTATTTCTACATTTATATATCAGAATTTATATTACACTGAAGATTTGTGCTCAAATGAAAGACTCAAATGTTTTAAGTGTTTTTCCACATCTTTATTAAATGAATTTGAAAGCTGCTGTATATAGTGTTTTATCGTTGAGATGTGGACAAATGAATCAGCATGAAAAGATGCTATTAACCTGACAGCATAATTACCGGTAGACAGATTCATCACAATGAATCTTTTACGATGGCTTTGCGGATTAGATTCTCCTGTTTTAGGGAAATAAAGTTCAGACAATCATCTGATGAATGAAGCTAAGTGTATGGAGAGCTGACATAAAGACTTCCGAGAACTATCCTACAGGCTCCCTGGACTATAACAACATAAATTAAGAAATTGTCTCTTTGAAAATGTCTCCAAAGCCAGCTTCAAAGTGAGGTCCCAGGTTTTTATCTATCGGTCATTTCTGAGTTGGACACTAAGAAACCTACATTACGTAACCAACATTAATGTGAAGGTAAAGCATTAAAAGGCGAGCGTGCTTCCTCCCTGACAGAGTTTGTCCCAGAGCAGAGGCAGTCCACTGAGGTTTGGACGTGTTGTTACCGATAATAGAGGTGAAGAGCTCTGGAGCCGAGCTGCCAGCTGCCATGAAGGTCGCTCCCGCCACGTCCTCGCTCAAATGGAGACGCTGTGGGAAAACAAAACAGAAGAGCGTTTTTAGGAAACAGCAGCTGCAGTTTCAGTTCTTCAGATCTCCTAAATATAACTGCAGCTCAATCATGTGTTGATGCACTGCAATGCGCGGTTTATCAGTCTGAAGCTAAGAACACCATGTGATAAGATGAACACTGAAAACATCTATAGAATGCAGACATATTAGTAAAAACCCTGGTCCATCCAACTATTTATCCATCCACCCATCCATCTGTTCATCCATCCATCCATCCATCCATCTTTTCATCCATCTATCTATCCATCCATCCATCCAACTATCCATCCATCCATCCATCCATCTGTTCATCCATCCATCCATCCATCCAACTCTCCATCCATCCATCCATCCAACTATTTATCCATCCACCCATCCATCTGTTCATCCATCCATCCATCCATCCATCCATCCATCTTTTCATCCATCTATCTATCCATCCATCCATCCATCCATCCATCCATCCAACTATCCATCCATCCATCCATCTGTTCATCCATCCATCCATCCATCCAACTCTCCATCCATCCATCCAACTATTTATCCATCCACCCATCCATCTGTTCATCCATACATCCATCCATCTTTTCATCCATCTATCTATCCATCCATCCATCCATCCAACTATCCATCCATCCATCCATCTGTTCATCCATCCATCCATCTGTTCATCCATCCATCCATCCATCCAACTCTCCATCCATCCATCCATCCATCCATCCAACTATTTATCCATCCACCCATCCATCTGTTCATCCATCCATCCATCCATCCATCCAACTATCCATCCATCCATCCATCTGTTCATCCATCCATCCATCTGTTCATCCATCCATCCATCCATCCAACTCTCCATCCATCCATCCATCCATCCAACTATTTATCCATCCACCCATCCATCTGTTCATCCATCCATCCATCCATCCATCCATCTGTTCATCCATCCATCCATCCATCCATCTTTTCATCCATCCATCCATCCAACTATCCATCCATCCATCCATCTGTTCATCCATCCATCCATCTGTTCATCCATCCATCCATCCATCCAACTCTCCATCCATCCATCCATCCAACTATCCATCCATCCATCCATCCATCCATCCCATCCATTCATCCATCCACCCACCCACCCATCCATCCAACTATCCATCCACTATCCATCCATCTATCTGTTCATCCATCCATCCAACCATCCATCCAACTATCCATCAAATCCAACTATCCATCCATCCAACTATCCATCCACCCATCCATCCAACTATTTATCCATCCATCCATCCCTCCATCCATCCATCCAACTCTTCATCTAGCCATCCATCCATCCATCCATCCATCCAACTATCCATCCAGCCAACTATCCATCCATCCAACTCTCCATCCATCCAACTCTCCATCCAGCCATCCATCCATCCATCCATCCATCCAACTCTCCATCCATCCAACTCTCCATCCAGCCAGCCATCCATCCATCCATCCATCCAGCTATCCATCCATCCATCCATCCATCCATTAATCCATGCATCCAACTCTCCATCCATCCATCCATCCATCCATCCATCCAACTATCCATCCATCCATCCATCCATTAATCCATCCACCCATCCATCCATCCACCCATCCAACTATCCATCCATCCAACTCTTCATCCATCCATCCATCCAACTATCCATCCATCCATTCATCCATCCATCCATCCACCCATCCAGCCATCCATCCAACTCCCTATCCATCCATCCATTAATCCATCCACCGATCCATCCATCCATCCATCCATCCATCCATCCATCCATCCATCCATCCATCCATCTATCCATCCATCCATCCATTAATCCATGCATCCAACTCTCCATCCATCCATCCATCCATCCATCCATTAATCCATCCACCCATCCATCCATCCACCCATCCAACTATCCATCCATCCAACTCTTCATCCATCCATCCATCCAACTATCCATCCATCCATTCATCCATCCATCCATCCATCCACCCATCCAGCCATCCATCCAACTCCCTATCCATCCATCCATTAATCCATCCACCGATCCATCCATCCATCCATCCATCCATCCAACTATCCATCCATCCAACTCTCCATCCATTCATCCACCCACCCATCCATTCAACTATCCATCCATCCAACTCTCCATCCATCCAGCCATCCATCCATCCATCCATCCATCCAACCATCCATCCATCCATCCATCCAATTACCAATCCATCCATCCAACTACCCAGCCACCCATCCATCCACCCAACTACCCATCCACCCATCCATCCATCCATCCATCCATCCAACTACCCATCCACCCATCCATCCATCTACCCATCCATCCATCCATCCAACTACCCATCCACCCATTCATCCAACCATTCATCCACCCAACTATCCATCCATCCACCCATCCATCCATCCATCCATCCATCCAACTACCCATCCATCCATCCACCCATCCAACTACCCATCCACCCATCCATCCATCCAACTACCCATCCAGCATCCATTCATCCATCCACCCACCCACTCATCCATCTAACTATCCATCCATCCAACTCTCCATCCATCCATCCACCCATCCATCCATCCAACTATCCATCCATCCATCCATCCATTAATCCATCCACCCATCCATCCAACTATCCATCCAGCCATCCATCCATTCATCCATCCATCCATCCAACTACCCATCCACCCATCCATCCATCCAACTACCCATCCATCCATACAACTACCCATCCATCCATACATCTACCCATCCATCCATCCAACCACCCATCCATCCATCCATCCATCCATACAACTACACATGCACCCATTCATCCAATCCATCCATCCATCCATCCATCCATCCATACAACTACCCATCCACCCATTCATCCAACCATCCATCCATCCACCCATCCAACCACCCATCCCCCCATCCATCCATCCAACTACCCATCCATCCATCCATCCAACTACCCATCCAACCATTCATCCATCCATCCATCCATCCAACTACCCATCCACCCATTCATCCAACCATTCATCCATCCATCCATCCATCCATCCAACCATTCATCCAACCATCCATCCATCCATCCATCCAACTACCCATCCACCCATTCATCCAACCTTTCATCCATCCATCCATCCATCCATCCATCCAACTACCCATCCACCCATTCATCCAACCATCCATCCATCCATCCAACTACCCATCCACCCATTCATCCAACCTTTCATCCATCCATCCATCCATCCATCCAACTACCCATCCACCCATTCATCCATCCATCCAACTACCCACCCATTCATCCATCCATCCAACCATCCATCCATCCATCCATCCATCCATCCATCCATCCAACTATCCATCCATCCATCCATCCATCCATTAATCCATCCACCCATCCATCCATCCATCCAACCATCCATCCATCCATCCATCCATCCAACTACCCATCCACCCATCCATCCATCCAACTACCCACCCATTCATCCATCCATCCATCCATTCATCCAACCATCCATCCATCCATCCATCCATCCATCCATCCAACTACCCATCCATCCATCCATCCATCCATCCATCCATCCATCCATCCAACCATTCATCCATCCATCCATCTACCCATCCATCCATCCATCCACCCACCCATCCAACCATTCATCCATCCATCCAACCATTCATCCATCCATCCATCCATCCATCCAACTACCCATCCAACTACACATCCAACTACCCATCCATCCATCCATCCATCCATCCATCCATCCAAGCAGCATCTGTCACTTCTTTGAATGTGTAAATGTTGTGATCCTCAGTTGCATAATGTCGAATGCTTCATCTATTCACTGTACAAAATTTTAGTTTTGTACAGTGAATAAATAGGCTGCTGTGCAACGGTATTAATCGATAAAAGTGTTACTGATGAGCAGTTTTCATTCTGAAGTTCTTTTTGGGGGTTTCAGCTTCTTTTTCATTTAGCTTGACACATCTCAAGAGAACTTGGATAATAATAATGATCTCTCAAGCAAAACAAAAAGAGATGAACAACAACTCAAGATTTTAGATTTGAAAAAGAAGGAAAATACAGTTTCTCAGATTTGTTAACAAATGACAAACTTTCTTCACCATAACGCAGCTCTGTGACAAAGTGTTGCTTCATACCTCACAGATCTTCTCCAGGGAAGGGACGAAGTAGTCATCGCAGACCAGCGCCAGAGCGCAGAACATGTAGACCGTCTGTGAGGAGAGATAAATATTACAGGAAGAAGTGAAGCGTGAGAATCATGTGATATGTGATTCATCCACGTAAAGTAAGGGTGATAACTCCTGATGAAGATGAGCTCCAACCATGCTGTTTACAGTCAGTCTGAAAAACCCACAGATTCATCAGTTGATGGTTTATAAACGTCATGTTTACCATTTTCAGGAACCTTTACTTTCCTCGTCTTAGTAGGACGCCTGAATGTTTCAGTGGAGTAGACGTCTTAATTCTTACTGTTACAGTGAATAAACAGTGAGATTAATGAGACACAGATCTGATCTCATGCCAGTTAAGACCAGTTCATCGCCCACAGATCATTAAAACTGAACGCACAACACAACTGTGGTCCCACAGAGTTTAAATAAGGAAGGTTGGCTCTGACTTTAGTAGAGCAGTGGCACTAAAAGCCCAGGAGGGGGAGCTATTTATACAGGTTGTCCTGAATCCCAAAAAATCTGTCAGAAAACAAAAAAAAACAATCAATCCATCCATCCTTTCATCCATCCATCCATCCTTCATCCATCCATCCATCCATCCATCCATCCATCTGTCCATTCCTGATCCATCCATCCATCCTTTCATCCATCCATCCTTCATCCATCCAGCCATCCTTCTGTCCATTCCTGATCCATCCATCCATCCTTTCAACCATCCATACTTTCTTCCATTCATCCATCCTTTCGTCCATCCATCCATCCATCTGTCCATTCCTGATCCATCCATCCTTTTATCCATCCTTTCATCCATCCATCCATCCAACAATCCATCCATCCATCCATCCATCCATCCATCCTTCTGTCCATTCCTGATCCATCCATCCATCCTTTCATCCATCCATCCATCCTTCTGTCCATTCCTGATCCATCCATCCATCCTTTCAACCATCCATACATTCTTCCATCCATCCATCCTTTCGTCCATCCATCCATCCATCTGTCCATTCCTGATCCATCCATACTTTTATCCATCCTTTCATCCATCCATCCATCCATCCATCCATCCATCCATCCATCCATCCATCCAACAATCCATCCATCCATCCATATGTCCATTCCTGATCCATCCATCCATCTATCCATTCATCCATCCATCAAATCAAACTTTATTTATAAAGCGCTTTTCATACAAGAAGTTGCATCACAAAGTGCTTTACAGATTAAAATGACCCCACATAAAACCAACATCCCTTCCCTCCCCCACAGATTTAAAAGCATGGTCACACTTATACCCCCCTCCCCCCAACCCATCTCCCATGCACACACACAGTTAAAAGCAAAAGTAAAAAAGGACATTGGGCCGAGAGCAGATGACCCATGCAAGGAAACGCCATCAGAGGAGCCATCTGCCCCGGCAGCGGTAGATTAACAGCTGCAGCCGAGGCACCGACACAGGGCACCCAGTGGAGGCAAGGCCAAGACCCCCACCTCCACCCAAACTCCACCTGGAGAGCACCCAGGCAGCCACAGCCGACCACCGCTCCTAGGGCAGAGGGCTCCCACAGAGGAAACACTGGAACGGGGATTAAGATAAATTAAAATATAATTAAAGTATAATTTTTTTTACAATTAAACAAACAGTAATAAATAATAATCAGTTAAAAGCTAGGCTAAAAAGGTGAGTCTTGAGCCTGCTCTTAAAAACATGAACGTTCTCTGCGGCCCTGAGGTCCTCTGGCAGCCTGTTCCAGAGGTGAGGGCCATAATAATGGAAAGACGCCTCGCCATGCTTGTGTGTCCTGACTTTTGGGGTGACAAGGAGACGGCTGCCAGAGTAGCGCAGAGACCGCAAGGGTTTATATGGTAAAAGCAGTTCAGAGAGATAAGAAAGGCCAAGACCATTAAGACACTTAGAAACCATTAAAAGAACCTTAGAATCGACCCTAAAACGTACGAGGAGCCAATGCAATGATTTTAAGACTGGTGTAATGTGCTCCCGCCTCCTGGTCTTCGTCAGGACACGTGCTGCTGAATTTTGTAGTAGTTGTAAACCTGATATTCTCTTTTTGGGAAGACCAGAAAGCAGGGCATTACAATAATCAATTCTACTGGAGATAAAAGCGTGCATCAGTGTCTCCGTATTGGCCTGAGAGAGAATGGGGCGGACTCTGGCGATGTTCTTTAGTTGATAAAAACCTATTTTGGTAATATTTTTTATGTGAGGAAAAAAAGTCAGCTCAGAGTCAAAAATCACGCCCGGGTTCTTCACTTGTAAAGAGGGATTAAAAGACAGTGATTGTAGTTTTGGTAAAAGTTTCTATCTCTGAGGCTCAGGACCGATGACTAAAACTTCAGTTTTGTCCTGGTTGAGCTGGAGAAAGTTTTCTGCCATCCAGGATTTAATGTCTAAAATGCAGTTAAAAAGTGCATCCATTGGCCGTGTGTCATCGGGAGACATGGAGATGTATAACTGTGTATCATCAGCATAACTGTGAAAGTTAACTCCATGTCTTCTGATGACGCTGCCAAGAGAGAGCATATAAAGGTAAAAAGCACTGGGCCTAAAATTGAAACCTGGGGCACACCACATGTAATCCTGTGGACCCTAGAAGAGCAGGTATCTAAACTTACCATAAAAGTCCTGTCTGTGAGATAGGATGTAAACCATTTGTGAACAGCACCAGAGAGGCCAATCTGTTTTAAACGGGTTAAAAGAATAGTGTGGTCTACTGTATCGAAGGCAGCGCTTAGATCCAGTAGAACCAACACTGTCACCCTCTGTGCATCATAGTTTAATCTAAAATCATTAAAAATCTTCAAAAAGGCCGCCTCTGTGCTGTGGTTCACCCTAAAACCAGACTGAAATTTCTCCAGGACATTATGAGGGTTAAAAAAATCATTAGGTTGAATTAAAACAAGCTTTTCTAAAATTTTCCATCCATCCATCATCCTTTCATCCATCCATCCTTCTGTCCATTCCTGATCCATTCATCCATCCATCCATCCATGATCAATCCATCATCCTTTCATCCATTCATCCATCCATCCATCCATCCAACTATCCATCCATGATCAATCCATCAATTTCTGATAATCTATACCTCCGTCTGTCTGTCCGTCCCTGATCCATCCATCCTTCCGTCCATTCCTGATCCTTCCATCCATCCATTCATCCATCCTTTCATCCATCATTCTGTCTGTCCGTCCCTGATCCATCCATCCTTCCGTCCATTCCTGATCCTTCCATCCATCCATTCATCCATCCTTTCATCCATCCATCATTCTGTCTGTCCGTCCCTGATCCATCCATCCTCTCGTCCATTCCTGATCCTTCCATCCATCCATTCATCCATCATTCTGTCTATCCTTCCATTCCTGATCCATCCATCCATCCATCCATCCATACTGAGAGGATGGAAAACAAACCCAGAGGGAATTCGTTTTACAGAGTTATCAGACAGGCTTTCAAAGATTTGCTAACAGGAAGGCTGACATCAGGAGGGACCGTTTCTACTTGTGTCTGAGTCACATTTTAGTGAGAAATTAAGAGCCATCTGTTTCTGAAAACATAGCTGAACCTCTCAGCACCTGGGTTAGAAGAATGTCAGAGCCAAGCCCAAGGAAAAGAAACTATGTAGTGCTACAACATCAAGGGAAAGGGACCAATCAGGTGGAGATCCATCAGTTCATCCCGAGCAGCAAGCAACACCCTTAAACTTCATGCTGCATCGAGGTGAATGAATATGTAGCTTCATGCACTCATCATGAACATATTTCTGATCCTATTTCAGATCATTTGAAGATTCATTTGAATCCATCTTCTGCTGTGGTGTTTTTCTCCTCCAAAATTCGGTTAAATATCTCTTTAAAAAGTTGCATCTTGACCAAACTTTTTTTGTAGCCGTCAACAAGCTTCTGGCCTCATTCTGGTCGGATATTTGCCCGAGCAGCATCGGTAGAGCTGGCTTAAACCAGTTGGGTTTCCTGCCAAAGACTCAGCTTTTGGGCATAGTTCACATATTTTCAACCGGGTTAAGGTTGGGGCTTTAGGGAGAACATTAAGGAAGCTTAGCCAGCCTGCTTTGTTCACGCCAAAAACCAGCTTTGATGTTGTTTGGGATAAGTGTCCTGTTGGATAAACCTGAGCTGGACCAAGTTTCAACCATCGAGCTGACCAAGTGTTCCTTCCAATGCTTCCTGCATTTCATCAGTACCACTGGAGTGAAACAACCCCTCAGACAGTTGGTTAGAGCCAGAATTTCTCAACTTTTGTCTTCTCAGACCATGGAGCTTTTCTCTAGAAAGATTTTATTGCTTGTCTAGCTGCAAGTTTAAAGGCGCAGCCATTAGATTAAAGATTTACTTCATGAGCTGCGACGCGAGCGCTGTGCCGGTCTGTCGTGATGAAGAGAGCACTGATCAAACAGTACACCCACATCCATGGTCACCAGCTCTGGGTAGCGACCGAAAGAACGAGAGATCATGGATACATGAGTTTCTTCCACAAACAGGGTGTCTGCGCTCTACCTTAGAGATAGGGAGAGAAGCTCAGTTTCGCTGCTCCTCCACATCGAGAGGAGCCTATTGAGGTGGTTCGAGCATCGGGTTAGGATGCCTACTGGTGAGGTGTTCCAGGCACGTCCCTCTGGGAGGAGACCCAGAGGAAGACCCATTACACACTGGAGGGACTATGTTCCTCGACTGGCCTGGGAACGCCTTGGGTTTTAATGCGTTGGATTTGAGCAGTGAAAAAAAAAGGCAGAACATTACATTTCTGAGATTATCTGTTGTTTTTATTCCAGACACAAGCGAATAAACTTCTTTACTAAAATCTCTTAATGGTGGCTTCAGGAAAATGGAAGCATCTGGGATGAATCCAGTGTTTGGGTCAAAATCCCTGAACAAAGACCATATGCTGCAACAAATGCTGTTATTATTCAGGCCACATGATGTGGCATCTGTTCACATTTATGGTATTTTCCATGGCTTTAAATGCCTTCTTGTTTCCATCTTCAGCCCCTAAATTAGCAGGGGAATAAACATTCCAGGTGCTGTTTGGTTTTCACTGGAGACGAGCAGCTGCAGGTGAAGAGAGACCTGCCAAACACTTTCATACAAACCCTGCTCCTGATTGGTCAATGGGGCAGATTATTTTTTATTTATTTTAGGACTCTTGTGTTTAAAAGGCAGCGGATTTGCACGGCTACTGTGTGATTACCCGTAATAAAGTGACTCGGCAAGTGCAGGCAGAGCTGCCAACATGGTTAGAAAACCGGAAAAACAAATTTTCCAGTAAAGACAGACCTCATGACAAAATGATCCAACTAAAGTTTAAAACTCATTTAACTATTTCAGAGAGTATGATGTTTTTTTTATATGCTTATTTTATCTACTAAGTCAAAAGCATGTATTCATAGACATGTATTTTTAATATGTTTTTATTTTCTGTTGACTTAATGTCTCTACCTACATGAAACCGGTGACAGGAAAACAGTTTGCATTATCGATGTTTAGATCAGCACAGCCAGCTCTGAAAAGCTACACACTGCTGATCAAAGTCTTCTTCATACAGATAACAGATCGAGCTCTAAAAATGACGTAAATGTTAGGTAAATAAAAAATATGCAAATCCTTCTAAATCGGATTAAACCAAGTCTTACAGGACTTACAAACAGGGCTGGCTCAAGGTTGTTTGGGGCCTTAAGGAGAAATACATTTGGGGCCCCTTGAAAGCATCACCAGCACTAACAGCGTTTACTAAGGATGTAACGGTACACAAAAATCAAGGTTCGGTACGTTATTTGGGGATTTAAAGTCAAAGTTCAGTACATTTTCGGTACACTTTAATCCAGTAAAATTAATGCAAATGTACAAAAAGACTTCTTTCTTTTATTTCTTTTTTTTACTTCGATCAGAATTTAACAAAGAACCCTTTTTCTAAAATCTTTCCTTTCAATTCCTGAAATTGATATGTTCTATAACTTAAAAAAGTTGGAAGTATAGAACTGACGAGAGATTTGACTGGATTTTTTATGATAAATAAAATACTACAAGCAGGCATAGCTAGAGTAGAACACAATACAAACATGTGAAAACAGTCAGCGTTAATGTTTACAAATCTTTCAATAATATTTATCCATATTTGAGCATAAAACGTGTACACGTGCGTACCAAACCAACTGGGCCGTACCGAATCCGTGTACCGTTACATCCCTAGCGTTTACACATAGATCTGGTGGAATCTGAATGAGGGGGCCAAGCAATTTTTGATAATTGGTTAGTATTTCCTGAGACGTATTTGTCAACAAACCAAAGCTCAAACACAAAGCAAAGATTAAACTCATAGCGTCAGATTGTAACATAATTAAACTATGAAAATTATTGTTTGTACTTTTAAAAAGTAAAGAATTTTATTAAATCTTAAATTTTAAATTGTATCAAATCTTTTAATTCATCTATGCTAATACCATCAATTCAAATTTAATATAATTTTCATTCATAACAAACAAATATAAAAATATTAGACAACAGTCATTTAAAATGTAAGTATTTATTTGAGCCCCCAAATGGCTTGAGCGCCCTAAGCACCAGTTTAGTTCATTTATGCCTTGGACCGGCTCCGCTTTCTAAACTCATAGAGCTGCCAAAACATTTAAAAAATAAGAGATAAAACACGACAAAGAAACAAATCCAAAGTAATGACTGAAAATTTGCTTCATTTTCAATCATTTCCAGTGACAGACGTATTGAACAAATTGCAAAAGTTTGTTTATTTTAGTTCCGCAGTTCATAAAAGGAAACACATTATATAGATTAATTCCACATGTGGATGTTTTCAAGCCTTTATATCTGGTAATTATGATGATTGTCTGCCTTCAGTCAATAAAAAATGAAGATTAAACCAATAAAAACAACATTAATACAGAAATGTAGGCCATGTAAATAGTATGTTTAATACCTGCTTAAAGGTTGTTATTTATTATAAGTACTTTTAATTTGACAAATTAAACTCATCAGAACATATACTATGTTTTATTGAATATGTGAAAAGCCACCCATGGTTTGTGTTTGTTTTTTAACATTACTTACACGGGAAAAGGGGAAATTGTGTTTCAAAAGGCCAAAAAAGCTGAAACTGTGTAAAAGGTTGTCTTATAAGATTAGAAAAAAATGATTTAAGTATGCCCTAATTTTTACTGTCTAAACAAATGTGACTTAATAATCCCGTATCTGTTGTGTAAACGGAATCAGCCCTGCAGCACACATTATTCTTAAGATTTTTTTAACAAAGAACAAAAATCTAAGCCAAGAATCCCTAAGAGACTAAATAATCTACTTTAAAGCGTTTAAAGGTTTCAATGATGTATCAAAACAAACTAAAACTCTTTAGATTTTCCAAGAAACATAAATGGAGGCTTTTTAAGAAGGGTGGGATTGGTTATTGTCGACTAATAGCTTGTTGATAGCTTCGAAGGTCAGATTGTTTCATTTTGAAGGATCTAAAATATTATATTCTACTATATTATTTTAAAATATACTGTAATATGTTACATTAGACTAGGGGACAGCAACGATTTCTATGCAAAGAGCTATTTATCCCCTTGCTTCTTGTAAATAGGTTACCCTTGGGCTGTAAAAACCTTCGAAAAATAATCAAGCTTTATATATATATTTATATAAATATATATATAATTACTACAAAATAGTATTTCTACTTAGGGAATTTCAGAAAATAAAAAGTCAACTTTTACAATAAGCAGATCCACCGGACCTCTACAGAGCATTTGCCTCAACCTAGTTCTTATCATATGATTGTTCATGTTCACTTCAGATTTCAGACATTTAAACATTTAACAGATGACGACATAAATAAACATAAAGTCTGAAATGGAATAGGCAGAAGCTAAAGCTTATTGCACCTATCCCAGTGTATTTACAAAGCATAAACAGTAAAGCTGCCAATGTCTTATACATACAGTTATAAAAATTTTGTATTTTTAGATCGTCACAAAGAAAAAATGAAGAAAAAAGAAAAAAAGAAAATCGATCATCTTAATTTTACATCCTTAGCATCCATTCTCAATGTAGGCTATTTCTTTATAATTGATTTCTTCAGAAGAATTTTAAATTGGATTAAGGATTTACAGTATTTTAGCTCTTGGTCCAACTCACTCCACACATTAATCCCAACAAAAGAAACACAACGCTGCTTTGCACTCGTTCTCACATCGATCGTTTTTTGAAACATTTCATCCTTTCGGAAATTATGAACGCAGTCTCGTTTTGGGACCATCCCTGGAAATGCACAGGTAACTTCTTATAGTTTATGTTATACATAAATTGTGCTGTTTTAAAGTCAATCAAATCCTTCAATTTTAGTGCTTTTAATGAAAATGTGCCCTATAAGCCACTTTATTCACAATGCGGATCGCTCTTTTTTGGATAATGCTCATTGGATTAAGATTGATTTAGTAAGTGTTTCCCCAAACTTCTAGGCCATAGGTCATGTACGGGAGAACCAGGGAACAGTATAAAATATATACGTTTTCTTAATTTAAGAGTTCTTTAACTTCAGATATTATTGCAAGGGATTTACATAGTTTTTCCTTCATGTAGTTTATATGGGGCTTCCAGCTAAACTTATTTTGTAAAAGTACTCCAAGAAATTTTATTTAATTCACTCGTTCTATCTCAGTATCATTTATTGTTAAATTTCTACACACATTGATGGCACGGTTTCCCAAAACTATTAATTTGGTTTTATTTAAATTAAGGGTTAACTTATTAGAATCAAACCACTTCTTTAACAATAATAATTATTTTACTACTATATCTATCAATGCTTCTAGATTTTTGCCACAACTAAGAATGTTGGTGTCATCAGCGAATAAAATAAGATTTAATGTTTATGAAACTGAACAAAGATCGTTGATATACATACGAAACAAAAACGGACCCAACACTGACCCCTGTGGCACTCCGCAGGTAACTGTCAGCATCTGGGAATCAGTGCCAGTGGTGTGGACATACTGGGATCTGTTCTTCAGATGAGTCTGGAGCCAAGAAAAGGCCACTCCTCTAATCCCATATCTGTACAGTTTTTGAAGTAGCAATTCACGATTCACTGTATCAAAAGCTTTGGTTAGGTCTATGAACACACCAACAGCGTATTGTTTACTCACTATAGCATTTGATTTTTTTTCTCCAAGGTCCACTAATGCTAGAGTAGTAGTCCTATCGGGTCTAAAACCATACTGCTGTTCACAAAGACTGTTTTGCTTGTCTACATAATTGAATAATCTTTTATGGAATATCTTCTCCAGGATCTTGGAAAACTGTGACAGAATGGAAATAGGTCTATAATTAGTTAATTTCTGTTTATCACTAGCCTTGTGAATAGGAATCACTTTCGCAATCTTCATTCCTTCTGGAAAGACCCCCAATTGTAAAGAAAGATTAAAAAAAGCTGACATCTTATTATTTCATTTTCATCAGTAGCTTGAATAAATATAGTTTTATCAGTGATTGGTATTTTGCTTAGAACATCAACTTGATTAGTATTGACTATTTTTTTAGCCAATTTAGGGTCAATATTTATGAAATATTGATTAAATTGGATTGCGATTTCGTCGGATTGTTTGATCAAAGTTCTATCATTTATTGGAAATTCAGTTGGAATGTCAGCATTTTGACTTCCCTTTTTGATTAATTTGTTTAAAACACTCCAAATATTTTTCATGTTACTTTTATTCTTCTCCAAATGAGCACCATAATAGTTACTTTTACTTGATCTTATAATACTACCTCAACCTTATCAACAAGGCCATTCAAAGTGCTTTACATGATAAAAACAGCACAAAAAACAAAGAAACATTACATTGCAGTGATAAAATGTGATAAAATGGATGGGAATGTAGTTTAATGTGGGGTCATTTGAATCTGTAAAGCACTTTTTGATGCTATTTTGTATGAAAACACTTTATAAATAAAGTTTGATTTGATTTAAAATAAAGAAAAGTAACAATTAATGATGTTTTAGTGATTATGAATCAAATGCAGCTCTAAGCAGATTAATTTTAGCCTTGATTTATACAGGTCCTTCTCAAAAAATTAGCATATTGTGATAAAGTTCATTATTTTCAATAATGTAATGATAAAAATTAAACTTTCCTATATTTTAGATTCATTGCACACCAATTGAAATATTTCAGGTCTTTTATTGTTTTAAAACTGATGATTTTGGCATACAGCTCATGAAAACCCAAAATTCCTATCTAAAAAAAATTGCATATTTCATCCGACCAATAAAAGAAAAGTGTTTTTAATACAAAAAAAGTCAACCTTCAAATAATTATGTTCAGTTGTGCACTCAATACTTGGTCGGGAATCCTTTTGCAGAAATGACTGCTTCAATGCGGCGTGGCATGGAGGCAATCAGCCTGTGGCACTGCTGAGGTGTTATGGAGGCCCAGGATGCTTCGATAGCGGCCTTAAGCTCATCCAGAGTGTTGGGTCTTGCGTCTCTCAACTTCCTCTTCACAATATCCCACAGATTCTCTATGGGGTTCAGGTCAGGAGAGTTGGCAGGCCAATTGAGCACAGTAATACCATGGTCAGTAAACCATTTACCAGTGGCTTTGGCGCTGTGAGCAGGTGCCAGGTCGTGATGAAAAATGAAATATTAATCTCCATAAAGCTTTTCAGCAGATGGAAGCATGAAGTGCTCCAAAATCTCCTGATAGCTAGCTGCATTGACCCTGCCCTTGATAAAACACAGTGGACCAACACCAGCAGCTGACATGGCACCCCAGACCATCACTGACTGTGGGTACGTGACACTGGACTTCAGGCAATTTGGCATTTCCTTCTCCCCAGTCTTCCTCCAGACTCTGGCACCTTGATTTTTGAATGAGATGCAAAATTTGCTTTCATCCGAAAAAAGTACTTTGGACCACTGAGCAACAGTCCAGTGCTGCTTCTCTGTAGCCCAGGTCAGGCGCTTCTGCCGCTGTTTGGTTCAAAAGTGGCTTGACCTGGGGAATGCGGCACCTGTAGCCCATTTCCTGCACACGCCTGTGCACGGTGGCTCTGGATGTTTCTACTCCAGACTCAGTCCACTGCTTCCGCAGGTCCCCAAAGGTCTGGAATCGGTCCTTCTCCACAATCTTCCTCAGGGTCCGGTCACCTCTTCTCGTTGTGCAGCGTTCTCTGCCACACTTTTTCCTTCCCACAGACTTCCCACTGAGGTGCCTTGATACAGCACTCTGGGAACAGCCTATTCGTTCAGAAATGTCTTTCTGTGTCTTACCCTCTTGCTTGAGGGTGTCAATGATGGCCTTCTGGGCACCAGTCAGGTCGGCAGTCTTACCCATGATTGCGGTTTTGAGTAATGAACCAGTCTGGGAGTTTTTAAAAGCCTCAGGAATCTTTTGCAGGTGTTTAGAGTTAATTAGTTGATTCAGATGATTAGGTTAATAGCTCGTTTAGAGAACCTTTTCATGATATGCTAATTTTTTGAGATTTTGGGTTTTCATGAGTTGTATGCCAAAATCATCAGTTTTAAAACAATAAAAGACCTGAAATATTTCAGTTGGTGTGCAATTAATCTAAAATATATGAAAGTTTAATTTTTATCATTACATTATGGAAAAGAATGAACTTTATCACAATATGCCAATTTTTTTAGAAGGACCTTTACATGGTCAGTGTTTCAGCAGTTTTGCAGCTTTCTGGAAGTTTGTTACAGATTAGAGGAGCATTAAAACTGAAAGTTGTTTCTCTATGTGTGGAATTAGAGGACCTGAGTGGTCTGGAAGGTTGATACAACAGCAGATCTTTAATGTATTTTGGTGCAAAGCCAATTACTGATTTATAAACTAATAAAAGTGTCTTAAAATCTATTCTCTGAGCTACAGGGAGCCAGTGTAAGGACTTCAGAACTGGGGTGATGTGCTCTACTTTCCTGGTTCTAGTGAGGAACACGAGCAGCAGCGTTCTGGATCAGCTGCAGATGTCTTATTGACTGTTTAGGCAGACCTGTGAAGACGCTGTTGCAGTAATCAAAACGACTGAGGATAAATGCATGGATGAGTTTTTCTAGGTCCTGTTGCGACATCAGTCCTTTAATCCTAGAAATGTTCTTCAGGTGATAGAACGCTGACCTTGTTATTGCCTTTATGTGACCCTGGAGGTTCAGGTCTGAGTCCATTACTACACCTAGATTTCAGGCCTGATCAGTAGTTTTTAGCTGTATTAACTGAAGCTGTGTGCTGAGTATTGATCGTTCCTCTTTAGGTCCAAAAATACTTACTTCAATTTTGTTTCTGTTGAGCTGGAGAAAATTATGTCACATCAATCCACTGATTTGCTTAATGCATCTGCTCCACTTTTCAATGGGTTCAGAATTGCCTGGTGACGCTGTAATGACTTTTCTTATTACTTGCTATAATCTAAGCTAGCGGGAGCATGTAGATATCAAATAAGAGGGGCACCAAACTGTAGCCTTGGGGTACCACCCCTTTGGTTTTTTGTTAACTCAGATGAAAGGTTACCTATTGAAACAAAGGAGTCCTGGTACTTTAGGTAAGATTCAAACCAGTAAAAAACTACTTTAGCTCTGCTTTTATCAACATTTATATTAAAAAAATATCCTCAGTTCCACATAATCATTGACCAAAATTATGAATAGCAACGTGGAGGGCCTGAATAGCCAAATGCCCAGGTTGCAGACCCCCGTTTTAGACAAATGAAGTCCCTGACAGTGCTGCAGTGTGCTTGAAGCTCAGTTCAGCCATGTAAGATAAAATCTCTTCACATGAAACATTTTCACAGTTTTTAAAGTAAGTTTTAGTTTTTCCTTGGAGTGTAACCATCATCAGCTCAACAGATCGCTTGACCACCACAGCTCCAGCTGAGCTCTGTTTTCTCAGATGATGAAAGATGCTGCAGGGGGTGAGGTTAGGACCGTTAAAAACACAAGATCAGATTTTTTACGTTCATCCGGGCATGCACTTCATGTTTCCTGAGTCTAGCCAGCTTTATTCTGCTCATTAATTAACTTTGAGCTGGGTGAGAAGGTGTCTGACACAAGAAGGAAGAATACAGTCCTACAATCTTATTGTTCCATCACTGACCTTTCATCAGCTCACATACAATAAGGAATAATCCAGGCTTTGGCTGCTTTTTCATTGCACACCTACTAATTATTCAGTCATTTTGTTTTGTAGTAGGAAGAAAGGCTTGTTTGTTACCTGTTTGTTAGTCATGAGAAGACAATGAAGAAAAGTTGTTAAATTGTTCGTGTTTATGAAAGTGGACTTACACAGAGCAAATGCAGGGCCACAGCTCCCTCGGTTCTCTCTTTGTTTGTGAACAAGTCGCGTGGAAACTCGTGCAGAGCTGCAAGAGACAGAAACCTGGAGTTACAAGAGATCTGCGCAGAACAGATAACGTGTTCCAAACACAGAGGTCAGCCCTGTGAGCTGAGGAACCCACTGAACTCATGTATATGAACAGAAAGTCCTGCCACCAGAGCGGCTCTCGGAGCAGAACGTGAACATCTACGGATTATGCTCAAGCAATCTTCCTGATAGGCTGGGAAGTAGAGAAGAAAGGAAAGGATCTGTGTGAGAAAAGGAACAACAAAAATACTGAGTAAGAATAAGAGGGATTTGTTATTTTGCTGAAGAATTAAAACGTAAATGCAGTTATTTTGCCATGAACAGTGGCATCGTCAGCCGATTTTGCCGGGGATTCAATTCAGTCTTTTGTTTCACTCACCAGCCACTGGCTCACCGCTCCCTCAATCACTCACAACGGGCCAGGCCGGGCGTGCTCTACTCTGATCTGCCTGATCTGCTTAACTCGGTGTCAGGTTACAGTCAGTACGGCAAACCATCAGTATCAAAAATAAGGCGTGTATTGACGCCTTATTAAGGTTTTGACGTCCAAGGCATATGTTAATGCCTTACCATACCATGGCTTGCCATAGTCAGTATGTCGCTTCCGTGCGAACATGGACCCTCCCCTCTCCTAACAGGCTGCTTTGTACAAGCAATAAACTGCACAGCACCAAACCAGAAGATATATTACGATTAGGAGCCTTTCTAAGAATAACAGAAACAAATGGATCATAGAAAAATTATGAAAAAAACTGTTAAAACTTTAACTTTTTCAAAAGAGAGGCCAAAGGTAAGAATTTATCTTTGTAAAATGAAGTAATTCACAAAGGCAAACTCTGGCTTTTGAATCATTTTCTTTAGCTGTCCTGTTGGTAGCAAACTAGTTATCCTTAGTAAGAACATTGACTGAGGATATTCATGAAAAAAAAAATTATTTGTTTTTTCTTCTAACGTGTCCTGTTTGGCAGTGTGGAGCTCAGAATTGGTGTCTGAGTACCAATTAGAAGCCCAACAGATTTAGTTTCACAAGTGGAGCAGTACAGCCTTTGCTATAGTACTCCACTTGATATGTGTGTGAAAAATCTTTATTATGAATTGCTGGGGTTTTTATTTCCTGATGTTATGGACACGGAGACGGAAAATTAAGGGGAAGAAAGAAAGAAGATGAAGAAGAGAGGTAGGAAACAAAAAGTCATGAGAGAGGGTGAGTTGAAAATACAAGAGAGGAAAGGGAACAAAGAAAACACAGGAAAACATTGAAGTCTGCCTCCATACCCACAGGACGGCAGAGAGAGGGGGAAAAACAAAACAAAACACGAAAAAGGAACATTGACAAAACAAAACAAACATTGTGAACTAACAATTACACAACCACATCATACAAGAATGGATATAAAAATACAACAACAATGTCACAGAAAAACTCATGGTACCTATTAATCAAGCTCTAGTAATGATAACCTCAGCCCAAGAATATATCCTTAAACACCAGAGACCCCACATCCATGTGTGTGTGTGAGCATGCTGGTGCATATAAGGTTTCTCCATAAGAGTGTTTGATAGCTGGTGTGAGCAGGCATCAATCCGTGTCCCAGGAATCGATGCAGACATGAAGGAGATCAGAGCAAAGACGTCCAAAGGACCACCAGAGCCCCAGGCGGACCCGGGCGGGGCCGACCGCATCCCCCAAGAGAGAAGCAAAGGAGAAGCAAAGGAGAACCCCAGGGGAACGTCCAGCGGCTACAATGTAGGGGCCCAGGGGCAGCAGTGACGAGCCCACGGCCCCGCCGGCAACCAGCCGCGCCAGGGTGGGCCGGTCCATGGACCGGGAGAGCCGGAGCCCAGGGGCGCCCCACCCCCTAGCAGAGACCCGATAAGGGACCGCCCGACGAGGGGCCCCCGGCCCCGCAGGGGCCGCGGCCGGCCGCCACGCGCCACCACCACCCTGGACCAATCCCCACCGCCAACATCCCAGCACCCCACCCCTGCCCCACGTCGGGGCGCCCCACCGGTAGCCGCAGCGGATGGATAGCATCCCCAGGCCAAGCTCAGCCAGCACCTGGACACCAAGTTGTACCAGCTCCCGAGTCCTGATCCCGCGCAACGCAGAGCACCGAGATCAGGCATCCAACAAAGGCCAGGGCTGGTCCAACCCGCCAATGAACCGACCACGCACGGCGCGCACAGGACAAGTGATCGAACGAGCAGAGACGCTGGATCCGTTTCCCACTGAGCAGGCACCACCCAACAATCCCAAACCTGGCACCCCTAAAAGAGGTGCCCCAACCAACCAAAGGAAGATATCGGCCCAGCACATCGGCGGACCGACACACAGGCCCCCCCAGGCCCCGGCCAGGCACGCACCAGGCCTGAGGTGCGCCACGCAAGAGGGCAGTCCAAGACCCAACCTGACAGGCAGACAAAGACATACAGACACAGTCATACGTTTCCTCCCTCTTAAACACATACATTCTCACTAACTCACCAAGACACCCAATAAACGACGCTGTACCCTCACTCACACACCCCATTCACACTTCATGCTCCCAGGTCCAGGTACCGATGCCCCAGTAAAGCCACCAGCCCCCGGACCAAGGAGATGGACCCCCTACCTTCTAGGACGGAGACAAGCAGACCGCCAAGGGCCCCACAGTGGCGAGGCAGCCCGATGGGCCCAGGACCCCGACCAGACCACCTGTTCCTCCTCCAGACCCCAACCCCTGATGGCCGGTAGCGAACAGGGGTGTAAGAAGACCCCTAGCCTCCATCCTCCTGCTCGAGTATGGTGTTGAAAATGTTATAAGTGGGAGTGTCTAAGTTGTATATTAAAATTGGGACCCAGGACGCCACGGGATAGCGAGGAGGGAAACCCCTCCTCGCACCCCAGTGATATGCCCCAAGACCCTATATGAGTGGTAAAGTGATGGAGCGGGTGGACAGAGGTGTTTGGGGATGGTGAGGGAAGGAATGGGAGAATGTCTTCCCAGGGAGCCAGCTCCCCCACTGACCCCAATAGGCACCGCTGTTCACCGCGATCCACCAGGGGAGGGAGGCCATGGCACGTTCAACCCGGGGCCCACGGCCACAGCACCACCAAGCCCCACGGACCCCAAGGCAGTCCCTCCAGCCCCATCCCAGAAGGAGAACTAAACCCACCCTGACATTCGCTCTACTATCAGAACACAAAAGACACTAGACACCCAGGTTGAGTTCGCCCCCCCTCCAGCACACCCCTCCCCCCCGTCCAAGCGCCCTCGTAGGGGGAGAGCACCTGTCGCTAGTTAGCAATAGCCTCCCCGCCAGCAAAGGAGGCCCCCAGCGCCACCTGCGCATCGGAGGCCCCCGCAGCCCAAACCCCGGCGACGTACCTGCCCAGACCATCATGAAAAAATATTAATACAAAAGGAACAAAATAGCTTTTAATTACAGAGCAGTCCAAAAAAGAAAAAATATCATTGTTAAAATGATGTGGGAAACACTAATATAGCAATGTTGACTATAAAATTGGATTAATTTTGTTCTTTTCTGTTGATTTTCTTTTACATGTATAATTTATTTATTATAGCTATGAGGATTTCTTTAACTCCCGTTCTTCCTGCAGACAGTTTTCTCCATTTGAGAATCGCTGCTTTAGACAGGAAGGCTGAATGCTTCCATTGTTGTTGAAGTTGTTGATTTGGTTTTATTGTCAGCTTCTTTGTATCACATTATTGTATTACTATATGTGTGACTTGTTTTCTGTTGGTTTGTTGCACACTTTGATGTGATTTAACAATTTTGTAGAAGGAAGCAAAGATGAGCTGCAGACAGAGAAACAGAGCTGTTCCAATCAAACATGGAAAATGGTCACAGTTATTTAGGTAGTAACCAAGTAAACACTTTTGTAACACTCTTAATCCACTTGATGTAGCCCAGTTGTTTGCATAAGGATATTTAGTTTGTGTTTTGTATTAGTAGTTAACAATAATCATACTTTGCACGCTTAATTCTAGTCTCATGATTTTGTAGAGGGTAGGAGAGATGACACAAAGAGAGAAGATGTAGCTGCAGCTCCAGCAGAAGCAGCAGGATCATCATTACGCATGTGAACTGGTAACAATTAAATATTCTAACATTGTGCTATAGACAACGAATAAGAAAATCTCCTTTAATTATCATAACACCTGTTAAAATATAGATAGAAGCAAATTCAAAACGGGTCAATAACAGTGCATCATTGAAAACATAATAAACAAATAAGTATCCAAGACAGAACCAATGATGAGAGAGGAGGAGAGACAACAGCTAGAGACAAAGACCGAGAGAGACAGCAATAGGTGAATGGTGTATGAATGATCGTATGCGCACGGTGTTTGTGAGCAATCTAATTCTAAATCTAAAGAAATTGGGGGAGTTCACTGGTAGAAGGAGAGAGATGAAAAAAAGCAAAGACAAATGGGAAAAAAGAAAATGACATTCAAGTAAAGACGAGAAAAGAGAGACCAACAGAAGCAAGGGAAGAAAGATTGATCGAACCAAATTATTGTTTGGTTTTGCTGTTTTCAGATGTAATTTTCTAAGACACAACACACTGAACATTAAATTGAACATTATATATAAAATTAGAAGCCACTGTATATTAGATGACACGTTGCACTGTTTCGAAATGCACGCCTTGAAAATAAATTATAGTTTCAGCACTTTACTATGTATGCTATAATCTATTTTTACACTTTTTTTTTTCAAAAATATGACCTCTTGTCTGGGCTAAGCCCAGGTACTCCTTAAAGGCTGGAGACGCCTCTGACCGAGAAAACAAATGTTTTAAAGAGATGAAGATTTCTTCAATTCAGCCACCGTTAAATCTGCAGTGGAAAACCAGTTCTTCCTTCAGACTGTGTGCCGCCATCTTTGTGGTTTGGTATTACAGCATGCATGGGTAGAGATGGAAAAATGGAAGGATGGCCGGACAGACGGGCGGACGGAGAAAAAAGGAAGGATGGACGGATAGTTGTGCAAGCAGATAAATTGACGGTAGGACGGGAAAAGGGAAGGATGGATGAATGGACAGTTGGAAATTTCCATACATTTTATTCTCTTTTTTCATGCTTATGCTGATGTGAAAAATATTAAAATCTAACTATATTCCAGACTTTTCCCAACTGTGAAGGAACATCAGGTTCTTTCTGGAACATTTAAAGTCCTATAAGGTGAATGGAAACAACCTGTGATTAGACTGAATGAAGGAATCGATTTTTGTGTAAGTTTTTCATTTCACCCTTATTTTCATCTATTTTCAGTTCCAACATGAAAAGAAATGAGTAGCCGCCTTGGACTCTAGCATCTCTCTGTAGCCCTCCTCTCCTTGTGTTCTGCTGAATGACTGCACAGGCCTGAACCTACGAAGAGCAGCTTGTAAAAAGCCACAGAGCACACAGTCGTCTCGAGGTGACAGCTGCATGTGTTTAATATTTACTGTAGGGAGCCGGTGTGAGCTCCATCCAGCCCAAAGGCCAGGCTGGGAAACAAATAAACACATCACGGCTTTAGGCTCAACATCAAGAAGCCAAATCCAGCTCAACAATCTGGGAAAATCACGAAAAGACCGCAGATAAAAAGTTAAATCCCAAAAAGCTCATTATATCTCCACAAAGCATGAAGGGCAGTGTCCTTGTAGAGAACAACCAATGTGATGGAGATTAGTTGCAGATTCCCACCGAACCTTCAAGAAGTTTTTTTTTTTTTTTTACACACATCAACACTGACAGGTTCCACTTCACAGCACCTTGTGTCCTTACAGCTGAATCAGAGGCACACATTGGTTTATATCTTGTTACATCAACTCCCTCAAACTGTCAAGTTCTTCCATGGACTAGATTGCTGTTTTC
Organism: Valencia hispanica; assembly: GCA_963556495.2. Lineage (NCBI taxonomy): Eukaryota > Metazoa > Chordata > Actinopteri > Cyprinodontiformes > Valenciidae > Valencia > Valencia hispanica. The sequence continues at coordinate 57,107,530 of OY747703.1, forward strand.
TGTGGTTTCCGTGACTTGCATTTCTAATTGGAGGAAAGTTGGGTCTCGGTAACGGGTCCAATTAAAACCAGACACCCCTCTCTCCACAGGGAAAGTCTCCATTTTCTCACAGGGGGATCCAAGGCTTTCCAACGCCTGAAAAGACGAACAGTCCAAGCAAGTTCTGGGTCTGCTTTCCACTGGGATGTCTGCGGAAAACCTTAAAAGTGACCGGTGTCAAGAAAGCCTCCATGCCCAAACTGCTTTAGCTCCGTTCGTTGCAGACGAGCAGTGGCTCTAATCATACATAACTGCAGATGCTGCCCCAATCTATCCAACATCATTCTCCAATCAACCCTGACTTGTGACAAAGCTCCAAAGAACGTCCGTCCAGTGGGAGGTGCACTGGCTTAACTGCCTGAGTCCTCAACATTTCTAACTATTGTTGCTGAAACTGGCTTTAGGGACATGGATGGTCACATCAAACAAGTGCAGGAGAGAAACCCCAAAATCCTTCTACCAGAAAGACAATCTGCAGCTCAAAAAGGTCTCAAGGTATTCCCAGAAGGCTTATAATGTCAATTCAGTGAGTCTTGGGTCTCCCCTCTCTCCACTAAGATCTACCCAAAAAACCTAGTAAGGAAGGTGTCCAAGAGGGATCTTTATCAGAGGCCAAGTCCAACCCTACCTGATGATCCCTTTAGTTTGGAGGAGCAGGGGCATCCATCCATCCACTAAATCTGGGGTAGGGTCACACGGCCAGCAACCTAAGCAGAAAGAACCAGACTTCCCTTGTCCCAACCACTCGGACCAGCTACTCCAGGGCAATCCCAAAGCTTTCTTAGGCCAGCCGAGAAACGTAGTTCCTCCAGCCTGTCCTGGGTCTTCCTCTGGGTCTCCTCCTGGTCGAACGTTCCTCGCCAGGGAGGCGTCCAGTAGGCATCCTAACCAAATATCCTGAGCCATCTCAACTGGCTCCTCTCAATGTGGAGGAACAGTGGCTCCTCTCTGAGCCCGTCCCGGATCACCGAGCTTCTCACCCTCTACAAATCAGGTATTAATAAGAGAGTTGCTAGAAGACAGACAATAAAATCCCATATAAAGTTAGGATTAAAGCAGCATCATCACGCTGTGGGGACTGTTCAGCAGAGACAGGGAGGCTATTCAGAATTGATGGGAAGATGCATGGAGGGCCACTCTGGAAGAATGCAGCACTGGTTCCATTGTTTCCAAAAGTATAGTCACATGTCTGAAGGGTCAAGTCAAAGTCCACATCCAAATGCAACTGAGAATCTGTGGGAAGTCTCTGACAGAGCTTGAGCTACTCTGCAAAGAAGATTTGGCAAAAATTTCAGTTCTAGATGTAGGCCTACAAAATATTTAAAAAAAATTTATTGAATGGAAAACCAACTGAAAATATTAGAAAAAAAACACAACACTAATTAAATGATTAAAGACAATTAAGAACAAATACACCCAAATGTTTAAAAAGGTCTTAAGAAAAGGTTAGTTTGAGTAAAAATGTCTTTCGCTGCTTTTTAATTGAGTCACGGATCTCAAGACAACAGAAATACTTGCCACCCAGATTTTTTCAAACATATATATAAATAATTCAGGGCTTTTCTGTGTTGGTTCATGACCAAATAGGCAAACTGCGCCGGCCAAAACGGAGGCCAACGAGGAAGTGACAAAAATTGCAGATCTCCCCTCATTCGCTAAAACTGGTGCCAGAAAGGAGCTAGTTCCCATTGACTCCCATGTTAAAAATGCCAACTTCACAGCAGAAAGAAACACGTTTACAGCCTGGTTCGAAAAAGTATTTTAGGTTTAATAGGTCAAGTTTACCGTCATGACAACTCTGAGGGGGTGCCCATTTTTTGTATTTTCCAAGAGTGACGAGACACGTGACGCGGCCAAGATGGCGGTGGTGGGAACCGCCCAATTGGGCTTCAGTTCAGTTCTTCAGAAGCCTACGGGTGATGTCACAGAGTTTCTATCCATCTTATATATACAGTCTATGTTTATGACATAAAATTCCAATCAAATACACTAACAATACAATGTGACAAAAAGTAGAAAAGTTCAAGAGGTATGAACTGTCTTGCAGGGCCCAGCGTTCTCCACAGCCTCCAGTGACCAGAGCTCACCTTGCAGCAGAATTTTGTTCTTTATCTAAACAAAAATCTGCATTTATACTGAGAACAAACATGTAGCACAGAGCAGATAAAATACGGAGACTGAAAAGGGGTTAGCTCCTACGCTGCAGCCGCAGCTGCCAGGACAAAGATTTAGTGATGATGGTTGATGTAGAGCAAGCAGAGCCGAGGCCAAGATGTGGTGCATTATGGATGATGTTTGGAGACCGGAGGAAATGCACGATGTCGGTGGATTATTCATTGTTGTGAAGACGAAAGAGGGGGAAGGATGAATAGAGGGACCTTCCAGAGCTAATGATGGCAGCTCAGCTCATAATATTCCCTCCGTCCTCATGCTGATTCATCAGAACATAAGGACAGATATTCACACACATGAGAAGAAAAGATAAAGACTGTGAGGATGCTGGGTTGGTAATAAGTGCAGTTGTAAGTGGGGTCACAGGGATAAAGCTTCAGGTGCTGATAATGGCCTGCTCTAAGTGACTCCTGCTGGCTGAAGCAAACAGATTAACAGACTCCCAGAAAAACACACAAACAAGGCCAGTGAGATTGTTTTCCTTTCTGCAATCAGGCCATCCTCCCTTTTCCTCCTCATGATGCACAATCAGCTGCAGTCAATGTATCAATCAGCAATCAGGCATCTGTTCACAGAGGAACACTTTCAAGCTCATTGGAGCCCACTCCTGCCAACATCCCCCATGCCAGTCTCATTTACCAGAGCCGCTGTGAGCCACTGAAGACAAGCTCCGAATCAAGATGCAGCATGACTTCCTCTCTGTTTGACTCATTCCCCTCTAAATTCACAACTTTGCTGCACCTCTGCTTCTTCTCTGTGCACGTTCTAAAAAGTTGGACAGACACGCTCTGCCATGTCCCACGCTGAGCAGGGTGTGTATGACAACTGCAGGAAGCCCAACAACCTGTCAGAGGTTGCTGAGGTAGCTAAACAAAAAAAGCTTCCAAGGGTACCAAGAACAAACAGGATCTGACTCCAGGTGAGGAAGGCTTTGGACACAGGGCCTGTTGATTTGCTTCTTTCATGTTGCATGAAGGACCAAGACAACAACTGCCAGAGCAGGGTGGGTGGTCTCATTTGTTGTGATTGTGCTGAGGGATCTTTCTTTCCAGCCTCCCTTAGAAGATTTAGAGCTTCAGCCAGGGGAATAATAAAAAAGAATAAAGGGTCAGGGAAATGTGGATCCGATGCTTACTTTAAAGGCTAAACAGCCCCTTGTATTCGCAATGGTAGACCTGTATCTTTATTCAGGGCACAAAGCTGACATCGTTCTCCCAGCAGATCCGACTGCCACGGCTGCTTCTTCTCACAAATCCTGATCGTAGTACTTGTGGAATCACCTTTGCTTTTAGCAGGTGGTGTAGTTCTGCCCTGACCTTCAGGGTGCATACGAAAGGTGAGCAGCAGTGCTTGAAGAAGCTGGAAAAGAAGTCAGTGGGAGGGAGTAGTGGGATACAGCGGATGGATGGATGGATGGATGGATGGATGGATGGATGGATGGATGGATGGATGGATGGATGGCAAGGTAATTTTATTTGCATAGCACACTTTCAACAACAAGGCAATTCAAAGTGCTTTACATGATTACGGGATAAAATAATAACAAGCAAGGATTTTATTTAAAGGCAACTCACATGCAGAAACAGTAAAATTAAAAAGTAAAAATTAGATTAATGCGACTAAAAAAAACACTGAATATTAATTAAAATTAAAGTGAAAATCGACACCCCTAACACATCCGTAATCTTATTGTTTTTTGTTTGCTTTTTTTAGCCTTGCTTTTTACTAATTATTATTTATTATAGTCAGTTTAATTGCTCTGCATGTTTTACTTCATAAATGTTATCTGTGTTTTTACTACTTGATCTTACCATACTTATTCTCTCTTTATTTACTATTTTTATTTAAATTTTATTTAATATTAATCTTCCTTCCAGTGTTTCCTCTGTGGGAGCCCTTTGCCTCGGGAGCGGTGGTCGGCTGTGGCTGCCTGAGTGCTAACTAACATCTTGCTTTTAAATCAGTGGGGGAGGGATGGGAACGTGGTTCATGTAGGTTCATTTTAATTCTGTAAAGTATGTTGAACTGCAATTTGAGTATGAAAAGCACTTTATAAATAAAGCTTGATTTGATTTGAATTGGTTGTTATAATCTGGGCTAGCGGGAGCATGTAGATATTAAATAGGAGGGGTCCCAGGATGGAGCCCTGGGGCACCGTGATGGATGACCCATGCACAATGGATGGATGGATGGATTTTTCATTTCTGTTTACCTTTTTCTTGCTCATTTTTGTGCAATTTTATCTTTACTTTTTTCTTTTAATTTCAATTATGTTTTCATTTGTTCTTAGAATAATTTCGTTTTACGTAATCTTGTTCTGATATGTATTTATTAGTTATTTTTTAACTTCATTATTATTGTCATTTTTTTCAAAAAATAATAGATTTTCTTTTAGACATTTAACATTTTTTAATTGAAAGATATTTAATCGTTAACGGTGTTTAATATTTTTATTAATATAGATTTTTAAATTTCTCTCCTGTCAAAACACTGATGTGTTGATATTTTTCAGGCCTCAAACATTGTTGGGTTGTCGTGCCAACAACAAAGAAAATAAGAAATTGTTTATTAAAGTAAAATATTCTAAATGTAATTCTTACAGTCATACGTGGGCTGTCCCACATAAACAATGAAACTTGAGGAGGAGGAGGAGGAGAAGGAGCTGCAGTGTTAGACTTTACAGTCCAACATTATGTCCTCCTAACATTTTCAGCTCCTGCCCACTCCATCCTCTCTGTGATCGCTGATGATGTCAGCTCTTCTAAGTAAGAGGGCGGGACTGTTACGTAACGCCCAGCAAGGCTCCGTAAGCTCGGAGGGGGAGGGAAACTCCCAAATGTGTGTGTTTAGGATTGAGAGTGAAAAAAATAAAATCCTGCACAACTCCACTCTAAGTTATGACATAATGCTTTTCAATTGTTGCCATGGAGATGGTCACTGCCAGATTTGGTATCGGGTGGGGTGGGGGGGGGCGGGGGGGCATGAGTAAGGATGGGGGTGTATCTGTATCTAGTTGTGTGTGTGTTTGTGTTTTCCCCTTCAACAGAAGATAAGTTTTTTTTTTACCCAGAAAGATTAAAAAATGAGAGACAAAAACAAGAGCCATAGACTCCACAAAAATATGTTTACAATTAGTTGGAAAGTGAAAGTGGGTCTTTCTGGATGCAAGAAAAAAGTGTCGTTAGCCTTATACAGTGATTAAGCTACATTAAGCTGTATTAGTATTCATAAACCAATCAGTCTCATAATCTACAAATCAATCTGAAGGACTAAGCTGTTTTCATTACAAATAAAGGAATCTGTTTATTTGTCAGGATTAAGATTTATTTAAAATCAACACTGAAATGAACGTTTCAATTAATAAGAACAATGAAAAGAAACAATAATCAACAATTATTTCAATAATCACACTAAGAATTTAAAGAATAAAGATGCACAAATTGTGCTCAACAACTACTACAACTAGGCACATTATATTACAAGGGATTTGAAGACATTTGAAGAGTTTATCAGTCACTTATAAGTAAAGGTGCTTTGCGACCTAATTTTGATTTACATAGTTTATAATAACCTGAAAGAGGAAAACGAAAAACAGACGAGGAAACACCTGAATCCTTCAGCTTTCAGCACCAGAACCCTTACAATAGATCTTGAAACCCACTCTAAGAACGCTTATAACTGCTTATTTTAATGGTCCAAACACCAAATATACCTTCAGATGCCTTAATGCACACTACGGAAATCCTCCTAGCACTACTAAAAAGCAAAAACTGATATCTACAGTCTTTGCACTCTTGGGAGTAGGGTTGGGGACCTTTAGGGTTTTTTTTATACCAGTAATCAAACAATGCCTGGTTTTCGATATCGGTAGCTGAACAGTACATTTTTCGTTACCTGTATTTGTAAGTCTAATAATAATAGAAAATGTTTTTATTTAAAAGTTCTTTTATTCATTAAACTAAGCCAAAACACAGCAAACTTTCAGTGCAAACAGTAAACTATAATTTAACAAACATCTTTCTTTTTAGAGCAGGAATAAGAAACTAAATTGAAATATTGGTATAAAAATAAAAAGGTAGTATTTAGTGAAAAACAAAAGTAAACAGTATATAGAAAAAGTGCAAACTATTATCTGCAAAAAACAGAAAGAAAGAATAGAAAACATCAACTCTAAAAATCAGCATGAAAAATGTTTATTGGGCTTCGCCGATTGTTTTCGGTCAGTCCTAAAGAGGTACTGAGTTTTGATAGCCAACCCTACTTTGGAGTAGAGCACAGAGCAAAAAGAATGATGCTCCTGGAATGGCTACTTTGCAAACGGCAGCCAATAGCGTGTCAAGTAGCATTGCGCCCAGGTATCTTAGCTTCCTAAGGTGCACTTTCTTTCAAACATTTTAGAGGAAATTCATGAACAGGCAAATTTTCTGCAAATGATTTGAAGTTACATTCCACAGAAAAAGAATCAGCGAATCCTGAACGGGATCCACTGTGAATGGGCAGGGAAGGGGGAATCGGGTCCGCCCATTCAGGTATTGGGCCCGCCCAACACAGATTACAATGCCTGTGTAAATAAAGTTGAAACCTTCCAATTTGTTGACCCAAGATAACCAGAAGAGGGTGCTGTATGCTATTAATCAGGACTTTTGGAGGAAGTAAAGAAGATACTTTGATAAGGTTGTATGCCAAAATGGACATTAGAGCTTGGCTTAATAAAAACAAGAGCAAAGCTAGCACCAGCAGGGACGATGCTAATACATCAGCAGCCTTAGAGAGGCAAGTGCAACCTTGAGTGACAATCTGATCCACACTCCATACCAGTGGGTGATGGTAATGCACTAATTCTTTGTTTGCCAACCGTTAATAAACATCACAAAGAAGAAAAAGGGGGCTGTGTTATTTTTAAGCTAATATGACCATGCTAACTGTAGTTATGATGAAAACTTTGTGAGAAATATACCCAAGGAAGAGAATTATGAAGTTTGTGAGCGGCAGATTATGTTGGATTGTGGGCGTAAGACTTGTGGAGTAACTGTTGTACTGGAGGACATTAACTGGACCCTTGTGGACGTGAAAAGACCATTTTTGTTCAAGAAGACTAGGTTATGTAACTCGTGGCTTCGAACGGTGAGTTGTACGTTATTTACTTTTTGAGTGGTTTGACAAAAGTGTTTATTATGCAGCAAAACGGTACTGCAGGTCCATATTAACAAAGCTAAAATTCTTCCTCTCAGTTCGGGTCAATCAAATGTCTGTGCATGTTTCTCCTTCCAGTAAAAAACCTTTGAATGATGGAGACTCAAGCTGTGAAAACACCCTGACGAGATTCTGTCTCATACAGATGCTTCATACTGACTTGGAAGAAAAACAACAAGTCCAGTTCTGATCCAATTCACCTCTGTTTTTGAATTTGTCTCATCACCCTTCGGAAGATCCGCATCCGTGCAAATATTTTCATATGGCTCAAACACACGCGTGTCTAAATGATGCATAAATATATGTCACAGCTGGCAAGAACACTCATTTTATATCCGAAGAGAATAGGTTCACTGAGGCCTGAGGACAGAAAAAAAGAGAAGTAGGACTAATAGTGACTTTCCAACAGCTGCGAGCTGAAGTGTCACGCAGCAAACTAATTTATCTCCAAACAGTTTGTGTTTATCAGGGAGACCTGTCATCTGTTCTCCTAATCTATCTATCGTTTTCTGTCTGTTTGGATGAAAAGGACAAATTATATAAGACTATTCCAACAGCGGCTGAACTTTTTGTTCTGTGTCCATCAGTGTAAAGGAAAAGACGAGTCGGACTTAAACACGAGACAAAAATAGGTGATTTAATGTGAAAAGAACATTCTGGAACATCTTCTGAAGTTCAGCCATTGGGCCATCATGATGCCTTCACAGCATCCACAGGAACAACAGGGGCGGAGCTAACACACAAAGACACGGAGAAAGGATTCAAGCGTCCTCTGCCACACACTGCTGAGGGGTGGGGAGGGTGTTTACAATTTCACCCTCGTGCAAAACCCATGCATATTCTGAGCGCACATGGACGGCTGGGGGCCTGATCTGCACATGCTCAGTGGGTGCAGGGGGTGATGATGATGATGATGTGTGCTGACACGTCGCATGCCGGCAACATAGTTACCGTGCTGGGTAATGTGTGACATTTAAGGACTCCCATGCTCGCGGCATGCATGCAGCATGTGAGCGCATGTGTGCACGCTCTGATGACATGATCGTTTTGAATGTGGCAGAGTCCCCTCTGTTTTCTCACTCATCACGTGCATGGACTCTTATGAATGCACTGATGCAGCAGAAGTGAAAGTGTAGGCAGAAGGTGGATTATGATAGATGGCAAAAATATATTGAGAATTACTACTTTATGTCCATTTTACTGAAAAGTGTGTATAGAAATGTCGATTTAACTTCAGATCTGATGACAATGTATTCAGCCTTTTAATGGACACCTGGCACAGGAAAAGCAGTTAAATGCATCTATTCTTACTCCTAAGTCAGGTGAAATATTCCACTGTGAAATGGAAAACTCCTTTATGGATTTATTTCAGAGACAGGGACATAGACAGGGAAGACATAGAACCAACCATGCTAACCCCAACCACACTGGATTAGGACGACCCCATGGTCTCCAAGACCTCCACTACGCTTCAAATGCAGCTGATTCATATCGAATGTGAAAAACTTCATTTCCGTGTGGAGGTAATCACGACGCTGTCGGATTGTTAGTATTGACCAAGTGAGTTTTTTCACCGCCACTTTCCCAGCCATGCCATCACAACAGCTATCACACCTTCACAAGGATGATTTCGCTAAGAGGTTTCTGTACCTCTGCCATCTGTTTCAACCTGGACGTGGAGCGACCCTCACTATTTTCATCAACGCATTAGCAGCAGGACAGGACGCAGGCGAGGAGGGTTTTCTGCACATTGCACCGAGCATCACCGAAGCAGGCCATCCTGTTCTCGCACAGCGCTCTGCAGACATAGCGCAGTCGGGAGGAATCATGCAAACAAAATCTGACACCCATTGTTTTCTCTAGAGCTTGAGTTTTCTTTCTTTAATGAGTCGTGCTGCGACTATTGTAAAGTTATAATCCCAACATGGCATGAGCTTTTTCCTCTTCATCTTCCTTCTTTATCACTAATATGAGAAACCAGAGGATGTCTTTGACAGCATCAAAAGTGCGCTATGTCTTTGAACTGGGTCCTTGACTCACAGCCAATGTGCAGTATGGAGGTGTATGCGCTTCTCTGCACCTGAAGCTCATACGCTGAAACCACATTAATGAACCATTACATTAGGCCCGATTCCACTAGACAAGTTCTGGGAAATTTCTATGGAGGAGGGGGATGGTGACAGGGAAAATATACTGACTCGGCTCTCTCAGCCGTCATGTCTCCATACAAAATTGGTGGTGCAATGAGCTTAAGACAGGTGTAATGTGTTCCCGCCTCCTGGTCTTCGTCAGGACACGTGCTGCTGAATTTTGTAGTAGTTGTAAACCCGAGATACTTTTTTTGGGAAGACCAGACAGCAGGGCATTACAGTAATAAATTCTACTGGTGATAAAAGCATGCATCAGTGTCTCCGTATTGGCCCGAGAGAGAATGGGGCGGACTCTGGCAATGTTTAGATGAAAAAAACCTATTTGAGTAATGTTTTTAATGTAAGGGTTAAAAGTACAACTAGTCCTGTTATAAGGTTGGTCAGCTTGTCGGGTCCCTGCTGGGGGTTGGGGTGCCCCTGGGCCCCGGCGTGGGCGGTTGCCGGCGGAGCCCGTGGGCTCGTCACTGCTGCCCCCCGGGCCCCTGCATAGTAGCCGCTGGATGTTCCGCTGGGGTTCTCCTTTTCTCCTCTCTTGGGGGATGCGGTCGGCCCCGCCCGGGTTCGCCTGGGGCTCTGGGGGTCCTATGGACGTCTTTGCTCCGATCTCCTTCATGTCTGCATCGATTCCTGGGGGATGGATTGATGTCTGCTCACACCAACTATCGAACACTCTTATGGAGAAACCTTATATGCACCAGCATGCTAACACACACACATAGATGTGGGGTCTCTGGTGTTTAAGGATATATTCTTGGGCTGAGGTTATCATTACTAGAGCTTGATTAATCTGTACCATGAGTTGTTCTGTGACATGGTTGTTGTATTTTTATATCTATTTTTGTGTGATGTGGTTGTGTAATTCTTAAGTTCACAATGTTTGGTTGGTTTTGTCGATGTTCCTTTTTCGTGTTTTGTTTTTCCCCCTCTCTCTGCCGTCCTGTGGGTATGGAGGCAGACTTCAATGTCTTCCTGTGTTTTCTTTGTTTCCCTTCCTCTCTTGTATTTTCAACTCACCCTCTCTCATGACTTTTTGTTTCCTACCTCTCTTCTTCATCTTCCTTCTTTCTTCTCCTTAATTTTCCGTCTCCGTGTCCATAACATCAGGAAATAAAAACCCCAACAATTCATAATAAAGATTTTTCACACATATATCAAGCGGAGTACTGTAGCAAAAGCTGTACTGCTCCGCTTGTGAAAGTAAATCTGTTGGGCTTCTACTTGGTACTCAGACACCAATTCTGAGCTCCACACTGCCAAACAGGACACGTTTATAAAAAAAAAAAAAAAAAAAAAAAAAAAAATAATGAAAAGGTTGGTCAGCTGGTCTCACAGAATGTATCCGTAAAGCGCCATAAAACAGCAGCGGATTGATCTTTGATGCTCAGGGCTAATCCTTTTCCTACTTTCTCGTAGCAAAAACTTATCAGTATCAAAGCTGTCCTATTTCACAGATACACAACCCCTTTTCTTAGCAAAAGGCAAACGGCAAGGCTATCTGGGCTGACCTCCAGGAAGTCCTTGATAAATATTAACCACAATTTCACACCTATGGTATAATCATCCCTTTCTTCCCCTTTTGAGGAAATACCTATAAGCAGTGGGGACCTGTTGTAACAAGACCTGCTGACTAGAACTCGTAAAAGAGAGCCAGAATGAACTGTTAGCTAGAGCAGACTTGACAGACTCCCTTTGACTCTGTATTTTTGTTTTCACCTGGCAAGGTTTTAATAAATTTGTTACTTCTTCTCAGTGATTTCTTTTCCACGACAAGATGTAAACAGTAACATGTGCTTTGCCAGTAAAACTAATATAGTTAAGGAAGACATTTTTACAGACATTTCCAGTGGTTCGTTTTGAGGACTGTCATGTTTAGGTGTGGAAGAGGACTCAAATGCAGACAAATTAGGAAATGAAAATGTAATCAAACAAAGGAACAACACACTCACAAAACCTCAAGGAAACATGGAGACCAGGGAACGCAGAAAATGGACAAGGAAGATTGACGACGGATCAGCGAGTAGTGACTGAATGAGAGCTGAATATATACTGAGGAGGGAATGAGGAAGTGACAGAGAAGACCAAGGACTAAATAATGAAAGCAGATGCAGGTGAGGGCCATTAGTTAAACTGGGTAAAGAGCAGAGTGGCAGGGAGACAACAGGAAAGGCATGGGAAACAGAAAACTCTTAAGAAACTAGAAACTAACTAAAGATAATATGTCTAAGGAGGAATCTAAAGGGAAACACTGGAGAACAAAAGGAAGGAATAAATTAGGAAACTATCTAAAGAGAAATAAACTAAGGAAACATAAATAAGGAGGACACAAACAAAAGGTGAAAACATCTAAGAGCATGAAGGGAAAATGAAAACAAGGAAGTGCCATAAAATAGATACCAAAGAATGCATTAAAATGATAATTAAACCCAATAACGAAAAGAACTAGCTTCAAACACAAGAACTATGACAAAACCTGGGACTTCCTCGACAACAGATGACAAAACGTCATGTGTGGAGTAAGAACGAAGGGGAAAGAGCGGAATGGGGTTTGCCTCAGATCTACCAAGCCATCCATCCAAAAAGGCATCCCATTCAGATGAACCTGAATCACTTCAGCAAGGGTTTTTTCAGCTGCTCTACTTTAAATTCAGAGAGCTTGAGGACCGCCCCTAGTAGGGTGTGTCGTGGCAAATTGGCCTTGGGGGAGCGGTCAGACACTGCTTGGGGCTCATCTACAGCTGTGAGCTGTGCAGTACGTGATTCCTAAGATCATAACTTTATTACATAAAGCAGGACTTAGCAGCTTTTCACCTCCGCCCCCTAATTAGCCAGCCTCTGAGTTAAGCTAATCATCACATCAGTATTCAGATTTATCTGCCGTTGACGTTTGATCGTGCACATTTATTAGCAGCTTGTGTGAGATGGTGATTCACGTTGATGAAGCTCATCAGTGGCTTCCTGCTCCAGCGTGTGGGAATCATGCCAGGGAACTTCAGGATGTCGAAGTCTAACAAAAGTCCACAGAGATGCTAAAACAGACGGTCGGAGAGGAATGAACTTGAAAAGTTATTCGTTTTCATAACAGCAGAGCTATTCTCCGCTTCAGAGCGCATCGGAGAGTGTTTTGTTAGAAGCTGTTTCCGTGGTAACCGCTTCCAGCATCCACGCTGCATTTCTCGACACAACAACCAGTCGGTGCAGCAGAGCTCACGTGGCCGAGTTCGGGCGCAACCCTGACCTCTCGGCATGACGGAGGTGAGTCACTGGTAACCCATGGCAACGCAGGCATCGCAGCCTCCTCTGGAGCTGATCAGCTTCGGCTCGATGAAGCTCACCTCCTTGTGACTCATCTCTGGACAAAGTGACATCCGGATGAGATGAAGGAGAGAAGGGATTTAAACTCGGTTAAGTGATAAGACGCCCCAGCGAAGGCAGAGAGATACTTCATCAGGTTTACAGCCTCTCTGACTATAAATAAATGCTTTAAAAGAAGCTGTGGGATTTGGAGCTGAGATAAGACGGAACTTCAGTCGTGCATGGACATTTTTGGCTTTTTTAAAGTAACATCAATCCCACATTGTAATGACGTCAGCAGGACGCCTGCTAAGCTTTGAGAAGAAAGTCCTGACACATGTGCAGAGTTCTATTAAAAGGATGATGATTTCCCCCCAATGTCACTTTAAACTTTCACTTTTTAACAGTCAGACTTTCTATGCTCTGACAGCATTTTGCATTACGTGCATCTGCGCAATATAATATGCCATGATTACTGCTATTGCACTAAACGGCAAGGCAATTCAGGGACAATGATCTTTATTAAACATGCCTGATCAAGACAAGTACAAACGGAATAAAGCTGTGCATTGGGCTCAAAACAAAGACTGTGGGCACGGCGCAATTGGGCATTGAGCAATAAAAAAATAAAAAAAAGAAACCCGACCAAATCCAGCACTGTTCTGCAGGCTGCGCGCGGGGAACTGGTGTGTGTCTGTAAATGGATCTACAGACAGACAACCGGTTTATGTGAGAGTTCTTTAGATTACTGTTTTGTACGGTTTGATTGCGGCCAGCAGCAGTCAGCATTAAAGCTTTCGATTCCAACCATTGTCTGCATCTATCGGAGAACATTACAATATTTTAAACATTCAGGCCTGTAAGGCCCACATCATGTTTTTACACGTTTTTTTTCCGCTACCATTTACATCGTTCCGGGACCTGTGCGCGTCTCTGGTCATGCCTGCGCTGTCATGTCGGCACCTAATGATTTACAAATTAAGCACTGAAGCCACAGCAGGTTGAATAACGTGGACGTTCTTCAATCTTCCTGTAGACTGTTAAAGCAACATCACACGAGAGGCGGCGCTGTTGTAGCCTACTCTAACATCAGCACCGATCAGCTCTCATGGAATGTCTCTTGTCCAATCAGATTTCAAAAATTAACACGGCATAAAATCAGAATTTTGGTAGACTCAGAACGCATCGACCAATAAGTCGACCAGTCGACTTGGACTTTACAGCCCTACTAATCTGTCAAAATGAGCGACGGCCTTCAGATTTCTCCGTACAAAAAAAACAATGGTCAAATACAGAAAATATTCAGTTAACGTGACCCCTGCCATGAAGGTATGTAGTTCCAACTCAAAACATCCAGTACAGGATCTGAACATTTACTGTACCAAGATTCATGCAAACACAGTGAAGCATAAAGGTTATTAGTTGGTAAATATCCAGGTGAACATTTCAGCACAGTTTGGCACCAGGTGTGCCATTTCAAATGTCTCCGGGGATTTTTTCCTTCGGTCCTTACCCCCACGTATATCTAACTATAGATAGTCACACACACTAATAATTACTTTTGCAACAAAATAAGTGTTAAAGTACCACAAAAAATACTCCTCAAAGCTTTCAGTTCTCCAGTCAGACATCATAAACAAAGCAGGCCAGTTCCTCAGGAGCCCATTGGCTGATCTGGATGACTGACACGTCCATTGAACCATCAGAGCCAATAGAATCCAGGGGTGCTTACAAAAATCACATAGCCAACATCATTCACCAAGGAGTTTCCAGTAAAGCAAGGGAATGTTGAATATTCAACATGGTATCTAGGAGACAAAAAAAGGTACAAAAAAACAGGAATCACATCAGTAATCTTTTTTTTTTCTTTGACTGCTGGTTCAGTGAGTTTTGCACATAGAACAGTGATATTTTACTGTTAGAAAGAGCAAAGTCTGGGCTTTAATTTGAAAGGTCACAAGGGTGAGTTGGAAAGTATTGCACAGTCGTTGTGTGCTTTTCCTGCTATGTGTCTATCTACGATTTTTCATTTAGATGCTTAGTGTTGGAATTGGGTCTTATTGAGGTAGGGTATATTGTTTTTTTTATATTCAGCCTCTACCTGTTACATGGATATGCAACAAGCATTTATTGGTTAATGTTTAGCATGTATATGGATTGATTTTGTTGGCGATAAGCGCCGCTGCCCCTCAGTACTCTGGGTTATACTGGGTAAAACTGCTTCAACTTTCTTACATTGTGTCAGCTCACAACAACAAACTGTAATTATATTTTGGTGGGATTTTATGTGATAATATGAGATGAAGACAAATGGTAAAGTGGAAGGAAAACTCCAGAACCTTCTCCCTGAATGGTCTGATAGGTAACTTTATAAGGTATTAGGTTGAGCTGAATCGTATTTAGTGATAAATCACTAGAAGAGGCTGAATATAATTGCGCTTTCTAATTTTTTGTAATTTTCATTTTTCTTCCGCTTCATAACTACGCACTGCTTTGTGTTCAATCAGTGCACATTAAAACAGAAAACATATTTGTTATTGCTTATTATGATATTATATAATTCAAAATCTTTTCAATAAATCTGCTTGCATCTGTGTGCATTTTATTGTAGCAAAAGAGGCCACTCAAGCAAGCAAGGCTCAATCTAAAAAAGGCCAAAAGTTTAAAATCTTTGCAGTTGTCTGCAAAATGAGTAAGGTATATTAATGCCGGTTATGTTCATACTGCGCTTGAGCACTTTTGGGTCCATTTATTTGAAGGTTTAAAGGAAGGCGCATGTCCTCTGTGAAATTAATGCAAGAACATTCGCTAGTCTTCTGAAAATGTACTGGACTGAGAGGAGTGAAAGAACAGCCACAGTCCAAAGAAAATGTATTAAAGACCTTTAAAATGTCTGAGGAACTATTAAAAAAAGCCCACTTTAAAATATTCCAGCATGCTTCTTGGAAGTAACGTATCGTAAATAGACCGAGTTAGACTAAAAACGCAGTACTATGCATCATTGAGATGAATAAATTAAGACTTTAGTGAGCCACCTACACATTACTCACTTTTACACCTTGACAAACACAAAAAGAATTGTGATTTAAAGGTTAAAAGGTTATAAAGGTTTAAAATGCAGAAAGCTTGTGCATTTCAGCGCTCCTGTAAGCAGTTTCACAGAAACACTTTGTGTAGAAGCCTGCCTGTTCTCTGAAACTCCTGGGACTGCAGCAGTAAAAGGAGGATGTTTGCTGAACTAAGGGAACAGTCTCAACATCGCCCGCAGTCACAGCAGCAGGATAAATCTTTAAAGGCGCGTCGAGCCCCGTCTGCTCCTGGTAAACAATCGGAGCTCCATAATTCAGCAGGGGAAGCAGGAGCAAAAGCTCCTGTGTTGTGTTTGCAAACTTTGCAGCTTCAGCCTAATTTTTGAGTTATTGTGCAGAGTGATAACATGCATGTTAAATCAATGCAAGGAGATTTATTGGTTTTAAATGTTTACTTTAAATTAAAACCAATCTTTCATTATTTTTTATATAGCATAATAAGATCAGCTAACTTCATGTTAGTCTGGTCATGCTGTCAGCACAGGTGAAGCTGGGAGGGATTTTAACTGAAATCACACTATTAGACGTGCTTGGATTCCTTCTCTTCATGTGTTAACAATGGTTATCGCTGAAGAAGAGTGTGAAGCAGAGGTCACGCTACAATCTTTTGTTTTCCTGTCATTTTGAATGACAAGGGTCAAAAAACAATCCGGTCAAAATCTATTTTTACCTGTCAATTTTTAAAATGATATTAACGACATATTCCGTAGTAGTTAATTTTCATTCATTTGAATAATATTCAGTCCAAACCAACTGAACAGAGTATCCACATGGGCCCGAGCGCTCCAGATTGAGATAAACTGCACAACCGCTTGTGCATAACGAGGCTGAATCCGTGCTCTGTTGCCACACTAAAAACATCTTATTCTGTCAAAGACGGCATATTTTCCACGGTTCTGGGGGAAGGTGTTCAGTGTGCGGCTGTGTTACATGAAAAGGGGCGATCAGTGACCAGAGGAAACGTCGTTTTATACGGCGCTCCAAAGGAGCTATTGGTCTTTGTCAGACACGTGACCCGCCTAGCAACCACTACCCCCGGGCGCCATCTTGAGTGTAAGCGTCTCGCGTTGCTAAGGGAAGCTGCATTAGATATACTGCAGAAGCCGAAGTTGAAGCAGCACATGGATAAAAAGAAGAAGGAGGAACGCATTCCTTACAGGGATAAACTTGTACAGGAGGCTAGGGATAGATATAATCAGAAATTGTCTACAATCGACAATGTAGATCCATACGAGCTCAAAGGAAACAAATGGAGCTCAGACGTTTCATTACTGGATCCAACTACTGCATTAGACATCGCAAACTCTCCTGTGTTTGGGATCAGTGCACACACACATGTAAACAGTTCAAAAATTAGAAATCGCTGGAGGCATTCTCGCATTTTCTGTCCAAAATCACTTTTCCAAGCGGGAAACCTAAAGAATCTTATGTGGTTGTAAAGTTTTTGTTTCCTGGTATTGTGTGACCTGTTGTGGCAGCCCTTCACACAACACGAGTGACGCATTTTGTCCAGGTTTATGCACTCCACATACACAGCGATCGCAGCATCCGTTGTTATGTACACTCAACATCCCATCATGAAACGCGCCTACAGCACCCGATACGTCATCTAACAAAGACCGATCCAAAGCAGTGGGAAAAAAAACACAGTTGGTGTTTTCGCTGCTCTTTCTGTTGTTAAAAGGTATTTAACTGCGTTTTCTTTTTCTTTTTCTGGACATGCTCAAAGTAGCCGAATTTTGTTCCTTTATGTATACGATGATCTAGAGCAGGGATCTCCAACTCCAGTCCTCAAGAGCTACTGCCCTGCAACTTCTAGATACAGCTCTGCTCCAACACAGCTCAATCAAATGATTGAACTACCTCTTCAGCATGCCATCAAGTTTGGAAAAGACCTGGTAATCAGCCATTCGTTTGATTCAGGTGTGTTGAAGCAGGGTTGCATCTAAAAATCTAAAATGTAATCAGGGAAAGTGTTTGCAGAAAAAGCAGTGAGAGACAAACAAAACATCATGCAAGATTAATGTTGTACAGCATCTAAGGAGCGTAAAACAAGGCCAGAACCAGCAGGAGCTGCTGTGGAGGGAAGTTTCTGACTCGGCTCGGCTAA
Source organism: Valencia hispanica (assembly GCA_963556495.2). Classification (NCBI taxonomy): domain Eukaryota; kingdom Metazoa; phylum Chordata; class Actinopteri; order Cyprinodontiformes; family Valenciidae; genus Valencia; species Valencia hispanica. The sequence goes on from OY747703.1 coordinate 57,125,574, forward strand.
TTGCTCTGATGGATTGGTTCTGTTCCCCTGAGCACGGAGCTCCTGATCCTGCATTAACAAGACAAGATGACTTTGCCAATCTGCCCATTAGGCAGTTATGAAAGAACTTTGCTACCATTAGTTGACTTTGGAAAGCAGCAGCCCACTCAGAGCCAGTGATGTCACTGCAACACGAATGCACTGATTTCTCAGAGGAAATTGGTCTGGGCGCTCGGTGGGTTGACTTAATATTTGATTAGTGACGGGCTGATGGTGAGACCCCTTCTTTCCTTTAAGACCTGATTAATTCATCAACCACACGCTCGCACAAGACACGTGAGGAAGAGCCGGGAGGATTCTCACGTGAAGCGAGGCGAGCACACCGACGCACTCTGTGGCTCGCTGCAGAAACCAGGCCCTGGCGGGCAGCTCCCTCGCATTAATCAATACTGCTCTCAAACTTTCAGCCAAAAACCACAGGCGCACCAACATACACCGCATTCCTTACAGGGAAGCCCCGATTAAGTCACTGCAGCCCTCTCAGTTTTAATAACGGAGGAGGACAGCCTGCAGGAAAATACCCCTGGAGAGTGCAGTCACGTGTGAGGGGGAAGAGGAGGGGGGGGGACACTGAGCATTTAAAAGAGATGCAAACAGCAGTAAAATCATGTGTTTCTGGATAAAACTCTCCTCAGATTTTCTGCGGATGGGAAAACTGACTTTTGTCATCCTCTGATGAAGGTGGAGATATTTTTATATATACTTCCGAGACATATTTGGGCTCAAGACCAATCAAAATTAACAACCCTTCGTTATTAGGATAAAACAAAGCCCATAAATATCAGTTCATTACCATAAAAAAGGAAACTCCCAGAACAAGATCCCTGAGAGCAATCCTTCTTTTTCCATCCTGGCTGATAAATGACAGTGATGAAGAGGAGAAGACGATAAACGAGAGTCTGAAATCAACAGAAGCGGCAGGATTCAAACTCAAGATGACAGGTATGAGGGGAGAAAATTAGCAAACAAGGTTTTGTCGTTTGGGATACTGTGGCTGATGTGGGGGTTTTTGGGGTTGGAGGTGTCTGGGGGGAAAACCCCTGGGGGTGGGATCACTGGGCGGACGGGGCGCTGGAAGTCGTGGCCCAAACCTGGGGTTGGGCTTTGGTGGCTTTTGGTGGTAACTCCTGATGGCTGCATGCTGTGCCTTAGGGGGGTTGCACTGAAGGACATGGGTTACTGGCCTGGTGGCCGTGCTGCGCCTGGGTAGGGTCTGGGGTGGGCCTGGGTATTCGGGGCTCTAGGGCACTGCACTCCCTGGCTGTGGTCCTGACCGGGGGTCGGCCGGCGTGGGGTCTCTGTTGCCTGTGGGGGTCGGGGCCGGCCGGCTTGCGCGGCCGCCTCTCTCTTTTTCTCTGGGCCGATTGTCATCGCCGGTCCCTGTATGGCGTCTCGCCTTGTTTGCTGGTTGGGGTGCCTGGCTGCTGGTCGCGGCGGCTGGGTGGCATTTCTGGCCCTGATCAGTCCTTTTTCGCACTGGACTTAGCGCCTGGGTCTTGGTCTTTATGCGTTGCGGGGCTCTGGGGTCGGGCGTTTGCCCGGGTTCGGTAGGACCTGCGGGTGGACTGGCCGGGTAGTGGGCGTGCAGGGCAGGTGGGTGGGGCACTGGGTTTGGTTGCCTGCCAGGCCATTGAGCAGCAGTGGTCGCTCCACTAGGGAATGGGGCTGGTGGATGTCGGCCTGGTGGGTCGGCCGCCCGGTTCATCGGTTTGCTCCTGGTCTGGGCAGGTACGTCGCCGGAGTTTGGGCTGCGGGGACCTCCGATGCGCAGGTGGCGGGGAGGCTATTGCTAACCAGCGACAGGTGCTCTCCCCCTACGAGGGGACTTAGACGGGAGGGGAGGGGTGTGCTGGAGGGGGGGCGAACTCAACCTGGGGGTCTAGTGTCCTTTGTGTTCTGATAGTAGAGCGAATGTCAGGGTGGGTTTAGTTCTCCTTCTGGGATGGGGCTGGAGGGACTGCCTTGGGGTCCGTGGGGCTTGGTGGTGCTGTGGCCGTGTGGCTCGTCACTGCTGCCCCCCGGGCCCCTGCATAGTGGCCGCTGGATGTTCCCCTGGGGTTCTCCTTTGCTCCACTCTTGGGGGATGCGGTCGGCCCCGCCTGGGGCTCTGGGGGTCCTTTGGACGTCTTGGCTCCGATCTCCTTTATGTCTGCATCGATTCCTGGGAGACGGATTGATGCCTGCTCACACCAGCTATCGAACACTCTTATGGAGAAACCTTATATGCACCAGCATGCTAACACACAGACATAGATGTGGGGTCTCTGGTGTTTAAGGAAATATTCTTGGGCTGAGGTTATCATTACTAGAGCTTGATTAATCGGTACCATGAGTTTTTCTGTGACATTGTTGTATTTTTATATCCATTTTTGTGTGATGTGGTTGTTAAGGTCTTAGTTCAAGATGTTTGGTTTGTTTTGTCGATGTTCCTTTTTCCTTTTTCGTGTTTTGTTTTGTTTTTCCCCCTCTCTCTGCCGTCCTGTGGGTATGGAGGCAGATTTCAATGATTTCCTCTGTTTTCTTTGTTCCCCTTCCTCTCTTGTATTTTCATCTCACCCTCTCTCATGACTTTTTGTTTCCTACCTCTCTTCTTCCTCTTCTTTCTTTCTTCCCCTTAATTTTACGTCTCCGGGTCCATAACATAAGGAAATAAAACCCCCAGCAATTCATAATAAAGATTTTTCACACATATATCAAGTGGAGGACTATAGCAAAAGCTGTACTGCTCCCCTTGTGAAAGTAAATCTGTTGGGCTTCTACTTGGTACTCGGACACAAATTCTTAGCTCCACACTGCCAAACAGGACAAAAAAAAAAAAAAAAAAAGCTCTTCCTTCCTCTCTTGTTTCCAGCTCTCAATCAGCTGGTTTCTAATTTCAGACAACAATCACCCGGAGCCGCAGAGTTCCCGTTGGGCTTCTTCCTCATCAGCCGGCTCTCAGGAAATCCATATGTAGCATGCCACACAATCAGATGTATGATTAGACGATCACTTACTTAATAAAGAATAAATACAAGAGCAGATATAGTAGTCCTTCATCTGAAATACGATAAAAACAAATGTCATGGTTTTAGACATCTGTCTGATCCACATGCATGAATCTCTCAGGAGACCAGAAAGATTTGAAAAGGTTTATTGAAATGACATCAAGGTGGATCCGGGAGGTGCTGGTAATGACAAATGATAAATGCTTACAGTGATGATGAAGTGGAGACACCAGGGGAGAGTGAGTCAACCTGGAGGATGACCGGTGTGGTGGCTGAACTGGAGGCGAGCTGGAGATGGATCATGATTGAGAATGATTAGAGAGTGACTTCTTACAGGAAGCTGTTGGAGGGCAGATAGGAAGCACGCTGATGATGATGGTGATGAAGAGAAGAAAGGGGAGTATAGATTGGATGACAGCAGGAGGAAGTAGGTGGAACCAGTTGTGAAGATTAAACCAGGAAATCATTGAAAGGAGGTATTAGTCTGAAGACAAAGGATCTGACTTTAAACTGGTACCTGGAGATGGAGGACAAGGGGAAGGTAAGCCTCAGGGATATACATAGGACATAACTGGAGGATTCAAGGAGGGCTAGTGATGTTACCACGAAGGCAAACACTTAGGCAATGAGTGACTGGCTTCCAGCTCCCTTTATCCTCCTGCTGATCCTCTGATGAGCTGCAGGTGTACAGATGCACAAATCTCCAACCACAGGAGCTGAAAGCTGAGCCCGGTGCCTCCGCTGCACCCTCCAGTGGATCGCCTGTGGTACTGATGTTAATTCGCAACCACCACACAGATCAAACCTCCAGACTCATAACAATAAGCCAGGATTATTTGATGTGTATTGTAGTTCAGTTATTCTCGAGATATTTTAGCTTAGCCTTGTTATGGGAAAGTTTGGATTTACAGGACTAAATTTAAACCTTTTAACTGAATAACAGTTCATTCCAGATGCCCTAATATACCTTAATATGAATTAGGGCTGCCAAAAAACAATTATTTGGATCATCGATGAATCGGATGGGATTTCAACTCGATTAATCGGATTAGCGGGGAGAATTTTAAAAAGTGCTACTGAAAAGTTTTTTCTCTCCTTCCTTCACTTTGTTTAACAACAGAACATTATTAGAAAACAGTTCAATAGCGCGCAAAACAACATGCTATCAGCTCAAATGTCTTACAGCTGTTGAAATATTAAATTACAATAAATGAAAAATAGTTTTAAATGGCTTTGAATAAAAGAGTCAGCATAACACTACAATGTACACAACATGAACAAAATTCATTTTTGGTACAGTGAAATAGAGAAAAAAAGGGTATCTGTTGTGTAAACAGGTAAACCTTTAATTACATTTAAAAATAAACTTTACTTGTATTAAAATCTCCAAAAACATTATCAGAAAACAAAAATGTACAAAAACTAAGATTTTCCTTTAGGAAATTATTTTCATAACTTGTTAAACATAAAAAAGTCATTCTGTGCAGTTTCAACAAATCAACATTTTATTTGACCAATTTAGGCTAGGAGGAAACAGATCCTGAGAGGACCATCAGACTGTGTTTCCCCTCTGATGAACAGCGTTCACAGTTCCCTTTAAGCAAGTGCGGCTGGAGCCGAAACAGCTCTGGATGGGGGAATCATATCAACGTAGCACCAGCACACTCGTGTTGTCTGTCTTATCTTATTTTTTCCCCATTTTCATACTTTATCGGGAAGCCGAAGTGTTCCCAAACAGGAGACTTTAACTAGAAATGTACATAGTTTTTTGCAACTTACCCGGACACTGAGCTCTCCTCTTCCTCGCTGATGACTTCGACGTGCTTCCGTTTGAGATGCTGCATCATCACCGTCGTACTCCCGTGCCAGGCAAGGCCTGACTTGCAAATGTTGCAGAAAACAAACCTCTTTGCTACGTTTAAGGTAAAGTGCTCCCAAACTGAAGTCTACCTGCTTCTGCCATGTTCCATGTGTGTCTGCCATGCTCTGCTCCGCTGCTGCCTAGAGCCTTATTTGGCAATTTGCGCTCATTGACTGTTAAAAAAAAGTTGCACGACTGGCGACCACATATGGCGTCGTAATCACGTCACACAACGAATCACTTATGAAATTGGTTGGCAACGCATTTTATCATCGACTTTTATGGATTTTATCGATTCGTTGTTGCAGCCCTAATATGAATTAATGCGCACAGTGGAAACCATTTTAGCACTACCACAGAAGCTAACATCTACAGTCTTCCTTATGTCCGATCTTGGGGTACAGCTGTTCAGAGCCAAGGAAAATAAATGGTGCTCCTGGTTTGGCTGCTTTGCAAACATCAGCCAATTGTGCGTCAAAGAGCATTGCCCCAAGTTATTTCAGCTTTCCAAGCTGCATTTTTTAAATATTTTTTTAGATATGCTTTATGAAAAGAATCTGCATGCAATTTATAGTTATGTTCCACAAAAAAATTCCACGAATCACTGAAAAACTGTAGTCTGAGGTTTATAACCACCAACCACTGGTTGTAAGCATTATTCTTGCTGGATATTTGACACACCTGTTCACATATGCAAGACACAACCATTTTCGTACACTTTACATTGTTGGAAACACAGCGATGGTTACCGAAACACAGACCTCCTGCTGGTAGGCATGCTAAATCACACATTGCACTAGTTTCAACAGGAAAAGGAGGAGTTGTAAAAGGTTAAACTCAGAACAAACCAGCTGCCGATCTTTTTGCACCTGAGTCCAGCCGGACCCACATCGGGAGATAACAGTGCTCCAACTCCATCGCTGGCGAGGGAGGAATCGAGTTTCTGGAAGAAACTCATTGGATCCGAAATACTTTTACAGTTTGCCGATTGATCAGATGAACTGTATTTGGCTGATGAAATAAGTCCATAATGACTTATTCAAAACTCTGCAGAAAGAATCTTTTGAATGACAGAGAGAGAGGGAGGCTCTCTTTGCTGACGCTCCGCCGGCCTGCTGCCCTGCCGCTGAACTGCCTGCTACAGGAGCCGAGAGCTAAACCGGGCCGAGAGCTCTGCTGAGCTGACTGCCGCCCGTGAAAAGAGAGCGGTACGTGGGAGAAGGACGTTCCGAGCTAACGGTGGCTCGGCAACCCATGAGAACCCGAGTTCTGGCTAACGGTGGCTAGCGGTCACACCCGAAGCCTCACCGTTAGGGCCCCACACAGCTCCTGCTAACTGACCAGCGATAAGAACTGGTTTCAGCAGAGCCACCCTTCAATGGAGATCTAAGAATTGTTCCAAGTAAGGTTATGTCTGGGCAGAGATAAATTATTTTAGGATTAAAACTATCGAAGGATGGTGTGTATATTTCACTGTGTTTTGCTGTGTTTGTAAGAATTTATTTCTTTAATTGTTTGGGTATGAACAGTGTTTTCAAAGGTTTCTGACAGACAAAGATTGCTACCTACAGTATTCAAAATACAGATCAGCTTTAAAATAGATTGTTAAAACAACTAAAACTAATTGAATAAGTTGTTTTTGAAACCGCCTTCTTAGTATGTCAAAATACTCAAATTAGATCAATCACTGCGGTGATGATCCATAAAATCGAATCAGTTCCCCAAAGGTTATTGATTTGTAATTCAGAAAATGATTTAATGAAACATTACTTTCCCCACAGAATGTTTTTGTCTTCACATCTGCTTTACATTGTGAATTGGTGGTTTGAACACAAACTAAAAAGTGCTACTTAGTTTTAAACTAATCACAATTAGTTCAAAACAAACTTAGCTTCACTACCAAAACTATTCAATACAAGCCTTGGTCTTTAAGCATACATATTTATTATTATTATTATTATTATTGCTGTTCAAAGTACGCCAAGAACTTATTCCTTCATCTATTGTTTAATTATCTCAGCCTTATCAGGTAATTTTGACATAAAGTTATTAATCTTATTAATAATGGCCCTAAGCAATTATTCATAGTTATTCATAGCCAAAACCTACGTATGAGTCACAACAACATTATTAAATTAACACAAAAGTGTTCTAGTTTTAACTTAATCTGGATTAGCCATTTCTTTTAGGCTAAATGCCATAAAAATGAAAGAGAGAGAAACAGTTTTAGATAATATGTTAATTACTTTCTTAAAGTTCAGGTGTTAACATACATTTCAATACCTATGCCTTTGAAGAAGTCAGTAAAGCCCAGATAACAATGTCGTGACTTTGTAAGCTTCTGACAAAAGTCGGTTGATATATCTGAGTGAATTGGAGGCACACTTGTAGATGTATTTTAAGGCAACACATCAAACACACTGCCTCCTTGAGGGAAATCATGGAGGAAAAAAATCATCCAAGATATCAGGAAGAGATTAATGGACCTTCACACATCCAGTTCAACCTGGGAAACAATTTCCAGATGCTTGAAGGTGTCGCATTCATCTGTTCAAACACTTTTACTTAGGTATAGACGTGATGGGCTCATGATTTAGATGAATGGGTTTTGGTCCAAAATGTGCAAATTGACCCCAGAACAAAAGCCAGAGACCTTGTGAAATGCTGGTGAAGCTTGTAACACGGTGTCCTTATCCACAGCGTAACGTGTCCTGTACCAACATGGGCTGAAAGCCCACTCAGAGAGGAGGAAGCCATTACTGCAAAAGAAACATGAAAACCCAGATTGCAGTTTGGAAATGCTCACAGGGACAAATACCTTCACTTCTGGAGACATGTCCCGTGGTCTGATGAAACTAAAGTGGAACTGTTTGGACATAATCACAATCTTTATATCTGGAGGAAAAAAGCCTGAGAACACCATCCCAACTGTGAAGTATGGAGGTGGCAGCATCATGCTGTGCTGCAGGAGGAACTGGTGCACTTCATCAAATAAATGGCATCATGAGGAAAGAGATTGTTATGTGGAAATGTTGAAGCAACATCTAGAGACATCACCCAGGACGTTAAAGCTTGGATAAAAAATTGGGTCTCTCAAATGGACAAATGTCAGCACGAAATTAGTTACAATGTGGCGTGAAGACAACAAAACCAGTGTTTTTGGAGTGGCCCTCACAAGGTCCTGATCTCAATCCCACTGAAAATGTGTAGGTGGAGCAAAAAAGATGTGTGTTGTTGACATCCCAGCAAATCCACCCCAAGGTCAGACGACACAATGCTCAGAGAATCAGAACTAAAACAAAACAAAGCTATATCTCATATTGACCTAAACTGGGTCATAAACAAGACGATGATCCCAAACACACCAGCGACTCTACAACAGGATAGCAGAAAAGGAAAAAGATATAAAGTGCTGTAATGGCCCAGTCAAAGTCCAGGCCTCCACCTGATTGATGTTTGGATCAGTCATTGAAGGAACAAAAAGGACTCCAACAGAGAACAAAAGAGAGTGGTAAAACTCTGAATCCCAAAATGCACAATATTAATAGATTTCCATGACAGTTCACAAGAAAGAGGAGTCAGAGCTGGAATCCACGTGACGTCACGTCATAGAACAACTAAACTCAGCGCACAGCAGTTTTCTCTATGCTTGCAGCTGGGATTTACATTAAACTACGGTCTGGTGTTTGTCTATCCAGTGGCCGTACCCTGGCTGAAAATAAAATCAGACGACTGAAACTGCCTGTCTGAGCTCCAGCAGAAAGAATCTGAAAGAATTGTAGATTCCTCAAGAAGAGACAAAGTGGTTCCCCTTCAACGGACCTGAGAGAAAACAGCAGCTCCACATGCTTAATAATTTCTTGTATTTTGGAGAGAAATTTGTGTTTATTCTGTATTTGTGTGCATGGTTTGCTGTTTGAGAATGCCAGTGCACAAATTCACTCCACCTTTTGTTTTATAATACCACACCTCACCAGGACGGTATTCATAAAACAGGAATCATCAGTCACACAGCTATTTGGCTTTTAATTCCTGATAATCGGCTGGTGCCCCAAGTTGCTCATTTTGATCCCTTTTGATCAACTTAGCTAATAACTGTCTTTGACACCTATAAATAGTTATTCATAGCCAAACCAAATCATTGTTGTGCAACACTGAGATGCTGGCATGGGCCTTTAATAGGGCTGTGCAGAAGCTAATGTCTGCTAAAACATAATAATAAAAAGGTAGAATTGGATGTATGTTTCTAAGGTTAAATTGAAGTAATTTTAAAACCAGATGAACATTATTATGTCCTTATACATAAAATCCTGCAGTAGAAAGTCGTACTCTTGTATTTTTTATGATCTCAAAAGACATATGTTTATACTTTCTTCTTCTCCAGTCATCTGGTAGTTTTTAATAACGTATTCCTTTTAGTTATCAGGTGAAGGATGACAATTATCCCCAAACAGGTTTTTCACCGTCTCCAGAGGACAGACCACCAGAGCAGGACAAGAGTTTTAGGAAATAGAGAAATTATGCTGTTCTCAGGAGGGCAGCGGGGGATAAAGCCGTCGGGTCGGGTCGGGACGCTTTAAATTTAGCACCAAGAGGAGGAAAGGAGCACCTCCTGCGTCATCAGCAAGGGAGAAGAATAAGGTGAACTTTGACCCGAGCTCCGTTTATAGATGAAGGCAGGTAACCTTGGGAAAGTGAGAAAGGAGATTGATGATGGACGCTTAGCATGCAGAATTTATGAGAGAGCTGCCAGTCCCTCTGAAAGGGAACCAATCATCTCAAGATAATTAGTTAACTATTCCTAAATTCACACATGAAGCACCGATTTTATTCTGGGAAATGTATTCACAACTAGAAGCTTCAGTGTGTTTTATGTGATTCAGCAACACAAAGTAGTGTGTCGCTGTGAAGACGCAGGAAAAGGACACACGGTTTTCAAACTTTGTTTTTGAAAAAGTGTGACACGCATTTGTATTTAGCCCCTTTTACCGCGATACCCTGAAATAAAATACACTGCATCCAGCCGCCTTCAGAAGTCAACTAACTAGCAAACAGAGTCCCCATGTGTATTTTTCTTCTTTTCTAAGGTTTTTTTTAGCACTGGTGACCTTTATTCAATAGTAGCAGGACAGGAAGAAGGGCAGAGAGAGACCGGGAATCGAACCGGTGACAACTGCATTGAGGATTGCAGCCTCTGTATATGGTGCACCTGCTCTAGATTTGAAAACCATGCATCATGTTCATTCCGCTTCAGATCTACACACTACTTGGAGTCACCTGATCACTTAAAATGCTAGAAAAAAAAACAGGAATTAACAGTCAATTTGACTGAAGAAGTTGAGGGGGGGTGAATACATTTTGCACAGCACTGTAGAGCCAACATCAGTGTGGAAGCATGAGGGAAAGGAGGAAAGAAGATGGGAAGATGAAGACAGACAGTAGAAGACACAGAAAAGGTGAGAATAATCCCTAAAAATGTGTCGGGGACTGTGAATACCACAGACGCAGCAGGAACGTCACCGACTGCTGCAGTCACGGGGAATCATATGACCGCACAAACTGGGTTAGTCCACATTTGGGGGACCGACAAAAGGAGAAAAGGGAGAGGATGATTTGTTTCCCATTTTTGCATTTCTTATTTTAGCCTCCTCTCTCTGTTCTGGAGCAAAGGAAAGCGGAGAACACTTGTGTCCTCTTTCTTTCATCCCCTCTTACCTGGAGCGGTGCAGTTTATAGGTTCTTCATCAATCTCCTCTTCCTCCAGGCTGCTGTTGTACGTGTCCTGCAGGAGCTTCCGTCCTACACGTCTCTCCTGGCCCTCCATCGAAACATCGAAATCTGCAGGGAGGAAAACATTTGAAAAAATAATAATTTAACAAATGAAAGTTTGGGGGGATTTGAGCTTAGAGTTTGAACAATATTTTAGAGCATATGTCTTCAGGTGGGACATTTTGAGTAATTGTATGATTTCAGTCGATTACTGTAATTTAAAGTCAATTGAAGTGATGCGGGATGGAGCAGGATCCCGATTTATAACCACTTTCATCCTAATCTCTCTGTACTACTTCTTTGCTCTGTTTCCTATCATTTTAACAACATAATAATTCCGGATAAAAGCGGACCACAAAAGGTCTGTATAATCAAACTCACCCTCATTCCTACCAATAGCATTCCCTGTATTATCAAGAGTTTAACTTTTCTTCGTCCTAACGTACAATCTGGGGGAGGCTAGGTTCCCCATTCTTCTGTTGAGACAGCTCTGTCTCCTTCTTCCGAGCCAACAATCATAAGACACTCCAGATGAGCACTGAAGATAACAGTAAAGACAAAAAGGCTGCAGGGTCCGGAAACCAGAAGGACTCGAGGGAAACCAACGTGGACAACGTAGGACAAGGTAAGAACACGAAAGACAACGAGAGACACCAGCAAAACCTGAGAGGAACACAGCAGACTAAATACATAGGGGGTAATCAGGGAAACCCAGGACAGCTGGGGAAACGGGGAACAAGCCACGGGTGAGATGGAAGACCAAGAAACAGGCAGGTAAGAGCAGAAACACACAGAAAGCAGCGAGGAGGAGACACAGGGAAAACAAGAAAGAACACAGAGCACACAGATCGTGACAGAAAGACCTCAGAAAGCAAACAGCGATGTCCCCAACCTACAGAAAGTCAACAACGTCTTTAACATCTACCAGTCTGGAAAGCCTTAACTCTACTTATGGATAATTAAGTCAATTATCCATAAATGGAGAAAACATGGAATAGAGGTGACCCTTCACAGGAGTGGCCGGTACTCCTAGAATTCATCAATGACTCATCCAGGAGATCAGAAAAGAACCCAGAACAACATCTAAAACACTGCAGGCCTCCCTTGTCTTGGTAAGGGGTTATAGTTAGAATCCTGTTATATTTGATGTAAAACTACAACAGCATTTAAAGGTCTCATTCATTTGTTTTTTCAATAAATTTACTGTGGTCTCTAGTATGAATGAATGCCTTGTGAGTTGTTTTCTGATGAAAAAAAGATGCTCTGGCGCTCCTGTTTCAGGAGGTGGAAGTCTGACGGAGGAGTGGGGTGGGGGGAAACCACAGGATTATGAGTCTTACTCATTATTAGTCATGATATGCAAACGGAGAAATTAAGTGTTGTTGTAGTTCTTACAATTAATTCTTCAAGGAGTTGTTGTAGATCATGGTAGCTGTGGGCAGGAAGGATTTTCTGTAGTGGTCTGTGTTGCAGAAACCTCTGACTGAAGACACTGTTGTTGTAGGGTAGCTCACGTGCAACTGTTTTATGCAGCAGGACAAAGATCAGAATGTAAAGGGTCGGATGTGGCCTAGTTAAAGTCCAACCTAAAATCCAAATGAGAGGATGTAGTATGGCCTTAAACGCATCAATTATGATGGGAAACCCTCCAATGTGGTTGAGAACAATTCTGGAAAGAGGAGTGGGTCAAAATTCACTCACTGCAGTTTTCACAAGTGCTTAATGGAAGTTGGTACAACCAGATATGTTCAGGCGGCGAATCTTTTTCCACCATGGACCAGGTTGGTTTGGAAAGCTTCTTTTCCAAAACAAAATGACTAAATCATCTCTTGAAAAACAACTGTTGGTATTGTGGTGGGAATTTTGTCATTTTGTGCGTTATTCTGTATAAAATAAGTTGCCGCAGTCAATAGCATGATGCTTTGACCTTTTAAAGGTACAGTGTGTAAAACAATTAAGACTCGTTAGCGCCATGCAGTTCAGAGTAGGTATTGCAGCTAGGTAGCCTACATCAAAAAGCATCAGCGTGCATGCGTGTGTATGGGTGTGGCTGTAGACAGGTGATGTATGAATGCTGCAGTACTTATTTACTTGTCTATTTATTTTTCTTAATATTGCATATTTTATAAAATGTATGCTAATGCACTTTTTAACTTTTAACCCCTTCATGGATGGATTGGCTGTAAAACTGAATTGCCCCTCGGGGACTAATAAAGTTATCTGAATCTGAAAAAAGGCAATGTCATCAACGACTTCCAGCTTTCATTCCAGCAATCAGGTCCGTTCTTTTAATCTGTATTCTTTTATAAATTTTATCTAAATATGTTTTTTATACTAGCTATGTTGATGTTAATTGTTTTTGCTGTATTTCATGGCTAACAGTGACTAGCAAACCTGTAATGACTCCAAGCTAATGTAACAACCAAACTATGTTGTTTTGTTTATTTTATTTTATATATTTATTTATTCATATCTATTTATTGGATTACTAGCCATTTTGGATATTTACAAGGTAGTGGAGTCTGTAGTATCATTTCCCCCTCTGTAAACAGATTCAGATTTCATGGGACGATTCAGCGTCAGTGGAGACAGGCAGAGGAGCACGGAGAGGCAGAGGTGTGTGACATGCGGCAGAACGAGGGCAAAAAAACAACAAAAAAACAAAAAAGAAGCAGGGCAAGCTAACTAAGAGGAAGGGGAAGAATTTGCCCAAACCAGCCAGGCTGCCACGGAGAGAACCGGCGCCATCCTCCACACAACGTTTAGAGGGAGAAGGAGAACCGCTACAAATTCTCCAAGATCTGTGTTTTCAAGAGAGGATGCCAAACGCGAAGCATTATATTTTGTATGTCCCTAAACAGCTACCATATATGAAGATGCCGCATGACTATGGAGGGTCGACCACAACTTATGTATTTAAAAATGTATCATTTCAAGTCAATAGGAATACTCGGGTTGGTGAGAAATATTAATGTAAAAGGACAGGTTTGTGAACGGGATACACAGAATCTGAAAGTAAAAATACAACATACTGGGCTTTTAACATGTGGTTGATAACTTTGAGTGAATTATGATTTAATCAAGAGGACAATGTATGCTCAGAGCAGCGGAAGTTGCTGAAACTGTTTAACTTGTGTTGATTTGACTGGACAGAACAGATTTTTAATCACAGGGTTGTGAATTTCCAGAGTGTTTTACGTTGATGTGTATTGGGGATTGTGTGACTTTGTTAAAGGACAGTACGAAGCTTGAACTGTTCATAGCAATGCTTAGAATGCCTTGGGATCTGATGTACTGCTCTTCTTGCCACAGGAAGCAATGAAGCTCCGGACTCCGAAGAACTGTCAACCATCTTTGTTTAAAGTTAGCTGTTCTTACAGCTGCCAGTTCAGTATTTACTCTAATCTCTGCATGATAATAACATTTGTTTGAAGGTCTGAAAATGGGGAAATATACTTTTTAACAACACCAGACTTTCCTCTCAAGGAGCCAGACGTTCTTGTGATCTTCTGTTCAGAAGTTCTCCGGGTTTTCTTGGAGATCTTTCAGGGTATTTCTTGGGGCTTTGCCTGCTTTTTTCTCTCATTATCAGACAAAACTGTTGATCAAAACTCTTTTCAAAGACAATCTGGTTGATTGGAGGGAAAACATGATGGATGCCTTGAGGCTTCTGATAGGCTAAATGTATCTGCTTGGGAAGTGAGTTGCTGGTACGCTTTGGGTTTATCTGACCTGCTAATTCACTCACTAAAAGGGGAATTTTGTGATTTTTCCAAAACAAAATCCTCTAGGGAGGGAGTGGAGCAACAGTGCAGCCCACAAAGTGGGACTCCCACTGTGGCTACATCTGCACATTCTTCCAGAAAGCAGCAGCTCCACAGAATTTATTTCATCCTCCATAGAGCCCGGCAGGAGCGCGCTGCCCTTTTCCACCCTGCCAACCACGAGCCCAACCCAAAAGAGGGATTCAGAATTAAAATGTTATTCAATAGACCTAAGGGAATGTCTGAACTTCTCACCTATCCTTACCTCCACCACAGCAAACACAGCAGAGGCAGCGAGGGTTGCGTGCCACAGCTCAGCTGCTCCTCCCATCTTTCCCGACCATCTCCACAAAGTGATGAAGAGGAGCGGGAATGATTAAAGTGCCTCGGCGAGGGGGCCACGAGTGTTTCCGCTCCCTTATAACTTTTTTATGTGCATCATAAATATTGAACTCATATTCCTTTAAGCTAGTTAAGAAAGCACATCGAGTTTGTTGGAAAAGCGCCGCCCCCCATGTTTGCAGAGCTAATATGTTTACAGCCACTGCAAGAAGACTTAGATGTGATATAAATGTTGGACTGCGTGAAGTTTTTGAGTTTCTCAGTTGTACTGAAAAACGATTTAAAATATTTCTCAGCTTTCAAATGCATTTATTGTCATAGTTCTTAGGTTTTGTGTTTAAACTTAGTTATTTTCCTTATTCGGTTTTATTATTACTTTCATGTACTCTTTGGTATTCATGCACTTCCTTGTTTTCTTATTTCCTCCTTGCTCAGATGTTTTCACCTTTGTCTACGTCCACCTTATCATTTGTGTTTCCTTACTTAATCTCCCTTTTTAATTCTTCCTTCTGTTCTCCAGTCTTTCCTTTAGTTTCCCTTTAGATCCCTCCTTGGTCATATCTTTAGATAGTTTCTAGTTTCTTAAGAGTTTTCTGTTTCCCTTGCCTTTCTTGTTGTCCCCCTGCCACTCTGCTCCTCACCCAGTTCAACTAATTGACCTCACCTGCATCTGCCTTAACTAATTAGTTATTGGTCTGCTCTGTCACTTCCTCATCTCCTTCCTCTGTATATATTCTGCTCTCATCCTGCCACTATCCGCTGGTTCATTGTCTATCGTCCCTCGTTGTTCTTCCATGTCTTTTTCACGTTTCCTGATCTCCTGGTTCCCCTGAGGTTTTGTAAGTGTTTTTGTTTCCTTGTTTAATTAAATATTTATTTTTGAATCCATCTGCATTTGGGTCCTCTCTAAAACCTAAACATGACATTTATAAGCAAATGCATCAAATTTAAGAGTCCAGTATTTTTTCATTACGTCTGCCTTTCACTCTGACCCGCTGGAAAGCAATTCCTGGACCAAATCGTGACATGGTTCCGATGATCTTAGTGCTTGGAGTTGATCGTAGTGTTTTGGCTTCTGCTGCTCCACCTACCTTTTAGGTTCAGGCCACAGCTTCTCAGTGGCGTTAAGGAGAGATCGGAATTTTTCATTGATCGACTCTGATCAGGAAGAAACATGTCAAATACATTCAATGCATCAAAACCATACACTTCTATTGAACACGATCTTTGATCTAGGGCTGTAAAGTCCAAGTCGACTGGTCGACTTATTGGTCGATGCGTTCTGAGTCGACCAAAATTCTGATTGGTCGATTTTATGCCGTGTTAATTTTTTTAATCTGATTGGACAGGAGACATTCCATGAGAACTGATTGGTGCTGATGTTAGAGTAGGCTACAACAGCGCTGCCTCTCGCGTGATATTGCTTTAACAGTCTACAGGGAAATCGAAGAACGTCCACGTTATTCAACGTGCTGTGGCTTCAGTGCTTAATTTGTAAATCATTAGGTGCCGACATGACAGCGCAGGCATGACCAGAGACGCGCACAAGTCCCGGAACGATGTAAATGGTAGCGGGGAAAAAACGTGTAAAAACATGATGTGGGCCTTATAGACCTGAATGTTTAAAATATTGTAATGTTCTCCGATAGATGCAGACAATGGTTGGAATCGAAAGCTTTAATGCTGACTGCTGCTGGCCGCAATCACGCCGTGTACTTGTCTTGATCTGGCATGTTTAATAAAGATCATTGTCCCTGAATTGCCTTGCCGTTTAGTGCAATTGCAGTAATCATGGCATATTATATTGCGCAGATGCACGTAATGCAAAATGCTGTCAGAGCACCACCACCAATTAGTCGATTTTTGGTCGGAATTTCAGGGTTTCAGTCGACCAAGAATTTATTTGGTTGATTACAGCCCTACTTTGATCCAATTAAGGTTTAAGACATATGGTTTGATCCTTAAATTTGGATAATCCTGTAAATCCTTAATTTTCAAGTGAATTTAAAACTATTACCTCTTCTATAAATGAACCTGCAACACAATTTTTTTCCCTTTCATGTTTTTAGACTTTAGAAAAAAGTCTGAATCGGTCAAAATCAGAACCTTCAGTTGTGATCTCAATGAAAATCTGTTTTAAACCTTGAGCGGCGCATCTCTGGGATGAAGATAATGGGAGTTTTCTGACCACAGATCCTAAACCTCAACATTCTGATCTTTGGGCCTTTTGGTAATCAAATTTACCTTGCGACACAGTGCTCCATCATCATCATGAAAAAAACATGCACAGATCAACACCAAACTCTTCCTGGATGGTTGAATTTGGATGGGAAGCAACCCCATAGAATTCTTTCCTTTAGAAACCACAGAGCTCTAACCGTTTCCTCTCCCGATGTCCCAAACGTTTGGAATTAGGATCCATCAGGGAAAGTAACTTTGCAACAGGATTCTGCAGCACCCTCTGAAAATGAGACAATCCTGGAGCTTGATGGACCCTCTTGGACGTCCTGAAGCCTTCCGCTTAGATTAAACGAGTGATGTCAGCTGGACTCTTTTACAGTTTCACCAGACCTGACGATATGACTATCCTAAAAGGAAGTTAGATTGTCAAACTGTAGAGAAATGGCTTTAAGAAATAAAACAAGCCAATAAAGTTCTTTAAAAACTCTATGTAGCTGCTGAAACATGTGGCCATGACTGTAGAACCAAGGGTGGACTCACTGATGATGCATAAATCACAACTATTCCCAAGCCCTGTACATAAACAGTGTTAAAAACATCTCATGCGCAGACGCTGACTCAGACATCAAGTTTGAAGTTTAAAGAAACACTCAGACGACAGAGATGCCCGAGTGACAACATGTAGATACAATCCTGATTATAAGGCATCCATCCATCCAGCTCGCTCTTCACCACGACAGACCAGTACAGCTCTTGCATCACTGCAGACGCTGCCTAATCATTTTCACACCTTGTTTGTTGTCCACCATGTTGACACCAAATTCTCTTCTGCTGAAGCGTCCTGTGCAGCCCTTCCATCTATCCACGGCTCCATTTTTCCCTCATTCGTTAACCCTGATATATAGTACTCGGGCTTCCACTTCGTGCAAGACCTCGTTGCTGACCAGGAGAAGGCCCTACCATTTTCCGGCTCAAGACCTTTTCTCAGACTTGGAGGTGCTGATTTTCATTCTTGCCGCTCCAGTGAAAGCTGTAGATCACGGTCTGATGAAGCCAACAGGACCACTTCGTCTGCCAAAGCAGAGACCCGATCCTGCGCCACCAAAACTGATACCCTCAACATCTCTCCTGTGCCTAGAAATCCTGCCCATAAAAGTTATGATCAGAGTCGGTGACAAAGGGCAGCCTTAGCGGAGTCCAGCTCTCATCGGAAACAAGTCTGACTTACGGCAATGCAGACCAGGCTCTGACATCGATTGTACAAGGACCTAGCATCTTGTATCAAGGGGCCCGGTACCACATACTCAGTCGAACATCTTCTCCAAGTCCACAAAACCCATGTAAACTGGTTGGGCGAACTTCCGTGCACCCTTCAGGACCCTGATGAGGGTGTAGAGCTGGTCCAGTGTTCCACGCCCAGGACGAACACCGCACTGTTCCTTCTGAACTCGAGGCTCGGCTTTCAGGTGCACCTTCCTCTCCAGAACCCCAGAATAGACGTTACCTGGTGATCCCCCTGTAGTTGGAACACACCCCGAGGTCCGCCTTTTTAAATAGGGGGACCACCACAGGTGAAACATCGGAATGCAGCTTCTGCATCTCTCTCTGTCCTGAAACTGTTTCACAGAGTTAAAACGGCAATAAATTAAAATTAGTCAACTGCATGAAATAACAGTGACTCTAATGTCTCTCTGCAATGGGTTTAAATCAGCGAATTAGAACAAAGGGGAAGCCAACACTCATTTATTTCTGCCAAATTCCCAAATCTTCCCCAAAATCAGTTTCTAACAAATTTGATATTACATAAGAATAATAAAAACATTATTAATACAGAAATGTGGGCCTATGGAAAAGTAAGTACTGTACAGTACACGAATCTGGTCGGGGCTCCTTTTGCATGAAATAATTAATCAATTCAGCGCGGCATGGAGGCAACCAGCCTGTCGCACTGGTTGCTTTAATAGTGGCCTTCAGTTCAGCACATAGATTTTCTGTGGGATTCTGGTCTGACCAGTTTGCAGTGATACAATGGTCAATAAAGCAGGTGTTGGTACCTTTGACAGTGTGGGGCATAAGAGTTCGAGAGCAGAATGAACCATGAAGTGCTCTAAAATGTCGCCGTGTTGGTGCCAATGATTGTGGACTTGATAAAAAAAAGTGGACACCAGCAGAACAAGTGGCTCCTCAGATCATCACTGACTGTGGAAACCTCCCGCTGGACTTCAAGCAGCGTGGATTCTGCTCCCAGACTCTGGGACCTTCATCTCCAAATGAGATGCAAACTTTATTTTTAACTGAAAAGAGGACTTTGAACCACTGAGCAACAGTCCAGTTAGATGCTTCTAACATAGTCCCTGGTGCATTAGTGGATTAACACAAAGCCTGTGATAGCTGTGGTCCATGTCTGTGTGGTCGCTCCTGAAGCTCTGACCCCAGCTGCAGTCCACGCATTTTGAGTTTCCCTCAAACTCTTGTTTGTGCACCTTTTTTTTTTTTACCACACTTTTTCCTTCCACTAAACCTCCCATAAATATAGCTTGAATGTGGATAATACATTTGTAAAATATGAGTTTCACATTCTGAAATTAATATAGAATTAATCATGTTTTAGATGTTATCCTAACTTAGTTGGAACACTTTAGGATCTGAAACACGCGTTTTATTCACTTGATCAACTCTGTTTTACATTATTATTATTATTGAATTATTTCTTACGTCTCATCACAACAAGCTGTTTCTCATTTGATCCATGAAGTTGGCTCTCAGTTTAACAGAGCAGGAGGAAACGCTCCAGGACACCGTGTAATAATCAATCTTCATTTCTCACCTGGATTCTCCTTTAGGTAAGAAAAGCCCTTCGCCGCCAGCAGAAATCCTCCGAACAAACAGATCTGGATCAAAAGCAGCTCCTTTCGCCTTTTCCGTTTGGCTTTCACCCTCCTCTGGTTCGGCGTGCCTCCATCCCGGTGTCGGATACCCGGCGGAGACATCTCCTGTTCGGCTGCCTCATCCATACGGATCCCCTCCCCGTCTTCCTGCCTCCTGAAGCCGCAGCAGAAACAGAGCGAGGATGAAGCAGGAGCTCCTGTAATTCCAGGGAAGCGGCTTAAAAACCCCCGAAGTGGAGAGAGAGAGAGAGAGAGAGAGAGAGAGAGAGAGAGCGAGAGAGAGAGAGAGAGAGGGGAGGGGAGGGGTAAAAAGTTAGGGAATGATACCGGGCAGGTTCTCTGAGGCAGAACTGGGAGCTCCCCGCTTTAGAGAGCCGGGTTGTCTCCTAAAGTCATGTTAGATTCTGGATCCCGACGCGGCGAGGCTGCGGGCGGCTGCGGGAGCGCTCCATGGATGCGTGGGGAGCGCGCACACGCACAGTCACGCAACAAGCTGGAGGCTGTGCGCTGCTGGCATGAAATAAAAAGAAATACATAGATAAAGACTACATAAAGGCCTGCTGCTGAGCTGTCTGTTTCTTTCAGCCTTCAGCTCCTTTCCATGTGTGTCATGTTGTCTTTCCAGAGGCGTTCCTAGGATGTGGAAACACTGGAGCCTAACCCAGGAATGCGCTCACTGACAAAAAAAACCCAAGTGAGAAAGCAACGAAGGATAACCAATGCTCAATGCTGGACATGTAAATGGTTTGATTTTCAACTCTAGAAGTATTAACAGAGGCCAACACTATTCAGTTCAGTTCATTTGTAGCAGCAATTCATAACAAATGTCATTTTTCATCAATTTGATCAGATTACAGAGGTTGTTACTTAAACCTGTACTGTAAGTACAAAAGGTGGGATATGGTTAGTAACATTTACTTAAGTAACTTTTTTTTTTAAGTACTTTTAGTAGTTTTACTACACCGTACTTTTTACTTTACTTGATTAATATTGTTATGAAGTATCGCTACTCTTATTTGAGTACAACTTCTGTATAGTCTATCCACTGTGGGTAATTTCACTGAATGAAGACCTATATATGTTACCTACTGTGTGTAGCCTATTAGTTTCATAAGGTTTATTGTGAAAAATTGGAAAACTCTTTGTATGCTTGAATTTGTTATTTTATAATTATGTTATATAATTGTACGACTTTTGTCATTTTAGCCTTTAAATTACCAGAATTTACCCATAAAATTATACTTTTCTCCATCTACTGACGTCATCAGTTACTTAGTACTTAAGTAACCTTTTTACAAAATACTTTTCCAGTTGAGGCAGAACCATTTCTTGGATGACTACCTTTTACTTTTACTTGGGTAAAAATATAGTGAAGTAGTTCTACTTTTAAATCCCTCCATAGGATGTCAGTTTGTTTGTTTTCTTCTGACTTCTTCCTCTTCACTGGATAAATGACTCTAAAAATCATCATTTCATAAACGCAAATTGAAGCCGGAGACTTTATCACTACCTTTGTCTAAATGATGTTATGAATTGATGCATCGGAAACCTTGAACTGCCGTCAGTTCACTTTTTTCTTTTATGCTTTGTTACAAATTTCTAGATTTTGGACGTGGAAATTAATACAACCCTTATTATGTACAAGCCAGGGGACAACTGAAAAGGAAACGTTGTTAAAATGATGATATATGGTCTTTAAGCTGGAACAAGATTTGTCAATAAACCCAACACTGACTATTAAAGAGTAAGGCATGTTGTTCAACTGTTGAATAAAACAGCTCTGTGTCTTAAGAGATTTCTTTTACATTTAAACAACTGAGAGTTGAGATTCCACAGGTTCTCCAGGGCTGAGGTCTACTGGTGGTTCTCCAGCGAGCTAGAACCCTCTCTAAAGGTAATGAAACGATCATTATGGCCAGCTAAAGGCTAAAATCTTAAGACAGTGCAGATAAAAACCGTAATTTTAGAAAGCTGCCATGAGTTCATGTGAGGTAGCATGATATCATCTAGGAGCATATCTAAATGAAACCACATGTCACTCATTACTGGGACATTAGCCCAGCCCAATGGCCCAGAATTAATCAACAAACATGCTGAGGCTTTAAAGAAGTCATTTACTAACAGAGACGCTTTCAGCAAACCCTTCTGGCCAATAGTATCTGAATTTAAAACTGAGTCATGTTTTTGCCCACTATTTGTTTAGGAAATTGGGTGATTTAAGCTTAACATGGAGGATCCATCCGCTATATACCCACCTGTCCATGCGGGGTCTATCTCCAGCATTCAGTGGAACAACTCAGATCTCCAGTCCATCACAGGGCAACATAGAGACAAACTGGACAAACAACCGTGCAAACACAAACACACTGTGGGAGGAAGCTGGAGTACCTGGAGAGAACGCACGCATGCATGGGGACAACATGTGACCTTGCAGAAAGACCCCATGCAACAACTGTGCAGCCCTGGCATTAGGTGTTGGACAGTGAAGGAGAAGAACTTATTCATAGAGCTGGGTACTAACTACTTACATATACATGAGTAACTTTTTTGGGGAAAAAAAGTACTTTTATAAGCAGTTTTACTTGAGTAAAATTTCAAGGCAAGGCAATTTTATTTGTATAACACACTTTCAACAGCAGGGTAATTCAAGGTGCTTTACATGATTTGGTGATTTAAAAAAACAAAACAAACAGACATGGAATATAACATTGGAAATTAAAAGTAAAAGAAACACACATTACACATGATAAACAATAAAGCAAGAGAGCATGAACACATTTCATACATATGACATCAATAATTTAATCAAAGGCAATTCTAAACAGATGGTTTTTAGTCTCGATTTAAAGCAGTTCAGTTTCAGCAGCTCTACACTCGTCAGGAAGTCTGTTCCAGATAAGGGGAGCATAGAAACTGAAAGCTGCTTCTCTATGTTTAGTTCTGAGTCTAGGGATGTTTAGTAGGCTAGAGTTGGAGGACCTGAGTGGTCTTGGTGGTTGGTACCGTGACAACAGGTCTTCAACATATTTTGGTGCTAAGCCATGTAATGATTTATAAACTAGAAGGAGTATTTAGAAGTCTATTCTCTGAGCTACAGGGAGCCAGTGTAAGGAGTTTAGAACTGGGGTGATGTGCTCTACTTTCCTGGTTCTAGTGAGGAACACGAGCAGCAGCGTTCTGGATCAGCTGCAGCTGTCTGATTGACTTTTTAGGCAGACCTGTGAAGACGCTGTTGCAGTAATCAATCCGACTAAAGATAAACGCCTATATTAGTTTTTCTAGGTCCTGTTGTAACATCTGTCGTTTTCCAGGATACTCTACCCACTGTGAGTAAATTCACTGAATGAAAAACAAACATATTTTAACAGAAGATACAGAAGACACACACCTACAGTTGATTAAAGGAGACCTCCTGTTTCTACACAAGCTTTGGTTTTCTAATGTAATCTTCGGTCTGTTGAGCTTTTTGTTGCATTTTGAGGTCAAGTGAATATATAGTAAACACCAGGAATTGTCACTGGAAGTACTTTTTACCTTGCTCTAAGATATTTTTATTAGTTACCTACTGTAAGTGTTGGTATTATATTGAAAAAAGGGACTTTGAAAACTCTTTCTTCTGCTTAAACTTTGCTAATATGTAATTCTGTTATTTGTATATATATATTCATTTTAGTCTTTAAAATACCCGAATTTGCCCGTAACTTAATATTTTTGTGTGTCTGATGATATAATTAAAAAAATATTAGACCAGGTTGTTACTCAGTATTCAAGTAGCCTATTTACTAAATATTGTTTAACTCTTCCTTGAGTAATTTTTTGGACAGCTACTTTTTACTTTTACTTGAATAAAAATATGTTGAAGTAGTACTACTCTTACTTGAGTACAATTTTGGGTTCTCTACCCACCTCTGCTTATTTATTAGGTTTCTGTGGTGTATTTACCCCCAATGTTTTCTCTCAGTTGATACAGTCCATTAGTTGTGCAGTGTGTGGTTGCCTGCCATGTGTTAAGAAGTGAGGGCATGGTAAAGTTTTCTCTATTATTATACCTATTCCAACCTCTTCATTTGTAAAGAAACTACAGTTTCCAACATTTAAACTAAAAGCAACATATTTTCTGTTGCCAGTTTGATTGGGATACATTTTTTTAGACATTTAAAGTTGCATGAAGCTTACTTGCATGCAACTGTAGATCTTTTGTGCAGGTTTTTCCCAGTAGTTATGACAGCTACTGAGGAGTATACAGATAAACTGACCCAGTTGTGAGAGGGACTGTGATGAAGAAAACTTTATCCTGCAGTCAAGTACAGAAACTGAAGGTGTGCTCCTGCTCCTGCTCCTGCTCCTGCTCCTGCGTGTTAAATTGGAGAAATAAAAAAAATATTTTTTTGGGGGGAGAAATAAGAGCACTTTCCAGATAGAATCACTTTAACTGTACTTATGCAACTTATTGTTACAACACTTCTCAAATTAAAGATATTTGGAATTGACTAACAGTAAAATAAAGAAGAGATTAATATTGTTTATTGTGACCAAAAATAAAGGTAAGGAAGTATTTGCTCTCCTCTGGGTCCTTAGCAGTACATTGTGTATGAACAAGAACCTTTTGCAGACATTATGGGCCTAATATTACACTCCTTAACTCACCAATTGAATGTTATTCGATGAAACCTGATGAAAAGTGAGGTTCCATACATGATAACAAGCCATGGGTTCAGTGTTTCAGGTGTTTTTTTTATTTCCTTCTTCCTGCAAACACATCCTAAGGTGCCCCACAACAGTGAGGGGTCAACCCATTTTTGGTGACAGATCAGGACTGCAGACAATCAATTCCCTCATGTTCCTTAGCTATTGTGTTGGTGAGGAATGCATGGATATACCTGAGAAAGATGTGCAGGCAGCTGATGTTGCTCTAAAATCTCTGCTGGACATTGATGCATTAATGCTTATGTATCACAGAAGTGATACAACCCCATACCATGATACCACCACAAGCCATTACCGAGTCTGGCTCTAATGACATGTTGCTAATTTTCCTTTTTGTTCCATTGCTTCCAACAAAGATCTAATATCCTGAACTCTCTTTTCCCAATCCAGGTTCTCCACTGTGTGATGTTTCATCCCGTATCCCTTCGAGTCCAGAGAGGATGCTGCAGTCTTTTCTGCATAATAAAGGTTGTGAATGTCACTTCGTTTTGTAAAGTTTGTTAAAGGCTTTCCGTATTTAATCCCTTGTCCCTCTGGTTCTACCAACTTTTGACGAATGACTGCTCTTCATGCAGTGACACTGGAGGCTGTCCTTCAACTTTGTTTTCAAGGATTCATTTTTTCACACATTTTGGAGATCTTCTAAACATGTTTGGTGTTAAAAGTTTCAGCTTTTCATTGATTCTGCTGGAACAGTTCCAGTTAGAACATTAACAGATGATCCCAAGGTCCTAACCTCTCTGCAAGCGTGTTGCAGGTCGGACTCCCAGGTGATGATGACAAGAGGAACCACGACGGCTCATCAGATGAAAAATATGTAATCTCTCTGTAAGCTATGCTTTCTTTAGCATGAAATATTTTTTGGGGTATTCAATCTTAAGAATTGAAATAACTCCTTCCTGGTGGTGCCTTTTAGTCAGGATCACTCATTCCAAAAATTTCTGCCATTTAAATGGCGTGCATTTGTATAGCATATTCACTCTTTCTCCCAGTCACATGCTGATGGCGGTAAGGGGCACACTGCCAGAGGCGAGGCTGCTCACCACCAGCAGGCAAGGCAGGTGAACAGTCTTTCCCATTCTGCAGGTTGCACAGAATGCTGCTGCCAGACATCCGACCAGAAGTTTTCTCATGCACCACCGCTACTCGTCCAGCTCCACTGGCTCCTCATCCACTCCACAGTACACTTCTAGATCTTGGTATTCACTTTTAGGGCTTTAAATTGTCAAGCACCAGCATGCATTTCAGAATGTATACATCCGTATATCCCTAGCAGGTCCCTCTGGTCATGTCACCAAGTCCTGCTGGTTGTGCCACATACAAGGGAGAAAGCTAAAGGTCAAAGAGCCTTTCCAGCAATAGCCCCAGGACTCTGGAATGCTCTCCCCTTTAGTTGCAAGGTAGTTGGCTCTGTTGAGGTTTTTAACAAGCAGCTGTTGGACTCTTTGGCACAGTAGTTGGCTGGTTTGAATCTTACCTAAAGAACAGGGACTTCTTTTTGTCAATAGGCGCGTTTCCACTATAGGAACTTCAGGGTAATTTAACGAGATCTTTTTCTGATGGGGTAATCTGTAATCCTCTCAGCCGCTGTGTCTCCATACACAATCGGCCCTTTAAAGAATCAACTTAAGACTTCCGCATTTTACATAGTTTCAGCAGCGAGCAGAGTCACTGATCAGCGCTTTGAAAGGCGAACACAGCAGCAGAAATAACAAGAGATCCATGGAAAAAGCAGGGATGGTTGCTGCGTTTCTGTTTGCTGTTGTTATAAACTGCTTTGCCAACAACTCCTGATGCACAACTCCCGCTGAGCATCTCGATCGAGCCTTTCCGAGTACATACCTACCAGACTAGCACTCAGTTGGTTTCTGAAATGGCCCCGAAAATGGCCCAGTTGGCCCGGCCTGACGCAGCGTAGACACGCGGATATCGGGAAGGTCCGGTCAAATGACCCTGAAGTACCGTTAGCGGAAATGCGCCTAAGAGGTAACTTTTCATCAGACCAGACAGAAATCACATGTGGGGTGCCCCAGGGCTCCATCCTGGGGCCCTTTCTATTTTAATATCTACATCCTCCCACTAGCCCAGATTAGTTAGTAACAAGCAATAAGAATAGTTACCATAACTATACAAATGATACTCAGGTCTACTTATTTGTTCAGGCTTTTAGTTAGATACTTTTGGGCTGCTATGATTTTTATGTTGTCTTGGCCTTTTATAGTGTATTTCTGATTTGTTTATCTATTACTGTGTTGTGAAGCACTGTGTGTCTTTGTCTGTGAAAGGTGCTATACAAATAAAGTACTTACTTACGCAAATGCATTGAGCAAATCTATGCATGGATGTGCCATACATTTCTCCATCTTAATAGAAATAAAACAGAAGTAATAAGTTTTTGCCCTACAGAGGAACAATCAAGAGTCAGCACACATGACCCAGTGGCAGCGGCAGGGGGCCCCCCGTTGCCAGTCCCTGCTTTTGGGTGGGGCGCCCCGGGGCCTCCAGGCACATGGCTGGATCCGCCCTGGTGTAGCCGGTTGCCGGCGGTCCCCCGGCCCCTTTATTGTAGCTGCTGGATGTTCCCCCAGGGTTCTCCTCTGCTCCTCTCTTGGGGGTGCGGTCAGCCCTGCGTTGGTCCACCTGGGGCTCCTGGGCTCTGGGGTTCCTTTGGATGTCTTTGGCTCAGATCTCCTTCATGTCTGCGTCGATTCCTGGGAGGCGGATCGATGGTTCCTCACACCAGCTATTGAACACTCGTATGGAGAAACCTTATATGCACCAGCATGCTCTTAGTCCACACAGGTGTGGGGATTTAAGTGTTTACAGATACATTCTTGGGCTTAGGTTACCATTACTAAATCTTGTAATAATCTGTACCATGAGCTGTTATTGTATTTATATTTGTGGGTTGTGGTTGTGTAGTTCTCAGTTTGCATTGTTTGATTTTTCGTTTTTTTCCGCTCTCCCTACCGTCCTGTGGGTGTGGAGGCGGACTGGGATTTTTTGTGCTTTTTTTTTTTGTTTTCCGCCCTCTCTTGTATTTTCAACTTACCCTCTGCTTCTGAACTTTTTTCCTACCTCTCTTAATCTTCTTTCTTTCTTCCCCTTTATTTTCCATCTCCGTGTCTATAATATCAGAAATAAAAACCACAGCAATTTCTAATAAAGATTTCTTATACATACTTGATACTCAAGACACCAATTCTGAGCGCCACACTGGAAGACAGGACATGTTTCTAAAAAAAGAAAAAGAGTCAGCACACAGC
The DNA here is from genome assembly GCA_963556495.2 of Valencia hispanica. Classification (NCBI taxonomy): domain Eukaryota; kingdom Metazoa; phylum Chordata; class Actinopteri; order Cyprinodontiformes; family Valenciidae; genus Valencia; species Valencia hispanica. The sequence continues at coordinate 57,153,378 of OY747703.1, forward strand.
TTCAGCTTTACACCAAGAAACTACTGATAAGGCCCAAAATCTAGGTGTAGTAATGGACTCAGACCTGAACCTCCAGGGTCACATAAAGGCAATAACAAGGTCAGCCTTCTATCACCTGAAGAACATTTCTAGGATTAAAGGACTGATGTCACAACAGGACCCAGAAAAACTCATCCATGCGTTTATCTTTAGTCGGATTGATTACTGCAACAGCGTCTTCACAGGTCTGCCTAAAAAGTCAATCAGACAGCTGCAGCTGATCCAGAACGCTGCTGCTCGTGTTCCTCACTAGAACCAGGAAAGTAGAGCACATCACCCCAGTTCTAAAGTCCTTACACTGGCTCCCTGTAGCTCAGAGAATAGACTTTAAAATTTTACTACTAGTTTATAAATCATTGAATGGCTTAGCACCAAAGTTTGTCGAAGATCTGTTGTCATTATACCAACCCAGCTAGACCACTCAGGCTCTCTGATTCCAGTCTACTCAGCATCTCTAGAATCAGAACCAAACATGAAGCAGCAGCTTTCAGTTTCTATGCTCCTCTAATCTGGAACAAACTTCCAGACAACTGTAAAGCTGCTGAAACACTGAGTTCCTTTAAATGAAGGCTAAAAACCCATCTGTTCAGAGCTGCCTTGGATAAATTGATTAATAACTGGAATGCCGCAACAGTAGTACGTTTTAATGTTCTCTTTGTCTTGGGTGTTGTGTTTTTATTATTTTATTACTGCTTTTATTTTTCCACCAATCACCCAAAGTACCTTGCATTACCTGGTTTCTAAAAGTGTAGTACAAATAAAATTGCCTTGCCTTGCTAACAGCTCATCTTTTTACATTTGCTTTTAATCAATTATTCAGGGTACTTAAGTTTAATGTGTTTAGTTTTTTCGTGTACAGCACTTGGAAGGTGCTATATACATACACGTTTTAATTACTTTATTCTGATTGACGGAGCTGAAACACATAAGACAATGAATACATCCTCCTGGATATGATAGTCTACTAGCCCGAGGTTTCATTTAAACAATTCTAGAAATTTTCCAGCCAGAATGGAAAAAGTGCTCAGAGCTGCCAACAGCTCATTTCATTGTCCTTTTTTTAACCCTTTAAAGACAAAACATCCCAGGATCTGACAGAGCGGTCTGCTGGGTTTGGGAGAAACCTGTCCTCAGCAAACAATCGCTGACCCAACAACAGGCCACAAAGCCACCATGAGACCTACCCTAACTTGTAAAGTGAGCTCAGACAGAGCATGAATTCCCAAACTCCCAGACACATACACAACAAATAACTGAGGGGGAGGAGGGGGAGCAAATAAAATCCAGTTAAATTGTTTTTCCATAGCCAGCGGGCTTGGCACAGGCCTCTCACACAGACATGCAGGAGATGTAAGATAAGTTGTAGAAACCCAGAAACAGGGCAGCCTGAGATGTGAGAGAATGTCTGGAATTTAAGCCATTTTTGTTCTGCTTTTCCAGGTCCCAAACCTCTAACCAAAAGACAAACTTCTGTCCACGCCCCTCTGATTGATCGCATCCTTCTGAGATGTTTGCAACAATCATATTCCTCCTCTCCGCCTGGCACTGGCTTCCACTGCGGAGGAGAAGCTGTGGTTCGGGCCCAATTTAAAGCTGTGCTCAGGCGGACATATCGGGGTCACCCTCTTCTCCGGGTCTGGCCGCTCCTTACCTCAGCATGGAGAAACCTCAGCTCGGCACCACAGGAGGGAATCGGGAAGAGGGTGAAGGATACGGCACGCGTGGCCAGGAATAGCTCCCTGAAGTAAAAAAGAGCAAAGCTAATGTTAGGCCAGGACAGAGCAGCCAGGTGGATTCTGTGCGGGAAATAAGGACAAGCTTTCCTGCTTTTGCATCACATACAGCACCTGCAAAAGTATTCACACCACTTTAACTTTGGCATTTTGTAGGTTTTGCTGTAATTCCTGCTGCCAGTCTTTCAGGTAGGTTTCTACCACATTTGAACATCTAGAGACAGAATTTGTTTTTCAAAACAGCTCAAGCCCAGTCAGGTTGGAGGTTTTCCATCTGTGAACGTCAATTCCAATTCCCTGAACAGACAAGGCAATTTTATTTGTATAGCACACTTTCAACAACAAGGTGATTCAAGGTGCTTTACATGATTAAGAGGTAAAATAAAAACAGCATTAAAACACAAAGTATATAAAAGTAAAAACAGCAATAAAGCAAGAAGCACACACAGATGCCAGATACAAGGCATTACAAAGCATATAATGTAGAAACAGCAAGAAGCATAAACAAAACATGATACATGAAAGCATTACTCAAAGGCAGATCTAGACAGATACGTTTTAGTTGTGATTTAAAAGAAGTCAGTGTTTCAGCAGCTTTACAGTTGTCTGGAAGTTTGTTCCAGATTAGAGGAGCATAGAAACTGAAAGCTGCGAAGACGCTGTTACAGTAATCAATCCGACTAAAGATAAACGCATGGATGAGTTTTTCTAGTCCTTTAATCCTAGAAATGTTCTTCAGGTGATAGAACGCTGACCTTGTTATTGCCTTTATGTGACCCTGGAGGTTCAGGTCTGAGTCCATCACTACACCTAGGTTTCAGGCCTGATCAGTAGTTTCTAGCTGGATTAACTGGAGCTGTGTGCTGACTGTTGATCGTTCCTCTTTAAGTCCAAAGATAATTACTTCTGTTTTGTTTCACAGATGATTCATTGGGTTCAGGTCTAGACGTTGGCTAGGCAATTGTAACATGAACATGCGTTGATTATAAGCTCCTCCACTGTAGCTCTGGCTGGAGGCTTAGGGTCATAGTCCGCTAACAGCTTTTCCTCTGAGACTGTACCAATATATTTCACTATTGGGATGGTGTGCTCAGTTATGTGCAGTGTTTGTTCAGTATTTTGTTGGCAAGTCAAAACTTTCACTTTTTCACCTTGATGGTGCTTTTTGCTAACTTTAAACAAAACATTTCATGGCTTTCTTTCAAAAATCTGCCATTTTAGGTGGCCTTTCATGCTGCTGCTCGTGTTCCTCACTAGAACCAGGAAAGTAGAGCACATCACCCCAGTTCTAAAGCCCTTACACTGGCTCCCTGTAGCTCAGAGAATAGACTTCTAAATACGTCTACTAGTTTATAAATCATTGAATGGGTTAGCACCAAGAATACATTAAACATCTGTTGTCGTGGTATAAAATTTCCAGATCATTCAGGTCCTCTGGTTCAAGTATAATCCGCATCCCCAAAATCAGAACCAAACATGGAGAAGCAGCTTTCAGTTTTGATGTTCCTCTAATCTGGAACAAACTTCCAGATCACTGTAAAGCTACTGAAACACTGAGTTCCTTGGAATAGACCCAAAAAACTATGTGTTTAGAGCTGCCTTTGATCGATAATTCATCATTACTTCTAGTCTGGATTGCAGTTTTTCATTTTCATCACTCCTTTATTTTTTCACTGTAATGTCCTTTTTCGTTGGCTTATTGTGGTATATTTTTATCATGTAAAACGCTTTGAACTGCCTTGTTGCTGAAATGTGCTGTACAAGCACACTTTTTTAAAAGGTTTTCTTGGCACTATGCTGGTGTAGATACTCGGCACAAGTGACCTTTATAACAGCCTTTCAGACAGAAAATGGGTAGAAAAAGGGGGAGAACATGCAGTAAAGGTCTCAAAGTCAGGAACCTAACCGCAGACAGCTGTGTCGAGGACTAAGAGCCTCATGGGGCAGCCGTTCTGCCCCTACAACACACACCACCCCCTCTACATGTAAACTTGACTAGGACCTAACTGTGCTTTAAATGGCTCCAGAACATTCTCCCTGACCCGTCTGCTGCGTTCCTTGGTCTTCACCGTGCTGGTTGTTCTCTCATGTTCTCTAAAGAACCTCTGAGGACTTCACAGAAAATCTGCATTTAAAGTGAGATTCATTTAAACATAGGTGGACCGTTTACTTAAGTGACTTCTGAAAGTAATTTGTTGCCCTGGATTTAATTTAGGAGAATCAGAGTAAATGTTTTATGATTATAATACAGACTTCACAATTCGGCGCTACTTTGTTCTGGTCCGTCATAAAATCCCAATAAAATCCAGTAAAGTTTGTGGTTGTAAGACGATAAAAATTTTTGGGTTTTTTTAAAGTTGCAAAGCACCGTCAATTGAAAATAAAACTGAAGTTAAAGAAACACATAAACGTGAATGCTTTTAAAATTTATACAGTAACAAAATGTACATTGAGACCCGTCAACAGGACAGCATCAAGATGGAGACCTAAGTTAGATTCGGAGTTTCATGGTTTTTACATCATTAAATCTCTGAAAGAGGCGAAAAGAAACAAGCAAAGAGAAGATAAGCTGATTGATTTGGAGTTGGCGTCTTAAGAAAGAAAATGACTCACAGTCACATCTAAACTTACGCTTAACTGCAGCTTTCCTGACACATTTACACATGAACAATAATTATTCAAATTCAAAATTACTTTATTAATCCCAAAGGGAAATTAAATGTTGTAAATCGTTATCCAAGTTTTTTTTCAAAGATTTGTTGTAGATGCTGATGGCTGTGGGTAGGGATGATCTCCTGTAGTTCTCTGCGGATCTGAAGAAGCCTCTGACTGAAGACGCTCTGTAGTTGTATGACAGTCTGATGTAGAGGATGCTCAGGGTTGTCCAAAATGTTCATTTTATGAAGAATTATTTTTTGAAAGCTAATCTCCAGAGGGTCCTCAGCATCCAACCTGTTTGCCAACGATCTCACATTGCCCATTATGATTGATGGAGATGGTTTGAAATTCCTCCTTTTCTCTCCCCTCTTCACCCCTGCTCTTGATCCATGGAGTCTCTTTTTCAACTCATCAGGGGTTTGTGGCTGCAGTTGAGGTATTATTTGAGCTTTTGTGATGTTAATCAGCTGCTACCAGTTGTAAACCACCTTGTTGCCATGGTTATGCATCATAACAAATGCCCAAAAATAAAAATTAAAGTAGCAAAGGTCCTTCCAGCTGCACAGCATTCAAATCCAGAGAGAACAATTGTCAACAAAATATTGTTTCTACCAGAAATGAAAGTTTTTAAAATAAAATTAAAATCAGAACAAAAGTAACAGAGCTACTCCAACATGCTGCCACTTTGAGCGGCGCAATTTCGGAATTTTTATTTCATTATGAAACAAACTCTGAGCACCTTCTGCTGTTAAAAGCAATATTAGTTTCTTTTTTCTGTGAAATTTTGACTCCATACTCCAATTAATTAGAAGTGATGTTTGTGAGCTCATTCAGTAACTCAGTCTGCAAAAATACAGAGACGTGTCCAAGCATGCAGAAGGAAAACCGGGACATTAACCATCAGGATAAAGGGTGTTGTTATTTAAAGGATCTGTTTGTGTTTCCGTTGGTTACAGAGACATTCGAGTTTGAGCTCAGAACAAATGACCTGCTCATGACGGACTTCAGAAGAGGCTGCACACATAAAGATGTACCAGTGATGAGGCAGTGGGACTGAGGGGAATCCGTCTGGAGGCGCAGGAAAAGCTTTAGAGCCGAGCGACGCGTCCAGAACGGACGAGAAGTGTAAGCCAAGAGAAGAGAGTACAACAGAGACAGCCTGTGGAGGACAAATGGAGGCAAAGACAGTGGGGATTACTGGGCCTCCTTCAGTCCGTAATGTCTGATTTGAGTTTAGAGCAGAAAGGAACCATGCTCGATGCCGTTGGTCTCCAAACAGAACAGCCATCAGTCCGTGAACGGGTCTAGGACTTCTCCCTGAGTCAACCGAGTTTCTCAATCTGAATGAGAAAAAAAGAAAACATAACAACAATAATTTTAGTCTGTTTTATTATTCAGGTGATGATCTGCAGCCTGAATAAAAATACAAACACAATCAGGTATTACAATCATAGAAAGAACAAACAGGTTTTGCACCTTCGAAACTGAAAGATCTAAAGACCAGAGCTGGTTTTTACTCATGCTGCAGTGCTGCGTTCTGACTGATCTCGTCCCGAGTGGGTCTCAACGAGTCGCCTCAGCGCAGTGAGAGACGCTGGGTGGGTTCTCCTCCTGCCTTGTTTGGAAACAGAATCTTTTCCTGCCCACAGACGATCACTTCAGTTTATTTTAAGGAACAGCGCCTGGTTGAAATGTGCCGCTACCACACGGTGGCAGTAATGCACCAAGCTGTTGACTGACTGGCATGTAGCAGCTGAAGAAGACCCCCTAGTAGGAGTCTTCCTCACTGCCTGTTTTGTTAGAGGCAAAACGTTTGAAAACTTGAGTTTTTGGAGCCTGAGTTTTCAGGCACAATCAAGGCCACCAAAACGGTTCCAGTACCATGAAAAGTACACCTGGTTCTGCTGCCCTTAGCAGCCAACAAACCTTTCTAATTACTAGTGAGTTTGTTCACATAACTACATTTTAATTCCGTCCACTGAATGTTTACCCTAAAGTCTTGTAGATAATCCAGATCCTTCTGGCAAATGTTGGATGTCCACTCGTGTTCTTTTGGGTCAGCAGTGGTTCTGGCCTTGGAACTCTCCCATTGAGGCCAATTCCCCCCCGCCCCCCCATTCTCCCTTTCTTTTTGTTGAATCGTGAACTCTGACCTTAACTGAGGCACTGAGGCCTGCAGCGCTTTAGACGTTGTTCTGGGTTCTTCTGGACCTCCTGGATGAGTCGTTGAGGAGCTCTTGGAGTAATCTTGGAAGGCTGGTCTCTCCTGGGAAGGTTGTCCCCTGTTCTCCATGTGTGGATAAAGGTTCTCATTAAGGAGTAACCCTGTCTTTGTAACCCTCTCCAGGCTGATGTCAACGGCTTTAATTCTCATTGTTCTTGATTTTCTTTAGATGAGAGTATAACGGAGTTTGATTTAGGAATCTTTTTGCCTACTTCATGCTGTTCTATTTCAGTGGTTGGCAGTAATCAGACCTGGGTTTGGCTGGTGAAAATGAACTAATGAAAAGTGGTTAATCACAGTTGACTCATGATTTAATACAGGGGCCACTTAATTTTTCACATTGTGACCATTAGTTGGGATATATACGGTGGACCTCCGACTATTGGTGGACTTTTTTGTGGAACGTAATTCCAAATCATTTGTGGAAAATTTGCAGATTTTTTTTTCTAAAGTATATCCAACATATCTGAAGGAAAATGCAGCTTGGGAAGCTAAAATACGTTGGACCAATGCTACTTGACACATTATTGGCTGGTGTTTGCAAAGCAGCCAATCCAGAAGCTGCAATATTTTTCCTTGGTGATGACTAGATGTACACTCGCGAGTGGAAATAAGCAAGACCGTGGATTTTAGCTATTGGTGAAGTGCTAATATGGCTTCCACTGTGCATAATAATGCATGATAAGGTATATGTGGCGTTTGAGCAATTAAATTAGGATATTATGAACTTTTTAAAATGAAATCATAATTTGAAAACTGCATATTAATTTTAGTTATTTTTATCTTTTATAAAAATGCAAAAATGAGAAACTGCCGCAAAGTTCAGCAATTTTTGTCAGCATTTTTAGAAGTTTAGCTATAAGACTGATTTATAATTTATGGATCAAGACAGAATTGTTCTATTATGATATAATCTGCATTGCTGTGTATTGTATATCTCTAGGTATCCCTGCTGTTTGCAGCACTGCAGAGTTTTAAAACTTAAGAGTAAAAGGAACGGCTGCAGGTAAGAAAACCAAAACGAAGCAAAACAAAACAAATTTTTTTTTTATTACTGAGCACTGAGTGTTCCTCCTTAAGAAGCACAACCTGCTCAGGATGGATTCAGGTAAAGCCAGAAACTTCCACCCAGCGCTGAAATTCTCTACCTGAAAAGGTGAAAATCACCTCTGGTGAATGTTACTTGCAGCATTAAGCAATATTTTCCACATTTGGTAATTTCCATCACTCTATACTTAACAAATTTTCTTAAACACTGATTTCAGTCACAGTTAATTATGCCCATGTGCAACTCTTAACAGTTTGTAGTTAGCTTTTATTTCCTTGATTGTGATTTAAAATGAGATGGAAAAGGAGGAATGATGAGCACATCGGAAGAAGCTTTATTAGGACTTTATAATTGACTTGTATCATACAGTAGCTCAGTGATTGGTCATTTATAAACAGTTATAGAGTGGGGCTTCAACTGTGAGAGACAGAATGTAAAAAAAAAAAGTCCAGGAAATCACATTGTATGATTTTTAAAGAATTTATTTGTATAATGGTGCAGAAAATAAGAATTTGCTCAATAACAAACGTTCCCCTCAATACTATGTGATGTACTTTGTAATTCACTTTTTTTAATGACCAAACACTTATTTTCTGCACTATTATACAAATACATTCTTTAAACATCATGCGATGTGATTTCCTGGATTTGTTTTTACATTCCAGACGGTTCTCTGTTAATCTTTTTACAAACTGGACGAACTGGAACGTCACCTTAGCTTGGCGTTCTGTGTGAACCACTAACAAACAGACAGACCGACCGACAGCTTCGCTCTGGCTGTTGATTCAGCTTCACTGAAATGTCAACAACAATAAAACAGTCCTAACACAGACAGGAAGAGGAAATGCGGGAACCAGCGACTTGTGACGGCTGCAGTGCAGTTTGCTGAAGTAACAAATGGGAGGAAACTATTTCAGGTATATTTGTAGAGAGAAATGAAAGCCAGAGATTCTATGCTTTTATCACTGTTATTTTTAAAATGTAAACAGACGTTTAAAACAAATTTGTGACTGGATCTTACACATATCGAAATCTCTTTGACTGCAGTTGGAAATGTTGAGCAGCTCTGCAGGACATCTTCCATAAATGCACCTTCTACGTCTCAGAATGTGATGGGATGTAATTATTGTTTACTGCTATAGGTGAGCAGCTTAGGCTGCACTAAACTAATGCAAGAATGGCTGATTGTGGTACAGAAGAGGTTGCTCTTTTTTTTTTACCAGCATCAGATAGAGATGTTTCTGGTGAAACAGAAAGGGAGAGGTGGATCTAGTGAAAGCATAATAATCATATAAATGAGTGCTTATGGAAAGCAGCTGGTGTATTTATTTATTCACCATATCTTTTATATCAAGTGTTATTTTTGCCAATTAGTTTTGCTCAACGTCTGCTATATGATAATAAATGCCATTACGTACACTGGTAGGCATCACTACACTTAACAAACGCCACCCAGTGTTCAAACAGTGTCATACTAGGTGAGTGTTTATTATTTTCCATTTTCACATTCAGAGAAACTAAAGGAAAAAAAAACGTAACGTTTAGCTTTAAAGCCATACTCCGCAACTTTCATGATATTTGCTCTATGTCGCCCTCTTCAGGCTTGCCGCGCAACATCACAATCAAATCTCTCTGTCGCTCATAAGAGGCATGTTTCAGTGGCTGCTTTCCAAATCGCTTGCCCAAATAACAAACAAGCGCCATTTCGGTTCTCAATTCAACTGTAACAATCGGGATAATTTAGAGTAAAGATGTCACAGCTAGGTTTTCAGTTTGTGGGGGAGGTCGGGGGAATTGGAAAAACAATGAGATTAGATACAGAGAACGTCTAAGCGCCACGTAGCAAACACCTCCCAACACTAGAATCAGCCGACATCTTTATGTGATTTTAGAAAAAAATCAAACGACAAAAATATAAATCACTAACTTGACAAAACCAAAAGAAAAAAGTTTGACTTATATACTGAAATACAGCGACTACGCCGGAGTTTACAGCTTTATCTACAGAACCGAGTCTTACACGTTAGCATCACATTAGCCTCTAGATGGCTAACGGAGATCGACTCGGTTGTGTAATTCACGTTACTACTGTAAGGCATACCGTGCAAACTATGTTCATCCACCTCCACACATTGAATAAATAGCTTTCTCAGGAGTGTATAACATCATGTCAGACCAAACACTATAACCCCGGTGAAATCATTGATTACTTACCTATCCATTAGCTGCATGGCTAAGTCGGCTTCCGTAGTACATCACGTTCGTTCCAAAAGAACTCTCCAAAGAGGAAAAGCCGGCCCCATATTTACTCTGGTCTTTGCTCTCTCTCTATCACCTTCTCTTTTTCTTTTTCTAGCTTCTTCTGATATGGGATTTCTCTGTATCTTTGGTGGATCAGTATCTCTAAAGTCTCTAAAAGGCGAGGCTGTATGACTCTGCCGTAAAGCAGAACATTTCCGGCGGCGGGTCGCCGCTCAAAATTTCTATTGTGCAGAAAAAAGGCAAGGACCCCTGTACGGTGGTGATAACTCTCAAAATGAACATAATAGATGATAAAATACCACCATAAATTTTGAAAAAAACATGATATTTAGGTGTAAAAGTTGCGGAGTATCCCTTTAAGACCCCAACCATGCCAGAGGAGAGGATATAACAGCCATTACACTTCTAGTATCGACTCTGGTCCAAAGAACTTTAAAAATTCTTCAATAACTGATGAAGAATATTTGTTGATTTTTCTTTTCAGTACTTTCCCTGACGGCCTTACACGACCCCACCTTGTCTTCCTCACTCTGCTCCACTACGACTCCCTGTCTGAAGACACGTCACCGTCCGCCCCGCTGCTGGTACTGGGATCCGGTTTGGATCGTAGGGAACCTTTCTCCCGTCCCGACTCAGACGGTCCTTTAGGGCGCGCCTTCTCCTTCCTCAGCTGCTGCTTCTCCAGCTTTGAAAGCTAAAAGAAACACACAAAGCAGAATAGGTTGGCTGATTTTTTTTCACATCTTATCTTGAATCTACTTTACCTGCACAACTTTACAGAACACAGAGTGCAAAACAAAAGTGGCTCTTTATTTTCTTTTGAATTATTCAAACTGTTTGCTCGAAAAGGGAAGATGATGCCAGTTTCTTGATGCTCTATCCAACATGGAGACGATTCTATATCTCTTCATGACTTCATGTCGATAGCTCTGGTTCAGAATATAAACGCATAGAGAAACACACTGCTGCTGCTACAATAAATGCTTCCTGCAACATGGAACATAACAGTAAGGGGCATCTTTAGAACCGAAAGATCCAAATTACAAATGAAATGTTATTCTGCTTCAGGTTTACTCCATACAAGCTGATCTGAGGGGGTTCCAGCAGCAGCTCTCATATCCATCTTAGCGGCTAAATGTCCTTGAGCTGTGAGGCTTCTGGTTCAGCTGCTGTTATACCTGAGATGTGGCTGGGTTTACAGCTCATTAATCAGGCTAAACAGTCATTGGGAAACTGCTGTCATCAAGTTACGTCCAGACGTAGTTTCAGCGATTGCACATCAACCAGCCCGCCGAGGACTTTAAACACTTAATGGGCTGATTTGTTTTCTAGTGATTTAAACCAGTCCAAACAGCTGCTGGACTCGTGTTCTCATGGTACCAACACAACAGAAAGGAAAAAAAAATCAAAAAACTGCTGCTTTCCCTTTTTCTTTCCTAATTATTATAATTTTTTAATGGATAATTTACAGGCACCTGAACAGTTTTACCCATAATTCTGCAGGGTACAGTGCATTTTCCACTGCTAATTTTTTTTCTTTCTTTTTTCTGCACTTTTTACACATTTTTGTGTGAAATTCAAAACGTTTCAGGCTCGAATATCTGGAGTTCTCTGTCCTTTAAGCCACATTTTTATAACCAAATGTCACAATGAATTTATTGCAGAAATTTCTGCACAGGTCAGGGGTCTCATTTATAAAACATTGCGTAGAATCCCTACTAAAAGTGTACGTACGACCAAAACAAAAAGTTTGCGTATGCCAAAAAGATTTCTGATTTATAAAACCATGCCTACGCACAGGTGTAAGCAATTTCCCCTTTATAAATCACAGTCTTCTTGGAAGTTTGCGCACGTGAATTTGGCTCATATCCCGCCCTGAACACGCCCACATCCGGCTATAAAAGGTCAATGCAAAGCAGGACATGAATATTGATGCATATGAAGAAGAGGGGAAATATGGCAACAACAAAAAAAAACAAGAAGAGAAACTTTACGGAGATGGAGATTGAAGTGCTGGTGGGTGAAGTGGAGGCTAGAAGAGACATTTTATTTGGTGGACACAGCAGTGATGTCACAAATAAAAGGAAGAACTGCGAGTGGCAGCATGTGGCGTCTGCAGTGCAGACTGTCTGTGCAACTGACAGGACGGTACCCGAAATTAAAAAAAGTGGACGGACCTCAAAGTCGAGGCAAAAAAATAAAAACTTGCCTCCCACCCAGAGTGGGTCTGCTACTGGAGGGGTTACGTGTACACCTGAGCTGACACCACTGGACAGGAAGATGGCAAGTATCATGGGAACATCAAGCGTGTACGGTATTGTGTCAGAGAAGGAGGCCGAGACCGACCTGGCAGAGACGACAGATGAACCCGGTAAAGCACCTTTTGGATATATTTTATTACGTGGCTACGTTAACAAATTTGAGCATATTTTAAGGAGACAGACTAATATGCCGTGTCTTTTCAGCTCTTCTAGAGTCGGTAGGTGGCGAGGATGAGGAGGCTGAGGAAGATGAGGTTGCCCAGCGTCCGACTGCTTCCAGCACCAGTGCTGCCGGTGCCCGTGGTGCATCCAGCAGTGGTCGGGTTCTGACTGAAGCTGTGATGCAGACACAGAGAGACGCCATCAGCGCCATCAATTCTGTGACAAGCGAGTTAAAGGAAATAAAGAGTGTGCTGTGCGACAAAGTGACAGCCATTGGTACCTTAAATGATACAATATAAAATTTTAATAAATGAACCTTGTCGTTGTTATCTCAAACGCCGCATTACATCCTGGCGGATCCTTGCTCCCTGGGTGAAGGCTTCCTGTCGAGAAGGAGGCGGCTGTGGGTCGGGGTTCTCATGCTGGGGAGGGGGTAGGCCAGGAGGGAGGGGGTAGGCCAGCAGGGAGGGGGTAGGCCAGGAGGGAGGGGGTAGGCCAGCAGGGAGGGGGTAGGCCAGGAGGGAGGGGGTAGGCCAGCAGGGAGGGGGTAGGCCAGGAGGGAGGGGGATTCCAATTCTCAGTGCCATGTTATGAAGAATTCCACATGCCCTCACGATCTTGCAGACCGTTGTAGGGTGGTATAATAGTCTGCCACCCGAGGCATCCAATGACCGCCACCTACATTTTAACAGGCCTATGGCACGCTCCACGACTGACAGGAGTTGTAGCGCATTTCCTCTGCTGTCTGTGGGTCTGGGAACGGGGTCAGAAGCTCCTGAGAGGGTAGCCACTATCACCTGCAAGTGATAACACGTTTAATTCAGGCGTCAACAAGCAGCATTTGTAATGACGGTGAGGACTTACCGAGCAGCCAGCCATCACGCACAGCGCCTGCCTGCAGTCTGTTCCCTACACTGCTGTGTGTCAAGATAAAGGAGTCCTGTGTTGACCCAGGCCATCGTGCCACCACATTAGTGATCATCATGTGTGAATCACATATGATTTGCACATTAATACTGTGTACATGTTTCCGATAGACGAAAATAAATTCATCCTCGGACGGGGCCCTTATAGCAATATGGGTGCAGTCAATTGCGCCGATAATGTTTGGGAAACCGGACATTGCTGCAAATTGCATCTTAATTTCGTCCTGCTCCCCCTGTATATGGAAAGGTGATGTATCGCCTCCTCATTTTAATGATCCCATCCAAGACTGCAGGCATTATTGCGCTCAGGGACGGCTGTGATATCCCAGACCGAGTAAATAAATATAACATATTTGAAGGCATTATTTCCAAAAAGGGACTTTGGGCAGAATAGTAAGAATCATGTCACTCAGACACATACCTGTCGGCTAATTCCCGCTGGTAACAACCAGTTGCAAGAAACCCCAGAGTGGTGTGCACCTGCAGCTGGACCGGAAGGGCACGGTTCCGCCTGGAGAAACTGGGCCCAATTCAGCACAGAGATCCAAGAGCACAGCTCTAGGGAATCTGAATCTGCTTATTAGCCAGTCATCATCATGGGCAAGGAGGTCCGCATGATCCCTGAACACGCGTTCTCTCCTAATCCTTCCATTTGCAAAATCTTCTAGCAACGCCAGTGCATCCATCTCAAATATTACGCTTGAAAGTAGTTGGGGTATTTCTATTGGCAGCAATAAGACTGATTGCTTCCTTCCTTGGCACAATGAACGTGCCAGTCAATGGTATAGGGTACAGATGATTCAATTTATTAATTGGCATACAGTCCCGGCCCTTTTATCTGAGTTTAAGGTTTGAGATACATTTTATGTATTTATTTTAATATTTAAAAATGTTTTTAGAAGAGCTTATAGCTCACTGCAAAGCTACAATATAGATATCATTGCTGGTTTGGATGTTTTTAATAACATGAATCCATAATTAATGTTTGGTGTGGTGTGAGGTGAAATGATATGTGTGAGAGGAGTAATATGCAGTCTGACTGCAGTTCACCACCTCACCAACTGCGTCATCGATTCCCCCTCGTCTCCAAAATGTCCGTACGCACGGGTCAGAGTTGGCGTACAGGTGCGCACATTTTCCCGTCAAGTCTGTTTTTTATAAATCACAACTTTTGCTTTGAAAGTGCCGTACGCCAGTTTTAATACAGGAAGCGCAAAAAAAAAAACTAATTGGAACACAGCATAGATTTATGACACACACCATTTTCTTTTTCAGCACTTTTGAGCACAAAAATAAATAAAATCCCCAAATTTTCCAAAATTACCCAGAATGCAAAGGAACCTCATCTATATCTTAGCCATTTGAGCAAAATCTTAATCCAAGGACATCATTGTCATGGATGGACAGATGGATGGATGGTTGCAGATATAAAGCAAGGGGCAGAGGTTTTGCAGTCTTTCGGTTTTTCATGGAATAAATTGATCACTTTTGAACTTTTACACAGTTTTTCACAAATATCCGCATCCTATATAGGGAAATGTTTCCATCCTCTTTTTGGCAAAAGTTTGATGTTTTACTTTATTTTAAAACCTAAAAATAGTAATAAAATAGTTGTTCTTTAGAAATGATAGTATGTGTAGTAGATATTTATCACTAATCACGAGTATTTTTAAATGGTCAGGTACTGCACGGGTTTTGTTCAACAAAAACGTCTCCTTGGACTGGAAAGGCTTCAGACGCCTGGCCTGGTCTTCTTTCTCACTGCCATTTATTTACAAGTGAAATTAAATCAAATACATATATTTGGGAACCATATTGATCCGGGCTTCCTGCTGACTCGGCAGAATTAGAGTTACGTGGGTCTGCACTGGACTCCAAACATGACCGCTCACACCCTCCCTAATTAAAGCTTCCCCTCCTCTTCTTCTTCTTCGTCCCAGATTCCTTCTGGTTCAGGAAACACGGTGACAGAGAAATGATGAAGTCATCACCAGACATCCGAGCTCTCGAATGCTAAAACTTTCATGGCTCTCTGGGACTTAATGTCATCTTACAAATCCAAAGCGTTGCGTAACAAATTACATTATTTAAAGGGAAAACTTATATGGAAGGGAACCGCTGTCTGTGGTGATGTAACGTCGGATTACATCGTGGAGGTAAACATATTTGTTGTTTATTGGGAAAAGTCACAGAGCCCATACTCTGGATCCTGAGCAGATAAAAGCCTTCACTAACAGGATAAAACATTACATAATCCCTGAGAGATGATGAACAAACAGAAAAGCTGCTCTGCGTCTGCTGCTGCTGCTGCTGCAGCTTCCAGCCGCCTTTCAAACACCAAAACACAAACAGGACGGCTTTCGTCGCCTCCATTGTTTACCGTTTAGCTGGACTCCGCCCGGGACTCGATCCCTGATTCATGGAAAGAAAGGAGCAGTGTCTGTTGGCTGATGCTTTAACACCCCCCGCCCACAAAACTCCGCGCCAAGCTGAGCCTCTTGGCTCTTTTTATCCCTCGTGTTTGGCCTCCGCTGCCAAACATCCCAAACAGATGAGATTGGACAAGAAAATTCAGCCGATTGCCTAAATATCTGTCCTTTCAGGGAAACAACGCAGGCCCGGCGAGCAGGCGAAGATAAGCAGCAGGAATCCTG
This sequence comes from Valencia hispanica, assembly GCA_963556495.2. Lineage (NCBI taxonomy): Eukaryota > Metazoa > Chordata > Actinopteri > Cyprinodontiformes > Valenciidae > Valencia > Valencia hispanica. Next base: position 57,169,345 of record OY747703.1, read on the forward strand.
CAGAAATGAAGCCAGAGGAGTTCAGGAGGACAAATAATTGCTCTTTTAGTTGGCAGGAGAGGCTGGAGGCCTTCATTTTAAACCGGAGAAACTCCTGCAGCCTGGAGGGTTCTGGAGGTTTTCCTGGCTGAGATTTGATCTGCCCATTTCATATTTGAGAGATTCAATAGATTCTTTTAAAGATTATAAGGTTCCTTCATAGGGCTACAGAATCTGAATCTAAGACATTTTCCCCTGTTATACATCAAAATGTTATCGGATTTTCATTCAACTCAAAAATGGGCATGATAGGGGGTGTGGATACCAACCAGGGTCAAGTGAGAAATTTGTCTGTTTACGATCTCCAACCAATAAAATCAGTCGCGTTCTAACTTTTTGTGAAATCGAAAGGGCTAGCAGGCCACATAAATATGACTTTCCTTTTTTTATAAAAAAAAATGCACAGAAGTCATTTATCTCTTTTTAACCTTAGGAGGTTAGTGAAATAATTAAAGTAATCTTTTTGGGGAAATAAATCCTCACAGAACCAAAACCTAAAAACTTGGTTCAGCAGGTTCACCTTATTAAAAGGAAGGTGCATAGTTTCCAAAAGATTAAAAGCTTTTACAGATTTTCTATTTATTTCTAAATCTACTCAAAGCAACAAGAAAAGTTTGAGTCACTTTTGTGTTCGAAACATATTTAGCCACGTTTAATAAATCAAGAAGATGCCATTTAGGGTGCATCCAGGTGGGATGTTTGTGGTTCTACTTACTTTGAAATGGAAAAGAAAGTAAAAGGCACAATTATTACAAGATAATATATTCATCTAATATATGACATTTTTAGCAAGATGTCAATTTGTTATTAATAAATAAAACATTAATATTGGCTTATGTGGTATCATTTTATTCAGCACAACCTGAACTGTTTGAATTTACACCTATTGTTTTAAATTAGACATATTGTGATTGCATATTAGAGCTAAAGCCACACAAAAACGAAGTTGAAAAAAAGTATTTTTTTTGTTTTGTTTTTACTGTGAATGAATGTTTTTTTTCTAATGTAGAATGATAATATATACTGTACATTTCTGAAAGTTGTGTACAAATATAGCAAACAACACAGCTATAGAAAATTATTAGCAGGAAAACGAAGGCAACTCCTCATTCGGTTGCATCAAAAGAATATGCCAAAAATATATAATTGTGTATAATTATAAGTGGATATAATGCTGAAAGTTCCTTATCAACATTTGTACAGATATTTTAAAAGGCTCAGGGATCACAACAAGATACCACACAAATTATTTGCGCCACTTTAAAAATTTGTTTTGTTTTATAAACTGTATTGAGACCCGGAGAACTGCTCTAGGTCAGCCCAGTTGATCTAGCTCCGCCCATTTTGTGGAACACTGAGGTTGAGGCTGTTCCAGGAGTTTCATGTTAGCCTCCAGCTGAGTCCAGGGTTCAGCCAGGCAGCCATTGATCTGAGGGGACGTTGACAAATTTGGATGCAGCCTTTTGTGCAATGCACCAGTACCCACTGGCAGCAAAACAAGCCCCTCAGGATGAGGCTGCCAGCACCATGTTTGACCTTAATACGGATCAGTCGTCCTGTCCCCTTTGCAGAAAAGCAGCCCCACAGCATAATGTTTCCACCCCCATGCTTCACAGTAGGTATGGAGTCCTTTGGATGCAACTCAGCATTCTTCCCCCTCCAAACACGGTGAGTGGCGTTAATACCAAAGATTTCTATTGTGGTCTCATCTGACCACATGACATTCTCCCAATCCTCCTCTGGATCATCTAGATGGTCTCTGGCAAACTGCATGCATGACTGCACTGCATGACGACATAGTGGGTTACTAATGGTAAACTTTGTTACTGAGGTCCCAGCTCTCTTCAGGTCATTTACCAGTTCCCCCGTGTAGTTCTGACCTGTTTCTTCCCCGTTCCCAAGATCATGTGTTCCCCATGAGGTGAGATCTTGCATGGAGCCCTAGGTTGAGATTGTCAGTGATCTTGCATTTATTCCATTTTCCAATAATTGCTCCAACAATTGATCTCTTCTCACCAAGCTGCTTGCCTATTGTAGATCGGCTCATCCCAGGCTTGTGCAGGTGTACAATCTTCTCTCTGGTGTCCTTGGACAGATCTCTGGTCTTGGTCATGGTGGAGGTTGGAGTCTGCCTGTTTTAAGGTGTGGACAGGTTGTCTTTTATACAGATAACCAGTTCAAACAGGTGTCATTCATACAGGTAACGAGTGGAGGATAGAAGAGCTTCTTAAAGAAGAAGTTACTTGAGTTCCTCACATAAGATTCTTAAAGGCTGTTTGCCGGTGTTATCGTCAATATTTAGTTGTTTTGCAAATCAACCGATTAATGTTGACTATAACATGAATTATGCAAGATAAGGCTGCAAGGTTCATCAACAAAATGACCTAAGTTTATGTCTGAAATGGTAACAAAAATCTACAAGTTATGATATTCAGACATTGATTTAAAGAGGAGCAGCAAAAGCAAATGAGGCAGATTAGCAGTGCTTTCATCCAGGACACTGCTGGCTGGATATTGAGCTGTTAGCGTGTCATGTCAGTCATGAGACCCTCATACAGAAACGGTCTTCAGTCAGAGGCCTCTTCAGATTCCCCACAAGACTGACTGCTACTGGAGATCATTCCTGCCGACAGTATCACCATCCACATGTATTTTCCCTTTGGGATAAATGAAATGTTTTGTGAATTTGATTGAAAAATATAAAAGATTCAAATACTATTTTACTTATTTAACAAAATGGGATAAAATAGCACTTAAAGACTGCAGTGAGGAGTTTGCATCAGAATCTGAACCCTACAAGGATTTTTTAGCACAAAAACTATAAAGGTGGGAAAAAAAGTCCATCATTTTTTACCAAGGCCACATCACCAACTTTTGACAGGTCCTCTAAAATTGCTCTATTCTGGCAGGTACATAAGATACGTCAGGTGTTCAATATTCAGCCCTTTATTCTGAGTTGTACATATGAATCTAATTATCTGGGAATAAAATTTCTATCCCAGTGCCAGGCACAAAAAGAACAGCCTTAAAGCTCACGCTGCCTCCCAGCATCAACGTCTGAATATATATGAACTCTTCCGCATGTAACTGTATTCTCTGAGGAGGAATCCGGATTAAGCCTTGTTTTATCAAGCATTCATTGTTCTAAAAACCAACCGGCTCCCAAGAGGAAAACTCCTGCAGAAAGCTCCCTGCAGGCTGCATCTGTGAGTCTGCGCCGTCAATCATCTGCAGTCCACACCGACTCCCCGTCACGCCTGCAGCGCACACAGCGTCCGCGCCTGGCGAGGTAAAACCGATGGGCTTCCTCCTCTACGCTGAGAATAAAACAGCTTCATCTACCCCAACGGGGGATAATCGGACTCAAATACACAGAGGAAGTAAGACACAAAACTTGGACAAAACTTAGATGCTTATTGGAGAAAAAAATTCAAGAATCAAGGAAGTTTTTCCTTCTCTTCAGATTTTAACACTAAACATTTTCAAATGAATTTTTCAAATATGATGTTATTTTCAAATAACATCATAACAAGAACCCTTAATTTCCCTCTGGGATCTATAAAGTATTTTTGAATTGAAGCCTAACACTATAAGCACGTGTAACATAAAATGTCACAATAAAACCAAATCTAATGCATCTTTCTTTGTTTGAAGACTTCTGAGTTAAATCTCAATTATCATTTTTTATTTAATCAGAACCTTCCAGACCACCGGAAGGATAAATGATCCTACAAAGCAACAAATACATCAGGCTCTGATCTGAAGATATTTAGGACACAAAGGGAAACAAAGTCACTGACAGCAAACCTTTAAATCTATCCCATCTATGCAGCAGGGTGGCACAACCAGGGATTAGGTTACTTTTCACAAAGGGCCAGGTCAGTTTTGGAGTTTTTTTTCCCCCCTAATAAATAAAATAATATTTACTTATTTTATCTCCATCTGAAAAGCAGCACCTCTAATTTCGAGACCATGGTCTTGCTCCAGAGAAGGGTAAAGTGCCTTCGCCAGGTCGGGGATGAGGTTCCGCCCCAAGTGGAGGAGTTTAAGTATCTCAGGGTCATGAATGAGGGAAAAAGGGAGCATGAGATCAACAGACGGATTGTTGCAACGTCTGCAGTGATGCGAGAGCTGCAACGGGAGCTCAGCTACGTTCCCATAGCTTCATCTAGTGACCAAAAGAACGAGATCAAGGATACAAGCGGCTGAAATGTGTTTCCTCCGTGGGGTGTCTGGGGTCTCCCCTCGAGCGGGAAGAGAAGCTCGCTCATCCAGGGGGAGGGGGGCTCAGAGTAGAGCCTCCGCTCCTCCACATCAAAGGGAGCCGGTTGAGATGGCTCGGGCGTCTGGTCAAGATACCTCCGTGACCCGACCCCGGATGAAGCGGAAGAAGATGGATGGAGATGGATCTTTGTTCGACATTTAAACTTGTTTCATGAAGTCTTCAGTGTCTCTGCTCTGTCTTCTTGAACCCCCAGATAGTTGTGGCAGATGGCCGCTGGTACTGAGACAGGTTCAGGTTCTGCTGGAGGTTTCTTCCTGTTAAAGGGGACTTTTTCCTCTCCACTGTCGCTACATGCTGAGTGAATGCTGCAAGTCAGTGACTCGATGCTATGTGCTGGGTTTGAACAGAAGGAAAACTTGGAATGTATGTATTATTGAATTGAAATGACCATCCCTGCAAAGTGCCTTGAGATGCCGTGTTGTGAATTGGATCTATATAAATAAACTGAATTCAATTTAATCTAAAACATTCTGTCTTTAGCTTTAGTTTGATTGTTAGTTTGTCTCCCTGTTAGCAACATAACTCAAACAGTTATAGACAGATTTTGATGACGTTTTCTGAAAATGTCCACAGCTGAACCAGATCCAGATCACAGTCTTGGGGGGTGGGGGGGACTGAGCTGCCTTGGCGGAGGTCTGCACTCTCCGAGCACTTTTCTAGTTTTGGTCTACCACCCTGACATTTCTAGCAGCCCCCATCTGCCCACCCCCTTACTGAGCTTCCTGGAAGCGCCTCTGCTTTAAAGGTTTGGCTGCTTCCAAACTAAATCTAAAGAAACGAGATGATTTCGACAAAATCTGCCTTCTGAACTTCACTGCTATTAATCTTGAGCTAAATCCATCCACTGATGAAGACGGAACTGTGATGAAGATGACTGAATATTGCCCAGTACCTGTTTGGGGTCTGTGGGACCAGGCGGTGACGTCAGCTCCACGGTGACAGGACCATCGTTTTGGATGCTGACCTGCATGAAGGCCCCGAACTTCCCATCTAGAAAAACAAAACAGAAAATAGTCATTCTGATGCTTCTTCGTGTCGTTGTTTGCAGAGTTCGGCTGCCGCTAACAGGCCGTTTTTTTTGTTTGGGGACTAAAGATGAAAAGAGCTGGACAAGGACAGCAAGTTTCACTCGAGCTGCTCTCCTTTCTTCTCACAGGTTTCTTTAGATTGATGACACCATCTGCACAAAGAAGCTGTGGAAAACTGATGCATCATCAAGTTTCCCTCTCTGGAGGTAGGGAGGGGGGGCACTAATTAGGAAGGCTTACGCCTCCCTTTGCTGGGACGAGGTGTCCTCCTCACCAGCTCCCCAGTGGGCTGACCCAGTTCACTGCCAACGTCCACGCCAGCGCATCACCACAGCGCTACTACGCCCGTCTAGCTGCCCCAACGACACGCAGAGAAGCGGATAACGGCAATTAAAGAGCAGGAGGACGAGACTCGCTCCTGATAGTGGAGAAAAATTCGCAATTTGGATTTTAATTAGAGAGGAAACATGAAGCTGGAGGTGATTTGGCTCCGTTCTGTAACACAAAACCAGACGTTTAATGACCAATCAGGTTGTTGAAATATGACCCTAATAGGAATCTTCCCAAGTGTGGAAACAAATGTGCTCTAAAGTCACCCTGAGAGGTTTACATAAAGAGACAGCATCCTCATGGTAAAAAAGAAAGTACACCCTGTCCCAATTCAAGTTTTATAAATCAGGACGTGATGAAGAGAACCGGGTTTTTTTCTAAAATGATTTAAGTCTAACCTCAGGTGTACAAAAACCAGAAGCAGACAGGTGTGTTTCATCATCATCCTCAGTGTGAGCACTACTGTAGAACCAGAGGTTGGGTGCCAGGGTGGAAAGTAGGGGTGGAAGGGTACACAAGAGTCAGTTTGCTACATTTTCGAGAAACTTTAATCCAAAAAAATAAATACATATGTGCATAATCACTTTTTTTTTACTTTGATCAGCATTTAAAAACAGGCTAACCTTTTATTCTGAATTCCTTCTTTACAATTCCTGAAAGTAATTGGACTTTACTATGTTTTATAGCATAAAAAATGTGAAAGTATAGAACTGATTGGAGATTTAATTGGATTTAAAAAAAGAAATAAAATGGTACAAGCAGACATAGCCAGAGTAGAAAACAATATAACCACTTGAAACAGTCAGTGTTATTGTTAAGAAATTTTTAAATAAGAGTTAGCCCATATTTGAGAATAAAACATGCTTAAATCACTTTGGAGTTGTTTTGATATTTCGACAGCCTAGTTTACCAGCTGTATTTGAATGCAGCATGGATTGCTGTTGGGAAAATCCCCTCTCATCAACGGGGATTTCTCCGATTTATGTTTTATCCTAAATAAGGAGTTTGGTCTGATTGGATGCTACTGGTAGCCATGTTGGACGTCAGCTGGTTTTTCTCTAGTATCAGTGATGTTTACATCCAGCTTGACATTGTTTCAGGTGAGTCATTCAGTTCAGTGCAGAGCGTGTTATGGACCTTATTGCTGCTGAAAGATGCGTTCGCTGACAAAGTTCTGGTTCAGTCCATCTGTCTTTTTCCACTGTAGCTGCATGAGAAACCATTAATGTTCCCAAATAGCAGAGTTCAGTGATAGCTGGGAGTCCTTTTTGTTTTGTTCAGGTAGAAAACAATCAGAACCCGAATACGTGTTACCCCCCCAAGTGAAAAGGCATCAGCATGACCTTAGAGAAGCAATCTGCACTTTCTGTCAATCTGGGAAGGGTTATAAGGCAACTCCCAAACTATTTAACACTAGAACGGCCATGGCAGTCATTTTGACTGTTTTCAATTTGTATGTTTAATTACTTTATGAAAAAAAAAAACATAAACCTTGTTGTTTCATGACTTCCTAAAACTCTGTAAGCTTTCCTAAAAAATAGATTTCATATTTAGTGTTCAAAGGATAGATGAAATCCAATCATTTCTACCTATTTCGGCCACAGACAGTCATTTTGACTGTTGTATTTAAACCTCATTCAATTATCTTGTAAGTTTACTATTGAGAAAATACTAAAGTTAATTAGCTAAACAATGTTTTAAAAACCAAAATAATGCAAAAATGACTATTTTTAATTTGATAGACAAAGCTTAATTATGCAAGCTTTTACCTTAATCGAACATCAGCCTCAAACTATTAGTGTAACATACATAGAAGAGCATTTTTTTTCAATCAACTCATTTGAAAAATTTAACAAAAACACATTACTATAAATTGACAACAATATTAGTTTCTTTTATCACAGAAAAAAATAGAAACGATTTTTATATCAAAAAAATCATGTAACTAAGTGGTTCTTTGTGCTAGAGATCTCAAATTTTAACATGTGGTACCTATATTTGTCTGCTACAAATGACATGCATTTGGAGTTCTGCCACATAATCACATATTAGTTAAATTAATGTCAACTACAAATAGGTACACTGAAAAAAAGAAAATCGGTGATCCAACTTAAATATATTGCGTTAATTGGTCACATGTAATTGAACTAAATGTATCCAAGTAAATTTATTACGTTCCTTAAGTTGTCAAGTTAAGCCAATGTGAATAAATTAAGTAAGATAAACCTAATTCTCTTTTTTCAGTGTATGTTGTTACAACCTACCCCAGTACCGGGTGAGTTGTAACACTACTTGGGGATGGAAGTACCAACTAAATCATTATACTTAAACAAGCTCCATGCTAATACATTTTTGGAAACACTTTAATGAATAATAAAGAATAAACCATAAACTAGGTAGGCAAACCTCCTAACATCAGAAATACACCAGAATTACACTCGCTATCAACTATTTATTTGTTATTTTTTACCAGTAATCTTTTTTGGTACCAAATTGGAAAGTGTTGTTACCTCTCGAGGGCTTAAGCCATAGTACATGTCAGCTGCTTCCTTTGAGTACTCAGCTACAAGTTCCTCCTGTTTCTCGCTCAAGACCTTCTTGCTACTACGATAGCCTACATGGGGCTCTTCACTGTTACCCTCTGCCCTTAGCTTGTCTGCAGTTTTGCAATATTTGTACAAGGTAACATGACAGATGTTGTGGGCTTCTGCCTGTTTTACGCGTCCACTGCCTAGGCATGCTGTAAAATGGAGACCAGTTAAAAACGTGAACAGAGGTAGGGGTAGGTTGTAACACTTTCAGATCTGTTACAACCCTCCCCATGCCAGGTGGCCATTAAAAAGCTAACAGATTTTAGCATTTAGCTTGAAAGCTAGCACTTATGCAACACATCAAATTAAACTAGAGAAACTACTGCTTGAGCTTATGTAAGTGAAACAATTATATCTATAACACAATGGATACTACGCAAAAAAAAATTGTAAGGAACATTTTTACTTTCTTACCTGAAAAATCGTTTTTTTTGGCTCCAGAACAAACTGTTTTCAACTTAGAAACATTTGGCTTTGCCAGTGTGTTCAATTTGTAAGTGGGCATAAACTGTATTGATGACATCACCATAGCTTGCTTCTGATTGGTCAAACTGAGAGCGCTACAACTATCCCCATGTTACAACCATCCCCGGTCTCCCATATGTAGCCTACTGAAGGGTAACGGTGAAAGTATGTACATTGCTTGCAAAAGTATTCGGCCCCTTTGAACTTTTCCACATTTTGTCACATTACAGCCACAAACATGAATCAATTTTATTGGAATTCCAGGTGAAAGACAAATACAAAGTGGTGTACACGTGAGAAGTGGAACAAAAATCATACATGATTCCAAACATTTTTTACAAATAAATAACTGAAAAGTGGGGTGTGCGTAATTATTCAGCCCCCTAAATCAAAACTTTGCAGAACCACCTTTTGCTGCAATTCCAGCTGCCAGTCTTTTAGGGTTTGTCTCTACCAGCTTTGCACATCTAGAGACTGAAATTCTTGCCCATTCTTGCCCACTGTAAGTATGAAATAGAAGCAACAGAACAAGATGGATGTCAAAACTCAGTAAAAAATGTATAGCTCATAAATGCAAGAATATCTATATTATTTTAACTATTTACACTATTTACACTATTTACAATGAGGCTAATAAAATTATTTACAGCACAAAGGAAGCGCAAATCACCTCTCTTCGCCTTGCGCAACTCCCGCACATAGCTTTGCAGCATCTGCTGTAGGTGTCGGAAGTTTTATTTTAAGTGCAGCTTCTTCGCACCTGGCACTGCCTCCTATTTTGCACATTGGAGACTGGATGGCCTGCAACACCACCTTGTTCCACCTGCTTTGATGGCCGTCTGCCCTCCATAAACTCAGCTCAAAGCTCCTCTACGAGCTGCTGCAGGAATTTACATCGTGGGATCTGGGTACCAACGCACTTCTGGAACGGCACATTGGCATTTATTCCTGCAGGGTCAAGAATATTATAAAAAACAGTGATGGGCCATCTCTGTGTACCACCCTTTGTGGAATACTTCTAGCCATCCGATCCAGGATATCCAGGCCATACATTGTTTCGTTGTAGTATTGCACAGACTCTGCCTTTGTCTTCGGCCCATCAATTATGCCCACAGCCGTGTGCACAGTGCTAAGTACACAGACATCTTTGCGGGGCTTTCCCTGATAAATGGTATGATTCGTTACATCTATTTCTGGACATCGTTCCCTTGAAAAAGAACCTCTGGTGCTGAAATGCAGAGGTGTGACGCGAGAAGCTGCGTTAAAAAGAAAACGTCTGACACCAGACACATGCTGCAAAGCTGTGTGCGGGAGTCGCGCCAGGTGACGAGAGTTGATTTGCGCTTACTTTGTGCTGTAAATAATTTTATTACACTCATTGTAAATAGTTAAAATATTACAGATATTCTTGCATTTATAGCTCCTTTTACTGAGTTTTGACATCCAGCTTGTTCTGTTGCTTCTATTACATGTTTGCCGTTATCCTAGTACATGTATTTTGATCATTTATAAAAATCATTTCTATTTTGTTTCTCTAACAAAGGAAACTAATACTGTTATAAATTTATAGTAATGTGTTTTTGTAAAAATCTTCTAATGAGTTGATTGAAAGAAATGCTCTTCTATGTATGTTACACTAGGCTAATAGTTTGAGGCTGACGTTCGTTTCAGGTAAAAGCTTGCATAAACAGTCTATTCAATTAAAAATGGTCATTTTTGCCTAATTGTGGTTTTTAAAACATTGTTTAGCTAATAATTTTTTGTATTATCGGAGTAGTAAACTTGCAAGGTAATTAAATAAGGTTTTAAATACAACAGTCAAAATGACTGCCTGTGGCCGTTCTGGTAGTTACAGTATAGTGGCCGTTGTAGTGTTAAAACCCACCATCCCACAGAGGGAACAATTATTTAGGAACATTTCCGATCTTCTCAGGCGTGGACGTCCCAGTGAAGTCCGAGAGTGAAACGCTCAGAGGCTTTAGGCTAGATGAAAGCCTCGTCTCTTATTTGAATATACCCAACTTTATTAGGTAAACCTGCTCTATTGTTTTTTTTTTCCTTATTTATCCAAAGTGAATCAGCCAATCACATGGCAGCGACTAAGACATCCAGATGTTGTGAAGATGACTTCCTCAAGGTTAAGCCGAGCATTAGAATGAGGACAAAAGGGGTTTGAAGTAGCGTTAACTATGACCAGAAAGCGCTGATCCACTGAGATTATCTCAGACAACCACCTCTCTGGTTTAGGGTTCGAAAACGGGTAAACATCTAATACCATGTTGATGTCAGAGGTCAGATTGGATCCAGATAACAGAAAGGTAACAGCAGCGCAAAGAAACACTCATTTCATCCAAGGGATGCAGAACACCACCCCTGAACCCACAACACGTCCGACCTCGAAACCCCAAAAACCCAAAACAATCATTTAAAGAGCAACTCACCCCCCTACCAGAGTCTTACTCCACCTATACATATTCAGGTTGGAAAATTGCGGCAAAAGGAGGCGTAGCCTGGGGTACCAATGGACGCGTGGGGGGAGAGGGCTGGGTGGCGTCAACACTGGCTGGCTATTCCAACTCGCTACGGAGGCGTGGCCTACACTCAGCTTGTTTTATACTCCACACTGGCAGGATGGCTAAGCCAGAAGCAATGCCCCCATTCAAATTCAAGTGCAGTGTAAAGTTCTAACCTGAAGAGGGCACCACACTGACGGTTTTTGGTAGGAAATTCATATTTCTACTAAAATGTACTAGAATAATGACCAGACATGTAGACAGCAATATTAGAGACTCATTTATACAGTTTATCAGCAAAAAAGAAAAATTGATTCTGGGGAGAGTTGCTCTTTAAAGCCTGATCACTCGCTGAGAAATCCCCACCACCACCAGCACCTTTAACGAGCTCCGGCTTGTAGGCGCTCCTCATGCTCTCCAGGATGCTGTTGTAGAAGGGCTGGGCCAGCTCTGCAGGCATGGCGGAGTGGAAGTCCGGCTTGTTGCCCTTCAGGATGCACTGCAGGGTGAACTGGCTCACGCAGAGCACCTCAAAGTCCCTGTCCATGACACTTTTAGCCCACGCCCGGCCGTTCTCATCCTCAAACAGACGCAGGTTCAGGATCTTTCGAACCCTGAAAACAAAACAATGTTTACAGAACCTGCAGCTGTCAAGAAAAGGGAAAAGCGCATAAAACACACACTTACATGTACTCAGCATCTCTCTGCGTGTCGTCCACAGAAATCCCGAGCAGGACGCAGATTCCCCGTCCAATGGAGCTGACCTGTTCCTCTCCCACTGTAAGACAACAGACAGACAGACACAGGGTCTTTCTACCATCTCTCATCACACAGTTCGGATGGTAGTGGTGTAAAAATCACATTTTGGTACGCATTTGGGGTTTTAAAGTCGCAGTGGTATGTTTTTAGTGCACTTTAAGAAAAATTAATACAAATATACATATGATTTTTTCCACATTTCTTAAAAAACATTTTTTCCTGAATTCCTTCCTTACAATTCCTGAAATTAATTTGATTTCATTATGTTCTATAACTTACAAAAGTGGAAAGAATAAAGCTGACTGGAAATGTGATTATTTAAACTTTTCTAATTAAATAAAATAGTACAAGCAAACATAGCCAGAGTAGAAAACGATACAACCCCTTGAAAACAGTCAGCGTTAATGTTTAGAAATTTTTAAATAATGTATTTTCCATACTTGAGAATAAAACATGCTTAAATCACTTTGGAGATGTTTTGATATTTCGAGAGCCTAATCTCCCAGTTGTACTTGAATGCAGAATGAGCAGCTTTTAGGAAAACCTCTCTCATCAACGGGGATTCTCCTGACTTGTGTTTTATCCTAAATAAGGAGTTTGGGCTGACTGGATGCTACTGGTAGCCATGTTGGACGTCAGCTGGTTTTTCTCTAGTATCAGTGACGTTTCCATTCACCTTGACATTGTTTCAGGTGAATCAATCAGTTCAGTGCAGAGCGTGTTATGGACCTTATTGCTGTTGAAAGATGCATTTGCTGACAAAGTTCTAGTCCGGTCGATCTTTCTTTTTCTACTGAGAAACCATTAATGTTCCCAATCAGCAGAGTTCAGTGATAGCTGGGAGTCCTTTCTGTTTTGTTTTGGTGTCACTTTTTAAAGATAGGGTTGTGTAATGTTGCATATAAACATTTTGCATGTGTTCAGGTAGAAAATGGGTGTAGTGGTTCGGCACACGTGCATACCGAACCAACGGGGGCACACTGAACATTTCGAATAAACGTACCGTTACACCCCTAATGCATGGGTGGGGGGATGTTTACCAGTTGTACACAAACTTGTAAACTGTGACTCTACATCTGTCTAGGGAAACAGAGACACATAGAACCAGCAACCAGACACAGACTCCCACACCTGAGGACAATTTAGAGGCCAATTAGGGTAACAGTCATGTTTACGGTCTGTGGGAGGAAGCCGGAGTACCCGGAGAGAACACACGCATTAACCGGGAGAACATGCAAACTACATGCAGAAAGACCCCCAGGCTGGGTTTTGAACCCAGGATGCTTCTTGAATGTTTACAGTTTATTTACTAATATGCAATAAATTGACAATGTTGGTTTATTTAAAAAAAATTATAGATAGATAGATAGATAGATAGATAGATAGATAGATAGATAGATAGATAGATAGATAGATAGATAGATAGATAGATAGATAGATAATCACTTAGATTAATGGAATAGCTGATGAATATATTTAGAAAATATAAAATGTATAGATGTTATATATTTTCATCCATATAATTAAACGTCTGTATTGAATTAATAGAATTAAATTAAATGAAAACATGCAGTGATTATAACTATTATCAGTATTATAAAAACTAGACTTTTTATTTCATTAATATGGTGTATTGTTCATTATGTATTTATTAAACTAGTTTTTAGTTTTCTTATTGTGCTTTTTTCTTGCTTATTTTTTTATTATTAATCTTGACCAGTCAGTGACCCCTCAATAGGCCTGAAATATGCATCTTCTTCGTTGTCCATGTTAATCTGAATTTGAACAGTAGTTATAAACAGGAGGAGTTTGAGTGAATAAAGAGAAACTAAATTCTTGTATCTGTATCTAAAAACAACCAACATACATACAGGGCTGCCTGAGTCCAACGGGATTCAATGTGTCAGAACCAAAAGTCATCTTACTCATTTTCAGGTGATTTTACTTGTTTCCCTTCAGCTAAGAGTCAACTGTTTATGTTTCCCCCAGTTAGCATCGGCCCCATTCATTTCAACGGGGAATGCTAACCGGGCTAACACAGCTAGCCTGTCAGGGCAGCTACCGGCTTCCTGCTCTTTCTCTTTGTTCATTTCAGCTACAGATTTCAACTCTGTCGGCTCGGCTCATCCAAAGCTCACCTGTCACACTCGCTTTGGTCACCCTCTGGACAATCGCTCTCATTGTTGTGCTTCTGTTGACACCACGCTGTCACAGCTTCCGGCCAACTCCAGCCGACAGTGGTACTCTGTTGACCTCTAGCGGTGGAGGTTGGAAACACAACAACAACCCCAATTTCTTGTGGTTTGGAGGAATGCAGAAGTTTTTATTTTTTTTTTTGAAGCGGCTTTTAATCTTCCAGACACAAACATTCACATTTCACTTGAATGAAACAGTTGTAACACCCAGAGGAAACCATATTCTGAGTTTAACCATTTACCACAGCTGTTGCTTTGAGGTGAAACTATCATTTGGAGGCAAGTCCCACTTCTTCTTTACCCCATTTACTGTGAGCCATGTTCCAGCACCACTTACAGTGAAACACCACCACCCACAGCATCATGCTGCCACCAACAGTACGCCTGAAAGTCACTGCAGTTTCTTTAGGATTGGCTTTGTCAAACACGTTTCTTATTGTTGTAGCCAAAAAGCTATGTCTTAATTTTGTCTCTGCCTTATTGATCCTCAACATTCCAATTCTATTTAATTTAATCTTAGAACAAGTTGGGTTGAACTGCTGAAACATAGGACACAACTGGGTGTTCCAGCAGCACGATGACCACAAACACACTTCACAGCTGGTATTCAAATGATTAAAGCAGCAAAAAAGTTAGTTTTTCTTAAATGGCCTTCCTAAACGTAAACAGTGCTGTGCCAAAAGCCAACTATGCCACCTTGCAAATGGAACAATTCACATAAATATTAGATGTTTCTGATGACATAAATGTAATTTTGTCTTTGATACAGATCATTCAAATAAAAGGAAAAAAAAGGTTTTAGATTAAATCAAATTAGAACCTTATCTGGTAGTAATTGGTAGTTTTTCAAACCTGAATGTATAATCTGTGGTTATTTTTTCCAATTAAGCATGACATGTTACGATTAGCCCGCAGAAAAAAATGTCAGCATTGATGGTTATTTTGGCAGAGAAAGGTGCGATGCAAAGAGATGTCACCAGCAATGTTAGAACAATATCTACAAGCAAGCTTAAGGCTGCAGGGGAAAAAATAAAATAAAATAAACAGCATATACAACAAGGAAGAGATTTGGTTTACAAAGACAGCTTCTTCTGTCCCAAAGAAAAACGCAGAGAGGAACCTGGCGCCTACTGTAAAGCACGGTGAAGGAAGTATTAAAGTAAGGAAGTTCAGAAGCAACTTGCATCAAAAGGGATTGATGAGATAAAAAGCAAATAAAATGCTCCCCTTTTACATAAGAAAACTGAAACAAATACAGCTTTCTTTTTCTGTTTTATTCTGTATTTCGTATATTTTGGATGAATGAGTTAAAAAATTTTCCTTCTACAACAAATACAATCTTTTATCACACTTTTAAAAAGAACAAAAAACACTTGATGACCAGATTTCTATCATCCATTTTTTTTAATTCACATGAAACACGTTAAATAATCAGAGTGACCAATGATGCTGGTCGTTTCACCCCTTCATGTTTTTTGTGGATTTGATTTTAAAACCAGATGGCTGATTCCTTGCTTTTTTTTAACCTTAAAGAAGTAGATAAAAAAGTTAGGGATGTAATTTTTCTGGTGAAATTTAATATAATGTACTTATGGGGGTAGGAGCTAATAAGTTATAATGCACTTCTTCCTACTTCTTTTCGAGTTTGTATAAGATATGTATTAATTTTGTCAACACAATTGCTTTTTGTAGTTTTTTTTTTTGCATTTTTGGGTTTCTTGTGTTTTGTTTGTGATTGACATTTTTTGTCATTGCATGTGAAGCATATATGATTTAATTTTAAACTTGAAATAATCATTTTAAAAAATTCTGAACTGGAATCGTATGGGATCAGAACAGTATCACCTTGAAATGAAACTGAAAATAAAAACTGGCACTGAAAATAAAAATTGGCATTGAAAAATATTATTGAAACTGAAAATCTTAATTTTGAATCTGAAATAAATAAATAGAAATTCTATGTATATGCATTGAAACAAATAACTCACTTACAATCAAGTTTTCAAACTTTCTTTTTTTTTTTACAATGTCAATCCTTTTATCAATGCCATCATTTTTTTCAGCTTCATTCAGGTGATACTATTTTGACGCTTGTGTGTGCACGCGCATGAGGGGCGGGGCTTCAGCCCCCCATATGTTTGCATGAACGAGGCAGGAGGGAAACTCCGACTGTCCGAGGCGAGACGCGAGAAACAACAGGACATTTCCATTGCTAATAATGTGGTTTGTGGAAGAAAAAAATACATAACCGGTTTCTTCTCAGTTTCTTCTACTGACCAGTAGACTAGAAGTCTTGTGATAAAGTTTTATGGTTGTGTAGCCTGTCTTTGTTGGAGGTTCTCCTCATTACAGACAGTGTGGGATGAAGGGATGTAAATACACACTATATATACCATATTAAATAACTGTATTTATTTCAGATCCACAATATATATTTACAATACATGTCAATAACGTTAACAAATCAATTAAGACTGGTGTAAGCAAAGCTAACAACCCTGACAACTCGTTTTTTTATTAGATTGCAAGACGTAATAGTGACACACACTCTAAACCAGAAGGTGGCGCTAATGCGCGCCAACTACCATGGCAAACTGAGAAGAAACCGTTTATATCTTATTTTTTAATTATTATTATTCCACAAACCACATTAGGCTTTCTGTACACCTAGAGACTTTGAAACGATTTAGAAAAGATTCTTAAAGATGATCAGCTCACATCTAAAGACTTGGGTTAACAGTTTTTTAGTCTCAGACTAAAGATTTTATAAACACTGAATCTTGTTGGGACACTATTTAAAAGACAACTTGGCTATTTTAGCTTCCCGCAAAATTCCTCCCATTATGCTCAGCATTATACAGTTTCTTTATGTGCGAATGTTCTAGCATTCTTTGCCAAGATTAATGTTATGTCAAATAAAGACTTGCATTCAAAGTGGGTACTGTATCATCAAGTAACTGGTTAACTCATATCTTTTTAATGCAAGGTGTTTATGCTGTACCACTTGCTCCATGCAGATGCACTGA
Source organism: Valencia hispanica (assembly GCA_963556495.2). Classification (NCBI taxonomy): domain Eukaryota; kingdom Metazoa; phylum Chordata; class Actinopteri; order Cyprinodontiformes; family Valenciidae; genus Valencia; species Valencia hispanica. The sequence goes on from OY747703.1 coordinate 57,186,576, forward strand.
TAGCGCTGGTTTGTGCCTGTATTCCAGGGGGCAAGGTTGGCATAAACTTTGTAATTTATGGCCCATTACTCAGTCATGAAACACAAATATTGTATTTGTTGTGTATAGACCCTGCCAGGCTCCATAGGTGGCTAAAAAACTGTTATTTATAAATATGACACCTATGTTTATAGCCTACTTTCCCGCAGGAACCAAAAAAATTGATATGTGGCAAGGTGCAAGGCAACATCATGAACAGGACTCGAACCCACCATCAACGAGGACGTAATCCTGTTTATAGAGCTCCGGGAGTTGACGTCACTTCTCCCAGCATGCAACAGTTCAAATCGACTGGGCGCCATAGTGGCAGGCAGTCTCCCGCAGTTACCGCGGTGAAGTAAGTTTTAAGTTGGATATTCGGCGGACATTCGTTTCATTAAAGCGGAGACTCCCTCCGACGTCTCACCGACAGCCGCTCTCATGGAGCGGATACATCGCAGCTGAAGACTCGCTCCTGGAGGCGGTGGTTTCGGTTAGGGACCGTCAATAAATTTCCAGACATCCCAGAAAATAAGACAATACCTTTGAGATCTTTGAGAATTTGAAATCACATAATATTTTATATTAATATTTTACTGTGATATTTCAGGGTTTTCTTCAATAGCTTCCAGTTCATGTGAATGAGTGACACCAAATCAATCTTAAAATGTCTTAATACATATAAAGAACAAGACACACCAATTTATTTCCAATTTGAATGCAAATCATATTTTATATTAATATTTTACTGTAATATTTCAGGTTTTCTTCAATAGCTTCCAGGTCATGTGACTGAGTGACACCAAATCAATCTTAAAATGTCTTACTACATCTAAATAACTAGACACAACAATTTATTTCCAATTTGAATGCATATTACATTTTATATTAATATTTTACTGTAATATTTCATGTTTTTTTTCAATAGCTTCCAGGTTACGTAACCAAATGACTCAAAATTTCTTCCCAGTTGTCCCAGTATATTAGACTAGTGAGACACATCCGGAGGGGGCTCAGAGTAGAGGTGGCTCGGCCATCTGGTCAGGATGCCTCCTGGACGCCTCCCTGGTGAGGTGTTTCAGGCACGTCTCACCGGGAGGAGGCCCAGGGGAAGGCCCAGGACACGCTGGAGGGACTATGTTTCTCGGCTGGCCTGGGAGCGCCTTGGGGTTCCTCCCGAGGAGCTGGAACAAGTGGCTGGGGAGAGGGAAGTCTGGGTCTCTGCTTCTGCTGCTGCCCATATGACCCGACCCCGGATAAGCGGAAGAAGATGGATGGATGGATGGATCAATACCCTAACAATATTTAAGGAAGTCAATAAATAACACAGAAAAGAAAACCAGTAACTTGAAATAATTTACAATTTATAAAATGTGTAATAATATTGTCCTTTTCTTTCAGTAACAATATGTAGTTTCACCAGTTCTTTTATTTTAGTCCGATTTATATGTAAGATGTACTTTAAAATTTTTATTTTTGTAAAGTTTATTTATGCTCTGTCTAAAAATAATAAAAATAATTTCAAGAATTGATTGCGTTGAGCTGTATCTTTATCTCGCAAATTGTTTCCATGTTTTATATGATAGTACTTGTTGCCATACTCTGCAGTGAAAAACAAAAAAGTCACTGTAATTTTTGTTTAGATGGCAAAAGTCTTGATGGAGGCCTTTCCATTAATGCCAAAGGCTAAATTCGAGACTTCAAAAAGGGCTATGAAAACAGTGAGAAGGGAGTTGGCCTTGGAAATCCTTGAGGGATCAGGTACCTTTACAGCTTAGCAAAAACACACAATACTGCCATCAGTGCATCTCCTATCCATCCAAACTATTTACCAATCTCTTATATTTTACACCTTTGTGTAAGCTATTGAAGAAAAACATGAAATATTACAGTAAAATAATATAAATATTTGCGTTCAAATTGGAAATAAATTGTTGTGTCTGGGTATTTAGATGTAGTAAGACATTTTGAGGTTGATTTGGTGTCACTCAGTCACATAACCTGGAACCTATTGAAAAAAAACCTGAAATATTACAGTAAAATATTAATATAAAATGTAAAATCCATTCAAATTGGAAATAAATTGGTGTGTCTTGTTCTTTAGATGTATTAAGACATTTTAAGATTGATTTGGTGTCACTCAGTCACATGACCTGGAAGCTATTGAAGAAAACCCTGAAATATCACAGTAAAATATTAATATAAAATATTATGTGATTTCAAATTGGAAATAAATTGTTGTGTTTGGTTATTTAGATGTATTAAAGACATTTTAAGAGTGATTTGGTGTCACTCAGTCACATGACCTGGAAGCTATTGAAGAAGACCCCTCACTATTGCAGTAAGAAATTTATAAGAAATATTACAAATGATTTTTTTTTTTCAATAAATCGGTGTGTCGTGTATTTCAGGTGTCGAGCAACAACGCATCAATATCTGGGTGTTACTTTGTCAGGAGATCTCAACGGTGTTGTCTTATTTTCTGGGATGTCTGGAAATTTATTGACAGTCCCTAACCGAAACCACCGCCTTCAGGAGCGAGTCTTCAGCTGCGATGTATCCGCTCCATGAGAGCGGCTGTCGGTGAGACGTCGGAGGGAGTCTCCGCTTTAATGAACCGAATGTCCGTCGAATATCCAACTTCAAACTAACTTCACCGCGGTCCCGCACCTGTTATTTGCAGCTAATCCAAACTTAGAAACGGTAAATATGGTGGATACCTGTTGTCCCAGGATGCCATAACAGACAGGGAGAAACTTTCTAGATTACCAAGGATCCAGAACGCAGAAAACATGGATCACCGCCATGAAACGCGCGATCAGGGAAACATGAAGCCGTTTCATTTAGTCTTTTACTGATTCACCTGTAATTCAGATTTAATACCATTTGTTTGATAACTGCTCTTGTATCATTAAGTTGTGCAAATTGACAGCAGCTCTCTGTTTCATTGATGCCTTTAGAAATAAAAATACTTTATTCCCTGAGATTAATGAACACACAAGATGTTGCACACAGACATAACCAAGCTACTGCCTGTTGCCCATGGTAACTAAAATCAGGACTGGTCTCCCTCCCGATGACAACGCAATCTTAATGCGCGTGCACACACAAGCGTCAAAACAGCATCACCTGAATGAAGCTGAAAAAAAAGATGGCATTGAAAAAAAACAAAGAAAAAGTCTGAAAACTTGATTGTGAGTTATTTGTTTCAATGCATATACATGAGCTTCATAGAATTTTTTTTTTTTACTTTCAATACAAACATTTTCAGTAGATTTATTTCAGATTCAAAATGAATATTTTCAGTTACAATAATATTTTTAAATGCCATTTTTTTTAATTTTCAGTTTCATTTCAAGGTGATACTGTTCTGATCCCATAGAATCGGAGCCAAAATCAATCTAAGACCAATGAGACGAAACAACTGATTTGGTCCAATTCCTCAATTTCTACAGCTTTATTGAAACAAGAGAGTTTCTGTGGCGATGACTAGTCCGGAGTCTTTTTACTGGCAGACAACAAAAGATGGGAGATCCTCTACAAATATCTAAACGTGGCGATCATGTCCTCACACATCAACACACGACGTGTCCAGTCCAGCAGCTACTCGTCTCCAGATCCCGGCCATCCGCTGTACGACCTGACGAAGTTGTACATCATCCTGTTGTAGGAGACGGGGCCTTCCTTGTAGGTGACGATGGTTTTGGTGTGAGCCGTTTTGTACACCACCTTGTAGGGGTCTTCTGTCTCTTCGTCGTCTTTTGTCACTGAGTTGGAGGGAGAAACACTTTTTTTATTCGTCACGTCTTTTGATATCAGCGAGAGGCGATGGGATCATAGACGAATTACTTGTTAAATGTGGGGTTGTTTGTTGTTGTTGCTAGCCAACTATTGTACCGACAGCTATCAAGAGAACGACGGTATATTTTAAAATCAGATACATTCTCAATGAAGTTCACAATCATCCACCAGAACGCTAACTGGAAGAGTTAAGAAAAAAAAAAACTCTCCAAATCGGGGCAAAAACCATCAATTAGGTTGGCTTCGTTTAAATGAAAAATGATCACAGTTGAAAACCAACATTTCGGCTTTTCGGTTTACACACCTTTAGCGTCGTCTAAGCGACCTGTGTATTTAAGATAAGCGACGGAGCCGATCATAGTCCAGACGCCCAGAGCGTAAACTGCGGACATTCTGACGTACCACTTCATCGGGTCTTTCAAACCCATGACGAGGCTGGAGAGACGGAGAGTTTTAAACCCGAAACCTTCTGGGAATCTGTGGGTGAAACCTTCAGGGCGCCGCCATGACACTTCTTTCTCTGCTTTGAGGTTTTTGGAGTTGGCATTCATCGTGAGCGCATTACCGCCACCCGCTGGTTGACAGAGTCCACTGCAGTCCTCGCACCGAAAATCAAGTCTTTCAATTCATGTCAACTCAGTTTATTTGTATAGCGCCGATTCACAACAGATGTCATATCAAAGCACTTTACAAGAAAAGTCATTTCAATACAAACATTCCAAGCAGTTTAAAGGTTTAGCTAGTTTTTTTAAATGCAAGGAACCCCAGCAGATTGCATCCTGCAGATTTCCAACTTCAGCAATCCCTCATACTGAGCAAGCATGTAGCAACAGTGGAGAGGAAAAACTCCCCTTTAACAGGAAGAAACCTCCACCAGAACCAGAACCAGGCTCAGTAGGAGCGGCCATCTGCCACGACCGTCTGGGGGTTCGAGAAGACAGAGTAGAGACACAGAATGAACAGAAGATCTGATATAAGAGAACTTTCTATATTAAAGAAAGTACAAACTTTTAAGGAGTTCTGTTGCTTTAAGCAAATATATGGAGTTCCCACTGTTTTTTTTTCTATTTCCTGTATGATCTTCAAACTACGGAAATCTGACCTTTTTCTTAAAACAAAAGTTAACATTAGTCTCAGAATTCTGACTTTTTTCCCAGAAACTTGGCATCCTCAGCCACATACAAAACAACACGTTCTCCAGAAAGGTAGTTCTCCTCTTGCATAACTCACATCTCCGTCAATTAAGCCGGTTAGTCCCAGGAGTCCATCCTCAAAGTCAGAATTCTGAGAAAAAAGTCAGAATTGTTTTATTTTTCTATGTGGCCCTAATTAAGGTTATCTTTGGTGAAATATATACGTTTTCAAATGGAATCGCTGAAAATGAAAACAGATCATTTTGGACAAAACATCTAGACTAAAGTAACTAAGATCAATTAAGATTATGTTCTTAATCATTATAAAAGCTGTAGTAGAAGTGGCAAAAATAATCATCATGGAACATAAATGATGTTATCAGAAAAGAAAATAGTTGAATTCATGTTTCATTCTTTCACTTCTTAATCTTTTACACACAAAACCACGAAGAATACCAAAAGAAATATAGTGTGTGCTGAAGTTCTGTTAGAAACACAAGCCATCTATAGAAAACAAAAAATAGCTCGCCAACCATTTTTAATAGACAGATAACAACACTGATGGCGGTAATTAAAGAAAATTATTTTCTGCCCGCTACAAAATCTCTTGTTAATTTTATGTAGTAATTTTATAACATTTATTAAAATTATACAACTTTTTTATTTCTGAGGTAAGAGTCAAACTAATCAGATTCATTGAAATATGAATGTGTGAACAATGTATTACTAAGACAGAATTAAATACATATTGAAAAGGTAGATTTATTGTAACAATAATAATAATAATAGTTGTCATGTTACATGTAATTTCATTTAATCCGTTTTCTCAATCATTTTGTTTTGACATATGAAAAGATGTACAATATTTTATTACTATGGTTCATTCAGAATGAAATCTAATTTGAAAAGATGTATTTATTCTAAACCTCTTTATTATTATTGTGAAATAAATATGTCAGGATTTTTCCTTCACTGCTGCGTTCCTACAGATGAGTCAGAACAGACTCATCTAACTGATTTATCTTCCTTCTGCCTACGATACGAGGTCTGAAGGCCAAAGCTGTCACCTGATTTGCCTTGTGGCTCCTCTGAAACTCTCCACCCACATGTTAGTCCTCAACACCGACTATTGCTGAAACTCTGTGTTACATTTCTGTTCTGTTTCTCTCTTAGGTCCATTAGAAAAAAGACAGAGTTTTCTAAATGAGTCCAAAGTCTGAATTGCTGACTTCAAGAGTTTCAAATGGCAAATTATTCTCCTTAAACTCCCAACACCACATTGAAATCATGTCTTGTTTTCCCACTGAGCTGTTATTTTGTCTCGTTCTGCCCAGAAACATGTCTTATATATTACCATTGTCCCACTTGTGGTTTCTACAGACCCGGTGCCAGAGGAATTTAGCTGGGGTCCTGTGCGCTTATTTTGAGGGGGGCCCAGTAAACTGTCTTTTTATTCAAACCCTTAGTGTTTTTTACGTCCCGTTGGCGGTACGTTACATACTTCCGGGACAAATCTGCCTTCTTTTACAACACCCTTTCTACATACATATTAGACATAATCACAAAGTTAAGATTCGTGGGATTTCAATGACGTTTGCCAATCAAGGATGCAATAATAACTGTAGACACAGTACACAATTTTGTCAAACCCATCAGAAAGCAAATAATGGGCAACGCACCATTGGAAGCATAGGCACTGATTCCATGGGTGCTTCGGGACCCCAACAAGACCCACGTGGGATTGTCTGCAAAGTCTGTCTGAGTCTGACCAAGCATTTATGCCTGAATGTCTTTTTGTTTTTTGTTTTTACACAAACCACTCCAGAGTCCTGCTACAGGGCAGTGAAACAACATTTCTTTGAAGGGTGGATAAGAATCATTCAATTAAATTTAACAGGAGAGGGCGTAGGCGGAAGTTTCTTTAATTCAGACGGGTCGAGGGTGAGAAAAGAATAATTATTATTTTTGATAAATATTCAAGTAAAAATCTCCCAAGCTATCAGGCGCCCTTGCCAACCTATATTTGGAAGCCCCATGAGGTTAGAGGGGCTTCCTTTCAAATAAAATGAGAGCTACTGACTTCTGATAGCAGCTTGCAAACAATGTCGAAACAGATGATATAAATCTTAAGTGCAGACAGAGAGAGAGGTTAGGGTTCAGGTTAGGTTAGGCAGCTGTGAGTAACAATCCAGGGAAATTAAATGGAAATGATTCCTTGTAATGTGTTATATTCAGTATGTTAGTTGTTTTGTTGCATTTCAGTTCTAAGACCCCCAAACAAAATATACAACATTTTAGTAAGATAGCCTAATGAAATTAAATAAACTATTTTCTGTAAGTCCATGTGTAATTTCAGTAAACCTTAAAAAACTTAATTTAATAGATATCAGCACAAGGCTCTTTACTGACAGCTGACATGACCTTGTATAATTAAAAAGAAACTTTCTTTACCTCACCATCCACTCAGACGTCATTTTAGCCTGTGACAGCAGGGACATGTCCCCAGCAATATTTATGATTGACAGTTTTCTCCCCACCACTTTTAAAACACTTAATGTGGAATTTCTTACCAGCGCAGACCCAACATTCACTTGTGCTCCCAGAACCATGGGTGTAGCGGTCGGATGCGGGGTACGTGTGGGACATGTCCCCTGGACTTTCCCTCTTCCTCCCTGCACAAAGGCAGAGGTAGCAGTCCTGCTGCTGGGTTGTTGCCCTCCTCTGGCCTCCTCCACGTCTCCTGATGTACTCGTCTGTCTCCTGGTGGCGCCTCCATGCTCTGGAGGCTACGCTGACCGACACAGCAAACCTTCTTACCACAGCTCACATTGATTGAGGAATTATAGGCAGTATAGGAAGTATAGGCAGTATAGGAAGTATAGGCAGCATAGGAAGTATAGGCAGCATAGGAAGTATAGGCAGTATAGGAAGTATAGGCAGCATAGGAAGTATAGGCAGCATAGGAAGTATAGGCAGTATAGGAAGTATAGGCAGCATAGGAAGCATAGGCAGCATAGGAAGTATAGGCAGTATAGGAAGCATAGGCAGCATAGGAAGTATAGGCAGTATAGGAAGTATAGGCAGCATAGGAAGCATAGGCAGCATAGGAAGTATAGGCAGTATAGGAAGTATAGGCAGCATAGGAAGCATAGGCAGCATAGGCAGTATAGGCAAATGGGAAACCACCTCCACCAATCAGACTTCTTTTACCCGCCATTTGGTTTTTCGTTTTTATTGCGTCAAAAAAAAGTTATAATTTTGAGTAAATGCTTGATGTCATATGTATGAAATGTGTTCAGGCTCTCTTGCTTTTTTGATCTTTCTCTTGCTTTATTGTGTATCATGTGTAATGTTTTGTTTTTTAAATCACCCAATCATGTAAGGCACCTTGAATTACCCTGCTGTGGAAAGTGTGCAAATAAAATTGCCTTGCCTTGCCTTGCCTTGCCTTAATATGTCAAAGGGTCCCAAATTATCTGGTGCCCAGGGGAGGAAAAAAAGAAAAGAGGAGGAAAAACGCGACAAAGGTAATGTTACAGTAAAGATGTTAATGATATTATTTTACAGAACGATGATAAATAATGCCATTAGCCATTAGCATACATGGTTAGCTAATCTATAAATAGCCAGCGCTATCTGCTAGTTCTAACCAAAATATTAACAGTCAATGGTTCTGACAGACGAGCCTAGCGCTATTATTATGGAAAATAGTAATATGAGTACCTTCCTCGGAAAAATGTGTAAATATTAGATCTAATCAGCAGGTGTATTGATGTTAATTTCATTGGCATCATTATCTCACTTTTTCCCAGCTTGTAATAATCAATCAAAATACCATTAATAACCATAATAATAACTCCAAAGTTGTAACGCCAGCTGTTAACTGTGTTACAGCTCATATTGTCTATAAAGTGTGTTTATCATGTTAAACTTTAAACTTGGCATTCCCACATGCAATATTATACTGCAGTTTACTGATTCTTTTGCATTCTGCTAATTAGAATTTCATTGTAATGATAAAATTTAAATTATTACTAATATGAATTACTAATATAATTTGTATCTGAAAAAATACATTGTATATTATACACTATAGTCTACATCATGTATTTATCTCTAGGTTTCTCATTGATATTATTGCATTTTAATGTACTTTTTAAATCATGTGTTTATTATTAGACTGGTGTCACATACTCCTCTTCTGTCTTCAGATGCGCTGCTGAGGTTTCTCAGTCCCATGCTTGCCAATCCCTCTGTTGCCTCCATCTCAGCAGCACAAATCAGCAGTGAGGCAGCAGCATCAAGCGCTCCTCCTGTCGCCTCCACTTCGGCACAACCTAGCAGTGATGCAGCAGCATCAAGCGCTCCTCCTGTCGCCTCCACCTCGACACAACCTAGCAGTGATGCAGCAGCATCAGGCGCTCCTCCTGTCGCCTCCACCTCGGCACAACCTAGCAGGTATGCAGCAGCATCAAGCGCTCCTCCTGTCGCCTCCATCTCGGCACAACCTAGCAGGTATGCAGCAGCATCAAGCGCTCCTCCTGTCGCCTCCACGTCAGCACAACCTAGCAGTGATGCAGCAGCATCAGGCGCTCCTCCTGTCGCCTCCACCTCGACACAACCTAGCAGTGATGCAGCAGCATCAGGCGCTCCTCCTGTCGCCTCCACCTCGACACAACCTAGCAGTGATGCAGCAGCATCAAGCGCTCCTCCTGTCGCCTCCACGTCAGCACAACCTAGCAGGTATGCAGCAGCATCAAGCGCTCCTCCTGTCGCCTCCACGTCAGCACAACCTAGCAGTGATGCAGCAGCATCAGGCGCTCCTCCTGTCGCCTCCACCTCGACACAACCTAGCAGGTATGCAGCAGCATCAAGCGCTCCTCCTGTCGCCTCCACGTCAGCACAACCTAGCAGGTATGCAGCAGCATCAAGCGCTCCTCCTGTCGCCTCCACCTCGGCACAACCTAGCAGGTATGCAGCAGCATCAAGCGCTCCTCCTGTCGCCTCCACGTCAGCACAACCTAGCAGTGATGCAGCAGCATCAGGCGCTCCTCCTGTCGCCTCCACCTCGACACAACCTAGCAGTGATGCAGCAGCATCAAGCGCTCCTCCTGTCGCCTCCACCTCAGCACAAACCAGCAGTGATGCAGCAGCATCAAGCGCTCCTCCTGTCGCCTCCACCTCGGCACAACCTAGCAGTGATGCAGCAGCATCAAGCGCTCCTCCTGTTGCTCCAATAGACCCAGCTGACTGGCTTTGAATGTGCAATTGTTTTATTTAAATAAGAGAATGTCTAAAACAAAGCTATGAAGTTTCTTGTGAGTATATGTACTCTAGCAGTGCAAGTACTGTACTGCGATGCAAGGGGGCGCCACTTAAAATATCGCCTAGGGCACCAAATTGGTTAGGGCCGGGCCTGTGTAAGAGGATGATACAGGTGAAACCAGATATTTACATACACTATAGAACATACATAAAAATATGTTTTCTGTACTGTAAATGGACTGAACTTATATAGCGCTTTTCTAGTCATACTGACCACTCAAAGCGCTTTACATTGAAGCCACATTCACCCACTCACACTCGCATTCATACACCGACACCCAACATGGCTCGGTAGGACAATGTTTTTTTGAGGTTAAGTGCCTTGCCCAGGGGCACATCGACATGTGACTGGAGGAAGCTGGAATCGAACCTACGACTCTCCGATTGCAAGCCGACTCTACTCTACCACTGAGCCACAGTCGCCCACTACAGACATCAAACAGAGTAAAGTTTTTTCTTTAGGTCAATAAATAATATATGTTTTGTTTTTGGGAAATGTCAGGAAAAAAGAGAATTGTTATGTATTTGATTTACTTTGATCAAAGTCAGAAGTATACATACACTTCCTTAGTATTTGGTAGAACTGACCTGAAATTGTTCGGCAAACGTTTCCGGTTTCCAACCACCAGCCTTCTACAATAGTTTGCTGGAATCTTGGCCCACTCCTCCACACAGAACTGGTGGAACTGGGTCAGGTCTGTAGGCCTTCTTGCTCCCACTCGCCTTCTCAGTGCTGCCCACAAACGTTCTATGGGACCCAGAACAGGGCTTTGTGATAACCTCTCCAAAACCTTGACTTTGTTGTCCTTAAGCCACTTTGTAGAACGTTTGGAGGTCAGCTTGGGGTCGTTGTCCATTTGAAAGACAAGCTTCAACTTCCTGGCTGGTGTCTTCAGATGTTGCTTTAATATGTCCACATCGATTTCTTTTCTATGATGCCATTTGTTTTGTGAAGTGTACCAGTTCCTTCTGCTGCTCAACACCCCCACACCATGATGCTGCCACCCCTGTACTTCACAGTTGGGATGTTGTTCTGAGGCTTCAAAGCTTCCCCCTTTTTTTACTCCAAATATACAGTTTCTCATTATGGCCGAACAGTTTCATTTCTGTTTTGTCAGACCTTTAGTGACGCTGTCTTACCAGTTTCTGCTAGTATCTTCACGACGTCTTCTGCTGTTGTCCTGGGATTGATTCGCACATTTTGCACCAAACAACGTTCGTCTCTGGGACCGAGAATCCATCTTCTTTCCAAGCGGTATGAAGGTTGTGGATTCCCATGTTTATTTTTATACTTGTCTGTACGGATGAACGTGGGACCTTCAGTAATCTGGAAATAGCAGCTAAATTGCGGAGGTCCACAATTCTTTTCCTGATGTCTTGGCTGATTTCTCTTGTTTTTCCCATGATGCTCTGTGCTTGGAGTGTCCCTTTATATGCAACCACAGGTGAGCCATCAATGAACTCAGATTGACTCAACTTTACTATCAGAAGCTTCTTAAGCTCAGAATTAAATCATCTGGAGTTTCCTTTTTGTTTAAAGACACAATAAACTTAGTGTATGTATACTTCTGACTTTGATGAAAGCAATAAAAAGATGCATAATTCTTTGTCTTTATTCTGACATTTCACAAATACTACTCTAATTTAATATTTGACAGTAAACAAAAATGTTTTTGTTTTTTCTGAAGTGTATGTAAATATCTATTTTCAACTGTAAATCACTTTTGAGACAATGGTCACGCCCAAGCCCTGAAAAAGGTCTATATAATCGGTATCCAAACTGACGGTTAGCTTTCTGACTAACCATAACTCGTAGGCTGTCTCTTTATTGCAAAGTGTTCTAAACGTGCAGCGTTGCTGCTCCATGCATGTATGCACAGATGCACAGGTCCGCGCACTGTCCTGTGAAATAGGACGTGTGGTGCCTGATATAATTCTCCACCGCCAGGATAAAAGCCTTGTTGTTTATGCTGAAAAACAAACCCATGATTTCCTGAAAAGATGTAGGGAGCAAACAAACCCTTTGGTCACCGGTAATTAAGTCATATTTACATAGTTAAGCTGTCGCAAATCTGCACGTGTCTTTTGTTTTGAAATTTCCCCGACGCTTTACACTGATACCGCGGTTGCTTTCCTGTTTAGACCTATGTTAACTGTTGGAGCTTGACGCATTTTGGAAGCGTGAGACACGTCTTAAACACACCGCTGACGCATCCGGTGTAAACCAAACCATAAACTATGATGTTTTACTTTTAATGGGGAGACCATTGCTTGGTTGCAACTTAATTTACACAGGCTTAGTAATCTGTGTTGGGTGGGCCCAGCCCCCCAGGGCCGCCTTCTGTATCCCGATTCTGTGATTCCATGCTGAGGGGGATTGTGACCAGGTCAGTTCTTCTTCCTCAGCCATGCCTTTGGAAGGTGTTTTCAGATTGTCTTGGTGAAACATAAATGGACGCCCTTGGAAAGATGTTTTGAATACATCTGATACAACCCTATACCATCACAAAGCCTGGCCCATTTCTGTCAACAACGAGCTGAAAAATGTTCTGTTCCAACACATTCTTATCTCAGATGCCTCCAAGCCAAGAGAGTTAAATGTCTCTCCTTCAGAAATAATCAGATCAGTCATTTTCTTACATATTTGTTGTCAAACTAGAGATCCAAACACTTCCTCTGCTAGACTCAGTCCTTCATGGATGCTAACTTAAGACCAAATATTTAAATAGTCTTTTCACTATTGATTTTATGTTGTGCACCTTTAAAATACAGGAGTAGATGCACACGAAAAACTAAATTAAGCTGACCAGACAAAATGTGAGATGCCTTTGGTTTACATTGTTAGCAGATTCTCTTCACCCAGATGGTGTTTTTTCTAGAGATACACCACATATCAGCATTAACATCGGTTTTGAACGATTTTAGTTAGAGGTGTAACGGTACATTTATTCATATTCAGATTTTTCGGTTTGGTACGCACATGTACCGAATTAATACAGCTGTTTTCTACCTGAACACGGGGAGAATGCAACGTTCCACACTGCAAGATTAAGGCTGTCGAAATATCAAAACAAATCCAAAGTGATATAAGCATGTTTTATTCTCAAATATGGGCAAACCATTATTTAAACATCTCTAAACATTAACACTGACATTTTTCAAGTGGTTATATTGTTTTCTACTCTGGCTATGTCTGCTTGTGCTATTTTAATTATTTTTAAAAATCAAATCAAATCTCAAGTCAGTTCTATACTGTGGCTGTTTGCTATTTACTGGGTTATGTGACAGTGACAGTGATGCAACGCATGCTTGTTGGGTGTTTAACTGAAGCAGAGAAGCAGTGTGCGGTTGTGTTTTTCAGTGTCAAAAGGGTCTGGAACATTTGTAGGCCTATAATATCAGTAAATATAGGTTAATAACAGCAACATTAATGTCGGCCGACATTTTTATGTCAGTGCATCCCTAGTGTTTTCCATCCACCTTAGCTGAGGAGTTACAAATGCATGGATCTGATTTTTTTTCTGCATCACTGAAGGATATATCTAACTATGAACCTGGATTACAGGAAATCGACATAAAATCCAGAGCAAACATTGAACAAACAATTCATGTCTTTAACAATCGTTATATGATCGATTCATCCTGGAAAATAAAAGTTAGTCTAAATCTTTAGATGCCTTAAACCAATATAATATCCATATAAACTTCTTATTTGCACTGTATTATGGGGCCCAGTCCAGCTGTGTGGCTCCCTGATGGGTTCGTTTGACACAAGCAGGACTGTAACCAGGTGCAAGCTATGAAAGCAGCTCCTGGATGTCTTCATTCTGAGACATCTTTAAACTTGGGGACAACTGGAACAAGTGGAGGAGGATTTACTGCCTGCCCATGAGTCACACCCACTGCCTCTAAGCCTAATAAAGCATGTTTCAGGACACCTGAGAATGATTCATCCAACAGGTGAACGTTTTGATTATAATTGATGAAAACATTTAAACTTTTAACTCATAAGTTTACACTTTCATCGGTTTCGTTTGGACGTAAAGACTTTCTCTCCAATTTTTCATCCACCAACCTCTCAAGAATGTGGGTTTGAATCCAAACTTGCCAGGACAAATGATGCCTGAAACATTTAGCTGCAGGGCATGAGTTTAAATGCCACTCAGTCACGATTCCTTCATATTAATAATTGTCAGAGGGGTCTGGGGGTGGAAATCCATTCAGGAACAGATGAAAACATGAACGAGGAGGTGATGTAGAGTGACAGCTTCATCCTGGCTGCATACAACACTACCTGACTGAGGCCAATGCAGTGAGGATTATTTGATTAGTGTTAAATTAACAAACAGTGTTGAAGCGTCCTGTCACGGAAGAATTCATTCAGGTTTCAAACATGTTGGAGCAACAGATCCAGAGTATAAGACTGTGTCTCTGTCATAAAGCCAGGATTATTATGTTGTTGTTTGTGGTTTGTTTATAATTTTTTTTGTCTTTTACGTGATATTAAGTAGTATGTTTCAGTGACACTATCAGGAGATCAAGTTACAGAATAAACCAACCGTTTTACGGTTATAAGCTAAAGTTTGATACTGAACTCCTTCCTGAATCTGGTTTATTTGACAGGTAAAACATTTAGGGGAGAAGATTGAAAAAGCTTTTTGCAGAGGGTACATTTGGGCACATCAAGGTTTGTGCACTCTTCTACTCTTTGCTGTTGCAACGAGCTGCACTGCTGGCTTTACTGAAGCCGGATCAGGATTGTTGGAGAAGATTGTTCCGGTCCCATTGCAGACATGTAATCAAAATCCACCTATAACATTTTGAGTTATGACAAACAAACCCTGGCAAAAACACACCAGTGGCGCAGCAAGCTTTTCAAAACTGTGGGGGATGCGGGTTGGATTGTACCTTTCAAAACTGTGGGGGGATTTATGAGCTACCTTGACAAGGTATGTCGCTTAAAATCTAATGTAAAATGTTTTTCACACATCACTCCAGAAACATACAGACGTATGAACTAAAATGCACAACGTTAGCTGAGTGAATATTCTTAGGCTACCAGGTACAAGTGTGTATTTGATTATGTTCTCGGATGTTTTTCTCCAATATTTTTGTTTTGTAATTTCTGCAATTAGGTGCAGCATTTTGATTTTCTGGCTGTGATTGATTCTTTTTCTTTCAAAATGGTCTTTTAAAGTTTTTTGTAATAACACAGTATATTTAAAAATGGATCTCATTAGAAAGAAAAAGCTTTATTTTCTATTTAGCCTTTTTTATTTAAATCTCTTTGAACAAAGCAGAACTGAAGTGTGCACAAAGTACTAAAATAGCTGGTAGTGATTCTTGAGTGCAGTATTTCTAAGGGATACTCTGATTGGATGAAAAATACCTGTCTGTGATCGGCTGGTGGTGTGGTTCATTTATAAGGAGCCCGTCGTAAAATGTTGTTTTCTTGGATTATGAATCCGTTTGAAAGGATTTCTTTATTTTGTTTCCTGGGTTTGCAGAAATCGTAGGTTCGGTTTCGGCAAGCTGGTCTCCAAGACCGCAAAACTGTTGTTAAACGGAGATAACCGGCCGACGTTTGCACTCTTTTAACTATCAAAAATGTATATTTATGACATATCTTTTGCTTTTACATACATACATCCATAATAAATATTTTGTAATTCTACAACTGATTTTTGGAGATGGATTCAAATAACCTCATAATACCAATCCGGGATATGCTGTTGTCTCATTTTCAGAAATACATTTCTCCCAGATCCTCAGAGGTGACAACAAACTTTCTTTGAATTTTGTTAAAGAATCATATATACTATAAACAGAAAACAAATCATGATTTTACTATAGATTCTTTGAGACAGGCCCATGTAAACTGTGTGGTAATCATGATCCAAAATATACTCATTTCTATCTGTCCATTTTTAGCCTATGATTAAAATGCCCTCTTTCATGTCCAGGTTTACAGGGAGGATAAAATATGTTTTGTGGCATCATCAACAGTAACGTAATTCCTATGAACACTGTTTTTGTTATCATAAAAACAGACAGTTATCTATTAAATCAATCTGAACTTCTTCACTCATAGTTAATAAAGCAAAAAGTTGTTAGACTATTATAATAATCTGACGCTGACAAACTGGGCAGTCCCACTCTGTTGTCTTTAGATCTGTCGGTTCAGCTGGATCCTTCAGCAGGCAGGGAAAATATTATCTCCGATTGCAGCTGTCCCATTGAATATGTCAATGTTCCTCACAACAGGAAAATCAGTCAAAAACATCACGATTGCATGCTAGCAATCATGTCATTTTATGTTAACAAAACAAAACTAAATAACAAAAAACGAAATATTGTTTGTTCACCTAGAAATATGCGCTTTCATTAGTCTAAGTGCGCTCTCAGGTTAGTGGAACAAATATAAAGCCATACAGTTCTGAGAAAAACTGCTGGAAAAGTGAGGAGGGAACGTTCAGAGCATCATCAGCTGATTTGAGGTCCAAGTTTATTAGAAGTTTTATCAGCGTCTCCTTCGCTGATATTTAATGCAGAAACAAAACGACATGCATTGGACGGGGCCAACACTACTGCTGACCAGAAAGGACACAAAGGAGACACGACTTGGTGGTTCCCAAACCTTTGGGGGGAACTATTCTGTGGACAAAAGTGGAACCTTCAGTTAGTTGTTTAGCCTGTCTGGTTTTTCCATGAGTCTTGACTAGACATTTAGGCGTACTGCATAGAGAAGCTGGTTACCTCCATATCCCAGGGCAGTTTTGCTCTACAAAAACGATACCTGAAGGTGCAATCCTGATTGCGTGATTGACTTTATTAAATTAAGACTGCATCTGGCATCAGAGCAGATGAGCCACATGGCCATTTTTGTTTGGATTATTTGTGTTTGAGCGCTTCCCCCTGGTGTTTGCATGTGTGTCTGTGGTAATCTGTAATGTTACAATGAATACAGATGTGTATGTTTAAAGTGCATTAAACTATGAATGAATTATGAGTCATGAATTATGGCCTATAATATAAAATCCTGAAGGAGAATCTGTGGGCATCAGTTTTGTGACCTTAAGCTCGAAAACATTTATTATGCAGCAGAGGAAAAAAAAAACCAAAGCACACCAGCAAGTTAGCCATTGAATGAGTCTGGGCTTGAATCTTATTTAGATGCTATAGCATCACCCTAAACAGTTCCTTCGTGCTCAAAACCCAACCTGGCTGAATAGAAACAATTCTGCAAAGAAGAGTGGGCCACAATTCCTCCCTGGTGGTCCAACTCGTATCAATCCAGACACCCTCTCAAATCAAATCATTGAAATCAGTGTCCCTGGTCTCTATGTGGACCAAACTACAGCTGAATGAAACTATTTTGTTGTTTTTGAGTGTAAAAGGATTTTGTTTTTGTTTTTATGATTGAGAAATTGGAATGCATTATCTAGAAATGTGTTTGTGAGCTTCACTGAGAACAAAAACAGACCTGAAACGAGTTGTGATAATGAACTGAGCTCAGCACGCCTCACCACTTCTGTAAAATAAATTTAAAAAAAATAATAATTCTCCTTTTTTTCACCCCAGGTTCAGCTTTTTGTCCCACTGTTTTCTGTACTTTAAAGGCTTTTAAGAGGGAGACTCCATTTAATCTTCAAAACCTCAAACAAGCTCTTAACTACAAACACACAGGAATCCTTTCTACAAGCTCATTGTCCAATCACTTTCTCCATCTTCTGAACTCTTTCTTTTCTTCCTGGGGCTATTATTTTTCTGCACAGCCTGCCACGGGCTGCAGCAATGACACCACCACCCCCCCCCAAACCCCTGTTGGAACTTGTCGACTGAAGCTATGAGTCACACAAAGCCAATTCAAAAACTCTCCAGGCACACACGAGTCCCAGGAGCTGCACATCGTTTCCACTGAGCACCTGGATTTCCAGTCTTCATTCCCTGCTTCTGCTCGGAGCAGTGGAGGCGGACGGGTGCACTCTGCACAAATGATCTAAAAGGTAAACTCAAACTCCGTTTTTCCAGATTTAATAACAGGTCATTTCGGTGCGTAAAACAGCTTAAAGCCCCGGCATAGAGAGAGATGCAGTTTCACCCGAGCAAGTTCTGGTTTAAACAGATCATTCAGCATTAAAACAATCTGAAAAACTAGCAAACACAAGTAAATGTCAAGGTAAAGGATTTAAGGGAAACTCAAGCAGGAAGTTAATGTAAAAACTAGTTTATGGTAAGTAGTGCAAAAATAGTAAAAACAATTAATGCTTCATTTATGCTCTTTCAGTTAAAAATGCACCAAAAATGAATGGCATAAAATGGGACGTTGCGGGGGGTAAAATAAAAAAACTAAACTAAAGGAATCATTTTTATATTTATGTTCAACATTAAGATTAAAACTGAACAAACCCTAATTTGCAAAACTAAAGTTGAATCTGACGAGACGTAGTTTCTGCGTTTTTACAGAAACTGAACCTGCTGGGAGAAATTAATCCAACAAAGCACAAAGATGCTTTCATTTAAATGTGTTTATCTTGTTGTGTTGCTAAGGTAAGCAATACGTTGTTTAGGGATAAAAACAAAATTTACACTAATATTTCCAGAAGGTACAGACAGAAATGATCTTGTGAAGGTCGAAAGGTGCTTTATTTTGGTTTCACGAGTGGACGTCTCACTATTTGAGATCTTACAAAAGTCTAATATATTTTTAATATTAGACTTTGCAGAATAATATGAATCGTGTTCTTTTTTTAAGAGTCAAAAAGACAAATATCAGCACTGAAAACTTTCAGGATGCCTAAAATAAATAAATAAATTAAAAACGCCTCTGTGCAAAAAATGTGATTCAGATTTGTGTTTATTCTCAATGATAGTTATTGTGTGACAACAAAAAACATGACAGATGCAGCTAACTTGAATGGTTTAATATTCAGCCGTGTTGTTAAATCACTGAAAATCTGAGGCTATAAAAAACTCCATTGAAAACAATATTTTATTTTCTACAGATACCATCAAAAGCTTTAAGATATGCAAATAAGTAATAAGTTTAATTAAAAAATAAAATACAAGAACATAAACATTGCTCTCTAAGTACACCTTTGACTGACAGCAGACATGTACATGATTTAGCTACTCCTATTATTATTATTATTATTATTACTATTGTTATTATTATTTATGTTTGTTTGTTTACCTTTGGTAATGTTTATATGGTGTGCAATGAATTAGAAAGATTATGTTAGATGATTTTGGATATAACAGTTCTTTTTATAGAAGAATCTAAAGCACTAGCTCAATTTCAGCGTAATAGGAGGTAGTAAGAAATATCATCATACATAAGGGTTTTATTTCTGAGTTTTGTTTAAACTTCCCAAAGTCTCGGTGTTACAGAAACTACCACATGAAAGCTGAATATTGAACATTTTCCATGTCGACCCGTAGAGTACAAACACTTGAAAGAAAGAAAGCTGGAGCTTTTTAACCACATGTTTGGGATCCTGAATTCCTGATCAGAAATTAAACCAAATAACAGAATTCATTGGTTAAACATATCTGTGTTATAAATGTTAGGTGGAAAAACTGGGCCTAAAAATAAACAGAAGCCATATAAAAGCTGGTTAACTGACTTAACAGAGATGTAAGGATCCTTATACTTACTCTCATGAGTCTCTTCCAGTGTTATTTTGTGAATCATGACTTCAAAGTTTTGGAGGCCGCAGCAAATAAACAGAGGATTAACGTTAAATATTCATTTTTATTGGTAATAAATGTACTTGTGATTAATGACTAAATTGGTTACACATGTCTAAACCTCTTTTAATTCTAACGAATGCTATTTTGAGTGAGTAGTTTTTTACATTCAGACCATCACTAACAACAGGCATCAAGTAATCAGGGCATTAACTACATTTTTTTTTTACAACCTCGAACATTTGAACTGAACACCTGCCTCAAGGGAAGATTATTTTACAAATTCCTTTCTACAGCAGAACGTCTTTGTTCAAGGGAACATCCCATTTATCAGCTGTACCTGTCTGTAACTCTTCAGGCTAAAGCTTTAAATCAGACACAATGTCGTTATGAAAAAAAAAACAAAAAACAAGATGTATGAATTTAGAAAGTATGAACTGCCTCAGGTGGTAATAATGCCTGAGCTCAGCATTATGAAAAGGTCTATTTTCCATTTGTATGCTCTAGAAGTCTGCTTTACAAAATAATGTTGTTTTGTTGTTGTTGTTGTTTTTTACAGCTGCTGGATGGACAAGGTGACCACAGTGAAGGTGGTCAGCTCAGGTGGAGGGGCTGCAGCGAGCAGCGCAGGTAAGATGTGAGGTGCTCTTTAAGTTATGCCAGCTTGTAATAACTTCATAATATATTCATAATACAAATCATTCTTGTATTGGTTGCTTAAAATGTTATTTGCTGTCTGTAATGTCCAAATTATTCAATGATTTTGTTCAAATGAGGAAAAGATTTAATCGGTTTCATAATTTCAGTTGTTTTGCTAATTTGATCAAAGTCTTTTTTGTACATAATACATGTTATGAATAAATAATAACACAGACTGAATTCATGTTGATGATGGATTTATTCCCTGTTGTTGTTTTTTTCCTATAGTGGTCAAAAGAGCCGTGACAACCTCTGGAGTCACTTCACAAAGTAAGCTTTGCTGTTTTTACACCACACAATAATTAATAAATATTGTGTCATTTGATTACACACGAGCAGAACAAAAAAAGTGGACTGTCTTTACTGTAAGTAAGCTAACTGTAAACAGCGCTTCTGTTTAAAGCAACATATATATTTTTCTGTCATTATTCATTTGAACAGAAGAAAGGATAGACAGTATAGATAATGGATGGGTAGAATTTACTCATCCCCCATTAATCCCCTAATAACAAACACTGCGGTCAGTCTAAGTTGGAGACAGACAGATAACTAAGTTGCTAACTATTATTAGTGCCTGCCATAGAAATAAATGGAGACCAAGAGTCCAAGAAAACTTTTGGGAAAACATCTTCTTTTTGAAATCTGAATTTCCAAAGTGGATGCTGCTCATTTGAAACATATTAATCGTTGCAGTGACCGTTTCTTAGTCTGTTTAGTTCTTTGTATCTTATTGTGTCTGTTGCAGGAACAGCGCCGAACAAAATCTTTTTGGAACCATGTTCCTGTTATACATTTATTAGTTATTAGCTTGTGTTGCTAATAGTAACCTCGTCACACACTTTGATTTGGCTTTCATTCATGCAGCTTGTAAATGTTTGGATGTTATTCCTAAAATTAAGTTACAATTTCAAATGGAAAACACCCTAATATTCTGTCATTTGCTTACTTCACTGTGTTTGTAAAGCATGCTACATTGCAGGATTAAAATACCATGGCTTGTTGGAGGGTAAATACAGATAAAAGTTTTAAACTGCAACACCAAACATTCAATATGCTGAAAACTCAATTCTACGATAAGGATATATATATATATATATATATATATATATATATATATATATATATATATATATATATATATATATATATATATATATATTTATATATATATGTGTATACGGAAAAAAGAATAATTAGTCTTTCAATAGATCTAGTTTACAGCTTTTCATTTTTAATTGGATAAGAAAGAACTCATTACCCAGGGCAGTACCAACAGCAGAAATATGTGCATGTAATAAATAGTTCTGTTATGAGAGTGGGGGGAAGTGCAGGTTTACAGTAATAAAGCATGTTAAGACATGCGGTTTGGGAATGTTCCCAAATAACAAAAACCTCAAACATTAGTGCTTTCTTTATAGATCGTTTTTTACTTTGCCAGTTTGGTCTTGTAATTGAAAAATGAATTTTTAGTAATCTGATCTTCTACACCCAATGCCCCCTCCAGGATTTCCTGTTTAAAAGTGACTTTGATAACATCTGATGGGTTATTTTTCTCTCCTTTCTGTGCTTTTAGGTCATTTTTCTCTCAGCTCAGGTGGGTCAGGTGGAAAAGTTTCAACAGGAGGCTCAGAGGGTACGAGCAGCTCAGTTCTGATCAAATCCAGCAGCTCCCATCGCAGTGGATCTGGAGCCGGTCTTGACTCCAGCAGCATCCGTGTCACCACTGTAGGAAGTTCCTCTGCTCCATCCTCAGGTGGGGGGTTAGTGGTATCAGGGGCCGCTGCGGCCTCGGGTAAAGGACGGGGGTCTAAAGAGGCGGGAGGAGGAGGATCCTCCAGCATGTCCTACAGTTTTGGAAGTGGTGGCAGAGAAGGAAAAACAGAAGGGGGTCTAGGTGCTGTGACAGTTTCCACAGTGAGCAAAACCAGCTACTCCTCAGGAGGGTCCAGGGAAGGGAAGAAGGGCTCATCATCTGCTGCCATCGCTTACTCACCTCCTACGAAGGAGAGGAAGAGTGTGACCACCATGGCGGCTGCTCTGTCAGACGTCTTTGACGGTTAGTCACAAATCACATGTCCTGCTGTTCACAGTTTCAATGCAACGCAAGTTTTCATATGATGATTTTTGTGCTTCAGAAAGCTCAGATTCTTCTCTGGAGTACAGAAGAAAGGAGTATGGTATGAAAATTCATGTGAATTTTCTTTGAAGCATAACTGATCTAGGTTATGCATTTTGTACTTTATAGTACTGATCTTGGTTTTATTTTGCAGGGAGTTTAAATGCAACTTCAGCTACAGCCACTAGAGGGAGAACTCAAAGCAGAGGTGCAGGACTTTTTCCCCCACACTGTTTAAAGTAATCTTTAAGTAATCAGACCTGAGGTAATGAAGAAATAATAACTTTTGTTTTGTTTTTAGAGAGTGAGATCAGAGCCAGGCTTCAAAGTGCTTCGCCTCCAGCAAGATGTGAGTACTTCATTGATTTGGATTCTCAACTTGCATAACTTATTTGGGCTTTGTTGATCAGTTTTAAAACCCGATCACCAAGGCAAGTCTGGGGTTTTGTTTCTTGCAGGGACGGAGCTGGACGACGTGAAGCGCTTGCTAAGGGGAAACTGCTCCACCAGCACCAGTCCAACCCAGTCCCCCAACAACACACTGCCCATCCCCAAGAAGGCCAGTGTGGAAACTAAAGCCGCATCTGAGAGCGCCACAGGTCCAATCCGTCAGCTGAACATCAACATGAATCCCTGCTAAGCTTAGAAAAGACTTCTGTCCATTAGACATCTTTTTGTGCTCTGTTTTAGACCAGTATGGCAGCATTTGGTCAGGAGATGTGAGGACTGGATATGGTTACAACACAAACCCCAACAACTTTACCGCTACCCCCCATCTTTACCAAGCAGGTCAGTCACAGGAAACACTCAGAAATATGTTCATTTTCTGTTTTGTTTACTGTAAAGGAAACCAAACAAGAAACTAAAAGTTTGCTTTTCCCAGAAAACAGACATTATAAACCTTACATTTTCTCAATACTTAAAGAATACCTGTGGGGTTGTTTGCTTAGTACTCAGGGATAAATTCTTGGAAGTTAAAGAGTATTTGGATACTTACTGGAATTTCTTTCTTGGTACTTATAGGGTATATTTCAGCAATTCAACATACTCCTAAAATGGATTTTCCACAAACTTGAAAAGAGATGTTCTAATTCTTACGATGCACATTCTTGGAACTTACAGGGTGCTTTCCTCGGATTTACAGATTACTCACAGGGTAGTTTATGTGCCAGTGCTACCAATGGAAATTAGCCTTTTGGCTATAATTATGTACATTTACACTTTCTTTGTAAATTGTCCATTAATGTACACTGTCCTACTAAAACAAATAAAGGTTAATAATAATAATAATAATAATAATAATAATAATAATAATAATAATAATAATAATAATAATAATAATAATAATAATAACAGAGCAGTATTTCAAAACTTACTTTGTCATAACCTACTGTGTACCTTCTTGGATGTTACACGATAATTACACTTTTAGGGTACTTTCCATACTTACAGAGTGATTTCCTATAATTTAGAGCATATTTAACTTTGACTAATGAGTTTCTTACAGTGTACTTCACAAATATGACACAGTACTTTCCTGAAATTTACTGAGAACTTATAGGGTACTTTCTTGCAAGTTGAGGGGTTACTTTTCTTGAGGGTACAATCTTGTAAATTGCATGGACTTCAGGGGAGCATCCTTGTAATTACAAGGTATTTTTTAACATGGTAGACATGGTAAACATTCTAGAGTTTGTTGAGCTGAAACTTAGATATTACAGACAGAGAACTTTGTTGTAGCTCAAAGAGTAAATTCTCTTCCATATCTTAGAGGGAGCTTTCCAGAACGTACAAGGTACTGTGTTGGGATTTTCAGGATAATTACATCATACTATCCATGTCCTTTTGTGGTTCTTTGTGGGAATTTTCTGAGTACTATCCTGGTACTTACAGGGTATTTTTACATGGCATGGATGCCAGAAAGGAATGTGCAGGGTGCTTTTCCTGAACTTCCACAGTACGGAACGTACAGGACAATTATTTAATATTTTCAATGTATAAATTAGGGGAATTGCCCTGTTAATAACACGTGTGTCCCAGAAAAACACCTAAGTTCTCTGAATGCATTCTGTATGTACCAGTACCTTGAAAGCTCCAAGAAAGTCACGTTAGTAAATGTACAAGCTTTAATATGTAATCATTATCAAGGGGAGAGATCAAACAAGGATACACTGATTAAAATATTTTAACATGATAAAATGTAATTCAGGTATTCTTTACTTGCAAGATTTTTAGAAGGTTGATTCCATAATAAAGATGATCAGACGTTTTATTTAAAGATTTTGCAATGGTTATTTCACAAGACCTAACAGTTTTGCATATTACAAAACAGGGTCCAGTGAGTTTGCTTTTTAACAAATAAATCCCACAATGTTCATAAAGAAAGGTAAACACAATCTGAAAGTTGAAGCAACGCTTAAAAACCGTACCGGACCCAGATTTGTTGTTTTGTTGTAGAAATCGAAACATACATGAAAAACAATTATGGAAATGGTTGCTCAACATTGCTTCACAGTGAAATTACAGAAACACTTCCATCTGAGCTGCTGATTTTTTAAAAAAAGTGTAAAATGATGGTTTAACTGAACAGAGCACATTCAGAACTTTGAAGGTTTGATTTTCCATCATTACCATCTGTGACAGATGGATGAACCGGTCTGTTGTGTTCTGTTAGGTACAGGAGTCCAGAACAACCTGACTCTGAGCTCTCCCTCTGTCAACGCCGGACAATCTGTCAGCAGCTCCGGTTAGCGTCTGCCTCTCGTTCTAAAGCAACAGAGACTTTCTACCATCAATGCCTTCACCTTTTTACTGGATGTTGTCTTCTGTGTCTCAGTGCCAGTATACGGTGTGCAGAATAACCTGAGCAGTCCAACAGTCCTCTCACCCACTGGTGCCAGCTCACAAATAGGTAAAGCAGTGATCCAGCAAATTGGAGCATTTTCACTATTCATGCAGTTGAAATACCATCTATACAACTCCGCTCATAATGTAAGATGTGTTTTGCTCTGCTTGCAGTTTACAGTGTGCAGAAAAATGCCTCTGGAATAGGTGCACCCACAGGTGAGGAGGCAAACATTTTCCTCATAATTTCACTGTTCTTTTAAACTGAACATAATTTAAACAGTGTAAATAATTTTACGTCCAAGCAATCAGGTTTACTTGTTATCTTTTAAAGTTTTCTTTCTAATCAGTCCGTCTCCAGATTTTATATCTTTTAAAGTTTTGGTGCCCAAACGGCCTGTTTTTTTTTCTGTTGGGTGAAAAAGAAAAAAACCATGACGCGGTATTGGGGCCAAAATTAAGAGTTCTTCTCTGCTGCAGGAGGCTATAACCATTGAGAAGCCAGCAACTGATCTGACTATTGATTGGCCGGTGTTGCACCATTTTCTGCAACCATCAGATTCTGTGACTCTAGGGAGGTGCTGTTTAGCTGATTTCTTTTGAACGAACATAGTGCCACTTTGTAATAATCATTAATGCCTTTATTAAAATCTGATATGTGGTGAACATTTTGCAAAGGGTATGGCAGGGTCACATGATATGGTAGGACCTGTGACCTGTTAAGAGTTGGTGACCTCTGAGCCACCGTCCTTCTGTCCCCTTGACACTCAAAAACTTTTATAACTTATCTCTGCGCACACTGTCACCTAAAAAGTTTCAACCCATCTAACACTTTTCCGAGTGATGGAGGAGACACATAATATGATAGGAACATCTCCTGTCACAATTGGTGACATATGGAGGAATTAGTGAAACAGCGCCACTCAGAGTCACAGAATCTGATGGTCGCAGAAAGTGGTGTAACACCGGCATCGGTAACTAAGAGGCCGGCGCTGGCGACTGAGAATTAGACCGCTCACATGTGTTAGCATTGGAGAGGCTAACAACTAGCATGGCCAGCCTGGACACCCATTAGGCTGCCTACTCCCTCTGCCGTCCATTTGCATGGATAGGTTAGCATTAGCATTGGAGCATTGGTGCATTACCGCCACCTTCTGGACTGAAGTGTGGGCGGAATAGTTTTAATCCCTTTATTCTTAGGTAAATACCTGTTACTCTTAAAGATTAAAATATCATCTTGTAAATTATATCCCCGTAAAATCTAATTAATCCCCAACCGAACACTATTTCTGTTGCTCAGATTTAAGTATTTTCCTCTCCAGCCTATATTTATCACAATCTAACATTACATGTTCAAATCTCTCTCCCCCCCCCCCCCCCACAAAAAAAAATCACAATTCCCTGTTTCTAGGTATGAAATCAGGTCCTCTGGATTGAATTATTTGATTGCCTAATTATTGTTATTAAATTTGATTATTATTTATTAATTACACCTCTGTGGAAGCGTCAACACCACCAACACTTTGCTGGTGTTTAACCTAAATTTAAAGAGTGGAGAAAGCATTCAGTTAATAAAGAAATCACTGATTTTATCCAAACTCAGACCTAACAGTTATTAAACACACTACCTGGTGCACCTGTGACAAGGTGAAAACGTCATTACATCACGCCATGTTCTCTATTTTCTATTGAGCATTTCATGGCCGGCTGGTTAAGGCTCTCTAGAGTACTGGACACTTTAATCAGTAGCTTGTTTCTTATTTAAAGCACCACCCACTGAAGTAATAAAAATCTACATATCAACTCTCAATAAAAGTGAAGTAACTTCTCAATATCCATATACTGCATTACTTTAATAAATACAGAAGAAGTTCACCCATTCTACGATGTCTTTAATAACTTTAAAAATGCATTTATACAGTGGTGCAAGTACACATAAGACTGGAAAAGATCAAAGATACTCCATTATAAATAATCAAATTAAACAACAATAATTAGGCAATCATATAATTCAACCCTAATTTCATACCCAGGGACAGGGAATTGGGATTTCTTTTTTTTGGTGGGGGGGCATTTGAGCATGTAATGCTAGATTGTGGTGTTTTAAAGCTGGGTTAGGACAGAACTAAACTGCTCCATGCTTTGATTTTTATCAACTTAGATTAATGTAATGACACATGAACAGATAATATAATGTAATTCTCTTCGTCTGTGTTCCCTTGTTTTCCTTTGAAGTACTGTATGTTACCATGAAGGGTGCTACTGATATAACCTGCCTTGTGTTTCATAGTGAGACCCAGCAGTCCCACCAGTTACGAGGCGTCAGGGAAAGACTTCAACTTTGGGCTGATAGAGAATCAGAACGCTCCCGTCAAAAAGGAGACGGAGCGGCTGGTCATGGCCAAAGACACCGGGAAGCAGTTTGTGTCCGCCGCACCCACCACTTATGCAGGTTTTAACTCAACCATCCCTCTGACACAGAAACCCTGAATCCACAAATGATTGCATTCAGTTTTATTTGCATATTTGTCCGAATGTTTTCGACCAATCATCCAGCTGAGTCTAATTGCAGATTTGCTCATTGTTAATATTTGGACTTGTAGGCACTTTCTCTGAGGACTCGCTGAAGAGGGAGAAGCAGAAACTTTTATCCGGTGCAGTGGAGGAAGGAAAAGATGCCAAATGTAAGCAGATCTTTAGATTATTAAAGTTGTCATCGTTAATTGTTATGTGAAGTAATACATTAATGTGGATTTGAAATGTTATTGCCATAGCTTCAGCCCTGAAATCTAGCACAAAAGACAAAGCAACCTATGCAGGTACCATTAATTTAGTGCTTATACAATCATGCACATTACGCTGTGTTGATATACTGGTTAGCACTTCAGTTCTACAGAAGCTACATGCTGGACTCACACTTTCCTGTTTGTTTCCTAGAGATCCATAAAGATGAGTCGGGTTTTGGGTTCTGCTCCTGCTGCAGCTGGTGGAAGTGGCTGCTGGCCCTCGTGCTCAGCCTGCTGCTCCTCCTAGGGCTCCTCTTCGGACTCATCGTCTTGGGTAAGAAAGCAAATTCTGTGGTAAAAATCTGATTCTTTTTTTTGAGTTGGGATTTGCCTATACCCACCATCCAGGCCTTACTGCACCAGTACCTTTGGAGAACCTCCTGTGACTTCCCAAGAAGTAGTTCCTTTGGTAAAGGCCTGGGGTCTCATTTATAAAATGTTGCATAGATTCTTTACTAAAACTGTACTTAAGCTTAGCAGAAAAGAATGTACTTACGCCTAGTAAGTTTTAGATCTATTAAACTTGGGAGTAAGCACAGATGCTCGCAATTTCCTCTTTATAAACCACACTCTCCCTAGAAATGG
This sequence comes from Valencia hispanica, assembly GCA_963556495.2. Classification (NCBI taxonomy): domain Eukaryota; kingdom Metazoa; phylum Chordata; class Actinopteri; order Cyprinodontiformes; family Valenciidae; genus Valencia; species Valencia hispanica. Next base: position 57,215,573 of record OY747703.1, read on the forward strand.
GCTCAGGCGATTTTGGATCATATGCCGCCTCCTTCACACACCCACTTTCTTCCATTAACTGTCAATGCAAAGGGCCTAGTGAATATGAGGTGATAAGGGATGGGTAACCATGGCAACCTGAGAGGCAGAGAAATCGTAATGTGGAGGGACGGAAAACCGTTTTATTTCAATCAATCAAACAATCAATCAACGTTTATCAAAAGGTGACCAACGTGCTTCACATTAAAGGACAAAAATATATTTAGCAATAAGAAAATGTGTAACAAGTAAACAAGTTTTAACATAAAGTTTGACTTATATGATTACTTATTGTATCAACAATAAAATTAGAATAAAAGCAAATTAAAACAAAAACTATATCACTGCAGAACGTGATGAGTTTCAGCTCTCCTAGGTATTCAAAGCCTGACAAAAAGGAGCGTTTTAAAAAGTATAATCCATGCAAAATGTTATTTGGGGCGTCACTAATAAATGGAAGAGCTCCCTGATGCAGCAGCGTGTCTGGCATGAAAAAGAGGCAAAGAGGGAGATGGCATGCCACAGCCAGAATGTGCTGTTGGTTGTGTGTTCGTGTGTGTGTGAAGCCCTACAAGTCTGAAAATGTGGCTTAAATTCACAATTTTGCCATTTCACCGGCTACACTGCCAGTGTCCTCAGTGTCCAAACTGCGCATAAGCAATGTCCTTAGTGTGCTTAAAGTTGGGCACATTTTTCTGCCACTTTTTTTTTTTCTATAAATCCCACACTTGCCGTAGAAAGTGACTCATGTAGTTTTCAGACCCCGTTTTGTGCGTAAGCAAGCTTTATAAATGAGACCCCTGATCACCTGACTCTTTTTCTATCTGCCTTTGTCCTGAGGCCTGGGTAAAGGATAATGTTTGGCATCCAAAGTCTGTGCAGGGGATTCTGAAATCACCTTAAGGCCTTTTGAGTCGCATTCAAACATGACCACCATAATTAGAGCAAGAAATCCACAGAACTTTAACAGACGTTGAGGCACTCAACTCCCTTCAAGAAGAAAAGGTGATATTTCATATACGGAAAGGTTGAGAATGCCAAATGTAGGTTGGGAATGAGTTGCCTTTCTGAGCTGCAGAGAACCTTGATTATCAGTTGGGGTGGAATAGAGCTAGAGATAAATAGATAAATTGTCTGCAGGGATGTGGAAAAAAAGGAGCTTAGATGTTAAGGAGGAGCTCTGAGTATAGTTGCTGCTTCACTTCATCCAGAGGAGCCAGTTAAGGTGGTTTGGAAGCAAGACTTGTTAGACACCTTCTTAGAGAGGTGTTACAGGTGTATTCCATTGCAAAGAGGCCAATCAAGCATCTCTACCAGGCCCGACTTGAGGATGAGGCCTTGCTCTTTCACATCTCAGCAAGGTACTGCACCATTCCTGGACCCCCTTCAGTTGTAGGTCCATAGGATAATGGTTATGGTCATGGTTAATGGTTAGTTAGGGTGAAGCTACTAGCGTCACACAACGTGGCCCATCGACTGGAGGACACAAAACGTCACAAGCACAAGTGAGAGTCTAACTGGTGGTGGAGGTTTAGAGCTTCTGACGAGTCATGGACTGCATAAGAGGAGACCTAAGACTCCCTGGAGAGATTATATTTGCATCCCACGGCTGCCTTGGCAAGGCTTTTGGGTCCCCCTTACATGAGCCGGAGTAACTGGAGAGAGGGAGGTCTCATTGATCTTTTTCTAACCTGTTGGGCCCATGAACCATCTCGGATTTAGATAGAAGAAGAATTAGTGGATGGAGGAATATTTTTTTGTTTTACCTTCAGTAGAAAGCTATCAGTGCAATCTCTATTTGATAAAGCAGAAAGGAAGAAAAGTTAACCCCTGATCAGGAAAGAGCTCAGCCGAGAGGAAGTTTTAGCATTGGAAAATTAACTCAAAAACAAATACATTTGCTCTTTAAGCAACCCAGTGACCTTCCTTGGTGCAACTTTTAAATGTTTGCATGCCAGGTGAGGAGGTGAGACGCCTGAAGAACCGTGTCGATGCTCTGGAAGCTATCACTGGCACTGCGTCAGCCAGCCGCCTGTCATCTTCCTCCGGCATCAACATCATTAACCCGCTGGACTCGGCATACGTCGAAAGAACTTCTTCCGGCTCCCCCCTCACCCGCTCCGATAATTCAATCAACCTTGGGGCTACCAGGCCAGGAGAAGGCACAGGAAGTGGACCTGGGCAGGACAGCACTGCCCTGCAGAGAACCATACAGCAGCTGGTCAGGGCCGAACTACATTCGAGTGCTGTGAGAGGTGTGGGAACAAGTCACCCGGATTAAATACACACACACACAATACCAATCATTTCTGAGTTAAAGAGCTTTTTGTTTTTTTGCAGAAACTCTTGCCTATTCTCTTAAAGGAGAAAAGGGAGAACCAGGACCCAAAGGTATTATTTCACTAACCGTAATTGTATTGTTTATGTTTTATTTACATCTTCATACTGATGACTATCTCTGTACAGGTGATCCAGGGGCACTTGGACTAAAAGGTGAGGAAATACTCTGCTAAATGTTTAGTCATTGATAAACCTGAACATAGGGTTAAAAAATTTCTCTTTTTTCAGGCGATAGCGGCTTTCCTGGCATGCCGGGTGAGAGTCTGGGCAAACTGATCTATGTTTTATCCTTCCAGAGGTAACAAATTCGACCAATCTAATCTTTTTCTTTCCCCCTCAAGGTTCTCCTGGGCAGATCGGCCACCCAGGACTGGATGGACCAAGAGGACCGAAAGGAAATCCAGGTAATGGGAACTTTAATAATTTTCTCTGTTAGGAAGGCAAGGAAAGACCTAAAAGTCTCCTTGTTTCTGCCTAGGGGAACCAGGTCCAGAAGGACCACAGGGCCAGAGGGGGCGAGAGGGACCAATGGGCCCACGGGGAGAATCCGGACCTCCTGGATTTGGAGAGAAAGGAGATAAAGGTTAAACCAGAACACATTTATTTCAAACAAGTTTAGAATGTGCTGGAAGGGCATTAAGTGTTTATTTTGATTGTGACCCTACAGGAACTCAGGGTGAACCAGGACGACCTGGTCCTGCTGGTGCTCCTGGACCTATTGGTCCAAAAGGTGAGGACAGGATTCACATTGGAAACATATTTTAAACCAGTTGAAACAGAAGTATTTCACAGACAGATTACTTTCATGTTTGTTTAAGGTGCTGTTGGAGAGCAGGGTATCCCTGGGGTTCCAGGTAAACAGTTGGTTTCAGTTCATTTCTTAATGTTTATGTTGATGTGATGGACAATAATTAATGGTATATATTACTGTGAACAGGTATACCTGGTCCAAAGGGATTCCAAGGTGAAGCTGGACCTTCTGGAGCCAAAGGTACAGAACTTTATTTCCGTTTGCGCTTTCAAATCACCTGGATCATACTTCAACAACAAGAGAGTTTCAGGTTATTCTAGTGACTCATGGGGAAGTATGAAAAAGCCAGCCTCTGGTGGTGTAGGCTGGGGTCGTGTGACTTCACCTCCTGGTGCTCTATAAAGCTACAATTAATTCTGTGTTCTCCATCCGTTGTTTGCAATGCAGGTGACCGTGGAGCACCAGGTGTTCCAGGAATTAAAGGAGATAATGGAGAAAGAGGACCACGTGGACCAGCAGGTATGTACCAACAGAGCTGGCTTCATGTCTACAGCCGGCAGTAAAGTACATAAGATCAGTTTATGTAATGTAAGTATCTTGGCTCTTGGACTGTTAGAGGGTATGTTGTTGTTTTTCGGGGAATATCATTTGAGAGGGTGCCAAAAGAGGAACTGTGTAACCATATGAGGACAAGACTGCAATAGAAATGTGTGAGGGTGGCGAGAGAAGTTTACAATTGCAGTGAGACAGTGGTGAGGTAGAAGGGACAGATTGGTTCCACGTAAAGGTGCTGTTAGTCTGAACCCCTTCTTCTTTACAGCAGAGATGGACAAATTGAGAGATTAAGTCAGGTGGGAGGCCCCCGTGGACTGTGATGTTAGCTGATGACATTGCAATCTGTAGTGAGAGTAGGGGAAAGTGGAGGAGAGCCTTGTGGGGGCAAGACACACAAATGGAAACAGGTGGAACAGTTTAGGAACCAAATGGGAAGAGTTTAACTACCTGTGGTCAACCATCCAATGCAACAGGCAGTGCACAGGAGAGGCGAAGAAGTGCAAACAGGGTGTACTGGAGAGGAGGGTAAGGAGTGATTGGGATAGCTGCAAGAAAATGCAAGGTGCATTTGGAGCTGGTAGGGAGGAGTTGAAGAATGTTCATAGATGCAGAGAAAGATGATCTGCAAAAAGTTGGAGTGATGATCTCCAGCTGGGGTTTCTAGAAGGAAAGGTAGAATGAAGAAGATGTGGAGAGATTTTGGCAGCTAGCTACAATAAATGTTTTAACAATCTCTGGCATGATAAGTTAGGTAGGGAACAACAATTCAACAACTATTAGCAGCAACTAACTCTGTAATGCACACAATCTGACTTTGATCAATATTAAATGAACCACATAAAACAGCACAAACATACACACTACAAACACCATTTTATATAACTATAAATGAAGAACACTGGTCACTCACCAGTGTTGTTAAACTCTTGAACAGAAACATGCCAATCTGTCATCTGGGCAAACTTTTCAATAACTGTACAATCCTTCAAATAATCCCCTTTAAATCTATAATCTTGAACAATGTTAAAATCCACTGGCTGGTGACGTCCCAAATATTTAATCTCTAATTTTTGTTCAATAGGCAAAGTGGTAAATTTAGATTTCTTCCAAAAAACTACTCTACTCCTTGTTTTTGTCTTTGTAGCTAACCAGGATAACCAACATTAGATGACTGCACACTTCCATATGACAGAACGTAAGCGTGACGTGTGCTACTCCGATATTTTAATACGAGTTATGCACGACCAGCTTTCGCATGTCGTGGTTTGATAGCGAGATCTCAGCTTGAGGCCGCGACATTTGTGCCCCACGGCGGTCTGCTGAGCGCATATTGGGCATGCGCACTGTGATTTCACATGTTCATTATTCAAATAAATGTTGACGGGCCGGCCCCAATCTCCAGTGCCTTGAGAGGATTTAGCCTTCTGAGCTTGTCAGTATTCTGACAAAAACGTAGATATTTCGACACAGATGTTTATAACAGAATCTTCTTGGTAACAGAACCGGTGTTTATATAATTTTACTCTGTAAATGACAATGCTGTTCTACTGATAAGCGTGCATAGAGCTCCACAGCGACATCTGGTGGGGCCAGGCCCAACTGGCCCCTAATGCAGAGACGCCATAGTTAACAACAACAAAAGTTTGTGACTTATTTGTGAGTATTTCTTTAGTTTTAACAGACGATAACAATAGAGTTTTGTTTTTTTTAAAGGTGAACCGGGAACTCCTGGACCTCAAGGCCCATCTGGACCAAAGGGATCTAAAGGAAGTGCCGGTGAGTAGAGAGATGGAAGATCTTATCACAGAAGCACTGCAGAACATCTGATCCATAATGTAGCGTTGACCTCTGCGCTTTGAATGCAGGTGAATCGGGTTCAGTGGGACTTCCTGGTGCTAGAGGTTCACCAGGTCTCCCTGGTGATTCCGGACCCCAAGGTACAGAATAAGTCTCCAGTACTTGTACCCCTGAATGCTCAGCGAGAAGTACTTTCTCTGATACTGTCTGAAAAGGTTTGAGTAAGATTTTTTAAACTCACTGAACTATAAGACAAAAATATGTTTGTTCTCCAGGTCCTCCTGGTATCCAAGGACCCCCAGGTACACAGCATTTACATTTTCTGTTGTAATCCAAACTGATTTGGTTTTGTATATTTTAGGGCCTGATTTATCAATATTCCCAATAAAGATCACAAAATTGCGTGCGCCGCAAATAAATTGTGCCAGAGGCGTGTTCCCGATTTGAGGGCCATCTGCTAAGATTGAGTCGCAAGTCATAACAAAGAGCAGTATTCAAATGAGGACTTCGCGTCTGCTGCTGTGTGCGCCAGCCTTCCTTCCCCATGCGCTGTGCCACAGCCAGAGAGAGGAGGAATAGGCGCTCTGAGTTATGATGCATTTTTTGAAAAAAAAAAGGGGTGAAGAAATCGACATAACTGTCCGATTTATGGCCATTAGAGTGTTATTTACTATTAGGTTAGAATATGTGTGAATTCTATTTTTTTCTGTTTGTTAGTAATAACCTTATGTTGAATCGTGGTGGTGCAAAGTTAAGACATGCCCTTCAGAGGCGGTAAAAATAGGCGCAAAAATAGCCAGCGCAAACAGTTTCATGTTTGATAAATCACACTGCGCGTGGAACACCTTCTTATTTGCATGTTACCAGGGATTGCACGCATCTTGCTGCAGGTTTAACATGCACAGTCCTGCCTTCACCTGCTTAGTAAATCACCTGATGCATATTTTTGTGTCCGCTGTAAGGATGGCACACATTTAAACAAGTCCAAACCTTTGATAAATCAGGCCCTTAATCTATGTTCCTGTTGCCCGATACAGGTGTCGCAGGAATTCCAGGTCAGCCTGGTGGTAAAGGTACAGCTTTCTCATTTTCCTGTGTGATAAGATTCAAATAGCAAAGAAAACCTCCTAGATGGTCTGAGATTATTATTCTCTTCGTCAGGTGAACCAGGATCTCCTGGTAAAGTCATCGGCCCGAGTAAGAACAGCCACATGTCTTCCACCAGCATTGTCCAGAAAACCCTAGTGACTCGTGTCTCCAATCCAGTTTCTGTCTCCCTCATATACAGTAAATTCTGATACCGTGGCTATCCCTGGACCTCCAGGGCCGGCTGGACCTCCTGGTCCTGCTGGACCCCCTGGTTTGTCTGGTCCCATTGGTCCTGCTGGTCTCCCAGGCCAACCAGGTAAATTAGGTTCCCTCACTACAGTTAAACATGTTGGATGTATGAGAAAGAAAACCCTTTGGCAAAGCACTTTCTGTAATGATTTAGGTGCTAAGGGAGAACGAGGAGATAAAGGAGAGAAGGGGGATAAGGGGGACCAAGGTCAACGTGGAGAGCCAGGTAACTGCATTCTGTTAGGAACTCTCAGCAGAATCAACAATGAATCACTCTGTCACACTAAGAAATGCTTTTCATATTTATTTTTTTAATTCACAACAAACTTGTTTCAGGGGCTGGACTTCCTGGACCACCAGGGCTTCCAGGGTCCCGAGGTGAACCTGGTCCTCAGGGTCCTCCTGGTACGTTTAAAGCAGATGAGCCAGCGTCCTGCATGTTTTCGATGTGTCCCTGCTTCAACAGCCACCTGAATAAAATGGCTGATAAGCTCCTCGTGAATTGATCATTCATTTGATTCAGTTGTTCTGAGCCAGGGAAACTCCAGAAACATGCAGGACACCGGCTCTTGAACTGACTTTTGAACCCACTGGTTTACAGTAGTAGTGCTCTCTTGAACTACTGGAACTCAGAGCAAACTAATGATGTCGTCACTAATGTTTAGGTGAGGGTAAGCAGGGTCCTCCAGGCCGCAGGGGTCCTCCTGGAGATCCAGGTGAATACAAATCCAGCTTTTTCAACATTTGATAGAAGAATGTATCATCAGCATAGAGAGAGAGATTTGTGTCTGATGGGATGCACGTATAGATGTTCTGTCATATATGAAACCCATCTGTTAATACGCAGGTGTTGGAACTCCTGGACCTAGAGGAGAGAAAGGAGAACCTGGCAGCTTCTTGCCAACATCTGGTTAGCAAAGGAAATCCTACTGTCCTTAAAGTTAACCATAAGGTTTTGTCTCTGAGTGGCTTTTGATGAAGTTTTCCTCATTGTTCCTCAGAAACCTTCTTTGCTGGACCACCAGGACCACCAGGGTCTCCAGGGCCACAGGGTCCACCTGGTAGGCCTCAATAAATTTCATATTTCTTAGCCTCAGACATGGCTTCAGCACAACTTACAAAACTTTGCAGCAAACATATCTTCTCCCTTGATACCATCATCTCACAGATTGATGTGTTTTCAGGTAATGAAGGAGCACAAGGATTCCAAGGTTAGAAAATATTAAAATGGTTTAGAAAAGCCAGTATTTCATACTCTGTGAGTAAATGTGATGTTTTATATTTCAGGTGAACCAGGTCAGCCTGGTCTTCCAGGTAGTCCAGGCGAGCCAGGTATTGGTAAGTGGCCAAACTACAGCTAACTGTATCTTGACCGGATATTTTCACAATCAATATTGATCCTTCAGTGTTTGATTTTGATTTCTATCTCAGGATTCCCTGGTCCTCCAGGACCTCCAGGTAAATCAATTTAAACCCTTGATGTGATCTTCGAACCATGATGCACATTATTATGGACTGTTTCAGTGTTTGATTTCCTGTCGTTCAAGAATGATGGATATATACTATTCAGATTTTTTGGATGTCTTGCAGGTGACCCAGGAACTCCAGGAGGGGCACCTGGTAAGAATACATTTTATATCAAATATATTAACAGTTCAATGTTCCACGTTAGGTTAACAACTCCCGAAGATCTCACATTCTGGAAGTAATCAATTCAACATATGGATGAAACACACTGCAAGATATTTGCTCTGTAACAACTTCTTAAACGTAGTTCTCAGAACTTGGTAATGAGTTCAATACACATTTTTATGGTCCGGCGTATTTAGGAAAGGATTTCCCCTGCCAGTTGGACTATCACTGGGCAGCTGGGTTGAAACCCAAAAGCCTAACAATGTGTCATACTAGTGGGACGACTCATGTGACTCACTAGTAGGCTTGACATCAAGCAGTGACGTTTTTCTGTCCCTCAATCAAAGGATTGTGTTGTGTGACGCCAGTAGTTCCACCCTAACCGTACTTTGGTATTGTCCTATGAACCTTCAACTGAAGGAGGCCCAGGAATGGTGTTTTACAATGGAAACAGAAAAACTAGCTGTGACAGAGAATTCTAAAAGCCATCGGCCATTTTGACAGATTGAAATTCTCCCCCATGACCACTTGATGCAGACGCGTAGACAGATTCAGCCTGTAAGTGGGAGGGGAGTCTGGCTCTCCATTCCGAGTGTCCAGGCCACAGCAGGTGAAATCTTCATAAGAAATACATGAAGCTTACTTGATGTGTGAAGGCACAATGTGGATTTTCTTTTCAGTTTGTTCAGATTTAATATTGATTTAAAATGAAATACTACTGAATATGTCATTATTATAATTCAAAAAATTTTACTGTTAACAATAAATTATGACCGTACTTTTTTGACCCCGTCAGTCAAAATGACCTACAGCAAACACTTCTAGCTAGCCAAGGCTTACCTGATATGAATATATTGCTGCCGATTGTTGCATTTTTAATCACCTGCTCGTTCCAGTCACTTCTTCTGATGCCTTGCCACCAAAGACATCTCTTGTTTTCCTTGAAAGGGGTGCGAGTCAACAGAGTTCTATGGAACTTGCACGTTTTGTTGTTTTGATCAAACTATTTGTGCAACCAACAGCACAGCAAGACATGATCGCGTCTCTTTCTGAACCCGACAGGCGCAGTCAAGCAGGGAGTGACGTAGACCGATAATCCCTCTATAAAAGACTAAAGCTGTACAATCACACCCCGTCCACGTTTTGTATATGTTTTAACAAAGAGCAAGAATGAAATATAGAAAATCTATTTAATCCATCCTTTTTTAGTTTCATTCCTCCCTTTGAAGAGATTATCGTCTCTAACAGAGTTTTTTGATGCTGACATCTAGTGGTGATTAGAGAACTGCACGTTATATTACTTGTTCCCACGCTTGCTGTTATTGCTTCCTGTTTGAATAAATTCTCAACTCCTAATGAATTCAGTTTTTTTTCCAGGAAGCTCATATATTCCTGGACCACCTGGACCTCCTGGACCTCCAGGTCCCCCTGGAAGTGAATCACCCAGTGTGGGCCAGTACATTGCTGACTACCTCCAGAGTAAGCCTCTACGTTATTTCTGATGCTCTGAAGATGAATCAAAGAGCTTAGGAAGGTCTTCTGGTGTGACCCACAGGTAACAGCATCAGAGAGTACTTGGCTGGACCTCCTGGACCTCCCGGACCTCCAGGAGAACCCGGCTCTCCTGGTTTTTCAGAAGATGCCCTGGTGGATAATGTTGCCAGTCGAGTTATCTCCTATATTCAGAGTATGATCATGATAATAAACGTTTCTCTCCCAATTCCGTAAATTACTGCTATTTGTCTGACAGTTCTGATATCTGTCTCATAATTTTTGTTCATGCAGGTTCAGGCCCAGGGGCGCCTGGTCCTCCTGGTCCACCTGTCTCTGTCAATGACATCATCAGTCTACTGCAACGTAAGTCTCATCACAGTAAAATCCCAAATGCGTCATGGTAATGAATTTTAGAAAACAGCAAGAAAATGACCTGCAGAAATCTGAATATTTAAAGAATATAAGTTGGAATCTGTCATATTTAAGATAAATCTGCTGATGGTTTTCATGTTATTTGTGTCTGAACATCATGTCAGGATGGGCAAAAGTTAAAGGCCACGTGTTAGCAATTCATTATAAAACATTATCTCATGTTTGAAAGGTAATTTGTTCATACCTTTTTGATGGTGAACATTTTGTGTCCAGGAGACGATGTGAGGGCATACCTTACAGGTCCACCTGGGCCACCAGGACCTCCTGGAGGTTTAGGTATCGGTGGCTACTCATTTAACCCCCAGGACGTGGCTGAGCGCGTCTACAGCCTCTTGAATCGTGAGTGTTAAATTAATGCTTTATGTTCAATGCAAGACTCTTGTTCAGTTAGGTCTGATTGTTGGGTTGTCTCTGTCACCAGAGAGGGGGGTGCTGGGTGTCCCTGGAGCTCCAGGACCTCCTGGTCCTCCTGGGCCCCCTGGAAACCTGTTAGCAAGTAAGACGTTTACTCATCCATGAGCACAAACACTTTAATGTCCAAGCAGATGATCTATTTTATGCCATTGCATTATCATCCATGTCTGGAAAAATACCATTATGTGCAGGAACTAACAGATTTTCATCTTTGTTGTCATTCTAGCCGGTTTTCAGTCTCTTATCGGCCCTCCAGGACCTCCTGGTGCACCTGGTATTCCTGGGCCACAAGGTCCGCCTGGACCCCCTGGACCTTCAGGATTTGGGAGCTATGTTAGCTCAGATGTCCGTGACTACCTGCAGAGTGAGTTTGGAGAGAAATTGTGATATCCAAAAGCAGTGTGAGTAATCAACAGCTTGTAGAACTGCTTTAGAACGACTCCATCAGTCTGTCTGTGGAGGTGTTTTGGAGCAATCTTCTTTACAACGTTGCTTAAGTTCATTAAGATTTGCCAACTTTTGTAAATCCCCACCATGTAATTATGGAAAACAATACTAAGCCTTTGCCTTCCTTTCTGCTGCCTCTCTACAGGTGTTTCCCTCAGAGGACCTCCAGGCCTTCCGGGCCCCCCCGGACCTGAGGGCCCTCCTGGTCCAGTTGGGCGAATGGTTTCCTTTGCAGACCATAACACCAGAGACAAGCTAAAGCCCGAAAGACAAGATTATATCCGGGATGAGTTTGAAGGTAAAGTGAAGACAACACAAAGTCCGGGACCTGAGCACGGTCATATTTATGGGCCAGTGATGATCCGATGGTGGGAAGGGTGGATTGGACAGAAGTCTCATTCTTTTTCAGGTGTTGATGGTTTGAGTCGACCCATGTTCGGACCTCCTGGTCCACCAGGCCCCCCTGGACCCCCAGGACACAAGGGAGAGCCAGGATTTGCCAGTGGCATTGAGTGGAACTCTCTTGACTTCTCCCTCATGGCTGAAAGACTAACTGATTACATCAAAGGTAAGCTCCTAAATTATTTATAAGTTTCTCACTACACACCGATCTTCTCAGCCTATCTGGGAAATTCTACTCCAGGGTTTTGAAAAGAAGGATCTTAATGGTTTCTGGCACTGCAAATTTAGGAGGAGCTGTGTGGCTTGTAATCCATTGTTGACCAGATATTTCCCCTCGCAGAGCTGCTGAGAATTTCAATGTGGTTTGATTGTCCAGTCAACTTATGTTTTTGAGGAATGCTGAATGCTGCGCCTTACTAAGGTTTTAGAAGGGGCAGAAGGAGCAAATGGTACTACTGGATGCTGGAATCCTTTTTCAGTCCCTGCATAACCAAAGCAAGTTGAGTTTGTGTTGGACTCTGACAGAGATGTGTATTGTCTCCAACCTGTTTAGTGATAGGATCTCAAGGCTGTTTTGCTGATGATTTGGCTTTTGCTGGCATCTTTAGCTCAACGATTGTCAGCATGAACATGAATGATTCCCAGCCAGGTGCAAAGAGTTTCAGGTGAGAATCTCCTCCTCTGAGTCTGAGGCAATAGTTCTCATCCAGAAAGGGTGGGATGTACCCTCCAGTTTGGAAATGAGATCCTGCCTCACGTGGAGAACTCCAGTTATCTTGATGTCTTGTTTGGGATTGATGAAAGGATGGAGGAGGAGATGGACTGATGGAACAAGACTTCAGCCTTGCTCCAGACAATTGTGGTAAAGAAGGGGCGGTGGCAAAAGGAAAAGCTCTCGATTTACTGATCAATTTGTGTTCCAACTCTCAACTGATTGCGATTTTGCAAGTTGTCCCACTTGAAAAGATGGTCTTTAATTTTCATCATAGGTACGCTTCAACTTCAACTATTGGCCCATTCTTCCATGCAGATCTCCTCTAGAGCTGGGATGGTTTGGGCCCATCGATGGGCAACACGAACTTTAAACTCCCTCCACAGATTCTCTATTGGATTGAGGTCTGGAGACTGGCGAGGCCACTCCAGGACCTTGAAATGCTTTTTACGTAGCCACTCCTTCGTTGCCTAGGCGATGTGTTTGGGATCATTGTCATGGTGGAAGACCCAGCCACATTTCATCTTCAATGCTCTCACTGATGGAAGGAGGTTTTTGACCAAACTCTCACGATACATGGCCCCATTAATCCTTTCCTTAATACGGATCAATCGTCCTGTCCCCTTTGCAGAAAAGCAGCCCCACAGCATAATGTTTCCACCCCCATGCTTCACAGTGGGTATGGTGTTCTTGGGATGCAACTCAACATTCTTCCCCCTCCAAACAAGGCAAGTGGCATTTATACCAAAGAGTTCTATTTTGGTCACATGACATTCTCCCAGTCCTCCTCTGGGTCATCCAGATGGTCTCTGGCAAACTTTAGACAGGCCGGGACATGTGCTGGCTTAAGCAGGGGGACCTTTTGAGAGCTTCAGGATTTTTAGCCATGATGACGTAGTGTGTTACTAATGGTAACCTCAGTTACTTTGGTCCCAGCTCTCTTCAGTTCATTGACTAGTTCCCCAGTGTAGTTCTGGGAGGTTTCCTCACTGTTCTCTAGATCATGTGTTCCCCATGAGGTGAGCTCTTGCATGGAGCCCCAGGCTAAGGGAGATTGTCAGTGATCTTGCTTTTATTCCATTTTCTAATAATTGCGCCAACACTTGATCTCTTCTCACCAAGCTGCTTGTCTATTGTACATTGACTCATCCCAGTCTTGTGCAGGGGGACAATCTCGTCCCTGGTATCCTTGAACTACGGTGGCCCTGAAAGGTCACAGCACGCAACTTAAGAAAACACATGCAAAAAGACAAAACACAAGCAAATTGAGAAAACATTTTCATCAATTTGACAACACGTGTGCAGCGTTTAGAAAAACGAAACAACACATTACAAAAATGCGCAGCAAATAGACCACAACCCAACGGAAGTGAAGTGTTTCCAGGGGACACTTAAATGTGATGCACACGGCCAGACATGCTTGTTGTTGACACGGCTGAGTCATGCGATTACAATGTTAAAATAAATAAAAAACAATTAGTTTTTATCTCGTTTTCCAACATCACTGACGAACAGAGACGGTGACTGAGCTGTGACTTGAAATCTGTGTCAACAACACAATTAAGTGTCCCCTGGAAACACTTCACTTCCGTTGTGTTGGGGTCTATTTGCTGCGCATTTTTGTAATGTGTTGTGTCGTTTTTCTAAATGCTGCACACGTGTTGTCAAATTGATGAAAATGTTTGGGTTAGGGTTCAGTAGGGTGGCCCCTGTCAGGGCCACCGTAATGAACAGCTCTCTGGTCTTGGTCATGGTGGAGGTTGGAGTCTTGACTGTTTTAAGGTGTGGACGGGTGTCTTTTATATAGATAACAATTTCAAACAGATGCCATTATTAAAGGTAATGAGTGGAGGATAGAAGAGCTTATTAAAGAGGCAGTAACGTGTCTGTGAGGGACAGAATTCTTGCTTGGTTGTAGGTACTAAATACTTTTTTTCTGCACCATTATACAAATAAATTCTTTAAAAAATAAATATAAGTGTACCTATGATGAAATTTACAGACCTCTCTCATCTTTTGAAGTGGGCCAACTTGAACAATTGGTGACTGCTAAATACTTTTTTGCCCCACTATATATACAACTTTCCCTGGAAACGTTTTGGGATCCTGAGTCTCCGTCTTGGACCTGTTATCTTTGGTAACATGTCAGCTGATTACAGTTGCTCTGATTTGTAAAATGCACAAAAGTTATCTTTTTTTTTAAATGAAATGTTTTTTTATTAATCCTTTATGAGAATTTTTTAGATATATTTTGTCTGTTTAATCCACCACGGGGCGTTTTTGCAGACATTGATTAGGGAAAAAGACTTAGGAACAAAGAAAGTATGTGGAATAACTCATCATTAGTCATTTTTGAAGTTTTAACCAGTGGTTTAAGGTGTTCACCAGCATCATATATATATTTTTTATTTGCAGCTCATGGTGTACTAGATGACATTGTAGATGACTACAATAGCAGGATCTTCCAAGGTCCTCCAGGACCACCTGGACCTCCAGGCCCCGCCTCTTTTGGTTCCCATGGAAACTCCACAAATCTGATGGAAATGATCAAAAGTGGGAAACTGCATTAAACAAAAAGAGTAATATCTGATACAACACAGACTATAGATCTGCTAACACGTCTCCGTCTCTTACTTTGCAGCTCTTAAGGAACAGAACCGCAATGGACATGTTGTCCTCGGGCCCCCGGGACCACCTGGACCTCCAGGTCCACCAGGAGAGAGCCGACTGCTTGGTTCTCAGACAAACGTTGTTGACATAATGGACTATATCAAAAGTAACAAATATCTTTAAGAATGAATTGTCAAATAATTTGGTCATAAATGTCCAACTCTGAACACCGAATAACTTCTTTTTTTATCCTTCACAGCTTATGGAGGGGTTGTGGGGCCGCCAGGGAGACCAGGATCAAAAGGAGACCCAGGACTTCCAGGACTAACAGGAGCAAAGGGTAAGGCAGGGCATAGAAAGGCAAGTTTATTTCTACAGCACCATTCACACAGAAAGCAATTCAAATTGCTTTACAGGACATAAAAGGAGGAGCAGAAGGAAAATTATAAAGCATTAAATCATTGCAAACAAGAGCAAAACATGGTAAAATAAAGATATTAATGACATTAAAGGATTTTATCCTCACATTTCTGGGACCAAAAACAATGTATTCTGTCTTATTTGTATTAAGCTGGAGGATGTTCTGACCCATCCACTCATTTATATTATAACCACATTGATACACTGCGTGTGGACTAGCATGATGAGGTCACGCAAAGATGTCAAGTTTTGTGTCTATCATGTTTGAGGTGGAAAGGATTCAAATAAAGAGAAAACAAATGCGGTTAAAGAGAGAACTTCAGTAAAATAAGGAGAACTTACAAAGGAAGCAACCAGGTCATAGAATGCAGGTAGTGAACATAAAAAATCAAACAAACAACCAATGAAAAACCAGGAGCCTAAATACTGAGGCAGGGGCGAAAATTGACAAAGGAACCCAATGAATTAATCAGAGGAGATGTGGAACAGCTGAGGCCGGAGGAAAGTAGGGAAACTGAGGGAGGGAGACTAATTAATGCGAAGGGAGCTGAAGACTCAAACTACAACTACCTGGCTTTCCGCTCTTAAACTTGCTTTCTCCATTTAGTTTCATTTGGTCACTCTTTCTCGTGTTCCTGACATTCATATCTCTAAGTGTATGCTTGCATCTACTGTTACTGCCTTGTCTGTTCCATTTTTTTAGCTTCTTGTTTTTAAATGTTGGCTATTAGTTGTGTGGTTATTCTATTCATGTTTTTATGTGCAGCGCTTTGGTTGGTTGTAATGTGGTGGTAAAGGCGCTTTACAAATAAATTGGTATGGTACAAACCAAGGGGAGGAGACTAACACTACACACTACAGGCAAAATCGCATCAAGTCCGACTTTTTTTGCCCATATGTGACCCATATCTGATTGTCTGAACAACATAAACCAGATATTTTTCAAATCCAACCCAGTTCACTTTCATATGTGGTACTAAATCTGACTCATATTTGATGGTTTTGAACGGTCATGTCGCCTTAAATCCACGTTGTGCGTCACTGACACCAGACAGACGTACTAATCTTGCCAGTAGGAGGCGCCGACAGAGGTATTCAAAGGTTTGTCTTGACATCCTGAAATCATGGATGAACTCTTTGTCAGTGAAGCCATTCACATCTCAACTCCTGATCCACATACACCTCTGTACGGAGGTAGCAGCCACAGCTCCAAAAAAGCCACTGTTAAAATGTGGGCTCTCTTTTCTCTCAATGTCCCTCTTTCTCTAAATAATTAGTCAAAATTTTGCCAATTCCGACTGTGCATTAATTGCTAAACTGCTGGACAAACACTAACATCTGTAGCCGCCATTTTTATTTTCGCAAACGTAGAGCGTTGCTTGTGACGTCTCTTCTTCTTCTGCGGATGTGGGATGCTTGAGGACTTCTAGAATTAATTGTTGTTTTTCCCAGATTTATAATTACCAAGGTAATCAGCCAAGTCTGCCAAATAAGATCTGAACCAGTTTAGCAGATTATCAGTCAATCCCACCATTTTATTAAATATGTGTCTAGATTTGGTTTGGAGATTTGCTTACTGCTGTTTTCAGGGCTTGTAGGAAAGTATTCACTATCTGGGAATTTTTGATGGGCAACACAGCTAAAAACCGTTGGTCAAAACCTGCAGGGCAGCAAATCAAGGCTGTAAGTTATGTATTTTAGGTCCCTGTCAAAAACACATCCTTCAGTTTATAAAGCATGTTTCAGAACTTGCAGGAGATTAGTGCTGCTTGGTCCTTGGTTGGAAATGTTTAGTTATGCAGGTTTACAACATTAATGTATATTTAAAGTAATTTTCTTGTCTGTGTTTCCAGGTGAACGAGGTTTCCCTGGACCTCAGGGACACAGAGGACCAAAAGGTGACAGAGGTCAGTTCTTAAAAAGAGAATTAGATTGTTTTCCCTCCCTTTGCTTCTGCAAAGCAACATAAGTTTCATGAATGTTCTTTCATCATTAAAAAATGCAGTTGCTGTTACAAATGATAAAAAAACATGGAGAGAGTAAGGTTTTTCTCCCTATCGGGTGTTTCCATATATTATCTGAAGACTGAGGTATTGAGAACCTAAACCCATGAACGGTTTCAGGTGTTAAGCCTAGTTTATGCTTCTCCGTCTGCGGAGGTGAGACACGCAGCGCCATTATTTGTCGGCGCAAAGGGCTCTCCAGCAAGCAAGCAACAACGGACGGAGTACAGTCCAATTCAGTAACTATCCGTCGAACACTAATTCAGCTTTTGGGCACCAGATGCTTTATACTGCCAGGCCAGTTGATCTAATCTGGTCTTTTGTTGATTTTGAACACCAGGTGTAGAGAACAACAGAACAGACGCTGTGTTTGTTTGTTTCCATGCATTTTTAGAGGATTCTATGAGCTGAACTTCTAATAAAAAGCTTTCCAGCTCAATCAAAACTCGCTCTCTGTCAGCCGTTGCTCCTTGAGTGGATGTGCGTTTACAAGCTGAAGTAAATAAACTGGTCGATCAGAGACGTCACTGCAATGGTAGGCTGACCTGCCAGAAAAGGTCTGTACCCCCTGCTGTCCTGGAGGGGAATTGCTTCACAACACTGACGTATAAAAGGAAAACGTCTCCATCAATACATGTGCATGTGGGTGCAAACTTGCTGACGGAGAAGCATAAACTAGGCTTAAGACCTGGAACATAAGGGTGCAACAGTTCAGAGAGATAAGTTATTAAGAGACCTAAAACAAATAAGAGTATCTTAAATTTAACCCTAAAGTCAACTGGGAGCCAATAAAGTAAGGCTAAAATTGGCGTAATGTACTCTCGCTTTCTAGTACCTGTTTTAAACCAGGCGGCAGCATTTTGAAACAGCCATAAGTGAACAACAGCGGTCTGG
Organism: Valencia hispanica; assembly: GCA_963556495.2. Taxonomy (NCBI): domain Eukaryota; kingdom Metazoa; phylum Chordata; class Actinopteri; order Cyprinodontiformes; family Valenciidae; genus Valencia; species Valencia hispanica. The sequence continues at coordinate 57,233,832 of OY747703.1, forward strand.
GACACACTAAAAAGAAGTCCATTACATAAGTATGTCAATACAATTATGAGAACTTGCAGGAGAAAATACAGAGAGAGCAGGTCATTGAACGCAGGTAACGAATGGAAGAATCCAGGGAAGAAACAATGAAAAACCAGGAGCTTAAATACTGAGGCAGGGGTGGAAAATTACACAGGAACCAGATGAGCTAATCAGAGGTAATGTGGAACAGTTGGGTAAGGAGGAAAGCAGGGAAACTGAAGGAAGACAAATTAACACAAAGAGAGCTGAAGTAAGACTCGAACTACAAACTAAGGGGAGAAGACTAACACAGCTCTAAGTAAAAGACATAAAAATGCACAAAAAACAGAACACAAAATTCAACTAAGAAACTAAGCACAAAGGAATAAACTTATATGGCAACACCTTACTAACAATAATGAGCACAGAGAAATCAACTGAATATGGCAAGATCTATAGAACAAAAATGATGTTCAATAATAGTGGCACGAGGATGGACCCTTGAGGAACTCCACAATTCTTTTTTGGCCCAGATTTATAATTACCAAATGACCCAAAGTGATCAACCCAGTATGTTAAATAAGATCTGAATCTGAATAGTTTAGTACGGCACCAGACAATCCTGCACATTTTATTATTGATTATTGATGCATTATAGTAATCAAGCTGTGATAAAAGCATGGATAACCGTCTCCAGACTGCTGTGAAAAAAAAACTGCTAACTGCTTCAACAAGACTTTACAACTAAGTATTTGATGATGATGGCATTTTGCTCAAACAGAATGCCCGCTGTCATAGTGGTAACCAATTTCAGATGTCACTCAGATGGTAAAAAAGGGCTTAACAGAGTGTGTTCTGCTTTTCAAAGGGAAGTAGACTTGACTATCAGCTGCATAAAGATGAAAAGTGTTTTTTTTTTAATAGCTTCGAATGGCGGCTGGTATTGAAAAAAACAAAAATAAATCAAAGGTCCAAGAATGAAGCCCTGTGGTACCCTCTATTGGCAGCACAGCAGTCACGTATCAACGTCAAAGTGTCTTTATTTGTCTCCCTTGGGAGAAATTAACCTTGGTCAGAGGGAATTACACTATATAAGTCCACTACACTCATCCACAGCATCACAAAACACAATAAAGACATATATGCAATAATAAAAAATGTTCCACTAAAAATGAGCGCGTTCATCTCTGGCCCTATGTTCATTTACTACCTTAATCGATAAGGGAAGAAATGTGTATACCGGTTGTGCTTACATAAGAACAGTCTGTACCTTTACCCCTAGTTCAATAAATGTGCCGAGCATAAGAGGGATCCTTCAGAATGCACTCTGCCTGTCTGAGGATGATCTGCTCAAACAGTTCTGTTCCTACCCATAATCTCCCTGATGTCTTAATCAATGTCAAAATAGGACCTTTTGATATAACAATTCAATTACCTGTGTAAAAAAAAAAAATCATAATATCACTACAAACACCAAACAGTTGAAGTCTGCGGAGAAAGTGTAGACGCTGATGGATCCGTGGCACAAACACGGTCCGCTTGTGTTCTCAAGCTGAGATCACCATCAATGTGAACTCCCATGTATTTAAAGGAGTTGACCTGCTGGATGTCATGGCCATGCACGGCCACTGGGACCGGTTGTTTAAATAGAATGTCTTGCCTTTGAAGTATTTTAATATATGTAGTTGTTACCCGAGAAATGTTTCAGTTTTTGTTGTTTGCTACGTTTCAGGAGATTTTTCGCTGACGACAAGAAGGAGGAGAAGTTCTGGTGTTTGAGCGGAGCTGAATTCAGACCTCCAAGCGGGACGCTGAACGCTTGTTCTACTTAATGCTTCTCATCAGCTACTGAACTGTGCTGCGGATTGTGTAACGTGTAGAACTGTTTTGTACGGGGGGAAATTCATGCCGTTTTCTGTTCATTCTTTTTCAGGAATTTAAAAAAAGAAGCTTTTTGTTTTTTTCAAAGTTTGAGACCAAAGGAGAAGCTTTTTTCTGATGAAATATTTTATTTACAACAGCATGAAAATCAACATTATACAAGCATTTCTAAAAACTATACATGTATTCCAAAAAGAATGAATTAATGATTTTGATATGTTGGTTTCAGTCTGAATTTAGGAAGCTGAGCAGTTTTTGTATAAATAGTAACTGAAAATATTTTTCTAAAAATGTGCACAGCACTCCGTTATATTTATTTAACAACTTAACACAGCCAATCAAGAACAAAAAAAGAGAAAAAATGAGATGAATCAATCAGAGGTCAGAAAGGCCTAAACCAGTTAGGTCCAGTTTTTTTCATCAATAAAAGTAAATGAGAATAAAAAGATTTTTGTGTTTTAGTTTGTTCGACTACAGAATAAAAACCTTCACAACACGTCTGAATCCTTAAAGGCGCAGTAACAGATTTACTACACATCTGAATTAATAAGGCTAACAGACCTACTTCGGACTTTTCAAAAAACAAAATACGTCATCAAAAGATAAAAATGCACACTGTTCTTTCTTTACTGATGGAACTGATAATTAGATGCTCACTTACAGAATAAAAACATGAATGTCTTTGAAATGCTTTACCACAAACCTGAAGGCATTCTGAAGGAAAACGGCATTCATGTCACCCAGAAATGTTAAAGTATTGAAGCCTAAACTGAACCATAAAGTCTAAAATTGCATGAAAATATGCGGCAACTTGTTCCTTCAACAGGAGCGTTTTGAGTCACAAATACATTCTGTATGATAATCACTTAGAAACGACGCAGACTGATTCATGTTTGACCATAAAATTTTTTTTAAAAAACGATCCTTAGTGCAGACGTCTCCAAGATGCAGCAGGGATCCAAAGGTGGAGATATTCCAGATTCTACAGGCACCGGATTCTGTATAAACGGGATGGAGCCCAGTCACGCCACTGGCGACCAAAGCCACACAGCGGCACCTCAGACTGCACCGTTGTCAGTCTCATGTCCTCTGTTGGTCAGTCTGGGTTAGAAACCAGTGGAGTGGACGCTGGGGATCGGGTAGAACTTGGAGATGCGACTCTGGGTGGACGGGTTAAGGCACTCGGACTCGCCGCTCATCTTGAAGAACACTTCCTGTTCCTGCAGCTTCCTGGCGAACTCCTCCTCCAACGCCTGCACAACAAACATGGGTTACCATAGAAACACGAGAGACTATATAGAAAGTGTCGTAGCGCCCCTCCCCCAAACACAGCTAGCTGTGCACTGCTGCTCAGCAGATTCAGGTAAAATGTTTTCAGCAGTAATAAACACAGAGTCATTGTGTGGAAACTAAAGGAGCACCACTCATCACTGTTATTAAGCCAACTCCACAGTTAGAAAATGAACTGCAGGCTCCAACTAAATGGATAATCGTTTAAACAACAACTACAAAGTTTAGTCGGTTTTTGCTCTATCTTTGTATGGCTTTAAAAGTTCAAAAGCATGTTGCAGCCTTCTATTGTTGCCTGAAACTCCCACTGTTCCAGGATTATCGGACCGCACATGCACTAGTTTACCTGTAAAAACTATTAACTAATTACATGATATGTATACCACTAATGCCTGCTGAGGCATATTCTACACATACCAAGGTTCATATTAGAAGCCCTTTGAGCAAAACTCTAGTTGACCTAATTTAGCTAAGTTGGTTACTAAAATACAATCTTGTCTTCAATCTAGAATACATCTCACATTAAAAATGTTTTATTTTTATATGAATATAATTTCAGGGAGTATCAGTGTAACCTGCTGAGCTTATGGTGCATTCACTGGTCAGAAAAGGGTCAGGAGTTTCTGACTGTCTGGTCAGGGCCACTCGACCCATTCTGTTTAGAACCGACCATCGGTTCAGTTGAAAAAAACCCGAGGATTTCCCTGCAGACGGTTTACCTTCTTCCTGGGTCTGAGCTTCTCCCTCCACTCCTTCAGCTCCACGCTGTGCTCCTCGTCCAGCTCCTTCAGCTTCTGGGTCTCATGTTCGATGAGCAGATGACACTTTTCGTTCTGAAACACAAACGCATAAATCGTTTTAGTTCATTTTTTTATTTTAAATGAAAACACATTATTATTATTATTATTATGGTTAAGGCAGCCTTTCAAAGCGTGGACCTGCAACTGCTGCAGCTCTCGGATGTTGGCGTCGCACTGCAGCTGCAGGTCTCTCATCTGGTTTTCGTGTTTCTGGTGCTGATGGAGACGCTCGTTCTTCTGCCTCTTCTCCTCCTGAGCCGCAAACTGGAAACACAAACAGTAATCAGCCTGGTTGGTGTTAATCTACAGCCTCTCTCTCTGATCTGGGGACACCATCTCACCTGCTTGACCTTCTCCCTCTCCTGCTCGGGGGTGATCACAGCTCCTGTGATACGGAGGCTCTTTTTGAACATGGCCATGCGCGTCTTGGCCTCGCTGCGTTGGATTTTGGGCAGCCGGGCTCTCTCCTGCGTCTGTCTGTTCTTCAGCTCCTCGATGAGTCGCTGGTTGTAGCGCTGCATCTGCTCCATCTCCTGAAAGCACCATAAACCAGCGAGTGTTCAAGAGCGGAACAATAAGTTGCAGACTTGCTTATAACTTGTGAAGCGTTTTCATCTGCAGCCAAAGGTGAGCGAACAAACTCCGGGTGTGTCTCTACCTTCTCGTGTCTCTTCAGCAGCTGGTGTCTCTGCATGAAGTACTGATCTTTGAGCTGCTGTTTAAACAGCTGGTGTTTCTCCTGCAGGTGGCGCTCTTCCAGCTCCCACATTGCAGCCTCTCGTGCTGCGTGAAGAGACATAAAAAAAAGATGACAAACATGAGTGATTTGACAAAGCAAAAATCAAACGTACTTTATTAGATTTCAGCTGACGACCTTTGAACCCTCCTGTTATTTCCAGCACAAGCTGTTTAAAAGCTCCTGGAGCTCAGCACTAAACTCCTATAAGCGGTCCAAATCTCATTGGGACACGAACGTACATGCCAACAGGCTTATCGCAGATTATCTGAAAGCAGCTAATTTCATAAAAGAATATTGGGCTCTCAGAGTTGCTTTCTACTAATTAGTCAACTTTTTTTGGATCTTTATGCACAGAATAAATTTAAAACAGGTTTAAATAACCCAAAAAGACGAGGACAATTTCAGTAAATTGTTTGTCGAAACAAATTCGGGTAATTGTAATTTCTTAAAAAGCGCTGAAATATATTTATTACACTTCGGAGCGTGAGACGGACAGACTGCTCAGTCTTTTTCTCGCTGACATCCAATCTCAGGTTTCTTAGATCTCCGAAGTGCTTATTCCAAGTTATTAACAGAGCAGACTTATGTCAACAAATATTCCATACAGCCTAAAGTTTTCCACTCGTCTGACCTCAAATGAGGACCGGAGTGAGACTGAAAAACAGACCTGGACTTTCTCTCATCCGGCACACGATCTCGGTTAATGACAAAAGAGCCAAACGTAGTTTTCTTGATAGCTACATGGCCTATATTGGAAGTGTTTGCCCAAATTACGTGTTCCAGTCACTTCCATGGCGACAGGTCTGTAAAATCCAACACGTAGGAACACAGACTGCTTCTGCGTATCTCTGTGAAAAGGGTCGCTCTCAGGAGCTCAGATAAACGAAGTATGAACTGAGAGGAGGTTGCATGTCTTTAAAACAAAAAATTGGAACCAATAAAAAAAAAAAAAAAACACATTTCAGTTGCAGGATTTTTTTTTTGTCAAAGTGGTTTGGCGCTGAACCGATTCAAATTTGAAGCATAAACTCCAAATGTTTATGCTTTGTAGTTTAATTGAACCACTTTGTCACTTGGTGACGCTGCAAATCGTAAACCGACTGAATTAGCTTAGATTTTAACGGTTTAACGGTTCACGGTGAAGAGAAGGTGAAACAGCTCCAGCTTAAACCTCCTCATGGTCACTCTGGGCGTCTATTCAAACGATGGGAGGCTTTCTGAAATAAAAATGACGGAAATAAATAAATATTATTCGGCACCTAAACAACCCACAGGTTATTTGATAGAGGTTCTGTTGGTTGATATGTTTATATGTATATAAGCAGCGATCAGAACCTGTGAAAAACCGGCAGATTATGATCAGCGCAGCTCTATAGAAAAGGAAAAAAACGACCTGCAGGTGCTGCTTCTCAGGCTCCACTGAGATCAGGACGTGACGTTGAGGTGAGATGAATATTCTGAGCATCCATTCTGCAGATTATGCAGATGTTCTCACTCACACAGATGCCCCAGACGGATACGATAAACACCAGAGTGAGTGTCTGTTGGTCACTAATAAGATCTAAACTGCTGCAGGTTTTCTGTACGAGCTGCTGCAGCCACAGAGTTTTCAAAGAGACTTTCAGAGTTTCTACTAGGGATGTGTATTGGTAATAACCTGGTGGTACGATATGTATCGCGATACTATGAGTAAGACTATATATATATATATTGTGATTTTTAAAACTGAATTTAGCTGTAGAAATACTATCACAGCATTCTAAACACTCCAACCTGTTTCCTACTTTAACACATCCAGTTTTATTACTAGATCTAGTTGATCCACTGGAACAAAGAAGGTGAAAACAGCCACAAACTACCAGTCATACTTTTAATTTTACTTTTTTCATTAATGGTTCCATTCAAATCCTAAAAAATAAAAAAAATCTATATTTTTTCTTTTGAATATCGATACAATATCGGGAAATACATCCCTAGTTTCTACATATTTCCAGTTCATGCATATACCAGACTCAAATTTCTACTTTAAATGTCTAAAAGCACTGAATGGTTGGATGCATAGTGTGAAAGAAGACAGATTCACTGGTTTTTCTACTTCCTATAGCCTGCTAACTAAAACACAGAAGTGATGTGATTGTATCATTAATGTCTGTTTGTAGCCAGCTGTTTAGGGAAAATAACAGATTCGTCCTGCTCTACGACCCCTGGAGTAGAGTTTTACCTCTGAGGAGCTGCTGCTTGTGGTTGAGGCAGTCTCTCTCGATGGTGGCGAGCTCGCGCTTGTGCTGCTGGATTATCTTCTTCAGCGCGCTGTCCAGGTCCTGCTGCTGCTTCTGGAGAAACTCTTGCTCCTGGGTGCAGAAGAGCAGAGGTCGTCTTTGAATAAAGACAAATAAAGTTAGTGTGAAATCCTAACGAAGGCAGTAGGCAGGACGGGGCCCTCTGAGGTGAGATAAATGTGTTTTTTTTTCAGACTCACGGCCAAACTCCTGTCAGCCTGAGAGCGGCTTGAGCTGATAAACCAGACAGAGACACCTGGTGACCGCTTCACCTGTCAGCCATGTTATTCTGGGCTCGGCTAACACCCAGCGACTCTGACCTTAACACGTCCATATGGCGCAGGCTTTACTTCAATTCAATCTGATCAGGCCTGACGTTTCCTGATATCACAGAAACGTTCATCTTCCTCTGCCCTGAAGGTGATGGGCCAACACTCTTCAGTGTGGATTTTATTACTGAGAGAAGAACACTCCAGGGCATAACATGTTTCGAAAGGAATCTACACAGGGATGTCGGCTGCTCCTTCAGGCTGTTACATTAAACATCAGATTAGAGTTCAGCAGATAAATGGAAATGCTGAATGTATTTTTGTACTTTTGAGTTTCTAACCACTAGGGATGTAACGATACACATAAAATACACCTCGGTATGTTTTCGGTACACTTTAATCCAATAAAATAAACACAAAAGAGTTTTGTCTTGTCTTGTACTATGATCAGCATAAAAAAAAAGAAGACACTTTTTTCTTGAATTCCTTCCTTTCAGTTCCTGAAATTAATTTAATTTGATTATGTTCTATAACTTACAAACTTTGAAAGTATAGAATTGAATGGAGATTGATTGTTTAAAAATAAAATTAATAGTACAAGCAGACATAGCCAGAGTAGAAAACAAAATAAACACTTGAAACAGTAAGTGTGAATGTTTAGAAATGTTTAAATAACACTTTGCCCATATTTAAGAATAAAACATGCTTAAATCACTTTGGAGTTGATTTGATATTTCGACAGCCTAGTCTCCCGGGTGTACTTGAATGCAGCATGGGCAGCTGTTGGGAAAATCCCTTCTCATCAACGGGGGATTCCGCTGACCTGCGTTTTATCCAAAATAAGGAGTTTGGGCTGATTGGATGCTACTGGTAGCCATGTTGGACATCAGCTGGTTTTTCTCTAGTATCAGTGACGTTTCCATTCAGGTGACATTGTTTCAGGCGAATCAATGAGTTCAGTGCAGAGCGTGTTCTGGACCTTATTGCTGTAGAAAGATGCGTTCGCTGACAAAGTTCTGGTTCGGTCCGTCTTTCTTTTTCTACTGTAGCTGCATGAGAAACCATGAATGTTCCCAAATAGCAGAGTTTAGAGATAGCTGGGAGTAATTTCTGCTTTTTTTTGTGTCACTTTTTACAGTTTCCCTGCAGTACGTTGCACTGCGCTCGGAGTTCCACACAAAAACATTCTGCATGTGTTCAGGTAGAACAGACAGGGCCACATTCACTGTTACAGTCCTACTAAGTAATTTAAAATGTCAACCCTTGTTTAAGAGACAGCATGATGTTGTTTGTGCTACTAATGTAATGAGGGATCGCCAAGAGGAGGGAGGGAGGACAGAATTAGGGCTTTATAGAAACTGATGGATGCATCTCTACCTAAAAGAGTGAAACAAGCTGAACCTCAGATGTGACACGAGGCATCAGACCCAAAGGTTTCACTTACACCCTGAACGGGAGTGCTGCACCGCGACGACAACTCCAACCACTCAGTCAGCCGCTCCCTGTGGATCATACTCCATTATCCTCCCACACACACTCAGACACTGAGAGCTCTGGCTGCTCCAAAGTGTTTTTGAAGTGATGATGGCGTCAATCAGCTTCGAACATGGGAGCAATGACTCTCTGATTGCTCCATTAACAGATTTTATGAGGTAAACATATCCCAGTGTCAGAGAGGCTTGAAACTGAAAATCCACAGCAAACTATGATTCGTTCCCTCCTTGGATAATGTCCTCTTTAATACATTTCATGACAGTGTTTGTCGCATGCTTTCGAGAACGTCCTGCTTCCCGTTTGCACCTTTAAAGAGAAAGAACGCAGGAAAGCGGAGCCTCACCTCTTTCTTGCGGTTCTTCAGCATGTTCTGGTACTTGGACAGCTCCTTGTCCTGCTCGGCTTTGATGCGTTTGGCCTCGTCTCGGAGCCGGTTGGTGTGCTCCTGCTCCAGCCTCTCGATGGTCTGTTTCTGCTGCCGCTCCAGGTTCTCCACCTCCTGGTCGTACTGACGCTTCTTACTCTGTCAAACACGGACCGTCACATCAGTCGATCATTTCAATAACTCACAGCATGCCTCTTTATTATTATTAATGTACCCCGCATCAATAGTTCTAAAAACCTTCATAAATAGCGTTCTCAGGCAAACTTTACTCCCCTTTATGCAAATTTACCAGGAATAAAAACCATCTATGTTATCAATAATGGTTAAAATATCCCTTTAAACTTGATTAATTTTTATGCACCATACATCGGCATTAACACTGGTATCTGTTGATTTTAGTCTTTTTTTTTTATGACTTTATTTAAGTAGTTTTGTGGGACACTGTGGTGGGGGCGGGGCTCTTTCCGTTCAGCCTCCAAACGTCACTGACTAAAAATACTTTTTTTGACACACATTATTACAGTCAGATGTCCAGTCTGCTTATACTTTATTGCTACATTAAGAGAACGGTGCAAAACATGTTTGGTCTGAACATGGAGAAGCAGCTTATAGTTTCTGGAACAAACCTCCAGACGACTGCGAAACTGCTGAAACACTGAGTTCCTTTAAATCAAAGCTAAAAACTGATCTGCTTAGAGCTGCCTTTCATTAATTGATTAATAAAAACTGAAATGTCATAACAGTAGTATGTTTTAATCTTCTTAATGTCCTTGATGTCGTTTCTCTGTTTTCATTGTTGCTTTGAATTTTCCCCCAAATCATATAAAGCATCTTGAATTGCCTTGTTGCCCGCATTCTAGAATTGCGCTGCTCTGGGTGGCTGCATGTTGGAGTGGCTCTGTTGGCTACATATTAAGTTTTGTTTTTTTGTACATTGGTTCCTCTTTTTTCTTAAAGAAGATTGCATTTTTTTGACCTGTATACTTTCTAGTTTTTGGTGCTGTGAAGCTGGAAGGATTTTTGCTGTAAATTTTTCCCTTTTTGACAATTTGTTATGATGCGTAACCATGGCAACAATGTGGTTTACAGCCAGGAGCAGCTGATTAACATCGCAAAAGCTGAAATAATACCTCAACTGAAACCACAAATCCCCGATGAGTTGATAAGGAGGAGACGTGGATGCAGAGCAGGAGCGAAAAGGAGACAGAGAAAGAGGAAGTTCAAGCCATCGCTTCCATCGATCATAATGGGCAACGTAAGATCACTGGCTAACAAGATGGATGAACTCCAAGCCCTTACAAGGACTCAGCCAGAGTACCGTGAATGCAGTGTTATGTGTTTTACGGAGACGTGGCTGCTGGATCATATCCCCGACTCCAACGTCTGTCTGCCAGGCTTCCTGACTGTACGAGCAGACAGAGATCTGAAGACGAGCAGAAAAAGGAAAGGTGGTGGAGTAGCAGTGCTTGTCAACAACAGATGGTCTCATCCAGGACATGTTACTGTGAAATGTCGTCTCTGCAGCCCAGATCTCGAACTCTTGGCAGTGAGTTTTCGTCCATATTATTTGCCAAGAGAGTTCACCAGTGTAATTTTGGCAGGTGTTTACATTCCACCTTCAGCCGTTGCCGACAATGCATGTGATGTCATCAGTTCCATTGTTGCTAAGCTACAGACACAGCACCCCAATGCATTTGTGGCAATATCTGGTGATTTTAATCATGCCTCGCTCTCTACTACACTTCCAACATTTCAACAGTTTGTCAGCTGCTCTACAAGAGAAAACAGGACCTTGGATTTGTTTTATGCAAATGTAAAGGATTCATACACGTCCAAACCAAGACCTCCTCTGGGACAATCAGATCACAATCTTGTTTTTCTCTGTTCAGAATATAAACCACTTGTTCAGAGGCAACCTGTGACAAAACGAACTGTGAGAAAATGGTCACAGGAAGCTGAAGAAGCCCTGCAGGATTGTTTTGCAACCACAGACTGGATGACTCTTTGCCAAGCACATGGAGAGGACATCAATGCCATGACTGAGTGTGTGACTGACTATATAAACTTCTGTGTGGACAACATCATCCCCACCAGAACAGTGAGATGCTTCCCTAATAACAAACCCTGGATCACCAGTGACCTGAAGGAACTGCTAAACAAGAAAAAAAGAGCCTTTAGGGAGGGAGACAGGGAATTACTGAAGAGTATACAGAAGCAACTTAAGGTCAAGATCAGAGACAGCAAGGAGGCATACAGGAAGAAGCTGGAGAACAAACTACAGAGGAACAATATCAGAGATGTCTGGTCAGGAATGAGAAAGATCACAGGTTTTAAGGACAGGAAAGATTGGATAGATAGAAGTCTGGACAGAGCCAATGAACTGAACACATTCTTCAACAGGTTCAGTTCAGGAACTAGCTCAGCATCCCCCTCTCCTGTTCCCAGCCAAACAGACATCCCACTATCCTCTGATCAACAGCTTTCCTGTTACACCTCAGATGTTTTATCCTTCACCTCAGCCATGGACTCTTCTAATTCCACAAGTTTGACTTCAACCAAGTCAGGAAATGCTGCTACCCCCTTTGCCTCCCCCTCCCACTTGTCTGTCTCCAAAAGTCAGGTGAAGAGGCAGCTGGAGAAACTGAACCGGAACAGGGCTGCAGGTCCAGATGGTGTCAGCCCCAGAGTCCTGAAGGCCTGTGCAGAGCAGCTCTGTGGGATTCTGAAGCACCTCTTCAACCTTAGCTTAACTCAGGAGAAGGTGCCAGTGTTGTGGAAGACATCCTGCCTTGTTCCAGTACCCAAAAGAACTCACCCATCAGTCATCAATGACTATAGACCCGTTGCCCTGACATCCCACATCATGAAGGTCCTGGAGAGACTCCTGTTGGCACCCCTGAGTAAGCAAACAAGAACGTATCAGGACCCACTGCAGTTTGCTTATCGCTGTGGAGTTGGAGTTGAAGATGCCATCATCCACCTACTTCAACCAACCCACTGTCATCTGGACAAAGCAGGCAGCACTGTGAGGATCATGTTCTTTGATTTCTCTAGTGCATTTAACACAATTCAGCCTGATTTGCTTTGTCAGAAACTCCTGAAGACACAGGTGGAGCCCTCAACAATCGCCTGGATCAATGACTACCTGACCAACAGACCACAATTTGTGAGACTGAAGGATTGTGTGTCAAACCAGGTGGTCAGCAGCACAGGAGCACCACAGGGGACCGTACTCTCACCATTCCTTTTTACTCTGTACACCTCAGACTTCCAGTACAAATCAGAGACCTGTCATCTGCAGAAATACTCAGATGACTCTGCAATTGTCGGGTGTATCAGAGATGGACAAGATGCTGAATACAGAGAGTTGGTGGACCGCTTTGTGACATGGTGTGGAAACAATCGTCTCACCTTGAATGTGAACAAAACAAAGGAGATGATTGTAGATTTCAGAAGAAACAGGGATAAGTCAAACACTGTTTCCATCATGGGAGAAGAAGTGGAGGTGGTTGAGGAGTATAAATACCTCGGAGTTCACCTTGTCAACAGACTGGACTGGAGGCGCAACAGTGAAGCCGTCTACAAGAAGGGACAGAGCAGACTGTACTTCTTGAGGAAGCTTAGGTCCTTCAAGGTTTGCAGCAAGATGCTGCAGATCTTCTACAAGTCTGTTGTGGAGAGTGTAATCTCTTCAGCCGTCATCTGTTGGGGTAGCAGCATCAGAGCCAGGGATTTAAAAAGGCTCAACAACCTGATAAAGAAGGCTGGTTCTGTTCTTGGGACAACTGTGGAAAATCTGGAGATGATAATGCAAAGAAGGATTCTTCATAAAATCAAAAAAATTATGGACAACCCTGAGCATCCTCTTCATGAGACTGTCATACAACAACAGAGCGTCTTCAGTCTTCTTCTTCAGTTTCGCTGCAATACAGACCGCTACAGGAAATCCTTCCTGCCCACAGCCATCATTATCTACAACAACTCCTTAAAGAATTGATTATATGAGCTATACCAACACTTAATTTCCCTCTGGGATCAATAAAGTATTTTTGAATTGAATTTGAATTGAATTTACAAATAAATGTGCCTTGCTTTGATTAATTCAAAGAGTTCATTTATGACAACTAGGGACGCACCAATGTGAACATTGTGTAAATATTAACATTGCTGTCATGGCCACTATTATATAAATTTCCCTGCCCTCCGCTGCACTGCTTCAGTGAAACACACTACTACTGTCACATGACCGAACAAAAATTTTTCAACAAACCCTTACTGCTCCGATTCAAATAATTGATGATATTTTATTTTCCCATCAGCTGGATAAAGAACCAATTATCTGGGTCCTATGTTAGCTCTATGTGAGCTTTTAAATTACCATAAATTTTGCCACTTTTTTCACACGCTTTTGGACCCTGCGTCCTAAACAACGATGCGACAAATTTATAGATTTGTTTTTTTTACTGGCTAATGGCCTCCGGGGGGCACTATACCAGGCGACACAGACATGCTGGGAAAGATTATGCGCCGAAGATAAAAAGAGTTTTGATTTTGAACTGTAAATTTGCACGTCATGCACACACCCTCATCATGAAAAACAAGAATATAAGCATATGACGCAGCTTTTAAAATAAAGGCCATCTGGCCTTCAAAGAAGAAAATAGAGCTGCTGCACGTAAGCTTGGCATCAAATTATTGACGGTGAGATGTTGGCTTTAGTGGGCAAGAGGAAGATGAAGATAGGGACCAATAGGTTTCTGGTAGGCTGACGTATTCTGTATTTTCTAGCCAAGCATGTTACTGTTGTGCTGATGCCGTACTGACAGTTTTCAGGGAGAGTTTGAACAAATTTAGCTGGTGAGGCATATATTCAGGTGCACTCAATAGTCCGGAAATTACGGTATTTGCTTGTTTACCAAAAGTTATATCATCATAGTAAGATTCGCTGGTGCTTGTACACTTTGAATGTTTTCCTACTTGCTTCAAAGCCAAATAAATAAACAAAATCTGTAAATCTTCAGAAGGAGATAAAATTCAAGCTTTCCTTCCTGCAGACGATTTCTGGTGTATTTCTCTACAACAGATCGCTCTCACAGCTCAGTTCTTATTTAAAGAGGACAACCCCTCCGGCCACAAAACACTCCTTCATTGAAAAGCCTTTAATATTTAAACACCATCATCCATCAGAGATCTGATTGTTCCATATGTTCCTAACAGAGCACTTCACTGTCAGACTGCAGGTTTTCTGGTGGTCCCTAAGATTTAGCCGCTGCTGTCTGTTTGGTGGCGTTAAGTTCAGCCTGGATGATGAAGTTGATAACAGAAAGGTTTGTTGCTACAGCGATCAGGTTTAGAAAATGTTATATAAGCAGGTGAAACAGCTCTGTGTGCTTATCTCTAAACAGCTCGGAGGCAGAAACAACAGCTGCTGCTGCTGGGCCTGATCTGGGTTTAACACCTGGCTGAAACCCATCTCATAGTTTGAGGACTTACTGTGGTCTCCTGCTCAAAGCGTCTGTGGATCTGCTCCTTCTGCTGCTGCAGCTTGTTGCTGAGCTGCTGCTGGGCTCTCTGCTCCTCCTTCTGCAGGAGACGCAGCTCCCTCAGCTCCTGCCGCCTGGAGAGGAGGAAACCGGCTGTAACTTCTTTGCATTAAAGTGGGAGAAACTTCCCGTTGAACTCGTTTTCATACTATTTGCATAACTGTCGTTTGATTTAGATGAAGTGATGGAAGCACCTGAGGAATCTCATCTCCTCGTTCTTGGTGTCGTTATCGGTGATGATCTTTGATGTCGTTACGCTGACTTCCACCCCGTCCACCATGAACTTACGAGTTTTCTTAAGCGTCTTCTTCTGCCGCTTGGAGTCCTGAGGAAACACCATGAGCTTTAAGAAGGAGGGGGTCTTTATTTGGGATAAGGTGTTGCCCTGAGTCTTACCTGTATAGAAACAGAACCTGGTTCCTTTGTTTTGGACAGGAAGCTTGAAATAGACAGATTTAGGTCTACGCTGCTGTTATCTGCAACCGAGCCCCTTCCTGAATCAGAATCTCGCTCTTTTTCATCTTTGGCTTTATCCGGCACCTTCTTCTCATCTTCGGCATCTTTTTCTGCAGGCTGCTCTCCATTTTCCTCCTTCCGGACTTCCTTCTCTGGCTCTGGCAGAGTTAGAGTCACTTTGAGGTGTTTGTATCGGTCCTCCTCCTCTTCCTCTGCTGGACTGTTAACTTCTGGAGCAACAGGCGATTTATCCTCCTGAGGAGGCCCAGGAGCCTCAGCTGTGTCCACTTCCTTCTCATCCTCCATGTCTATCTCCAACTGCTGCAGCTCCTTAGACGGCGTGTCTGGTTCTGGTTCGGCGTCTGACCCCGGTGGCGGAACATCAGACGCTGCCTCTGGAGCGTTCTCCTCTGATGACTTCTGGTCAGGAGTGTTTGGAGCCTCCTCCGTTTGCTCTTCTGCAGCAGCAGGTTCCTCTGTTTCCGCCACATGGTTGGAGACAGGAAGCTTAGCAGGGGAAGGAATCGGTAGGATCGGCTCGATCTTCTCAGGGACTGATTCCAAGGGGGACAGAGGGATCTTTTCATCCTCGGAGCTGGCGACGCTGACATCAGACGCAGCCCGCTTGTGGCCCTGGAGGGAAATATGGAGAAGTTAGGGCTGTTTGTCTGGACAGAAGACAGTTAATACGGTTCTGGTCCGGGAGATCTTTTGAATCAATATTTTTTCTCTGTTTATGACTCTCTGGAACGCTATAGAAAAGCGCGGTCATATAAATCTGGTAGAAACCAAAATGTAAACATTAAACTTTAAAATTCAAAAGAACTAAAACCCTGCTAGGCTAAACGTTCCCTCTAAACAACTGAAGCTGCTGCTGCTTTCTCCAACACTGTTGTACCTCCCCTCGCTCAAGACTTTACCATCAGAAAAACGTGAGATCGGTGTGGAAATAAGACACAAAAATGGCTGGCTGCGCTGTTGTTCCTGGTGTAGAAAGTGGTAGTAGACACGTATAGAGTAGGTCTCTGTTTCGGTGTGGAAGCCCTGTGAATCTTTACAAGTTGTTATTTAGACCATTTCTCTTTTTCTTGTATTCAAATTTCTTGAACCTTTGATGCCGGATTGGTGCCGTTCCAGCTGACGTAGGATGCAGTTGTGGTGGAAAATTGTTATGCAATTAGGAATTAAGTGTATATTCTCTGTTTAGTGAATCCATCTAGGGTAAAATGACAAGCTTATTGTTCCAGCTTAATGTTATAAAAGATATATGTGTCAGGTCACCAGAGAGACAGACGCCGGGGCAGTAAGATAACAGTCTGGCCTTCGGATGAGCTGTTTTATGCGTTGCTATGACTCGCATGAAGCGGTTACTCTGGAGGCGGGGCGTGAACGTTGGAGAAGACATCTACAGAGATAAACAACGATTGCTGAATACTAGTTAAGCGGTTAGTCAGAAAGGTTGGTTAGGGTGATGCACGAGTAACTCTGTCCCCTCCGTGTTCTGGCCAGACATGTTTGAATTAAATACTTAAACGCCTTCTGGGACTCAAGTCTTCTTTATTATGGAAACCCTGAGATACTATTTTTTTTGCCATAACACAGCCTTCATGATGAACAATGGATGCATCAATACTCATGGTGACTAAACAGGAAGGATGTTTTTGCAGAACTACAGTAATTAGCTTACAGTTAGTTAGCCTTAGGCATTGGCTGGTTACTGGTTTCAAGGTATACCGCGGTATGAAAAGTAAAGGTTTCAAAACCA
The DNA here is from genome assembly GCA_963556495.2 of Valencia hispanica. Classification (NCBI taxonomy): domain Eukaryota; kingdom Metazoa; phylum Chordata; class Actinopteri; order Cyprinodontiformes; family Valenciidae; genus Valencia; species Valencia hispanica. Next base: position 57,250,733 of record OY747703.1, read on the forward strand.
CTAAAATTATCCGTCATACCCTCCCGGCGAATAAGCGCTTTTTTTTGTTTTTTATGTGCGTCTCGTCAGGGAGAAAGTAAACATCCCTCACGAAGCTGCAGCGTAAAGCGCGTCCCGCACCCCTCCTCCCCTCCCATTGCTGCACACCTGCGTTTGTTTACTTGTGAGTGACAAGCGGCCAGCGCTGAAAGCTGTGTGATGACTGAATTTCTTCTACCGTCTCTAAGCGGATGTTTGGGAATACCTCGGCTACCGTAAAAAGCCAGACGTTCACGGGTTGGAAGAAGGTCGCCTGACGTGCAAAACGTGATTGAGAACAGTGGCAGCCTGAGGAGACAATACATCGAATATGATTGCGCATGTTCGGGAGCACCACCCATCGTTGTATGCTAAATTCAAGGTTAAGTTAATGCTGTCTTGAAATGAACAAGCGTATTAGCGTCTGACATTAGTGAAATGAGCTTGTTACCTTGGCAGATATGGTAACTACCTTATCTTATCTTTTCTTTTCTTCATCTCTGTCCTTAGTAACTTTTTTCAAATGAGGCAGATAATGGTAACTAGCATGCTAATGATGATTTATCTTAGGATGCTAGTTAGTTACCATATCTGCCTCACTAAAAAGTGTTTTTTCCTTTTAAAAATAAATACACAGACATTCAAAATACACATTTTAGAGCTGTAATCATAATACCGTGAAATTTTTGCCTACAGTTATCATACCGTCAGAATCTCATTCCGGCCCATGCCTAGTTAGCATTCCCACTTTGTGTAACTTCTTGGCTTTGGAAGATGAAAACAACTAGAATCTTTAATTTTGTCTCTTAGTCTGGCCCATGAATAACAATTCTCCTTCTACCAACTTGATGTTAAAAACCCAACAAACCAACACTGGTATCTTGATGCTTTATGAATTCCTGTATGATGTTTGTTTCTGTTTCAGTTGTATAATGATGGGGCACCTCCAGGATGTGTAGCAAGCCCACTAACGTTGTTTGTAATCCTGGTTTTGGTTTGTCCATAGAAGAATTTAGGAAACCTTGTGCGTTTCTCTACTTCCAGACATAAACTGTTAGATTTCCCAGCCACCAGACTGAATTTGAGACCTCAGCTGTTTCTATAAGGGTCACAAACATCAGTTTTCAATTTAATATTGTTAAAAATACCCAGTGACTCATGAGTGAAAATAAAACTTCAAGCATAAAACATTAATTAACTCTGACTTAACAAGTTTTTAATGTCCCCAATAAATTGGACTTTGACGTTAATATCTACTCACCAGGTGTGGCTCGGTCTCTTCCTCCTCCTCTTCCTCTTTGTGCTCTTCAATCTCCTCGGTGACCTCAGCCTTTGCCTCAGCTATCAGCTCCCTCAGCGGCCGGCTGTCAGCCACAGTCGAGACGAACGAATGCTGCGCATAAAACAAAACGATGGCGAACAATTAACTGGTAGATGGAGTGTAGTGTCATTCCAGGCATCGTTCAGAAGAAAAGGGTACACTGAGTAGGAACTGGGCTGAAGGAAAACATTATAATGGAAAAAATAGCTTCTTCCTAAACACATGTCAAACTGAAGTCCTTAAGGCGTTTTTGATATTTAATAACCATATCAGCCAATATGGAGGACAGTGGACAAAAAAACAGTGTGCAAAAAAACATATAGTATTTAGCAAAGACGCCCCAAACAAAGTCCCTTTGTAAAAAAAAAAAAAAAGCATGATGAGAAGAGATTACAATTTGCTATAAACACTTCAACTAGAACAAGAGAAAGTAGGTCTGGGCAAAATGACCTCAAATCTATATTGCGATATAATCTAAAGCTTGTGCGGTAACGATATCTATTGTGATGTATTCTTTTCTATATACATGTCAAAATGACAGTTTATGAACATTTTCACCTTCCAGATACATTGCAGCAGAACAACTTCAAAAAAAGTTTAGAATGCCATTTAAAGAGCATTTATTGTGCAAAATGCATTTAAAAAATATTCAAATCTTTTCCCCCCAAAAAATGCAACACTAAAATTATCACAACATAAAGATGAAGATATTTTAAATAAATGAAAAGCTAAATGTTATTAAAAAAAACACAAAGTTCAAAATTGTCCACTTTCCTGGTTACGTACTTATAAATTTAATATCGCACAAAAATAAAGCTGCACATATTTGAATTAAAAATGCATCAAGTTCTACGGTTTTTTTTCCTGTTAAATGGAAAACAACAAATTTTAAACCTGCAATATGTACTGTGAAAGATGAACACTGAACATCAGTGTATATCCTCCTTGATGACATCATAATGAGCAATCGCGGTATGCCAGTATAGTCAAAATCTCTAAAAATCTCTCTTTGGCTAAATTTATATAATTTCTACCTTATACATCGCCCACCACTAAGAGAAATGAAGCAACATTTGATGGGCTGATAAAAGCAAGATTGTTCTGATTGGGTCCGGGCCTCGCAGGCTCAGAGGACCCCCAAACACTGAATTCAAGCCAGAGTGAACAGTGAATGAAGCATGGCGGCTCAGGTGTCATGCTGTGGGATATTTCTCATAGTGCCATGCAGAGCCTTTTTATTGCATACCAGGGATCAGGAATCTGAAGAGGTCATGTTGGTTTGTTCTGAGGAGGAAATGCTGATGAAATGAGTGCTTAAATACGACAGTGACCCCAAACACACCAGTAAATCATGCCCGAGGTCGATCTAGACATTTTTGTTGTCCGTCATTTTGGCCGACGGGGTCATAATCTATTTTTACCCGTCCATATTTTAAATTATAACATATTCGATAGTATTAACTTTTTAATTCATTTAAAAAATATATTCCTTCCAAACAAGCTGAAGGGAGACCTACATATAAAAAATACAATTAATGGGTTGCACTTAAAATACAAACAGTTCACCTGCTGTGGTCTGAACTCACAGTATTAATACTTTCCCCTGTTCCACATGGAACTGAAATGCTCACCTGTTTGTGTGTAATCAAATAGTGGGATTGCTGCAGAGGTTTTTGTTGTGAGGTTTTGGATTTTTGCCTCGGTATGGTATCCAGGTCTGAGATGATGCTCAGATGCTCTCAAGGGAATCGGTTTTATTTATTTATTTTTTGTCCTGTTTGGCAGTGTGGAGCTCAGAACTGGTGTCTGAGTACCAAGTAGAAGCCCAACAGATTTACTTTCACAAGCGGAGCAGTACAGCTTTTGCTATAGTCCTCCACTTGATATATGTGTGAAAAATCTTTATTATGAATTGCTGGGGGTTTTATTTCCTGATGTTATGGACACGGAGTCGGAAAATTAAGGGGAAGAAAGAAAGAAGATGAAGAAGAGAGGTAGGAAACAAAATGTCATGAGAGAGGGTGAGTTGAAAATACAAGAGAGGAAGGGGAACAAAGAAAACACAGGAAGACATTGAAGTCTCCCTCCATACCCACAGGAAGGGAGGAAAGAGGGGAAAAAACTAAACAAAACAAAAAAGGAACATCGACAAAACAAACCAAACATCGTGAACTAAGAACTACACAACCACATCACATAAAAATGGATATAAAAATACAACAACAATGTCACAGAAAAACTCATGGTACCAATTAATCAACCTCTAGTAATGATAACCTCAGCCCAAGAATATATCCTTAAACACCAGAGACCCCACATCTATGTGTGTGTGTTAGCATGCTGGTGCATATAAGGTTTCTCCATAAGAGTGTTCGATAGCTGGTGTGAGCAGGCATCAATCCGTCTCCCAGGAATCGATGCAGACATGAAGGAGATCGGAGCCAAGACGTCCTAAGGACCCCCAGAGTTCCAGGCGGACCCGGGCGAGGCCAACCGCATCCCCCAAGAGAGGAGCAAAGGAGAACCCTAGGGGAACATCCGGCGGCCACTATGCAGGGGCCCGGGGGGCAGCAGTGACGAGCCCACGGGCCCCGCCGGCAACCAGCCGTGCCAGGGCGGAGAGCCGGGGCCCAGGGGCGCCCCACCCCCCAGCAGGGACCTGACAAGGGACCGGCCAACGAGGGGCCCACGGCACCGCGGCCGGCCGCCACTGGCCACCACCACCCTGGGCCAATCCCCACCGCCAACATCCCAGCGCCCCACGTCAGGGCGCCCCACCGATAGCCGCAGCGGACGGACAGCATCCCCAGGCCAAGCTCAGCCAGCACCTGGACACCAAGTTGCACCACCTCCTGATCCCGCGCAACGCAGAGCGCCGAGATCAGGCATCAAACAAAGGCCAGGGCCGGTCCAACCCGCCAATGAACCGACCACGCACGGCACGCACAGAACAGATGATTGAACGAGCAGAGACGCTGGATCCGCATCCCGCCGAGCCACCGACCAGGCACCACCCAACAATCCCAAACCTGGCACCCCTAAAAGAGGTGCCCCAACCAACCAAAGGAAGATATCGACCCAGCGCATCGGCCGACCGACACATAGGCTGACCGACACATAGGCCCCCCCAGGCGCGCACCAGGTCCGAACCGGATTAACCACCGACGCACCAGTAGGCAGGGGCATCCATCACTGGCGGGGAGTGACGGAGGGGAAATAGGCCACCCCATTAAATGTAAGGCCTGAGGTGCGCCAGGCGAGAGGGCAGCCCAAGACCCAACCTGACAGGCAGACAAAGACATACAGACACAGTCATACGTTCCCTCCCTCTTAAACACATACATTCTCACTAACTCACCAAGACACCCAAGAAATGACGCTGTAAATCGGTTTTATTTTGATTCTAAGTACTCGGTGCGTAAAGTTGAACATGTCTGCGCATTTGCGCCAAGTGGTCAGAGGTGTGAATACTAATCTGTCAAAGTAACGAACGGCCTTCAGATTTTTCCGTCAACGTTAAAAAAACTGAAAATATTCGGTTAACGCCACCCCTGGTTTATACAAGAAATGTTTACGTTTGCAAAGAAAAATGTTGACTCTGCCATCCTTTCTGTTCTTACTTTCTGTGGATTCATAACAAATTTGATCTTTTTTTGTTTCTCCATGTTTTGATCTGCGATAGAATGTGCCAAGTTTCCGTATGGGAATAAAATCTATTATAAGGATTTTCAGCTTCGCTTACTTTAATGTTTAATAAGCAATTCAGGATGATAAGAAGCAGACTGATAACTAATCCTAGTTAGAGATTGAAACTGCTCAAAGTTTAAGACTCTTTGATAACAGCTCATACACACATTATGCAAGACCAGCAGAGGGTTCAACCCTAAAGCTCCTTTGCCCTCACTTACAAGTAAAAACATCAGAAAAAACAACAACCAAGATTTAAACACCTTCTCACCTTCTTTGGTTTAGAAATCTGCTGTATATATTCTATCGCAGGCCTGATAATGTGAAGTTTCTTCGATATCAGAACCTTCATTGGTGGCAGCCCACTGTTTTTTAATTTTAAGCCCATTTGGTCTTCGTCTGCGCGGTGCTGCAGTATTCCCAGTGTGAGAGCAGGAATGCGTCCGGCCCGCCCGCCCGTCTGCGCAGTGAGGGAATGAGCGGTTCTGGCTCGGCCGAGCACCTTAAGCCCGATGGAAAAAGAAAAGCCTGCTCTGCTGACGTCAGCTCCAGCACGGAGGGATTGAGTGTCAGTCAGACGGCTCAGAGCAGCTGAACAGATGTCGCATCGGGCTGCTTGCAGATGGTGCATGGGTGGAGGTGGAGAGGCCACAAGGCTTAAAAGTAGCCAGGTGTTGGGGAAAAACACACATTCAGAGATTCAGTATGGACAGAAGGTACCTGAAGAAGCTGTGCTGCGGTCCATCTGCTGTCCAGGTTCTTGTCCAGGCAGCGCTTCAGGAAGTCGCTGAACTCAGGAGACCTGAACAGAGTTAATCCAAAAGATAAGGTCAGTCGCTCACTCAGCTGTCAAGCAGAACCTCGCTGGTCCAATCTGTGACTCACCAGCGCGACGGCTGCATCAGAGTTGGAGGATCGGACTTTGCTATCTTCAGCAAGACCCTCATCGGGTTCATCTCGTGGTTCGGAGGCTCGACCTGTGCCAGCTCGATCAGGGTGACCCCGAGGGACCAGATGTCGGCCTTGTAGTCGTACGGACGGTCCTTGGACGTCTCGCACATCACCACCTCAGGAGCCATCCTGAAAACATTTGTTCCACCTTGATATTCAGCCCCTTTAATCTGACACCCCTAAATAAAACCCACTGCAACCAATTATTTCAGACGTCACCTAATTAGTAAGCAGTAACATTGGGCGATATGAACAGCATAAGGTAAAAATGATATAAATTTAGCCAACGGTAGAGATTTTGACTATACCGGCAGATTGTGATTGAGCATTTTGATGATGTCATCAAGCTGTGCCTATGTACTTTGTACCAGCAACACAAGGAGGATAAATACTGATGTTCAGTATTCGTATTTAAACTAGATATTGTAAGTAAAAAAAAGTAGTATCCCCAATGTGTCAGTTAAGATGAGTACACGTACAGGAGTGTTGGAGAGGACGCTCTGAGAGTCGAACCTCGGATCTAGGAGGACCAATGTAGCTTCTTTACCCTCGGGGAGTTCCTGAGGGGTCATGCAAACATGCTTTTCGGCATACATGTGTTTTGTGGATCTCGGGAGGATAATTTGTGGGGAATGTTGTGAATATGAGGCATCTAGGTGGCTTTTAAGGGCTTTCTAGTCCTTGTATTTCCAAAGCAAGAGCTCCGTCCGTCTTCTTGGCATAAAGTCGAGCCTGTTCCCTGTTTGTGGTGTCCCTGGAGGCAATCTGGTGTTTGGTTTGAGAATATCAGGATCTCAACTTTGCTTTTCACTGCAGCCGGGAAGCGAGTCAGCTCTGATGGTTCTCGACCTGAAAAAGGGGGACTGCCCTTTATTAGTTGGGGGTCAGTCTCTGCCTGAGCGAGAGACGCACCGACAGATTGGAGCTTCATCTGCTGTAATGCAGGAGCTGCTCTGTTCTGTCCTGGTGAAGAAAGAGCAGAGCTGAAAAGCAAAGTTGTCGATTTAGCGGCCCACCAAAGATCACCAAAGAACGAACGAGATCCCGGATACAAGCGGCCGAAGTGAGCTTCCTCCGTAGGATGGAGGAACCCATCTGGCATCCGATCAGGATGCCTCCTGGGGGTTTCCTTATGGAAGTTTTCCAGGGATGGTCCAACTGGGAGAAAACCTCGGGAAAAACAGAGAATTCACTCGAGAGACTATTGGCTGCTTCAAAAGACAATGCCGACATCAGTGAGCCTTTTGGTCATTCATATGTGCTCAGCCTGTGGCGGCAATGCGCCGCAGTCAGCTGTTTCACACAAAAGATTATGCGATGGCAGGAAAAAGGTGGGTGGTGTCCGGGCCGTCGACATGCAGGGTTGCATATAAAAAGTCAGTGATAAACAGAGAAAATAACTTGGGACGTAACTTGTTAAGGTGAGCTGTCTGGCGATCTGGTGTTCAGCTCTAAAGCCCAGTCACTCCCTGTTGGGCCAAGGCACAATCTGCATTCACAAGTCCAGCGTTGCAGCAATATTGTGGTAATATTACTACGAAACATGCCGGCATGAGAGCAGAAAGAAAGAAAGAAAGAAAGAAAGAAAGAAAGAAAGAAAGAAAGAAAGAAAGAAAGAAAGAAAGAAAGAAAGAAAGAAAGAAAGAAAGAAAGAAAGAAAGAAAGAAAGAAAGAAAGAAAGAAAGAAAGAAAGAAAGAAAGAAAGAAAGAAAGAAAGAAAGAAAGAAAGAAAGAAAGAAAGAAAGAAAGAAAGAAAGAAAGAAAGAAAGAAAGAAAGAAAGAAAGAAAGAAAGAAAGAAAGAAAGAAAGAAAGAAAGAAAGAAAGAAAGAAAGAAAGAAAGAAAGAAAGAAAGAAAGAAAGAAAGACATGGAGAAACGTTTTGTCCCACAGGTAGAAGACTAATGCTGCAGTTGCTCTAAACAAACCCTCTTCACTGAAATATAAACAAACCCTCTTCACTGAAATATGGTGGTGGCAGCATCATACTGTGGGAATGCTTCAGCAGGGAAACGGAAGCTGATCAGAGCTGATGGGAAGATGGATGCAAACACAAGATAATCCTGGTAGAAAACATGTTAGAGGCACCAAAACCCTGCAGCTATAATAGGTGGACAAAGGATCGACTCCTAGCACACGTCTTAGATCTACAGTACAAAACATATTGAAATACATACCTTGTATCATCCTCCTTCCTCCTCACAATTATGCAAAGCTTTGTGTTTTTCATTCACATAAAATCCTACTGAAATACACTGAAGCTCATGGAAAAGTTTAAGAGTTTGGATGCTTTTGTACTCTTTATTTTTATTTTTTTTAAACGTTGCATTCAAACAGTGTAAATCTTCTTCCACTCACCAGTAAGGAGTTCCAATGAAAGAATCTCTGCGCTGCAGCGTTTTGGTGTTTTTGGCCGAAACACCGAAATCAGCTGAAAAGCACAACAAAAAACAACAAAAAAACCAAACAGAAATCAGTCAGAGTAACAGAGTCCTGAACTAAATCAGGAGACTTTTTTTGGGTCATGCTGAGAGTAACGCTCTAGTGTTCCTGCAGGCAGAAACTCGGACACCTCCGTGTGTGTTATGTCACAGGACAAAATGCCTGCTGTGTATTACTTCACCGTGACTCACACCCCTCTGTAGAGGAAAGTCACAAAAACCAACGCAACAAGATCAGGCGCCACACTTGATTTTATTCCAAAGCTTTTTCATTTTTAAATAGTATGAATGTTAAACACCAGATTTACTCAGAGAGATCGATCCTGCTTGTAAAAGAAGTTGTTTTAATGGAACAATCCATTGAATCTTCAGGTGTCCAGGTGTTTGAGTTTAGAAGCAAAGATACACGTGTCTCTCTAGCAAATAATAAACTGGATCGCCCATGGAGTTTATTTTCTGTCTCCTAATTCTTCACACCACCACATGTTTGCTCCATTTATCCTAAAAACGTTTTTCTTTTGTCCGTTTTCTGGATATTTCTCTGTACAAACGATCATGACGCTGGACAGCCCAACATTCCTTCCTGGATTTAGCCCACATGGTTGAATGAACCACCATAAAGGCGTCACATGAACATAATTAAGCAACTTAATTGATCAAAGCTAAAAAAGAATTGCTTAAAAACTACTCAGTGGTAACACTGTGTCAATCAATCCAAAAAAAACCATTGTTTTAAAAATTAAATACTTCAATTATAGTTTATAATCTTTCATTACTGCTAAATATTTACAGCATTTGTTCATTGAGGTTGGATGAATCGCCATTTGTGTTGTTATGGGAAGAACAGGGGCTTTGTGTTGAATATATCGGGACATCACGGCTCTGTTACCGGCTCGCTCTTACCCAGCTTTACGTCACCGTCCAGCGTGAGGAGGATGTTGCCGGCCTTCAGGTCTCTGTGGATGATTTTGTTTTCGTGGAGGTAGACGAGCGCCTGGAGAGTCTGTTTACACACCACCCTGATCTGAGGCTCGGTCAGGGGTCTCTCCAGTTCTGCAGAGGAGAGGGAAGGTTCACATAAACATCTGCTTTAAATTCCTACAGCACGCCACTCTAATGTAGCCTAATTATAGGTGGTAATATGACCTAAACCATAATTAAAGTCTTGCAGGATGCGAGGAGAAAATTGACCCTGTGGGTGGTCCGCTCATGCCTTCCGACGGTAACTGGCCTTCTTCCACTTTCGGTGCTGGTTTGAGCAACAGTTCAAGCAGCTTCCCTGTTGGTGAAATGACTCGTGATAAAAGGTGGAACTGCTGACTCACCGAGCATGACGGCATCCACAGCCCCTCCAGCACAGAACTCAATGAGGATCTGCCAACAAGAGGAAGGAACAAACAGAACCAGCTTTATTTTCCTAACTTAAATAAAAACACATATGAAACCCAAATAAAAACCCCCATGCCAGATTAAATAAATCTACCTAAAATGACGTTTTATTCCACACACGTGACCTCAACAGTAAGTTTCTCATGTGTGAAGGATTTTATTTTGCAAATGTATAAGTTCAAAAAGAAAATAATATTTCATAATAAATAAAAATTAAAAATAAAATCTTTTTAACCCAAAGCTAAATTAAATGTTGTCATAACTCATATCATCCAAGTATCTCCAAAGAGTGGATGTGGACGGTGATGCTGCGGCCAGTAAGGATCTCCAGTAGCAGTCAGTGTTGCAACGAATGTGACGAGGCCTCTGACTGAAGACTGTTGCTGTATGACAGCAGAGACGATATTCCACAGTAACAAGTCCTGGATGACACCATCACTTTTTGGCTAGCTCTGCTAATCCACCTCGTTTGCTTTTGCCGCTCCTCTTTAAATCTCTGTCTGGTCAGAAAATCGGGCAGAGAGACGTTGGAGATGAACCTTGGCCATCATGATGGATGGAAGAGATGGTCTGAACTTCCTCCTTTCCTCTCTGCTTCTATGAATTCATGAGTTTTCATAAGTTAATATTGATTATTATGAGGGAGGGTTTCATGGTACCTGAAGTCTTTTAAATCACAACTAAAAACTTATCTGTTTAGAGCTGCCTTTGAGTAATGCTTTGATGTATCATGTGTGTGCTTCTTGCTTTATTGCTGTTTTTACATTATATGCTGTGTAAGGCCTTGATGTATCTGTGTGTGCTTCTTCCGGTATTGCCGTTTTTACTTTATATGCTTTGTCTGTTTTACGACTATTTTTATTTTACCACTTAATCATGAAAGGCACCTTGATTACCTTGTTGTTGAAAGTGTGCTATACAAATAAAATTGCCTTGCCTTACATTCGTTTACATTTTGTTTCCATCTTGGACTTGGGCCCAGTGTCACTTCCAAACTTTCTTTAAACATTTTTGGTTTAGACCAAGTCGATTCTATAAATGATCCAAAGTGACCAGAGGTCAATTTATAGTATTTGATTGTTTTTTTTAAAACGGTGACGGAACAATTTGAAGGCCACCGGTCATTTAGACGTGTTGTAATTCACACCTTTGACCACTTGGTGCGGACGTTTTCATCTCTAGACACAGAGTTCATGTAACTAACCAATCAAAAACAGATTCCCACGAGAGAAGCTGAGCCTCATCTCAGGCTCGGACACTGTACTCAATGCATCTCGCCATCCGGGCTGCTGACAGCGTGTTGAAGAGTTACGGAGGCTTTGGAGCGTCTGTGACTTTACTGGACACGGACAGGTGGTGACAGATCGCTGCAGCAAAAACCACTGATACAGAAAGTGCGCACGCTGCAGGATTTCCTCCCGCTGAAGCGATCAGAAAAGCTGCCTTTCAGAGTCTTGGCGAATTCTGATCACTTCAATTGGAGAAATGTTCCCCGATTTTAAAACTTTGGCGTCCGTAATTCTAGTCTCCAGTGTGGCAGCGGAGCGTGGATTCATGCGGAGCGTTCAGACCACAGCAGGTGAAATGTTCACAACTCATACATGCAGCTTATTAATCGGCACGATGTTGATCCTCGGTTAAGTTTGTCCGGGTTGAATATCGATTAAAATGGAGAAGACCAGAGCCAGTTGGGGGGGAAGTTGGTTCCAGGAAAGTTAGCGTAAAGCAGTGTTTCTCAAACTATGGGGCGCAGAGGTATTGCAGGTGGGGCGTGACATCAATGGAATTTAAATAGTTTTTCCCCCTTAGATTCTGTCGTTGTGAATGTTTCACTGCACTGTAAATTAAATCAACCAGCTCCCCCCTCTCACAAAATTAAACACACTCAAATAAATTAGCAATTGTGATCATCATTGTAAACAGAACCGGGACCTGGAACATCGGGCTGGGAGTTTGACGTTGGAATATATCGGAGCAGAACAAAACAAGCTGAAGAAGCCGCATTATCAGAGATTCCATCTACAAAATGGACAAATATCTAAAAAGATCAGGGAACGTTTCAGAGTCAGAGAAGTCACACGGTCAACCACGGAGGAAATACAGGGATGAGTATCTTGCTCTTTACTTATTTTATTATTTATTTTTTATTTTGTACTTTTGAAAGCTTTGTAAAATTGATAAAACTACAACTTTTATTTTCTCCAACTGTGAGCTGAAGTTCTACATGTAGCAACTACTGACAGCATATATTTCTGAGCCGGTTTTATACCAGTGCAAAACCCCTTTTTCCAACTAATTTATACCCTTAAAAACTTGTAGACTAACTTGGCTATTTAAATAAATAAAACACTTTAAAAATCAGGCGTGGTCACCATTCTGTTGGGGCAATAAAAGCATGGGGGGCTTGTGTATGCTCCTTTGTCCGAAGTGGGGAATGATAAAAAAAAAGTTTGAGAAACACTGCCCTAAAGGGATCATTTTCTGGATCAAAGGTGGTTCTGGGACTTTGGATTCATCCTCACTTTTTCTTTCCCTCTGCTATTAAACTGTAGACTCAAAAGTAAGCTGCAAAAACTCTTATTTTGAAAGACATTAGTTGGAATAATGACTCATGATCATCAGATTCTGCTGCGCCATTTTTGCTGCGTTATAGAAGAAGAAGAGCTTCTGTGATTCAGACAGCAGCCGAAGCATGAGACCTGAACTGTTCCCGATTTCAGACAGACGGAAACATTCTGGAGCTAAAACAACCAAGTGAATCCCTAGAACAGTGTGAGAACAAACTCCTGCCCAGCATTTATGAATGAAAACACTCCTGAAGGCCTTTAGAGGCTTTCGGTGTGGCGACTGCCATAAGAGGATTGAGTGTTTCTCTCAGCGGCTCCGCGCTGCCAGACCTCGGGCCTTATTCTGCAAATAGGATTAGAATATCTATGAACGGAGAACCTCGTGTTTCTGGAGGCTCTTTACTGTACAGCCGGACGTTCACACAGGCTTTGACCGAGAAGGGGATATTGGGAAATATTGGTGGAGTGTCACAATCTGAATATAAAAGAGAAGTAAAGTTGCACTTCTGCTAAATCTGTAACCATCGAGAAACACTTTGTGGTTTACACGTTTGCCCAAACATTTCATACGGCCAGCCAGATTTTAAAATAGAAAGTGACAAACTCTTAAAAAAACAACAACAAAGAAGCAAAGCTTCAGTGGAATGCCTCAGTGCCCACTTGAGCTTTTTAGGACGGCTCCACTTCCAACAACAAAGCCCCCCGGAGGCCGTTGAACATGCAGCCAGCTTCTCAGCGTGCGCAGAGGAAGCCACAGGCCAGGGCCAGGGCCGTGGCTTCCTCTCCCTACTTGTTTAGGCTCACAACGAACTCTATTTAGAAAGCGTGCACCGCTCGTTCTCCAACCCATTCGTGTGACACAAAGAGGGCGGACGTGGTTTGAGGTGACTCCACCTGAAACGTTTGTGGCAAAGAGCAAAAACAGCAGGAATGACGGAGATGATACAGAATAAAGTCTGTCATCGGAAGGAGGAAACGTCCTGGAATCTGTCTCCTCTTTGCATGAACAGGTGCAACATGAGGAGGGGAGAAAAAAATAATCTACCTCCATCAGACTGAGCTCATTGTTGGGAGGACAATGGGGAGGAAAAGGGCAGAGTGCAGTGAAATGAAATACCCAGTTAATAACGTCCAGAATGTATCTCAGATGTTTGCGTGCTGACTCAGCAGCTCCAGCGCGGTGCGTCTCCTGTTGCTGCCCCCTTTGACCCGTCGTGCTCGGATTATTTTGCAAGATGAGAAAAAGAAAGCTCTGAATAACCGATCCGACCCGTCAGAACCGTGCGTACGATCAGAACCGTAAGCGGTGGGTCGAAAACAGACGGGAGCTTCAAGTGAACGTCTGCGAGAGGAAAATGAAGGTTATAAACTGGTATGATGATTAACAGCTCCTAAAGCCGCTTGTTCCTGCAGCTCATGTGAACTTTAGCCACATTTATTCCACAATGCAGCAGTAAAAAAGAAAGAAAAAAAGGGAATCTTGCAACAGATGTTAGATGATGCAAGCTAAAGACATGGGGACTGGAGGAATGTTGCAGAAATTGTACAGTTAATAGATCTAATGCTGCACATTTGTCTCCTGTAGTTCCTGGCTGGAAACATCAGTTCCTGTCGTCTAAAACTCCGTCAGTGTTTTTACTGGATCATTAGGGTAACTGGAAAGATACTGAACTCATTTTCCTCCACACAAATATACCAAAAATCTCTCCAAATAGCAACTAAAACAGCCTTTATTATCCGCTTCAACAGAAAAACACAAAAACGAACAGCAGCTGAGGTGTTTTACTAAACTTAAAAACTGGTTTTAATCTGATCATTTTTAATATATTGAAACAAACAAAAAGCTTTACTGGTGTTCATCTAAACTAGCAGACTCGCCTCATCAGCAGTTCACCGTAGGACAAACAACCACTGGAGCACCTGGAGAGAGTCCACGCATGCATGGGGAGAACATGCAGAAAGACCCCGAGGCCGGGATTCGAACCAGGAACCTTCTTGCTGTAGGGCTAACAGCTGGTATGCACACTGCTGGACAGCTGGCTGAATGAGGCTTTCAAAACCTTTTTTTTACCCCCTCGCTTAAAAGAAAAACTGATTCCAGCTGTTTGGAAATATTTCTCCATATTTCCACGAGCGGAGACGGTTATGGCTGACAGGTCAAAGATGTCTACCTTCAGAGCGACTAATCGCCACCAACACATTTTGCTCTCTCTCTCTCTCAAACAAAAACGACCTAGAATCTAGAGACCTAGTCTGAAATTTACCAAGAAAATGGAGCAGCTTGATGGTTACCATGGGAGCCACTGCCTCCTTCTCCTCATCCTCCTCTTCGTCTTTTAGATCAATAACAACAGTGTTAAGACCCGAGACCTGTCATTGTTGCTTCTCATTGATTCATCCAGGATTTGTTTCCTGGAAGACGATGGAAGTTTCTCTCTTTCCCTCCAGTCCAGAATAACTCAGTTGTTAACCAAGTTTTACTGGTTTCTGCATGGCCTCAGATGTTTTCTCTGCTTGATGCCAGCGACCTGACCCTTCTGTAACAGAACCAACCTCTCTGCTCCACGACCATTTGGAGGTGCGTCGTCCAACATGCTCGTTTAACACCTCAACATTCCTGCAGTTTTCGTCCCTAAACATTTTAAAAACGCGTGGCTTTAAAGCTGAACTTGAACCATTTTGAGTGGAGACATGGTCGGGGTCTCTTTTGGAGAGAAAAGACTCTGAGGAGGTTGGGGTGTTAGTGTCTTTTTTTATGCTTGAATCATAAACACGCCTCTCGTTGCTCATACAAAGCAACATCATCCCCGCAGAAGCAGCAGTCCACACAGAGCTGACGGAGTAGGTGCTCTATGAAGATGCGGGAAAACGTGGAAGGAATCACGAACTTTAAAACTGAACACTGAATAAAACGTAGGTTTTGCTCAGGGAAAGATCTACAGTAGTGTCTGTGGTATTTTGGCCACTGCAGCTCCTGTAGCTACCTGTTGTTACCCGGTTAGGCGGGGGGGTCAGGTCTCCTCTCCACACAGAATACAAAAACAAACAAACCGTAACACCATCACCCTCCAAAAACATAAAATAACTTGAAACTTAGCGCAAGGCTCAGATTTGGCAACTTTCACGAATCGCCTAAACAACTTTGCTCCTGAAATAAATCTGCAGTTTTTTTAGGGGGAGGGAATAAGACGAAATTTGGGGAATAACAAAGCGGATTTCATTGGGCCCTAGAGTAGTTTGTGAAAAGAAAAAAGGAGGCGGTCACAGAAAAGGAAAAAGCTCAGGAAGTCGACCGGTAACCAACATTTATTGTGTTTATTCTAAAAACGCACATCACACTTAGGGGTGAGCCATATAAAAGGTATTAGGTAGAAATTATATAAATTTAGCCAAAGGTAGAATTTTAACTATACGGCATACCGCGATTGCTCATTTTGATGATGTCATCAAAAAGGATAAATAGTAATGTTCAGTGCACGTTTTTACACTACACATTGCAAGTTTAAAATTTCTTGTTTTCCATTTAAAAGTTAAAGTTTTTATAGTTAAAACCTGTAGAACTTGAAGCGTTTTTAATTCAAATTTGTGCAGCTTTATTTTTGTGCAATATTAAATTTATAAGCAAGTAACCAGGAAAGTGGATAATTTTTAAAAATAACATTTAGCTTTTAATTTATTTAAAATATCTTCATCTTTATGTTGTGATCATTTTTGTGTTGCATTTTTTGAAAAAAAGATTTGAATATTTTTTTAATGCATTTTGCACACTAAATGATCTTTAAATGACATGCTGCAATGTATCTGGAAAGTGAGAATGTTCATAAACAGTCATTTTGATATATATAAATAAAATTAAAGAATATACCACAATAGATATTGTTACATGCTTTAGATCAAATCGCAATATAGGTTTTTTTGGTCATATCGCCCAGCCCTAATCACAGTGAATCATTTGCATTTTTTTCTCTTTTGAGAATCACACAGACTTAGCAGTCTTTCATTAAATGGTTCACATGGAGTTAATGAACTGAAATTGTAAACTACTTTAAAACAAAGCTTTTAAAACTTATTTTAGGTTTGATTATGTTTCCTAAGGAGGGGGGGGCTTGGCAAAGAACTGAGAACCAGCGGTTGAAAGGGAGAGTGGTTTTGTTCAGCAGTACAACATCCATGTTCCTATGTGGAGTTCTGCTGGCTCACCCTGCATCAGTCTGCTCTAGCGCCACCTAGACCTAGAAAGGAGGAAACTTCTGCGTAACGTCCGTAGTTGTTGTATCATTATCCCAGGGGACTCTTGTTCAGCGGAGACAGCCACTTACAGGATGTATCTCGTCTTTCTACTTCGGATGAAGGAAGCATCACCAGTAATAACTTCACAGTGAAGTATTTTGTCCCATGTTGCTGTGGATTTGGATAAGAGGACACTCACCCACAGCTTGCTCTCATAATAGAAAGCGTCCAGCAGTTTGACGATGTTCTGATGATCGCAGGAGGCCAGGATGTCGATCTCCACCATGTAGTCCTCCAACTCCTCCTCGGTCTTCGTATCAATGACTTTGGCGGCAGCGAGGACGCCAGTCTGCTTGTTCTGGGCCTGGATGGAGGTAAAACAACCACGCAAGTGAACATGTTCACTCACTTTTCTTCATCACGCCGGCATCAGCCGGGTTAGAATAGAAAAAACAACACACACACACACACGAGACAAAAAAAAGCCCGTCTGAGCCGACGGGATGGCAACAATCCCTCGCTGTGCTTTCAGGTCTGGAGCGATGTGAATCACGTGTGATGAATTGTGTTGAAGTGGAAATCCCTTCTGGCTGTTTTGGCTTCTCAGCAGACAGGATGTACTCAACGCTATGGGATGCAGCCCCTTCCTGGTGTTTCACAGCTCCACAATGAGCTATGAATGGTATTTAAAGCTTAATAAACTCCCATCCCTTATGGAGGTCACTCTGTGAAGCAGACCCATGGGTGGGGAGTTATTAGGGGCTGTGCAACGTGCAAAATCGATAGCAATTCAAAAGTGTTCAAAATCGCACGGACATTTTTAGGGGACAGACAGGCAGAAACATCATGGCTGCCGCTAGTGTTTCATCCATGCAGCGAAAAATTTACTAAACACAGCAAATATGTTTTGCACTTTAGTTGTAAAAGAAGCGTCCTTGTTGTCGTGTATCATGTTAGCAGCAACATGTCCACTTTTCCTGTGCTGTCCGGGGCGTCCCCCCCGAGCTGCAGCTAATGTTTACCAAACGTCAGCCCAAGTGTAGCTTTAAGTACGAAACAGGAGGGAAATGTCCTTTATTCCATCGTGGTGACGACTAATGTGTGGCGGAGAGCAGCGTACTCATAGCTGGTAGATTAGTTTCTGTGTATGACAGGTGGCAAACATCCCATTGCTCGAACTGACGCAGAAACAAAGTTAGAGTTCTGTAATAAATTGACAGCAAAAAAAAACAAAACAAAGACTGGAGTATAAACTTTAAGTGTCTTTGGAAGAATGCTGCTTTTTATTTTCTATTACTTTGAATAGAAAAATACTTATTTTCTCAGAATATAATTTCAGATTTTTGTGTAATTTGTGTCCTGCATTGTTATAGGTTTATTTTCTAATAAAGAAGATTCATTATTTCTATTTAGATTTTAAAGTCTTTTCTGTAATGGTTGATTTGTAAAAGCAGATCTGAAGTTTATTTAATTTTCCTTTTTTACCACATAGAGGACGAATACTTTAAATATGTTCAAATCAAAAGTTTTCTTTAAGTAAACAGAAAATGATAGATCTGTTTAAGGATTGGACCAAGTTTCCTCTTTTAAGGAAATCAAAACAGGGTTGCCCTACATTATAGTTAAGTTGCCAACATATGTTTCCTTTAGCTGTCATTGAAAATATGACCCTGATACGAATATGAAACATATTTATGTGTTGGTTTGATTTGTTCTTTGACATGAACAAAAGACAGGATATCAATTGGTTCGGATGCTTCGATTAATAGAAACTGGATGGATTTAAGAGTAGAAAGTAGCCATGGCAGGAATGAAGAAAAAACCCTAAATGTGGAAAAAAATATGCAACAAAAATAATCATCTTATAATTGAATCGTAATCGTGACGCACCCAAGATGGAACAGCCCAGGAGTTATTACTGCTGAGTTTAATATTTCTGGATCAAAAGTAACAGCGGCTGCTATATAAACAAAACTAAATGCAGCTTTACATTTTTAACACTTAGGATCTTTGATGTTGAAATTGGACTTTTTCCCGTCTATACTACCCTCGTCCACGGAAATCCATGAAACTTAAACATTTAGCTGAAGCTCTACCCAATCCAACCGAACACCTTTAAAGGAAGAATTTAATTTAAAAGACATTACATGCAAATTTAACTTTTATTTTTTCCATCCTTCAGTGTTCCCATTTTGGCTCCCTGGTGCCTCTATAAACACTACAAACATCAATAAAAACCATCCATCCATTTTTTGGGGGCAAATTTTTTGCTGTCAGAAATCTTGTGCTTCTGCAAGCCTGTTTGAAAATGTTCCTAATGACATCACAATAGGCGGAATTTAAATATAATTGCCCCTCATATATTAAAGCCCCGCCCATATTATGTTAAACTCCTGGGTAGAGTAGCCAAACATTGTACACAAGTAAGAGTAGTACTACTTTAACATATTTATACTCAAGTAAAAGTAAAAAGTAGCCGTCCAAAAATGACTTGAGTTAGAGTAAAATAAGTATTTGGTATATAAGCTACTTGAGTATTGAGCAACATCTGATTTAATATTTGTAACATTTTGTCATCAGACAGACAAAAATATAAAGTTATGGGGAAATTCTGGTATTTTAGAGACTAAAATAAAAAACACAGATAAACATATTTACTAAATCGCAAATTTTAGGCAAAAGAAACGTTTTTAATATAATACCAATAATTTCAGAAGGTAGTTTTGTCTAGGCTATATTTGTATTGTTTACCATATTTTCACTTGACCTTAAAATGCAACAACAGATAGAAAATTACATTACAAAAATAAAGCTTGTGTAGAAACAGGTGGTCTCCTTGTTTGTTCTTCGTTCAGTAAATTTACTCACAGCGGGTAGAGGATCGTGATATTTTACTCAAGTAGGAGTAGAGATACGTCCCAAAAACATCACTCAAATAAAAGTAAAAAGCACCATGTAGTAAAACTACTCTTAAAAGTATATTTTCCCAAAAAGTTACTCAAGTAAATGTCACTAGTTACTAACCACCCGTAGCCTAGCAACAAGAAGTGTGGGCGTGGTCTGCAACCCCAAATTTGCATAAAAGTGACATAGCCTCTAAACTTCTCATTCTGAAGGGACTGAAATCGCTTCATGTGAGAGTGGTTTTCTACATAAACCTATTAAAACTTGTTTAAAATACACCCAATATATGTCCCCTTTAAAAAAAGGCCAAATAAAGTGGAGAAAAATGATATATACGCATGTAGAAATGAACAGATGTGCTCAAAAGAACCCCATCGGTTGCCTCCTACCTTGTGTGATGTCACCAGAGACACACGCACGTGCGGGGTGGATTTTATTTTGATTAAATTGTTAAGATTAAGAAAACAAATCTGACCGTGGCGTGTTCTACAGGAGACAAACTACCATCTAGCATTAGTTTGACTGAATCCACAGGAAAAGTCTCGTTAGCAGCTTTAAACTACGTTTCACTCTGGAAAACTGGGATATTTAAAAATGAAAAAAAAAAAAAAACAGTTTCACCAACCTTGAAAACTTTGCCGAAGGCTCCATCTCCCAGCTCTCCCACCATTTCCCAAACCTCCTCCGGATTTTCATCCCTTCGCACATGTTCGTACTGCTTCTTCTTCTTCTCCGCTCCCAGCTTGAATATTTTACGGAAATTAAAAAACGACATGATAATGTCTGCAGCTTGAAAGTTCATCAAGGAGCAGGAATGAAGCGGTTTTTGTTAGCAGGTCGGTGTTAAAACGGAAACTCAGAGAGAGAAGCTTCCATTAACAGTCCAGAGCCAAACCTTAGCTTAGCCTTTTTGACACCAGTCTGACCAGTCTACCCAGTGGCTATTTTACGCATCATGTCAACATGTTTTACCCATTAAAAAACAAACGAGAAAATCTTAACCGTCTTGCAGCTATTAAAACAAATGTATAGAGAATATTTCCCCCCCCCCCCCCTTCTTTTTCAAAGAAGTAACTGTTTCGGGGGGAATCTCGTCGTTGTTCCAAATGGCCCGACAACAAGCCAGTCTGTCTGCGGGTCTCTTCCTTCAACAAAAACACACAAAAGACGGATAAAAAAACAACACACACACAAAGCAGGCACGGTCCAAACCCTCACGTTGTTTCCCGACACGGTTACACTCCTAGAGGACAGCAGCGTCCCGCGGTTTAGTGTTCATCATCTTTACCCGGAGCGGGACGGACGGGCTGCCTGCCTCGTAGCGGATTTAGTGACCGAGCGCGTTCACGCACACCCGGGGGCGTGAACGCGCTTCTTTTCTCCTTGAGCTGCTGTGACAGTAGGTTAACGGGAGGGGTTAATGGGGCAAAACGTTGCCTTCTGCTGCCCTCATCTGACCGGGGTTACCTACAAAAACTCAACAGCTGTTTACGTTCCTCCCCCCTGGCCCGTTCTCAACCGGAACGACTGTCTACAAGCACTTCGTTAGTTGTTTAAGACACGGTATCGAGTCTCTTTGTGTCGGTGAAACTACGACTACCATAATACATTGCGATACATATTAAATATATGTATATTTTATCATTATTAAAAACACAAACATGATACACTGCAAGACATTACAGCAAGTTCCTGACAAAAAAACAATTTTGAGTAAGAAATAACACTTAAAAATATGTTTTAATGAATGGGTCACATGACCACTAACAGCAAGAGCGCCTGGAGAGTACGTCACAGCCACCACCATATTGCGAGTGGCTCTTTTGTTTGTCATAGTTAAAGAATTTGAAACGTAGCAATGCAAATATTTCCCTTATGTGCAATCGTTTTTTCATTGAAGTACAAATCATATACTTATACTATATATATATATTTTTTTTTTTTATTATTATTATTTATTTATAGATGTGTGTGAGTGTGTGTGTTTGTCTTTGTGTGTGAAATGATACAATTTTAATACAATTGCAATTATAATAATACAATTTTATTAAATATCTCATCAATAATGATAGTAATAATAATATAATACGATAAACAGAAAGAAAAATTACTTTGTTTAGCATAGTAATAGAACAAAAACATTTAAAACAGAGTTTTTAAGGCTGTCACGTCTTCTTAGCGATAGACTACCCACTAGATTAGATAAAATAATAACTATTATAATTATAATTAAATCATACACTATTATAACAAATAATGATTATTATTACTAATATAATGAGTTATAATATAGAGTGGACCTAAAAGCCCTTAAAACTCTGTTTTAGATATCGATACATCTAAAACTTTAAGGCTGTATTTATTATGTATTAATATTAACATTAATTACTTATTACTATTCATGAAGATACGCCTACTTTATATTAAGATTAATAATAATAATAATAATGAGAATAATAGGAAACATTTTATTTAAGTTATCTCTTGATTAAACAGTTAACATCAACAAGGGTTTCACAATCAACCCTTAAGTATAACTTTTCTAACAGTATGTGTAATGCACTATTTTTAGTATTGTATTAAATAGTTATCATCTAAATGAGTATTCTTCACACAGCTTTTTACATGCAAATTTTGACCAACTGAAATACTAAAGACAGTTCATTGTAAGTATTATAACTCTATTTGATGCTGTGGTTTGGAGCGTTTTCACAGGTAAAAGTAAGGTTTTAGCTTAATTACAAGTATTTAGTTTCGGTAACATACTCTTAATTCGTGTCTCGGAGATCATAAATCATTTTAATACTATCCATCGGAATTTGTTGAACGGAAACTTTAGCGTATCCTGGTTTCCAATGTGCCACTCACAATATGGCGGACACGTACCGTTCCTGCCGGAAAACTACGCACGTGACTCTCCATGGCCGCCAGCTCGCCACAGAGACATTCAAATCTTACTTTGCAGCAACAGAAGCTACGAAACGGAGGCTTTAGGGGCAGCGCCGGTGTTGTTTCCGGGATGAAATGCAGGCAGCAGCGATGGACCCAGCCGAGGAGCCGCCGTCGATGCTGTGGGGACTGGACCCGATCTTCTCTGCCTTTGCTCGGCTGTTTGTCAGAGACATCCTGCAGATGACAGAGTCCACAAAGGTTCCAGGTACCAGGGCACAACATGGCAAATCATCAACGATGTATATCAATAATCTCTAGAAAACCCCGACTGGTGGTGCTTGGAGTTGGTCTCAGTTTGTTGTTTTCTGTTTCGGCCACCGGTTCAGAACTGGAAGGAATCTCCACTCACAGATGAGATGATTAGATGGGAAGCATCCTAATCCATGTATTGGATCAGGATGCTTCCCTCATGGCACCACATGGGCTCGTTGTAGCGCTCACCTTTTGTTTTCTAGACCAATTAAAAGGGAAGTAAGGTGTCGTCTTCTGCTGTCCTTCCTGTACCATTCTAGCCCGTCCTTGACGTTTTTCTTGGACTGAAAGAGGATTTGCTGCTGCCTCTTCTTGTCCAAAAGTCTTCTCATCACTGCATGCCGATGCAGTCAAACCCAGCTGCTGCCAATGTTAAGCAAGCTCTGCACTGGTGGCAGCTTAATTCTGCATTGACGTCCCACAATCGAGCTCGTATCCGGAGTTTCCATTTTACCGAGGTCCTCCATCCATTATTCCACGCTGATTGACTACAAAGTAGAGACAGAAACTGAATTTAGATGTAATACTTTATTTAAAACTAAAGTAAAACTTGTGCGTGTGTGTTTTTCTGCACCCATGTGAGTAAATTCATGGAAAGTGACATCATCTGAAACGTCAGGGTAACCCAGGCTCATCCGTTAAGACTCACTGAAACATGAAATAGTGTATCAAATACTTATTTGCACATTGTATACACAATTTTGGCATAAACGCCATAGGTGTCAGTGTAATAACTAAACAGATCCTTCAGTGAATGTAATAATGTCAGTGTTTTTATAACATTAGGGACAAAGGTCTCGTCTCTCTATCCTGAAATGGACAGACAGTAGCTGTCGGCGTTTTCTCTCTCACCTTCCTCATCTCCACCACCTCCATCGCCTCTCCGCCTTCTAACCACATTCTCCTTCCGAAAGCTAAAATCTGTGTTGTACGGCTTTTTCATCGTCTTGAGTAAAAAAAAAAAAAAAAAAAAAAAAAGAAGTAAACCTGTAAAGGATCAGCGAGAACTTACAAGACTTTGTTGAGTTAAAAAGGACGCAACATTTCCACGCGAAGACGACTCTGTGTTCTACGGGACGGGAGGCGAACGAATCAAAGCACGTCATCAATGGGCAGAAATGACGTAGCTGAACAGACCGGGTGACGATAGATGAAATTAAGTGTAACTGGTACTTGGAGAAGAATATAATTTAAGTAAAGTATTTCCAGCTAGTTATCGACGGTCTTCTTGGAGGTTGGCAAACAAATCCAATGTACTGTAACCCGGTGGACCACAGATAACCACCCAGGCGGTTAGGAAAGGATTCTCTTAATCAGGGGTGCACCGATCCGACTTGTTCAGTCCCGATACCAATACCGATGCCTGGGCTTTGTGTATCTGTCGATATCCGATATCGATCAGATACTACTGTTGAATTAATAATAAACTGTATAACTTCCACCTTATATCTTCCTTGAAGAGACTAAAGGCACCAGACTTTACTAACCAAGCATAACTAAGACTCCTTTTTTTTTATTTTTGACCCCGCTCCTTTTTTTTCTTTTTGACCCCGCTCCTGTTGTTTTGATGAGCTGCAGGAACTCAGCGTTCTCCTTAGCATGGTGTTCCTGGATGTGCTTCATTAAATTGGTAGTGTTGTGCTTTGCAGACATCGCAAACAGCCGACGAACTAGTTGGCGTGGCAAGCGGGAAATACCTCCACACAGCCGACCCTCGGGCTCGCTCCATGTTGCTTCTAGCATGCCACAAACGTGAAGCTGACGAACGACGTAGGTTCTGCTGCCACGAAAGAAAAAAAACAAAACAAAAAAAACCTGGATCGGCCTGTGGATCTGTTCATTCTTCCGATCCCCGATCCAGCTATTTTGTCAGTATCGGGGCCGATATCCGATCCTAATATCGGATCGGTGCACCCCTACTCTTAATTATGTTTTCATTCAGTACGCAGCAGAAAATGACCGAGGTCTAGCAGAACCCCTCACCCTGAAGTCCAGCCACACCTTCCTCCATGTGGGGACAATGTCATGCTACGTTCAGTCAGCTGTGGTATATCCAGTTGTCTCAACACTAACTGACTGCTGCTGTCACCTTTTAAATGTTGCGCGGTTATGACGTAAATGTGTTGTCACGTTCAGACTGAATAAGCTTTAACATTTGTTTTCTATTTGCTGTTTATAGGCATTTATTTCTACAACTGGCATCCTATCTACAAAGTGGATGTTCTCGGAACGGTGGTTTACAAGAGGGAGAGAGACGACTTCTTCTGTTACGGAGGTACCGACGGTGTCCCTGTGTGGAAATTCACGGCATGGTTTCTCCTAATCTTTGTGTTTAAAACATCGCTTTGTGTCATGTTGTTGTTTATACTCCAAAAACGCGTACTTTATGGCTTCTTCTTCCTGCTGTCCGACTAAAACAGTTCCACTGTCGTTGTGTCTACAGTGGATGATGGTACTGGTGTCATAAACTGTCTGTGCTGGAAAAGTAATCTGCTGAAAGACGCTGAGGATCCCAGTAAATGTGGGTCTAAATGACACAGTTATCCCATTAGAACTGACTGAATTCTTCAACATTTAATCCAATGTGATTTAACCACACCTATTAAAATAATCAGATAATATTTTTTACTAAATTTAATGGAAATTATATTGCGTTCTGTTTTTTTGTTGTTGTTGTTCTTTTACGTTAAGCTCGGACAAAGCACAGTGATACAGCTCATGGAGGGTTCGATCCAATCGGCGAGCTAAAAAAACTCCGACAGGCCCAGCAGGATCGCTGCCGCCTGGAGATCGGAGAGCTGCTCCGGGTTCGAGGACCCGTGAAGACGTCGAGGCAGCAGAGAGAAATCATGGCTTCCACCTACTGTGAGTGTCCTCTTCACTTTTACTACCAGATAGACTCCACGGTGGGGCAAAAAACTATTTAGCAGCCGCTGATTGTGCAAGGTGTCCCGCTTAAAAAGATGAGAGAGGTCTGTGATTTTCATCATAGGTACACCTAAACTGTGAGAGACAGAATGTAAAAAAAAAAAGACAGGATATCACATTGAATGATTAAAAAAAATAAAATAAATAATTTGTATAATGGTGCAGAAAACAAGTATTTGGTCAATAACAAAAGTTTATCAAGCCAACTTTAAAGTATAAAGTATTGTTAATTTAATTCAGTGTAATTGAATACATTTTTATATATTAAATATTTACAATAAAAACACAATAAATATAGCTACCGCTGTCTTATTTCAGGATTAATGTTATATTAGATCTTTTGCTGTTCAATCACATTTTCATTTGGTTATATAGTTTTATATCTTCATGCATTCTCCACACATAAAATACACACATAATGAAATAGATATAATTAATTTTTTAATGTGTTTATAATCAGAATAAACAAAAAAACTTTGGAAGAGAAAATAAATTCAAATTTGACTAATTCAATTTAACAATATCATATTTTTCGTAAAAAAAAACTAGACAATATTTAACTAATATTGAAAAGATTGAACTAATTTAATTTAATTTAATATAGGAACAGCCTCCAAATGTCAAATACAAAATTATAGATTTTTTTTCATTCATTAGTAAAAATAAAAAATACATAATTTAATTAAACTAAATATGACCAAGCCAGCATTTCATTCATTTAAATAAACTAAAATTATACTATGTTGAAACATTTTTTAACTAAGGAATCAATGTTTATTTTTTTGTTAATAATTTACACACCGTGTCTGTGTAAATACGTAGTATTTATTTACTTATTAATAAAGAGTTTCATGAATAAAAACAATAAGAAAATACTAAATGTACATTTTAATCAAATACACATTAAAAAAATTTTTTATAACCAAATGCATGAGTATAATTGTATTAATTTTTATGTTTAATTTAAAAATTTTCGATAAAAATCACTGAGACACAATTTGACAGCAACATGACTGCAGCAACAGTCTTCAGTCAGAGGTCTCTTCAGATTTGTTGCAAGACTGACTGTTACTGGAGATCCTTCCTCCCCAAAGCATCACCATCCACAATGACTCTTTGAAGATGCCTGGATGATATGACATTTAATTTCTGTTTGGTATAAATAAAGTATTTTTGAACTAGACTGAACTGAAGTCCTTCACTAGCTTCAAACTCAATATCCAACATGGCTGCCAACAAACACAGGAGTAAATTATCTTGTTTGAAGCTATTTAGTGCAGTAAGACCAGCTTGTTTTGGTAATAATGAATTAGCCTAGGTCTTAATTAAGCACAACGAAGAAATCCTGCTGGTTTTCTGACTCAAGCTTCAATATGGCTTCCCTGGATCCTTCTTCTGAGTTGATTGGAAGGTACGTTTTCCCTCGTTGTAAATTATCTCCATGTTTGCTCTACCAGAGTTTTCTTTAGATGAGCTGCTATTCATTTAATAAGGTTTCTGATTGAAATGAAGGACATTTGTTTTTATTTGAGGGGTGGCTTACCTTGAGAGCAAAGCTGTCTATGTCCTCATCCTCTATCCGTATTGTGTTCACAGATAAGGTGGACGATCCGGTGATGGCGGTCCAGATGGCCTGGATGATGGAAGTTCCTCAGCTCTACAGGCAGTTTTATGACAAGCGCTTCCAGCTGGACGCAGCAGGGTACAGAGATCCATCGTTGAGAACAGATTTGAACACCTTCAGAGCCCTGAAGACATTTAGATTATATGGCTGGTGACAAAACGTCTGCCCAACGTGTCCTTTATGGTGGAACAAAATTATGAATGGATGTAGGAATCTGTCACCCATCTATTCATGTGTCATTCTACAGTGCTTTGCAAAAGTATGAACCTCTACATTTGCTCATGTCACAACCACATAAATTAATTTGGGATTTTGCCCATTAGTCCTAAGATAACGGCTCAAGCTCTGCCAGTGGCTGGAGAATGGATGGAGAGTGTCTGTGATCATCATTTCTCCCACATATTCTCTATTGGCTGGAGGCCTGGAAGGTGAACCACCACCACAGGTTCAGCTTTTCTGCTACATCCATCCGCTTTTCTTTCAGGATTGTCCTGTATTTGGCTCCATCCATCTTCCCTCCAACTGACACCTGCTTCCCCGCAGCATCATGCTGCCACCACCATGTTTCAGCATGGATCGTGTGTTAAGAGTGATGTGCATGATTAGCTTTTGTGTCAGAGAGGGTTTTTGCATTCAAGCCAGAAGGTTCAACTTTGGTCTCAGAGCACCTTCGTCCTCTTGGTTACTGTGTGCTGTGAGGGCTCTGTCACTTTAATGCCCCCCCCCCCATCTTGTTACAAGGCTGCTGGTTTGCCACACACGAGAATGACATGGAATTGAATTAGTAGGCAGGGTTTGACGAGGGAGGGACAGTCATATGCAAATTCAGCTTATTGTGACGTCGCAATAAGACGCTTTTTCAAACTGCTTGTAAGGCAAGGGAAGACAATTTTATTTGTATAGCACACTTTCATTAACAAGGTAATTCAAGGTGCTTTACATGATTAGGGGATAAAGTAAAAACCACAATAAAGCATAAAACACACACAGAACATTTGACATGTAAAAACATCACTAGAAGCACAACATTTCTGACAGGAAAAACTAGCAAAAACAAAAAATGGATGGATGGTTATGAATTCATGTTTTGAGTGTTTATAGAGGCGGCAGAGACCTGACTGGCAACACAAAAGGATGAAAAAGTTACGTTTGCATAATACGTCCCCTTTAAACTTCTCCAGAACCTCCTCTCTAACCTGTCGGCTAGGTTCCTTGGTCTCCATGATGCTGGATGTTCTCTGATGTTCTCTAAAGAACCTCTGAGACCAGAAACAGGACAGCTATTTTACACACAGGTAGACTTTATTTACTAACGAGATCACTTCTGCAGCTAGCTGATTCTGACCACTGTTGAAATATCTGCTAAAAATTCATTGAGAATTTAGATATTTATACATTTAATGAAAAAGTTTGGAAATCTAGAAAAGTTTGAACTTTTAATGTGGAAAATGTGCATGAAGATGAGTGGATCACTGCAGTCTGACAATCAGACTTCTTGGATCTCATCCTCGCACTAAAACGTGTTCGTCTGACCCCTGTTGGACACTCTGAGACACCTCGTCCTGTGAGCTGATTTCCAGCAGCTACAGGCTGAATTACCTGATCTGCTGAATATTTCATCAGTCCCTCAGTTTGTCCCCCTGTAAACATGTGAACGCTTTATCCTTTCTTTCTCGCAGAAACTCAGCAGAAAGTTCCCTTAGCAGGGCAACGAACATCATTAAGGACTTCCTGAAGCAGAGGTCGGTGACTAAGTTTAGACCTTATGATGTCCAGGATCTCCTGCAGCCTCTGATCTCCAGCCGGCTCCAAACACAGACCTCAGAGCAGGTGAGGACGATTAGAGAGGAAACCGTTTCGATTTGCATCTCTTTATGAAGATTTTCTTTCCCTAATTAAGTTTTATAAACAACTTGATGTTTTGCAGAATCAGTTCATCATAAAACTATTGCTATACTCAGCTTTGCGTGTCCTCAGATAAAACCTGAAACCTCCTGGCTGAGTAACACTGTAAAATGCGGTTTAGGAGCCTGTTTCTGGTCCGTCTGGATGCAAGCAGCTCAGCCAGCTACTGAAGGAGGTCCTGCAGATCCTGCAGAATGAGGGCGTGGTGTACCGCAGGGTGAAGTCCCAGGATGAAGTTTATCATGTAAGAAACGGCAGCGGAGCCTAAGTGGAATCAGTCCTTCAGTGGGTTCTGTGTTCCCTGGAGGTTTGATGCGTTTTCTCCTCACCAGGTGACGACACAAGACAAGGATCTGCTCATAGCTGTCAAAGATATCATCAGGGAGGATTCAAAGAGAGAAAAGTGTGAGTAGACTTTTATTTGTGCTTTCAATACATGTTACTTGTAGTAAAACAGGAGCAAAACCTTCTATCTGTTGGTTTTACGGGACATTTTGAAGAGTCTTGCTCTTCTTGAGTTCTTGTGTGTGTTTGCACATGTTGGTGTGTATCGACAGTCGTTGTCTCTGTGGACGCAGACGCAGAGAAGGGCTGCCACGTTCTGCACATCCTGTCCGCGGTCAGGCAGCGGCACAGCCTCAATGTGAGCAAAGCCTCCCTGGAGCTGGTCCTGAAGACGCTGGAGTGCGACAGCGACATCATCAGCACCAGCGACAGCCACTACATCGCCGTCTGACGAGCACAGGCGGAAACTGAAATATGAAGACGATGGGAACCATGTCGTCAACACTCCTCGGTTCATCGCGACTGTTTTACTGATGTGTGCCGAGGCGGTTTGCTCCGGATCTGCAAGAAACCTTAAAAATCTTCTTTTCAATGGTTAAAAAAACGAATGAGTAAACAGACGGCAGGATTGGCTTGTTCTGACGCCCTGAGGCAGAAAACGTCTCCTGGGTCTCTGTCAGGCCCCGCTTCTCTGGAACTATCAGAGATATGTGCAGCACTTCTTTAAAATAATTATTAAAGTGTCTTTTTTTTTCTTTGAAAATAAAAATAGCTGCCAAGAAACAGCAATCTATATCAGAGCCACCCATCCTCTTTTCTCCTCGCGTCCATCTGTTACCTCCTTTTAAAGCTGTCACAGAAAAACGACATGAATGTAGAAGGTGGAGACAATAAAGATTGTTGTACTCATTGTCCCTAACATCAATCCGATGCTCCAGCAGCTTCTGGAACCACCTGCAGCCGCCATAACTCCCAGTAGTCGTTTTTGGTCTGACATTATCAGTCCCTCACGTCGTTGTGGAGAAATATTGTCTCTCTCTTCTTTCCAACACTGCTTCACTTCATTGAGGTTTGTAGACATTCAGACATCCCTGCTGTGGGCAGGGAGGATCTCCAGTAGCAGTCAGTCCTAAAATGAATCTGGAGAGGCCTCTGACTGGAGACTGTTGCTGTAAGATAGTCTCATGACCATCTAGACCTGCTAAGAGCTTGATTTCCAGGTAGCAGAGACGATATTCCACAGTAACATGTCCTGGAGGACTCATCAGTTGTTGGCTAGCACAGCTAATTCACATCATCTGCTTTAACCTGCTTATGGTTAGAAAGCCAAGCAGAGAGAGGTTGGAGTCGGGGAGATGAACCTTGGCCTTCATGATGGATGGAAGAGATGGTTTGAACTTCCTCCTCCTCCCTCTGCACGTTGGTCCTGCTCTACATCCATGACGCCTCCTTTCCAACTCCTCTGGGATTTGGGGTCTTATATTATTAGAGCTTTTGAGATGCCAATCAGCTGCCTGAAAGTAAAAAAGCAATTACAAAAATCTGTCTACCTCCACAGCATCCAGAACCAGAAGGAATAATTGTCCAAACCAAAAAGAAATGATGAATTAGAGCGCAGAACCCACTACGGCATGCTGTCCACACCGATATAGACTAACTCACTTCAACATGGTCGCGGGTTGAAGAAGTGAAGCTGATGGCTTCTCCTACTTTCTGATTAATTTGACTAATAATCATCTGAACAATTGGGGCAGCTCTGAAATTCCATTCCCGGATGGATATGAAATAAAATAAAACCATGACACTGCAGCAAAAGTAACGTCCCTCGTGATGACTCAGCCAAACACTGTGAACCACATGCCATTGAGCCCAGTATCCGTGTACTGTTCAGAATGGGAGCGCACTACACATACTTCAAAGACATGACCGGACTGAATCTTCCACAAAAATCTGCTATTGTCTTCAGCTTTAAACCCACAAAGCATGTTTTTCATTCTGCCAGGAGGACACATGCAAGATGGGAAGCGGTGGGACAGCATCTTTAACGTGCACCAGTTGGAGGCAGAAAAAAGTGGGTTTTTCCATCTGTAGTTCCTAGTAATCAGACAAAGTACGGTTAGCAGGACAAGCCAATTACAGTGTTTCTATGTGCATTTTTTGCATTTAAATAGCAAAGGAACATGTTTACTATGAAGGTTTTACAGTATGATGTATGCAAGTAAACTGATTAGCTCTAGATGTGAAAACCTTTTATGGTGCCAGTCGTTACGATGTTTTAACTGCACAGCAGCCCGCTGGATTTTGAGGT
The DNA here is from genome assembly GCA_963556495.2 of Valencia hispanica. NCBI lineage: Eukaryota > Metazoa > Chordata > Actinopteri > Cyprinodontiformes > Valenciidae > Valencia > Valencia hispanica. The sequence goes on from OY747703.1 coordinate 57,282,493, forward strand.
CAGGGTTGGGAAGGAGTCTGATTGGACAAGCTGAAATTCCAACTCCAGGTTCTGGTTGACTTTCAGCCTGAAACTCAGAAATTCCAGCTCTCTAATTCAAATGGGGCTCAAAAAGCTAAGCTATAAAGATGAGCTAGTTGGAGGATTAAAAGCATGAAGCCAGTCTAAGGAAGCCTGGTTTATTGGGGGGTAATAACTAAGCAATATAAAGAACAAATATATAGCAAATTACAAGATTAAATCATTAAAAAAATATATATATATATATTTCAAACTTATCTAGTTTCTTAATAGTGTTTAGAAATTATTTGTCTGCTCTGCTGTGATTCAGAAGCATAAGGAGGTCCAGTCCACAGCAAGAATCCATATGGGGCCATGATTCTATTATATTCTGTTCTTTTCTATGTTAGAAGTCAGACCTTAGATCTTGGACTGATGTCACAACTAACTGTTCTGCGTTCAAGTTGCAAGCAAATCAGAAAACCAGTGAGATCTTTGTTCTGTTCTACGCGGGCTAACTGCAATTGGAAACAGGATACAATAACAATCTTTATGTATTTCATTTGATATTTTATGTATTGAAGCAATGTATCCAGACATTCAGAGTGTGACTGATGGGCAGTCAGTGGGTAAGAGGCAGGTTACAGCCTGGCAGTGGCGGTTCTAGACCAAATTTACCAGGGGGCCCAGGATGGGGCAAGTGTTTTTTCATGGGGGCACAACACAAAAAACAAGGTAATATATTACACCTTTCAATTTATTAAGTGTGCCACAGAGCCAAAGAGCCATACACGGTTCCAGAGTTGCAGGTTGCAGACACCTGATCTAGCAGATGAAAACTGAATCTCAGTTCGACTGAAGCTAAAAGTCCAACAACTTAATTTTATTTTTACTGAAAAAAAGGACTGAAGGACTAAAAAAAAGGTAAGAACTTGTCTTCAACATACTTTGGTGCTAAGCCATTCATTGAGCATAGAAAATAAAAGCTGCTTTTCCATGTTTGGTTCTGATTCTAGGGATGTTGAGTAGACTGGAATTAGAGAACCTGAGTGATCTGGGGGGGGAGTTACTATAGTAACAGTAGATCTTCAAGATATTTTGGTATTAACCCATTCAATGATTTATAAACTATCCATCCATCCATCCATTTTCTTCCGCTTATCCGGGGTCGGGTCGCGGGGGCAGCAGCCTAAGCAAAGAGACCCAGACTTCCCTCTCCCCAGCCACTTGTTCCAGCTCCTCGGGAGGAACCCCAAGGCGCTCCCAGGCCAGCCGAGAAACATAATCCCTCCAGCGTGTCCTGGGCCTTCCCCTGGGCCTCCTCCCGGTGGGACGTGCCTGAAACACCTCACCAGGGAGGTGTCCAGGAGGCATCCTGACCAGATGCCCGAGCCACCTCAACTGACTCCTCTCGATGTGGAGAAGCAGCGGCTCTACTCTGAGCCCCCTCCGGATGACTGAGCTTCTCACCCTATCTCTAAGGGAGAGCCCGGACACTCTGCGGAGGAAACTCATTTCAGCCGCTTGTATCCGTGATCTCGTTCTTTCGGTCACCACCCAGAGTTCGTGACCATAGATGAGGGTAGGAACGTAGATCGACCGGTAAATCGAGAGCTTCGCCTTTTGGCTCAGCTCTCTCTTCACCACGACAGACCGGTAGAGCGCCCGCATAACTGCAGATGCCCCACCAATCCGTCTATCGATCTCCCGCTCCATTTTTCCCTCATTCGTGAACAAGACCCCCAGATACTTAAACTCCTCCACTTGGGGAAGGACCCCATCCCTGACCCGGAGGAGGCACCCCACCCTTTTCCGGCTCAAGACCATGGCCTCGGATTTGGAGGTGCTGATTCTCATCCCAGCCGCTTCACACTCGGCTGCGAACAGCTCCAGCGAAAGCTGTAGATCACGCTCCGATGAAGCCAACAGGACCACATCATCTGCAAAAAGCAGAGACCCGATCCTGAGGCCACCAAAACGGATCCCCGCAACGCCTTGGCTGCGCCTAGAAATCCTGTCCATAAAAGTTAGGAACAGGATCGGTGACAAAGGGCAACCTTGGCGGAGTCCAACTCTCACCGGAAACAAGCCCGACTTACTGCCGGCAATGCGAACCAAACTCTGGCACCGGTTGTACAGGGACCTAACAGCCCGTATCAAGGGGCCCGGTACCCCATACTCCCGGAGCACCCCCCACAGGGCCCCCCGAGGGACACGGTCGAACGCCTTCTCCAAGTCCACAAAACACATGTAGACCGGTTGGGCGAACTCCCACGCACCCTCCAGGACCCTGCTGAGGGTGTAGAGCTGGTCCAGTGTTCCACGGCCAAGACGAAAACCGCATTGTTCCTCCTGGATCCGAGGTTCGACTATCCGTCGGACCCTCCTCTCCAGAACCCCTGAATAGACCTTACCAGGGAGGCTCAGAAGTGTGATCCCCCTGTAGTTGGAACACACCCTGTGGTCCCCCTTTTTAAACAGGGGGACCACCACCCCGGTCTGCCAATCCAAGGGAACTGCCCCCGATGTCCACGCAATATTGCAGAGCCGCGTTAACCAACACAGCCCCACAACATCCAGAGCCTTGAGGAACTCCGGTCGAATCTCATCCACCCCCGGAGCCTTGCCACCGAGGAGCTTTTTAACGACCTCGGTGACCTCGGCACCAGAGATTGGAGAGCCCGACCCAAAGTCCCCAAACCCTGCTTCCAGATTGGAAGGCGTGCCGGTGGGATTGAGGAGGTCTTCGAAGTATTCCATCCACCGACCCAAAACGTCCCGCGTCGAGGTCAGCAGCACACCATCCCCACTGTAAACAGTGTTGGTGGCAGACCGCTTTCCCCCCCTGAGACGCCGGATGGTGGACCAGAATCGCTTCGAAGCCGTACGGAAGTCGTTTTCCATGGTCTCTCCAAACTCCTCCCACGCCCGAGTTTTTGCCTCAGCAACCATCCGAGCCGCATCCCGCTTGGCCTGTCGGTACCTATCAGCTGCTTCAGGGGTCCCACAAGCCAAAAAGACCCGGTAGGACTCCTTCTTCAGCCTGACAGCATCCCTTACCGCCGGTGTCCACCACCGGGTTCGGGGGTTGCCGCCGCGACAGGCACCGACCACCTTGCGGCCACAGCTTTATAAACTAGTAAAAGTATTTAGAAGTCTATTCTCTGAGCTACAGGGAGCCAGTGTAAGGACTTTAGAACTGGGGTGATGTGCTCTACTTTCCTGGTTCTAGTGAAGAACACGAGCAGCGGCGTTCTGGATCAGCTGCAGCTGTCTAGAAGAAGAAGAACATTTATTTATATAGCACCTTTCACAGATAAAATCACAAAGTGCTTTACAAGATTATAAACGTAAAACTAAATATACTTACAACAAGGACCAATCAACTAAAGGCTGGTCTAAAAAGAAATGTCTTCATCTGCTTTTTAAAGGATTCAACAGAATCGGCCTCATGATTCTCTGACTTTTTAGGGAGACCTGTGAAGACGCTGTTGCAGTAATCAATCCGACTAAAGATAAACGCATGGATGAGTTTTTCTAGGTCCTGTTGCGACATCAGTCCTTTAATCCTAGAAATGTTCTTCAGGTGATAGAAGGCTGACCTTGTTATTGCCTTTATGTGACCCTGGAGGTTCAGGTCTGAGTCCATTACTACACCTAGATTGCGTGCCTGATCAGTAGTTTCTAGCTGTATTAACTGAATCTGTGTGCTGACTGTTGATCGTTCCTCTTTAGCTCCAAATATAATTACTTTTGTTTTGTTCTGTTCAGCTGGAGAAAGTTATGACACATCCATCCATTGATTTGCTCGATGCATTCACTTAGGGTTTGGATGGGTTCAAAGTCACCTGGTGCCATCGTAATGTAGAGCTGAGTATCATCTGCATAATTATGGTAGCTAATGTTATTGGTTGTTATAATCTTGCCTAGAGGGAGCATGTAGATATTAAATAAGAGGGGCCCCAGGATGGAGCCACGCCCGAGTTTTTGCCTCAGCAACCATCCGAGCCGCATCCCGCTTGGCCTGTCGGTACCTATCAGCTGCTTCAGGGGTCCCACAAGCCAAAAAGACCCGGTAGGACTCCTTCTTCAGCCTGACAGCATCCCTTACCGCCGGTGTCCACCACCGGGTTCGGGGGTTGCCGCCGCGACAGGCACCGACCACCTTGCGGCCACAGCTTTATAAACTAGTAAAAGTATTTAGAAGTCTATTCTCTGAGCTACAGGGAGCCAGTGTAAGGACTTTAGAACTGGGGTGATGTGCTCTACTTTCCTGGTTCTAGTGAAGAACACGAGCAGCGGCGTTCTGGATCAGCTGCAGCTGTCTAGAAGAAGAAGAACATTTATTTATATAGCACCTTTCACAGATAAAATCACAAAGTGCTTTACAAGACTATAAACGTAAAACTAAATATACTTACAACAAGGACCAATCAACTAAAGGCTGGTCTAAAAAGAAATGTCTTCATCTGCTTTTTAAAGGATTCAACAGAATCGGCCTCATGATTCTCTGACTTTTTAGGGAGACCTGTGAAGACGCTGTTGCAGTAATCAATCCGACTAAAGATAAACGCATGGATGAGTTTTTCTAGGTCCTGTTGCGACATCAGTCCTTTAATCCTAGAAATGTTCTTCAGGTGATAGAAGGCTGACCTTGTTATTGCCTTTATGTGACCCTGGAGGTTCAGGTCTGAGTCCATTACTACATCTAGATTGCGTGCCTGATCAGTAGTTTCTAGCTGTATTAACTGAATCTGTGTGCTGACTGTTGATCGTTCCTCTTTAGCTCCAAATATAATTACTTTTGTTTTGTTCTGTTCAGCTGGAGAAAGTTATGACACATCCATCCATTGATTTGCTCGATGCATTCACTTAGGGTTTGAATGGGTTCAAAGTCACCTGGTGCCATCGTAATGTAGAGCTGAGTATCATCTGCATAATTATGGTAGCTAATGTTATTGGTTGTTATAATCTTGCCTAGAGGGAGCATGTAGATATTAAATAAGAGGGGCCCCAGGATGGAGCCCTGGGGCACCCCACATGTGATTTCTGTTTGTTCTGATGAAAAGTTTCCTATTGAAACAAAGAAATCCCTGTTCTTTAGGTAAGACTCGAACCAGCCAAGTACTGTACCAGAGAGTCCGACCCAGCTCTCCAGTCGTTCCAATAATATATCCTGATCAACAGTGTCAAATGCTGCACTGAGGTCCAACAGAACCAGCACTGTGGTTCTTCCACAGTCTGTATTTATGCGGATGTCATTGAAAACTTTGACGAGGACAGTCTCGGTGCTGTGGTGAGCACGGAAACCAGACTGAAAAACATCAAAGCGGTTGGTCATTGTTATGAAGCTAATTAACTGCTGAAACAGTTTTTTCAATAATCTTACTGATGAATGGAAGATTAGAGATTGGCCTGTAGTTCTGCATTAATATATTGTCCAGATTCTTCTTTTTTAGCAGTGGTTTAATAACTGCTGTTTTTAAAGCCTGAGGGAAGAGACCGGACAGAAAGGGATGAGTTCACTATTTTAATCAGATCAGACCCAATGACAGGGAAAACTTTCTTAAGGAAGATATCAAGGCAGCAAGAGGAGAAGCTTAATTGGTTAATGATTTCTTCCAGGTCCTTTTGGTTTAATTCATGGAATTCTGACATTTTTTCTACATTGTTGTTAGCCGGGTATAACGTTGGTGGTCGGTTCGCTGCTGCGTTACAGACCGACCATCTAATTAGAATATTTTTTCAGTGAAAAAGCTGCAAATTCATTGCAGGCCGTGGTAGAATTTAGTTCAGGGGCTACTGTCACTGGAGGATTAGTTAGTGTTTCCACTGTTGCAAACATAGTTGGTGCATTATTAATGTTTTTGTTTTTGATTTCAGAGAAGAAAGTTTCCCTAGCATCTTTTATAGTTAACTGATATCTATTCAGTCTGTCTTTGTAGATATCACAGTCAACCTGGAGTCGAGTAATCCGCCATTTTCTCTCGACTCGTCGACACTCCCTTCTTTCACAACGTACCAGTGGATCGCTAGTCCACGGAGACTTCTTTCTACCTGAGACTACTTTCACTTTAGTCGGAGCAATGGAATCAATGATGTATGAGATTTTAACAAGAAAATGATCTACCATCAGCCATCTTGGATTTTGAGATCAGGCTCAGTGAGGACCATTCAAGATCGGATACCTCTTCAAGGGGTATTCTACTTAATTTTTTCCTGCTTGGAGTTTTAAAATTCCAACTTTTGAGTACAAATGCAAAGCACAGAACATTTGTAAAAATTCAGTCTAAAGAAGTCTTTTGATTTTTTGTTTAGAGACAATGAAACTACAGACAATGAAACTACAAAAGTAAATAACGCATTAATGTTCAGATACCCGAGTGTTTGTTTTTTGGTGTATTGCTTCTTGTAGATTTCTTGTGGAGAGTGCATTCCAGGAGTAAGGTTTCATCCAAAGGAATTTCCATTTATGAATGTAGATTTTTAAACCCCCTTACTCTCTTAAATACATGCTGAGTTTCCAAATATTTACATTTCCGAGTAAACGATGGATGGATTTTCCAAACAGAAGCAGACCTGTTAAGATTGAACGTGGGGTGTGTTTCGTTGCTCATCCGCTGGGGGTCAGTGTTGGGTCGCTAGTTGGCTCCTCCGTGCAGAGCGGCCGCCTCTGATTGGTCGCCTTTGAAACATCTGTATTCAGGTCCAGTGGTTCGTGTCTCCGGCCAGAAAGCTGCGGCTGACTGAGACCTCGGTGATCAGACAGCGTTACCCGCCTGTAGCATGCAGCTGGCTGCTGGGCGCGTCGCGTTGCTGCGGGTCGCTCCGGATCTTTGGACCGCGCTGTTTCGGGCTGGCTGCACGCTGACAGGAGAACTTCTGGGGCCCTGAAGGAAGACGGACGGATGAATGAGTCAGGATTACGCAGCAGCTCGGTCACAATCAGTGCATTTGTGAGTGGGTTTTTTTTTAATTCCCAGGATCGAACCTTCCTCCCTGCTGCCGGGAGCTGGATCTGCCGGTGAGGATCCAGGTCTGCGAGTGAAGTGATTTTCTGAGCGACGCTGCAGACACAAAGGAGCTCTCCCTCACTGTTCTTCTGTTTTTAAGGTGACAGCTTTCCCTCTGCGCTCCCACCAGCCGCCCAGACTGTCGGAGAGACCTCATCTATCGGACTATTGATAAGTTTCGATCAGATTCCCTCTCGTTGCATCGGGAAGCTTCCGGGTTGGACCGAGGAATGTTGTGATTTCTTTTTTTTATTCTAAGGAGGAAACAGATCCACCCGGAGCGTTTTTAATGCAAAGCCTGTGCAGGGTCAAGATGCAGTTCCGGACGGTGCTGGACGTGAAAGTTGTGGACGTGGAGAAGAGGCGGAATCCGTCCAAGCACTACGTGAGTTCTCCTCCTTCTCCCAGTGATCTCTCCATTCTGGTCCTGTTAGAAACGAGGTGTCGGTGTGGGCGCATGTCTGGCCTGTCCGCGGGCGCAGCGTGGCACCTAAACGCACCATTTAGTCCGCAGCTGAGCTGAGCGGAGATCAGCGCTGATCGAGGCTGCAGGTCAGGTTCTAATGCAGCTCCACATCTGCTCCTAAATACAAAACCAGGACAGACTGCTACCAGCTGGTAGATAAACCCCCTCTGTTTGTGGTGACGGGCGGTGAGTTCATGTAGGCTACCTGAGTCCTGTCGTGGCTGCAGCTCATTATCTCCATCATCACTGAAACCTGCTGATGGGCTACAGGCTTCACTGACTTACCTGGTTTGAAATATTGGTTGTTGTTGCACGACTTAAAGGGAAATGGTCAATTTTCCAAGTTAAATAGCTCAAAACAACTAAATAAAGTTGAACATCTTCGAAGACTTCAGCATGGACTTATGCATGGACCGGTTGGCAGTATGAAGATGTACAGAGGTTTAAAAAAGTTAGTCTAACCTCCGATGGCCTAAAGTCATTTTAATGAGATGACAGAAGGTGCTTGGGTGACCGGAGAAAAATAAAAGCAGTCAAAGATCATTATACTACCACTACCATGCTTGACTGTCAGTATGTTCTATTTCCAAAATGCTGAGTTGGTTTTACCTGATGTAACCAGAAGCACACACTTCTTCCAAAAAGTTTTGTCTCGTTTGTCCTCCAAATCTTCAAGTCTCAGAGATCATCAGGATGTTTTTTTGTTGTTGTTTTTTTATATTCAGTTTTTTTCCAGCAGTGGTTTTGGGTCCAATTGATGCATTTCTTGTCCAATCTGTATTTAATTGATGAATAACGAACACATGGTGTTAACAGAGACAAGAGAGGTATACAGTGTGATCTTTTGATGATATTCTGGGTTCTTCTGTGACCTCCTGGTAGGTCGACCACCACTGGGAAGGTTCTCCACTGTTCCATGTTTTCTCCATCCCTGGGTAAATGCTCTCTTTATTATCTGGTGTCCCAAAGTCTTCAAAATGGATTCGTAACCCTTTCCAGACTAATAGATGAGTGATTTTGTTTCTCATCTTTTTGTGAATGTCTTTAGATCAGGACATGTGATGTGTTGTTTTTTGAGATCTTTAGATTTATCACCAAGTTGCCAGATAGGTTCTCTTTAAGTGATTTTTTTCACTCAGTAATCAGCTTCTGGCTATTTTCACAGGTTGGTTTGATTAGAAGTTCAAGAACTGCTTGGTATTTTCTCAAGTTATCTACATCTGATGTTAAAATGTATTCAATTATCTGAAATGTTTAACTAACAAAATACCACACTGGATTATATATATCTCAGGGAGGCAAATACTTTTTCACCGTAAGTCAATTCAGGTTATTTCGCACTGACTTACAACCAATGTTTTAAGGGACTTCTCAAAACACAGACATCCAGTTTATGTACAGAAATATAGAGTTAAGTAAATCCAATCATACAGACAGATACATGATCCTAGGAACAACAACAACATAGTTAAGTTCATTTTTATTATACAAACCAGTAAAAAGTTTTCTATCCAAAGCTGATTGCATTTAGTCACTGACTTTGCAGCATTCCCTCCTCCTAAACAACCACGTAACGGCGGTTAAAAGTTGATAGCACAACGTCGGTAAATTTGCAGCAATGCCTCCTCCAAGTCATATTTATTCATACAAACTTTAAAGCAAGATAAGTGTTAAAACAACCAAAAATTACCAGAGCAGACGTTATAAACCTGGATTCTTCTGTTTTATTCTTAACTTTATTACACGTTCTTACACATCCACTCCTGCCTTTTAAGCCTACAGCACCAACCAAAACAGGTGAGACAATGTTCTGCAAGGTGCAAAGTCCCGCTGCAGAACAGAATAAGACTGAATCATAATCATCACAAATCAGGGGAGTCGTAAATTCTGATCCTTCAGAGAAACATCTTCAAGAACTGTCATTCATCTGCAGCTGCTAGAACCTCACGGGACAAGGATTAGTTTCAGGAAACTTTTAGAAAGCTGTACAATACGGTGAAAACATGGATTGCTTTGATGTGGATCCAGTGGATCTTTGTTGGAAGAAACTGGAGCGAAGAGGGAAAAAAAGGAGCAACCAGTCGCTGCAGCCAGGTCCTGTGATTGTACAGAGTTACATCAGTGCGCAACATAGGCTGCCTTTAAGACCTCATCTTCTCCAGGGAGAGGCATGCATTTCCACCAGGTCAATGAAAAAATTTTTTTCCAAAGGCACAGCTAAGGAAGAGGAGCATATGACCACCCCACTGGACTGTCCCCAGTGAAGAATTTGGAGATTTTAAAAACCAAAAGTGAGATAACAATCCCCCTGCTGTTGGACTCCTTAAGGCATGTTTGCAGGAAGAATGGCATACCCTGAAACCGCTCCCTGCTCAATGAGGGAACGGTGCAAAGTGCTGGGAAAAGGAATCGGAACATTACAAAGTGGGAAAAAAGTAACGGTCGAAACTTTTTTGGAATATGTTGCACCCTAAATGGATGGATATTACATGAAACAAAGCTGATGAGAGAAAACAAGAAGGAGTTGGCTTCATATTGTATTGAGGTTTGAACTCCTCTTATCAAAGCATATGGAACTCATTAAAGTCCATCATCCACAGCCGAAGGACTGGCCTTCCTGCAGTCCCGATCTGTCCCTGACAGAAAATGTTGGACTAAAAATGGGGCATCTCCTTAATTTTACACACTTCAAACGTGTTCCTGCAGAAAGAATAACACCTGAAACTCTTCATCTCTTGGTGTTCTCAATGCAAGGACATTTTGGTTGGAATCATGACAAAGTAGGAGCAAACTGGTGTCCCAGTTAGTAGACCTTAAATAGTGAATTGCCTGCATTTGTACAGTGCTTTATCAAGTCAGAGGACTCCAAAGCGCTTCACACTACACTCATTCATACATACGCACTCATTGTGTAAGCTACGATGTTGCCACAGCTGCCCTATGACAGACGGACAGAAGCGAGCCTGCCAATGAATCAGCACCATCAGTAGGAAAGCGTCTTGCTGGACGAAGCGGGGGTTCACCCGGCAACCGGGTGGACGAATATATGCCTCCTTACATCAGTGGCTAACGATAAAATTGGATGGGAAACAATGGAAATAACCGGATTATACAGTTTGCTTTAAAACTAATGTATTTATAAGAATCACTGCATGACCTATGGTTTGGAGTTTCACATTTTTAAAGGTATAACTCCTCTGTTTATTATGTGAACCCTTTAAGGATTTCCCTTCTGTAAACTCTTTAACGTCATATAGCGTATTTCTAAATTTACATCTCCCTATGGGAATGTTGGTCACTTTCACCTTCTGAGACCTGAGGACGGGCTCCAGTGATTGTTATTACCTTCCTGAATGCCCCCTCCCCCCACACCATCCTACCCTACCATACCCCCCCCCCCCCCCCCCCACATCCCGTACACTCATCAATAGCAGGCTTGTTGGAAGTGAGTGTGTGTTGAGGCTCTGTGCTTCAAGGCTCCAGTTCAGATCCTGTTTCAGCCTCATAAACAAGTCATAATAAATGACCACAATGAAAGGAACACAATTTCCCTAATACTCAATTACAGCACTGCAAACCCTCAGGCGTAATGATATGTGGACACAATTAGCACTCTTGTTCTGCTCTGCATGGTGGAGTTCAGCTTGTTCCCTCTTACATGAGAGGAAACAATGTTATACACCACATCCTGGTTTTATTTTTAAGTTGAAAGTTGCTGATGCTGGGTTGGTAAGGTTTTTTAAAGAAACAACAGACAGACAGAATCAATGTTCTTATATTCAACATCACAGAACATAGTTGAGTGAAATTATAAAAATTCAGAGGTTCCTTAGCAAATAAAAAGCTTGATTTGTTTAGCTCTAAGTTGCATCAGCTCTTTTCTTAACAACTGTCTGTTACTTTGTGGGAACTAAGAAGATCCTCTGCTGGGCCTTTCAGGGTGAAAAATGTCCTGTTCTAACACTTCTATTAAACTTTAAGCCGCTCATCAGTTCAGAACGCGTTTTGTTGTGGTTTTTCCAGTTTGAAATGCTTCAAATGTTTGTACTGAGTGCCAGGTCTGGATTGCAGTCAGGTCAGTTTAGTACACTGACTTTTTTCTTTTCCTTTCTTTATGGAGCGATGCTGCTGTAATACTGCAAAATGTGGTCAGAGAGGCAGCAAATGAAGCTGGAGGTGCTGCAGAAAAAAGTTGGATGGACGGACGGTCGGTCAGATGAATGGTTGGATGGATGGATAGTTGGGTGGGTTGATGAATGGATGGATGAATGGATGGGTGGATGGATGGATGGATAGATGGACAAACGAAAGAATGGTTGGTTGGTTGGATGGATGGACGGACGGTCGGTCAGATGAATGGTTGGATGGATGGATAGTTGGGTGGGTTGATGGATGGATGGATGGATGGATGGACAAACGAAAGAATGGTTGGTTGGTTGGATGACAGACGGTCTGTCAGATGAATGGTTGGATGGATGGACAAACGGATGGATGAATGGATAGTTGGGTGGGTTGATGGATGGATGGATGAATGGATGGGTGGATGGATGGATGGATAGATGGACAAACGAAAGAATGGTTGGTTGGTTGGATGGATGGACGGATGGTCGGTCAGATTGTTGGATGGATGGATGGATGGGTGGGTTGATGGATGGATGGACGGATGAAAGGACGGACAGTCGGTCAGATGAATGGTTAGATGGATGGACAAATGGATGGATGAATGGATAGTTGGGTGGGTTGATGGATGGATGGATTGACAAATGGAAGAATGGTTGGTTGGTTGGTTGGATGGACGGATGGTTGAATAGTTGGATGGGTGGTTTGTTGGATAGACGAACAGTCGGTCAGATGAATGGTTGGATGGATGGACAAATGGATGGATGAATGGATAGTTGGGTGGGTTGATGGATGGATGGATGGACAAATGGAAGAATGGTTGGTTTGTTGGTTGGATGGACGGATGGTTGAATAGTTGGATGGGTGGTTTGTTGGATAGACGAACAGTCGGTCAGATGAATGGTTGGATGGATGGACAAATTGATGGATGAATGGATAGTTGGGTGGGTTGATGGATGCATGGATGGATGGATGGATGGACAAAGGGAAGAATGGTTGGTTGGTTGGTTGGATGGACGGATGGTCGGTCAGATGGATGGATGGATGGATGGATAAATGGATGGATGAATGGATAGTTGGGTGGGTTGATGAATGGTTGGTTGGTTGGTTGGTTGGATGGACGGATGGTCGGTCGGTCAGATTGTTGGATGGGTGGGTTGATGGATGGATGGTTGTGTGGATGGATGGATGTACGGATGGACGGTCGGTCAGATTGCTGGATGGATGGGTGGTTTGTTGGATAGACGGACGGTCGGTCAGATGAATGGTTGGATGGATGGACAAATGGATGGATGAATGGATAATTGGTTAGGTTGATGAATGGTTGGTTGGTTGGTTGGTCGGTTGGATGGATCAATGGATGGATGGATGGATGGATGGATGGATGGATGGATGGATGGATTGATGAAAGATCCATATTCCCTCTCTCCTTAATAGACAGGAACAAAAGCAACAAAATAAACATTTTCTTCTCTCCTCTGCCAGTTCTTATATTGCTAGAGGAAAGCTAAATTGCATTTTTATGCATTTATTTAGTCTCTCACTGTACAGTACATATTTGTGCAAAGTAAATGCAGTAAGTGATTATAATAGAATACATGTCTGCCTTTGCCTGATAAGAACATAATGTCCTTAGCACAAGAAACATGTGAAAACTGTTACCATTGTGTTTTTCCCAGAGAAACAGCAACATTGTCCTAAATAATTATTTATTTCTCTTCATTCTGTGCAGATGGAGGGTGCGGAACGTGAAGCAAGTTTTAAGGCTTGCCATGTTAGAAAAAGGGATAATTTGTTATATTTTACATAGACAGATTTTAATGTAAATGATGAAGATTTAAAAGTATATGAAAGAGATTAAAGTATTTAGTTATTAACCTAACGTAGGGATTGACATTTATGAAATTCTACTTTTTATCCTTGAGTAAAAAAAGGACAGCTTTACAAAATAACTATTTATGATCAAAGTGCTTCAATTTAAGGAAAAGCAGCAGGCACTCTTACTGCTGCAAACACACATCTGTATACATTATTACATTAATAATAATGTTATCTTTGTATATTTTTTTTATTGTTTTATGTTTTGATACACAAATGTGCTTTTAGTTGGAGTGACTTATGTTGCTGGAGGGTCACTTTTCCTCACTCTGCTACATTCTCCTACTACTCTCCAATTTTGCATTATTTGCTGTTGTCTCTGTTTCTGTCATTTGCTTGGATTGTTTGGGTTATTCTGGGTTTTCTGTGTTTGTATTTTTATTGATGCTCAGTCTAGATTCTATTTCTTAGTTCCCTCTGTTGTGTTCAGCTTGGTTCATTCTAGCTCGTTTGTTCCTTGTGCTTTGCTAAGTAGTCCTTGCTTTTCTTATAGCTCAGTGTTTTTCTTTGATTATTTCTCCTCTGCTCCCTTCCTGTTCATTTACCTCCTTCCCTCAGCCTGCCTGGTCTCTCCTCACACCCTGTTACCAATCAGCCACCTGTTCTTTGTCAAGTTATCAAGCTCCCCAGTATATAAGCTCCTCATTCTCTATTCCATTTGCTCTCCCTTCTCTCTATTAATGTTCGGCCATTGGTTTTGGAGATGGTTTCATTTTTTTAAATTAAAGATACTTTTAGCATGATCTTTCCCAGCTCCTTTCTGCGCTTTGATCCTCCCTTTATCTTGCCAGCAGTGACAGTTTCAGCTTTTAACTTTATTTTCTCTTCAAACAAACATTTGACTCCCTTCTGTTTAGCTGTGACTCCTTCCTAAAGGGAGGCCTCAGCTGAGCTACTGCTGCTAAACAATTTTAATATTTAATATTCTCCTTCTATAGATGATCAACTCGGCTCTCTCTTTTAGGGTTTAACCCCGTCTCTTCTAGACAATGCCACTAGCGGAGCTTTTGCTGCACTAACTGTCTGTGCCCTGTTTCATCCTGTAGAGGTCGTTTTCACACCTGATAGTCCGGTAGTCTTGGTTCGATTGGGGACCGAAATTCCAACATGGCTCCTTTTTTAGCTGGTTTGGTTCTTGTTCACACTGCTCTGCCAAAAAAAAAAAAACTTTCTTAGCAAAATGTGGTGGCGCTGTGTCCCCCGCTACGCCAAGAAGCTTCCTGTTCTGTGAAATGGAAACAAACACGGAGAGGCATCAGATTTTAGCGGTTTTGGGATCGCTCTCTTGTCTTTGGCAGATGTGGCAGACAAATATGTTGCAGCAGTGGGCTCAGCATGAGCAGAGAACTAGGCGGTTGTATTTACCCACAATGCCCTGCGCTATAGTCCGCTTCCTGGATTTAGCACAGCCCAGTCCTGCTTGGCATTCACATATGCAATCGAACCGCAGCAGAGTTCCCTTCAGCTGAGCCCTAGGTTTTTAGGCAGAGCAGAGTTCACGGTTTTGGTCCACATCAGAGTTCAATAGCACATTCACACCTACCCTAATGAACCAGACTTTCTGGGCAAACAAACAAGAGTTTGTTTAAATCGGACTAAACGGCGCTGATGTGAATGCATCCTTAAACTCCCTCAAAGCTGACCTGTTTAGCTGTGTTTCTCTCTTAGATGAAGCCACTAAAGGAGCTACTGCCATTAACTTTTTACTTTTCTTCAACATAGAAAGTACTCTCAGCAAATGGCCAGTGAACAATGAACCAGTTTAAGGTTCTGCTGGACGTTTCTTCCTGTTAAAGGGGAGTTTTCCCTCTTCACTGTTGATACATGCTTGCTCAGTGTGAGGGATTGCTATGAAGTCAAGGACACAACACAAGCAACTGTCCACTATCGCTACATGCTCATTCAGGAGCGAATGCTGGAAGTCAGTGACCCGATGCTATGTGCTGGGTTTCCTTTGATAGAAAACGTTTTAACCAAGTTGAATTATAAAATGAACTTGTCTGCATTGTTTGATAACTTGAATCTATGTACTTGACTTGGAATATGTCTCAATGATTCGATTGAATTGACTTTCTTTGTAAAGTGCTTTGAAATGACATGCGTTGAAAATTGGTGCTATAGAAATGAATGTAAACTGAATTGAATAACTTTTT
This sequence comes from Valencia hispanica, assembly GCA_963556495.2. Classification (NCBI taxonomy): domain Eukaryota; kingdom Metazoa; phylum Chordata; class Actinopteri; order Cyprinodontiformes; family Valenciidae; genus Valencia; species Valencia hispanica. The sequence goes on from OY747703.1 coordinate 57,298,122, forward strand.
AAAAATATAAAATGGCTCAAGTAAACATGCTTGCTGTGCAGAATAGTTTACCTTATTGCCCCTCAGTTCTTTACACATTAAGGGAAATATAACAAGCTTTAGTTAGACTGACTTCTTGCTAGCTTTAGTTTTCAACACCAATACCTTAGTAGGAGTGATGGGTGATGCCCCTTTTAGTTTCTATGCCTTTGGGTGTTGTACACAACTAGACATAATTTCAAAGAGCCACATTTCTCCTTTATTCAAGCTAAGGGAAGTATTGCCAGCTGACTGGCAGTGCACAGCAACAGGGGGGGCAGGACTGCGTAACTATGCAAAACTAAGAACGGTATCATGGAAAATTGTGTGCCATCATGTCCTTGTGTTTTAGAAAATATTGGAAATTGGGAAAAAAAACCTAGCACTAAATGGCCATCAGGATTACATATTCACAAAACACTATGCAGCAAAAGCGAAGAGAACTTTAACTAGAACAGATTTGGGTTTCGGTACATTTACTCACACAAAAAGAGTTTCTTTAGATGTACAGAAATAATGTATTTATTCCGATTTGTTTGTGAGCGGAAATTCCAGCGAAGTTTTACTGGGAGTCAGCTAAATGGATCCCAACAGATTTGGTTACTTTCAACTGTCTAATTATCCCATCATTAAACATGAAAGCTGATTTTCACAGTAATGTGAGCCAATTGTGTGGGCAGGTTACTGGTACCAATAAATTTAGCTAAATATAACCTTTAAAAAGTTAGTTTCAAAACTCCCACGATTTGATGAAGTTCTGAGTGTTATTAATACATTTTTGTCATGTTTTTTTTGTAATGATGTATTTTTTGGACTTCTCTGAAAAAGGGGGATGCAACCCAGCGTCTGTTGAGTGGCCTATTTCTGTTATTATCGAGCACCTCAGTTATATTCAGCACTACAAGCTTGAAAGTCGTTGTTGATGTGGATTTGTTTGTTTATTTTGCATGTGGTAAAACTGAGAGATAGCAGTGTCTGTGTGGTTTTTAAAGGAGGAAACTAAGACACAGCATGTGACAGCCATATTTATTTAGCTTAAAGCTGTTAGCAAAAAGAAACCATTCCATACCTGTCTGTGGTACATATTCAAATACTTACTCCTTGCAAAGTTTGGGCTGCCATATTTATTTATTTGAGTTAAAAGTAAAAATGTAAACTGGCTATATATAAGTGGTTCTTGATCTCTCTTTCTTTCAGTATTTATGTTACCTAGAAGTGGGCTACTTAAAGGCCCAGTTAGCTTTAGCTGTAGGATTCCAGTATAACGAGAAAATGTAACATAGGCCATGTACAGCTTGGGTGTAGATGAGCTTTATTGAACAGCTACAGTACCTACTGAACCAAGAAACCCACCAATTCCAGCTGAATACAAATTATTATTCTGAACCTTTTTACATTTTATAATGCTAATGTACGTAAACTTAAATGTATTTTATGTACATTTCATATGATAGTCCAACGCAAAGTAGTTAATGTGATGTAGAAGGAAAACGTCACATGGCTTTGGAAATATCTTGCAAATCTTAGAATGTGTCTTCCATAATAAGCTGCTTTTATTCTGATACCCCTAAATAAAATCCAATGCAAGAAACTTTCCTAAGAAGTGTTCGAGTTAGCAAGTGTCCTCCGGTCCAGATGTTCTGCGAAGGCCTCAGAGGTTTGTTAGAGATCGTCATGGTTCCATCCATCCATCCATCCATCCATCCATCCATCCATCCATCCATCCATCCATCCATCCATCCATCCATCCATCCATTCATCCAGTTAACTTTAGCTTCACAGCTCCAATTAAAGAACCCAGTCCAAACTATTTATATCAGTCCGGTTCACTCTAACTCGGACTGTAATTTTGTTCTTGCTTTCAGTTTTTAGAGCTTACATGTATATGACTCTTGTACAGCAGTTAGTATATGTTGCTACGTTTACAGTTTGGTTTTAGAGGAGCTTCTCAGAGAGTGCTTTGGGCTTGTAAGTCCCAGCAGATCGGACTCTGGCCTAGTTTCCTTTGCTACCCCGTCTCTGGAGACGTGGCTTGTTACTGTGAGAAGAAAAGAGAGGGAGGCAGGGGGAAACGAGAGAAGGACACAATCCGTGGCAACCACTGATTCCCATTTGTGATGTTTGTGAAACCAGCTGGAAATGCTTATCCTGTTGGAGGAGAGAGGGGAGGGGCTGGAAGGATAAGATTCAGGATCTAGGGTCGTCGGACCGTTGGGAAAACTGGGCAGTGGTGTCGCAAACATGTAGGCTGTCACCGCTCACACTTTTCCAGGTTTGTGTGTGTGTGTGTGTGTGTTCAGGGGGAGGAGGTGATAACAGAAAAAGTGGGGTTGGACACAGCCATGTTTACTATAAGCTTCTGTTTCTCCTACAAGTCCCAGTCCCACAACATTTCATTTCTACAGGCTCCTGCGCTGCAACAAAGACTCGCGCTGCAAGACGCTGTTGTTATTTGGCTCCATAAAACATCTCTTTAGAGAGCTGTTCCACACTCAAATATTTATTAGCCTGTATCAAACGCAGAGTAAAAATCTCTGTGAAAAGGGAGCCTTTTTTCAGTTGCCCAGCCCTAACTGTAAGGATCCATGAGTCTGATGGCAGCTTGTGAATGTGGAAGGATTTTTATTTGGGTCTCGCTGAGGTTTTCCCATGTTACTCCTGCCTCTGCTGGTATAAAACACATGTTGGAGCATTTTATCATGACCTCGGGCTCCTCTCCCTGTTCTTCACACAGCTCATTACGTCACTCTGAAGTGGTGAGGATGAGAGATAAAGTACATGCGGGCATCATGTGTGGCCCCAGCCTACTATGGCTCCTGCTTGGTTTAAATGGGAAGAATGATAAGAGTACCTTTTATTTTTTAGCACTTTATCGTGTAATTATTCGGCTGCTTTAATAAGGGTTTTCGTGTGCAGAAAACAAGACAAGAGAAGAAAGAAAAACTGGATGAAAAAGTTGCTTGCTGACAGATTTATGTGATTATAACAGATATTTTTACTCTGAAGAAATGTCACAAAGTTAAGCACTTTCTACACTCATAGGAAACTTATAGGCAAGTTTCACAATTTCACACATTTATCAGGTAGAAGAAACAAAATAATAGACGCCACACTTTGTTGGCACCCGTAATAATTTGTGTTGATCTTCATAAGTCAGGAAATGGCAACAAGAAAAAAGATAATCATCTAAAATTGGCTTTATCTACAGTCAGAGCAATAATTGGAACTGGGATAAATGCCGATGGACGAGAACCCAAGATCATTTCGTCGTCACGGACAGTAAAGAACATTTTGTGACTTCGGGAAAGCGGCATCTTGGGGTCACCAAGTCTCTAAAAACAACCATTAGACTCTATAGTCCAACTGGTTTTATCACTAACATTAATGTGTGGAGTTTGCCTAAATGAACGGGTACTTTAACTGGAACTGTGTTTTGTCCAGATCAGACTAAAGCCTCTACTTGCAAATTAAACATGTTATGACCCAGTTTTCTGTCTTGCTATATATGTTGAAATGAGGACAAATTTGTCTTGCAAGCTTAAAATGAAAGAAATGAAGGGGATTTTGTGCAACATCACGCCCTGTCACGTCTTTGAAGTAGGTGTGCTGCTTTTGATGCACTTCCTGTCTGAATAGTGCCTGCATGCTGAGATCTGGAATTCATGGTGTTCTGCAGCGTCTCCACGTGTTCTGTTAGTTTAGCCATGTCAGTCTCATAATATGTTTTTTATTGTATTCACAATCAAGTGAACATCTTAGAAGGAATGTTATTTACTTATAATTATTCCAAGCAATTAGATAATTATTACCCAAATTAATTGGAAAATAGGTCCAGTCATTAGTTTTATTTTAAGTTTCAAGCATCTGACAGGCCAGGTGAGTTCATCTACATCAGTAATGTTACTATCGGTTCATTGCTGCAATATTTGAATTGGAGTATCGATTATTTCATAGCAGACAGCGCTGCCCAAGGTTGTATAGGACCCCAAAAAGCAGAATTTGATTTAGGAGCACTTTTTCCCCGTACATATTTTGTGGAGAGATTTTGGTGATGATTTGGTGGCTGAGAGAGAAGGCCAAGTTTAATTGGCTGAGCTTAAAAGCAGTCAGGGATAAGTGGTTATAACTTGCTGAGATGTATTGTGAACAAACCGAAGCTCAAACACAAAGAAAATATTAAACTCGTAGCATCAGATTGTAACTACGGCAACACAACAATCAAACAATAGAGATAATTCTTTGCACTTTAAAAAAAAGTAATCTTCCCATTTCCTTTAAATCTCAAGTTTAGATTTTAAACAATTTAAAATATTTTAATTTATCAATACTGAAACAGTAAAATCAAAATGTATGGTTTTCATATTCAAAATAAACATATAAAAATATCAGATCTATGGTCTGTGTTACAATTCAAGTACTTATGGGAAGCCCCTGATGCTTTGGGAGCCCTAAGCAGTGGCTGAGTTTGCTAAAGCCTTGGGCCGGCTTTGGTAGCACTCCATATATGTGGAATATGTTGCATAGGAGAATCATACTAGCACTCATGCAACTCAATTTTGGACGTGTCCAAAAACATCTGTTGCAGCCTGGTTTGTTCGCTGATTAAGATGTGTATGCTGCAGTATCAAATTTGTAGTAAGGTGATTCTGCAGAGCTGTTTTTCTATCGTTTAGAGTCTTCCTATGACGTTAATACGAAAGGGAGACATGCAACCGTGTATATGAATGATCGAGCTCATATGCCACAAGGTTTGGCGTGACACAAAAGATAAAAGCCCCCCATATGCATTGTTAAGTATGGTGAGGAATCTGTGTTACTCCGGGCCTGTTTTTGCAGTAGCATACTATAAATCTTACACCTTTCATCCCAATACAGACTCAATACATATAATTTAGGGTGCATCATAAGAAATTTGGGTTTTTAGATCCACTAACATATGTGGCAACATTAGAAACAGTGTGGCAGTAGCTTTACAATCACAAGGTGGAAGAAATGATCGAACATGCAAATCATGGATCATAATATGCTATTTATGGCTTATTTGTGCTTTGCTGGTAGCAAAGCATTTTGGTGGTTAACCATTGATCTTATAGGACTGTGGGAGAAAACCGGAGTAACCAGAGAAAATCCATGCATGCACAGGGAGAGCAACTCATAAACCCAGGACCTTCACCATGTCTTTTTCCTATATCTTTACTGTTCCGTTTTCCTTCACTCGACTTTCTGGGAAAGGACAATAAAGCTTGATCCAATCTGTGAAACGTTATTGTATTCTATTGCTTTGTTAAGCTCTGTAGCAAAGCTGAAATAACACTTGGGTCTATTACACATTGGATTATATTTAGCCCAGTAATGGCTCAGTGTGGAAAGACATGACTTGATCCAAAGAAAATCTTTCCAACCTGACTTTTGTAGTTGGATCATTTGCGCTTTCAGCGTCTGGAAGCATGCTTTTGGTCTTTTTTAATAGGTTACTTCAAATATAGCCCTTTAGGCGGGGTTGACTGCATTTAGTGGCTGGGCCCACATTCTGGGCCCCACCAAAACCTCTCTGCTCTTTGCCTTCTTCTCTGGAAATCTCCGAGGCTGGACGTCGGCTCTCTTCTGAAACTGTAAGTTTTTTGAGTCTTTTTCAGAGACGAGCTCTGGTATTTCATGTGCTCTAATGTACAGAATCGTTTCTGAATACTGAAACATTCGAGATTAATGTTAATGGCTGTTTTGGATGAGCGTAATGAAACAATCAGAGGTCCAATTTGTTCTGTCATAAGAACACATGTTTCTCTCTCTGTGTCTGATCATGAAAGGAACTTTTGTTTTCAAGTCCCCTTTTCCTCTGTGGGAATATCCGACGCACAAAGTTTCAATATTTTTTTCTTTGTTTGCTATCTGGGACATGCAGTACCAGACCCTTGAGCCTTTCCTTGGATTCTGTTTTTCTCCATTTGTGTTTCTCCTGTTTATAAGTCGCTAATTCTTTACGCCTTTAAAGAGGAATTTACGTAGAAATCTTCAGGGAAGCTTGACTGTCTGTTATTAAAGAGTTTTTTTAATGGTTTGATAGATTTTGTTGAGGCAACTCATCTTATTGTTTAGCACCGATATTTCGAAACATCCATATATTATATATTATTTTTAGGGTAGTTATTTCTACAAAACAAAATGGCTTTTTACCGTTAATTCTGCAACAAGTAATTTTTTTAGTAAATGTTTGTGTTTTATACCTGGCGAGACTGTAAAATTGAAAAAATATACATATTTGTCATTTATAATAGCTCATCATATTTACTACAAAGATAAACTCTTTTATTCAACAGTCTAAGCATCATAGTATTTAAATTTCCTTTTACCATAATTTTTGCAACAATTCAAACAATGTTTTGACATGTCACTGTTAAAAGTAAGGTATGTTTTGAGTGATTGATATATAGTTTTAAATTGTAAATTCAAATGTAAAACACATTGAAGATTGTAATTCCTACAGAATTGTTATGTAAATAGTAAGGTGATTAACTGCAAATACTGTTATGGTTTTTTCCTGTTTTTTTTTTTTTAAGAAAACGTGACATGTTACTGTAAATTAATGGTTTTTCAACATATTAGTAGCGTAAAAACAATATTTGACAATATTTTACATTTTATAATGCTAATGTCCGTAAACTTAAATGTATTTTATGTAGATTTCATATGATAGACCAACGCAAAGTAGTTAATGTGATGTAGAATGCGATTGACAATATTTTTTTATTTATCTGCCTTATTTTTTATTACAATAATTCACTTTTTTCAATTTAATAGTAATTTACCATTGCCATTTCATTTTTTTTTACTGTCGTTTTTACGTACATTTTTTACAGTGCACATAGCAGCACCTCAGACACTAAATTTTAACCGTGAACAATCACAACAGCTTCTAATCGGTCCTGTGAAACCTGCAATGTAAAACCGATATTAATAAAAGACATTTTTAACTTTTTGCCTCAGAATCTGTGCAGTTAAAACATCCCTGGAAGTTAAAACGGCTTCTGAATTCTCTGTTGCATCTTACCATGTGGAAATATTTCCCTGCCAGACGGATGAACGTTTGTGAGTCATGTCTACGTTGAGTTCTGAACATTTTATCTGCACTCAGTGCTCACGACTGGGCCTCTCTTCAGATCTGAGTCAGATCATCTCGGCTTATTTTCTGCACAAGTGTGGCTCAAAAGGTGAAAATAAAAAAGCACCCTGCTTAATATGTAACATGCAGGAAGATAAAAAAAATATTTGTGCTGAGACTGAATTTACAGCCTGTGTGAAGTGGGCTAAGTTTATTTCTGGGACTGGCAGGGCAGGAGGGTTGAGCTCGATATTTCGGGCAGGGCCAGCCAAACGATGATGGCTGGTGGTTCTGTTTTCCACTGCGGTTGCCATCTGCTTCTGGAGTTTGGATCTTTGCAGTGAGTCCAGATCTTCCAGACATATCTAACGCTTCATCTCAGCATCTGACAGGAATTAAACCCGTTTATGTGCATGAACGTCACATTCATTTTTTGGACTTTCAAGGATTTGTTTGCTCTATGCTTTTTCCAGGGTGGGATGATTATCCAAGGACCTGCTTTTACCATTTTTAAAAACAAGGTTTAGCAATGTAGGCAGCCTTCCAGAAGCTCTGACCCCAACCTTATTGAGAATATATGGATTATGCCATTATGTCTGTACCAGGAAACCAATCAGTTTAAATGAACTCTACCAATTCTGCCAAGAAGAGCGAAAGATCGAAATCTACACTGAATGCTGAACACTGTGTGTAGCATGGTGGTGGTAGTATCAAGCTGCGGTCTGTTTGACTGCCAAAAGATACTGGTGGATTGCACAAAGTTTATGTTACAATAAAAAACGGACTTCCTCCAAATTCCTCAGCTTTTTTTCAGCTCAACAGCTGGATGTGTTGTAACCTTCCCCCACAAACATCCTCTGGGGACTCTGAGTCTGCAGACGTCTCTTCATGAGTGGCTTTGTTATAAAACAGCTCTCACCTTGTTAACATACAGAAGCCACAAAGAGGTGGATTGACTTTGTTTACTGAGGCTGTGGATGCACTCATGATATTATTACCCGGCAGTAGCACACCTCCATGGTAATAAACGGCGACAGTAATCGTTGCAGGGACACCCCACTGTGCTGAGAACGAGCTTGACAGGGGAATGTGACTATCGCCGCTTCCCGGATGCCAGGAGTCGCTCTTGCGTGATGGGAAACATGCCGCGGTGGCTCCTCGCCAGCAGCAGCTGTAACCCCCCCCCCCTCCAACAGCAATGGGGCCTTTCTTTAACCCGAAGCTTTTTTTTTCTTTTTTCAAGGAAGCGCTTTTGTTTCAGGCTGTTGCCCTTCTTATGTCAACGTCAGGGTCTTCCACTCAGCCTCATTCGTCTCGCTCTGCTTTGGAGGCTGTTGGCAGGTACAGCGGGTCGGAGTGATGGAGCGCCATCAGCAGACGGAGGCAGTTGGCTGGAAAGGGAAGCAGGAGTCCTCACAGGGAAAACACATGAGCTTCATTTGATGGGAGGAGGTTATTTAAGAGAAGGGTTTTGTGCTCAGACTGACTTGATGCTAAAAGGATTTAATTCATTTTTATTTTATTGAAAAATCATGTTATCAACTTGCTTATTCACAGTGCTTTTAGCTGTTTTATATAAACCATAATCATCCAAACGACAAGAGATATTTCACAAAATTTCACTTTCTGAAATGATTGACAAAAAATATTTAACTTTTTAAGAATATTCAGATTGTTTTAGATGCACCTGTAGATTTAGTTAAAGACCTTTTGAAGGATTTTTTAAGTTTTCCCACTGCAGCTACAATCAGACCTGCCGCCAGATAAATTTAGCTTGGGGGGCCTGTGGCTTATTCTGGAGGGGACCCGGCAAACAGTCTTTTTTTATGTCCCGTTGTGGTACATTACATACTTCTGGGTCAAATTTAGCCTTTTATTTGCCACACTGTTTCTATGTCAAATACATATTAAACATCATTTGAAAGCTGATATTCTTATATATCCAATGATGAATGCCAATCAAGGATATAATCTTAACTGTAGACACAGTAAAAGCTTTTGTCAAACCACTCCAAGAAATGATAATGTTACAGTTTGAAGCCACATATCACTGACAGAACTGAGCCATCTAAAATTGTCTTTTTATGTTTACAAGGCTCCAGTTAGTGTTCTCCAATAAAATAGCTAGTCCACAACAAGCCATATTTCAACAATCCAACACAATCTGAAAAGCTTTGCAGTTCCAATACTTGTGTATATTTCTTACAAAGTTTTCATCATAACTACCGTTCGCATGGTCATATTAGCCCGAAAATAACACAGCAGCACCCTTCTTCTTCTTTGTGATGGTTATTGGTGGTTGGCAAACAACAAATTGATGCATTACCGCCACCTAGTGGCATGGAGTGTAGACCAGAATGTCACTCAAGGTTGCACTTGCCTCTCTAAGACTGCTGATGTATTAGCATCATCCCCTCTTGTGCTAGCTTTGCTCTTGTTTTTATTAAGCCAAGCTCTAATGTCCATTTTGGCATAAAGCTGTATCAAAGTAGCTTATTTTCTGCCTCCAAAAGTCCCGATTAATAGCCTACAGCACCATCTGCTGGTTGTATTGGGTCAATACATTGCATGGTTGTAAATTAATTTACAAGGGCATTGTAATCTGTGTTGGGCAGGCCCAGTACCTGAATGGGCTGGCCCAGCTCGCCCATTGGTAAACATCAGAGCTAAAACATTCCAGGTCTTTCTGAGATCCCTGAGCTTTTGCAAATATCAATTAATATGATACTAAATTGCCTTTTATTCCAGTAATTTGCAAGCAGAAACCTCCAGCCTAATGTTCTGCAAACGCTTGTGCACTCGAGTGTTTTTGTGCATCCCATTCTGAGAGTGTGAGCTCCCAACTGCTCTTAATGCCTCTGCTCAAAGTGTCCCGGCCCTGGGATCTGCCACCTTGGTTATCTATGTTTTATTAGATTAGGGATGATGGTGGCATCACTTACCTCCTCTTGACGGATAAATGGACTGTATATCATCTTATCGGGCCTCTCAGGGCTGCTGCAGTTTTTCAGCCAAGGCTGTGCAGGGATGGCAGGTCAGTGCGCAGGTTGTTGATGGAAGAAGTCGCCATCAGAATTATGAGTTTACAAGGGTGTGATGTAAAAAAAAAAAAAAAAGCTATTTTCACATGTTGAACATTTAGGACAGACCAGCATTTAAAAAAAATTCTTGTTGTGGATTTTCTCCATACAAGGTCAAAATCACACATATAGACTCAAATATACACATATACCTCCATCAACAAGCCTCTGGCATAAATGTGGCTGTGTATTTGGTTACTTTTCTTGAATTTGAGGAGTGAACTTAAAAGTGTTGGTTTCCAAACTTTGACAAATTCTCAATAGAGTTGAGGTCAGTAATTATAAATGCTTACTGTTTTCCTGCTTTATACATTCCAAAGCCAAACTAGACGCTTGTTTGGGATTGCTGGATCCACCATTAATGTCCAAGTTTCAACCATAGGTAAAGGTGGAGGTAGTCCTCTGTCTTCGTTGTTCCATCCACTTTGTACAATGCACCAGTGCCCCTCGCCGTGGATAGCACCACAGCATGATGCTGCCATCTCCATGCTTGATAGTCGGCAGGATATTCTTAGGTTTGAACATCATACTCCTCTGTCTTATTAACTGTGTAGCGAGGACTGCTGCCTTGCCTTGTTATACAGACCAGGGGTTTGGTGCGTGGAAATCTCCTGTCGCGATAAATCCATATTTTAAGAATGACTCCTGGTACAGTATTTTCTGTTAAATGTAGCTTTCTGTTTCGTGGAGGTCGTAGGCTATTCTTCTGTCTCTTCACTGGACATTTTCCTTTTTAGCAAGAAAATCATTTTGCTAGCTTGTGGGTTTGTTTTTAGCGGTGACGTATCACGTGACCGAGGCAAGCATCTTGACATGCAACAAGAGAGAGTTATAGCAGGATGTAACACAGAGAATCCAGGCATTTTAAGAAAATAAAACATTGTTTAGACTCAGACAGTAAATAAAACCGAAATACTGGAAGTTATTTATTATTTCTCTCTAACAAATTACTTCTGAGACCTCTGCTCTAAAGTACAAGCCAAGAAGAAACAAATCACATGGTATAAAATTATATGTTTAGATTAGAAATTGTCTACTTTGATAATCACCAAAGAAATCAGGGGAAGGAGTGAGCTGACAAAAAGCTGAGCATTTACAGTATCCTTATGACTCTGCAGCACATTAACTGTTTCATTCTAATTCTGTATTTACTAATCCCAAATTTGGTTTGTAATCCATAATTTATTGATAGACTCAGGAAGGTTTCCACAATCTTTTCATTAAGAAAATGTCTTTTTTTGCATCATTTAGCTGCTAAAAGGTTGTAGTTCTCCTCCGAGGAAGCTGAAAGTTTTAAAAACTCCGTTTTTATAAAGTTTGACTTTGGGAAGTTTGTCCACCCCCCCAAAGAAACAGAAACAAGTTTATCTTTAATGAAATATGAGTAATAAAATGTGCTTTTATGACCTGTTTCCAGATTGGACTCGGAGCTTTGGAGCTCCATGTTTTATTCTGGGAATGTGAAGAAAAATAAGCACACAAACAAATGTCATGCTGATTATGAAGCTATGAATTGTTAACTTCCTGCTGTTGCTCTCTTCTCTCGGCAGGTGTATGTCATCAATGTCACCTACTCTGACAACACGTCCCACATCATCTACCGAAGATACAGCAAGTTCTTCGACCTGCAGGTAACCCTAAGGTTTTTCCTACTCTGTGGAGGTTGTGACCCCTTATTTCTTTGATTCTGACGGCTTCGGCGTCAGGGGTCAGGGTCGGGACTGCATCGTCGCCTCGGTGAATCAGTGTTTGCATCTGGTCAGGGGAGGCAGGATGCTGTACTTTTTATTTCCTCAGCCTTGTTCGGATGCAGCAAACTCTTCTCTCTTTGCGCCTCTTCTCTTCTCATCTCATCCCTGGGTTGGCCTCAAAACGTCAGGGAGCTGTCAGGCCTTTTTTTTTCTTACAGCACAAGCAAAGAAAAAGTCAGTTTAATGTAGCGTGCTTTATGGCTGGGCTGCTGTTAAATCCTGTAGCGCAGGCTGCTGATTGCTGGAGTCTTTATTTAGAATCTTTCTTGGCTTGTGTAGCTCGTTGTGAAAGCGTCGGTAGTGTTTGTGTTGAAATGAAGCGGTGAAAGCCTCCGTTGTGTCTCTGGGACTGACTGCAGGGACCCTCGGCTTGCTGCAAGCTGATACCGTATGCTTATTGCTCCTGAGGTCTTCGGGTCATGAGTAAATATAAAAAGGTTGCAGTGAAAAAGCTGCAGGGGGCCTCGACTCAATAGCATCAGTGTACTGCTTCTGCAGGAAATGATGTTTCAGTCAGTGAGAGGGAAAGTCCTCTCTGAAAGGTCTCTTTGATGAACCCCCCCCAAAGCTGCAGCTGATTATTCCCAGTGAGCAGTAAAAGACGGAGGTGGAATAACAAACAAGGAGAAGCCATTAGGTTGACTGGATGTGCGTCTTCCTCCTTCTGAGGCGTTCAAGCGGCTGAGCTGCGACTAATGAACCTTAATGGTTCATAGGCGAGCGCATAGAAGATCAGTCTCTCAGTCATCCACAGAAAAACGGATTCATTTTTGGCTTCCCAGACAGAGCAGGGCAAAGGTCATCCAACTCTGTTTGGGATTTACTGAGTCGCCACAAACAGACGGATTCAGAACTTCATGTTGGCCGTTTGTTGACTTTTTGATTTACGCCGACATGAGTGAAAAAACCCCAAAGCAAAAAACAAAATAACCGTACGGAATTGTTTTTCAGAAAGAGCAGCTTTATCCTTGTGATTCTCTGAATTCTGTGCACTTTGTGTCCCACAGGTTTACCACAAAGATTTTCATATGAAGTAAATCACAAAAAGCATTGTAAAACAAGAAATGGAAGGATGCATATTCCTTTGCATTCGGACACACAAACATGATGTTTTTAAAGTTTTTACGGGTTGCTGAGGAGTAGAAGTCAGCCAAATAAGCTTGTCCCCATTGACCGTGTTGCTTTTTCAATTAATGAAATATTAATGTAAATCAGTAATCAGAACTTGTTTCTGCCAATGTAATTATTTCGCTGTATTCTTTGACCTAAATAAACAAACTATGAGAAATAGAAATTAATTATCTATAAAATAACACAATTTAATCATGTCCCCCAGTTTTTTCCAACACCTTAACAACATACCAACTTCCCCCTTTTAAAAATAATTGTTCAGTCAAACTTCCTCTGCACCAAGGAAGTGACATCACTCAAGTCTTTTCCTTCTCAAACAGTAAAGAGAGGTGAGCAAAGTGTTAGCATATTTTTTTAGCCATATTTTATTGTTTTTATTGTGCAACTGACATCGTCAAGCTCAACCTTTCAAAACTGTTATGCATAAACTATATTTATGATTGTTTTTGATAAAAGCTAATGATTATCTTGGAAAAATATATTAATCTCATGTTTTCTTTCATATGCTGCTCCATACCCTAGCTAATGTAGACTTATGGCTACTTTTAGCTAAAATGTTCAACCCCGTAACAAAAAACTGTGTTAAAAAGACCTACATTACAAAGATATTCCTAATAATGTTTGGGATTTTATGCATAAGGTGGGTAAACATAGTTTCTCAGAAGTACAAATCGTCGTTCATCAGATGTAACGTTCAGAAACACAATTTAGTGTTTCGTTGTTTTTTTTAACCAGAGATCGCAATGTGCACCAAATTGAGAGAATGACCCCTTTTGACTTGTTGGGCCAACTTTTGTTCCATGTGTTTAAATTTAAAGCAAGGTGAAATTATTATCCTGAGTACAACAGTGTCCACAATTATTGGCCCCCTTGGAAAATTGTGCAAAGTTAAATGTATCTTTATTGCAGCAACAGTAATTTCCCTCTAAAGCTATCAGCCTTTGATCTGAGCCCATTGTTTCAGAAAGGACAAAATCCAACATTAGGAAAAAAAATTGTTTAAAAAAAAACGCACTTTTTTGGCATCCAAGACAATCCCCATGAATAAATTGTAACTGATGGAAGATTTTAAGTTTGTCTTTTACCTTTTTCATTTGATCCGAGTGGGTATGAACTTAAATTCAGACATCAATTACCGTACTTTTTATTTTTCCCCAAACTTATGAATAAGGCTACGTTCACACTGCAGGCTGAAACGACCCAAATCCGATTTTTTTTGCCCCTATGCGACCTGTATCTGATAATTTCATGACAGTCTGAACGACACAGATCTGATCTTTTCAAATGCGACCCAGGCCACTTGGTTATGTGGTCCAAAATCCGATACGCATCTCATGGTGGCAACATGTTGGAGCAGCTCTGCTACGCTGGTTCTGATTGGTTCTTTTTGGAGACTTTTGTTCATAATTCTTTTGGTTGAGGCGTTGCATGTTTGGAGAATTATTCCCTCTGGGTTTGTAAGGCACCAGCTTGGCTTTCTGACAGGAAAGAGATTTAAAGAGGAGCGGCAAAAGCAAATGAGGTGGATTAGCTTTTAAACAACTGATTGTGTCATCCAGGACGTGTTACTGTGAAATATTGTCTTTGCTGCCCAGATGTTGAGTTGTTAGCATGTCATGAGTACAAAGTCAGAGCCTTTTTTAGGTTTGTTGCAAAACTGACTGCTACTGGTGATACTTTCTACCCACAGCAACACCATCCACAACGACTCTATAAAGATATGTGAATGATATAAATTACAACAATATTAATTTCACTTCGGGATTAAAAATAAGGTACTTTTGAACTGAATTGAATTGAAAGAAAGACCAGTTTCAAAATGGGGAAAACAAGAGAACATGCATTTCAATAAAGCCGATGTGTGTCAGTCTATATAAGTCAGGAAACGGCTACAATAAAATAGTCATGCATCTAAAATCACATTTCTCTTCCATCTAATTAATGTGAATGAGGTTAAAATGTGAAAGGTACCAAGATGTCGACATAAATATGTTTATTGATGTCTAAATGTGGATAAAATGTGGATAGGGTTTATAAAATGGGAACTGACTTTCAACGTTTTTGTTTAGGCAAAATTAAGACGGGATGTAGAGACTTAAGAGACACGTTTGAATATTTTTTTTCCCTGGGCTTCATAAAGACCAACATTGAAACATAAAATCGATGTCCATGAATATTATTTAAAGGCTGAATGAGGAGCCAAGTTCATTTGGCCAACAGGAACTGTGAGGAGGAGGTAAAAACATCTTAAACGCTACGATCTTTCAGAGGTGTAGCAAGATGAGGCATCTTGGTGACTACCAGGTCTCCATAGCAACCATTAGATGCTATCTACTTGCCAGCTGCTTTATTGAGAGGCCTGTTTCTGTTCCACCATCACACATTTACCATTCAGGTTTTCACTGCATTTGGTCCGATACAGCAAACAAAGCATATATATATTTATATATATAAAACTGTTAAGCATGGACTCAAATCCTCACTCGAGTCACGTTTAAGGGACTTGTGACTTGACTCGAGCAGCACACCGATAACTTGCATGTGGACTTGGACTTGCACTCAGAGATGATAAATAGCTATTTCTGGAATCAGCATGTAGCCAATGCTAATGTTAGCTTGTCATGTTAGGTCAGATTATTATAAAAATTTAATAACAACTTCCTAAAACCTGTTTTTTGTAGATGTACGGGTTGACGATTTTATTGTTTTCAAATTTACTTTAAGCATGTTTAATTATTTTCCACATGCTACTGTGTTAGTTTGGCGATAGTGTGGGGGAACGTAGTACTTTTTTATTTATTTAAATAAAGTAAACCATGTATGGCTGCCATTATTTTAGTCTTAAAATCTACATCCTGCTCTCTTATTTTTGTCTTGCTCTCAGGTTATGATGACTTGACTTGGACTTGGCCTGTAGAACCTAGCGACTTGGACTAATCCTATGTGACTTGGACTTGAACACTGAGGATTCAAGTGTGACTTGGACTCAAGAGATTGTGACTTGACTACAACACTGGATTAGAAAACTGAACGATGTCTTATTGACAAAAGGTTGTAAAAACTATTCCCACCCGGGGAGCCGGTCAGTGTTTCTGTTAAAAACGATTGTTCCTTAATGAATGATCGTTCCCCCTGAATGAATGCACTCAGATTACAGGTTGGATGTTTCTGCGTTTTCTCTTGTTTAAGATTTCTCTACTGCAATTCAAGATGATTTTATGTGAGGGGTTTGTTAACAGTGCTGTATATTCTACAAATAAAGCTTTAAGGCTAGTCATTAAACCTGGCTGTGATAGCATGGTATGATTTCATGAAAACTAAATATCTAAATAACCTAAAAATAAAAATAGCATTGTTATGTAATGTTTCAGGCCTTCAGAGAGTACTGACTGGCTGCCGCTCTTAAAATATTGAACAGTTTGGTCTCACTGTTTTGTAGCCACCTGCAGCCTCTCGGGTCCAAGCATCTATCTGTCGCAGAGACCCCGCCGACCTAGAAAAAGACGGCAACGGTGCAGACTTACCCAGCGTTTCCTGCGGGGGCTTCCTTGTCTTCTCGTCTTCCTGGAAACATACGGGTCCTGGATCCAGGCCACCATTTTTTCTCTATGTCAGCAACACTAAAACAATTCCGAACATGACCGGCTCAAGTGTAATATCCTCAGATAGCAAAATGCTTCTGTCTGTTTTTGTCCAAGGAAAAGAGGAACAGCAATGAGCTGTTTAGTGATTCTTCATGAGAGAAGCAATTTAGAGACAATAGGGGTGTTATGTTAATACCAAATATTGCTTGAACGCCACTCCCGGGATTCCTTCTGTTTGCAGTTTTAGCTATTTAATAGTAATAATAATGGGTTGCATTTATATAGCGCTTTTCAAGACTCCCAAAGCGCTTTACAACTCCATTATTCATTAACTCTCACATTCACACACTGGTGGAAGCAGCTATGATTATAGCCACAGCTGCCCTGTGGCAGAAGCCATATCGCGCCATCGGCCCTTCTGGCCAACACCAATAGGCGAGTAGGTGAAGTGTCTTGCCCAAGGACACAACGACATGTAGCAGGTGGAAACTGGAATCGAACCCTCAATTTCTGGGTTGCAGGCTGACAACTCTACCACTGAGCTACAGCCGCTCCTATTTAAGAGCAGAACCCCCATGTTTCACGTTTCTGAGACTGAAACACTTTTCTGTCTGATGATATTTTATTTAGTTTATTTTTTGGTTCGTCCCTGCAACCCTTGAAGATTTCATATATTCATGCAGTTTCTTCTAACTTCCCTTGAATGGGTCGCAGAGTTAACAGATCCACTCTCTCTGTAGAAATGTTTTTCTAGCTCAGGAGTCGCCAACTCCAGTCCTGTAACTCTTAGATGGCTCCACTCTCATCAGTGCTTCTCTCATCAACAAGATACCAAGATATTTGTGTCTTGTTGATACAAATATCCTCTGCTGGGGCTAAAGACTAATCCCTAATCTGGAGGGAATATTCCACCTTTTCATGGTTGAGAACACTGACTTGTTAGTTTTAGAGGGGCTGGTTCTAACCCCAGCTCAGTCTGTGGTGAGTTTCTTCATTGAGTTATGAAAATCATGGCTAGAAGACGTGAACAGAACAATGTCGTCTGCAAAAAGCAAAGATGAAAGAAAAACCCACACGCTCCTCCGTCTACATTTACACATTGGCATCCTGTCCAGAAATAATTGGAACATGACATTGAGCAGCCCTGACAGAGTCCAATGTGATTAGGAATGAGTTGGGTGATACCTTGGGAATGTGGACACTGCTCTTCTATTAGAGATGCAGTAAGAATGTCGTGAGACCTTGTGATATTACAATATTGCAATGCCATTATGCTTCTCGTAAAAGGGAAGTCTGCCTCACAAAGTGCGATGAGAATTTTCAGGGCTATGTATCATAATTTGTTAAAATGCTAAACTGCCATTAGAAACAAACTGATATACAGTAGATTAATGGTACATAAGAATGTTTAATTGGTTTGAATTCGAAATAGGAAGCGATAAAAAAAGGTAATGTGTATGCATGGAATAGAGTTACTGCTTGGTGAAGGGCAGAACCAAGAACTAATGCCCTCAAGACCAGCTGACAATATACAGACCTGATGATATTAGTATCTGTGAAACCCCTGACACTTTTAAATCAATCATATTGCAGCATTTAGGGTACCCTGTAGTAAGAAAAATATTGGCAGAACAAATTTTTTTATTAGCAATAAAAAAAAAATGGCTGTACTACGCAGCGGGAAACTGACGCCAAAACCAGCGTCTGATTTATACCTTACTATCCGTGCTGTAGAACTTTTTAACGATTCTTTATTGAATTTGACCTGCAAATCTTAAACACGCTGTCGGATCAAAATTGTACAGAATTATTCTGCAATTAGAGAATGGCTCTTTAAAGAGCAACTCACCAGAGTCTGACTCTTCCCACATTTCCTGTTTGAAAAATGTGCCAAAAGGAGGTGTTGCCTTGTGGATCAGCAAATGCGTGGGGGGAGAAGGCTGGGTACGGTCTGGGCGGTAATTGACATCTTGGCAGAAGCGCTTCTGCAGTTACACAGACACAGACAGCGAGAAAGAAGGAGAGCAATAGAAATGCAAGCTCCTTTGCCTCAGAGCGATCTTTTGGGGTGGAGGATTTCTCTCCACCTCCTTTTCCGGAGGAAAGGTAGGAAAAGCAAGGAGGTTCTGTGGAGGAGACGTGGGCAGAGACTCTGCGTTTTTTTATACTCCACAGCAGCAGGGTAGCTGACATCAGCCATCACTGCAGAGCGAATAGCAATGCTAGATTCAAATTCAAGTGCAGTATGATGTTTTAACCTGAAGAGGGAGCCACACTGACAGTTTTTGGCAGAAAATGTATATTCTTTACTAAGATGCACTAAAATAGCGAAATAATGACCAGACATGTAGACAGCACTATTAGCCACTGTTTTATACAGTTTATCAGAAAAAAAGTTGATTTGGGTGTGAGTTGCTCCTTAAAGCAGTCTGAAGAAACGTTTCAATTCCTTTGGACCACCTTAAACCACGTACACATGTAGTCGGGTTTTAAAACCCCCTGAATATTCTCACCACCTCATTAAAAAAAAACCTCTGTCCACACCTAACCGCATAAGTGTGTTGTTAAGCACATTCATAGACATGCCAAACCTGTAGGGGGCAGTAGTTCACCCAAATCCTATCCACTCAGAGTAACTTTCTACGTTCTAACTTTTACATAGAGCACTAATTGAGCTTGTAAAAACAACCAAACAAAAAGCATTTGGACAATCGATGATGCCAACACATCTCTGAGGTCATAAATGCTGTTTCTGAGTGTCACAGGTCGCACAAATGATGTCAGGACATTTTCGTCGCAGGAAGTGATGTTGCGGAGCCAAAAACTCTGGTTATTTCTGTCTACACACTAACGCTTAAACGCAGATCTAAACTTTGGCCAGAGTTTTCAAAAAGATTTGTTTTCGGTGCCTGTAAATCTGCGTTTTCGTATGGGTGACAGGCCAAACCATAGAAAAATAACTTCGTTTTGTGAGATACCCCGCTACGTGCGGACAGGGCATTAGAGTGAGTTAGCCTAAATGTTAAAACCATAACATAGAGACTGCTCAAAGCTGGAGGGAATTATTCTACGCTGATAATGTTTTTGTATTACACTATTTGTGAGAAAGCACACAATTCTTAGTTTTTCGATAAAAGTAATTAAAATCTTATCAAATAATCATATGAATACATGGCTACACCCCAACTTTATCTCCGGTTCTGGTTCTCTTCCAATTTTATTTTCCATTAAGACAGTCTCATCCTCCTCTCCAGGAAAGGAGAACTGCGTTTTCCTGGACTGATATAGGACCGACCAAAAGTGGTCCAACTGGGTGGAATCCAGAACTGGGTGTGACTCAGGTCAGGCAGAGGAGGATAGCGGAGTCAGAGCCAGATGATGATGATGATGATGACAACGATGATGTGTGTTTCTGCAGGGTTGGCTCATTGTTTGCATGTTCCAGGAAACTGGGAACAGTGGGTCTACTGGGTTCTGGGAGATGACATTCCAGCTCATAGTTTTAAGGAGAGCCTTTGGTTTTATTCTTTCCTTTGTATGAACCTTCATGGGCATTCAGTTACTGGAGCTCTTGACACGACATTTCTTCAGAAAGTGAGTAAGAATTTCAGTTCATATTAGCAGTTGCTCTCCCAGCCCTTTGAAATGAACTTAAAGGTTACAGGCAGCTTGGTTTCTGCAAAGAGAAAAGTTATGTCGTCTCTGTGGTCAAAACGCTTTAAAGAAAAGTCACTGCATCATGAATCCTTGTTCTGTTTGAGAGAAACCTATGTCAGGATCCTGTCCTTCAGGACAAACTCTAAATATCCAATCTAGAAGCTTAGCCTCTTCATCCTTGAGGTGTTCTGTGGATGTAGCAAGCACATTGTTTCAGGTTGAGGATAACGGTTTTTTCGTTTCATTTATTTATTTGTGTCTGTGTCTCAGGAAGGGAAGAGGTGGAAACATGTTTTAACATAGAGTAAAACACCTACTGGCCAAACTATGGTCTCCAGGAGTTTCCAGGACTGTGGGTCACATTTACTGTAGGAGCAATCAGGATGGTTCATTTGTTGTAGAACACTTTCGTACTGCAACAGGGTCTTCCCAGGTCTGCGTAAAAGGTAAATCAAACAGCTGCAGCTGATCCAGAACACTGCTGCTCTCGTCCTTACTAAAACCAGGAAAGTAGAGCACATCACCCCAGTTCTAAAGTCCTTACACTGGCTCCCTGTAGCTCAGAGAATAGACTTCTAAATACTTTTACTAATTTATAAATCATTGAATGGCTTAGCACCAAAGTAGTAGTACTCCGGCTTCCTTCTACGGTCCAAAAACATGACTGTTCTCTCTAAATTGTCCTTAGCTGTGAATGTGTGCTTGATTGTCTGTTCTGCTTGCCCTACAATGGACTGGGGATCTGTCCAGGGTGTACCTTGCCTTTCGCCCAATGACCAGGGATGCCTGACCATCTCTGGGACACAGAACACGTCTCCTCCCTGAACTGTATGATGGCTGGACATTCCCACGCTGTGGCACCTTCAGACATCTGGACAATTGGACCCAAGGATAAACCAGACTGGTGGAGGTCCACAGTTATCCTCCTGATATCTTGAATAATCTTTTTTATTTTTCAATGACGTCAGACAAGGAAGTGATGTGTTTGAGGTATTAACTTAAAATACATCCACATGAGTGCCTCCATTGTTGGAAAAGAACCAGTCTTATATAGCCATGACATTATCGTCTGGGTTTGTCCAAACAGCTTAAAGAAACAGGAATCTTCCATTCATCCGTTATCTATACTGGGTTGCGAGAAGTTGGTCCCGTGACCCCCTGTTGAAATACTGAAGCAGCATCTGAAGATATCAGCCAGACACAGGTGGGTCTTCTAATGGATTTTTTCTACTAGCACCTACTCAGCTAGCCCCAACTCGGTTATATGGGTTATCAACTAGTAACGGTTATGTGGTACCAGCCCCCTTTTTTAGAACCTACTTTGCTGGGGTTCCAAGTGTGCCAAGTCAGGCTGAAAACATGAAAACATCAGAAGACAGCCAAACATTGACTGGCTAAGGGGTGGAGTCTGGTTGTGTCACAAGAGTGAGTTCCTTACAATAATCTGACTCATCATTTCAAAAAACTTACAACAGTGACTGAGTCTGAACGAAAGCCACAGACTGAGCAGAGTGTTCAACATGTCCGCCATAATGTTGTGTCTGTGTCTGTCGTGTACAGACCTCCAGGACTCAGGGGCTGCCAATCTATATCGCGACCCCACATCTAGAGCTGTTACTTAATTGTTATGGAAAGCCACCCAAACCGTGTAGGGTTGAGGTGAGTGGAGTTACAGTGCTAGGTGCTAGTAGAAAAGGGCCACAAATGGACAGTGACCCCAAGTGTACCACCAAATGAGTTAGCAAGTGGCTTAAGGACAACAAAGTAAATGATTTAAGGTGACCATCAAAAAGCTCTGATCTCAGTCCCAGAGATCATGTATTGGCAGAGCTGAAAAGGTGTGAGTTAGCAACGAGACCTATAGATCTGACCCAGTTACATCGGTTCTGTCAGAAGGAATGGGATAAAGTCCAGCAAACTATTATGAGAACCCTGTGGAGTCGTTCAATTTAAAGGCAATACATCAAATATGAACACAAGCTGGAAGTGTTTTTGAAGTGTTTGCATCTACATTCTTAAAATCTGTCTCATCCCGATCCTGATTCTTGAATTTACCGAACAACTGTCCACAGCCCCACGGCTTTCTTCCTCTGTTTGCTCTGCTGTGGCAGCTGACAGACTTCCTCTGTACCGCACCTCATGTTTCTATCCAGCTCAAGGTCTTCAGATGGAGAGGAGCATTAGAAAAAAAACTCTGATGTTCTCCAGCCCGCTCTGAGTCCCTGAAAGGAGAAGCTTCTCAAGGTTTTTCTTTCTTATTCATGATATTTTTCCGTTTTATTCGCTCTCCTCTTGCGTGTGTTGGGAACACATGTTCTCTTTTCTCTTTGCTCTATTGAATGACTGAAGGACAGATGTTATCCACAGCCTGGGATGAAAAGAAATATGAAGGCATATGAAATGCAGTGCATGCAGTTACTTGTACCAGTTATCTGGTATAACTTTTGATTAAAATCAGTCTTTGCTGTATTTTTATTTTAATTGTAAAACGTCAACCTTATTTTGATAGAGGGGATGCACTGATGGGCTGGAATCAGCCCATTTTCATACTGACTGCTTTTAGAGGCCAGGTGTTAAAAGTTCAAGCCTGTTGGCTGTTGTCAGTAAACGCATCATAGCGCCCTCTATAGTTAATCAACACAATTAAAATATATAATTTCATGTCGGCTAAAACTTTTAGCAGGGAACAGTTTGTATGATCCTGTCTGCTTACAACAAGAGTGTCCACCAAAGCCTTAGTTTCCTGAAACTCACCAATGCATCCTGCTTTTCGGGCCAACAAGGATTTGGGAATTTTCCCAACATATGAACAATATGTGTAAAAAAATATCAAGGGATTTCTGTTCATTAAAATCTGTAACATGGATCTCTGTTGAGAGCAACTTCCTTTCATTTGTGATGATATTTACATGTTCAACTCCAAATCCAGTGGCTAAAAGCCATGTTGAAGATTTGGCCTCTCAGGGGAGCAGGTAGGAGATGTGCAGAACTAATAAATGTGGCGGTTTCCTGGAATTAGAATTGGAATTTCCTGCTTGACCGATCTGATTGTTGAATAGCTATAAAATGATGCTCAAGATTATGATTTTATTTTCAAATTAGCGAACGTACCATAGCAAATTACTAACTTCCTGTAGCCTAGTGACATAGTAGTAGCTTCGTTTTATTTTAGGCAAGGCAATTTAAGGCGCTTCACATAAAGAAAACATAAAGCAACAAACATGACATTTACTCAAATATTATCATAAACTATTGGATGAAAGACTAAATCAATCTATGTTCCAGTGATTATTAATCAAAGGCAGCTGTAAATAGAGAGGTTTAAAAGAAAAAAGTTTTTGTGGCCACAGTGGCCTTTATTTGAAAGTGGACAGTACATAGAGGGGGGAGAGAAGTGGGGGAGGAGAGGTTCCCCAGAACGACGGCGTCGAAGACTGAGGCCTCCGTACACGGGCGCCCACACAAACCACTACGTTACACGACGCCCCAACAGATAAGGTTTTTACCCTTGATTTAGTGTTTCAGCAGCTTTGCAGTTTTCTGGAAGTTTGTTCAGCATAAAAACTCAATGCTGCTTGTCCATGTTTTAGTTTTGGCTCTGTGGGTGTTGAGTAGACTAGAGAACCTGAATGGTCTGGAAGGTTGAAACAACAGAGCTTTAATGTATTTTGGTGCTAAGCCATTCAATGATTTATGAATGATCCAACTAAAGTATTGAAAACTATTCTTTGAGCTAATCCTATTGTTTGTTATAATCTGGGCTAGTGGGAGCATGTAGATATTAAATAGGAAGGCCTGTAGTTCTGCATTAACATGTCGTGCAAATTGTTCTTTTTCATCAGTGCTTTGATAATTGCTGTTTTTAAAGCCTGGGGGAAGACACCCAACAGGAGGGATTAGTTCACTATTTGAATCAGATCAGACCCAATGACAGGCAGAACTTCCTTAAGGAAAGCTGCGAGTATGACATCAAGGCAGCAGGAGGAGGAGCTTAATTGGTATACAATGCCTTCAGTTTGGTATTGACTGGGCTCAATATTAGTAATAGGCTTGGTATAGATGTACAGATTAACCCTGTAATTTTCAGTTTTCTCAGTAAAGAAGTTAGCAAATTTATTGCAGATATTGTACATATGTTTATTTTCCAATGTTGCTGCTTAGGATTTGTAAAATAATTTTATGTATGAATATTTCCTTTTTTCTGGTGAACGTCCATGTTGAGTTAGTGACAGCTTGCAGGTTTGATTTTATAGGAATCATAATTCCATTCAAGCCCTGACTAAACTCATCTGATTAGATTTAATTTAATGAATTTAATTTGATACTTTATTTAATTTGTGATACATTGTGATATATTATGTGATACAACTTATGATTAGCGCTTATCTTATTTTTCAATTGGTGTTTTTGTGTTTAATGAAGAGGTTAAACATGTGTATTATATTCATTTAAAGTTCAGCCCAAAATTATTCATACTCCTGGGAGATTTAGATTTAAAATTATTTTAATTTAATTAAGAATTTTGTTTCTGACGGGAAATGAGGGAGGTATGTGTTGAAAGATAATAAAACTACATTAAAGGATAATTTGTTAAAAAATAAGGTTTTATTTAGATTTTATTAAAAAATGCAATGTCCAACAATTTATACTGTATAAATTATAAAAACCATAAAAAATCTTAACCTGCATTACAGCAATTGGACGCTATTATTGACCAGTTTTTGGGTGCTTCCTCTCGTATGTCGATGAGTTGCCTTCGGTGATGAGCTCCAGGTCTTTGGGACTGGAAGTCCGGCTTGGCATCACCTAGAGGCCTACTGGACAGGTTGCCAGTCCATCACAGAGATAAACAGGATAGACTCTTTCAGAACTAAGGGCAAATTTAGAGCCTCCAATTAATTTAGGACGCCCGGGGAGAACTCATGTGTGCACATGGAGAACTTATGCAGAAGAGTCTCTCTGTCTGGGATTCTTCTTGCCATATGGCAACAGTAGCACAACTGAAGCAGCCTGCAGCTCTCTAACATTACCTACCTTCTTATTTTTATCTTCAGGGCCTAACTAGACTTTGGATGTTTTAACTAAGGTATAGCAGAATCTCCAACAAAAACACTGACAGCTTCTGTAGGTAGTAATCATGTCAACATTAATTACACAAAAAATTCAAGGGAAGAACTTGCAGATTCTCCCCAAACAATCATAACCCGTCTTAAGACAAATGAGTAGCACTCAGAGCTTGTTTCTGCATCTTAAAATATACAGAACCAAGGAGAACTTTTAAAAAAATTGGAGAAAATCCAGTATAAATCCTTGTGTTTATTAATCTGCTTGATATAATCTGTACTCTGAGTTTCAGGCTTCTCCTCAGCCATTGGGAAAGCAAACGTCTTTTTTCCCCCCATGTTTTGCTGCTGATAAAGCAGAATCCAGGCCTGAAATTCGCACACAGCCTCTGCTTATCTGCAGTATTGGTGACACGGGCAGTTTCAGTCCAGGCAGAGTCCGAATGCCTCGCCTCTCGCTCTGCAGGTTAATAAACAATGATTGAGTAAACATCAGGCTGGACAGAACACCTACAGACCTCTAAATGCCACCCGGTCGGTTAGAGGCTGAAATAGAGCCGTTTAGAAATAAGAGATGGATGAAGCCGAGGTGCATGTCTCCTCCTGTCCTCTTGTCTCTATCCGTATTCTCCCGTTTTGTCTTCCTGTATTCTCCGCAGCGTTCCCATCAATATCTTATAGTTTCTGACTCCGTCTCTTCCCCCTCGCCTCGTATATCTGTCCTCTCACCTCCATCTGTCTCTCCCTTTAGAAACCCTCCACCAGCTTTATCACTAACACCCGCCCCACCCACCACCTCCACCTGGGGGATATTTCCCTGCTAATCCAAACCGGCCCGCTCATTCCCAGGATAAGGGAAATCGCTGATGTTCTCCTCCGGGTTTCTCTCACGCCGTTTTGAATGCTTTCTTCTTATTGGTCCGCTAATCTTATTGGAAGGGCGCATGCAGGCGTGGGTGTGTGATGCATTTCTACTGTTTATCCAGTCTGTATTTTCATTACACTGTGATGCAATTTAACCCCCTGGGACCTCGTCATTGCTGTTGCAGCTTCATTCTACAGATGCTGGAGGAGCTTTGGAGGCTATAAGCTACTCAGATTTAAACTGTCAAGTACACTGCTAGGATAATTCAATGGAAAGTTAGCTTTTCCAAACAGTTACAGTCAAGCCTCAATGCTTCCATGGGAATTATGGGGGAATGTGGCAGCAAGACACTAAAGGCTGGTTTATACTTCTGCGTCGTGTCCCTCGCGTAGGGTACGCCGTAACCGCCGTAGCCTCTGCGTAGGTCCGCAGAGGCTTGACGTGCACCTCCTCGGACCTGACGTGCAGCCTGGCGACGCGACGCAGAGACGCGGAAGTACTCCCTTGTGATTGGTCAGTGAGATTACGTATTTCCGGATGTTTGAGTTTTGTTGCTGAATGTATGCGGAAGCCTCCATTTTTGCGTTGCAAAGTGTTCAAAAGAAGGATAATTTGTTCGTCTGCTTCCACAATCTCGTTGAGACACTGCACCAAGTCGGCCGCCATCGTTGTTCTAAAACAGGAAATACTTGCCGGAACTGAAGCAAACATAAGCAAACCATCAGAAAAACTCTGCCCTGTGGAGTTTGCCGACCGAAACCAGCCTACTGCCACCTGCAGGTCTGGAAATGAAACAGCAACACGACGCTTTCAGCCCTACGCAGAAGTATAAACACAGCAGTCGGTACGGCGGTTACGGCGTAACCTACGCGACTGACGCGACGCAGAAGTATAAACCAAGCTTAAGGTTGATCATCTTCAAGTGTGACCACCTTTTTAAAAGCAGCTGTTTCTGCTCATCAACCTGGGGCCAGCTAAGTCTGAGACTGAGTTAATTAAGTTCACTGAGAGACATATTATTTCATCTTCCCACGTTCAAACACAGCAAAAACCTCTTCATCTAAAGCCCGCCGCACACGAGAGCAATCTGCTGAGCAAAAAGTCATTCGAGGCTGTTTGCTCAGCAGATAGCTCGCTGTGTGCGGCTACTTCTCTGTGAGTTTTCTGCCTCACGATGCGTTGAGGTGAAAATCAAACAGATTTGATATTTTATATATTTGGCCAGACTACACCTGTTTATATGATGTCGCCTCATCAACAAAATGAGAAGCAGCATTTCCTCCAAATCCATCTCTGTCTCCGTTTCATTAATTGTTTTGACATGAAAACAGGGTGCTGCCATCTTGGAATCATGTGGGCGGAGAACGCGTTTTGATTGGTCCCCTCAGCACACAGCTCACGTCGAGCTCACACAGTGAGTTTAGTATCAAACCTGTTTGATTTTCACCTCAACGCCTCGTGAGCAGAAAACTCACTGAAAATTAGCCGCACACAGCGAGCTATCTGCTGAGCAAACGGCCTTGAATCACTTTTTGCTCAGCAGATAGCTCTCGTGTGCGGCGGGCTTTAGACTCAAAGGGGCTCAGCTTGCATGAGAAGTCATTCTAGACATTTTTGTTGTCTGTCATTTTGACCGAATGTGTCAAAAATATCCGGTCATAATTAATTGTTACCTTTCAATTTTGAAAATGATAGTATTTATTTTTTATTGATTTTAAATGGTATTCAATCCATACAAGCTGATCAGAGAACTACGTTTAAAAAAATGAAATTAAACGACTGCACTTAAAAAAACGGTATGAATAGTTCACCTGCTGTGGCCTGAACGTCTCAATACTCCCTCTTGCTCCGCATGGAAGTGAAATACTCCCCCACTTGTATAATTGTGGGGTTGCTGCAGAGGTTATTGTCATGAGGTTTTGGATTTTTGCCTTGGACAGATGACTTCTCATGGGGGTTTAGATGTTGTTCTGGAGGCTGAATCTGCATTTCTTTGCCACACTGGAGACTGGAATTAAGCGCCACTTAAGCCAAAGTTTTGAAATCCGGGAAAATTTCTCCAATTGAAGTGATCAGAAGTCTGAAAGACTCTCTGAATGAGCCGTTTTCTGACCCACAAGCGCTCGCTTCAGTGGGAGGAAATCCTGCAGCATGCACCAGTGGATGGCTCTGCACAGGGGTCTTGGGATTGACATGTTCCAAAGCCTCAGTAACTCTTCAACGCACCGTCAGCTCCCAGTTAGCGAGATGCATTGAGTACGGTGTCCAGTTCTGAGATGATGCTCTCATGAGAATCTTTTTTTTGTGTGGATTGAATTAGCTACCAGTACTCTGTGTGTTAAGTTGAAAATGTCTGCGCATTTGCACCAAGTGATCAGAGGTGTGAATACTAATCCGTCAAAAATGAAGGATGGCCTTCAGATTTTTACGTCAATATGGAAAACATTCGGTTAACGTGACCCCTCCTAGCAAAGATCTTATTAAACCCCAAGACCACTGGAATGATGTCCTTTGGACCGATAAGAGCAAAGTAGACATATCAGCACAGCCGCACGAACACCTCTTACCAGCTAAGTTTATTGGTGATTCATGATGATTTAAACTTGTTTTCCACCCAATGATTCATTGAGTAGACCCTGAACTTCTCTGGATCTCGGTGTACTCTAGAGTGAAACGTGAGGCCCTCTGCCTGACAGCTGAATCTTGGCCAAAACTGGGTCACAAACAAGACCTTTCAGTTTAGCCCAACATTGACCTCTTTACCTGCTCTCCTTGAAGGAACAGAAATTATGAGTGTCACCTTTAGAATGCAGCGATGGCCCAGTCAAAGCCCAGACCTCAACCTGGCTGAGAGGCTGTGGTGGAACCTTAAAAAAGCAACAAAACTTCATAAACCTCAATGACCTGAGAGTTATCGCTGCTGACAGTGGTTCTACATGCTGCTAGACCCTTGTCATTCATTTAAAGATGGGGATTTCCTATTTCAAGACCTGATTATGACCTTGCCTATTTGTGAATGTACTGTATGCTTTAACCACTGCATTAAAAAAACCAGTTTGCTATAGGGTCTGTTAGAGAATCATCACTACTTGACCGGTCCTGACAGTGTCGTCCAAGCAGGACACACAAACAAACAACGCTGACAGATGTTCAGCGATGCTCTCGATGCCCCCGACAGCCATCACACATCTGAGGTCCTTCAAACTGTGACAGGGAGCTGTTAGCTGACAACACTGCAGACAGCAGAGGTTTGAGTTTGTGTTCACAGAGCCTCGCCCCGGTTCACTCGCTGCTTCATAACTCACCATGACCAGAAAGGCTATTTTTAGTTCCCGTTTCATTCTCCCACCGTTTTCCTCCATCATTTTCTTACTTCTTGCCCCTTGCTTGGGATTAATGATCAGATTGAAGTTAATGTTGTGAATAAATAGATGTTGTGAATCTGACCTCCGAAGGGTTTTGGCTGTACGTACAGTAGGTTTTCCTCTACTGTTTCTGCCGGGCCTTGGCACAGGTGAGAGCCTTTTCTCTCCGCCTCTAATTGCGCTCTAACTGCTAGTTGGCTGGCCTACTTTCTTAACTAAATGAAAGCAGTGTGAGGGTGAGCCAGCACTGTTCCTTTTTTTTCTGATCGAAGTTTCCCGCTCTGGAAGCCGAAAGTGTTGCCGGTTCGCTCCGCCAGATTTCTGCCAAGCTGCTAGAGTGGAAACGTGCCTTCAAATGTCGGAGGAACATCGTCTCTCTCTCTGGAAAGAGGTTAAACGCTGGACTTAAATCAAACCTCACAGAATGATGAAATGATTGGGCAACCATGATGTCTCATTGCTTCATCTATTAGAAATAGAATACAAATAGAATTTCCACATGAAAGACAAGAAACAGCACAACTAGCGGTCGGTTTGGAGGTTCTCTTTCAGCAAATGCTGTATTTTTGCTCTAAAGTGTTTGTGTTGGGGAAGCATTCAATACCTCTGCTGGCCTCAGGGGAGTCAATGATGGCGTCAGACACGTCAGACTCTGATTTTCTTGTAAAGAACAATCTACAGACACACACACTGGTCTTCAGCATGAATGCTCGGATTCAAAACTTCAGTTTAGCATCCTCCTCAGTCCTATCTGTGAAATTCAGCATTTCTTAGTGCATTGTATTTACTGGAGGTGAGCTATCACATCTGACCTGAAATCTGTCTACAGTTGCATTTGTAAACTCACTTTGGCTCAGGACTGTGAAGCTGTCGCTGCACGCCGTCTTGTCGATACACACAGAGCTGGGATGAGCTGCAGGAGAATCCGCAAGAAACCTTCCAGAACCATCACATCGACTCTGGCCTGGAGCTCTATGGAGGATGCAAGAGGAGCTTATCAGCGCACCTTGACGTGACACATCAGAGGACTCAGTCAGTGGTGTGGTTGGGTGGCGCGGAGAAGGCTAGTATTAAAAAGAGGAAAGCTCTGAAAACAGACGCTGCTAAATGTGCAAAAACGGGCAACCTTTTCACTAAAACAAGCTTGTGGTTTGTGACAACAAACGAAGAAACGAGTAAGACAAAACATTGAACCTTGCCTGCAAATCCCCATTTGAGTTAATTATCAATTCAATGAATCATGTCAAGTTGTGGCAATTAGCATATATCATAATAATATGATGCGACGCCACATAGCTGGGAAACTTTGTCTTGTTGCTCCTCGGCGTTAGAAGGAAAATCCAGCATCAAGCAATATGAGCCCACAAGTCCAGAGTGGGCAGGATTACTTATTTAGTGAATATTGTTAGTATTAACATAATGAAGAGCATGGTGTAGACCTTCTGTGTCATGCTAGCTGATTCAGCACCACAATAATAAAACTGACGGGAATTAATCATAGGCTTTGTACAATTGGGGGATTTGTGACGGGAATGATGATTTTTAAATGTGATTTATTTTTTAATAAACCGAGCCAGTAATCAGTAGTGAAGATGGGATTTCTCCTGATAGTATGGGAGGAACAGGTGTGTGAACAAGCAAGCATTAGTTCTAATATAACCACTTTCTATGCCCAAATCACAGCGTGACCTGTTATATATTTCTTTACTTAAAAGTAAGACAATAAATACACAGATCCCTCATTTGAAAGAGAATAGAATAAAAGTAATATAAAACAAGCTTGCATGTTTTGCAATTGAAAATATCTTAATTGGTTAGGTCAAATCTGTCTTCCATATGAAATGCACTAAAGCTTTACAAAATAATTTTTATTGTGACACAGGTGCAGCAGGTGAGTGTAGTGAAAATGGAGGAAATGTGATAGGGAGTTCAGTGTCTACCTAGGGAATGGTTCCAGAGCACCAGCTCAAAATATAGATTCTGAAATTGTTAATGGATGAGTTGTAGGAATAATGTAGATTTGAATGCATGCTGAAATAAATCTACTTTGTGAAGCAATTAACCCTTATTTGCACTGAGTTGGATTTTGTTTTTTAAATACTCTGAAATACAAGGTGTTACAGGTGTTGCAGCTTTAACATGTAAGGTTATAGTTACATGATTTTAATAATAATAGGTTGTGATATAAAGTGGGCCGGTCTGATGCACGAAACTCCAGGGCCGAAAATGAGTCCCACTGATCTAAAGACAGTTGGGAATGATGTTACCCAGAAAACACCATTGGTTAGACTTTAAGCTATAAAGGATTGAAACATTCCAGAAGACGAAGAAAGGAGGAAAACTGCAGCATCCAGACGAGTAGCCTGACTGAGGCCTATCATCACCCACTCTACTATTAAATACTGACTGGAAGGGGATAAATATTTATGCAATCACTTGTTTTATGTTACACATAATAGAAATATAATAGAGCATAGAAACTGAAACCTAACTATCGGGCCTGATCAGTAGTTTCTAGCTGTATTAACTGAAGGTGTGTGCTGACTCTTGATTGTTCCTCTTTTGGTCCAAAAATAAGTACTTCAGCTTTGCTTCTATTAAGCTGGACAAAATGAAGGTACACCCATGTATTGATTTGGTCAATGCATTCGCTTAGCGTGTGGATGGGTTCAAAGTCACCTGGAGACATTGTAATGTGAAGCTGAGTATCATCTGCATAGTTATGGTAACTACTCTTATTCCTTGTTATAATCTGTGTTAGCGGGAGCATGTAGATATATTAAAAAGCCCCCCCCCCTACCAGACTCTTACTCCGCCCACATTTGTTTGAATAATGCACCAATAGGAGGTGTTGCCTGGCAGACCAGGGGACGCTCAGGGGGGAGAGGGCCACTGCTACATTGACACAGACAACGAGAAACATGGAGAGCAACGGGAGCTCTTTTGTCTCAGAGCGATGTTTTGAGGAGGATCATTTTTAAACAGTCCATGTTTATGAGGATGTCATGGAACATTTTGACGAGGCAGTGTCAGTGCTGTGGTGAGCCCGGAAACCAGACTGAAAGACATCAAATATATTTTTATTTGATATTACAAAAAGTATTTTGTGAATACTTATAAGGACTGTATATTTTTAAGTCTGTATGTATAGTTTTTACCCTTTGTGGATTATAGAAATAATCCACTGTATTTTTTACCCATACATTTAAGCTTGTAAACTCAATTTCTGCTTTTTTTGTTTTTTCAACCCACGCAAAAATTAGGAAGATTCCAATAAAACAATTTAAGGTTAAAACATTGATGACCTTCATGCTAATCATGATAAGTTTTGGTTCCTTTTTTTCCAAACAAGGACCCTAAAAGCATTTATTCTCTTCCACCTAGCATTGCTTCTTTAAAGATGAAACAAACACAAATCATTGATAATTTCTCAGAAAAGGTTGGAGATTTCCAAGCGAGATGCCAGAGTGAAAACACAGAGCGTTGTCGTGAGCCCTCGGCAGTCGTGGAGGCTGCAGAGCGACAAAAGAGCAACTGCAGACAGCCAGAAGTCCCCCAACCCCTGCACCTGTTGTCATATTGAAAACGAGGGCGCCGTGACCCACAGTGAGGGGGGCAGCACCACAGCGTTCAGAACCCGAACTCTGATTCTCTGAGCTCCACACTCCAATGCGGTCCCCACTCATGTTTCAGCTGCAGGGAAGAATGCAGGATATAAGGATATCATGTTCCTTCCTGGAATAACGTGCCATCTCTGCATGGGCACTGATTTGTGCAGCTCTGGTGCCAGGGTGCCAGTTTATATTTAGAGGCATCAACCGTGGATGACTCTGGATGGGCCGACACTCAAAGCTATCTTCAGACATCTGTCTTGCAGAAACTAAATACTGATCCACGTTCAGAATTCACTCACATGCTCCATTTAGGAAAATAAAAGCTCAGTTGCGACTCGAGATCAAAAGTGAAAGGAAACGAGATGCTTTTCATCATGAACAGAAGCCAGATTTGCCTCTTCAGCTAGATGTTTGCTCGAAGACGCAGCGGTAGCAGAGATTTTATCATGTCACGCCCTAGGTCAGTTTCTCACCGCTCTGAGAAAATCACATGCTCGCCTCGCCATGCCGGTCATGAGTTCTTCCAGAGCTACGGTTCAGTGTTTTTGTGTTCATCTCCAATGAAAGCCCCGTGATTAACCCTTTACAGTCACATGACCCACAACAGGAAGTGACTTATCGGTCCTTATAAACAGACCGCCGTGGCTTTCCCCAAGTTTAGGCCAAACCACTCTCACAGCTCCTTTTATAGATGGTGCTATTCATAGCAGAGGAGCGCGATGTGAAGAAGGACTCGTTGTTCTTCTCAATGTTCATGTTTCAGGTTGCTGGGACTAAACTGTAATGATCTCTGTAATGTCTCTTTAGTAAAGCAGTTCTGAGTAATTAAATATATCTTTAGCTTTACTTTTAGTGGGATGCCAAATGTTTGGTTTCTGATAAATCTGGACCCTGTGGGTACTTTCAGTCCTTCTTGGGTCACAGCCTCTGCTACAGGTCACTAAAGCCTCATTTCCACTGAGCGGAATGGTTCGGCCCGGTGTGGTCTGGTCCGCTATTTTATGATTCGCCGTATTTAGGAGAGCATTTCCACCGCCAGCTAGACTCTGACTGTGCGGACGGGGTTATACCACGCTGTCATACTAGTGCAGCGAGAATCGTGACTCAATAAAACATACATAAGTCAATACAGCAGCTCATGCTTGGGTTTTGGTTCTTTCTTTACACAAACCTTACTGCAGTGTTTATAAGTGGGCTCCGTGCGGCGAAGGGAAACATATTCTGTGTACAATGAGGAGAGATGAAACAGCACTGGTGTTTATGTCTCGTGCTTGTCGAGCAAGCAGTGATGTTTTTCATTCTCCCAATCAAAGGACTGTGTTGTATGACACCAGTAGCTCCGCCCTAAATGTACCGGACCATTGGCCTATGGACCTACAACTGAATGGGAGCCATTACTGGACCGGTACGAGCCTGTTTTATGGGGCTCTTTTACAATGAAAACAAACAGAAATGCGGACCGTACCGCACCGCACCGTACCGTACCGTACCGTACCGCACCACACCGTACCGTTCCACTCAGTGGAAACGAGGCTTAATTCAATCAAGCCTAATTGGAGAGTGTAGGATGTTTCCTGTCAGCTGTGACCATGCTGCTTCTCCTAGTTTACGTAGGAGTTAAAAAGGCTCTGAAAAGCAAAAAGAGTTGCATAAATATGCAGGAATCACACAAAATGTAATGCTTTAGATGGTCGTTACTATTGGGGAGGCTAGCATTTTTTACTGCTTCAAATAAGGCTATCATTAGAACTTACCATAGCCCAAATCCGAGGTCGCTCTAGACACTTTGTACTCCATCATTTTGACCGATGGGGTCAAAAGAAATCTTGTGAAAAAATATTTTTATCCGTCAGGTTTTTTAAGGAGTCATAACCTAGTATTACCTTGGATACCAACGCGCTATTATAGTTTTTCAGGCCCTTCTAAAAAAGAAAAGTGGAAAACAAACAAACACAGAGCTCCTCTGACCCTTACTTCTGAAGGCATTATTGTCTCGCGAGATCTGATGCAATACTTTGGCTGTCATGGACGGTCATTGTAATAATGCAAATGAGGGGCATGTTGATTGGTGGCATTCTAGGTCATTTGTTGTTTGGAAAGTAGCATCCATTACCCGTGTTGTCCTCGAAGCTACTACTCCCGCTAGCATACAATAGCCGCATTAGCAGTTAGCTGCTGTTTGTTACACACAGTAGAGGAATAAAAACACAGCCTTACCGTTTCAATTGCAGGCAAGTCTCTGATTGTAGGAATGGCCCCTTTTTCCAAATGGAGCTCGAGTTTGTACCTCGAATCGGAATTCAGTAATGGCGGCGCTCGACTGAATATGAGGGGGAGAGGAGCAGGACGGGCTTCCTGCAGCATAGGTCTATGGGTATATGGTATAGAACAGCCATATGTAGAGTATAGCGCTGCCCTTTTCTTGACCCCAGACCTGTACAGGTTGCTGATGGAGGGAAGGTCAGCTCTGATGATGGTCTCTGTAGACCTGATTGTTCATTGTAGTCTGGACCTGTTCTGTTCTGTGTTTGAGCCAAACCACACAGTGATGAACAAGAACAGGACAGAACGAATAATGGATGTGGAGAAGGTGACCAGCAGCTCCTGTGGAATGTTGGACTTCAGGAAGTCCATCTCTGCTGGACCTTCTTCTGAACAGTGTCAATGTGTGAGGACCAGGTCAATGAATGAGGTGTTAATAGGAACTGGAAAATATCCACAATAGACACAGTGTTGTTGATGATGCACATTTTAACCAGGAAAAATTATTATTTCTTGGTAAGGTACAAGGTAGATCTAAAATAATCTAAAGAATAAGGCGGCTTGGGAAGCTGAAATACCTTGGTCCTGGTCTTCATAAGCGCTGTACAATTGCAGACCATTTACCATTTGACACTCTATTGGCAGGCATTTGCAAAGCAGCCAATCCAGGAACAGGATTTATTTTCCCTGGTGCTGATTGGATGCACCCCCAAGAGCGGAGATAAGGATGGTCGTGGATGTTAGCTTCTACGTTAGTGCTAAAATGCTTTCCATTGTATGTATTTATGCACATTAATATATATTTGGTGTTTGAACGATTAAATAGGCTGTTTTTCTTATGGCGTCACAGGTGTTCGGAACTTTTTCCACTGAAATATCAAATATTTCTGTATATATGTGAACTATAGAAGGCCTAAGAATGGCTGTTGCAGTCAGATATTGGGTAACCGCTACCTAAGTAAACCTAAGGTAGCGGTTAGTTTGTCTTATCTATGAGAATTTCTACTTGATGCTTCAAATAGATTACTCTGACAGGTAGATACTGACAGCTCACAAGTACTCTGAAAAATCCCACTTCATAACGCATTACAGATAGCTGTGCTACTGCGACTGCTTTCAACTGTAACATGCTACATTGATTTAGGTAATATTGCATGGCGTTTTGGTTAAAATGCTAAATGTTATTAGGACTGATTTTGAACTTTGACTTTTAGTTTTCGACCTGCACTGAAAGCGGGTTTTAATGGGGGGTAGAGCACCTTGTTGTTAACTTTGGAACAACAGGTTTGTTTAAATAACCTTCAGCGTCTTATTTTAACGTAAATTATGAGTTTGTAAAGAATGTTTTTTGTCTCTTTTTCGTGTATTTATACCTGCATTCCCTGCAACTGCATAAGTGATTTTATCGAGAGATTACTTCCCTCACCCTCTCTGGGTTTCCAAGCAGTGGATGAACAGATGTGCTCCACTGTGTTGGTTAAACCCGCCTTTTCCTACCCTGTACATTTAAATGTATGCAGATAGATTTCCTCTGAGGTTTAGATTTAACAGCGCAGTCAGAAAATCTGTTCTATGAATCTGCTGTAAATAATTCAGACAATGAAAAGAGGCTGTTTCTGTTTATTGGCTCCTGTCTCATCATTTCTCTTCTCCATCTCTATTTCAAGCATTTTCTCCAGACGGAAATCAGATAGCGGCATTTATCTGAAATTGTTGCATCGGCCGCATAAAGCTTTGCATTGACTGCCCCTACCTTCTGCTACAAACGTGCATGTTTTCCATTCATCGTTAAATGGTCATATTTGCATGGAAGAGACGTCGCAGCTCTTACGCAGTTCCATGAGCAGATTCCGAGATTTCCTTTAGGGTGTTCGGTCCAAAGTCTAGAAAAAATACGTAGTAAAGTTGTTGCTTTAAACAATTTTGTTTGGAAAAATGCAATGTTTAATAATTTGGCGTGTTAATTTTAGCCCGCCTGTAAGAGAGCTTCTTAAAAGTACCCGCTACAGCAGTTTTCTTTCAGTCAGATGAGCGTCTGGTAAATATTTTAACTTGAATTATTGACTCTCATGAATACAGCTGCTCTTTTTAAAAGCAGAGAGAGAACTGCTCCTGTAACATGTGTCACAGCTTTGCAGGGAAGCTGTGTGAACCGGACTGTGAAGTAAACATTACGTCATTGTAACCTGTGCTCACTCTGACAGGAGAGGAAAGGAAAAACCCTCCTATTTTTTTTTTACCTGACTCCGAACATTTCCACTGTTGGTCCAGAGCTGCGATGCTCCATCCAATCACGTCTCCTCACAACTCTTCTTCACGCTCTCCCTGTGCTGGTTACCAAGGAGACAGTGAAGTCTGAGAAGTAGAGCAGTGCTTTGGCATAGACGTTGTTTTTATTATTAATTTTGTTTCTTTTCGTTTCGTCTCAGCAGCACGGATGCGACCATCTGGACTTACAGTCGTGTTTGTCCTGTGAACAAATGAAAGTAGTAAGCGTTCGCGCTGAGCTGCCTGGAAGGACGCACTGATTCCAGGCTGTTATCCGATCCACACTGTCCCACCTGTTCTCACCATTTTTCTGTCCTACTGATCCAACAATTCCAGGCCTCCGTCTCTCCTGCCAGGAATCCGTCATCACCAGCAGGAAAGAGTCTCTTTTAAACAACGTGTCGACCTTAACCCAAGTGGGCCATTTAAGGTTCCTGCATGTAAGAGGGGGAGTCAAGTGGACTCAGTCTGAATTCAGTTCTTGCTGGAGTACATGAATGAAAGTGCTGATTTAGCTGCTTGCTCTCAGTTTGCACTTTCCCTGCGTTCAACATTTCTTTCTGTTTGGAGTGTAGGAAGCAGCAGAGCAGGCTCGTTTTAAATCTGGCCTGCAAACACAGCATCTCATAGTAAAGGATGCATGAACCTGGCAGCTTCAGGAAGGTTTAGAGACCATTAATCTAGATTCTGACCCTAGTGGCGTAAATAATTTTTGTCCTGTGAAGATGGATCTGCTTGGGAATGGATGTGTCTGCTTCCAGATATTTCTAAACATCCCAGCGCCTCCAGGCTGTTTGCTCACATGGTAGTTCCCTGGAGTCTCTTACAGCCCACAGCCATCAGATTCAAACACACTGTCATGTTCTCCCTTTAGGACTTCCATCCTCCCACACATGCAGAAGTAACTCTAGGTTTAATCCTTCCCCTCTGCTCTCACTCAGCGTTATTACAACAGGGTCTGCTGTGCCTCCATCTCTGCAGTCCTTCTCAAACCTTTTGCCTTGTTTGACTCCACAAGAAAACGCGGTGTGCTGGTCTTGCTTTACTGAATAATTGACCAAACCAGGTATAATGTTTCTGAAATTAGCCAAACCAACTGATTATTGTGTACCTGAATGCATTTCGGTGGCACAGGAAGCTACGCTGCTGAATATCACCCTGTAATGCATTTGTGTTGCAACTTTGAGATGATTATTTCATTGTTTAGTCTTATTTTATGCCTTTTTTGAGGTGAAGTTGTTACAAATAATTTATAATGAGAAATATGACTTTTATCATAATAAAATTCAATATAATATAACTTAGATAAAAGTTGTTATTTTCTCATACGACTAGGGTCAACTAGCAGCATGTTTGGTTGTAGAATGGTAATTAGTTATTTTAGCTGCACAGCTACCAACTGTCAAGGAGTGTAACTAAAGTATATATTTTCATATATCTGCCATCTTACCAAAACTGGCAACAACTGACTCGTAGCAAACAAGCTAACAAACACTTGACCCTGTTTCACAACAGCTAAAAGGAGTAATCATCTGTTTAAATGGTTCCCACATGATAAAATGGCAATAACTTGGTTCAACTCAGTTTATTTATATAGAGCCAATTCACAACCTGTCATCTTAAGGCAGTTTACAAGAAAAGCCATTTCAATTCAATTAAACATACATTCCAATTAATCCGTCAGTTCATTATTCCAATCAGTTAAAAAGTTTTCTATTTAAGGAATCCCAGTAGATTGCATCAAGTCACTGACTTGCAGTTGTGCACAGCTGATGTAGACTCCAACCTCAGCAATACTGAGCAAACATGTAGTGACAGTGGAGAGGAAAAAGTCCCCTTTAACAGGAAGAAACCTCCAGCAGAACCAGAACCAGAACCTGGCTCAGTACTAGCGGCCATCTACAACGACCGTCTGGCACAAGTCTGACATGTTAACTTTCTAGCTTCCTGTCACAGCTAGCTGTACTGCAGTCCTAGTACTGCAAAATCTAGGCTACTTGTGTTGTCCTGAATTTTGTGACTTTATCTGCTAGTTTAGCCTTTAGATGTCTGTCTAAAAAATCCCTCAGCAGTATGGCTTTGTTCAGACTATTGATTTTGACCTAAAAGTTTCTGTCAGAATTTAGGCATATATTTAGATTTCCCAATTATTCCCAGTATTTCCTAAAAACCACTGT
This sequence comes from Valencia hispanica, assembly GCA_963556495.2. NCBI lineage: Eukaryota > Metazoa > Chordata > Actinopteri > Cyprinodontiformes > Valenciidae > Valencia > Valencia hispanica. Next base: position 57,338,056 of record OY747703.1, read on the forward strand.
TGGGTAGAGTAGCCGAAAACAGTACTCAAGTAACAGTACCATTACTTCAACATATTTTTACCCAAGTAAAAGTACAAAGTAGTAATCCAATAAAACAACAATACTCGAGTAAAAAGGTATTTCGTTTTAAGGCTACTCAATTATTGAGTATATCTGTATTTGTTTTGAGATCACAACATATAATTTAATATTTAAAAGGGTGTAACTGGACAAAAATATAAAGTTTTGTGCGAATACATGACATAATTGAAAAAAAGCAAATTAGAGTTGAAGAAACATTTTCCTCTTTTCAAAGTAAAACTAATTAAGCCAATACTTACAGTAGGTAATGTATATTTGTTAGACCAGTGTTCCCCCTCTTAACCTTCAAATGGCACGACAGGCTCAGCAGATAGAAAATAATATGAAAATGGTGAAGCTTCTGTCCAAACAAAACCGTCTCACTTCTAGCAGCATAAACTGTAGTTATGAGTCTCTTGCATTTTGGGGTAAAACATGCTTGCTCTTCATTCCGTGAAGTTACTTACTGTGGGTAGAGTAGGCAGAACATTTACACAAGTAAGAGTAGCGATACTTCATTAAAATAATTCTCAAGTAAAAATAAAAAGTGTGGTGTAGTAAAAGTACTCCTAAAAGTCCATTAAAAAAAGAGGTTACTTTAGTAAATGTAATTGTTTGATTGTAACTAGTTACTACCCAACCCACCCCAACACTCTGAATCGGTTAAATGAATGGTTTAACTTTCTTGTTTGGACCAAATTTTGTTTCGTTGTTGTCTAAATGTACTTGCTACAAAAAGTTTCCCCGTGGGTTAGCTAAACATTAAAAGTTGAAATTGAAACTCAAAAATACTTTATTTATCCCAAAGGAAAATTAAATATTGTTGTAATTCATATCAATCAAGTGTCTTATAAGAATTGTTGTGGATGGTGATGCCGTGGGCAGGAGGGATCTCTAGTAGCAGTCAGTTGTGAAACGACTCTGATGAAGCCTCTGACTGACGAATGTTGCTGTATGACAGTCTCATGACCATCATGACATGCTAACAGCTCAATATCCGGGCAGCAGAGTTACTGCTGCACAAGCACTGCTAATCCACCTCATTTGCTTTTGCCGCTCCTCTTTAAATCTCTGTCTGGCTGTATGATCAGAGAGACGTTGGAGTAGGGAATATGATCTTTGCCCATTATGATGAATGGAAGAAGTTGTTTGAACTTCCTCCTTCTCTCTCTGTGCTTTGGACCTGCTCTAAATACATCTTTAAAAAAAAACAGCTTGTTGCCATGGTTACACATTATAACAATAAAAAAGTAAGAGCAAAAATTCTTCCAGCTGCACAGCACCCAGAACTAGAGTTGAATAATTGTCCAAAAAAAGCAACGCCTAATGAATAAAAGCCGACAAAATCTATAAATCAGAAATAACCAGGAGTGGCTCAACTCTAGAATAATGAAACAGAAGAATTGCTGCTTGTTTTTAGCTTTAAAGCCTCTCTAAGGCATATATTTTATTATATGTTTGCCTTCAGAGTGTATGTAAGATGAAATATAAAAAAAAAGAAGTGGTTCTAACTAATTAGCACAGACTATTTTTCTCAGTTTTATTTGCACCTCATTGGTAACAGCTCGAATGTCGTTGCTCTAAGCATCAACTGTAAAACCTCTCTTAATTTTTTTAAATTTCTCAAATTTAGCAAATAGGATATCAGGTATTGATCTTCGGAAGTGCTGGCTGCTGGGCATATTTTCGAGGCTTGAAAGGAGCCCTGCTCGGTGTTTGTGCTAAGCTAATTGCCTCCTGGCTCCAACATGATATCCAAGATTGGAGTCAATATCATGGAATCGATCCCGTTATCTCCCACCCAGAAAAAAGGAAGCAAACGAATCCTAAAATGTTGAATTTAAATAGCGATAACACTAAGCTGTTTCCTCTCCTCCTTGTTCCAACAGATGCAGCTACTTGACAAGTTCCCAATCGAGGGAGGGCAAAAAGATCCGAAGAAGAGGATCATCCCATTTCTCCCAGGTAATAGCCTGGTCCTGCAGCTCCTATCTGAACTGGCTCCCATATTAAAAATGCATGACTGGCACTCATGGGGCGTCACACTGAGCTGGTTACTAATGCTGGTACAGTAAGTGCTGCTGATGAGACAATATCTGTTACTCTCCCTCTCAGCTGTGATTTGCATGCCTGTATGTCTGTCGCATGTTCATTTTAGTCATTTTTTAAACGTGTGCTAGTCTCTGACTCAGATTGTTTCTGTGCTTGAATTTTCATTACATGTACATTTGTGTGACCTGGTATTGATTGATTGATGCTTGTCTAGCTGACATTCAGGCTTGTGACTCCCCCACCGTGCAGCAACAGCAGTGATTTATGGCACTTTTTATGGCAGATTCTGCTGCAGATTCATATACGCTTAGAGAATAAGGTGCTGGTTTCTATTTGAGGCAGTTTATTTTTGTAAATGCTTAAATGTTAAAGCCCTGTGGCCACCCTTATAGTCTTAGCGTCAACAGGAATGGCTCCCTATCTCCCTTCTACCCTTGAGCTGTCTTCCCCCGCTGTATCCAAGCGTGGCGCTCGCAGATTCCCACAAACAACAACGCCCAAACTTCCAGCTCCATCTTCTCTGTAAAGCCACCGCCCTCAGATACAAATGGCACCAGTCGTCTGCGGACATGTAATTCAGGTCAAACTCTTCTGCCCTCGCTGTGCAACACTTAATGGGCTTTCTAATGGAAAAGGATTGAAAGAGCCCATTAGGTTACTGCACTGAAGTATCTCACTTTAACAACCTTTTGCAGGACTAATAATCCAGGTCGCAGAAGTGCTGCTGCTAGTATTCAGAAATTTCTTCCTCTCAATTTAAAGATTAAAAACCCCGAATTGAAATATGAAGAAACAGTCTAATATGTTTGAAACAGTTATTAAATTTAAAGATTTCAATTTGAACATCAGTTATAGCGCGTAATTTGCCAGTGTCATTCCATCTGCCGCTTATGTGGATCTTATTTAGCGTCTTTCTTTGTATTTTAAAGCTGCACAGCTCCATAAACGAGTTCATGTGTCCACGCATTGACTCTGATAGACCTCTGTTACACTGAATGTTTTGCTACCAGAGATAAAACAAAATCTTGCAATGTTCTAATTTAAAAACATGCAATACTGCACAAACATTATTTAAGATACACTTTAAGGGCATTTTACCATCAGGGCCACCTTAGAATTAGACAAGCATATAAATAAAATGACCAAACCTGGACTGAATTGCTCTGCACTGATTACAGATTCTTTACAATGCGGTTTGTAATTTGTGAAACCTTGCTAACACCACAGAAGAATTGCTAAAACTTGCCATGTACTGTCTCGTCTTATGAGCTGAATGTTTTGTTACACCGCTAGTTGCAACCTCTAATTATCACCACTGTTGAAACTGAACACTCTGGACAAATTCCTACTGCAAGATTACTGGCCAATCTCAAATTTTTAATTGATTAGTAATGACTATTGAAAAAGCTGTGTTTCAACAACCAAATACCTTCCTAACAATGACCAGCGACTTGGACGTCTTTCAGTCTGGATTCCGTGTTCACCACAGCACTGAGGCTGCCCTTGTCAAACAGTTCAATGACATCTGCATAGATATGGACTGTAAAAGAACCACAGCGCTGGTACTTTTGGACCTCAGTGCAGCATTGACACTGTTGACCATGATATATTATTGAAACAACCAGAGAGTTGGGTTGGAATCTCGGGTACAGAGTTGGCTGGTTTAGTCTTACCTAAAGAACAGGCAATCTTTCATTATAAGGGACATAAATCACATGTGGGGTGCCCCAGGGCTTCATCCTGGTGCCCCTCCTATTTATTATCTACATGCTACAGTTAGCCCAGATTATAACACATAACAAGATTAGCTACCATAACTATGCAGATGATAGTCAGCTCTATATTACAATGTCTCCAGGTGACTATGAACCCATTCAAATGCAAAGCAAATGCAATGGGCAAATCAGTGGATGGATGTGCCATAACTTTCTCCAGCTGAACAGGACTAAACTGAAGTAATTATTTTTGGACCTAAAGAGTAACGATCAACACTCAGCACACAGCTTCAGTTAATCCAGCTAGAAACTACTGATCAGGCCTGAAACCTAGGTGTAGTAATGGACTCAGACCTGAACCTCCAGGGTCACATAAAGGCAATAACAAGGTCAGCCTTCTATCACCTGAAGAACATTATTAGGATTAAAGGACTGATGTCGCAACAGGACCTAGAAAAACTCATCCATGCTTTCATTTTTAGTTGGATTGATTACTGCAACAGTGTCTTCACTGACAGTGTTTATGAAAGTGACACCTGCATCACATCTGGCACTACTGAAATGTCAAGATACTAATTTATTATATTAGACAAAGATCCATCCATCCATCCATCCATCCATCCATCCATCCATCCATCCATCCATCCATCCATCCATCCATCCATCCATCCATCCATCCATCCATCCATCCATCCATCCATCCATCCATCCATCCATCCATCCATCCATCCATCCTCCGCTTATTAAACAAAGATAACCTGAAAAAATAGAAAATCTGCAATTGTGCACCTTTTAAATCTGTAGCTAGCTTTAATTAATCACATAGTTTGGTTATGTTTCACAAACCACACCAATGCCTGATTACTGACCTGCAGAATCAAGAAATCTCCTAAAGAAAACCTGTCTGACAATATTAAGTGTGTTAAGTTAAAGGATCTCAAATAGCAACACGCTATTCTCCGATCTAAATAAATTAAATAATGGATGAGAAACAAAGTCATCAGGCTCGAAAAGGTTACAAAGCCATCTCTAAGGCTTTGGGAATCCAGAGAACTATACGGAGAACGTTTATCCAAAAATGGAGAGAACATGGAGCAATGAAGAACCTTACAAGGAGAGGCCAACCTACCAACATTATTCCAAGAGCGCATCAATGACTCATCCAGGAGTTTCTAGTAGAACCCAAAACAACATTTGAAGCTCTGCAGGCCTCACTGCCCCAGTTAAGGTCAGAGGTCATGATTCAACAATAAGAAAGAGAGACTGGACAAAAATTGCCTCCATTGGAGAGTTCCAAGGCCAGAACCACTGCTGGCCCAGAAGAAAAAAAGCTAGCAGAGCATTTTGGAAAGAGAAACATGATACTGCAGTCAAACACGGTGGTGGTAGCGCTATGGTTTGAGGGTGTTTTGGCACAGAAGCTGCCTGCCTGATAGTTAATGGAGAAATGAATTCAGCTCTTTACCAGAAAATACTGATTGCAAATGTCCGTCCATCTGCTTGTGACCTTAAGTTCCAGGAAACTTTGGGTATGCAGCTGGAAAAAAAGCGAAGCCGAAAGGAGGGTGTTGGAGTGGCGTAGTCAAAGTCTTGACTTAAATCTGCCTGCTCACAGGGTGCAAAGCTTGGCACTTAAGAATATAACCAACATCCTGTACTGATGTCAACTGGTTCATTTCTGTGAACCGCTGTCCATCTTCTTCACCCTGGGTGCGCTTCAGGGTCTTTTGGGCCATCTTGTGCTCTGTGTCTGTCTCGCTCATGCGGATCTTTCTGGCCATCATCAGCAGAACCAGATTTAGAGGGATTCCTTTTGGGTTTTATTTGGGTTGTGTAAATTTGCTGTTTTGTCTTTTTGTGCTGAAGGAATGTAGCTCCTTTTATTTGATGTTTCTCCATTCGAACGTCTTCAGCTACAGCTTGAAATTGTAAACAGAACATTTCTGCAGTTTGGGCTATTTTAGTTGTCACCGGGGGATATAGGATTGACTTAAAAAAACATGTACTACATGCTTTTCACTCCTAGGCCACTTGGATCACTGCTATCTGTGCCTCCTGTCTGCAAACCAGAAAATCTGAATGTGACAATAAATCCTGTTATCATTGGTTTGTTTAAGTGATACTTTAATCCTAGTCTTTCTGAGAAGAGAATCATGTATGTTGAAATCCCAAGTTTGTTCAAAAAACGGTCCCTTATTCAGTTGTTAATCTCTAAATTACTGACATCTGCTGGTACATCTGAAAATTACAACAATAAGTTTTCACTGCCTACGCCGGAAAATAAGGATAAATTCCTTCTTCAGGCAGACTTATTTGCATATTTCAGTTGTTTCCTCTGGTTGGTTCGGTTCCTTGCTGTTCTTTCCTTTGTTTTTCCCTACATAACATCCAACTTTCCTTGTTTATCCTTCACTTTTCCTTGTGTTTTGATTCTTTGTGTTTTGTCCCTTTTCCTGTCCCCTCTCCAGGCAAAATTCTGTTCCGGAGGAGTCATGTGCGAGACGTGGCCATGAAGCGGCTGCGTTTCATCGATGACTACTGCAGGGTAAAGAGTTCTTATTGTGAACTTCCCTGATGTTGTTCTGAAAGGTTTCCCGGCCCATTTGGAGTCCAAACATTCCTGTAAAGTGTCGTGAAAAAAAGCATTTATACGCCTTGAATACATTCTCATTATTCACACAAAGTAGTAAATATTTGGGAAGTGCAAGGAAATGTTACATGATTTTAAATATTTGTTGCAAATATAAATCTGAAACCCCTAAATAAAACCCCATGGCTTCAGAAGTCATCAATTAGTAACTGAAGTCCCCAGTGTGTGAATTTGTCCTATTATAAATGCGGCTGTTCTGTGAAGACCTCTGAGGTTTGTTAGAGAACATCAGAGAACAACCAGCATCATGAAAACTAGGGAACCCAGCACACAGGTCAGGGAGGAGGTTCTGGTTCAGTTTAAAGCAGGGTTTGGTTCTAAAACAATATCCTGAGCTTTGAACATATCCCAGAGCTGTGTTCAATTCATCATCTAAACATGAAGAAAGGATGGACCATCTGAAGAACTCCCAAGACATGAACGTCAAGGAGAGCATTAGGCAAGGCAAGCCAAGGCAAGGCAATTTTATTTGTATAGCACACTTTCAATAGCAGCAGGGTAATTCAAGGTGCTTTACATGATTTGGTGATTTAAAAAACAAAAAAAAACAATGGAAATTAAAAGTAAAAGAAACACATTACACATGATACACAATAAAGTAAGAGAAAGATCAATAAAGCAAGAGAGCATGAACACATTTCATACATATGACATCAAGCATTTACTCAAAGGCAATTCTAAACAGATGGTTTTTAGTCTCGATTTAAAGCAGTTCAGAGTTTCAGCAGCTCTACACTCGTCAGGAAGTCTGTTCCAGATAAGGGGAGCATAGAAACTGAAAGCTGCTTCTCCATGTTTAGTTCTGAGTCTAGGGATGTTTAGTAGGCTAGAGTTGGAGGACCTGAGTGGTCTTGGTGGTTGGTATAGTAACAGCAGGTCTTCAACATATTTTGGTGCTAAGCCACGTAATGATTTATAAACTAGTAGGAGTATTTAGAAGTCTATTCTCTGAGCTACAGGGAGCCAGTGTAAGGACTTTAGAACTGGGGTGATGTGCTCTACTTTCTAATCAGAGAAGCAGCCAAGAGACCTATGGAGACTCTGGAGGAGCTGCAGAGATCCCCAGCTCAGCGGGGGGAATCTTTTGATAAGATAAGCATTAGTCATGCACTCAACAAATCTGACCTTTATGGAAGAGTAGCATGAAAAAAAACTATTATGAAAGAGAGCCTTAAGATGTCCGTTTACAGTTCACATTACAGCCATGTAGGATGTAAAACACGGTGGTGGCAGCATTATGCAGTGGGGATGTTTTTCTTAGAAAAAACAGAGACATAGAAGCAGGATGGAGCTAAATCCAGGACAATCCTGGAGGAAAACATGTTAGGCTGCAGAAGACTTGAGACTGGGGTGGAGGTTCACCTTCCAGCGGGACAACCACCCTAAACATACAACCACAGCAGCTGGCAGAGACAAACCAAGAAAATCGTTTTTACAGTCATAACGACCCAGTGGTAGTCTGTCATACAACATCTTAAGAAAATTCACTGGGGTTTGTGGTTATAATGTGAAAAAACGTGAAAAGGTTTAGGAGATATGAATTCTTTAGCATTCTTTAGAATTCTTTAGGGACCTGGAGATTCTGTAACAGTGTTGTAGACAATTCACCATCTCTCAAGTCCAAGTCACACTTGAGTCCTTAGTGTTGAAGTCCAAGTGCAAAAGTGCAAGTCCCAACACATAGAATTAGTCCCAGTAGAGTCGCTAGGTCCTACAGACCAAGTCTGAGTCCAAGTCCCAAAAAGAATCATCCGGTTTAAGTCAATTCATTATCACCTGAGAGAAAGTCAGAAATAAGAGAGCAGGGTGGAGATTTTAAGACGAGAATAATGGCAGCCATACATGGTTTACTTTATTTAAAAAGAAATTGCACTTAATGCCCCAAAGCTATCACCAAGCTAACACTTTAGCACGTGAAAAACATGCCTAAAATAAATTTGAAAACATTACAAAAATCAACATGTCACTTGCACACTTTCAAAGACTTTGGGAAGTTATTTTTAAAATTGTCCAGTAATCTGACCTAATATAACAAGCTAACATTAGCGTCGACTACATGCTAATTTCAATAATAGCCACAGGTGTGTAGAGTACTCCAAAATTGTTTTCAAGTAAGAGTAGCACTACTTTAACATATTTTTACTCAAGTAAAAGTAAAAAGTAGCTGTCCAAAGAATTACCTGAGTAACAGTAAAAAGGCTACTTGAGTACTGAGTAATATCTGATTTATAATAGCAATTTATCCAATTTGTCCAAGTCCAAGTTCAAGACTTAATGTTGCAAGTCTGAGTTCAAGTGCAAGTCATCGGCGTGGTACTCGATTCAAGTCACAAGTCCCTTAAACATGACTCGAGTCAGGACTTTAGTCTGAGTCCAGGACTCGAGTACTCAAACCCTGCTTCTGTAAAGCCAGAGCTGATCCTAGACCCGGTGGTTCTGTTGAAGCCGCAGGACCGAACAGATTGTTTGATGACCTCCGAGCCGCCAGCTCCGAGCCGCCAGCGTGACCTTCAGTGATGTTAGGAAAGGGAGTTCTAACCCATTCAAGACTTCCTTCCTATAAAAATACACAACTTCACCCGTTTATAGTTACACACTTCAGGACACTACTTGATTGTCACTTCCTGTTAACACTCTTATAAGATACGGTTTATTTCATGTTTAACGGATTATGATCTTTCCTCCCTCACACCCTCCCCTCCTCCCTTCCTTCCTCTTGGCACAACTCCACACTGTCAGTGGGAAATGGGTGCAATAGCGGCTTTGTTTCCACACACAATTAGGAGGTAGTATTCTTGGCCCACATTAGCGGAGGTTAGCCAGAGGATCAGCTTATTAATCGGGACCAAAGAAATAAAAGCAGCTCCAGAAAGACGGACTCTTTCTTACCCAAATAACCTGCAGCTGAGTAATTTATCCCGCTGTAGCATCGAGCCCCAGCTTTTCCCTTCATCCAGCGCTGCAAAGCGTGCCACACTGTTTACTTCCTCTGTCCTGCTCATGAGGCACAAACAACAGAGAGGAAGAGTAATTACCCAGTGTTTTCAAAGGCTTTAGCTCTCTGGAGAACACAGGATTTCGGGGTCCAGGCAGCTGTGGATGCACAGCGGGATGCAGCCTCTTCAATCAAAACCAAAAGGCTACTTCTATAATACTAGACAAGATGAATGAAATAAGAAGGTAGATCAGATGACGATTGCAGCAATTTAAATTAAAGGGCCGCTCTGTTTCATCTTCACGGTCCAGCTCCTCGTTCGGCGGCTGCGTATCTGAGCTTTAGCTCTGCTGGCAGCCGGTCGGCTCATTAAATATAGAAGGATGACAGACACATGATCCTCTTTGACTGAGGTTGAGCTTTGTCTTTGAAGATACTCGGAGGCAGCAGTTCACTGATCTGGATCACAAATCTGTGCCGGTCAAAAGCCGGCAGATTTAGTCAAATAAATCAGGAGTTTGCAGCAGAGATAACTTCTTTGGCTAAAATGTCTAAAATGTAGAAAAATCTTTGCATGCAAATGTTTTCATATCATTTGGATTATCAAGTGGTGCTGAGTTTACTTCAGCTCTCAATACCATTTAAAAGGGTAGAGGGCCTTCTCGTTCGGGAACGAGGTCCTGCCCCAAGAGGGGGCTTAAGTATCTCAGGGTCTTGTTCACAAATGACAGAAATTAGATGGGTTTGTGCAGTATTTGCAGGGATGTGAAGTCTGTAACGGTCTGTTGTGATGAAGGGAGAGCTCAGCTGAAAGGGGAAGCTCATGATTCACTGGTCGATACGTTTCAACCCTCATCTATGGTCACGAGCTCTGGGTAGTGACTGAAAGAACGATACAAGCGGCCGAAATGAGCTTCTTCTGCCAGGGTGTCTGGGCTTTACCTTAGAAATAGGGTGAGAAGCTCAGTCATCAGCGAGGGGGCTCAGAGTAGAGCCACTGCTCCTTCCCATCGAGAGGAGTCAGTTGAGGTGGCTCGAGCATCTGGTCAGGATGCCTCCTGGACGCCTCCCTGGTGAGGTGTTCTGGGCGCGTCCCACCGAGAGGAGATCCAGAGGAATACCCGGGACACGCGGGAAGGACAATGTTTCTCAGCTGGCCTGGAAGTGCCTTGGGATTCTCCCGGAGGAGCTGGACCAAGTGGCTGGGGAGAGGCAAGTCTGGGTCTCTCTGCTTAAGCTGCTGCCCCCGGAATCTGATCCAGGATTAGGCAGAAGATCATGGACGGACGGATGGATGGATGGATTCAAACATGAGATTAGTAAAGTCTTTTAAGGAAGATTAAGTGTGGGACCCTTTAGGAAATGGTAAAAACTCCCCAAAACCAGTAAATCACTAAAACTTTTAGTGACTCATTCAAACAAGATAAACTGCCCAGAATGATGTCGGTTTAGGTAATGAGACGACAGAAGAACCTAAAAGAAGTTAATGCTGGATCTTTCACACACGTCACCCAAAGACTTTGACTCTTAGCTGCGTCTGGTTTCTCCCTGTTGGCCTTCATGTCGCCCGTCTCTTTCCGTCTTCAGGCTCTGGTGAGACTTCCTCCTCACATCTCTCAGAGCGAGGAGGTGCTGCACTTCTTCGAGACGAAGGCCGAGGACATCAACCCCCCAGTAGAGTAAGTGTTACGCACACACACACGCATGCAGACACACAAAAACCCAAACTGACACCGCAGTGATTTTTCCCAGCACAACACACTGTAGTGGATACATGCAAACCTGCTGATGGACGATGTGTTGCTCCATGTTACTCTGAACATTCATGCAACAAAGCTCCCCTCTGGACTGCTGCGAGCTCATTACCTCTCTATCTATTCCTGCTTTCAAATCTGTTGCCGAACGAGCTGCTTCTCACTGAGTTTGTGTGATAAAACCTCACACCAGATTACAAAGCGAGGGAAGCTGATGGATGCAAGAATGGGAGGAGGAGACGGACTTGTTTTGCAGCAAGGGTTGGCCCCGTTGGGTAGCTGTTAATTAGAGAACACGCTCTCCCCTCCCATCCTGAAACGCCGGCATCGCACCCTTCATTTGTAATGTGTTTCTGTCTGCGGCGAGATGGATGCACCCGAGGCGATCCAACCCAGAGCTCTACCTACACTCCTCTTGTATTTTAATTACTCTTCCTCTGTGTTTCTCCTCCTCTGCCTCTCGTCGTGACCCCTCTCTGTCAGTGTTTCTCCCGCACTAGATCATCTCTCCACTCTTCTACTTCTAATTGTCTGAATCCAACTCGACCTCATAAATTTGAGTGTGTCTAATTGGTGAGATGGTTCAAGGTTATAAACACCTCTGCTAACACAATTACAATCTCCCAGCGCTTTGTCTCACCTTTCGCCATCGTCTTTTTCAGTGCCTCAATTTGATGTACGCTTTTCGCCTTCTCTTTCAATAAACATATATGGTACCTTCTTTTATTTCACCTGTATTAATCTGGGTGAATTATTAACATTATTCTTGTTAGATGTGGCTTCAATAGTGGAACATCAGTGCTGCCTATACGGTGGATATATTTAAGACCAGATTGTTCACGGTGAACATGTGCAAAGAAGTAATGCAGAGGCGTTTACCTCTGCATTACTGGATGAAAATTAAGACTTTAAATCAAAGGATATTCCAATATATTTGGAACTGATATTGAAATAGAAAAGTGGATGAAGTACTTAACCCTGAGGAACTCCCTGAGCCGAGCTTTTTTCTTTTGCATTTCCTTCATGAATTTAAAAACCTAATACTTTATTATGTGTCAAAACACATAAAGAGTGTTCTAAAAACTACAGTGATGCATGCTAATGAACAACGACTGAAGTAGCGTCTGGTTTCTCCATTCAGAGCGCACAGTCATGTGAACAGCTTGTAGAAGCACCATTAGCAGCGATTACTTTCAGTAGTTACAGGCTGAAGAATACCAATCCTCACATTGTGAAGGTAGTGTACTCCACTCTTCCTTCCAATGTTCCTTCAATTCAATTCAGTTTATTTCTATAGCACCGATTCCGACACATGTCATCTCAAGGCACTTTACAAGAAAGGTCATTTCAATTCAGTCATACATACATTCAAATTAGTCTTTCAGTTCATTATTCCAATCAGTTTAAAAGTTTTCTATCCAAGGAAACCCAGCAGATTACATGGAGTCATTGACTTGCAGCATTCACTCCTCCTGAACAACATGTAGCGACAGTAGACAGTCGCTGCGTTGTGTCGTTGACTTCACAGCAATCCCTCATACTGAGCAAGCATGTAGCGACAGTGGAGAGGAAAAACTGCCTTTTAACAGGAAGAAACCTCCAGCAGAACCAGAACCAGAACCAGGCTCAGTACGAGCGGCCATCTGCCACGACCGTCTGGGGGTTCAAGAAGACAGAGCAGAGACACTGAAAAATGCAAAAAGAACTGATGTGAGAGTACTTTCTATATTAAAGAAAGTAAAAAGTTGATAACAGGAGAGGGAGAACATTCAGTTCATCCCAGCCGATGCCCTCCTCCAACAAGGCGTCACAGCTGAACAGAACGCCAGACCAGGTGTAGCTTCTATGGAAAGAAAAAAAAACTGAGATAACATAGAGTTAACAGTTGAAATAACAGCAAATAATGCCACTGGAGAGCAGTAGAAGAGAAAAGTAGCAGAGTGAAGAAAAGTGGTCAGTCTGTCCTCAAGCAGTCTACAGCAGCATATACCCAGCCTGTTAGAATGAGACACGAGAGAAGCAGAGCCAGGGAGAACCGTCTGTCTGGACTGCATTTTCCTCCAGCCATCTTAGACTGTTGGCTACTACCCCTCCCCCACTCCACCACTTATCCACGACGGACTAAAATCATTTTGTTTTTAACTACAAGCTTTATCAAAAAGGAAAGTTTTAAGCCTGGCCTTAAAAGTAAACAGAGTGTCTGCCTCACGGACTAAAGCTGGGAGCTGGTTCCACAGGAGAGGAGCCTGATAACTAAAAGATCTGCCTCCCATTCTACTTTTAGAAATCCTAGGAACTACAAGTAAACCTGCAGTCTGAGAGCGAAGGGCTCTGTTAGGAACATATGGAACAATTAGATCTCTGATGTATGATGGAGCTGATTATTATGGGCTTTATATGGAAGAAGGAGGATCTTAGATTCTATTCTGGATTTAACAACCATTGGGGTTTGCAACATTTGTTTTTGCACATCTTGGTCAACATACCATCACATCATTTCAATCAAGTGGAGGTCCGGTCTTGGACTGGGCCACTGCAGCATCTTCTTTCCTTTATCAGCCGTTCTGGTGTAGATTTACCGCTATGCTTACTGCTGGACCATTGACCTGCAGAGGACAAATGTCCTCACATTCGACTCTTCAATAGTTTGACATAGAGGCGTTTGTGGTTGACTTGGTTATCGGAAGGTATCCAGGTCCTGTGGCTGAAAAACGAGCCCAAATGATTAACCCTCCACCGCCGTGCTCCGGATTTTAGTTTTACCAGAAGCTTTATTCTTCAGCCCCTCCAAACAGACCTACAAATAGATTAGAAATGTTGTACTAAAAGTTAACCAGATTGATCTACAGCAGCATTCATTGATTCAATAATTGTGTTAAAGGCATACTCCGCAACTTTTACACCTTAATATAATGTTTTTTTCAAAAGTTATGGTGGAATTTTATCATCTATTATGTTCATTTTCAGAGTTATCACCACCTTTTATGGGTCCTTGGCTTTTTTCTGCACTATAGAACTTTTGAGCGGCGACCCGCCGCCGGAAGTGTTCTGCTTTACGGCAGAGTCATACAGCCTCGCTGTTTAGAGACTTTAGAGATAGCTGATCCACCAAAGATACCGAGAAATCCCATATCAGAAGAAGCTAGAAAAAGAAAAAGAGAATGTGATAGAGAGAGAGCAAAGACCAGAGTAAATATGGGGCCGGCTTTTCCTCGTTGGAGAGTTCTTTTGGAACGAACGTCATGTACTACGGACGCCGAGTTAGCCGTGCTGCCAATGGATAGGTAAGTAATCAATGATTTCACCGGGGTTATAGTGTTTGGTCTGGCATGATGTTGTTATACAGTCCTGAGAAAGCTATTTATTCAATGTGTGGAGGTGGATGAACATAGTTTGCACGGTATGCCTTACAGTAGTAATGTGAATTACACAACCGAGTCGATCTCCGTTAGCCATCTAGAGGCTAATGTGATGCTAACGTGTAAGACTCGGTTCTGTAGATAAAGCTGTAAACTCCGGCGTAGTCGCTGTATTTCATTATATAAGTCAAACTTTTTTCTTTTGTCAAGTTAGTGATTTATATTTTTGTCGTTTGATTTTTTTCCTAAAAACACCTAAAGATGTAGGCTGATTCTAGTGTCGGGAGGTGTTTGCTACGTGGCGCTTAGACGTTCTCTGTATCTAATCTCATTGTTTTTCCAATTACCCCGACCTCCCCCACAAACTGAATACCTAGCTGAGATATTTACTCTAAATTATCCCGATTGTTACAGTTGAATTGCGAACTGAAATGGCGCTTGTTTGTTGTTTGGGCAAGCGATTTGGAAAGCAGCCACTGAAACATGCCTCTTATGAGCGACAGAGAGATTTGATTTTACAACAGTGATGTTGCGCAGCAAGCCTGAAGAGGGCGACAGAGAGCAAATATCATGAAAGTTGCGGAGTATGGCTTTAACACACACCTGTATGCCCCAGAACAACAAAACGAGACATCTCCTGAAGCGATCACATTGATGCTAGTTTTTCTAAGCTCATGATGAACCTCTAAGGTCCAGTTTCTGTTCTTTTCTGGACTTTTTCTGTTTTTTTTATAAACAGAACATTCTGGGACTTTTTATCTACCTCAGATGGTGATCCCTATGCTTGACTCTGCCTTTTTCCCCTCTACTTTCATCACCACATGCTGTCATGGTAAGGTACCACAACTGAAATAGTTATGAAGAAAAACTCTAAAAGCCTTAAACCATCAATTCAGACCACTTTAAAAGATTGAAAAAAAATCGGGTTGCCTGAAAGCAAAATATAATAAAACATTAACTGACTCAGGACTGTGTTGCAGTTTTTCCATCCATTAGTTTGATCCTGCATTGCCAGCTACTAATCTGGGACTGGAATATTGAATATTGAAAACTGAAGAAGCGAGCCACTGATCTCCCATTTTTCAGTTCTTCCAACAGGTACAGAGACATTTTAAAGCCTTGTGCAGGATTTCTCATCTCCAGCTGTGAGCCCAATCCCTTATTCTAACGCACACCCAACAACTTAGACTTGAAAGAGTAATTGTCATCCTGACTTTTCTTGATACATACAGAAAAACGTGATTTAACAGATTTAACAAAGAGGGAAACAGAAGGAAATAAATTAAAAGAAGAGCTGAATGTACTGTAGCTCTGACAGACTTTTGTTTTTGAGCGCGTTGAAAGAGTCAAGCCTGGTGGAGAGCTGCAGTTTGGACCAGTTCTGACAAAAATCAATACAGAACTTCCTTTGGTTTCTCTCATTTTGCCCCAATATCAGAAAAAAAACCACTCAGTGTGGGGTGAAGAGCTCTCTCTGCTCAGTTAATGGTGTGTTAGACGTCATAACCCAAAGCTGTAAGGAGTAAATTGGATGTGGTTCTTTGTTCTTTCACCTCAGTACATCTTCTAAATGAAAATGTATCCAGGGATGGAGAGAAGGAAGGATGGAGAGATGGAGGGATGGGGGCGTTCAGAATGAGATCATCAGATGATTTAAAGTCCTGAGTGTGAGTCTGACAGTACGTGTGTGCGTGTGCACAGAGATGAATGGACTGTACTGCATTATTATTAATCTATCACGGTGTCTGTGTTTGTTTCATTTGGAGTTATTTTATCACCAGGTTGATTAAAACCGAAGACTTTATGGTCATCAAACTGAAGCACTACCTCACTTTCTAGTGGAAACAAAGTCAAATGAACCAGGAGATACAATCTAGAGAACTGATGGGAAGAAATACTGAAAATCTTTACATTTAACACAATGAAAAGGCCAGTTTTGTCGTATTAGACATAACATTATGACCATTGACAGAAGAGGTGAATGAGTGATTACCTCTTCATCAGAGGTTGCCATCAACATTTTTGTTGTCTGTCATTTTGAGCCATCGGTTAAAACAAAAATCCGCTCATAATCTATTTTTACCTCTAAACCCCCATGAGAAGTCATCTGTCCGAGGCTAAAATCCAAAACCTCATGACAATAACCTCTGCAGCAATCCCACTATTTGATTACACACAAGCAGGTGATTTTTTCAGTTCTATGCAGAGCAGGAAGGAAGTTGTGAGACTGAGTGTTCAGGCCACAGCAGGAGAAATGTTCGTATTTTAAGTGTAATCCTTTAATTTGATTTGTATATGAAGTTCTTTGTTCAGTTTGTTCGGATAGAATATTATTTAAAATGAAATAAAACTAATGAAGACTATTGAATAGGTTACCATTTTAAAAACTGACGGGTGTTGTTCTGGAGGCTGAATCTGCGCTCCGCTGCCACACTGGAGACTGGAATTAAGCTCCACTTCAGCCAAAGTTTTAAAATCAGGGAACATTTCTCCAATTGAAGTGATCAGAAGTCTTAAAAACTCTCTGAATGAGTTGTTACTGACCCACAAGCTATTGCTTCAGAGGGAGGAAATCCAGCAGCATGCACCGGTGGTTGGAACAACACCGGGTTCTTGGGAGCGACGCGCTCCAAAGCCTCAGTTACTAATCAATGCGCCGTCAGCTCTCGGTTAGCGAGATGCATTGAGTACGGTGTCCAGGTCTGAGATAATGCTCAGATGCTCTCATGAGAATCCTTTTTTTTTTGGCAGATTTAGTTACCTGTATATTGTGGGTAAAGTTGAAAATGATTGCACATTTGTAACAAGTGGTCAGAGATGTAAATACTAATCTGTCAAAATAATGGACAGCCTTCAGATTTTTCCGAAACCGTTCAAATATGGAAAATATTCGGTCAATCTAAACCACTGCTCTTCATTATGGTATGTGTTAGTGGGTGGGATAAACAACCTGTTGTCCTCAAAGTCGATGTTAGATGCAGAAAAAAATAAGCACCGCATAAGGAATTTGGGCCAGTGATCTAGACAAGGACTCAATTGTGATGGCATCTCCACCACTGCAGATCTTATGGGGTGTTCTCAGTCTGCTGTGGTCCAAGGGAAGATAAGTGGTGGCCAGGCTCATTGATGCACCTAGAAAAGGAAGACTACATGGCTGCATAGCTGCAGACCAGTGAAGCCGACCTGCTGACCATGTCCATCACCAACACTGAAAACAATGAGCATCAGAACTGGGCCATAGAGCAATGGAAGAAGGTGGCCTTGTCTGATGAGTCACATTTTCTTTTACATCCCATTAATGGCCAGGTGTGTGACCATGGCTTACCTGGGGAACACATGGCATCACGATGCTGGTAGAGACAGTGCCATGCTCTGGGCCATTTTCTGTTGGGCAACCTTCCGTTTACTATCCATGTGGATGCTACGTTGGCATGTATGAACTACCGAAGCTTCGTTGCACCTCATGTACACGTTGATATGGAAACACTATCCATGGAGTATGTTGGGATCCTTCAGCAGCATGATGTACCGTGCCACAACGCAGAAATATGGCAGGAACAGTTCAAAGAGCACAACAAGGAGTTTGAGGATTTGACTTGGCCTCCAAATGCCCCAAACCTCAATCCAGTCGAGGATCGGAGAGATGTGGTTGATGTTATGTTTGTAGATAAGGTTCAGATAACTTATAGTTTTTTGACTAAAGGGCTTCTAGTTCATCTTCACAGGTAGAATACATTTTTTACATTCCCTCCACACAAATCCCTTAACATCCCCGCCTGCATTTATAAATGCTGTATTAAACAATTCGTTTGTAAACGACTCTTAAGATGCTGATTGTCCTTCCTGATTAGTGACTGCTTTAAATCGAGTCTAAAAAGTCATCTGCTTAGAATTGGCTTCGAGTAAATGATTGTCATATGTATCAAATGTGTTCATGCTCTCTTGCTTTATTGATGTTTCTCTTGCTTTATTGTGCATCGTGTGTTATGTGTGTGTCATACTAATTTGTTACTTTTAATTTCCAATGTTATATTCTATGTTTTTTTTTCTTTTTAATCACTAAATCATTTAAAGCACCTCAAATAACCCTGTTGTTGAAAGTGTGCCATACAAATAAAATTGCCTTGCCTTGCCTTGATACTTATAGTGAAACTCTTCAAACAGGAGCGACTCGAGCTGTTTCAAGCAGGTTCTATGATCACCTGCTGCTGATATTCAATGACTATACAGCGTTTAGAAACTGAGGTGCAAACAGGGTTTATAGATTCAGAGGAAAACGGTAATTGTGAGTCCAACTGACCTTTAAAACAGCCACATCTGCGATACAGTGAGTAATTTTAAAGGGGGGGTATTATGCAAAATGGACTTTCTGAAGCTTGATATCCTGAGAACCTGTCTTTCCCTCATTAAAAACATGCCTGAAGTGTTGCTCTGACCCATTCACTCATGTTAGAGTAATCTTTGAGTCTCTGCTGGTAGTTCTCGGGGTTGCTGAAACGCCTGCTCCAACCTATCCCCGCCTTTTCCACCCATCTCCTCCTCCAACCTTAGGTACTCAGCCGAGAGCCTCGCCCCTGCAGAGCTCCCCTACCCCTCCCCACCCCACACAACTCCGGCTTAGTCCCAGGTGCAGTAATTATAACACACCAGCTGCAGCTGCCCGTCTTTTGTGGGATTTTTTTCCGACTCCGTGCTGCGATGATGCACGGTATGTGACGATCTGAAGGGGGAGTGTCAGAAAGAGTAGGAGGGTCTTAGAGAGGCACAGGCGAAAATCAAGGCATCCAATACGGAAGTAAATTTATTTAAGGTGGATTTGGATATATGACGGACTTTTGAAAGACTTAAGGGGACAATTTTATTGGAGTGTGCTATAGAAGGGTAATATGTGCTTAGAAGAACCATAATACCCCCCCTTTAAAACAAACTAAACTGAAAAGGCGTAAACCCATGCTATAGCAAAGCTAATCTGTTGTTTGATTAATGTTGACGTGTTTTATATGTTTTTGCCCTCACAACATTTTAATCTCCTGCTGAAAGTGGCTACTTCCTTTGGTCCAGTTAAGAGTGGGTACCGACGTAAGAGCAGTTGTTCTGTGCCACAGTCAATAGGGTTTTCTGGAGGAAAACAGAAGGAACCGATGCTAAACAAGTGCTGGAAAGTGTTCGGCCTGCTCTACATCTCCAACCACTTTCCTCCAGTCCCTCCTCTTTTGCCCTGCCTCCGTATTTCTTCTGTTCTGCTCGGAAAGAGGCGACAAGACTCTCTCAACCTTAATGGATGAGCTTTTAGGATCAGTTGCGCTCACTGGAGACCCGATGAGCAGTGAACAGCATCGGCTTCTATCGGTTTAAACACTTAAAGCATGTCAGAGGGAGGAGGAGCGGTCAGTTGAGCGTGTAGCCTCTGGGATGGTCTGGTTTTTTTGTCAGTGAGCATTCATCGATTTGTTTTCCTTCCAGTCACATTTAGAAATGCTCAAACCCAAAGCGGATTTCTATTTTTGCGAACCTGAATTGATTCTGCTTGTTGACTGTTTTCAGGTTAATATCACCTCTCCCCAGCCTCCGCTCCGGATGCACTCATTCACCCAGATGCAGCGTCTGACTCACTTCTGCTCCCCTACGCTGATGCACACTTACTCACTGGGAGTTGTTGAGCCAGGCTCGCTACGGTAAAAGCTCTGGGAGGGGCCGGCGGGTCCATGAGTGTGACGGCTCGAGTGGGTCGTGACTGGGTCAGGTACACTTTATCACTGCCTGTTAAATGAGGAAGGATGAAAGAGGGACGGAGGTCCTATTGGGACACAAAGAGGTGGAGAACAGCGGGGGAGGGGACGGTCTGACCTCCTCCTAATTTCTCTTAAATTGGAGATTATGAAATAGTCATGGAAGGAGTCAGGTTGAAGTTTGCTCTAATTTTTAGCCTAGAAGGTTTTTGGGAATCGTGGTGTAATTCTGTAACAGAAGCCATGATATAATCAGAATACAGAGGGCAAAGGCCTCCTCATTCTTTCTTTGTTTGTTAAATGTCAACCCCTGTCTGCTGAGGCAGGTACTGCACCTGTTAGGGACTATTAGGACCATGCCAGGTGATGTCACTCTGATGCAATCAGCTGTTTGCTTTTTAAATCCAGAGCCACTTTAGAAGACCACTCAGCTTAATTCATTGCACATTTTATTAATTTTGATGTTTAAATAAATAATATTGAGTAAAACGAGCGGAACTATTCCTCCTATCGCAATGCAGAAACATGACATGAAATTACTGCAGTTTTTATTTTTATGTCCAACATCATTTGAAAGCATGACTCTTGGTGACATGAGAGGAAATGTATGTTAAAAATCCTTCTATGATGACTGAACTTAAACATTTTTGCTTCATTTTGTGGAGAAAAATGAGCAACAGCTACAGTGATTTGTTTAAGAATACGAAACATTTAGAAAATCGCAAAAAAAATTTACGTCTCGTGTCAGGAATCTGTGAATGGGAGGATGAGGTAATAGATATTCTTTAGCTTTTTTGTTTATAGCTGTATTGTCTTTAGTTTTTTCATCTTTAATAATACATCCAAAACCTTCCTGTTTGTGAAATATCAATTTTGATTTTTTAATAGAACAACTGATTGTGTGTCGGAGCCACACGTGGGAAATATTTAGGTTAGATTGAACTCTAGGAAGGTTACTGTGGGAAATTCAGCCCTCTTAACGTCTCTCCATGTTGAAGCACACAGAGGACAGTCTCTCTGTTGCCTGCGTCCTGCGTCCTCTCTCATCCTGTTTTCTCTTTAGACTGGCCCACAGGTGTTTTACCAGATTTAGATGTGAGGACTGAGATGCACAGGAAGGAAGGTTGATTTTATGTCTGCTGAACCAGTTCTGTGTTAATTTGTTAACATCATCATCCTGCTGAAAGACCCATTGATGACACATACAGGTGAAACTCGAAACATTCGAATATTGTGCAAAAGTTCATGTATTTCAGTCATTCAACTTAAAAGGTGAAATTATTATATGATATAAACTCATTACATGCAAAGGGAGATTTTTCCAGCCTTTGTTATTTTGATGATTATAGCGTACAGCTTATTCAAAATATCATAAAATTAGAATATTATGAAAAGCTTAAATATCTTATCCTCAAAGTGTCACACTCTAATCAGTTAATCAATCCAAAACACCCCCAAAGCCTTTAAATGGTCTCTCAGTCTGGTTCAGTAGGAATCACAATCATGGGGAAAACTGCTTACCTGACAGTTGTGCAAAAAAACATAACTGACCCCATCCATAAGGAAGGAAAGCCTCAAAAGGTCATTACAAAAGAAGTTGAATGTCCCCAAAGTGCTGTATCAAAGCACTTTAATAGAAAGTTATGTGGAAGGGAAAAGTGTGGAAGAAAAAGAGGCACAAGCAGCAGGGATGAGCGCAGCCTGGAGAGGATTGTCAGGAAAAGGTCATTGAAAAGTGTTGGGGACCTTCACAAGGAGTGGACTGAGGCTGGAGTTAGTGCATCAAGAGCCTCCACACAAAGACATATCCTGGACATGGACTTCAAACGTCCTATTCCTCTTGTCAAACCGCTCCTGAACAACAAACAACGTCAGAGGCGTCTTACCTGAGCTACAGGAAAAAAGAACTGTAAATGTTGCATCTCATTTGGAAACAAAGGTCCCAGAGTCTGGAGGAAGAATGGAGAGGCACACAATCCAAGATGGTGGAAGTCCAGAGTGAACTTTCCACAGTCTGTGTTGATTTGGGAGCCATGTCATCTGCTGGTGTTGGTCCACTGAACTTTATTAAGTCCAGAGTCAATGCAGCATCTACCAGGACGTTTTGGAGCACTTCATGCTTCCTTCTGCAGACCAGCTTTATGGAGAGGCTGACTTCATTTTCCAGCAGGACTTGGTACCTGCCCACACTGCCAAAAATACCAAAACCTAATTCAATGACCGTGGGATTATTGTGCTTGATTGGCCAGCAAACTGGCCTGACCTTTGACCCCTATAGAGAATCTATGAGGCATTGCCAGGAGAAAGATGAGAGACATGAGGCGGAACAATGCAGAAGAGCTGAAGGCCGCTATTGAAGCGTCCTGGTCTTCCATAACACCTCAGCAGTGCTACAGGCTGATAGCATCCATGCCACACTGCATTGAGGCAGTAATTGATGCAAAAGGAGCCCAGACCAAGTACTGAGTACATATGAGTGATTAAACTATTCCGTGGTCTGATATTTCTCTATTTAAAATCCTTGTTTTATTGATTTCAAATTCAAATTCAATTCAAAATTACTTTATTAATCCCAAAGGGAAATTAAATGTTGTTGTAACTCATTATGCAAGTTCCTTCAAAGATTTGTTGTAGATGCTGATGGCTGTGGGTAGGGATGATCTCTTGTAGCTCTCTGCAGATCTGAAGAAGCCTCTGACTGAAGACGCTCTGTAGTTGTATGACAGTCTGATGTAGAGGATACTCTGGATCTATGGCGTCTTCTTTTCAACTCATCAGGGTTTTGTGGCTGTAGTTGAGGTCTTATTTGAGCTTTTGTGATGTTAATCAGCTGCTGCCAGTTGTAAACCACCTTGTTGCCATGGTTATGCATCATAACAAATGTCCAAAAATAAAAAGTATCAGCAAAAATCCTTCCAGCTGCACAGCATTCAAAACCAGAGAGAACAGTTGTCCACAAAAACAACGTTTCTACCAAAAATGGAAGAATTAAAGTTTTAAAAAAGAAAAAAATATGAACCAAAGTAACAGAGCTACTCCAACATGCTGCCACCTTGAGCGGCGCAATTCCGGAATTTTGAATTTCGTGTGTAATATTCAAATTTTTTGAGAATTTGAATTTGGGGTTTTCATAAACTCTGAGCCATAATCAAAATTATAACAAAAAAAGGCTTGAAATATCTTTCTGTTCATGTAATGAGTCTATCTCTATCACCTTTTAAGTTGAATTACTGAAATACATTAACTTTTGCACAATATTCAAATTTTTCGAGTTTCTTCTGTTTTCTGTTGTGACGACAATGGTTTGTTTTTACAACTGTGACGTGCTAATTAGCATCTCAAAAGCTCAAATAATACTTGACCTCTGACCTCAAATCCCAGAGGAGTTGAGAAGGAGGCTTCATGGATGCAGAGCAGGACCAAAGAGAAGAGAGAGAAGGAGGAACCATCTCTTCCATCTATCATAACGGGCAAGGATCGGATCCCCTACTCCAACGTCTTTTTACCCGGCTTTCTAACCAAACGACCAGACAGAGATTTAAAGAGGAGCTGCACGGTCAAACGAGGTGGATTAGCAGTGCTTGTCAAAAACTGATGGTGTCATCCAGGACATGTTGGTGTAGAATGTCGTCTCTGCTGCCTGGATGTTGAGCTGTTGTCAAGACAGTCATGAGGCTGTCATACAGCAACAGTCTTCAGTCAGAGGCCTCTTCAGATATATTGCAAGTCTGTCTGCTACTGGAGATCCTTCCTGCCCACAGCATCACCATCCACAACAGCTCTTTGAAGATACTTGCATGACATGAGTTACGAAAACATTTAATTTCCCTTTGGGATAAAGAACTTTTTTTTTATTGAATTGAGTTGCATTCTGTCAGAGAACACCAAATGTTTATCTAAAATGTACTGGCACTTCCAAAGATTTCATGATGCCATCATCTAATACGCTTCCTGAGCTTTTGGTGGAGAAAAAGGCCCACAGCTTGACAGATCCTACACCATACCTAGCTGTCGAGTTTAGAGAACTCAACATATTTGTGCTCGAGATGGTAGGAGAGAAGCAGCTTTTTTCTCTCATGCCTCCCAAACAACCAGCTGATGGTGTCTTGTGGTTGCTATGGAGACTAGATGATCTCATCAACCTGTCCCCGTCCAATCCTGGTTTGTCTCAGTTTCAGTTCCACCCCAACCCCACGAATTAGAGCAGAGATTATAAATGTAATTCAGTGACCTTATAGTTGGATGTCCATATTGTGCCACCGATGATTTTGTAAAAAAAGAAAAGAAAACATAGGTTGGATGTTTCAGAATCTTCAGAGTGAAATTCTGCTTGTCCAGTAAACATTTATTTGACAGCATTTTAAGCATATTTACTGGGATTTTCAAGTAGTGTGAAAAGTGGTTGCTGATTGTAAAAAAAATTCGATAAGAACTGTATTCCATTCTTTACCTGTTTTACCTAAGTCAACGTGGCCCTTTAGAAACGAGATCCCTCTCCTGTGTGGGTCTTTCACCCTTTTCTAGGACTTGAATGAAAAAATGTGATGCTGCCAGGACTCCATTGTTTTTTTGTAACAATCAGGGGTTTCTGTCTTATTGCTGTCAGGCTAATCCACTGTACAACATCTCTCCACAAGGTGGCGTACTTCACAGTCCAGACAGATGAAGATGCTTTCTTCCAGTTTAGATGCCGGTCCTGCTCCTCCCTGTTCCTGCCCTCATATCTGATCAAACACATCCCATCCTCACATCTTGCTTTCTTGCTTCTCCTCCTGTGCTCAGATATATTTCCATTGCATTGAAATTCTCTCCTAATGCCTACATTTCTTTCATTCCACCGTTTTTTTCCGTTCTTTTTTTGTTTGTTTTTTTGTTTGTTTTTTTACTTTTTTTCTTATAATTTTTTTTACGTGTCCTGTTTGGCAGTGTGGAGCTCAGAATTTGTGTCTGAGTACCAAGTAGAAGCCCAACAGATTTACTTTCACAAGCGGAGCAGTACAGCTTTTGCTATAGTACTCCACTTATATATGTGTGAAAAATCTTTATTATGAATTGTTGGGGTTTTTATTTCCTGATGTTATGGACACGGAGACGGAAAATTAAGGAGAAGAAAGAAAGAAGATGAAGAAGAGAGGTAGGAAATGTCAAGAGAGAGGGTGAGTTGAAAATACAAGAGAGGAAGGGGAACAAAGAAAACACAGGAAGACATTGAAGTCTGCCTCCATACCCACAGGACGGCAGAGAGAGGGGGAAAAACAAAACAAAACACGAAAAAGGAACATCGACAAAACAAACCAAACATCGTGAACTAAGAACTAAACAGCCACATCACACAAAAATGGATAAAAAAATACAACAATGTCACAGAAAAACTCATGGTACCGATTAATCAAGCTCTAGTAATGATAACCTCAGCCCAAGAATATATCCTTAAACACCAGAGACCCCACATCTATGTGTGTGTGTTAGCATCCTGGTGTATATAAGGTTTCTCCATAAGAGTGTTTGATAGCTGGTGTGAGCAGACATCAATCCGTCTCCCAGGAATCGATGCAGACATGAAGGAGATCAGAGCCAAGACGTCCAAAGGACCACCAGAGCCCCAGGCGGACCCGGCGGGGCCGACCGCATCCCCCAAGAGAGGAGGAAAGGAGAACCCCAGGGGAACGTCCAGCGGCTACTATGCAGGGGCCCGGGGGCAGCAGTGACGAGCCCACGGGCCTCGCCGGCAACCAGCTGCGCCAGGGTGGGCCGGTCCATGGACCGGGAAAGCCGGGGCCCACCCCCCAGCAAGGACCTGACAAGGGACCGGCCAACGAGGGGCCCCCGGCACCGCAGGGGCCGCGGCCGGCCGCCACTCGCCACCACCACCACCCTGGGCCAATCCCCACCGCCAACATCCCAGCACCCCACCCTTGCCCCACGTCGGGGCGCCCCACCGATAGCCGCAGCGGATGGACAGCATCCCCAGGCCAAGCTCAGCCAGCACCTGGACACCAAGTTGTACCAGCTCCCGAGTCCTGATCAATCGCAATGCACAGCGCCGAGACCAGGCATCCAACAAAGGCCAGGGCCGGTCCAGACCGCCAATGAACCGACCACACATGGCGCGCACAGAACAAGTGATCAAACGAGCCGCTGGATCCCTGTCCCGCCGAGCCACCGAGCAGGCACCACCCAACAATCCCAAACCTGGCACCCCTAAAAGAGGTGCACCAGCCAACCAAAGGAAGATATCGGCCCAGCGCATCGGCCGACCGACACACAGGCCCCCCAGGCCCGGCCAGGCACGCACCAGGTCCGAACCGGATTGGCCACCGACGCACCAGTAGGCAGTAGTTTTCCGTTCTTTTTTGGGAGCGATATGATTTTCTTCAACTCTTTGCATCATTATCATCAAGCTGAAATTAATGAATTGTTTTCTGGGATTGTTTTATTTGTCTCTAGTCGTAAAACTATTGACCTGAAAAGAATTATCTGTCCTCCTCTCACCATAATGTCGACAAAATCCTTATTAATATGCGCATCCTGCAATTTTGCTGTGATTTCAGCTGCTGATAGGCCACTGTAGAGATGTTATCAGTCATCGCGCCCCCTCACAGCCCGCTGCATGACTAACCATAGAGTCTGACCTTGGTTTGAGCCTGCAGGAGATAGAAAGAAGCTGCATGATTATCAGATTATTGCAGGGATAAGTCATGAACTCATGTGATTGGTCAGCTTTTGGGCTCCATGGAGTTGATATTTCAAGTAGAGGAGTAACTCCCGGTGATTGGGGGAGGGCAGACTGGGTTTTTGGGGGTTAATCAGGAATAAGTAGGTGATAATGTGTTTGTTTTTCTAATGTGAGAGCTGCAGTATGTCCTTTTATCTGTTTCTGGTTGTGTTGTAGACAAAAAGACAGAAGAAAAGTTCCCTTTCTGACCTGCAGGTTCACTATTCTTTATTTTGGGATCCCGAGTAACAGATACAAAATGATTTTTAATAGAGAAATCTGTTGTTAGATCCAAGATGGATGGATGGATGGATGGATGGATGTTTCCCATGGTATACACAGTCTGCAGACTTGACATTTGTTTGCCTGCTACTGGAAAGTTGAGTGGAAGGAAAACTGGTGTACAAGCAGCAGTTTGAGGCGATTCAATTCAAAAATACTTTATTGATCCCAGAGCAAAATTAAGTGTTGTTGTAGCTCATACTATTAAATTCTCCAAGGATCAGAAGCCTTCGACTGAAGACACTCTGTTGTTGCAGGATAGTCTCATGAAGAGGTTGCTCATAATGTTCTTGATTTAAGAAGAATCCTTCTTTGCATCATCATCTCCAGAGGTTTCCCAGTCGTCCCCAGGACAGAACCAGGATCAGCCTTCACAAGGGGTGAACTGCAGCTGCAGTCACAGCTTCAAAAGTCGTAATAACCAGACTTACCTGGACATAGACCACAACTGTCCCATTTCCTGTTGGAAGTTCTTCCTGAACCGGAGCGTGGAAAAGTATTTTATCTGGGCTAAAGAGAAATAGGACCGGATTTTTGTGGTCCAAGGTCCTCTTTTGAAAACTAATTTCATTCCCCTTTTATTCAGGATCTAGTTCTTTTGGTCGTATCTCAGTAACAATGCGGTTGTTGAAACATAGACAGACCGAATGAAGACAGCGTCTTTTTGACTTCCCGGAGCACAGGCCTCATTATGGCGCAACATAAGCCACGGATGGATGAATGGATGGATGGATGGATGGATGAATGGATGGATGTTTCCCAGCAGCCATATCTTTGGCAGCAGTTTCAAAGTGTTTTTTAAAATCATTCCTTGAACTGCGTCTGTGGGGTTAATGCCCACAAGAGACTTCCCTCCTGCCGTGGCCGCAGAAGCTAAGGGGCACTGGGGGGTGAAGGTAATGTGGGGCTCCCAAGAAGATTAAGTCGAGACATGACAACACATGGGGTGACGCTGGATTGGGAGTGCAAGCAGAAGGCGGGAGAGACAAAGAGAGGTTTAGGCGATAATCTCAGGAGGTGTCTGTTTTTCACAAGGTTGCTAATGAGGCAGCGTCACAGCAGTTATGCTAATAAACATTGATTAGCTGTGTTCATCAGCATAAAATCCATTACCTTCCCACACCAATTTCCCATGCTATATAAGGTTTGTATAAATCACGCAGGTAAATGAAGACTAATGAAACAGTAATAATAGTTTATTTAAAACCTATGTCACTTTAAATTGTGGTTTGGGTTTGAGTAGAAGATTCAGGGCTCAAATGATTACTTAAAAACGTTTGAAGTCCCTGGGCGCCAGTTTGAGTTTGCACAATAGATTAAATTAATGAAAGCATTAGGGTTAAATCTGCCAACTTTTCATAAAATGGCAGTTTGTGAAAAGATTGCATCGAACCTTCACATTGCTGCTGCCCTTCCTCTTGCAAAAGCACACAGAAACAGTAGAGAGGAACAACACCATTTTAACAGGAAGATACTATAAATCGTAATTTTTCAGACAAACATTTCCAATTTACTTTTGTCCTGTCCCTATTGTTCAGATTTTTCTGTGGAACTCCAAATTATTAATGGAAAATTTGCGATTTCGCGGAAGCAACCGTCCGACGCGAAGCGGAGGGCGGTTCACGCCTCCATTAATTTCTGATAATGGACACCTCGTCGGGCATTATCCCTTACTTAATGTATATTAAGGTATATTTGTTTGAACTATTACAAAAACACTTTTAAGTGTTTTTAGAGGAGGTCTCAAGTACTCATGGACTTTAGCTAGTCGCAGACAGTGGACCCCTGCAAATACCAAGCCTCAGTGTATATGTTTCAAGGATCTTATCATAGAGTATTTGATAAAAACACTTGCTAACTAGAATGGTTCAAGCACATTTAACCTCACACCAAGATTCCCAGGTGTTTCCATCCTTTTGGACTTCAATTTCCCGTTTGCCACAAAAGCATCTCATAGCCCACAGTCGATGTTTCTCCAGCGAAAACTCATCTGTTTATGCAAAATGAATTTTTATGTCATTGAAGATTATTCAGTACTCATGAATGTATGCACTTTTTTTGTTCTGAAATATTGTAACTCTTTGTGACTTATGGTTATGGGGTCTGGCTGACTAAAAACTGTTGATGGGGATAACTGTGATAAATTGGATGGGTTTTAAAAGAAAATCAAATAAAAAATGTGCCAAATACTTAGAGTACCTATCTGTATTTTATTTAGCTGTTATCAACAAATGCAATATTTTGCCATTTTACTGCTTGCCACCTGGTGTGTATTTTAAAACGCCTTTTTACAGCTGAATTCTGTTTGCCTATTAAGCCACAGGCTTCTGTGGAAATCTGGGTAGAAAGTCTATTTTCTTCAACTGCACCTATAGGCCCATCCTCTATTCTCTACTCCATTCTACTGGGACACTCCTTTCCATTTCAGTGACGTTCGGCCCTTCTGTTTTAGCTAAATGCATTTACTTCTCCAAATAAAATAATAAAAAAAACTCCCAAAATAAAGGGTAATATCTCATAGCATGATATAAACCTGTTGAAGAGGTTATGTTAAAAATCACCATCCCTCTGTTAATCTCATGTTTTAAGGTTTCATTTGTACATTTTCTTTGTCAGGTCTCCTCATAGTTGCCCTTTGTCCCGTTTGTATCAGGATATTTACATAGATCTGATTCACCTTGACAGTCACTGTCAGTAACTCAGAACCCTTTTTTGCTGATCTGCTTCTCATCCATGGACCTGTAGGCATCTTTATCTTTAGCTGAATAACCTCATCAGTTTCAATTATTCCTCTACAAACAGACTGTTAGCAGAAGCAAAGCTACGTATTTTACTGGCTGCCAAAGTGTCGTTGAGGTTCTATGTTGCCACATAAAGCTCCTTCTTCTCCCCGTCTGTCCTTGCTCCCTTTAACTCATGCTTTCTCCTCTTCAGCCCTCTAGAAGATGCTGGAAAAGAGCTTGCAGTCAGAGCTGGTTACTCAGTCCCCAAGGGAGGAGTTTGATTTCAGCTTCAGGGATGTGGGTCACTGGCTAAACTCTGGACAATCTGTTTCTCGTCTCGCTTTACATCCTCCCACCTCTGTTTGGCTCCTCTTTTCCCTCTCATTGGTCTCATGCTTTACAGAAGCATTTAGCCCCTATCAAATATATGAAGGACAAGAAAGAGGTCTTAGTTCTGTTGTTTTTAGTAACAGAATGTCTATTTTAAATCAAATAAAGAAATAGGATTGCATTTGCGACATAAACAACAACAATCAATAGAGAAAAGATCATTTGTGGTCGTAAACATTTTTAGTGGTGTAACGGAAATAAACCTGTTTTTGTGTCATTAATCACCAGAAAAAAGCCAAAGACCTTGTGCAGATGCTGCTAAAGCTTGTAAAGTTATCCACAGTGAAACGATCATGTACTGACATGAGCTGAAACACAACGTAGCAAGGAAGAAGTCATTACTCCAAAAGCAACATTGAAACCGTGATCGGAGTTCGCAAATGCTGCCATTGAGTTTATTTTTTGCAGGCACATCATGTGGTCTGATGAATTCTTTAAACATAATGACCATTGTTACAGTTGGATTACAAAGGTATCTTTGCAAGTTTGAGTGTTTTGCTGCAGGAGGGACTGGTGCACTACACAAAAGAGTTGAATCATGGGGAAGGATGATTGAATGGAAATATGGAAGGCAAATCTCAAGATATCAGCCAGAGAGTTAAAGTTTGGGAGAAATCGGGCCTTCCAAACAGACAAAGACCCACAACATTCCACAAAATGGCCTGAGGACAAGAAAGTCAGCATTTTGGAGTGTCCATTAACAAGCCCTGATCTCAGTCCCAGAGAAAGTTTGTGGACAGAGCTGAAAAGTAGTGAAAGGGCGAGGTAGATTATAGTGAGAACCTTGTGGAAGGAAACCCGGAACGAATGACCCAAGTCATACAGTTTAAAAGGCATTTCCCCCCATATAGTAGGACAATATAGGTTAACTGCTGAATATGCAAAAAGTTATTTTGAATTTTACCAAATAGAAATATTTTTAGGTTTTATTATTGAAAGATTTAACGATTGAAATATTTATTCTGACTTAAGGAAGGGCTTTGTGTCTTTTTATGCAGTGTATACTTTTTTTTCAAAGTGTATATAAACAGAGTAAATTGTACTGTATCTAAGTTTAACACTCTGGACATCTGAAGATAGCGTACTGGGTAAATAGAAACCTTCACAGGATTGTTAACATTTCCTGGATTCCTGATGAAGTCCTTGCAACCTGAAACAATCTGCATATGTAATAAATTGTGGCAGGTTGGGTGAAAAGGGCAACCATCCTGGCAGATCTTCTGCTTACTCTGACAGCCCAAAGCATACTTTCCACCCAGACCCATCCAAATGCTTCAGAGTACAGCGTGCTCTACTTTAAGCTGTTGCTCACTGGAAGAAAGTAATATAATTCCTTGCGTTTTAGAGGTTGTGTCCAGCTTGACTTAAGATGCGTGGGGTGATGCATGGGGTCAAGTCATGCTGTGTCCCTCTTTAGTGACAGTGAAGCATATTCTGGTCACTAGCACACAGAGTTCTTGGCATAAAGAGGTCAATATAAAGGCTTCATTCATCTGTCGAAGCCAGTCACAGAGAGACGGATGCATCAAGTCACAAGGGATCGAGAGCGCAGTGACACCATGAATCTGTGTCTGTGGCTGCCGAAACCAGACACTGATTTTACTGAGTTTGTCAACCTACCTGTACCTGTGACAAGGTGTCTCTTTATTTGCCAGAGTAGAGTCACAGAGACGCTCAAGAGGAGGGATTCATTAACCTCCCGCAGTGAAATGTCATTACCTTGACCACCAACTACCCTGCAGGGAGCCCTTTCTGCCCGGTTACCCTCTGCTGTAGTAATCTCTCAGCTCAAATTACTTATCTTCATACCTGACAAGATTAGGTCCCTCATTATTGAGATGAGCTGTGAACCAAACTGCTCCAATTAGAGATATCCACTTTGCTAGATCGGTAGGAGAAGACCACAATTGCTTATCGACTAGCTGGCCAGAGTGTGCTTTCATTGATTTATGCTATGCATCCTTTTATTTTACAACTTATCCAGGGCTGAGTTGCTGGGTCATATCCCAGTCTCTTCCAAAAGGGACAATGAAGTGTTTCAAACCCAACCTTCAGCTATGATCTTTCATGCACTGTCGATGGCTTCCTCAACAGCTGCTCAAGCTCACTCAGCTGGCTCTATTTGATGCATCAGAATAATCAGTCTAGTGTCGGCTGTTCTGATAGGGCCAATTTAAATCCAACAGTGTGCAGTTTTGCCCAGTTTTAATTAAACTAAGTACATGTAGACTGTGGCGTTCAAACTGTGTCCAGCCCTGGTACCTGACAAGGACAACATATTGTACTACAAGAAAAGTCGGGACGTTGACACCTTGTGGAGAAAAGAATTGTTTGGCCTTGTTGCAGTATGCATTATACATCAGTTGATCATCTTCTGTATGATGCATTTTTTAGCTCGCAGTTCTTAGTTGGTGCCAAAATCCTTAAAAAACTATTCTTTTCCTTCCAATTATCTGAGTTCACTTATGGCGATAAGAAGCCTTTGAGCTTTTTATCAGCCTGGGTACTCCACCTTCTGGAAGTGACGAGATCACAGAAGCGGGAATAACAACACCGGTACAACAACAACACAGCGGCAACAAATAGTCAAACACAATCAAACAGCACCGTAGTTATGAAATGTTCTGTACTGCAGCATTGTTGTCACCCATTTCTTCGCTCATTGTGCATATGCTGCTTTTACTCCGTTGCGTTGCTGTGGGCAAACGAAAGAATGCCTACGTGAAAGTGTGCATGTCACCACCTAGCAACGCATAGTCAAATGCACTTCATTCAATAATTTGTTTTTCTGAGTGACATGTGAACCGGGATAAAGGCTCCCATTCTGGTTAAGGTATTAGCTCCATTAATGATAAAAGTTGAATTTAGGTGTCTATGTAAACGTATTGACTGTCACATGACCAAACGGATCCCACTTGGCATTCCCCCTCCAGAAACACACACGGCAGCAAGATGGAAATAAACATCGGTTGTTTATTTTGGCCCAGTTTAACTTATGGGACGGATACCGATATGTTAAAAAATGACTAAAATCAGCCGATACTGTGGCTAGTGTCGATTTATCGCTCATAAAATTCAGTTTTGTCTGTTTGAAGATGGGAAAATTAAACTTTACTGTTACTGCAGCATCCCTCTGCTGATGATTACTGGGTTCTCCCAGATATTGCAGCAGGGGTGACATCGGGAGGTTTAACAGAAACAACCGGCTGATTTAGAGGAATCAGCTGAGCAGTGCTTGACAGATCAGCATTTCTGCGTTTCTATAAATACCACCCTGGGTCCTCATCTGAACTCTCATTCTTTCCATCTTTTTCTAACCCACCACCTGCGTTGCTCTTGACAGGAGATGATGTAGACGAGCCTCACTTACATCAGCTCTGCGTCAGCCTCAGATCTATAGCTCAGACTTGTGCCATAATCCCATTAGAGGCCATTAAGAAAAGCATCTTAAACTGATCCTCCTTCCTTCGGTCTATCGGTCGTCTTTCTCTCTAACAGGACGAAGGGTGAATAGAGGGAGGAAGGGGGGGGTGATGGTGCTGCTGCTTTGGAGTCACATGACTTGTTTGTGTCTGTTGCAGAGAGTACAGGCATCTGGCCAAAGTCATCCCTCCCTCTCCGACTCCCTTTTTTCTCCATCAAACACACGCATTTCACAGCGCACAGAAGGCGAGCCGCAGCATCAGGATGCACGTGTGTTGACTGAATGTTTTGTTTGGGACAGTAGCGTCCACTGTCACTAACCATGTCCCTCTTGTGTTGCTTCTCCCTCAGGGACTATGGCTCCAAGCGCAAGTCGGGTAAGTCACCTGCTTTTCTTCAACCAAGCCTGATTTCTTTCTCTGCTTGTTGCTCCTTCAGTGTTTTCCTCCTGGAGGAGCGTGGTGCTGAATGACGTGTGATCTGTCAGTACGTGTCCATGTCCGCGTCAGTCTGGGGTTTATTTACAGTCCCACTGCGGGACGCTGACTGGCAGTCCGTTCTGTTGTGGGGTGGGTTCTTAGCGCTGTCGGTCCCTTTTGGCCAAAAATGTTAAAGTTCAGGGTTATCGAGCACCAAAAGTTTAAAAACATGTACGAAATCCTTTAATAATTACTTGCTTGTCATAGTTAAATTGCTTTAGTATGTTAATAATTTACCGAATACATAGTTTAGTAATTTGGTAATCCATTAAATAAAATTTTAAGTGACATAATGTTTTGATATTCTTTTAAATATTCATGTATTTTCGTACGTTTGGACACATTTAAGTGATAAACCACTATTAAATAATTTTAATGGTTTTTTTAAATGAATTGAGACAGGGTGGTGTTTAGAGGGGTTGTTTCGTACGTTGCTGGGATGTCAGAGAGTCGCTTGGTTGGGTTTTGTTGTGAAGAAGCATAAAACTTGCGTTTGGCTGTTGGATCATGGGAGAGACTGTTCACTCTCCTTCTGCTGGAGTCAAGCTTAGAGCTTTTTGTTTGACACGTTTAGTATTTTTAATAATTCAGCATTTTAAACAATTTGTGTGAGAATTAAACAGAAGTATGGATTTACAAAGAAGCCGATGAGCCTACCCAGATCTGCCTTTTTACCACAATCTTCCCATTTCAGGACAACTCCCAGTGGTTTGCAGTATTTTCACTGTGAAGCTTATTGGCTTGAACATCTTTGCTTTAACTCCTTAGCATAGACGTCTATGTTCATATACATATTATGCATCATTTGAAAGCTAAGAGTCGTGTGATTCAAATGATGTATGCCAATCAAGCATACAAACATAACTGTAGACACAGCAAGTGCTTTTGCCAAACCACTCAGAAAGACAAATAATGTCCGACTCACCGTACGTAGCCTCTAAACATAGACAGGTGAGAGGCATCTCGAACAAAAGCTGTTTTTACATCCACAAGCATCCAATTAATGTCCTCTGATAAAATAGTTAGTCCACAACAAGTCTGACGTCCACAATCCAGCAAAATCCGCCGCAGAAAACCGTTGTATATGCCAAAGTATATGCTTTGTAATGCTTTGATGTATGAGTGTGCTTTGTGCTTTATTGCTGTTTTTACTTTATATGTTTTGTCTGTGTTTTACTGCTATTTTTATTTTACCATTTAATCATGTAAAGCACCTTGAATCACGTTATTGTTGAAAGTGTGCTATACAAATAAAATTGCCTTGCCTTGTAAGTTTCTTACTTGCAAGCGCTTCTCTATATGTTTTCATCATAGCTTCCGTTATCTTGCTCATATTAGTCTGAAAATTACACAGAATCCAATCGGAGGTGCTAGCTTTTGTTTGACATCTTACTTGATCCAATAGGTGACAGGTTACCCCCTCTGGGTGAAAAGTACATTCCTCATTCTCGCGTGTGTCTTTCGAACCAATCGCGGTGCAGAATAATGATTGACGCATAGAATCAAATCAAATCAAATCAAACTTTATTTATAAAGCGCTTTTCAAACCACAACAAAGTTTCTCAAAGTGCTTTACAGATTAAAATGACCCACAATCCCCCCTCCCCCTCTTTCCCAAAACCCAAAACTAAAAAACATCACCACAACTATACCCCCCCATCTCCCATGCACGCACACACATAAAAGCAACAATAGACAAAACCAAAACGGGCTGAGTACAGATGAGCCAGGAAACGTCATCATGGGAGCCATCTACACCGGCAGCAGCAGATCAACAGCAGCAGCCAAGGCACTGACCCAGGGAGCCCAGAGGAGGGAGGGCTGGTACCCCCACCTCCACCCAAGCGCCACCTGGAAAGCACCAAGGCAGCCACAGCAGACCACCGCCCCCGAGGCAGAGGGCTCCCACAGAGGAAACACTGGAAGGAAAACTAAAATAAGTTAAAATATTACAATTAAAACAATTATAAGATATGATCAAATAAAAATGCAAAGCAGATAAACAATAATTGATAAATAGCCAGCTAAAAGCTCAAAAGAAATTCAATCAAAGCATGCAGAGTAATTAAACAGATTTAATAAATAATAATCAGTTAAAAGCTATATGTTAAAGGTGAGTCTTGAGCCTGCTCTTAAAAACATGAACGTTCTCTGCGGCCCTGAGGTTCTCCAGCAGCCTGTTCCAGAGGTGAGGGCCATAATAATGGAAAGACGCCTCGCCATGCGTGTGTGTCCTGACTTTGGGGGTGACAAGGAGACGGCTGCCAGAGGAGCGCAGAGACCGCGAAGGTTCATACGGTAGAAGAAATTCCGAAAGATAAGAAGGCCCAAGACCATTAAGACACTTAAAAAATAATAAAAGAATCTTAAAATCGTTCCTAAAACATACGGGGAGCCAATGCAGTGAATCTAAGACAGGTGTAATGTGTGAATAGCCAATAGAATGCTGAAAACGCAGATATTTCACATGAGGGGCGGTCTTTTTCACAGGACTTCTAAATAGTGAGTGTAAATGGACTTATCCAAACACAGATGTTATATCATTACGCACAGTTCCCCTCCAGTAAGAGATTCTTTTGGCAACATGGCAAAACCCACTTTAAAAACAAAATACATCACAGAGGAAGCCGTGGAGCTTTGTTTGAGAGGAGACAGTTATGATTCTGACCAGTTTTTTAATCAGAGGGGAACAGTGATGCAATGTTTTTCTAACTAAAGGTCAAGGGATGCCAAATGTGTTCCAGAAAATGCGCCCTCTCCAGGGTGAATGCAGATGTAACCATGCCAACCCTGGTATTTGCAGGCTCAGTTCTCTCTACGTGATGTTACTCTGCATTGTGTTTAGTGAGAGTATTGAGACAAAGGTACAGGTACTTGCCAGCACCGGCCAATTACCTGTACAAACACAAGAATGCGGGTCAGGCTCAGTTAGCTCGCGGTCGGGTCACGCAACACACTGCAGAGGAATGGAAAGACTTAATGCAGGCACACATTAGCTCGCCTAGCCACCGTGCTTTTACCAACAACCGGACGCTTCAGGATGATAAAGCTACTCTTAAATTGCTTTCAGTACGGCTTAAAAATATCCTTCACTCATATGATTACTAAACAACTCCCCTGAATTTAGAAATATTCCCCATAAACAGAGCGCTACAACAACTCGACTTACCTCGAACGTATCCGTCCCAATACTGGCGAGTATCAGACGCAGCTGATGACGTCAGCACGCCGCCGTAGAGGAGGAGACGCTCAGAGCCAGCTCACCACACAATGCAGGACAGTTCAATACACTGACAATAGTAATGGCAGGTGGAATAATACTATAAACCCTGTTACACAGAACATGTTCAAATTATTTATTTTTTGGTTTATTGCTGTCAGATTTTTGTGAATAAAGGTAATACTTCAGGCTTTAGACCCACACTGTGTTTTAACCCACCACTTCATCCTAAAGCCAGTTTTAAAGCATGTATTTTTATAAAATATTTAGGTGGACATAAAATGTCATCTTTTTTTTGTGTGTTCAAGATCATATTGATAACAATAGCGTTTTGACAGATTCTGACTGTTGTGGGGGAAACTTCAGAGAATTTACTTTCCAAAGAGCTCCCTTCCATACCTCTACTCCAAATAGTTCAAGAACAGCTTCAGTTTTTCTATGGGTATGCGTTTTTAAAACATTTCCGACCAAAATTACAGGAATGTTAAGGTTAAGCCACAGAAGCCAAAACAAGGAAAAACAGCCATCTTGTTTGACTTTAAGACCATTCATCCATTCCCCACTGAAGGATCCTTAGCACATTAGCCATCTTAACAACTGCATGGCTTTTAAAGTGTATTAGCCAGAAACTAGCTGCTTAACAGAAGCTTTTGGATGTCTGGGGGAGTCTTACAGTAAATGTGTTTTGGATCTATGCTTTAAAAAAAGCAGATTATAAACTATTAATTATTGAGGAGCTAACGCAATAATAAAACTGTGGCTTTTAAATGGCCTGATTGTCCTCATACAGTCGCCTTTAAACAACTTTAGGAATGTTTTTAGGTACCCTAAAGGTTCTATGATGTGTTTGGTTGAAAGTTTCAACCTGTTGATTTCGTTTTTAACCATTCATAAAATGATTGTGGTCAGAAATGTTTTATTTAAGCAGAATAAAAACTAAAGCATTATCCCTGATCCTCTTGAATAAGAGCAGAGAGGTTGAACTAACTATCAGTTCAATTACACTCACCGGGCTGGCCACTTTATTAGGTACACCTTACTAGGACTGGGTGGGACCCGCTTTTACCTTAAGCTGCCTTATTTCTTTGTAGCATACTGAAGATTAAACAAGTAGCTAGAAGCATTGCTGTTATCTAGCGGCGCTGACATGATAACGTCACATTGTTGATATGTCCTCTGTCCTCCCGTGATGACTCCACTCATCCAACACTTCTGAATTCAGAGGCCAAACAGTGAACTCTGAGCTTTGTGATACGGTGAATTATCCAGCTGGAAACAGCCATCAGTAGTTTTTAAATCAGTTGGTACTGAGAGGCCCCACATGTGCCCACACCATGAGCCCACCAAGTCAAGTTAAGCTTAAATAAGTTGACTTGAAATAAGGAGGTAATAAGTAGGTTTTTTTTAGCCTCGATTTAAAAGAACTCGGCGTTTCAGCAGCGTTGCAGTCATCTGGAAGTTTGTTCCAGATTAGAGGAGCATAGAAACTGAAAGCTGCTTCTCCATGTTTGGTTCTGATTCTAGGGATGTTGAGTAGACTGGAATTAGAGGACCTGAGTGGTCTGGTGGGTTGATACAACGACAACAAATCTCTAATGTACTTTGTTGCTAAACCATTCAATTATTTAAACTTATAAAATAATTTAGAAGTCTATTCTCTGAGCTACAGGGAGCCAGTGTAAGGACTTTAGAACTGGGGTGATGTGCTCTACTTTCCTGGTTCTAGTGAGGAACACGAGCAGCAGTGTTCTGGATCAGCTGCAGCTTTCTGACTTTTTAGGCAGACCTGTGAAGATGCTGTTGCACCACCACCAGGCTGAGCCAATGATATGATGGATCCATGCTTTTAGGTTGTTTACCACAAATTCAGAAACTACTGTCTGAATGTTGCAGATCACAAATCCCTGAAGCAACAAAATCCATGATATAAGAAATCAGAATCAGAAATCAGAAAGGGTTTTATTGCCAAATTTTGGTTAGGTTTACAACATTAGGAAATTACTGCGGTACTTTGCGCAAACATACAAGAACAAACAGGCAAACACTTAAATAAAAATAAAAATATTATATGCTAAACAGATTGATAAATACATGAGTGCAGGTAATGATTGGTGCAAATCAGACAGGTACAAAAAAAAACAACACAATATGGGTCATGTAACTGAGCGGGTGGTGGGAACAGTCTTAGGGTTATTGTTCATGAGTCCAACAGCAGAGGGGAAGAAACTGTTCTTATGGCGAGAGGTTCTGGTCTGAATGGACCGGAGCCTCCTGCCTGAGGGGAGCAGGTCAAAGAGTCTGTGACCAGGGTGAGAAGGGTCGCCTGTGATCCGACCTGCACGCCCAAATGTCCTGGAGGTGTACAG
Source organism: Valencia hispanica (assembly GCA_963556495.2). Classification (NCBI taxonomy): domain Eukaryota; kingdom Metazoa; phylum Chordata; class Actinopteri; order Cyprinodontiformes; family Valenciidae; genus Valencia; species Valencia hispanica. Next base: position 57,377,908 of record OY747703.1, read on the forward strand.
GTCCTGCAGAGATGGGAGTCTGCAGCCAATCACCTTCTCAGCAGAGCGCACCACACGCTGCAGTCTCTGTTTGTCCTTGATGGTGGCGCCAGCATACCGCACGGTGATGGAGGAGATGAGGATGGAGCAGTGTTGTAGTCACGTCACCATCTCTAGAGTCAAAGTCACACTTGAGTCCTTTATGTTCGAGTCCAAGTGTAAGTCCAAGTCACACAGGATTAGTTGAGTCGAGACCAAGTACACTTGCAAAAGCTTTGGGAAGTTATCATTAGGTTTGCCCAGTAATCTGACCTAATATAACAAGCTAACATTAGCATCGGCTACATGCTAATTCCAACAATAGCAATGTATCATGTTGGAGTCCAAGTTCAAGTCTTAACGTTGACAGTCTGAGTCCAAGTGCCAGTCAAATCACAAGTCCCTTAAATGTGACTCGAGTCAGGACTTAGGTACTCCATCCCTGATTATAAGTAATGTTTTTACCAGGAAGTTATTTTGCATTATTCTTTATTACACTGTGTATAAACTGGATGGATTTGGACTGTTATGTGCTTTTAGGACAATGACCGCCTTGGGTGTAGCAATGAGTCCCATAAACCTGCAGACAAGTTGAAGCTATCGGCATATACGTATTTATATATTTAGTCATTGTTAAAATATGAGACAAAATATTTATTACCAGGTTCACATTGTGGAGTTACTGTATATTTTTAATTTTAATGATATATTTTCATGTTATGTTCTAAGACTAAACCCTATTGGAGATATTTAGTTCATTTTGTAGGTGGCCATTAGCTCTGCTCAGACTTTAAATTGATTTAAGTTGATGAACTCTAGATGTCAGATGTGTGTTTTCACCAGCGGGTCAGGTCCGGGTCTCGTCTTCCGCTGCAGAGTGCAGACGGAGCTCGTCCTCCCCCACGTGGGAGTCAGATTGGAGGAGGCCGCTGTCTGCGCTGCAGAGGCCACAGGGGTTGGCGCTGTCAGACAGGCCCGACTTTGTTTACGTGGCACGGCGGATAAAGTTTCAGTCTGACGTTGGAACAGCCAGTCGTATTTTGGAAGAACAGGAAGGAGGGCTTTGTTTCGAGGGGTGTGTGTGTGTGTGTGTGTGTGTGTGTGTGTGTGTGTGTGTGTAGGGGGGGGCAGATGTGTTTACAGATCCGTAAAACCTTCGCCGCTGCTTGTGGCATCAGCGCTCTGTTTGTCAAACCTTTGACATCCACACCTCCCATTAAGACCCCATAAAAACGTCATCGTTTAACATCACATTGTGCACTTAACTGGAGTTAGTGCTATTCCATCATACCAGGGATTTACAAAGCAGCGAAGCTGGGACTTCACAGCCACGTCGCTCAGTGAGATATGCAGGAGGTGAGGAAAAGGCCGTCCATGTGTGTAAGTGAGAGTGCTCATTGTGGAACAGACACAGTCTGGGATGGGGTTGAAACTCGGCCTGTGGCGGGATCCCACACCACACTCCCATCCTGGATCTGGAACCGTCCATCATGTTTAGCTCAACTTCATTTTAATCCAGCATTTTTCAGCCAAAACTTTAGGGTAAAACAGATCAAAGTGAGGCCATGTAGACACTTTAAAACCCCCCAAATATCCTCACCAGCTCGTTTTTAGAAAGAAAACAAAATCCATCCACACCTTATTGCATAAGTTCATTGTTAAGCACATTCATAGACATGCCAAACCTGTAGGCGGCAGTAGTTCCCTAAATCCTATCCAATCACAAATACTTTGTACTGTCTAACTTCTACATAGAGCAGCAATTGAGCTATAAAAAAAAAGCAAGCAAAAAGCGCTTGGACATCGATAATGCCAACACAGCTCTGAGGGCGTCCATTCTGTTTCTGAGTGTAAAACTCAAGTCGCACATGTGATGTCAGACGTTGCAAAACCAAAAAACCCCCGGTTATTTATGTCCAAAGGCAAACACACTAGAATTCGCAAATCTTCACTTTGGTCTGAGGTTTTTAAAAGAATCGTTCTGGATTCGATAAATTTGCGTTTTGTGTGGTTGACAGGCCAAATCAAAGAAAAAATATCTTAGTTTTGTAAGTTATGCTGCTGTGTGTGAATGAGGCCTGATAGCAACAGGCTCAGAAAAGGCCCAGAATAGTTATAAAACCTTACATAAATGTAATAAAATAGGAATGGTTTAAATTAAAATGAAGGATATGGATCTGGGATTATATGATTTTCTTTCAAAATATATTATAAATGTTACAGGAAAAAGGAGATGTTAGCCGGAACCTATTTCAAGGCATTCCCTCTAGTCTATCCCTGTCTATCAGTATGTAATCTGAATAGACTGTAAGGAGCGCCATGAGGAGACGAGCTGCAGACAGTTCTGGCGGTTCGGACCTCTGATGGGAACATTTCAGAAGAACACTTCTCTTAAACGTTTTGCAGGCTCGTCCAGCAGGAAGGAAGCGCAAAGTCAGAGTCAGAACTTGCTGGAGCTTAATACAAATGACTATTCAGAAGTTTAACTTTTTCCCTTTTTGTAACATTACAGGCAGGGAATTCATATGATAGACCAGAACGAAGCAGCACATCATTATAAGTGAAGGGAAAAGGATTAATGGTTCTCATGACTTTTTTACAAATAAAACTGAAAAGTGTGGCATGGATTTGTTTGAAGCCCTCCTGAGTCAATACAGTGAACCCGCCTATTTGTTTATTTTTCTGTAGAATGTGACTCCAGATTACTTGCAGTAAATTCACCTATTTGTGGATTTCTTTTGCAGGGCATATCTAAAATATTGAAAAGAAAATGCAGCATTGCAAGCTGAGATACCTTGGCACAATGCTAACCCACATGCTATTGGCTGCCAGTTCAGGAGTACAATTAATTTTCCTTGGTATTGATTGGCTGTACCCCCAACAGTGGAAATAAGGAGGACCGTTGAGTTTGGCTTCTGTTGTAGTGCTAAGATGGTTTCCACTGTGCGTATTAATGCATATTAAGGTATATTTGGGTTTTGAACCATTAAAATGGGCTGTCATAAGCTTCATTTATTTTCCTTTCAACTCTGACCAGCTTCCCTGTACCTCCTGAAGAACAGCTCTTCCATATCCTGATCATTACACCCCTGTGTGTCATTACTGGATGGTATTTCAGGGCATTGTGCATTATCAGCACATATAGCATTTAACATGTAGGCCGACCATTTTAGTTGATGTTCCCATCTGACTAGAGCATCCTTTTCACCTGTCTTCTACATGCCTTTTGAGAAACTGCAAACTGGATTCTTCCACCTGAGTTGTCAATGTTTGGAGCTCCTCTAGAGTTACCGTAGGTCTTCGGCTAAAGGTTTTCTCCCGCCTGCCTGGGAATGTATTTGGATCCTGTGAAGAGTGTTGCTGGGGAGAAGGATGCCCTGGTTTATGTGGGACCAGATGTATAGATGGATGCCTTATCCCAAGATCATTTCTAATCAAATTAAAAGCAGAAACATCCGAACGATCCTTGACTGTACATGGTTCATATTGTTTGACAGCTACTGAAGCTTCTCCCACCAACACTTTGCTCATTCCTCATCCTTGTTTGCACACAAATTTCATTGGTCTCTCAGACATTGGTTGCAGATAAATTGGTTCATCTCTCATTTCTCTTCCTGATAAACATTGTGTCAATAGCAAGCGTCTGTTAGCGTTTTGACATTGTTCTTGTCCTTCTTATGTGATTTTCTTTTGTTTGTTTGCTTTTGGCAAATCGATACTTGTTACCTGTACACCGCAATCTATGTGGCAACACTTTACATCATGCTCTGTCCTGACTGTGTTTCCATGTGCAGTGGCAGCAGTTTTATCTGATGGAAGCTGAAGTCACGGCGCTCTGACGTTTTAGCTCTTCTAAAAGTGCACAGTGTGGGAACAACTGCAAGGATTTTGGTGTATTTTACATAAAAATGGATTCAATGAAATAAGTTGGCTTTAGGATTTTTTTTCTTGAAAGATCTTTAAAATGTTGGACAAAGGAAAATCAAACCTTGAAAAAGAATGAAGCTAATTGTGAACCAATATAACCTTTAATAAAATCTCTCAAAGTTGAAAACGGAGGAGAGAATGACAAAAAAAGGATAGATGTTGCTAACATGGTTAATTTTCAAAATGTGGCAGCTGGAAAAATCAAATTAAGCTACATTGATGATTTTGGGTCAAACTACCACGATTAACATTTTCAAAACATGTCTGAGTAAATCTTTATACCTCAAAGTGTCATAAAACAACATGGCTACTATTCTGTTCTGGTTGACCATTTTGACTTGGTCAAAAAAAAAATCTTTCCTACTGTACTTGCAGCATTTAAAATATTTTATATTGCTTAAAGAAATGTGTTATAAGCCATTCCCCCCCCCCCCCCCGCATGTGTTGGTATAAACATTAAAGCTGATTATTCTGTCCATACCCACAAATGTAATCATTCTATGTTACTGTTGGCTGCTTTTATAGCATCATTATATTTCAATAAAACAGTCAGTTTAAGAACTTACAAAAATCGGTTTCATAAAATATTCAAAAATGAGTCTGGAGGAGGATTTTCTCCCAAAGGAATACTTTTTTAGTTTATGTCCTAGAACTTAATTTGCGAAAGATCCCATTAAAGAAAAAAAATATATAAAGGGAAATAAAATTAAGAAATAAATTAAATATCAATCAAACTGGGATCTGGTCTCTAATATTTACTGATTAAAAATGAACTATATACAAAAGTAGACAAAACATAGCTTGGTGTATGATGCAAACAAAAATATTGACCACATTTAGTCCTGGCTCTAATCTGGTCCAACAAACCTTCTGTTAAATGGGTTTGATGGTTCTTTCTTTCTGAGTCAGAGCTAGAATGCAGCTCTTATATTTGCCAGCCTGCACTTACTGGGTAGGAGACGTCACAGGGTACTGATCAGCCAATCAGAGGTAGAATTATGGTAACATGGGCTACTGTATGTCACCTTAAACAGCTAATAATGAGTAATGAATTAGTGTAGCCAAAATGTTTTCTGACTTGGGCGCTTTGACATACAAGAGCTTCAACCATGTCATTGTTTTACTTAATAAAAGACAGATACAATTTAATGTAACCACTATCTATGGATTATTTTTAACTTTCTGTGCTATGAGATCATTTATTATAGAGAAATCTTGACATATTTAAACAAAACTCTTTTTCAACTCAACAACTGTTAAGGTAATGAAAACAAAAATATTTTGAGGACCTGCGCTGAATAAGTGTCTACCAATGACACTTTGAATTGACCTGCATTAAAGCAGTCAAAATAAGTGAAATTACAAACCTGGTGTGTTTGTGTTAATTTGATTTTTTTACTCTCACTTTTTAAAACGTCCAACATACTTCATTATAATAAATGTAATAGATTGTAATTAACCTAATGATAGTGACATAAACAAAGGTGTCATGACTGTAGAGTCCTGTACTAAAGGCTCCACTGGGATATAAATTAGAGTTTGCAGAAACAGGTTTAGTTTCAAACCAAACAAAGGCTTGTTGTATTTGGGGAGAATTGCCCACAGTAGCAGAAGAAGATTTGGATTGGAGCTGGTTTTGCCCGTTACTGGCTTCATCACTTAAACCTCCCAGTGTGTTTGTGTATGAGGCAGGTTAACGGGAGAGAGGGAACATAAATCAGATGTTGAGAAGGAGCCTTCTGTGCTAAAATGATTGCAGGGTCAGATTTGAGCCGTGCTGACCTGGAACCAGCATGCTTCTCTATCTTTCTCTCTGGAGTCACCTGAGCTCCTGAGGCTCTGGAGGATAAGGAGTTGGGCGTTTATTATCTCATGTAAACTTGAGAGCTGTTGACCCCCCAGAATCTGTTGCAGCATCATGCTCATGAAGCACAAAACACTTATTTATTTTAATGTTAGACCTTATGTTCAATACCTCCATGCAAAAAAAGAAAATCTACTGCTGAAAGCTATAAGGTTTTTAGCTTGAGTTAAAGTAAAACCAAAACATTTGAACATTCATTTATGGTTAATACATTTTATTTTTCAGTTGGTCTTGTCTTCATCATGTGATCACCCTGAATATACCACAGCAAAAGTTCAAAATATGTATATGTGTATATGTGAGAAACAAAAAAAAAAAGGTCCAATAAAACATCTTTTAGAAGATTTCGCGATTTCCTCTCTGTTTGTATATACAGTGGCTTGCAAAAGTATTCGGCCCCCTTGAACTTTTCCACATTTTGTCACATTACAGCCAGAAACATGAATAAATTTTATTGGAATTCCAGGTGAAAGACCAAAACAAAGTGGTGTACACGTGAGAAGTGGAACGAAAATCATACATGATTCCAAACATTTTTTACAAATAAATAAGTGAAAAGTGGGGTGTGTGTAATTATTCAGCCCCCTTTGGTCTGAGTGCAGTCAGTTGCCCATAGACATTGCCTGATGAGTGCTAATGACTAAATAGAGGCACCTGTGTGTAATCTAATGTCAGTACAAATACAGCTGCCCTGTGACGGCCTCAGAGGTTGTCTAAGAGAATGTTGGGAGCAACAACACCATGAAGTCCAAAGAACACACCAGACAGGTCAGGGATAAAGTTACTGAGAAATTTAAAGCAGGCTTAGGCTACAAAAAGATTTCCCAAGCCTTGAACATCCCACGGAGCGCTGTTCAAGTGATCATTCAGAAATGGAAGGAGTATGACACAACTGTAAACCTACCAAGACAAGGCCGTCCACCTAAACTCACAGGCCGAACAAGGAGAGCGCTGATCAGAAATGCAGCCAAGAGGCCCATGGTGACTCTGGACGAGCTGCAGAGATCTACAGCTCAGGTGGGGGAATCTGTCCATAGGACAACTATTAGTGGTGCACTGCACAAAGTTGGCCTTTATGGAAGAGTGGCAAGAAGAAAGGCATTGTTAAAAGAAAACCATAAGAAGTCCCGTTTGGAGTTTGCCACAAGCCATGTGGGGGACACAGCAAACATGTGGAAGAAGGTGCTCTGGTCAGATGAGACCAAAATGCAAAACGCTATGTGTGGCGGAAAACTAACACTGCACATCACTCTGAACACACCATCCCCACTGTCAAATATGGTGGTGGCAGCATCATGCTCTGGGGGTGCTTCTCTTCAGCAGGGACAGGGAAGCTGGTCAGAGTTGATGGGAAGATGGATGGAGCCAAATACAGGGCAATCTTGGAAGAAAACCTCTTGGAGTCTGCAAAAGACTTGAGACTGGGGCGGAGGTTCACCTTCCAGCAGGACAACGACCCTAAACATAAAGCCAGGGCAACAATGGAATGGTTTAAAACAAAACATAGCCATGTGTTAGAATGGCCCAGTCAAAGTCCAGATCTAAATCCAATCGAGAATCTGTGGCAAGATCTGAAAACTGCTGTTCACAAACGCTGTCCATCTAATCTGACTGAGCTGGAGCTGTTTTGCAAAGAAGAATGGGCAAGAATTTCAGTCTGTAGATGTGCAAAGCTGGTAGAGACATACCCTAAAAGACTGGCAGCTGGAATGGCAGCAAAAGGTGGTTCTGCAAAGTATTGACTCAGGGGGCTGAATAATTATGCACAGCCCACTTTTCACTTATTTATTAGTAAAAAATGTTTGGAATCATGTATGATTTTCGTTCCACTTCTCACGTGTTCACCACTTTGTATTGGTCTTTCACCTGAAATTCCAATAAAATTGATTCATGTTTGTGGCTGTAATGTGACAAAATGTGGAAAAGTTCAAGGGTGCTGAATACATTTGCAAGCCACTGTATTTATATATTTATAATATAAATATATATATATATAAAAAAAATATATATACTGTATAATATAAAATATAACATAATGTGATTTAAAATATAAATGGATACCATTATAAAAATACTTTTATTTCAAAGAGGAAAGCAATAAATGTCCTAATTTTTCAAAAATAAATAGATTTTAAAAGTTTTAATCTTGTTATAACCCTTTTATACAATGGATCCCCGGTATCCGCAGGAGTTAGGGACCACAACCGCCCGCAAATACTCTAAAAATGCTTCAAACTGCCTATTTTAATAATATAAACATTAAATATACCCTAACATGTAATAATACACATAGGGGAAACCATTTTAGCACTACCGCAGAAGCTGACATCGACAGTCTTTCTCATCACTGCTTACGGGGCCACAGCCAATCAGTGCCAAGGAAAACAAATGGCACTCCTGGATTGGCTGCTATGAAACTACCAGGGAATAGTTGGGTAGCATTTCACTGATATATTTTAGCTTCCTGAGCTGCATTTTATTTTCCGACTATTCAAATGCTACAAATACCGAACTACAAAAAAGAGAGGTTCCAATGTACGACGGTTTCAATGTGAGGAGATGAAGGGGATGTTGCGGAACATCAAGTCATGTAACATCTGTGGTGCTATTGATTCCATTCTGAATAATGCATGTGAATTGGGATCAAGAGTGTGAATTTCACAGTAAATTGGCTGCGACAAAAAATTTTTTTCACTTCATTTATTTTAGCATTTAGCATTGAGACTTCAGCTTCCCAAGCTGCATTTTATTTGACTGTTTTCAATATGCCCTGTGACAGAATCGACAAATAGGTGGATTTTACGGGAAAAATCTGAAGTTACGGTCCACAGAAAAATCAGTGAATAGTTAAATCCATGAACAATGAACTGTGAATAGGCAGGGGTTCCACTGTATTTGTATCGTAGAAATGTTTGAAAGTGTAGCCTGGACATGAGGAACACTTTGTTTGAGCAGGGGAATAGGTTAGGGAACATACCAATCCGAATGCTACCCTGCTGTAAAGTTCTTCTTACCGGATTCCTCCAGTTCTAACACCAATTCTGTGGGATACGGGAGAACCAGAACTCTTCAGCACACTGACTGCAGTTGACAGAATATATACAAAAAAACTCAGGGAAAAACCTTAACCTTCGTAGAGATAAACAGATAAAATCATATCCACTAATGCTACCTTAGTTCTTCATTTCTATCAACACTCAGGAACATATAATCATCAACCAGACGCTTAGAACAACCAGATTTCTACCTGGTTGACCTAATCTCCTGCACCAAACTCATAGCTCCACCCTTGTCTCCACCTTCTCTCTGTATGTCTTTCTGGTGAAGGAAATGTAATTTCCTGGTTGGAGGCTCCTGTTGTTTGGAAGCATGGGGTGGGTGGTTATATCAGACCTCCTCTGGCATTCCAGGAGTGATGAGAGAAATTGAGAAAGTTAGGAAGAGATGCTGCAAAGGTCGTGTGAGAAGGGTTGAACAGTGTGGGGGAGTGTTGTGGTCATTAGTTAGGGGCGTTTGGCCGGTTAGGTGCCCTTCATCCATTCGTCCATCCATCACTCTCAGATGAGTTGGCCCAGACTCTGGATCCAACTCTGATTGATCTCTGCTGACTGTTGCTTCTGTCTGCTGCGAAGCTAAATAATTTCTTTCCTTCTTTCTCTCTCTCTCTCCTTCTGCTCCTCCTTCTCTTTGTCTGCAGTGTGGATGTACGGCTTTACAGACAGCCCGCGGAAAGAGGCCTCAGGTAGCCTTGTGTGTGTCTTTGTCAACATGTTCAATATGCATGTGCTTTGAGAGCTGCGTCATGTTTGTTTATTTCTCTTCACACCTCAGCTCTCTCTGGACATCTGCTTTGCATGTCCCATCTGCTCAGAATCAGTCACTCTGACTTCCTGAATGTTGTTCTTCCATCTCAGGATGGATAAACCTGCCTGGGTAAGACAGCAGCTGGATGTAGAGCCCGAGCCAGAATGAGGACTGTAGTAAGGATGCATGCGGCATCCAGGTGCTTAGAAATTCAGTCCGTTTTTTGTCTTTGTTTGCTTCCCTTGATCTCATGCACTTCTGTATGATTTTGTATAAGAACTGAAAAGAAAAGCATTGCACTTTCTATCTTAGCATAAAAATAGATCCTCGGTTTTCGCTGCAGCACAAATAGCTAAAATCTGCAAATACCTCAGATCAACTCCAATAACTTCCCAGTTTAATAGTTCAAACACCAAATATACCTTAAAATACATTCATACGAACAGTAGAAACCATCTTAGCTCTTTCGCAAAAGCTAACATCTACAGTCTTTCTTATTTCCACTCCTGGGGATGCTGCCAATTAGTGCCAAGCAAAATATATGCAGCTTCTGGATTGGCTACTTTGCAAACGCCAGCGAATAGTGTCAGGTAGCGGTGGGTCTTTTATTTCAAATATTTTAGAAAAAGATCCACAAATAGGGGAATTTTCCAAGAATCACAGTATATCGAACATGCTTTTTGTGCCATAGCGACCAAACAGAAAGTGACTTCTTCCTACTTTTTTTGTTGTGCTAATGTGTAAACTAGCATGCTAAACATAAATACCAAATTAGCATAATACAGTTATGGTGTGCTTTTTTCACATATAACCATAATTTTCACAGTTTTTCATAGAAACATGGCTAAATTACCCCTTTTGTTGCAGACAGAATCTAATAAAGCTAAATAAACATTATAGCTCCTGCTTTTTAATATGATTTATTTTGAAGAACAGGTAAATATCTTATAATAGAAAAAATATTTCTGGTAATTTGTTTACATTGGCTGCAGAATACCTATTTTTCTTTTCTATTCACATGTTACAAAGCATGGTCCTTTGCATGCCCACATTATGCCATCGTTCCCCCATTATAATTCTTCATTATGTTTAAAACCCTAAAAAGGCGTATTACTTAGACTTTTCCCCTGCCCTGGAAATGTCTCCTCTTTTCTATCCACTCCCATCCTGTTCTGCATGTATCCCTCTGCAGCTGAAGCCATTTACTAAAAACCAGCTGTGTGTTTACTCATCTCTACCAGAACTAACTTACTGTTGCTTATTCCAGATATGTCTTGATCTGGGTAGTAGTGATCATAAAAACCTGCTGGCAGGCATTATTCATAGCGACGCTTTTTTTGGAATATTGTTAGGCATCCAAACTACCCAAAAACAACAAACTCTCATTTCAATGCTCTAATTAAAGTAATTATTTACAGCTTGGAGGAAGCCTTTGCATGTGCCTGTAAATTCACTAAAAAGCGTAACGTTAGAGGATTTTATGATTCATGTAAGTTTAAAAAAGAGGTGTGTTTTCATCATTATTATGACATAAACTGTGTAAATAGTTGGATATGTGCCTCTTTTTATCCTCAGGCTTAAATTAATTTCCTCTTCCTTCTCTGCCTGATCTTTACTTCTTCATTTATGTTAAAAGTTTTAAAGAAAACAGAGAAAAACTCTGCCTCACCCAGTGGGGAAGTAAAGTTATGGGCCGTTCCTATTCCCTGCCAGCTCACTTGACATTTAGAGATGCTTAATTATATTTTAAAGCTCTGTGCAGGGGCCTTGACCTGATTCACCCTCCTTCCCAGGCTTCCTTAATGCACAACTTTGCTGCAATCTGGTCTTTTGTTGTTCAAACACTGAATAGTGAACGATCATTACTTTATAAACTGTTGTGTAATATTTTGAAAATATTTGAAAATTATGTTAAAAAAATAGTATTTTTAATGGCATTACTAACGCTACAGATGTTAATAATACTAAAAATCCCCTTGTATAAATCCAAATCAAGCATTTATTTATACATTGCATTTTTAAATCCAGCCCTGTTTCCAGGAACATCTAATTAGTAATTTATTGGGGTTTTTCCCCAGGGTGAAAATATGACATGACATAGGTCCATATCCTGCCATTATGTGAAGGAGAAGGATGGTTAGGGAGGTTAAATCAATAATGTTTACATCAATGCTGTAATTGCACTATTTGGCTCATTTAATTAACATTTCTGTGGCTGCTATTTACACATCTGTTTTTCTCAGTTAACTACTTGTAAATAATACTTTTACTTTCTATTGCACAACTACTCATGCACATTCTCTAAATATTCACAGTTCTTTTTTAATTATCCTACTCAGTTGCACATTCTAATCTGAGTATGCCACTTTATTTTTAATAACTGCACAATACTTTGGTTTTTGTAATTGTGTCCTTAATGTGCATATATTATTCTTGATTCTGTTTTTATACTTTTTCTACCATTCTTGTGTGATCGTGATACAGCCAAATTTCCCCTTTGAGGGACAATGAAGGAGTATTCTGTCCTGTTATACAAAAAAACTTTGAAGCTCACTGCAGCAAAGAGTGACATCTTGGATTCAACAAGTCTCCTTAAAACTATAAGAGACTGTCTACAAGCCAAGCGGTTTGTTTGGCATGTCATGAAAAGGAGGCAAAAGTCGTTTCTGTCCTACCATCATAAAATGGTTTGATCTCTACGGGGACTTTACCTAGAAGTGTGTGCTGAGATGAGATGAGTCAAATATTCCGTTTGTTTCTCCACATCCACTCCAGGTGGGTCTTGCATGAAACAAAAGTACAGTGGAGGATCTGTGATGCTGTGGGCCTGTTACTTTTCTAGAGATCCTGGGAACCTTGTTGGACTTCATGTCATCAGGGACTCTTTGGGTATTTCAGCAGGATTCCTAAATCACCGTAGAAACAGTTAAACAGATGTATAATCAACCTTCATCCAGGACCATCTCAGTGCCCTGAGCCGAACCAGAAACCTTGGGGACTGAGCTCAAAAGCAGAGAGGATAAAAGAGAACCTAACATCTGAGACTGTGCAAAGAGGAATGATCCAACATCCATCTCCTCTCTCTCTTTATGCAACTATGTGAAATGGGGTGGAACGAGTCAAAGTGGTGTCCAAATAATGGACATGTCATCACACTTAGTCCGGAAGGCTGTCAACTGATGATCCATCCATCCTTCCATCCATTATCTATACCCCTCTATCCTCTGCAGGGGGGCTGGTGCCCATCCCCAGCAATCATCGGGCTAGAGGCAGGGTACACCCTAGACAGATTGTCAGTCCATTGCATGGGAAACACAGAGACACACAGGACAAACAACCACGAACACACACACTCATACCTAAGTGCAATTTAGAGAGACCAATTAACCTAACAGTCATGTTTTTGGACTGTGGGAGGAAGCCGGAGGAAGAACATGCAAACACCACGCAGAAAGACCCCAGGCTGGGTATTGAACCAAGGACCTTCTTGCTGCAGGGCAACAGTGCTACAAACTGCGCCACTGTGCAGCCCCCAATTGATGATATTTCAACCCAATTAATTAAAAAACTATCCGATTGTAACATACCAGAGAAGGATTTGAACATTCCACCGAACGCAGATCGTTTAGAGATTTCTTAAAAATCTGCAGCTGGCAAGAGTCAGGAAGCACACAGGTAGCTCTGCAAATAAAGACTTAAGGTTCGCACTAATTTTTAAGTCAGGGAAAATACAAAGACTTGAACAAGAAGCAACTAACCTTTCTGGGATTGGTCCTCCAAGGGCTTGTTGGTGCACGGATCCAAAAGAATGAGAACGTTTTATCAACTGGAAAACTCCTCTTCTGTCGGCATGCCGAGGCTTTGAAAACACAGCTGAGGAGGGAAACCAGGAGGTTGCAGGCAAGGAGGGGGAGTGACGTAACAAGAGGCCACCGGGAATCAGAATCCCAGAAGGATCAGGTTTGAAACACTGGGGTCAGAAACTCCAATAATAATAAATCCAACATCCAGAGGGTTTAGTTCAGAGACAGGCAAGTTTCATAGAGAGATCAGAACACTTCTCAATTTGTTGGGAAGAACTCGGAAGTCAGGGTACAGGAACGAGGTCCAGAGATCACAAGCTCGGTAGAAAACAGTCTAACAAGAAAAGGGACAATCCAGGGCACATAAGCGAGGTGGTACCATGAAGATCAGATGAGGACGAGGAGGAAACGTTGGGCATCTATAGGAGCTTCCGATAATCTGGCAAGGAACTATGGGCTGGGGGAGCTTAAATAGGATAGGACAGGTCGAAGAAACAATAAGATGATTGCAGCAGAAAGAGTGAGCGTGGCTTGAGCCGAGAGAAGGATGACGAAAGAATCATGACACTGATGAGTATTTTTATATTTCAGATATTTGCTTCAAACTTGTGTTTACGGGTGGACACAAACACAACTAAAGTCTTCTGAGGGTTAGAGCTAATCGCCAGTGTTGAGTTTCAAAAATGCTTTTTAAGTTGCTTCATATTTTCTGTCCCTTAAACATTGTTGCATCAAATCTTAATGAACATCATTAGCAGTTTGGGTTTGTGCAAATTATTAGTAAAAAAATGTCTTAAAATCTCTTAAAAGCCAAGGTATTAGAAAGGAGAGTAGGTAAATAAATTGTCCAAACTCCATCTAAATACTCTCTTCTGTCGTTTCACACAAACATGGACCCAGCCTCCTTTTCCCCGGGTCTGTCTCCCTCTCTCTGGTCCACTCATATGTTTCTATTTAAGGCCAACAGTGCTGACTGCTATGATTGGTGTGTTCACCTCCCCCCGTCCCCCCTTAGACTCCCTGTCCAACGGCTGGCTCCCAGAGGCGGTAGAGGGGAGGCTTTTCCTCTCAACCGCTGTTGATTTTCCACAGGGAAACTTCACCATTCTTCCACTCATTCACACCCCACTTTTCTCCCGCTCCTCCGTTTCTTCTCGTTTTCGTACTTTTGCCTTTTGGATTTGTCCGGTTTGCTTTACTGATGGATCTTCTGTAGGTGGAAGATGAAGATCCCGCAAACATTTTTCTTCCCCCCCCTCGTTTTGGTCTAATTCCATCCGATGCTCCTCAGTTGTTGTCTGTGGAACAGCTGTATGCCCAGACGTTTGGGACAATGCAGCCGATTAAGGAAGTGGTTTTCTGATTGGACGGGGCTGTGCAGCGGCAGGAAGTTGGGGTCGGCTGATGGCCACACACCGGGTGCCCAGCAGGGGCGGCGGTGGGGGTTTAGGGTGCAGGGGGCAGTCGCGCGGTGCCACAGCCGGCAGGTGGCTGACAGCCTGTTTCTTCCCCTCAGGGCTTGATGGCTCAGAACCGATGGTGCTGGAGCAGTACGTGGCTGTGGCCAACTACGAAAGGCAGGAGAACTCTGAGATCAACCTCAAAGCCGGCGAGACGGTGGATGTCATCGAGAAGAGCGAAAGTGGTGAGTCCATCTGTGTTTTCTTTAAACCACAATGCCTACAACCATCTGAACCCTGCCTATTACCTGTCCTCATGGTTGTTGTTAAAAAGATCCAAGAATTCTTACTTAAAAAATAATTCTGCTTGAGATTGAGTGTTTCTGCCTGTTTGACATAGAAGCATAAACACTCATGAAGTTATGCAGCACTCAGCACCTTTCCAGCTTCTGCCTATCATCTCTGCTTTGTGTGGAGGAAGCCTATATTCAGCCTCTCTTCTGCTGCCTCACTCTCTGCCGTGTTTTCTCAACCTCCTGGCGGGGGGCTCAGCCCTACCCAGAGGCGACGTTTGGGTTCGGCATGCAGGCTGACTTTGTAATTGTCCTGATGTGTCTCTGAAGGTTCAGGTCTGAGTCCATCACTACAGCTAGTTTTCAAGCCTGATCAGTAGTTTCTAGCGGTATTAACTGAAGATGTGTGCTAAATCGGGATTGTTGTTGTTTATGTCCAACAAATATTACTTCAGTTTTGTTTCTGTTTAGCTGGAAAAAGATAAGACTCATCCATAAATTGATTTGTTCTGTGTATCTGTTGAAAGACTGAATGGGTTCATAGTCACATGGTGACATTGTAATGCAGAGCTGAGTTTCATCTCCATAGTAATGGTAACTAATTTTTGAGAGAGAGAGAGAGAGAGAGAGAGAGAGAGAGAGAGAGAGAGAGAGAGAGAGAGAGAGAGAGAGAGAGAGAGAGAGAGAGAGAGAGAGAGAGAGAGAGAGAGAGAGAGAGAGAGAGAGAGAGAGAGAGAGAGAGAGAGAGAGAGAGAGAGAGAGAGAGAGAGAGAGAGAGAGAGAGAGAGAGAGAGAGAGAGAGAGAGAGAGTATATGACTGTCTCATGAAGAGGATGCTCAGGGTTGTTCATAATTTTTCTGATTTTATGAAGAATCCTTCTTTGCATCATCATCTCCAGATGTTCCACAGTCGTCCCCAGAACAGAACCAACTTTCTTTATCAGATTGTTGAGCCTGTTTAAGTCCCTGGCTCTGATGCTGCTACCCCATGGTGATGGTTGAAGAGATTACACTCTCCACAACAGACTTGTAGAAGATCTCCAGCATCTTGCTGCAAACCTTGAAGGACCTAAACTTCCTGAAGAAGCAGTCTGCTCTGTCCATTCTTGTAGACGGCTTCACTGTTCAGTCTTCAGTCCATTTCAGTACAGTCCTCTGTGGTGCTCCTGTGCTGCTGACTACCTGGTTTGACACAGAATTCTTAAGTCTCACAAATTGTGGTCTGTTTGTCAGGTAGTCATTGATCCAGGCGATTGTTGAGTGCTCCACCTGTGTCTTCAGGAGTTTCTGACAAAGCAAATCAGGCTGAATTGTATTAAATGCGCTGGAGAAATCAAGGAACATGATCCTCACAGTGCTGCCTGCTTTGTTAAGATGACAGTCGGTTAGTTGAAGCAGGTGGATGATGGCATCTTCAACTCCAACTCCACAGCGATGAGCAAACTGTTTCTCTATAGTTTGTTCTCCAGCTTCTTCCTGTATGCCGCCTTGCTGTCTATGATCTTGACCATAAGTTGCTTCCATACACTCCTCAATATTTCCCTGTCTCCCTCCCTGAAGGCTCTTTTTTCTTGTTTAGCAGTTCCTTCAGGTCACTGGTGATCCAGGCTTTGTTATTAGGGAAACATCTCACTGTTTTGGTGGGGATGAAGTTGTCCACACAGAAGTTTATTTAGTCAGTAACAGACTCATCCAAGGCATTGAGGTCCTCTCCATGTTCTTGGCAAAGAGTCATCCAATTTGTGTTCTCAAAACAAACCTGCAGGGCTTCTTCAGCTTCATGTGGCTATTTTGCCTCTGAACAAATGGTTTATATTCTGAGCAGAGAAAAACAAGTTTGTAATCGGATTGTCCCAGAGAAGGTCTTGGTTTGGACATGTATGTATCTTTTACATTTACAGAAAACAAATCCAAGGTCTTGTTTTCTCTTGTGGAGCAGCTGACAAACTGTTGAAATGTTAGAAGTGTAGACGAGAGCAGATATAATATCAACAGATATTGCCACAAATGCATTGGGGTGCTGGGTCTGTAGCTTAGCGATAACGGAACTGATGACGTCACATGCATTGTCGGCAACGGCTGAAGGTAAAATGTAAACAACTGACAAAATTACACTGGTGAAGTCTTTTGGTAAATAATATGGACCAAAACTTACTGCCAAGTGTTCAATAGCTGGGCTGCAGTGAGGACACTTCACAGTAACATGTCCTGGTTGACACCATCTGATGTTGACAAGCACTGCTACTCCACCTCCTTTTCTCTTCCCGTTCCTCTTTGAATCTCTGTCTGCTCGTACAGTCAGGAAGCCTGGCAGAGAGACGTTGGAGTCGGGGATATGATCCTGCAGCTATGTCTCAGTGAAACACATAACACTGCATTCCCGATACTCTGGCTGGGTCCTTGTAAGGGTTTGGAGTTCATCCATCTTGTTAGCCAGTGATGCCCATCATGATCGATGAAAAATATGGTTTGAACTTTCTCCTTCTCTGTCTCCTTTTTGCTCCTGCTCTGCATCCACGCCTCCTCCTTCTCAACTCATCAGGCATTTGTGGTTTCGGTTGAGGTGTTATTTCAATTTTTTCAACGTTATTCAGATGCTCCCAGCTGTAAATTACCTTATTGCCATGGTTACGCATCATATCAAGTTATCAAAAAGTGAAAAATTTAGAGCAAAAATCCTTCCAGCTTCACAGAAACCAATCTAAAATGAGTTTTATAGTGGGGTGTGGCTATTAGGTTCAAGATGTTACACAGGAAATGATTTGCTGCAGTGTGACTTCAGAATAAACGTGTTAATGACAGTTTGAAGCATCAACTGCATCAAGCTTGGGTGCATGCATCATGAAATGCTTTGTGGAATGAGTATTCATGAGAGCGGCCCAAGCTACACCGGATTTCCCCTTTGTGATCCTGTTTCCTCATATCCGGCCAGACAGCATCTGCTCACCAGGCCCGTTTGAAAGCTCTCCACATTTATCGGAGCCCTTAGAAAAACTGGAGCAACTCCTGAACTTCCCTGGAAGTCCCAAAAGCTGAAGTTGTGTGTGCTGTCGTCATCTTCTGTGCCAAAGAACTGGAGCAACGACATGATGATGATGATGATGATGACATCACTTGGAGGCTGTGCCAAGACAAACACATATGAGAGCTTGTAAAATATCCAACAACCACCTTCCTGCATTCAGGGTTGTACTCCAGCCTTTAGGTCTGTGCAGGCTAAATTTTATGTGCTTCTAAAGCAGAGATTCTGACACTTTGGCTCTTAATTGAGACGTATTTTCTTTAGAATTTTTGTCACAAAGAGTCAGAGGAACACCATCAGGTATTTTAATCTACTCCAGGACACACTGATGGTCTGTGGTGAATCTATTTTTTCCTCTACACATTGAAAGCAGATGTTGCATTGCTTTAAGACGTTATTATTTATTCTGGTTGTTGTACTCTCATGCAGACTTGATCTGACGTAAATATAGGTTTATTGTTATGGGAGTGTTGATTTTGTTGGAGTGTTGGAGACGTTTTTGTTCCACCAATTATAGCTAATGTGCTGTTGGGAAGATATGATGATAAAGTAAATATTAGTTCAGTGCTGCCTTTAATAGGCAATAAAGGTCATTATGGGTGGAAGGTGAAGGGTGATGTTTGCTAGAATCATCCTTTAGAGGATGTTTTCTGGACCACTTCCTGGTTTTCTCCCACTGGTTCCAACTTAAAGTGTATGGACAGCACTGTCCCAGCTGGAGAAAATCTATCTGCATATGTGAGCAGTTAAATCTGAGGAAAGGAAGGCAGTGACGCTAGAGAGATAACGATTAGAGGACAGCTTGGTTCATCGGGACTTGATCATCTTCAGACTTCATAAGGAAACTTTTTAAAAGCTAAAATTGTTTTGGTTGTTTTTGGCTAACATTGAACCAGAATGTCTTTATTATTAAGTGGTTCCACTAGTGTTCTACTATATAAAATGCATGTTTACATTTCCAGCTGGGTCAATACTTTGCCTTATTTCTTTCCAAAGAATTTCACAGCAGTTTAATAATAGTTTATAAACGAAACTAAAGACTTAATATTTTGAGTAACATTTGGCCTGAATTAAATTATAACAGTCATTCTGTGTTTCAGGCAGACTGCATGCAGGCTAGATGGTATGCATCTGTTGTGAAAAGGCTAATTTCAGTCATCACTGACACAACCCAAGAAGAAAGATCTCTGCTAAAGACAGAGTCAGTTTTGTTAACAGCAGGGATTTGTGAGTTTACAGTTTTGTTTGTGTATGTCATTTTGCAGCAAATAAAAGAACCCAACCTTCTACTCAGGCCATGTGATAGAGCACAAAGTTTATGTAGGGAAAATACCGCGTCTTGTCCAACTTCATTATCCAAAACAATTGAATTATCCAGAAGTGACTCAACACTAAACTTTAGCTCGCTGCCCAGTTGGAGAAGCAATTCCCTTAAATCTATTGGAGTTGATTGCTCTGAAGTTCCAGAGACATTTTGTCACACTGACAAAACAGATTTGACGGTTTCGCTCTGGAGCTGTAGCTCACACGCAGTGCGGCGTGTTTCCAGATAAAACCAATCCCCCTGTTTTGGAAAATGACAGCATTTCTCTTTCCGTGGACTGCAGTCATAAATCGCCTGCATGGAAATGGTGCGGACATCCCTCAGTAACATGGCTGTGATTGTTATAGCTGGTAAAATGCTGCTGCTGGCAGAGTTGGAGCCAAACGGTTTGGCAACATTTTCCCACCACATCGTTCCCACAGCCCAGGGGATCCGGTGAGACTGGTAGCACTTATTTTCCAACATGTACCAGCTTTGTGGCGCCTTGAACTTATGAAGTATGTTCATGAGGATCCCATAAGTACAGATTTTATGATTTATTAAACACTGTGAATGAGACAGACTTTACTTAATCTTTGTCTTATGGGCTATCTCCAAACAGTCTTCTTTTTTTTTTTTTTTTCTTTTTTAAACGTGTCCTGTTTGGCAGTGTGGAGCTCAGAATTGGTATCTGAGTACCAAGTAGAAGCCCAACAGATTTACTTTCACAAGCGGAGCAGTACAGCTTTTGCTACAGTCCTCCACTTGATATATGTGTGAAAAATCTTTATTATGAATTGTTGGTTTTTTTATTTCCTGATGTTTTGGACACAAAGATGGAAAATTAAGGAGAAGAAAGAAGGAAGATGAAGAAGAGAGGTAGGAAACAAAATGTCATGAGAGAGGGTGAGTTGAAAATGCAAGAGAGGAAGGGGAACAAAAAAAACACAGGAAGACATTGAAGTCTGCCTCCATACCCACAGGACGGCAGAGAGAGGGGGAAAAACAAAACACGAAAAAAGGAACATCGACAAAACAAACCAAACATTGTGAACTAAGAATTACACAACCACATCACATAAAAATGGATATAAAAATACAACAACGTCACAGAAAAACTCATGGTACCGATTAATCAAGCTCTAGTAATGATAACCTCAGCCCAAGAATATATCCTTAAACACCAGAGACCCCACATCTATGTGTGTGTGTGAGCATGTTGGTGCATATAAGGTTTCTCAATAAGAGTGTTCGATAGTTGGTGTGAGAAGACATCAATCCGTCTCCCAGGAATCGATGCAGACATGAAGGAGATCGGAGCAAAGACGTCCAAAGGACCCCCAGACCCCCAGGGGGGGCCGACCGCATCCCCCAAGAGTGGAGCAAAGGAGAACCCCAGGGAAACATCCAGCGGCCACTATGCAGGGGCCCGGGGGGGCAGCAGTGACGAGCCCACGGGCCCCGCCGGCAACCAGCCGCGCCAGGGCGGGCCGGTTAACGGACCGGGGGAGCCGGGGCCCAGGGGCGCCCCAACCCCCAGCAGGGACCCGAGAAGGGACCGGCCGACGAGGGGCCTCCAAGCAGTCTTCCAAAAGCAGAAATTGTCCATAAACACTTTTATGTAGTACAATCTCAGGTTTGGCTGCCTCCACCCTGTGGACATTTTTGTGGACATGTCGGAAAAGTTACACCTCATCAGCGCAACACCTCCCACATTATGTGTAAACCCCACCTACAGCTCAAGTAGCAAAGAAAGTGTGACAGACCAGACAAAAGATTCAAGACCTCAAACCAGGGGAGGTGCATTTAACAAGATTTATTTTAAATTTAAAACTTAAATTTAAACTTAAGTTTAAATTTTATTTTAAATGTGCAGCTGGTAGGACTCAGAAAATCTCTGCATGAGCACACCAGAAACTCTGCAGTGAGCAGGTACAGGTTAGTGGCTATCAAGAAGAGACTTTGCAGACTTCAACAGATAGCTGCAAACTAGGGCTGGGCGATATGGCTTAAAAATAAAATCTACAATTTGTGTAATGCCAAATCGGATTTCCGATTATTTTTTAAAAAATTTTTTCTCTTTCTATTCCTGAAAAGAAATTTAAAATGACAGAAAATATTTTTAAAACTTGCTTTTATTCTAATCTTCCTTTCACCTAAATTCAAAGTCCAAATAAATTCACTCTGTAAAACATGAAGGTAAACCTTGGGCGCGCTCA
This sequence comes from Valencia hispanica, assembly GCA_963556495.2. Classification (NCBI taxonomy): domain Eukaryota; kingdom Metazoa; phylum Chordata; class Actinopteri; order Cyprinodontiformes; family Valenciidae; genus Valencia; species Valencia hispanica. The sequence goes on from OY747703.1 coordinate 57,399,561, forward strand.
CATCACTTTGAACTACTGAAACCCTTGGAGTGCATTGGTGAATTTCTTTTCCGATTTTCTCGATTATTCCAAAAATCAAATCTTCATAAACAGAAAATTTGATTAATCAATAAAATCGATTTATCGCCCAGCCCTGCTGCAAACTATTCAAGATTGGTATGGGTGCTTTGATCTGAGCAGGATGCTCCTCCAGGTCTTCATTCCTTGTGAGAATCCAAACGAAGGTGACCATCTCTGTGTCCAAACAACTCCTCCTCTGGCTGTAATCTGTGGTGTTGCTCACACTGCTCTGAAGGGAAACTAGAAAGGTGAGGTGAGGGGGATGAAGTCACAACAGCTAACGATGAAATGGAAGTCTGGGGCAGGCTTTGTTCAATACAATGAAGTCAGACGATTCCACTGATATCTAGAATCATGATGGTTAGTTGGGAGACAGGCAGAGGTTATGCACGAAGAGGAAGAGATCAGATTTCTTGTCCTGTGGCTTGGCAAGGCTCGGTGGTCAAAGTACAGAATCAGGGTCAATATACAGAAATCAGAAGCTTGGTAGAAGTCAGACGAAGAAAGGTAAAGCTGGAGAATCCAGGGTACAGAAACATGGTCGCAATGAAGAGATCAGACAAGGTCAAGGAAGACGCTGGGCAACTACTGGGAGGAGCTTTCAACAGTTTGGTAGAGAATAGTTGACTGGAGGTAGAGATGATAATAGGTGAGGGAAATCATGCCTAGCCAGTGCTGATTGAGCAGACCTTCACATCATTGATCCCAATACCACTGCATTATTCAAGATGGAAACACATCGATAGCAACACAGACTTGACAGGACTTGATGTTCCACAAAATTCCCTTAATTTCCTTACCTTGAAACCCATGGAAAAAGTATTTTATAACCTGCCAGCAAACATGGAAAAGGAAACAATGTCAGCTTTAGATTGTTGTTGCTGCTATGATCCAGACATGTTCTTATACACACGTGCTCAAATTTGTTGGTACCCTTACAGCTCATTGAAATAATGCTGCATTACTCCTGAAAAGTGATGAAATTGAAAGCTATTTTATCATGTATACTTGCATGCCTTTGGTATGTCATAGAATAAAGCAAAGAAGCTGTGAAAAGAGTTGAATTATTGCTTATTCTACAAAGATATTCTAAAATGGCCTGGACACATTTGTTGGTACCCCTTAGAAAAGATAATAAATAACTGTATCATAGTGATATTTCAAACAAAATAGTTACTTTAATTAGTATCACACATGTTTCCAATCTTGTAATCAGTCATTCAGCCTATTTAAATGGAGAAAAGTAGTCACTGTGCTGTTTGGTATCATTGTGTGCACCACACTGAACATGGACCAGAGAAAGCTAAGGAGAGAGTTGTATGAGGAGATCAGAAAGAAAGTAATTGACAAGCATGGTAAAGGTAAAGGCTACAAGCCCATCTCCAAGCAGCTTGATGTTCCTGTGACAACAGTTGGAAATATTTTTAGGAAGTTTAAGGTCCATGGAACTGGAGCCAACCTCCCTGGGCGCGGCCGCAAGAGGAAAATCGACCCCAGAATGAACAGAAGGATAGTGCGAATGGTAGAAAAAGAACCAAGGATAACTGCCAAAGAGATGCAAGCTGAACTCCAAGGTGAAGGTACGTCTGTTTCTGATCGCACAATCCGTCGCTGTTTAAGCGAAAGTGGGCTCCATGGAAGAAGACCCAGGAGGACTCCACTTTTGAAAGAAAAAACATAAAAAAGCCAGACTGGAATTTGCTAAAATGCATATTGACAAGCCACAATCCTTCTGGGAGAACGTCCTTTGGACAGATGAGTCAAAACTGGAGCTTTTTGGGAAGTCACATCAGCTCTATGTTCACAGACGAAAAAATGAAGCTTTCAAAGAAAAGAACACCATACCGACAGTGAAACATGGAGGAGGCTCGGTTATGATTTGGGGCTGCTTTGATGCGCCTGGCACAGGGTGCCTTGAATCTGTGCAGGGCACAATGAAATCTCAAGACTATCAAGGCATTCTGGAGCGAAACGTACTGCCCAGTGTCAGAAAGCTCGGTCTCAGTCGCAGGTCATGGGTCCTCCAACAGGATAATGACCCAAAACACACAGCTAAAAGCACCCAAGACTGGATACGAACAAAACATTGGACTATTCTGAAGTGGCCTTCTATGAGTCCTGATCTGAATCCTATCGAACATCTATGGAAAGAGCTGAACTTGCAGTCTGGAGCAGGCACCCATCAAACCTGAGACTAATGGAGCAGTTTGCTCAGGAAGAGTGGGCCAAACTACCTGTTAACAAGTGCAGAAGTCTCATTGAGAGCTACAGAAAACGTTTGATTGCAGTGATTGCCTCTAAAGGTTGTGCAACAAAATATTAGGTTAGGGGTCCCATCATTTTTGTCCATGCCATTTTCATTTGTTTTCTTATTTACAATATTATGTTGAATGAAACATCAAAAGCAAAGTCTGATTTCTATTAAATATGTAATAAACAATGGTGGATGCCAATTACTTTTGTCAGTTTCAAATTATTTCAGAGAAAATTGTGCATTCTTCATTTTTTGTGGAGGGGTACCAACAAATTTGAGCACGTGTGTAGCTTTTAGAGCATCCTGGTGGTCTTCATCCAGTGTGATGCTGCCCACAGAGATTGTATGTTTTGTTCTGTGAAGGTAAATTATCCACTTGACCTGAAAGGGGACAACAGCCAAATGATTTTATGTGGTAACCTCAAGGTAGACATAAGTTACTGCTCTAAAACTAAAAATATTGGCTCCAAGAAATCCATCGAGTGATATGGGATTTTAAATTTTGGATTCGTTGTCAAATGTAATGTTTAAGGAACCACTTTGTGAAATAAGACAGTGACTTTCAAAGGCTTTGCTGTTCAGAGCGTTGCAGGAATTAATTTAGTGGATATCTTGATGATAGCCAGTTAAGTCTGGAAAATGATGCATCCTTTCAGAAACTGGTGCTGGGTGTTCTCCAAGGTGATAACAAAACAAGAAACTGACATCCTCTGGGAGAGGTAGGGAGCACTGGTTATTAGCAACGAGGTTGGGGGAACTTGATCCTGGCATTGTCCATTGTGACAAGAGCTTTGTTCATCCAGCTCAGTTAGTTTCCTCCACCGGCAAAGAGAAACTGTCTGGTGCTCAGAGTAGATACTGTACTTCATGACCAGCAAAACCAGTTAAGTTATTTTTTTATGAAGTAAAACAAGTAAAAAAGGAAGGGAAAACACGGGATCCATGGACAAAACAAACAACTCCAAGGAACGTTTTCCTGGAAAGAACAGAAAGACAAACTAGAATCCCAACATTTGCCCACTGGGCCTCAAAACTGATCAAAAACAGTTTAAATAAACCTGTAAAGGAGGCCCCACAGCAACAGAAAACTCCCACACACCCACACCATATGGAGTCTAAATGCAGACGTTTAGCCAGAGCCCACTGAGCGTGATGTTCAGTCAACTCTGGTTGTTGAACCTTCCACCTCCAGCTATCAGCTTTCACTTGTCAGTGCGGCTCAGTGGCGGGCGTTGTGTGTTTTATAAAAACCTAAATCAGGTAACATAAGCTTCAAACAGGAATACAAGAGTTTCATCAGGGAGTCCCAGCAACAAACAGGCTCAGACTTCCTAGGAAGCAACAGAAAACGGTTAACTGCATTCTCATATGTTCCATTTAATCCTCAAGACAAACTTGCGGCGGTTGAGAGTTTTTCACTCTCCATTTTCATTAAGAACAAATGTTGTCAAACGTCTCCAGGAATGCTCACAGTTTAAAGAAAGATTTCAACAAACTCATCCTGCTTATATTGAACCAGAAGGTGGGTTTTGGGGTAGTTGGTAGGACTGTGGCTCTGACTCATAGTTTTAGTTTGAGCCAACCTTCTCCACCCTATCAACAACACTCATACCAATATAAATCTATAGGGGAAAAATATGCTTTAGATGTTAAATAGTGAAAGGTTTACAACTTGAAAACATATTTTTCCATTCAGCCACCATTCATTCCTGCTAATTCACAGCTGATTGACAGTTTTGTATCAGGCTGGACAAGAAGAAGCACCCTATAGTTATAATCACTGCAGTGCTCCTTTGCTGCTTTAGTCTATATTTCCTTCAGTCTATTATTATTATTTATGTGTTGTTGCTTTTTTAAGTGTAAAGAATCTGTTGAGTCAGTGACCAGTCGGTGCTAATGCCAAATCCTCCATGTTGGCAGCCTGATTTGATGGTTTTCTGGTTGTGCTTAGAGCTTGTTCATATATGATCTTAAAGATTGTTTGAGTAAACCAAAACACCTGGTATGTTGAGGTAAGCAGCTGCTGAAATATGCTGAAAATGCAATGCAATTATGAAATATGCATAATTGCATTGCATATCAGACCTATCAGACCTTCATCTCCTGCAGTTTTTAACATGGCACTTTTAAATGTTCACTGTCTTTTAAACAAATCTTCTATTGTTAATGATTTGATTTAAGATAATATTATTGACTGTCATTTTAACTGAAATCTGTCTTGGCTCTGACGATCCTGTTACTCTCACCGAGCCCCCCACCCCCCAAATTTTAATTTTACATTTTCTATCAGTGGAGGTAAACTATTGAAATGCCTTTGTATTTAGCAACCCCCCCCATTTTATGTGTTACAGTTTACAGACCCCCTAAGGCTCCTTCCCTTTTTTATACAGGAATTCTCTGAATTTCTATATTTTGTACGGGCTAAATATAACAAAATTTAAATAACTGGTGATTTTAATCTACACATTGATAGTTTTAAATCACATACCAAGGAGATTTAAATCTGTTAAACTGTTTGGATTTTAAGCAACATGTCAACCAGCCGGCTCATAACAAAGGACACACCCTGGAACTGGTCATAATATATAGCCTGTCCACTAGTGTGTCCTCTGTTGTTGACCTGGCTGTGTCGGACCACTTTTGTATATCTTTTAATATCACAGGTTTTATCCAACAGGAGGCCCCGGTGAGAACTGTGAGGAAACGTTATATAACTTCTGAAATGGCTGCAAATGTCTTTAAAATTTCTAACCAAATCAACACTGTTAAAAGAACAAGAATGCTCCACTTTTCTTACCTCATTGCAGAGAATGAGAAAAATCCCAAATTCATTTTTAAAACAACGGATCTTTTTATAATTACTGATTTTAACAAACCCTCCATGTCTCATTCGGTTGCTAAATGTGAGGACTTTGCAGATCACTACAGAAACAAAATCAGATGCAACCTCTTATCTCAGCAAAATGTCTGAAGGACAGTTTTTACCTGAGAAAACACCGGAGAGTTTTGTCTTGGCTGATGCAAAGATACTTGGTAGAGGTTTCTGTCGACTTAATCAAGCTGCCTGCCTTTTAGATCCGATTCCCGCATCACTTTTTAAGAAATGTTATGGCTTCTTTGAGGGTGAGCTTTTAAACATTGTGAATTGCTCTGTTCATACGGGGGGGGGGGGGGGTTATTATTTTTTAGAATTTTAATGGAACCATTAATGATGAAAGTCATTTCTAAAATAAAATTATAAGTATGACTGGTAGTTTGTGGCCTTTTTTCACCTTCTTCGTTTCAGTGGATCAACTTGATCTAGTAATAAAACTGGATGTGTTAAGTATGAAACAGGTTGGAGTGTTTAGAACGCTGTTAGTTAGAATGCAGTCTTACTCATAATATGGCAATATATCGCAATATATCTTATATATTGCAAAATATCTCAATATACCTGTGTCGTGATACATAGGCCTATCGTATCGCCAGCTCTGCTGCTTGCTGGTGCTGCAAAGGTATGGGGGTTAGGCCTGCTGAAGCAGATGATAGTGAAACGGCATCTAACCAGCTCACAAAATAAAATAAGAAACTGGAAACACTGATACATTTTTTTTTTTATATTATAGCATCTATTTATAACAGCTATTTGTGCCCTCGATGCACCTGCTTTCTGCTGCCAGCTGTGCCTGCTGCAAATGGGTACACGGAGGGGGAGGGGGGGCGGCTTCATTCTGGCTTGCATGGGCTTGGCTATAGGCATGCATGCATTCAATTTAGTAATTACTAAGTGCCAGAATAAATCACTCTAGTTATTGCTTCCAAATAAAGAGCATTTAATTTATATTATTGTCAATTCAAGCCTTCATGGGGATCCTTCATGCTTGGAGCCCTGCCAGTTTAGCCATGGGGGTCGCTGCCATTGGGATCACTTTTGTTGTGGTGGGAGGGGCTCTGTCCTGCATCCTTATTGCAGTGCTGTGGATACCAGTGTACCCAGATCATGGCGGTCCCTGTGGTGACTCATCTGTGGCTGTAGGAAGTCTTCCACTGTAACTGGGTCCCCAAAATATTGTTTCCTGACACTGGCATCATTCTAGATGTATATCTTTATTGTATGTTCACTTAAAGAGATAGGAACTGACTGAGCAGTGTTCATGCAGTGAAAGGGTGGGGGACAGTGTTTGTTTGTGCCTTGTGTGTGCTAAGAGTTTAACTGGTTGTGTGTGATTGATTTTGTTCTGAATGTGTAAAGGCTGTGTTTTGTTTTTTAATCTGTTTATATTTTTGTTTTTATCATGTAAAGCACTTTTTTTCTGATTCTGACATGAAAAGTGGTCTAAAATTTGATTGATTGATTGATTGATTGATTGATTGATTGATTGATTGATTGATTGATTGATTGATTGATTGATAGTATAACACAGTGTGACATGCGCACGGATATAAAGATGTCGGTGACACCGCGTTAACTTTCCGGCCCCTTTCAGGAACCAATCGAGTTCTAGTCCAGTAGAGTCGCTGGGTGGGACTTGTGGTTAAGTCATGCTGATTGGTTGTAACACAGACGGGAAATGATATCACCAAACAACCAGCTTTGTAAAATTGGAAGAGTTGCTGATGAAGCAGTTTATAACAACATAGCAAACAGAAATGTTGCAACTATCCCTGCTTCTTCCATCGTCGATCTCTTGTTATTCCCTGCTGCTGATCAGTGGATGCAAACATGGCTACGAGTGTTTAAAATGGAGTGGTACGAAGTTCTTTAGAGCGTGCTTTTATTTTTTTCTGCTCATGGTTTTACATTTACAAGCCTTTATGTTTGTTGTGTACACAGTCAAATTCGAATCCGAATCTCTTTATTGTTTTACGCCGAGGTAATGTACGTCTACGCATGACCAGTGTTGGGCATAGTTACTTTGGAAAGTAGTTGATTAGGTTACAGCGTTACCATCAATTAAAAGTAATCAGTTACGTTACAGCGTTATCCATTCAGAAAAGTAACGCGTTAGAGTACTTATGCGTTACCAAGAATTAAAAGCCAGTTGGCAGCGCCTCGCACATGCTGCGACTTAATTGACGGACACAGCCTCCTTTAAATGTACTGAGAAGTCGTGACGATGAATAACGTCAGTCATCCAAATAAATTAACTCTGCAGGATACCAACAGGAAAGACAGCCAGCAATAGGCTATTCCACATAACGTTTTATTGATTCTTTTTTTTGATCACAGAACATATGAATCAAAAACACTTATCCAGCCCGGGTAGCCTGATAGAGTGGTGCTTGGATACAAGATGTTTTTAATTTGAAGTGGAATTTTTTGCGGTCGACAGAAACTTTTCCCCAATGCAGAATGTGCATTTTACCGTTATATTCTTTTCTTTTTCGTTGACGAAAAATTTAAATAATGTCCGTACTTCAACGAAGCTGTGCTGCTGCTCTCCGCCATCTTGCCAGGAGTTCAAAAACGCTCACTCACACACACACACACACACACACACACACACAGGAGGAGCAGGGCACAGATGAATCCCAGCGCTTCGGCTCCGCTGATACAGCCGCAGGTGGCATCGTTCCTAGTCCTACTGTCTGACAATCCCGGCTGCAGTCTGGATTTTCCTTTCCTTATTGAGAGAAATTCTTAAAATAACGGATTACTTAAAAAAAAAACAACAAAGTTACTGATTACTTAATGCACAAAACTAACGCGTTAAGTTACACATTTCACAGAAAAAGTAATTAGAGTACTCTAACGCATTACCCACAACACTGTGCATGACGTAACAGACGTGTCGTAGTGAGCGACATTCGGAATAAGTGTTTACATGAACAGCGATCGGATTAACAATCGGCATAACCCAGCCATCTCAATCGGAATGAAATCTTGATCCGAATGAGTGCGATCGGATCAGAGTATTCCGAATGGCGTGTTTAAATGAAGCATTTTTATTCCGATCAGGCTTTTAATCCGATTACTTGTGTCCATGTAAACGCAGCTAGTGATGTCCTTCACTGCCGAAACTGTCACGATATGCTGAGGTCTTAGCAAAGGATTAATTTTGAATGGAAACACGACGACTGAGAGGACCAAGCCGACTGATTTACCCTGTCAGATTTTCCCTCTAAGAAATGTCCCGGAACTCGTCTGGTGGAAAGGCGCCTATTTACACAGGGGGGAGGTTGTTTTGTCCAAGTCCTTCATCATCTGTTGGGGCATCAGAGTCGGTGACTTAAAAAAGCTCTGGTTCTGTTCTGGAAGTTCTGGAGATAATGATGCAAAGAACATCCTCTTCATGATACTGTCATACACCAACAAAGGGGTCTTTAATCAGTGGTGTCTTTCGTCTCGCTGTAATACAGACTGCTACATAAAAACGTTTTGATTCTCTGAGTTACAACATTTATTATCCATTGGGAAGTATGAAAGCATTTTTGAATTAAATTGAATATATTTCAAAAAACAAACAACTTTTGTGATGGAAACAGAGGATTTGGCTTCTGGTTGTCCTTTGTCTTTGAGATGAGGGATTGATGTGGGCTCTCTGGTTCTGGTCTGGAAATATAATCCAGGTACCTAGATTTCTGGTGTCCACTCGATGAATCAGAAGCCTATTTTTAGATGGTAACAAAGTCAGTTTAGGTGCAAGAAGCATTTCTGCACAGTGAGATGATACTGTGGCTAATTTCACAGCTGGGTTTTCAGTAGCAGTGACTGCTACTATCTTCAGTTTAATCTTTGGCTCTTCCCTCCAGCTCGCTCTGTGAAAAAAAGATGAGCAGGCAGTTTAATGTGCTGTGCAGGAACGTTTCATGGCGTTCCACAGCGCTCGCAGCTCTCCAGGGGATCTGGTCCTTATTGGAAGCCAAGAGGAAGAAACACAACGACAGTCACCTTGCTTCAAGCCGTCCCTGACAAACAGGGTGGCTGTTCTTTCTGTAAAAAACTGGAAAACTGAAAGGAGAGCGTGCCGAGTAGTTTTTAGAGGAGGAATGAGCACGGAAAATTACAGCTTTGAAGCTCCAGCCAAACATCTGCTGCGCCCCCCCTCTCAGATTGTATCTACTACTCCTTTAATCTCCTTCACCCCCTCCCTCTCTTGCTCTCCGTCTCACCTATGTTGGTTTTTCTATCCTAACCCACTCTTCAGAACCTGCCCTGCCTCGGCAGAGCGTCTCCCATGAGAAATGGGCCTGGCGGTCAGCGAAAAGCCCGCCCCGCTCACTTACTGCAGCACCACATTCCCCGTGACCCCCACTTTGCCTCTGTGACTGGAAGCTGGCAATTATCGCCTGCCGAGACACAATGTGGAAAGAAATTCCCAATTAGAATTTTGTGCAGCGAGAAACGCCAATTACAGTCCCTCTGCTGCCTCGGTGGTGAATATCTTTGCTCTGTGTGGGTGACAGTCAGTAGGTGTTGCTTCATAAGGTCTGTGTATTTTGCTCATTAGTTGTTGAGCGCCTTATAAATTCGTCGGAACTGTTTATGTCAGATGAACTAAATACTATAGTTAGGGAAAAGAGCATGGCTTCCCTTCCCATCTAGTTTAAGTGGAAAAATACTTCCAGTTGAGCATCTTGGAACACCTGGACGATAATAAAGACCCAACAAGAAACGAGCAGTCGTGTTCTGGTTCTGCTGAACAGCACAAATCACAGCTCCGGCTAAAGCCACAAAGCTTTCTTTGGGATTCCTCAGGAAGCTTTGGGATTTCTCTGCCCATCGATGTGAGAGAACCCATCCAACCATAACAAGGTGTGATCTTCTCAACCTGTTTAAACAACCCTCCACCCTGCTGCTCTGCCGCATGACATTCATTACCTGAACACATTTTCTTTGTCTTGTTCATTTTCACAGCTGCCGTGGCTGCCAGACCCACCAGTCGTTGGCCCAGAAGGCTTTTCTTTTTCATAGCAGCCCGCGATAGATTGGCCTGTTAAAGTTCCAGTGCTGTGAAACAGTGTTTGCCCCGTTACAACCTTCTTATGTTAAACTTAAATGTTTCAGAACATCAAACAGATTTTTATATTGGACAAATATTTTCTGAGACTGAAAATGCTTGATTAGCTGAGCTCGATAGTCAAGAAATCACTTAAATAGGACCTGACTGACTAAATACTGTAAATCAGAGTAAAAGGATTCAAGAAGATACACATTATGCTCCAATTAAGGTTATCCAAAACAGATGAGAAACAAAACCATTGACATCTATCAGCATCTATCTCCAGCCGCCATCGGGCGAGAGGCGGGGTACACCCTGGACAGATCACCAGTCCATCGCAGGGCAACACAGAGACACACACGACAAATAACCATGTACCATGAAAGTTATAAAAACAGAAAAATCAGAATAAGAGACTGTACAGCAATAGCAGATTTACAACATAAGAAAAATAACACTGTACAGTTATTAAAAACACCATACTTAGATTTTAAGACATGTCCAGCTAACCGGAGAGCAACAGATTATTTACAGTAAATTAAATAAAGACTGTTGAAATAACAGCAGGAATGTAAACAGTAATGAGTCAGACTGTTTGCTGCTGGGAGGAAGGACCTGCAATAACGCTCCTTTGTGCACCTTGGATGCAGCAGTCTGTCACTGAAGGACCTCTCCCGTTCTGTAACAGGTTGTCTCCCTCCACCTGCATGGGGGCCGACGGGGCATCCCAGGGTGGAGCTGGCCTTCCTGATGACTGAGGATGACTGATGCCACCACAGAGTCAAAAGCGCCCCCTGCACGCTAAGAGATCTCGGCCTCCTCAGGGGGTAGAGTCTGGCCTGACCGATGCAAAGAGCATCGTTGTTGTGCTTTAATTGCCTCTGAGTAATTTTCCTCCATCTGGCTGCCAATCTTTGGTCCAGATCTCCTCCTACGGGACAGATTTTCAGTGAAAACTGTAATCTGTCAACAAGGCGCTCACACATGAGGGTTAGCCTACTTCACCCAGGACCCCCAGTCCGCCACGCTGCCAACTGTTCCCTGCGTTTCCATCTTACTTCTCACATCTGCATGCTTGTGTTGTTTTCCATCACCGTGCATCTGCCGACCGTTGGACGCTTCGAGCATTCGGCAGCGTTCCTTCTGGTCCTCATTTATCAGCCTTTATCGATTCGACTTTCTCCAGAGCTGGATTTATAGGAGGACTGGGTCCTGCCTAAATCTTTGCTTGCACCAACACGTGATGCAGAGCAAAGCTGTGCATGTGTGGGTAACACAGAGGCTCTCTGGCTGCTTTTTTTTGTTGAATTTTATTCGTTGGCAGCCAGATATAATTTGTATTCAGTTTTCTGTTTCTGTTTTTAGATTTGAAAGAACGTGACAACAATCATTATAGTGTTAACTTCAACTTTATGAAATGAGCGGTGGATTTACCAGAGCTTGTGTGTTCAGCTCTGGTCTTATCTGTGCAACAGTTTGACGTGACGTATCAGCATGTTTATCTCCACAGTAGCCGTTCAGTGGGGCTACTGTATCCGCGTTGGTCAGTTGAGATGAAGCAGCTGTGATACTCATGCTTGCCAAGGTTGATGACGTGCACTGGCTTCAGTTCTCCATCAGTGGGAGTAATATTTTATACTCTGTTACTTCTGATGCAGAGAAAGACGCAGAGAGGACAAGCTCCCGCGTTTGTTTCTTTGCAGAAACTGAATACAGGTGGCTTCAATTCTTCAGATTTTTTAGGCTGCGTTGAATCAGGCTATAAAAGCCCTAATTTGTTTCATATGAACCAAGTAGTTCATCTCTGCCAGGCGGACCTTTTATAGCTCAGGGTGATAGAAAACAAAATAGCTTACAGAATGAATCCAGTAGGAGTCAGATTCAGTAAACTGGTTAATGGTTCTGCTGTGAGTCATCAGATCTGCTTGTTAACTTTTCATGATCATCAGAAGCTTCAGTTAGCAGGAGATTCAAACATTTGTTCAGGACATTGCCATGACTCTGCTCTCTTTTTCACATACTTTTTTGTCACACCTAAAGAGGGCAAATACTATTTTCTAATTGATGGATGTTATGATTTCTTGGTACTGATTACTTTATTTCATACAAAGAACTAGTTCATATTGGGTCTGTAAACGTAGTTCAGAATGTTTACGTGCCGATCCATGAATGAGTTCATTAAGTACTTAAGTACGGCGAGAACTGAACTTAGGACTAGTTCTTGATGATATTGAACATGTACAACTCTGACTGTATAAATGTTCATCTGTTATACACCACTTCTAAAACCGTCATATGAACCGTTAAGTACAGGAGTGGAGGGGTGTTGATTTGGACTTGTTTTGCAGATCTTTCAAGTCTTTCATTTGACCATGAACTCCTCTGTTTAACAAAGTGAAATCAGAGGCCATCTGACCAGGAACTGAAGTCCCAATCTGGGTAATTAATGGGACTCTTATCCAAACACAGCAGCAAATCTACCAGAGGATGGTTAAAAACTAAAATCAAGGTGTCACAATGACCTTAGACCAGAGGTCGTGTTATTTTCGTGATATTTTCCGTATTCGAGCATTTCTTTTTTACTGTGACAGGAATATCTGAAGGCCATCAGTCAGTTTGAGAGATTGCAATTCATACCCATGACCACTTGGGGCAGACATTTTAACTTTGAAGTGCTTTTGTGACTGCACCGGACACAGACCGCCAGTGACAGATCACTGCAGCTTAACAACCAATGTAGAAGGAGGGCACGCAGCAGGATTTCCTCCCTCTGAATCAATCCAAAAAGCCCTCGTTCAGAGAGTCTTGGCAAATTCTGATCACTTCAATTGGAGAATTGTTCCCTGATTTCAAAACTTTGGCTGAAGTGTCGCTTGTGTTTCCAGTCCACAGTGTGGCAACAGAGTGCGGAATCAGCCTCCATTACGTCCAAGCAGGAGCGCAGATCAGCGCCATGCGATGCGTTCAGGCCACAACAGGCAAAAAGGTTCATAAATAATACATGTAGCCTATTAATCTGCTCGATGTGGGATGGCACGATGTGTATTCTCTGTTCTCTGTTTGTTTGGATTGAATTGTGATTAAAATGAATGAAAATCAGATCTGAGATCTAAGAGAGATGTGTAAAAAAAAGAATTAAAAGTCTGCAAACCTCAATGAACTGAATTAATATAAAAAGGCCATTCCAGTTAAAGTGGCTGTAAATAAACAATATGTTCATAAAGATGTCATAAATTGTGCTGATCCTGAAAATATTCCTTAATATTCTGACCAGAGTGGCTGTTTGGGAACATTATACACACAGTGCTGTTCTAATGTTTATCCATTTATCAGAGGACGTTTGGTTCTTCTTCTGTGGTTATTATCATAGCTGAGTTTAGGGCTACACTGTGGTGCAGTGGTTGGCACTGTTGCCTCACAGCAGGAAGGCCCCGGGTTCCAGTCTCAGCCTGGGGTCTCCCCATGCATCTGTGGTTACTGTCTGGGTACTCTCAGAAAGCATGACTGTTTGGTTAGTTGGTTTCTGTAAATTTTCCTTGAGTATGAGTGATCTTATGACCCCCAGACGGTCGTGGCAGATGGCCGCTCGTACTGAGCCTGGTTCTGGTTCTGTTGGAGGTTTCTTCCTGTTAAAGGGGAGTTTTTCCTCTCCACTGTCGCTACATGCTTACTCAGTATGAAGGATTGCTGTGGTTGGAAGTCTGCATCAATGGGACGCAACCTCAAGTCAATGACTCGATGCAATCTGCTAATTGGAATGTTTGTATGACTGCATTGAAATGAATTGTCTTGTTAAGTGCCTTGAGATGACGTCTGTTGTGAATCGGCGCTATATAAATAAACTGAATTGAATTGAAGAAAGTTCTGGCCTTAAATAAGTTGATTTGTAAGAACACTGACACAAAGGTAATCCTTAACCCAGGCAATTTATTGTAACACCTAATGAGGATTACATACCCGTCATAGCATCAGGTCCAATCTCCTATTTTACCAGGAGCTGCAGTCAAAGACGTGGAGACGTAAATTGATACTGATGGAACTGAAACCAGGAGACTCTGGAACGTCTCTGCAGAAGGATAGAGCTAGATGAGGAAACTAGATGAGCCTGACTGCAGCTACCGTGCAGAAGCTTGGTGTGTCTGCAGGCCCTCAGGTTGAATTAAGCTCAGTGTTCACTCTGAGGCTCAATCTGTGGAAAGGGAATCCAGGAACAATGGACTTTTAGATGTGTGTGAAGGTCAGCTGTCACATTCTGGGTGGTTTACTCATCAAACTCCTCTACAGCTACTTTTCAAACTTGTATTACTTGTTCACTTTCCTCTAAGGTTAATAGAAGGTGCTTTAAATCAGTTTCACTCCATTTATATGACACCAACTTACAAAAAAAGTGGTCATTAAAGCACTTTACAGGAGCTTATAACTTTCATTAGAACCCTTACTGGAGCGTTTTGGATGAGCAGACAGGTTTTTAAGGACATCCTGAAAGTAAAGAATTAAAGTAGTTCAGCCTTGAAGTAACAGATACATGGATTAGTTTTTCAGCATTGTTCCGAGACGAGCTATGTCTAATTTTGGCAATATTGCACAGGTGAAAGGAGGATGTCCTAGAAACCTGTTTTATGTGGGATTTAAAGGACATGTCCTGGTCAACAACAACAGCGAGCTTCTTTACAAGTTAATGCCGTCCAGAGTAAGAGACTGACTAAGCAGTCTCAGGTAAAAAGAAAAGAATAGAATAACATAGGCTAATTCATGCATCTGCAGCTAATTAATTAATGAAACAAGATCGAAAACCCTAAAAAGGACAGATGTGCAATAAATACAACATTTTGTTCTAAAATGTACAGATGAGATAAAATGTACATGTTATGTTTAAAGTGAGCTTATCATATTGTGCTTAAATATGGGCAAATCTGTTGCATGTAAGAATATTACAGGAACAAAGAGAGCTGGGTGCAAAAATGACAGCCTTGTCCTGCAGACAGGGTCGAGAAAACTACAGACAAATAAAGCAGAAAACTGATCAGATCTTGTTACATTTTATTTTATTTTACAAACTAAAGTCATTAGTGCTTTTATGTTTTCAGCAAACTGCTCATTAAAGCATTGGCATATTACATAATTTCTGTTAATTAGTTTTAAAAAAACTGTTCATATGTAAATAGATTTTACTAACAGAAGAAATAATTTAAAAGCTCAAATGATGAAAATCACTTTATCACTTATGAAATTAAATCCATTTGCCAACCGAGAAAAACTGCTTGACAAATGTTAAATCCTAAGCTATTATAGAAATGATTTAAAACCTAAAGGTTGATCATAACACAGAGGCAACCAGAGAATGACCATCGAAGCTCAGGAAAGCCATAAATCAGAGAAAGAAATCACAACTTACAGGTTGATTCACAGCAATTATGTTTTAAAAACACAAACACTTTCAAACCAGAAGCATGAGAAGATGCTGCCACAACCTCCCTACCAATGCCAGATCGAGCAACATTTGTGAGCCGATTGATTCATTCACTGAATGAAGAGAGAAAGTTAAAATGCTTACAATAAGCACAGTTTTTAAATGGAAAACAGTTGCTTCAGTCTAAAAGAAGACAACACAGATCTGCAACCTGATAGCAGTGGACAAACATCAGAAATGGGAAGCATGAAATACAGATTTACTTTATGTCTGTACGCCAGAGGTCATTTTTGTTGTCCGTCATTTTGACCAAAGGGATCAAACAAAATCCAGCCATAAATCAATTTTTAAAATAACTTATTCAACAGTATTTATTTTAAATAATAGTTAATGTAAACAAGCTGAACAGAGAACTACATATAGCCTGAACAATGAAATTTAACGGTTGCACTTAAAATCGGAACAGTTCACCAGCTTTGGCCTGAACAACTTCAAACTTCCTGCTCTGCATGGAACTGAAATGATCACCTGCTTGTGTGTAATCAAATAGTGGGATTGCTGCAGAGGTTATTGTCATGAGGTTTTGGATTTCTGCCTCGGACAGATGACTTCTCATGGGGGAAATCCCGCAGCATGCACTGGTGGTTGGCACGACACCGGGCTCTTCGGAGCGACGCGTTCCAAAGCCTCAGTAACTCCTTTATGTGCTGTCAGCTCCCGGTTAGCCAAAGATGCATTGAGTAAGATGTCTAAGTCTGATATGATGCTCAGATTCTCTCATGGGAATCTATTTTTTTTAACTGATTTAGTTACCTGTAGTTGTTGTGTAAGGTTGAAAATGTCAACGTCAAGAGGTGTGATTACTAATGTCAAATGATGGAAGGCCTTCAGATTTTTCCATCACCGTTTAAAATAACCGTTCAAGTACAGAAACTATTCGGTGAACACAACACCCGCTGTACGCTGTGAGCGCTTGAAAATGTTCTTGAATCAATCAATCTAGGCCAATAAAGCTGATTCTGATTTTGTGACAGATTTTTGGGTGGTCAAAAGTCAGCTTATGAATAAGTGACTTTTCTCTTTTCAGCTGATGAGGGACCGAGCGTTCCCATAACATCTCAGCCAAATTCCAAACTACAAACTCAAAACAGATAGCAGAAGACAAGAAATCTTTCTTTTGGTAAGCATTAGTTTTCATTCCCCATCATGCATATAAGATAAAGTCATATTTTCTAAATCTTTCATAAACCCTGTCGGTGTGTCTAGTGTCTTAGTGGATAGTAATAAAACAGGGCGTGATTGGCTGATTCACTATGAGCCCATCCTCAGAAGCTATGACCTAACTGTTTGGTTCTCTCTTTTACATCCATAGCTTTTATTTGGTCACTTCTACTGTAATAACACATTCATTCACTTTTGCTCACAAAAAGTCAAACCATCCAGAAACCAGATAAAACCATCAATGATAAAAATTCAGGATCCATGCAGTAAACATGTGGCTCACGTTGAGAAGTTTGCTAAAAGCTGTGGATTCAGAGAAGCTGCAGGGCCATCCTGGATAGTTCCTCACATCGTTGTAATCCTTTTCCCTGCATAGACAGAAGCACTGTGGTGTATATATAATTCAGCTCCCGACTCACACAGCATCAGGCATCATGTCTGACTGTATGGCAGAAATTGGAAGAATGAGTCACACGTTGAGCTGCAGCCAGACGCTGCAGAAACAACCGTAATGAAGCCACATGTGTTCTTTTAGGACTGATAGGTGCATCATCTAGCTCCACCAGTATGATATGATGACAGCCCTTCATGTAAACATGTTTCTGTTTTAATGACGCAGTCCAGCTTACTAAATGTGATTGATCTCAATAAATATCTTTTTTGGTCCCAGTGGACTTTATTTAAAGAGGCTTCATGGATGCAGAGCAGGACCAAAGAGCAGTGAGAGAAGGAGGAAGTTCAAACCATTGCTTCTATCCATCGTAACGGGCAAGGTTCATATCCCCGACTAAAACGTCTCTCTGCCCGGTTTTCTGACCGGCCTGAGATTTATAGAGCAGTGGCGAAAGCAAATGAGGTGCAGGCAGCACTGTGAGGATCATGTTCTTTGATTTCTCCAGTGCATTTAACACAATTCAGCCTGATTTGCTTTGTCAGAAACTCCTGAAGACACATGTGGAGCCCTCAACAATCGCCTGGATCAATGACTACCTGACCAACAGACCACAGTTTGTGAGACTGAAGAATTGTGTGTCAAACCAGGTGGTCAGCAGCACAGGAGCACCACAGGGGACCGTACTCTCACCATTCCTTTTCACTCTGTACACCTCAGACTTCCAGTACAAATCAGAGACCTGTCATCTGCAGAAATACTCAAGATGACTCTGCAATTGTCGGGTGTATCAGAGATGGACAAGAAGCTGAATACAGAGAGCTGGTGGATCGCTTTGTGACATGGTGTGGAAACAATCGTCTCACCTTGAATGTGAACAAAACAAAGGAGATGATTGTAGATTTCAGAAGAAACAGGGATAAGTCATAAACTGTTTCCATCATGGGAGAAGAAGTGGAGGTGGTTGAGGAGTATAAATACCTCAGAGTTCACCTTGACAACAGACTGGACTGGAGGCGCAACAGTGAAGCCGTCTACAAGAAGGGACAGAGCAGACTGGACTTCTTGAGGAAGCTTAGGTCCTTCAAGGTTTGCAGCAAGATGCTGCAGATCTTCTACAAGTCTGTTGTGGAGAGTGTAATCTCTTCAGCCGTCATCTGTTGGGGTAGCAGCATCAGAGCCAGGGATTTAAAAAGGCTCAACAACGTGACAAAGAAGGTTCTGGTTCTGTTCTTGGGACAACTGTGCAACATCTGGAGATGATGATGCAAAGAAGGATTCTTCATAAAATCAAAAAGATTATGGACAACCCTGAGCATCCTCTTCATGAGACAGTCATACAACAACAGACCGTCTTCAGTCAGAGGCTTCTTCAGTTTCGCTGCAATACAGACCGCTACAGGAAATCCTTCCTGCCCACAGCCATCATCATCTACAACAACTCCTTAAAGAATTAATTATATGAGCTATACCAACACTTAATTTCCCTCTGGGATCAATAAAGTATTTTTGAATTGAATTGAATTTGCAGTACTTGCCAACACCTGATGAAGTCACCCAGGACATGTTGCTATGGAATATAGTCTCTGCTGCCTGGATGTCTAGGTGTTAGCTCGTCATGACATTCATGAGACTGTTATACAGCAACAGACTTCAGTCAGAGGCCTCTTTAGATTCATTCCAAGACTGACAGCTACATGAGACCCTTCTTACCCACAGTACCATGCACAATGACTCTTTAAAGATACTTGAATGATATGAGTTACGACAACATTTCCCTTTGGGATAAATAAAGTATTTTTGAATTGAATCATTTCAGTGTTATAGTAAAAATGGTAAATTCTGTGCACGTATTCTGATTCAATTTTGACTCAAAGGATTACTTTAGATTACAAAAATAAGCTATGAGTAATGATGAATAAATAAATAACTACATAGGTAAAAACCCTATTACAGTATTAATTTATTAGTACAGTAAAGGGATCTTTCAGTATTTAGCTGTATTTAAAACACTGTAATGTCTTGTAAGTCTTGTTTGAGAAGTAGCAATGAAATAATCAACATACTGAGATCATAAAGTTTTTCCAATCCTTTAATGCCAAGTGAATCTAATTTGCATCATAGCAACATTTACACTCATGATAAGTTCAACTGAATTATCTCTAAGTATTTAAGAGCTAGCTGGGGAGAGGGAGGTCTGAAGATCCTTCTTTAGGCTGTTGCTCCACAACCTGGTCTCAGGTGGGTGGCAGAGATAACTTCTTGTATGAGTACAACAGTCCACTGAAAACCTTCACCAACTAAATTAATCCACGTGACGGGCTCTGCTGAAACACAGAGGTCAGAATTACACATAATAACCTGATAGCTAATATATATATATATATAAAACATTTGCTCTTCTGCCAGTTTGTGTCTTTTTTTAAACCGTTCCATAAAACATATACATTATTTTATTTGTAGAGCACCTTTCATGATAAAATCAGTACAAAGTGCTTTACATGATGAAAACAGAAAAATAAACAAAGAAAACACATTTAAAGCAGAACACAAGACACATACACCCCCCTGTCACCCCCATTCACTGCAAAAACTCTGCTCAAACCGTTCCTGTCTCTTTAAGTGAACGTGCAATAAAAATCAACATCTAGAATGATACCACTGTGAGAAAACGATATTTGGGAGATCCTTTCACACTGGAAGCCACCCCTGGAGTTACCACAGGGACCGCTATGATCAGCGCAGGCAGGTATCCACAGCACAGCCATAAGGCTGCAGTGCAGAGCCCCGCCCACCAGCACAAAAGTGATCCCAATGGCACCGTCCTCCATGGCTAAACTGGCATCAGTAGTCTGTTGCATTTTTAGGATGGACCACATTATTGATTCAACATCTCAAATTTAACAATTAGATTTTTGCAGCTGCAGGGCAACATTTTTCTGTTTTTTATCAATGAACATTTCATCTTTGCCCTAATAAGCATATTGCTTCACTAGTCAGGCATAAACTGCTGTATTTTTGTGCAAAAGATTGTATCACCGCTTCACTCTGTCATTGCTGCTGGTGCATCAGGTTGATGACATCAGCGAGAACTGTTTGTTTTCAAATTCTTTGGCAAGATGGCAGTTTATGACATGACAAAACCCCCGCCCCCCGTCAGTCTCTGCATGAATCAGATCAAGAGGGATGGTAGGACGGAGCAGGAGATGAATCGACTGATTGGGGCCTTTCCTGCCATGGCGTGGCTAAACATTACGAAAGGTTTATAGTTCATTATCCAGTGAAAGTATATTTTGAAGCTGCCAGTCCTAACCTCGTAAATCTTTTCCAACCTGATTGTGATCCCATTCCTTGATTCATTCACATAATTTCCTGCTGTTTATCCAGGCCCAGCCTCTAGAACTGCCGTTAACAAATCCAGACTTAACATGCTTCGTTAATGCAGAATACTGGAGAGTGATTCCTTAAACAGCAGCCTGAGTGTCTTTAAGTCTCTGCTCATTTTTGTCTCAGCTTCTCTGCTCTCTACAGTGTTTTTTCAGAGTCTGGTTTCATAATAAACATATCTTTCCAAGTGGGTGACACCTCCATCTGTCACAAGTCTACTCTAGATCTCTTTGTCATGCTGGTGCTTAGAAAACCAAAATGTTTCATGCAGTTTTTAACCTTCGGAAGAGTTCTGGGCTGGAAGCAGTGCCTTGCAAAGTATTGCTATCTCTTGAACTATTGCATTTTTACATGTTAACACCAACTGAGAATATCAAAGGAAAAACATTTTTTTAACAAATAAAAATCTAAGAAAAGTAATAATTTGAATTCAGCCCCCTTAACTCTGGTACCCCTCAATAAAAACCACTGCAATCAATCAGAAGTCACCTATTTAGTAAATAGAGTAACATACCCTTACGGAAAAAACACATGGTTTCACATTGGCAAAATCACATCTAATTACATGTGAAAAGTCTTTGTCCCATGTGAAATTCACATGTGAAAACATGTTAGACACCAGGTGAGATGTGTGAAGAACATGTGACCACCTGTGTTTTGCATGCATTTCCCGTGTGAATTTGGAACATTTTCACGGTAATAAACTGTGAAACCCATAGACATTTACATGTGAAGCCCATGGGATAACATGTAAATCACATGTGAAACATGTTACTTTCCACATGAAACCTACATGTGAAAAATGTGTGAAACCCATGTGAAATTACATGTAAAGCCCATGTGAAGTTTGTGATTACATGTGAGAAATATGTGAAACCCATGTATAACCACACACCTGAAGTCCATGTGTGCTACACACGTGGTTTACCATGTACCACATGGGATAACATGTGATCCTATGTGAAGAACATGTTCAAGCCCATGTGACTTTTCCGTAAGGTTAGAGAAGACACATAGAGCTAAACCTTCTAGAGGCTGCAGAAGACCTATGACTGGGGTAGAGAGTCACCTTCCAGCAAGACAACCACCCTTAACACACAGCCAGAGCTACAATAGTCTGGTTTAAATCAAAGCGTATTCAGAGTTAGAATGGCCTAGTCAAAGTCCAGGCCTAAACCCAAAGAAGAATCTATTGCAAAACTTGAAAATTGTTTTTCTCCATTCAAACTAATTGAACTTGAGTCTTTTTAAACAGAAGAATGCACTTTTTGTCTGTTTTTGTTCAAAGCTGGTAGAGACATACCCCAAAAGACTTGTAACTGTAATTGATGGGGCATTTTAAGTTGAAATGGGGCAAAATGGTAAAAACATCAATGGCTACGGCCTGTTTTGCAAGCCACTGTACAGCTGAAAGCGCTTTAGAAATGAAGAGTAATTATTGTTTGGTGTAAATCAAAAACGTCTCCTAAATATAAAATGTTTGTATCTGTTTTTTGATCTCCCTCCTTTCTGTGTTTCCGCCTCAGGATGGTGGTTCGTCAGCACTTTTGAGCAGCAGGGCTGGGTCCCAGCCACATACCTGGACTCCCAAAATGGAACCAGAGACGATTCGGATCTGGCCACCTCCAGGACCGGAGAAGGTTTGTGCACAGAAACATTATTACAGTCATAAAACACAAAAGCACATAAAAGTCGCTGTGGCTGACTCGCTGTGGGAGAAATGTCTGCGGGGCAGAAACAGAGACTTCTCAACCGTGATGTTTTTGGTCTGTTTGTTTTCTACACATAAATCTCAGATTGAAAAAAGTCTTGTTAGTCCTAAACACACCTCCACTCACACATTCGGAGCCTTTGAGGCCATAGTTGCAACCTTATGGTGAAACGGTACTAGACAGCAGCCAAAGAGGCTGCAATGCTTTGGCACCACAGAAAATTCCTTCCCATTCCCCCAGGAGGCCGCAACTCTCTGCAGGAACCTCGTTTCGTTGCGACCCTTTTCTCCCAAATATTTAGTCTGACTGCTGGGATGATGTATTTCATCACTGTGTCACAACACCACCCAGGGCTTTCAGAGAGAGGGAACGTTACTGAGATACACAACAGGCAAACACGTGCACACGTATGTCTGCTTTTTAGAAACCTTAATAAAACATTTCCCTGTGTGCAGTTTAGTTCCTGATATGTAACCAGGATGGAGCAATAGTTGATTAAGATGTAAGCTGATTTTGGATGATCTTGCAAACATTTTCTCTCTCACTCCACGTTTCAGTGGATTGTGCACCTCCTCCAAAACACTACTTGACCACTGGAACTTCTCTTCTCTTCAAATCTCAACTAATTACTTACTAAAATAAAAATCTAATTCTTTAGTGTTGAATTAGGAGCAGTCAGACATTTTTGAACTAGCTTTGTCTTTAAGGAGGCTTTTACCATCTAAATATGGAGATGGTTATTTATTCTCTTCGGTTATGTTTTCTTGGCTTTTGGCTCCAGAAAAAACCTCTGTTGAGGTGTCAGTTGTCAATAATGTTTTTTTGAATGCAATTTAAACAGCTGAGTTCAGAGTAATGCACCTAAAAACTACTATTTTTATGTATTTTTATCTGTAAGCAGAGAAAATAACTGTCAAAGGAAGTCGAGATGCACCTAAAAGCTTCACCAATAACAATATTATAATGAAACAGGGTATCCATGGGGTCTTGAAAGCCTTAAAAGTTGATAAATTGATTCAAGGAAATCTAAAACCCTTAAAAAGTATTAAAAACTCTTAAATCGAAGTTGTAAAGTCTTAAATTTGGTTAGTATTGAAACCTTTTAGCATAAGTTTGTCTATCAAAAATAGACAAGTAAACTAATAAAACAGAATATTTTTTTGTTCTTTTATGCTGCCTGTTAGCTCAGGTTTCCATATCACATGACTTAAAGTAGTATCTCTACAGACGTGCCGAGTGGAGCAAAACAAAATGCAGAAGTGTAAATGTGTTGATTCTTGGCTAGAAGTTGGAGATTTTAAACAGTGGCTGAAGCTAGTGGCCGAAAACAACAGAGAGGCTTACTGTGTGTTATGTAAAAAGATTAGTGTTGCCTCAGTGGGCATCAATGCAATCAAATCACACATGAATCGAGCTAGTCACAAAACCGCCGCTATTAGCCACTGTGAACTTCCACAGCGATCAATCGACAATGTTTGTTCTAAAGCTGACCATAGATGAGGATAGGAACGTAGATCAACTGGTAAATTTTTCTTCACCATGACAGACCGGTACAGTGCCCCCATCACTGCAGACACCTTACCAATCCGCCTATCGATCTCCCTCTCCATTTTTCCTTCATTCGTGAACAAGACCCCCAGATACTTAAACTCCTCCACTTGGGGAGGGACCTTGTCCCCGACCTGGAGAAGGAACTCTACCCTTTTCCGGCTCAAGACCATGGTCACGGATTTGGAGGTGCTGATTCTCATCCCAGCCGCTTCACACTCGGCTGTGAACCGCTCCAGTGAAAGCTGTAGATCATTTTCAGATGAAGCCAACAGGACCACATCATCTGCAAAAAGCAGAGACCCAATCCTGAGGCCACCAAAACGGACCCCCTCATCACCATGGCTGCGCCTAGAAATCCTGTCCATAAAAGTTAAGGACAGAATGATAAAGGGCAACCTTGGCGGAGTCCAACTCTCACCGGAAATGAGCCCGACTTATTTCTCAGATCATACATACTAAAAATATTTTTACTTTAGTGGTTGAACTATCTTACTTCATACACATTTTACCAGAAATATGTGTATTTGCTAGACTGTGAATATAACCTAGCTTGACTGGAAGTTTTCCAATGGGAAAACTTGGGACATCACCCCTTCCACAACCTAAAGAGGGTGTACCACCCTTTTTCAGCTCGAGAACATGGTCTCAGATTTGGAGGTGCAGATTTTCATTCCGGTCGCTTCACACTCAGCTGCGGACCACTTCTGTGAACAAATCTAAGATAACCTCCTTTCCACAACTGCTAAATAGACCTTCCCAGAGAGACTGAGGAGTGGGATCCCCCTGTTTTGTAACAACCTGCAGTCCCTCTTTTTAAATAAGGGGACCACCACCCACCCCACTACCTTGTCCCTTTAGAGCTTTCAATTAAAATTTACTAATAATTATACTATGCATCCAAGTTTTAGTAATATTCTGATGATAGACAGAAAAAGATGAAAGTGGAAGTTAAGCCTCATCTATCAGACCCAAGAATGACGTTGAACTCAATCCATACTCTGCATAAACTTATCCCGACAGTGCCTCAACTTGTAGTGCTCCACATCGTCACTTCTCATTCCTCATATCCCTACCTTCAGATCACTGTTGCCCCATACATCTTATTATCTCCATGTGGTCTGTAACCTAATTCTGTTGATGGCCCAGCTCGCTGGAGAGAAACCGACAGGCATGGCTCGAGTGAAATTACCTCGGAATAACATTTCCCCTCTGTGCCTGAGCTGATATTTCAATTAGGAGATCAACAGGAGCAAGGTGGAGCTCAGTGGGATTGCTGCTGAGTCAGAGAGTAACCAGTAGAAAGAGGAGATTACAAGTACCAGAGACAGACAACAAAAGAGGATAGATGCGGAGAAAGAGGAACATTTGGGAGATAAAAGAGGGCAGGAGATGAGATGCTGAGAGACAAAGAAGGAATTAGATTTCCACAGTTCAAAGACAGATAAAAGACGACTGTTTTCTTCATCTGTTCCTCTTCTCACTGACGTTGGCTCTCCATATACCCTCAAAGAAGGGTCAGATTAATGTCCTTTTGAGTGCTGCTGGATCATAAAGGCTCTGAACTAATTGATTGTGAGAAGGGACGCGAGTTCATTGCACAGTTAGTTTGAAAAACCACTTATTTAGTGGATATGCTGTGTTCTTTCTGTGTTGATCCACATCTGACAAGGCATCCAGTTGAGATCTGGATGGATCAGTCAATCTGGAGCTTCACATTTTAGCTCAGCTACTTATTTTCCCCTCAAACTGAGGCAGCAACCTCATTGCTACAGACAAAGTCCCGGATGTCTCTTCTTCTCTTAGTTCATCCAGCCACCTCCCGAGAACACTAACATACTTGAACTCTGCAAAAAAAGCTTGGACTGGATGGAATATCCCTGATCCTGGGGGTTGTGATGTCCAAGGATTATTCACCTTGTTGGCTCTCGATTGGCAAAGATGACCCCAGAGGAGGGGTTAGAGCAGTGGTCGCGTCAACGA
This sequence comes from Valencia hispanica, assembly GCA_963556495.2. Lineage (NCBI taxonomy): Eukaryota > Metazoa > Chordata > Actinopteri > Cyprinodontiformes > Valenciidae > Valencia > Valencia hispanica. Next base: position 57,425,452 of record OY747703.1, read on the forward strand.
AATATTTTCCGTATTTGACCAATTTTTTTTTTAGATCGTGATGGAAAAATTTGAAGGCTGTCCGTTACTTTGACAGATTACAATTCACACCCTTGACCACTTGCTGCAGATGCGCAGACATTTCAACCTTACACACAGAGTACAGTTAATTAAATCAATAATAAAAACAATATTCCCATGAGAGCACTATCTCAGACCTGTACACTGTACCTAATACATCTTGCTAACCTGGAGCTGACAGCGCATTGAAGAGTTACAGAGTTACGACATCGCTCTAAAGAGCCTGGTGTCGTGCCAACCACCCGCTGAAGCCATAGTTTGCGGGTCAGAAAACGACTCATTCAGAGTCTTTACTACTTCTGATCACTTCAATTGGAGAAATGTTTTGTGATTTCAAAACTTTGGCTGAATTGGCTCTTAATTCCAGTCTCTAGTGTGACAGCAGAGTGTGGCTTTAGCCTCTGGAACATCTAAACCCCCATGAGAAGGCAAAAGTCCAAAACCTCATGACAATAACCTCTGCAGCAATGCCACGTGAAACATTGGGCATTTTGATCTGGTCGGTTGGAGTGGAAGCGTTTCCAGGACTGTGGTGCAAGAAGATAATGTAAAACAAGGTATCTGGCCCATAAGAGAGAGCACATACCCTCAGGCCTGGCTCCAGCATGGGACACCTTTCTGGAACCAGTTTTAGAGGGCCAAAAATGTCACCTCCACTAGTAGCAACCACCTGGTGGGGAGAGAGAAGTTTAAAAGTGTGACCCGAGTACCATACGAGAGCAGAGGCCCCTATCTTAAACTGACTTTAGCTACTTGGAAGGTCACCTCAACTTAATAGCAGTGCCTGAATTAGTTTCCCTAATTCAGCAAGTTGTCAGACTAACTGCATTGAGACCTTGTCAAAAGGTCAATTGACAGACCTCAGGGCAGCTTTAATGATTAGCACTAACACAGCAGAACAAACACACACACTGCAAACAATAGTGATGTCCTGCCAGAGAAAGGGCTCTGATTTAGATGAAATTTATTGGAGGTATAGATTGGAAAGTCGCTGTCTGAAATGTTAACATTTCTGTAGAAGTCTCACGTGTTCCACTATAGCCAATGATCAGTGTAAAACATTTTAAACAAAATAATCAAATTGCATAAAAATGTGCTTTATACGTCCTAGAAAGACTGTAGAGCAAGTGACGGTTTGTTAAAGGCCCTGCTGTGGATGATAAAAGGAAAGTCTCACTCCGTAATCCTTCATTTTCATGTTTGAAGATATTTTTTTTTTGAGTTTCTAACACTAGTTATTTTCTTCACTTTGCCAAACCGAGCTGCTTATACTAACCAGTTATTTTCTTTGTTCCATTTTTCTGTTCTTGTGTTTTGGTTGCTGTTGCTCATCATCAGTTACTAAGAGAAGAAAGGCTCATCTGAAGACGCTGGAACGCCGCTGGACCCTCGGCGGTATAGTTAACCGCCAGCAGAGCAGAGGTGAACATACAGACACAATCCGCACACAGAAACGGCCACAAAACAGCAAATGACTCCATGTCAAATGGAGGCCAGAGTGAAAGTGGATATGTCCTGTATATATCTTATGCATATTTAGTTAGTGATGCCTATAGGGAAAAGTCATACCCATTATTCTTAAAAAAAAATATGGCTCAATCAGCAACAGTGTGGTAAGAATTGTCATTAAATTCGAAAGAAAGCGTGAAAATGTTTCCAGTAGAAAACAAGGAATTTAGCTCAATTGTTTTGTGAAAATCTTACCATAAATCCCATCAGAAAAATGAGTCAGGGTTTAAACGAGTCGCTCAGTATGTGAACATGTACATCTAAAATGAGCTACAGCAATTATTGAGCTAGTAACCAGAATTGGAGCCTTTATCTGAGTTTACATGTTATGTAAGAAAATCGAATTACTGAATGAAGTGCGTTCGACTCCGCGAGGCTAGGTGTCGATATGCGCACTGTAACATGGATATTCTGCCGTTTGCCTGGAGCGTGTTTTGGTACCTTTCACAACTTTTTTGCAATTACATTTAAAGGTTGTTTTTTTGTTATTTTTTTAGGTTTTGTTACATATTATTCAGCTTGAAGCGGCTAGTGTCATGAAATCTTGATTATGATGCTATGAAACGTTCAGAAACCTTTAAATGTAAACAAATGTTATGCACTTGATTTGGTCTCTACATGTCCAGTTAAAATGTCATAACCAAGGCATTTTTGTCTTTTTCACCCAGCAAGCCTCATTATCTCCTAGGTCCTACAGTTTTCTATGAAAAAAACCCCTCTCTAGAATCCAGGTTGCTCGCTCTCAAACCTAAGTTTTTGTTTGATGAAAAGAGTGCAGGTGTGGGACCCCCAACTCCTTCCTTCAACAGACAGGAATTACCATAGCAACCAGTGACCCAGTGTTTTCTGTGGTCCTTACTTTAGTCAGCAGCTTCTTCTTCCTTATATTAAATTCATCATGGCTGCCCCATAGACCCTGCATCATTTCAGCAAATACATTCTCTATGGCAAGAATTGATTGACTTGAGTATTCAGTGGGAGGTTGCAGAATTTACTTTATACTAGAGAGAATTACAATATTCTCTGTGTTTTTACCAAAAAATTGACCAGTAGGTTCCCAGAGGCAGCAATGTTTTTAAAACAGCAAACGTCAATGTATTTTATTGGGGTCTATGGGATGGACCAACACAAAGTCCATGGCGGTGAAGTCAAGGGAAAAATAATTTGTTTTTCAAACTTTCATACAAAATGAAACCCTGAAACGTATGGCATGGATTTTTATCCTACCTTCCTGAGTCAAAACTATGTAAAACCAACTTTTATAGCAACTACTAGTCTGTGTCACCATGCTTTTTGGAGAAGCTGCAGAGATCAATAGCTCAGGTGGAATGGTCTGCTGGTAGGACAACCCCTAATCATACGTGTCATGGGGTAACCAACGCCGACAGATGAGTACTTTGTATGTTTGTGGACAAACAACCAATGGTTGTCCAATTCTGTTTTATTTTAGCAACATATGTCTGGTTTACAAAATGCTGCTGGTTGGTTTATGTTTTTATATGGTGAAGGTAATGATTTTGATCACCTAATTGTGTCATGGTTGTAATGTTTTGTATAGAGGACCCAAATGCAGCAAAGTTCAAATGAAATGATTTAATAGTAATAAAACAAAGAACTTACAGAAACTCGGGAGGATCAAAAATTTAGTAACAGGGACCAGACGGGCGACAGGGAAGGCAGGAACCAGGCAGGGAAATAAGACGACGAACCAGCGAGTTGTGACTGAGTGAGGACTGTATATATACTGAGGGGAGAGTGAGGATGTGAACAGAGAAAGAGCTGAGAACTAATTCAGAGAAGCTGTTGCAGCTGAGAGGGAGTGAACAGGTGGAAATAATTAGTAGCTGGGATGGGAGGCAGAATGGCTAGGGAAACTGGGAGGAAGACCAGGAGCAAAGCATAAGGGCTAGACAGAGGATGATACTAAAGAGGAATTAAATATGACAAAACTAACTGGGACAAATAAAGGATAAGTGTCAATAGGAACTTGGGAAAATAAATTAGATTAACACAGACAAGGGCAACCAAACAAAAAACGCAGTGGAATGAAAATCTCAAACCCAAAGCCCAAACACCGAAGGAACCCAACAAATTGATAGAAATGAAAGATTACCAGATATTATGGGTTTTAAGTCAGCTGCACCAACCTTTTTTTAAGATCATACAATATTTTCACGGAGCGGCCTTTAAAGTGTGGTGGATAAATGCAACTAAATAAAAAGATATAACCAGCACAAAAACTGGGTTATTTATAATAATAAATGTAAATTCAATGTGTAATCCTACGTAACTTTATCAGTGGCGTTCCCGTATCATCGCACCAACAGCATAACATGAGCAAGATCTCTGTTTTTTAATCACTCTGTTGCTTGTGGGTTTCTTTTTAGGGGTGACGTATCACATGACCGAGGCAAGTGTCTCGACGTGTGTCAAAAGTGAGTTATAGCCAGATGTAATGCAGAGAAGCCGGTCATCTTTCAAAATAAAACATAGTTCAGACTCAGGTAATACATAAACTAAAATACTGTAAGTTATTTATTGTTTCTGTGCGGCCCTCGGCCCAGTACCGGTCTGCGGCCTGGGACCTCTGTCCTAAGTCACTCCAGCAAACCAGAGCTGGAGGCTTCCAAAGCCTTATACTGTATGGAGAGCCTGGTTCTGGAAGGTTCCACCTCCAATACCATGCCTAGGGGTGTTTTTGGTTTGTCACAACATTGTTAAGAAGAAACAAAAGCAGGGGTATGCAACCAGACAATTCAATTATGACATGGTTTTCATCAATAAAGCTGTGGTAGAAGCTTCTTCGTGAGTTTTTTTTCCCTGTGCAGTTCGTGCCTCAGGAGGCACAGAACACTACAGCTCCATAGCCAGAGGCCTAGTGCCACTTTCTATATTTTGTTAGAAGTTCAGTTTTATTACTTTGAAGACATTGGGAATTATTATTCTACAGATTTGTTTGGAGGGGGAGTTGTCATTTTTTCTCTCTACAATCATCTGCACATCGCAATTTTAGTTACTTAACAGAAAAAATACAATAAAGCAAAGAAAATATAAGTAAGCAGAGTTGATGGAGGACAACCCTGGTAGATAACCTTTTCGAAGCTCCTTAGGACTTGAGCCTGGGGCATAGGTTCACCTTCCAGCAGGACAACATACAGTTGGGAGTAGAATGGCCCAGTCAAAGTCCAGACAGAGATGCAATTAGGAACCTATAGCAAGACCTAAAAACTGATGTTTAGAGATGCTATCCATCCAATCTGACAAAACTTGAGCTGTTTTCTATTTGAACAAACTCATAACCATCACAAATACAGCTGGTTATCAGAATCAGCGATTTAACAGTCAAACCCAAAGCAGAAACCGAGCAGCAGGAGCATAAATACGTCTCACTGACCAATGAAAATTGCTCTTGCTCCATTCAGATTTATCGAAGCCTTCTTAAAGGAACCAGTTCTGGCAAAGTTGGGTCAAGACGTCTTACATCAAACCTGCAGTGAAAGGTGGTTCGGCAAAGTGTGACTCAGCAGGGCTGAGTACAAGTTCATATCAAATAGTTTTTAGATTTTTATTTGTAAAAAAAACATGCTAATTCTGTATTGTGACAAAAGGTAGGAGCGTTTAGACGGTATGATTACTGTTGCAAAACAGTCCGCATGGGGAGACGTGTTCTGTGAGACGCTACGACAATATCCTTTTCAACAAATGTAAATAGCTTTTTATTCATCTCTTTTTCCAAGTGTTTGTAACACCTTGGTTGAAAACAAGTCTGCAGTGTTGCTGTTCCTTCTGTGGCCTTCATCCTTTCACATTAGGGTTAAAGTCAACAACTTCTTTTGCATCTTCCCCTCTCGGCCAACAACTTGCTCTGGGGATGTGCCAGCAGCTTCGTACCGGGTGGCCAGGGCTCAGCTCCGTCAGAGAAATCTCAAATCTTTCTCCATCACACATGAAATGCTTCTCAGCTCACACTGGGCAACAAAAGGAGGCTTTTCCCCCTGAATCCTTTCAGCTTTAAATGCAGCAGATTAAACGAGCCTCTCTTTGTTTGTCTTGGAAATATGAAAATCCTATGAGAGAAGCAGCTTTCTTTTTTTTATAATACGTACGATACCTGCTGATTTCCTAAAGAAATGTTTACTTTGTTGGTTGAAAAAAACTGTGCAAAGCTCAGACAAACCCACATTTAGTCTGTTCCTACTGTAAGATTTAAAATATTTCTTCCGAGCTCAGACTTACAGTTCTCAAATCCTTCCACTGGCTCCCTGTAGCTCAGAGAATAGACTTCTAAATACTTTTACCAGTTTATGAATCATTGAATGGCTTAGCACCAAAGTATATTGAAAACCTGTTCTCATTATACCAACCTCTAATTCCAGTCTACTCAGCATCCCCAGAACCAGAACCAAACATGGAGAAGCCGTTTTCAGTTTCTATGCTCCTCTAATCGGGAACAAACTTCTAGAAAACTGCAAAGCTGCTGAAACACTGAGTTCTTTTAAATCGAGGCTAAAAACCGATCTGTTTAGAGCTGCCTTGATTAGTTGTTTAATTATAACTTGAATACCATAACTGTCTGATGTTTTATTGTTGTTTATGTTTCTGAAGGTGTATTTTATGTTTTTATTGTTGTTTTGGTGCTGCTTTTATTTTATCCCCAAATCACCCAAAGCACCTTGAATTTCCCTGTTGCTATATAAATAATTTTTTTACCTTTCCTTGCCTTGCCTTACAGAATTGTCAATAATTATCGATCAGTACTTCTCTTGACTTTCTGAAGTTCTTATGACACCACAGTTTAGATTTAAACATTTACTGCATCTTTCTGATCTGATCAACGTTAGCTGCTCTTCAGTCTGGTCGGCAGGACACTTACCTGACCCCATATGGGGCCAAATCACTGACTAATGTAGTCGTACTTATAAATTGTAGTTCATGGTCGTGCGTAATATGAATGAGTTGTACCCAAAACTGAGCTTTTGTAAACTTTTGCCTGTGAAAATAGGATTCATAAAACTACAACCATAATCAATTACGAGTATGAGGTGAAAGTTTATGAATTTCGAAGTGAAAGTTTACGACTGTGGCAAAAGACGACTCTCCAATTACGAATACGAATTGTGTGCTGCCAAAACAGTGACATCTGGTGACGTCAGGTGTGTCAGCCGTTATGCATCGAGCAAGGAGACAACGATCTTACATACAGCGCATGCGTTCGACGTTCGCGGTCAGCGGCAACATGGCAAACGCAGAGAACCGGAACGCAGGACGTAGTCAGCTAAAACTTTATTTGTTGCTCTCTACATAAATGAGATATTTATCTCATAAAGTTAAATCTGAAATATAACATTTTAACATGTTTTTTAATGAGAGAGCTGGTTACACTCGAGGAGCAGCTGCGATTGGTTGAACTTGGTTTTCGGTGTGCTCAGGGACCAGGAGGGTCACTCTAATGCTAAAAGGAGAGGGGAAACCATTTAGGAAATGCAATTGCAAAAAGGATTTGAAAATGAGAGCTGGAAAGAGAAAACGGATGTAGAAAAGGGAATAACTTTTTTAAATGTATGAAAAGGAAAGATATTTACAATCTCATTTATTAATTGTGTTATTTAAGTCTCCATTTTGAAATAGGATTTGAAAAACGTTTTCAAATCACAGTATTTAATAATCAAATAATAAATACAATTTGCAATTCCTCTTTAGTATTTCAATTTAAAATGTGTAATTACAAAATGCTTTTCAAATTTGTCTTTTTTTTGTATAAATTAATCGTTGAATTTGAAATTATATTTAGCAATCTATATTTTTAATTCACAATTAAGCACTCCTCGTCAAAATGCTGTATTTCTTTTCCAATGACCCCCGTAGTCTGGAGCGATGGTCAGATAGGGATCTATCAAGGCAGATTTTAGCTCAAATACCTTATCTTCTGTGAGAGAAGACACAAATTGAAGAGGAATATTCTCCCAACATAGATGAAAGCTGCACCAAGGTGCAAAGAGTCTACATCAGCTAGAAGAAATGAGGAACTTTCAGGACAATTTATCCAGCACAGGGGGCTTTTAATGAAGGTCCCTCCTGCCATTTCTTGTTCAAAAAGAAAAATGTTGCCCTTGTTTTGACTTTTTACCCTTCTCCATCAACAGAGGAGAAATATTTGACCATCCAGCCGTATACCAGCCAAGGGGCGGATGAAGTGAGCTTTGAGAAAGGGGTCACCGTGGAGGTGATCCAGAAGAACCTAGAGGGCTGGTGGTACATCAGGTGAGTCGACCAGACAACAACAGACCTAGTTCAAAGTGAGTCACTGAAGATCAATGAACCTTTTGGTTGTCATCATTGTGTTGATACAATGTTTTCCAATGTCCTGCTGGGTGTCAACTGCAATATGCCATCTCAAGGCACTTTACAAAGAAAAAGTCAATTCAATCCAATCATATAAACATTTCAATCGATCCTAGTTATGTGGAAGGAGAGGTGGGTAGAGTACCCAAAAATTGTACTCAAGTGAGACTAGCATTACTTCAACATATTTTTATTAAAGTGAAAGTAAAAAAATAGCCGTCCAAGAAATTCCTCAAGAGTAAAAATGTATTTTGGTAAAAAAAGCTACCTGAGTACTGATCTGATTTATTATTTTCAAAAAGATGTAATCAGACAGACAGAAAGTAAAGTTATGGGCAAATTCTGGTTCTTTAAAGACTACAATGAAAAGAAATAGACACAAATTAATAACAATTACACAAATCAAATTTAAAGCAGAAGAAACACTTTACTAAGTTAGATTTTTCTCAATATAATACCAATACTTACAGTAAGTAATGTAAATATATCTTAGAGCAAGGTAAAAAGTACTTCCACTGACAATGTATGATATTTACTGTATATATTTAATTGCCCTTAAAATGCTACAAGCTCAACAGACAGAAGATTACATCAGAAAAACAAAACAGATCCATTGATGAACTAGATGTGTGTCTGTCTGTCTGTGGTGTAGTTTTTGTTAAAACATGTTTGTTTTTCATTCAGTGAATTTACTCACAGTGGGTAGAGGATCCAGAAATTTAAGAGAGTAAGAGTAGCGTCACTTAAAAATAATATTACTCAAATAAAAGTAAAAATTATTAATTATGGTGTAGTAAATCTACTCTTAAAAGTACATGTTATCCAAAAAGTAAATGTAACTGAGTAAATGTTACTTGTTACTACCCACCTCTGTGTGGACGACATTGTATCAGACAGAGAGAAAATGATCAGCAAGCTACGATATCAAAAGTTTCTTCATTGTCTGTTTCAACAACAGATATTTGGGAAAGGAGGGGTGGGCCCCGGCCTCCTACTTGAAGAAACTAAAAGACGACTTCTCACCTCGTAAGAAGACCCTGACGGGCCCCGTGGAGATCATCGGAAACATCATGGAGATCAGCAACCTGCTGCAGAAGAAGTCGGTCAGCGAGAAGGACATCCAGGCAGACGGAGAGGGAAGCAACACACCGGAGCGCCACATCACCAAGAGCGAGATCAGCCTGCCCATGCCCTATAACTCAGAAATCAACGCCGAGACTGGCAGGAGGCTGAGCGCCGGCCGTGACACCAACAGTCCCTGCCTGGGAATAGCTGCGAGTTCTGCTCTGAGTGAGAATAAAGTCAGAGGAGAACCAGGGTCTCCAGCTGTGGCTCGGGTGGCTCCGCACAGAGTGGAAATCGGTGAGGATTTGTCGTAAACATTGAAGCTTTTTTAACTTCTTACATCAGAGAAGAAAGCTGTGAAAATGAGGACAGTGTTTTTGTGTGTAAAGGTAAAAGATTTCTTCTTTTTGTGTAGGCTTCGAAGCTGTAGGTAAGACTGACTGGTGGTGCACAATGATGGTGATGAAATGAATAATTTTTTACCATGCTAACTTGCTTGGAGATCTAACATGAGGATTTTCTGACTCGATGTGGGTTTTGCTTTCTCTCACAAACTAAGAACCACATGTGAAGTTTCAGTTTAGCAGATTTTCTTACTGCTCTGTTACTCTGGTCCGACTGAGGAGATTTATTGTGTTCTTCAGGATCTCCAAATCTGAGGCAGAAACCTCCCCCAAGAAGAGAAGCCAACTTGGTGAGACAAATCACAAACGTTCGGCTAACTAGTCGTGAATTCCTCCTTTATCTGTAAAAAATATAGATTTCATATATGTATGATATTTATAAGGCATTGTTGGATGAGTCCATGTTCTCTACCTCCCTTCTCAGGGTCTCCAGTTACCCAAACCACCAGAGCCCCCTGCTGTGGAAGCAGAGTATTACACCATAGCGGATTTCCAGTCCTCCATCTCTGATGGCATCAGTTTCCGTGGAGGACAAAAGGCTGATGTAAGAGGACAGATGCAGAGTGATGCTGCAGGGATGAGAGAGGGCTGATTGCATATGTATGTCAGCGGAGTGCGACCTTGAGACGTTTTTAAATGAGATCATGTAGAGAGTTTCCTCAGCAGAGACTCGGGCAGAAAGATAATGACACTGTTGGAGATCCCTAAGTGTCTGTGTGTGTGTGTGTGTGTGGGGTGGGGGGGTTAATGGGGGAATTTGTGATTATTAATAAGACATTAAACATCATGGAAACTGTTTGTGGAAGCTATTTATCAGCATTTAACTAGACGTTAGTGTCTTCCACTCACAATAATTTTTTTTTGGATTGATGTGTTTTTCTAAATGTTTTTTCCTCCAAGATTTTGACGAAGGTGAATCAAATGAAATGAAGGTGTTATTTTTTGTAATGCATTTAGAAATTAAAGGTATTACTTTTTTGAATGTCAAATATTATGAAACTAAACTCGAAATTCAGTTTAATCAGAGCACAGGAAAAATAATCAGTTTCTTTTTCACCTTTTAGTTAAATTATAGTAATACAATGGACCCCCGCTTACGTGTGGTTTGGTATTCGCTGACTTTTCTGTGGAACACAACTCCTAATGATTTGTGGGAAATTTGCCAAAAATGCAGCTTGGGAAGCTGAAATAGCTAGACACAATGCTACTTGACACGCAATTGGCTTGTGCTTGCAAAGCAACCAAACCAAGATCACCATTCATTTCCCTTGACACTGATTGGCTGAACTCCCAAGAGGGAAGATAAGGAAGACTGTGGATCTTCGCTTCTGTGGTAGCGCCAAGATGGTTTCCACTGTGTGTTAATGCATATTATGGTATATTTGCTGTTTAAACTATTAAAATAGGGTAGGTGTTTTTAGAGGGCATCTGAAGAAAATATATCTTGTTCAACCTCTGAGGGCATCAACAGCTTAAAAAACATTTGGTCATTTTTTTTTCTTCCCGGCCCATCTGTTGCCCCTTGAACCGTCTCTTTAGTTGCTCACCAGGCTGCAGCAGATAATTCAATCCTCGGTTTATCATCAGCCATTTGGATCTGCTCTCACACTTCACACCATTATAAAAAACCTTTATAACCAGGGTCATTTGAAATAACCCCAGACAGAAGCAACCAATGACTGAAGCTGAAATCGGCCGATACAGTCAAAGTCCCACACTTGCTGCAGCAGACTGCACTTAGTAGACTCTCCTCATACATTAATTTAGAGAACAACTGTTCAAGGCCTAAAAAAGATGAAATCATAAAAAATATTTGTGCAATTAAAATTATGGTCCACAAATTAGTATAGTCAACGTTATTTATTATGCTAAAGAATTGTTGCAGTCCCATTTGATTCAAAGCTGGCTTTCAGATGCATGTGTGGGTTGAGGAATCAGTGCCTTGTGTATTTCTGAAAAATACAGAACACCATTCACATGAGTGTACGTTTGTCTGTTGTGTAGGTGATAGAGAAGAACCCAGGAGGTTGGTGGTACGTGCAGATCGGAGAGATGGAAGGCTGGGCCCCCTGCTCGTACATCGACAAGCGCAAGAAGCCCAACCTCAGCAGACGGAGCAGCACTCTCACTCGCCCGAAGGTCCCTCCACCTGCTCCCCCGGTCAAAAAACAAGATGCTGAGGAGGCCCCCCAACCTCTGAACCCTGCCTCCAAAGTCACGGAGCAGCCTAGCAGACCAGTGTTTGAGGATCCAGAATACGATATTCCTGCAGTCGGATGTGAGGGCGACTCTGATAGTGAGTTTCTGAAGAACGAGCGCTCCCAAGAGGTGAAGACCAGCAACGTTGTCGCTGAAAAGTACCACAGCTCCCCTCCTTCAAGTAAAGCTTCACCTCCTGTCTGCAAAGCTTCCCCGGTTTTTGCTCATCGGAGAACCTCGTTCAGGTCTGTGGAGGAGGTCAGTAAGGAGGAGTGCATTTATGAGAATGATGGCTTCAGGCTGAGCAGTGGGATCGAAGGAACCAGAGTTAAAGGTTCCAGTGAACCCAGTTCCCCAAGGAGCTACCACTCCTCTACAGTCCCACGGAAACCCTCTGGATCTTCCCCTCTAGCTGGTATAACCAGAAAAACCATGACGCCAGAGATGAGCAGAAGAAGCCAGACACTTGGCAGACATGGAGACATGAGATCTCAGGACAGCAGCCCTCATTCTTCATCAGACGAACTAGGGAGAGGTCCAAAGAAAAGTCCTGCCCTTAAGCGAGATGTGGAACGAGGAATTGGTCAGAGCCCTTCCACCAGACCCAAGCCTTCTGTCAGACCTAAACCCCTTCTGACCAAGTCAGAACCCCAGAGCCCTGAGAGAATGGACATCAGCTCTCTGAGACGGCAGCTGAGGCCTACCAGTCAGTATCGACATAGCCTCAAACCGACTCGCGGGGACGACTCGGAGACCGCTTCTGTTATCTCCTCAGAAGGTTCCATGTGTTCACGCAGTACGTCCGATCTGTCCTCTCTATACTCAAAAGGGAGCCGAGGGGACTCAGACGTGGAAGGCCCTACCATGTACCGTTCTGTAGATGTCTACAAGAAGGTCCAGGACTCTGAGATCAGCTTTCCGGCAGGGGTGGAAGTCGAGGTTCTGGAGAAGCAGGAGAGTGGTTGGTGGTACGTCCGTTGGGGCTCAGAGGAGGGCTGGGCTCCCTCGTACTACCTCAAACCTGTAAAGAAGATGGGTGATGTTGGTGTGTTGGAGTCAAATGGTCAAAGAAATAGTGGTAAAAAGTCCAACAGCCTAGAGAAGAATGAGCAGCATGTTTTGGCCCTGAATAACATCAACATCCAGGGTCTGACCCAGCAGCACCAAGGTTTGAGGGGGAATTCTCCACCAATCCCCTCCAAACCCCCTGGAGGCTTCTCAAAGCCCTCCGGATTGGTTAATGGAGGTGTACGGATGAGAAATGGGGTACGGCAGGTGGCGGTCAGGCCCCAGTCTGTTTTTGTGACCACATCACAGACCTCTAAGGATTCCCACTACATGACCGGTTCCTTAAGGAGAAATGACTCCCTTGGCAGGAGTGATCACTACAGCTCTGGTTCTGCCACTCTTGGAGTTCGCAGAAACGCCTCCTTCAGTACTGTACGACCACACGTCGTCGTTGAAAGCCAGACGAGGCCGGTTGAACGTACAGGTCTCGGGTGCTCAGGAACCGCCTTTAGCACCTCCAATGTCCCGGACGCTCTGAGCAGAGTAAGCCAGCGCAACGGGATTCCGGTGTCCACAGTGCACCCCAAGCCCATCGAGAAGAACCAGCTTATCCACAACAACCTCGGCAGGGACGTGTACGTGTCCATCGCAGACTACCGTGGCGATGAGGAGACTATGGGTTTCACTGAAGGAACCTGTTTGGAGGTGCTGGAGAGAAACCCGAACGGATGGTGGTACTGCCAGGTGCAGGACAGCCTGCTTCCCCGGAAGGGCTGGGTCCCGTCAAATTACCTGGAGCGGAAAAAATGAAACGCAGAGCCTCACTAGAGTCCCCCTAAATGATGTCTCCATAGAGCTGGGGGCCATGAGTCCCTAAGAATGTTATCCCCAATCTCCTTTTAAGCAATATGTCCTTGAAAATGTACAGTTATGAAAAGAGATAGGAGGAGATGCTTTTTAGTGATGGTTTACAAACAATTGTTCAGAGAATAACAGATGAAACTTAACACCTCTGACGCAGGAAGGCTGAGGAAAACATTGACCAATGAAGGGAGAGGTTTGGATTCTGCAGAAGCCAAGCAGGATACTGGCTTTGCTGATTACGATGATGGCTAATAAGTGCCTTTTGTGTTTGATCACCTGATGGCAGAACTTTCAACCAAATCTATTTTCAAGAGTGCCATAGTCCTGCGAACACCACCAAGAGTTTTACCATTACCGGCTCAGAGCTCCACTATCTAGTCCAAACATCCTGGTTCCAGTCACTGATCAATTGGTCAGATCGAAGATCAAAGATTGAAAAGACGATAACCGAATCTCCTTTTTTTATGTCTTTTTTAGTGTTGCGTTTTGATGAAAGTCTTCCTCTGAGAATTATTTCGGGCGTCTTGGAACATCTGTTAGAAGTTCAAAGTAACTCTGAACAAACAAAAAGGGAGGAAAAACCTTCCTGAGATTGCACAAATTGGCCTAAACTGGTGCTTAGATTCCTCAAAGATGTGACGATATTCAAACATGCGTTTGGTGAAAAAACTTTAAGTTGGATATTTTATTTTTTAACTTGGTGGCCTTTCAGACAATAATCCAAGACAAAACAATTAGTTTACAAATATTTTAGCTGCAGGACAATTTGCACGTATGGATTTTGCTTTATCTACAAAAAAGTAAAAGCTGCTGTTTCTGCAATATGTTAAATAAATTCTGGAATCCCAGGGACACGCTCAAAATGTGATCAAAACAAAGAGAAACAGCCTTTCATTGGCAAAATCAACAGTTTTCCATATTACCTGTTATTTATGGTAAAAAGTAACTGACATTTGATTAAAAATATTTAACTCCTGGAAACACTTGATATGTTTTCACAAAATTATTAAAGCATTATATAAAAATATTAGTAATGTTGTCCATTACAGGTCTTAGGTTTCAATAGCTGATTTGAATATTTTAGATAGAATTTGTTCAATAAAGATCCTAAAATCCTGTAAATAAAACTGTGCTATTATGGAATAAATGTATCAATTACTATCTCCCTCAGTACATCACAATGAGAGTTATAATTGAACTTTCAGATTTCCAATCAACTGATGTTCAAGACAGCCGAAATAGATTTTCTAACACACACTTTCAGCTCTATGTTTATTTTATTTTATTATGTTTCTGCTGGACAGTATCATAATCTTTAACAGAGTACATTAACTTCTCAAAGTCTATTTTAACGAAACCATAATGTTTTTTTCTTTGCTCTGTGATCGCACAATGGCAATAATGAGGAACGAAGTGGTTCTGTTTTGGGAAATTAGTGCACTTTAAAACTTGTTTTATGGTGCATTAATGTAAAGGTGCAGTAAGTACTCAGCATATTATATATCCATTTTTAATTGTATTTTTTGTTATTTTTATTTGCAGCTTTAACTCTGATGTGTAAGTCAGCTGTTTTTGTACAATTGGCGAAACAGAGACCTCATGTGGAGACTGAGAGGTACTACAGGATGATTTGCTACCTCAGTGCAAGAATAAAAAATGCGCTGCTGGTCAGTGAGTATCTCTAAGAAATGTCATTATATTTTTAATCATAGTGCAGCTAAATTTAATTAATTTGTTTCTATTTAATTTTGCATCAGGCAATAATTTTTTGTTTGTTTGTTTTTTATGCTGTGTGCTGCAGCTTTAGCAAATCACGAGCACTTCCTTCATCTTTATTGGTCTTTACATAATGCCTGATTTTAAAGCATATTTATTATGAGTTTTTGTTTTATTTTAAATGATTTAACAATCAGCATATTTACCCTTTATAAGGAATTCATCATCTATATAATCATCTGGGTCTCTGCCTCAATCAGAGTTTGAGGATCCTGTAGACTTGTTCACAAGTGACTGAATAATGGAGAGGGAGACGGGCGGATGGATCTGGAGCTGAGCTGGAAGGTGAAACTGTTCATTTAATCCTCCATCTCACTTCCAGACCTCATGATCTATGGATCATAACCGAAAGAACAAGATCCTGGATCGGGTTCCTTCAGATGAGGAGCTCAGAGTAGAGCCGCTGCTCCTTGATTGAAAAGAGCGACGAGGAGGATGTGGTTCCAGCATCCCTCCTGGAGAGCTCCAGTTGGGGATTTTCAGGGTGTTGATGAATTTACACATTGTGTCCCATTACAACCACAAACATCATGACTTTAATAGACAAACACAGAGTAGTGCATAATTGTAAAGGGGAAGGAGGTGGAGGGCAAGGACATAATGTAAACAGCCTATGAGTCATCGATGCCGGATCCTGAACACCAGGACATTCGCTGCATCTCTCTCTCTCTCTCTCTCTCTCTCTCTCTCTCTCTCTCTCTCTCTCTCTCTTTCTTTCTTTCTTTCTTTCTTTCTTTCTTTCTTTCTTTCTTTCTTTCTTTCTTTCTTTCTTTCTTTCTTTCTTTCTTTCTTTCTTTCTTTCTTTCTTTCTTTCTTTCTTTCTTTCTTTCTTTCTTTCATCCAAGCTACAAATGTAGCTTCCAAAGTGGCTTATGCTCAGTCAGATTGGAAGGAAGGCATCTTTGATCTGTAGTTTTCAAGTTTTGCCACAGATTTTCTGGTGGATTTTGATCTAGACTTTGACTAGGCCATTCTAACACAGGAATATGATTCGATCTCCACCATCCTATTGTACCTCTGGGTTGTTGTACTGCTGGAAGGTGAACCTCCACCCCTGTGTGAAGCTTTTTACAGCTTGTAACAGGCTTGCTCTGTCTCTAGCTCCGCCCCCATTGCATGATGCAGCCATATTTCATGATGGGGATGGTATGCTTAGGTTGAAGGTCAGATTTGCAAAGTGCAGGGACTGATAGATGTCCTTTCAACAGATTCTCCCACCTGAGCGTAGGATCTCTGCACCTCCTCCAGAGTTAGCACGGTCCTCTTGGCTGCTCCTCTGATTAATGCTCTCCTTCCTGTCAGTTTACCCTCATGTGTTGGCAAGGCAAGGCAATTTTATTTGTATAACACACTTTCAACAGCAGGGTAATTCAAGGTGCTTTACATGATTTGGTGATTTAAAAAACAAAACAAACAGACATGGAATATAACATTGGAAATTAAAAGTAAAAGAAACACACATTACACATGATACACAATAAAGAAAGAGAGCATGAACACATTTCATACATATGACATCAAGCATTTACTAGAAGGCAATTCTAAACAGATGGTTTTTAGTCTTGATTTAAAGCAGTTCAGAGTTTCAGCAGCTCTACACTCGTCAGGAAGTCTGTTCCAGGTTAGAGGAGCATAGAAACTGAAAGCTGCTTCTCCATGTTTAGTTCTGAGTCTAGGGATGTTTAGTAGGCTAGAGTTGGAGGACCTGAGTGGTCTTGGTGGTTGGTACCGTGACAACAGGTCTTCAACATATTTTGGTGCTAAGCCACGTAATGATTTATAAACCAGTAAAAGTATTTAGAAGTCTATTCTCTGAGCTACAGGGAGCCAGTGTAAGGAGTTTAGAACTGGGGTGATGTGCTCTACTTTCCTGGTTCTAGTGAGGAACACGAGCAGCAGCGTTCTGGATCAGCTGCAGCTGTCTGATTGACTTTTTCGGCAGACCTGTGAAGACGCTGTTGCAGTAATCAATCCGACTAAAGATAAACGCATGGATGAGTTTTTCGAGGTCCTGTTGGAACAGGTGCTCCATCCCCTGTCCATGCTCAGCTCTGTGAGATGTTCTAAGCTTGGGATGTTCTTCTTGAACCTAACCCAGCTTTAAACTGAACCAGAACTTCCTCCCTGACCCGTCTGCTGGGTTCCTTGGTTTTCATGATGCTGGTTGCTCTCCGATGTTTTCTAAGAAACTTCTGAGGCCAAAAACATAACAACTGCATCTACCCAGAGATTAACTTACACACAGATGGACTCTTATCTTCTGATTAAAATACATCTGAAAGGAGGTTTTGTTCCACAGGATTTTATTTAGAGGTAATGGATGAAAAGGTGACTCATTAAAAAGGCAGGCCACACTTTTTAGAATTTCATTTATAAGAAGGTTTGAAAGCCATGCATCATTTTCCCTACATTTCAATCATTCATGACTCTTGCATGAAGTTTGTGGCTGTAGGGTGACAAAATGTAGAATCGTTCAGGAGTGTGAATACTTTTGGAGGCTAATGTTCATCCTAGAGGGGGGAACCTGGGGGCAGACCCAGAACTCACTGGTGGGACCGTATGTTCCCTGTGGCTGATTGGTCCCTTTCTGACGAAGGCATTATGTAAATGTGTTGAATCACTTCAGCTCATGCTACGATCGCATATCGCTTCTTTTGATCGCTCTGAATCTTTGTTCAAGGGAATCTTTCTGTACCAAATCTACATTTGCTCGTGCATCACTTATCTATGCTTTCAATTAATTTTTCTTTTCTACATTTTATTTGTCAAACATAAAATGTACCCGTGAGGATATGTGCAATAGACAGAAACGGCGCCGCAGATGTAAAAAAGACAAGAAAAGAAAAACATTTGCTAGGGATGGACGTCCGGGATCAAACCGCCGGTCCTGTCTGAGTGAGGCCCTGGAAAACATCAGACCCAAAGCAGGAGAAGGAGGATCTCTCTCCTGAGTCACATCACATCCATCTGGCAGCCTCTCCACACTCGGAGAACCACGGGCCCCGTCTTTAGGGGGCCCTCAGCCCCGCTTTGAGCTGTCACGTTTGTGCCTGAATGGAGATTTGAGATTTCTTTTTTTTGTAGTTGTTTTTATTCACCCTCGGGTGCACCTCTCCCTCAACCTGCAGTAAAAGTCTCTGCTGACATTTACCCCCCCAACCCTTCGCTGTCAGACCCAGTCAGACCTCCTCGCTGCCGTTCACCACAGTGAAGGTGACATTTCGAAGTGTAGATGATGGCGCGTTCTCTGACGTCAGCCGGAGAGTCTCTGTGGTAAACAAGAGACCTGAGAGACGAATCCTCCTCCAGGCCATTTCAGTTCAATCCATCAACTTCCAGGATGTTCACCAAACAGGAAAATCTGCTATTTTCCTCAGCGCAGAGCCCCCAGCAGGCTGCACTGATGTGCTACAGGTCAGTGCACACAGCTCTCTGCCTTGTTAGGGGCTAAAAACCCTTCAGTTTGAATACGTTGTGTCAAATATAAGGAATAAATCTGCTGCTGAGAGTTAAATGAAAAGCTTGAAACCGTTCTCAGAGCTCTGGAGGGAATGTTGAGGATGTCCTGTAAAGCCTGGATTCTGGATTTAATCTTCTAACCCTGCAGTTTAAGAGCTTTACAGTTTAAAACTAACGGAGAAAAAGAAACACTTCAAAAAATCTAAATATGAGTTCCATATCATATTTAGCTTCAGATGAAACAGAATATTCAATGGTTTGTTAATTAACATGAAGTTAGGCTAAAATATTGCCACAGGTCAACATCACGTTGTGTTTACATTATTATTATTATTGTTATTAGCTTATGAACTACATTCTGAACATTTCTAAAAACTGAGCTGAATGTTACATTTTTTCTATCAGATTTACCCTTACATTTCCATTTTATACTTCAAACGACACTAAAAGTCGTCTTTCCTGCAGCTTTCCTGTGACTTCATGGATATTTCAGATCTAGGCTTTTGTTTTTTAGCTTTTTTGTTTTTCTACAATCATTAAACCGTTTTTCCAGCTGCCAGAATCACGAGTCATCCTGTTCTTGGTGCATCTTTGAGATTCCTTCTGTCTAAGGTGAAATTTATAGGGAATGGTTTTAAGCCGCTCGTCTAACTCTCAGCATCATTCAGGAACACGCTTTTATCCAAGCGTCTCTAAGCAGCAGCGAAATTTAAAAACAGAAGTCATGCAGCAAAGTTTCTGGAAAAGGTCAGGATCTGTTGGTTCTCCACCCTCCTCCTGCAGCTCTGCTTTACAAATTCTTCTGAATTTCCCCTCACTCCACCTTTATTCATATAAAAACGGCTTGATGGACATTCACCCTTCCTCCATACAGCTAAGCATCCTCTTCCCCATAGATTATCCTGGTTGTCTCAGTGAATGTTGTTAGGATGTGGCTTTTCAGCAGGGTGAGCTAGAGTTAGTGCAGGTGTGTTCAGCAGAAGGTTGGAGGTAAAAGAGGGCAGGATGCAGCGAGATGGGAGATGAAAGCATGTTGGCCAGCGTTCCAGAACCAAACCTCTCCCAACATGTTTTAATTGCATTGGCATAAAGAGGAAATCCAGAAGTGAATCTGATTATAGTTTCAGATTCTGCGTTCCTGAGGTGTAAGAGGAAGTTGTTGTTTTCTTCAGAGGATAATTGAAGGTGTCGGAGTGGATGTGAAAGGTTTATTCGCACGTAATGAAGGAAAGTTTGTCAAAGGAGGGAGTTTTCGTCGTAGGAGGAGCAGGTTTGGTCGGAGAGCTTTAGGTAGTGCGAGAACGAGTCTGCAGCTTTTTGAGTCACTTTCTGTTTTAGTTTGAGGGATAGAGAAGATGGAGGGAAGCAAATTGTTGCTCTGGGGGATTCCTGACGGGAAGATGCTGGAGGCGCCGGAGCTTCGAAGGAGGAAGAGGAGCAGGCTGTATCGAGGAACGAAGCTCACTGCTGTGACTCTAATTGTCTTCATTTGAGTCTCTGTTTTTAATTAGGACAACAGTTCATCTTAATTAAAGCTCAGTCAGAGGTCCTGATCCTGGAGCTGAAGGAGGACGGCTCAGTCAGAGTTCTGAGCCTCCTTTCTGCATCTAGAGAACAGAATTCATCTCCTCCCTGCTGTGGAGCGCAGTGTGCCAAAAAACAAAAACAGGAAAGATCCTGCAGATCTGCAGGTCCTGACAGAGAAACAGTTTACCAAACAACTGCAGGCCTTCAGTTGGACCAAACGAGGTGCTACTCTTCCATGTTTTCTCTGGGGTTTTTTCCGCATTGGGTTGAAGCCTCCCTGATTCCTTGTTTTCAAAAGACGTACCATGGGGACTGAAAGTCCAGATTCCTTCCCGATCTGAGACCTTTCCTTTTGAAAACAGGGCAGATTCTTATCTCCAGCTTCAGTTTGATGAGTCTCAATGTCTTTCTCTTGTTTTGTATCTTGTACATGTTTACATTGTATCTGCCCAAAAGAGAAACGCTATTAAATGTATTATCTTTGCTGTTTTCAATGGTCTCCTGCTCATTTTTTTTTTTCCTGCAGCATGAGGAATCTGACAGGAATATCCCGGATTGAGGCGTTGGTCTTTCTATTCCGGAAGTTTCGGTGAGGAGGAGCAGAAAACAAGCTCTCTGTGAGCATGGGCGGATCTACTGGGGTGGCATAGGGTGGCAGTTGCCACCCTAAAAGAAAACCTTGCCACCCCTGCTGCCACCCTAGCAGCTATGAATTCAAACCCGTTAACGTTCCGAGGGCCATCAGGCAGGCCCAGCCCATTTTCTAGTTTAAATCCATCGATTTTCTGACTTCTAACTTCTATGAACCTATACATATTTTATATCATTGGAAAGCTAAGAGTCTTGTGATTCCAATTCTGGATGGCGATCATGGATACAATCATAACTGTAGACACAGTGAGCGCTTTTGCCAACACAAACGTTCTCCGGAGGTATAAAAATATGGAACTCACCACTTTGTAGTCCAATAAACGTGACAAAACCGATCCATTTAGAACAAAAATTGTCTTTTTACATCAATAAGGGTCCGATTAAAGTCCTCCAATAAAGTGATTAGTCCAGGAAAACAGGAAAAAAAAACAATAAACAGTGAAAATGCGCTTCCGAAATGTCTATGGCCATTTTTGTAGTCTTTACGGCTTTGTTTCAGATTCCTTCGCTTCCACTTCCGCCTACAAAGGTCACTGAGCATGCCCAGAAGAAAAAAAATAAATCCTTTACGTTTATTCCTTACGTATGGTAGATCTTCGACCAATGGTGCATGGATGGAAAGTCACCTTATGGTAAGTAACTCGAACCATTCGTGGTCCAGAACTCTGATTGACGCATCAAATAGCCATTAATGGTGTAAACGCAGATATATAACTTGACCGGATGGACTTAGTCGCTGCCATTGTATATGACGTGCGTAAAATGTCTTATTCATGAAGAGATTACGCACAGTGCGTACCAGTAACATACTGTTTCAGCACCGTGTCCAAACACCCTTTATAATCAAAATACAACATTGAAGGAAGCCGTGGAGCTTTATATGCTAAGATGCAGTTATGATTCTGATGATATTTTTAATTCAGTGAGGACTACGGTATTTACCCAGGAGATGGCGCATATGGCACACTTTTGACCACCTTTGACCTGCAGTTAGAAAAATGTGTGCAGAATATTCATTTTTAGGTTTATTGCTGTCAAATTTGGTGTGGATGAAGGTAATACTTCAGGCTTTAGACCCACTGTGTGTTTTAGGTCCCAACCTATTTTTAAAGCCATTTTTACACATTGTATTTATATAAAATAAATAATCGGACAAAAAAAATATATTTTTCAGTGTATTAAAATTCATATTGCTTGGTAACAATAGCACTCAGAGATATTAACACAGTTCTGGGATAAATTTGTGTTTGCTTTCCAAAGAGATCCCAGCCATGTCTCTACTCAAAATGGTTCAAGAACAGCTTTAAGTTAATTTTGGGTATGCGTTTTTAACAAAATGTAGGGCGGAAATTGCAGGAATGTTAAGGGGGTAAAATTGGACATTAGGAGCTTGAAGCTCATGAAATAGTTGCATCATATTCTCTTTGGTGAACCTTTAAAGCTGCTAGTTTGCTGAAGGTGCTGCAGAGAGCGCACCATGTGGCTGTTAGACAAACTGCAATCAGCAAAATGCTCACTCCCATAACTTTCAGGCGTGTGCTCATTATTCCGAGCTCTGCGACGGTCAGAGGCCATTTTTGCTCTTTTTGTTATGCTGGATAAAATTATTTTCTTCTTTGACTTACGGGGAGCTTGTGTAGGTGTCGTGGCTGGCTAGCTACGCTTATCTAAGCTAGCTTAGACCGCGTACATGGGTACGTACGTGCATCATTACGTCACGCTACACGCTCTCACAAGCCCACACGCTCACCCTGAAGCACCTCAAAATAAATGGAATTGCTGCCTCTTCATGCAACCGCGGTAGAATCAAACTACAGCACTTGATTCAATTGTATTTTGTATTGATTGTAATTGTATTGAAAAAACTGACTATAGATTAAAAAAAAAGTTTTATTTTAACAAAAATATTGCGCAATGCAGCTTTAATGTGCCTAAATAACCTGAAGCAAAACAAATTCATGTATGTATCTTATTATATATGAGGTGAAGCATGTGTTTGACTGATCTATAAAACCAATATATATATATATATATATATATATATATATATATATATATATATATATATATATATAAAATCTGGCATATGGTGCCACCCCTGAAAAATTATTGCCCCTTTCTTGCCACCCCATAAATATTTTTCTAGATCCGCCCCTGTCTGTGAGAAGGTTTTTTCTGCAGATGTATAAATCTGCTCCTGCCTCTTGCATTTTTTAAGGCAGGGGTCTGCTAATTCAGTTCTCATGTGTTGCTGTCCTGCAGCTTTTAGACGCATCCCTGCTTCAACACCTGAAACAAAAAGCGGAATATCCTCTTTGGCACTTCAACAGGTTTTCCAAAGGCCTGGACATTAACTGTTCATTTGATTCAGGTGTGTTGGAGCAGGGATGCATCTAAAAGCTGCAGGACAGCAGCATGCAAGGATTGGAGCTACAGAGCTCTGATTTAAGGACTCAATGCCCCACAAGACGAGCCAGAAAATGAGCAGCTAAAGTTCAAAGAAAACCTTTAGAACTACTGATTAAGACTATTTGAAAAAAATAATTGCTTTCATCAGAGTTTAAATGCTTTGAATAAAGTTATTCAAGACGATTTTTTTCAATCCCAAGAGAGCTGATGATGTAAGGAGAAAGCTAGACTGAACTAATCAAATTGATTAATCTGAAGCAGGGATCTGCAATCTGCTGCTCCAGAGCCACATGTTTAAAGCCTCCGCTGTGGTCCTTAAAGGCAGGGTATACGATTTCATTTTAAAACACTGCAAAAAGTGCTCTTCATATACCAGTGGCAACCTATAAGTTAGGAGTTCTTAAACTTGACTGAATAACTTTTATTCTTTCTATAGCGAGAAACCCTGGGAAAACCTCCTCCAATCAACTTCCACGGTCCGTCCAAGATAAGAGGCTTGTAAGCAAAGCTTCCGTGTTCCAGCACCTCGCCCTCTGCGCGTCCCCTGCGCGTGCACGCAACGCTCGTTCTAGCCTGTAAACAGGAAGTGAGCTCGCGCTAAAATGAACCGAAAACGCAAAGCTGTTGTGGAAATAGCAACGAGAAAGAAGAAAGCCGACGAAGAGCGTGCTTAAAGCCGAATCTGCATCGGAGCTGATGCATTTACACGGTGGCGTCAACTCAAGGAAGCTAAGGGCTCGCTAACGGATGCGCTGGTTGCTGATTTTCTCCTGGACAGGTAAGATCCCGTTATATTTTGTGACTTTGGTTGAAATGGCAGAGTGAAGTGAAGTGGCGGAGACCCAACGAGACCACGCTGGGTGCGTGTCCCTGTGTTATTGAGGCGTGGCTTAGTGGGAGAGCATGAAGCAAGGGGTGGGACTTTTTATTTTTCAATAACGCCCTCTCAAGGAGCGCTCCCACAATCGTATACCCTGCCTTTAATAGCTTTGTCCAGAAATGCTAAATACTTGAGCAATCCTACGTGTTTTCATGCTATATATGCATTACATTTCCACAAAGAATGACACTAAATGTGTAAGGAACTTTCTTTTTGTCAATAGGTTGCAAACTATACTTTTTTGACCTCATTTTCTATGAATCTTGAACGTCCTTTTGAAGAAAATGTATTAAACCAAAAAAGTGTTCTTTGATTTAAAAAGCGCAACAAATTCCCTAAAAGTGGGATTATAAAAAAACAAGCCGCTTGCTTTCAAAGATTCATGCTGTCTTTGTGGCTCCAAACACATTTAGTCTAGATGGACCGAAGGCAAAAAGGCTCCTGGAGTTGTAAAAGTTGTTGACCCCTGATATAAAATCAGTCCCAACAATAACAACAGGGAGACATACCGGCCATTTCCACTTGGGGGCGCTCTTTCTCCAGCATGTGCACAAGCATCTCCTGCAGGTGACAGTGGTTTGGTTTCCATATGAATAAAGCTGCGAGCTTCAGGGTGGATATCTGCGCCGGAATGAAATTCTTTTGTGAGCAGCTCCTTTCTTCTTCGTCTATTCTCTGAACCTCATAATGTTGGATGTTAACGCTGAAAGATGATCTGTGGCAGAGATATGAATGCTCACCTGAACAATGATAAATGCACTCATATGGTTTGATTCTTTTCTTGTCGTTATTACTCGTCTCCTTCATAAACCTCAGTCACTTCTGTTGTGCAGAGACGAACTGAATCAGGTAACAGATAAGAGGAGGAAAACTTCAAGATGAGCCCCAACCCTTCAGCATGAAGACCCTTGCGCTACAAATGAGCCTGGGGTCAGAGGTCAGAAAGGCTCCTAAATAACTGCTTCTTTCACCTGAAGCTTCACCTGCATCGCTACAACATCATCTTAAAAAGTCTACATAAAATGAAAAAAGTAATGCTGCGAATCAATCAAAGTCAAAGCATAATCTGTCAAATGTTTGATGCAAAGTTTGGCTTTCAGTCACTGTCTTCACTGCTTCCATCATCAGGAGTCCTTAAATAAAATATTTCAGCTTTCTCCACTGCTTACATAATCCGACAAAAAACAGCAGGTTTAGCAACATATATCTGAAAAAGGAAAACCGTTTGTTGTACTTGGACTTCAGGTCGTTTTCACACCCGATAGTCCGACTCTAGTAGGGTCTGTTTGGACGGGAACCAAAATTGCAACATTGGTGCTTTTAATTTTAGCTCCTGCGGTTCACACATCCTGGACAAAAACTATTTAGACTTGCACCTTCAGGTGGCGCTACAGAGACAGTTTGTGTCTGTCTGATGAACACAACAGTCTGAGTGCCCAGATTGAAACCAGTAATTTTTGCACCAATTCAACCTTCTCTTCCTCTTCTATAAAAACACCGTATACAAGCATATTTACCAAAAAACCCACTTTATTTCCAAAAATTCTTTTATGCGAATATGTACCACATTACATTACACTTACCAAAGAGAAGCCAGTTATTTGTTGATGTGTTTTGCTCCATTTATTCCTGCTGCTGTAATCCACAAACGGCCCGACTGTAAAACTTTTCGCCAAACCTACTCGACTTTCAAACCTTTGCCACAGAATAATCAGAAATCCAAAATGTGATATCAAATTCACGTTTTAGTTAAAAACTGAAAAGTAAAGAAATCTTTGGAAACAGACATGTTTTTCCTTCAGTCTTAAAAAAAATCCAGGTTGGAAAAATATTGATTAAAACGTCCCCTGTATTCCATACCACACTGAGCATCCTTATTGTTAGACTGTTACACAACAAAGTGTCTTCAGTCAGAGGCTTCTTCTAGTCAAAGTAATACTAACTGCTATAGGAGATTCTTTCTGCCCACAGCCATCAGCATCTACAGCAACTCTTTAAAGAAAAGTATCTGTGACTTACAAGAACATTTAATGTTACTCTGGGATTAATACAGTATTTTTACACACGTGCTCAAATTTGTTGGTACCCTTACAGCTCATTGAAATAATGCTGCATTACTCCTGAAAAGTGATGAAATTGAAAGCTATTTTATCATATATACTTGCATGCCTTTGGTATGTCATAGAATAAAGCAAAGAAGCTGTGAAAAGAGTTGAATTATTGCTTATTTTACAAAGATATTCTAAAATGGCCTGGACACATTTGTTGGTACCCCTTAGAAAAGATAATAAATAACTGGATCATAGTGATATTTCAAACTAAATAGTTACTTTAATTAGTATCACACATGTTTCCAATCTTGTAATCAGTCATTCAGCCTATTTAAATGGAGAAAAGTAGTCACTGTGCTGTTTGGTATCATTGTGTGCACCACACTGAACATGGACCAGAGAAAGCAAAGGAGAGAGTTGTCTGAGGAGATCAGAAAGAAAGTAATTGACAAGCATGGTAAAGGTAAAGGCTACAAGACCATCTCCAAGCAGCTTGATGTTCCTGTGACAACAGTTGCAAATATTATTAAGAAGTTTAAGGTCCATGGAACTGTAGCCAACCTCCCTGGGCGCGGCCGCAAGAGGAAAATCGACCCCAGAATGAACAGAAGGATAGTGCGAATGGTAGAAAAAGAACCAAGGATAACTGCCAAAGAGATGCAAGCTGAACTCCAAGGTGAAGGTACGTCTGTTTCTGATCGCACAATCCGTCGCTGTTTAAGCGAAAGTGGGCTCCATGGAAGAAGACCCAGGAGGACTCCACTTTTGAAAGAAAAACATAAAAAAGCCAGGGTGGAATTTGTTAAAATGCATATTGACAAGCCACAATCCTTCTGGGAGAATGTCCTTTGGACAGATGAGTCAAAACTGGAGCTTTTTGGCAAGTCACATCAGCTCTATGTTCACAGACGAAAAAATTAAGCTTTCAAAGAAAAGAACACCATACCGACAGTGAAACATGGAGGAGGCTCGGTTATGATTTGGGGCTGCTTTGCTGCGCCTGGCACAGGGTGCCTTGAATCTGTGCAGGGCACAATGAAATCTCAAGACTATCAAGGCATTCTGGAGCGAAACGTACTGCCCAGTGTCAGAAAGCTCGGTCTCAGTCGCAGGTCATGGGTCCTCCAACAGGATAATGACCCAAAACACACAGCTAAAAGCACCCAAGACTGGATACGAACAAAACATTGGACTATTCTGAAGTGGCCTTCTATGAGTCCTGATCTGAATCCTATCGAACATCTATGGAAAGAGCTGAAACTTGCAGTCTGGAGAAGGCACCCATCAAACCTGAGACAGATGGAGCAGTTTGCTCAGGAAGAGCGGGCCAAACTACCTGTTAACAAGTGCAGAAGTCTCATTGAGAGCTACAGAAAACGTTTGATTGCAGTGATTGCCTCTAAAGGTTGTGCGACTAAATATTAGGTTAGGGGTCCCATCATTTTTGTCCATGCCATTTCCATTTGTTTTCTTATTTACAATATTATGTTGAATGAAACATCAAAAGCAAAGTCTGATTTCTATTCAATATGTAATAAACAATGGTGGATGCCAATTACTTTTGTCAGTTTCAAATTATTTCAGAGAAAATTGTGCATTCTTCATTTTTTGTGGAGGGGTACCAACAAATTTGAGCACGTGTGTAAATGTAATTTACATTTTCTGTAATCCTGTCCTGCTTTTTCCATTTTTCACTAAAAGCTTCTGAAGTTTTACCACGATTTAATGCATTTAGTAATTTTTGCATCTTTGCTATCAAGCTATAACCTCGCTGATATTCTCTGCTGACAGTATTTTAATAATGAGTCAAACACCTTTGGCTCAAA
The DNA here is from genome assembly GCA_963556495.2 of Valencia hispanica. Taxonomy (NCBI): domain Eukaryota; kingdom Metazoa; phylum Chordata; class Actinopteri; order Cyprinodontiformes; family Valenciidae; genus Valencia; species Valencia hispanica. The sequence continues at coordinate 57,453,482 of OY747703.1, forward strand.
CACAACTGGAAAGTTTATTAACCACAATCATCCAACTCACACTGCTGCTTCAAATGAAGAAGAAGAAACTTAAAACATCTTTGTAAAGGATTTCAGCCGCTGCGTCACCAAACAGAGCGCGCGTACGTCGTTTTTTTCTCCAGCCTCTGGTTCCCTTTCTGACAGCGTTCCACTCTGATGCTCGTCTACGTTGGTCTTGATGTTCACTCTGGGTGAACAAAAGGAAGGTTTCACCTCAGGCGCAACGGCCAGACTTAAAGAAAACGTAAATGGGGAGCTGTGTGAGTGAGCGGACGCAGCCGAGCTTCATCAACATCGAATAGATCCAGGGGGGGGAAGCAAACACACATTAACAAAAGCAGTCCACACATCATCATAATGGACAAATAAATATTACATTACAGGTTCATAACATTCAAGGAGTGTCTTGAGTCATGTGCATGAAGGATAAGAAAAACAAGACACTGAAAGTATAAAATCATTTACAGGTGCATGTCTGACAGACAGACTGCAGTTTTGGGGTTTTATTCCAAAAAGCAACAAACAGGGCAGTTTTCTGATTTGGTCTGCACAGAATAAGGAGAGAGCAACGTTGGCCTAAACACTTATAAGATTACAATCAGTAGCCTCATAAAGTGACATTTCCATTACCATACGCTGATATAATAAGTGCTATAAACACAGAGAGGGTCCCTAAATAAACACCATAAACTACAGCAAACACCTTAAAACCTGGTTTTGATTGTTCTGCAAACGTCTCTCCACAGCATCAGGTACAAACAAATACATTTCTGATCTGATGGTTTCAATAAGGAAGAAACAAAAGAGAAATCTTAGGAGCGCGATAATCAATCTAGACAAGGTTCAAAATAAAAACAGTTTAAGTGAATACATTTCTTTCAACTCGTAAATTAACATTCAAATGTGGGTTAACACTTCAAGCAGTAGCGAATCCAAACCATAACGTGGGAGGAGGGGGCGTGTGAAACATCCCCATCAGCAGCAGCAGCATGAAGGAATTATCTACAAAAGCGAAGTGAAACAGGGCGGCAGAGCTTCCCGCCGCGTCCTGCCACGAGCAGGTTTGTGTCCGGAGGGGCGAGATGACATGGCGCCTCCCTCTCAGTTCCACTATTTTACACGTCAGAACTTCTAATCTTCTGGTCTTAAAAGGAAGTAAATACAACGTCAGATGAACTGCAGCCTCTAACACATTACTGTCATCTTCAAGAGAGAAGGAAAACCAAAATTCAAAAGCTGTGTGCGATAAAACCGGAACAGCTTCCTGAGCCACTTTGAGATTAAATTCTGCACATCTGCAATTTAAGGTCATGACTTTGACTAGGCCATTGCGACTCCTTTATTATTCTCTTGTTTTAGTTCTTTCGTTGCAGATTTACAGCCATGTTTAGGAATCATTGTCAATGGATTATTTGATCGTTTAAGGGGCCCAGGTCCCGTGGCTCCAGAACAAGCCCAGATCATGACCACACCACCACCGTGCTTGACAACTGGTCTGAGGTATTCGGTTTATTATTCCAACAGGCAAACATCTTTACTTTGGTCTCCTCCGCCTAGAGGATATTGTTCCAGATGTCTTGTGGTTCATTCCGTTGCAGTTTTAAGAGGGCTTTTCCTTCAACCATTCCAGTTGTCTTTTCATGAACTTTAACCTGCTAACTGAGGCCTGTAGAGTGTGAGACGGAGCTCCTGGATGTTTTGTCATTTATTTGACTGCTGGACCATCAGCATGGCAGTGGTCCAAAATGGCCACTTAAAAAAGAAATTCCCTATAGAATAAATATAGAGTGGAAATGATCATGGGCAGCAACAGCTGGTTTTCAGGGGTCATTGCTGATGTCTTTCCATCTTGGATATGTGTTAAAAAGAACACTCAAAAACAACAAATATTCCTGTTTTTGTTTTGTTTTTTGGAAGAGTTCGATCAGCAGCTTTCCTTCTTCAATCACACACAACTTTTCAATTTTGGTGCTTCGTTGTCGCTGGGAGGTTGTATTGATGTAGATATAAGACATTTGTTCTTAATCCTGAGCTGGTAAACCTTTGGATTATTACTACATTTACTTTTTACAATAAATATAAATTATATGCTAAAAATCCAGGGCTATAAATCATTAAAATATGTAAAGAAATATTGAATTTTTCCTTTTTCTATTTTTCCCTTCCACTAAACTTTCAGTAAAGGATCTCTGCTGCTGATGAAACTTTTGTCACAAAGTGTATCTTACATTTAAAATATTCAATAAGTAAAATGGATTTCTACAAAAATAGTTAGATTTTGTGTGCTTCTTGTTTCTCCTCTGAGTGAACAACTGTGACAGTCGGTGCCACACAGCAGCATCGTTTGGTTCTCGATCGGGGATTTTTGGAACACAGAACAGGTTCTGTGTGTTAAGGCAGGAGGCTGATGGCAACAATCCTTTGACTCTGTTGTGATAGGGAGGTTGCTTTATATTCAACACTCACAGTGTGTCAGACAGAACTTTATAGGTAGAATTTTGGGGGGAAATGGTGTTGAGAAATGGCAGCTGGCCCTGAGGAGTAACCAAATTACTGTTTGTGTCTTCTTAAAAAAATTACAGCTGCAGAGTTTGCAGGTTTGAGATTGTTTCAGCAGACGAGTCTCAATAAACGCTGAATTCAGTGCAACATACCACACTGGAGAGCAAGCAGCTAGCTAGCACAACAACAGAGCTACCGACATCTGAAATAAAACTACCATCAAGGTACTTTAGAGTATACGAGTACAAGAGAGGTTACAATCCTACTTGGAGACTCAGCACCACCGGGCGTCTCTGAACACACCGAAAATCACAATAAAAACAGCCAAACTGCGCCCAGTATCACACAGACACAAGTTGTGACATACTGAGAAGATGACCTGCAGCAGGTGCGCTTTACCAAACAGAGCTTTGGTCGTCGTGTGGACGAGCTGTTAAGACATTCAGTCCCAAAAGTGACTCTGTAGCTTCAGCACAAATCACAGAGCTAGGCTCCACAGATGAGAGATCAGTTCAGCTTCATCTTCTTCATCACTGAAAGGATTTTACAGCCCCAGAGGAGAAAACCTGGAACATCTGTTCACAGGTCATAGTAACAGTTCCCTGAACCTCACCGTCTCTTAGTTAAACTCTCTCTTTACGTGCTGCGATACGTCTTGATGATGTCTTTGATCTGTCTCCTGCAGATGGGACAGCAGGCGTTGGACATCTTCTTGAGCTTGAGGCCGCAGGTGTAGCACAGACACATGTGTCCGCAGGTGTAGATGACAGAGTCCACTGCGTTCTCGTAGCAGATGGAGCACTCGTCGGACCACGGCCCCCGGCCCGATGGGAAGGTGGGCGACTTGGGGAGGCTGACCGGCGAGCTGGGAGTGGTTCCTGCAGCGAGAACGGAAAGGAAATGTTGACTTAAGAGACGGAGACGCGGAGGAAATCTCTGCCCTCACTGACAGGTTGCTAGCATTCAAACTGATCTCAGAATTTACAGGTAATCAGCAAAAGTATTTACACCCCACATTTGTTACAACCACAAACCTCATTGCATTTTGGGGGGATTTTAGGTGACAGACGAACACCAAGAAGAACAGTAGAAGGAGGACACAAAGGACACAAAGGTAAAGGAATTTGGTTTCAAAATAAACTTGTTTTCAGCCCCATTTCCTGTGATGCGCTTAAATAAAACACAGCACAGAGCGCACCCAAATAAATGGCTTTCTTAAAAGAAATGAAAACAACTTACGTATATAAAATAAGTTTTATATTTGAGTGGTGTCCCTTAAAATCATCATAAAATAAAAGAATAAAATTGGAGCTGACGTCTCATCTTTTCAAGACCCGCTGTGATTGGCTGTTTTGAATAACATGTCTTGCAAACTCTCCAGACAAGCTAGGGCTAGCTGAGAGATTCATTTGTGTAACCTAGTCTAAGATTGTAGCTTTTAAACTAACACTTTTATCAAAAATATTAGGATCTCTAGCAAAATATTCCAGACTAATCCATTAAAGTACAGTTCCACGCATTAAAAACAATTAAACGTGACAACAAATGAATGTACATTGATTAAAAAACTGTTCGTTTAGGGAGTTTTCTTTCAAACACGTTGTTACTACATTTCCCTTATTCCCTCATTAAGCAAACAGAGCTCAGATGATCCCGCCCTGTTTAACATTCGGTGCTACTTCTGGTTAGTGAAAATGGCACGATGAAGCAGAAACGATTAACATCTTCTAAATGTAATACCATCTACAGGGTGAGCTGCCTTCATATTAGCCCTTCATGGAATAAAATAACCATTTAAAGCATGGGGTATCTGACAGCGGCCATATTGTTATGTTTACACTTTATAGAGTTTTACAATCAGCATATGACTGCCACTGATCTGATGCGACGAGGGAAACCAGCACATTGTCTGAACGGTGCGTGAAGCCCAACACAGCTTAACTACCACCTAAAATGAACTTTTGTTTATGTCAGAGAGCTGACATGAGCTACCTGTGTTAGGCTACAGCTTTGATAAGTCTCATTTCACCTGGATGCTGTGGTCTAAGATGTTTCTGTCGGTTTCTGATGTATACAGACACATATCTGTTGAAGTAACAGTGGAACTTACATAAAAACTTAATTTCAATCATATTTACATGGCCCACCAATTTTTTCAAAGGCCCACCTGAAAGGCAATTTCTGGCTACACCACTGACTCAGAGCTGTGTTCTCAATAAAAAAAAGCCTCTTATATCGGCCTGTTCCTATTCGTGAGACTGGGGCATCTACATTTACATCAATACATCGTCATTTGTTAGAATGGCCCAGTCAAAGTCCAGACCTAAATCTTACTGAGGAACCAGTGGCAAGAGCTCAAAACGTATGTCCACTGGTAGAGACATGACCCAAAAGACTTGCAGCTGTAACTGAAGCATAAAGTGGTTCTCCACAGTGTTAACTCAGGGCTGCTGGTTATAAATGTACACTACCCGTAACATCAAGTTAAGCCCTTTAAAATCCATGTTTTATTTTCCTTCTACTTCACAGTAGTTGTGGTTGTCTGTCGGATAAAGTCTCTATAAAAAAAATTATCATGTTTTTTCACCTTTGAGTCATGAGCCATTAAAGTTCAAGGAGCGTGTAAACTTCTGAAAGCCACTGTAGATGGTATTTTTCTGCTCCCTGTTCTCTTTTGCTTTGGGCTCTGTTAGGACATCTAGTGGTTACTGGAGTTCCTGCATTTCTGTGAGAAAGCAAAAAAACTAAAACGCTTGCCCTGTCCCCTGAGGAGTGATTGATTCCCAGGCTCTACAACAGCAACGTACCGACCCCTCTGAGCGGACCTACCTCCTGCTGAGCTGCAGTAGGCAGCGGAACACAAGCCCCCGTTCAGGACCGGATCAGAGATGCCGCTTCCCAGGGCGCTGGGGGTGTGTGGAGAGGAGGAGGGCGAGCTGGGGTTGGACGTGGCCCGTGGATCCCCGACATGAGTGGAGCCTAGCCGAGTGAAACAGAGCAGAAGGATTCCTTTAGTTGGAGATCTCTCTTTAAATTGGTTGTTTCCACTGGATACCGAGACAGTTTTCATGAGAAGAGTAATAAATAGTGCCAGAGGAGGGAGGGTAGTTTGGTTTAAAATATGATATTAGAAACGCTGTATTGCGTTATAAAAACCTAAATGTTCAAGGACTAAATACTAATTATAGAAATACAGAACATGTAAATACAGTGGTAGCAGAAGGTGGGGATCATTGGTGGCAATCATTTTCATATCCAGATGAGTTCATAACCAACTCACCAGGTGACTTTGAACCCATCAAAACGCTAAGCGAATGCATAAAACAAATCAATGCATGGATGCGCCATAAGTTTCTCCAGCTGAATAGAAACAAAACTGAAGTCATTATCTTTGAACCTACAGAGGAACAATCGAGAGTCAGCAAACAGCCTCAGTTAATACAGCTAGAAACTACTGATCAGGCCTGAAACCTAGGTGTAGTAATGGACTCAGACCTGAACCTCCAGGGTCACATAAAGGTCAATAACAAGGTCAGCCTTCTATCCCCTGAAGATTTTTTCATCTCATCCATGCCTTTATCATTAGTTGGATTGATTACTGCAACAGCGTCTTCACAGGTCTGCCTAAAAAGTCAATCAGACAGCTGCAGCTGATCCAGAACGCTGCTGCTCGTGTTCCTCACTTGAACCAGGAAAGTAGAGCACATCACCCCAGTTACACTGGCTCCCTGTAGCTCAGAGAATAGACTTCAAAAATGTATTTAGCTTATAAATCACTGAATGGCTTAGCACCAAAGTACTCTAAGGATCTGTTGTAGCAACCTTTCAGGCCACTCAGGTTTTCTGGTTCAAGTCCACTCTGCATCCCCAGAATCAAAACCAAACATGGAGAAGCAGCTTCCAGTTTTTATGCTCCTTTTATCTGGAACCAACTTCCAGACAACTGCAAAACTGCTGAAACACTGAGTTCTTTTAAATCAAGGCTAGAAAATCTTTTTAGAGCTGCTTTTGATTCATAATCACTGGAACATCATTAATTATTGTCTAGATTGCAGTTTTTCATTACTTGTGTTTATTTTGTCACTGTAATGTCCTTTTTTAGGTGCTTATTGTGTTATGTTTTTATCAAGTAAAGCACCTTGAACTGCCTTGTTGCTGAAATGTGTTGTACAGATAAACTTCACTCCATGACTCCAAGGTGTTCAAGTCCTGTCTCCGTAAAACAAGCGCGCCACCACTGTGTCTGACAGTTAGATTACAGCAGACACGTTGGTTTTACAACCCTTCACAGGGCAATAGTTGCGTCTCCAAGGTCATTGCTGGTATCTTTCCACCTTGGCATTATTTGATACAGCAGCAAACCCGCATAACTTCTGTGATCAATTCATTAAAAATCTTAATTAGTGTGAAAGGAAGTCAGTTTTTGTACAATGATTCCATATTTTGGCACACCTTTTCTAATTAGGTAATTTATGATTTTTTCTTGCATATCTTAGATGGGCAAGCACGGTGGTGCAGTTAGTCGTACTGTTGCTTTGCAGCAACCACGTCCTGGGATTATTCTGCATGGAGTTTGCATGCAGCTTTTTTTTTTGCTTCACCTCTCATGTACAGCAGCACAAACCCCAAACAAAAGTAGTATTTACATTTTCCCAGCAGTCGAAGCGTTACAACCATGACAGGAGAAAGAAAAGAAATTCCACCACATTCATCACTGCAAAGAGGAACGGGGCGCAGTCAGGTGTCGTCCAGTCTGCATGCTGATTTTATTTTACACCGAGGAGACAAATGGGAATTCCGAGTACAAGCTTAGGGAACACATGCAGGAATGCCAGTGATGTTTGGAAAGCCAGAGGCCGCCGTGTGACCGGCATGACAAACAGGATGTAAAACCCGAACCACTTCAGAACACGTGAGTCCTCTAAAATAACCCCTTAAATGTTGTTAGGTGGTGGCGCCACTATGTAGTGTTTGCGATTTGATCCTGGAGAGATCGTTAACATCTGTCTGCTTCTCTATTCACATACAGTGTTTTTATATTTTCACCAAACCTCGACTATGTCATTTAGGTATATATGTAGGTTTGGCTTCAGAAATCATGTTGAACAATATTTCAAAAGTTATTTCCTCTACTTCTGTGGAATAAGAGAAAGCTCACATGGAGGTTATGCAGAACTGGACATGCAAGCAAATCTCCAGATATAGGGGACCTCTACAGTATTCATAGGGGTTTGGGGACCACAGCTCCCCATAAATAGCTAAAATCCACCAAAACCTGAGACCCCCTCTAAGGACCTTTTTCCACCAAGCTGGTTCAAGTTCTATTTCTGGCATTGGTTCTTCCTCTAAAGCCCTTGTTTCTTGGTTCCAAACCGGTGCTTAACCTGACACAAGACCAGCTAAGTTCCGGCATCGAACTAGCACTGTTTTTTTTCGCTGGAAAAGCCCTCTATAACCATTTATAACTACCTATTTTTTGTTTGTTTAAACACCAAATATACCTTAAAATGCATTAATACACACAGTGAAAACTGTCTTGGCACCACAGCAGAAGCTAAGATCCACTGTCTTCCTTATTTCCACTATTGGGGGTACAGCCAATCTGTGGCAAGAAAAATGAATGGCACTTCTGGATTGGCTGCTGTGTTAACATACTGTAGATCATTGACTGTGTAGATGAGACTCCAGTGTATGGTCTCATTTTGATTGGTAAAAACACCACATTAATCAATATTGCATTCATAACCACGTAGAACAGACAACCAGGTTCTGGCCACAGAAGAAAATATCAAAGCTCTTTTAAAAACAATAAGAATTTCCAAAAACTTGTCCAAAACTTCTCTAACTTCTCAGCAGCTTGAGCTGAATTAGAACGCCTTTCATTGTTACCAGAATGAGTTTCTCTCAGTTTACGTCTCTGGTTGAAAACATCTTCATTATTTTGGACTTAATGATAAGGTGGGCTTCTCCCCGTTTCTATAAAAAGCAATAATAGACGTGTGCTCTTTCTGTTGTTTTAATTTTTACATTTGTAGTTTTTTGCATTGTAGGTTATTTGCATTTAATTGTTTATTGTTTCCTCATTTTAATATATTTATTTTTATTTATAATTGCACATTTTGTCCTATTTTCTCCATTTTGTTTCCCTGTTTGAAGATGGGACCTTTAAATGTTCCCTCAGTAGCTGTAAACATCTCTTAAAATCGCTCCGTGTAAAAAACAGACATTTACATCAGCCAGAGTGGAATCATTTGTTAAAAAAGGGTTTTGGACTTTTTTTCTTCTCCAAGTCGTTCTAATAAACAAACAAGGAATTTAATGTAAACAATAAATTACATCAGATAGAATCAGAAAGCACCTATCTCACTCTGCCCTGATATCTACACCAGGTTCCAATCACAGTGAGGCTGGAAAACAGAAAATGGTTCACAAAATTTAAATGCAAATCAGATGTTGCACAGAGAGAACATTTAATTATCCACAAAGCATTTCCCTCAAACGCCTTGCTGCTTTGCCACATAACTGGAGATTACTTTAATTACCTTCCCTGACGCTCCCTGTCAAAAAACTCTAACATTGGAAATCAGCTGCTTTGTGCACTTTAGACAATTAACCAGGGACTACTGCTTTGTTGTCTTTGAACATGCTGCTGATGCATATTTGAAGGTGTGAAGGTTCCTCTGGACAGGTAGACTAACATCAGGATGACAGCTATCTGCAGCCGGATCAATCCGAAAAGAGCCATCTCACACACGCGATCGTCCCTTTAATGGAGTTAATGTCCCCTTGGAGCCAGATCAGTATTTTGGTCCCTGCAGCTTATGGCTTCTAAATCTGGATCTGTTTGATGTGGTATGATGGGGCGGAGCTCGGATTAGGACATGGCATCTCGTTTGTTTGCATGCCGGCGGGCAGTGCCAACAACAATGTATTACAATGTGTTACTGTGCTTATATACAGGGAACATGCCAGGTCACTTGAAGTAGAACTTGAAGTAACACACAAAAGCAGAGATAATACAATTTTGTGACATTTCAGACCAACACTGACCTTTAAAAGCCTTCAGAGATTAATATATAAAAAAAAAATCTGCTCTTATTTTCTTCTTTTGCCTCATTCCCATTGACATGCAGTCAGGGTAGGCAGGTCATAAATGACATGTAAAATCGTCACTAAAATTCGTAATAGAAAATCAACGTTTCAATTTATCTGTTCCATAAATTTGTTTTCTGTAATATTTTAACATGTTTATGGTTGGTTTATGGTTGGTTATGGGTGGAAGAGGTGGTTTGAACTTCCTCCATTTCTCTCTGCTCTTTGGTCCAGCTCTGCATCTATGAAGCTTCCTTTTCATTTCCTCTTGGATTTGGGGTCGTAGTTCAGGTAAATCACTGAATTTATAATATATAATAATGAATTTACGCATTGCCTGAAGGGTGAAGTGCGCTGTGTCACACACAGTGAATACAGCAGACAGTTGGCACCTGCTCATTTCTGTTTCACTTTTTAACGCCAATATACATGTTTGATTACACATGTGCTGCAATGGTGACGTTCTACAGTCTGTCTAATATATTTAACAAATGTGTGTGACATATTTAGTCTTTCTGTATTGGCTGTAAATGCGCAGTGAGGCAGAAAACATTGCGCCATACTGATAGGGGGCAGTGTTGGGCCCAATAGGGACAATGGGAAGCAGACGCTCTTCTTCTACGCATTAAAAACACTGTAAACAGAAAACACAAAAATTAAAATATACAAAAAAATACAATCGGAACAGCAGCAATCCAGGACAGCTCTCCTCCTTCAGGATCATCTCCAGTGAAGCGGCCAGATTGTTTAAAATGAAGGCAAACAAAGGGGATTTTGTGATGGAGACATCTGTGGAGCAGGATAAGTGCACTAACCAAAAAAGGTCAGATCAAACACTATTTTGAATTTATAAAAAAAAAAAACTGCCAAAAGTTACTTCTTTTTTTTTTTTTACAGAATATTAAATATTATAATATTTTTCTTGCTATCATATTGTAAAAAAATAAGGAACCGATTAAAGCATAATTAAGAGTTTTTAAAACAAACAAATATTCCAGGTAATTAAAAAACTGAAACAGACGCTTCTAATTTGGGTTTAATATCTCCAATTCCAGAGGAGTCAGTGCATCACCAGTCATGAAGCTCGCCGCACGTCATTTCTCATTGATGCACTTCAGCTCTATTTCCAGAGGGGGGCAGTCTTGCTTGATTCTCCAGTAATCATGACAATTTTGGTAGCGGGTGTGATAGATGAGATGATGTGGAGGCCAGACCTTTTTCGTCAAGTCCCTAAAGCTGTCACGTCACTGACTGGGTCCGTACTGCCGTGTGTGCTGGAGTATGTTAAAACATGTTGCACGGGTCAAAACATGAAGGCAAAAAATAACATTTCATGAAACATTACCTATCTACTTCTCTTTTGATGCACACACGTTTAGTACAGTGCATTTGTGTATGGTGTATAGTTAGTTTTTAACAGCACAAGGACAAGGTACCTTAATTTTGCCACCGTCTTAATATTTATATTCATGTTTAAGGATCAACAGTCCATTTGAGGATAGGACTAAGTTTTCTATAGTCAGAAAGTAGGTTGGGCTACCGTCCGTTGGAGCCGCTCCAAGGATTCAGCATGCAGAGGTGAGTAACACCTGCTTTCCACCGGACGCGTCAGAAATCCCTTTGTCCAGCGACACTCCAGCTCAGTCTCATGGTTTCTTCAGGCTAGGAAGGATGTGTAATTCCTCCAGGAGCTACTGGGTCAGCCCCAGTGAAAATGTGCGGTTTCGAGGTATTCAAATCTTTTACTGGGCACTGTATGCTATGACAGAACGTCTAATACAGTTGTAACCAAACCAGCTTCCGTGAAGAACCTAGAATAAAGAAGATAACTATATGAAAACCTTCCTCATAAGGAAACTGTCCAGCCATTTCACACAGCGCTCTGACTGCGTCGTTTTACATTATCGGAGCTCGGCCACCCTGCTGCATTTCAGCAGCAGTGCTTTTCCCTCTGTCTCTTCCCGTTAATCGCCACTGGGGGGCGGGCGGACCCCGCACCTGAATGGCAGCCGAAGCAGGATCGGCCCTGATCCCGTCTTGATTAAGCCGATGGCTGTGAACAGCTGTGAGAGGCAAGCCGTGGCCACCTCCCTGCAGCTGCTGCTGCTTCCACCCATCAATCCTACCAACCGTCCGTCTATCTGAGCACGGATGAAAATTTTTTGCAAATAAATAAAAATAGGAAGGAGGGGATTGGAAAAAGTCCTTCTCTGTGTAAACTGCAATTCCCAAGCACAGCCCTTCATAGAATGAATTACTTTTATGTAAAAACAGAGAAGCTCCTGAGGTCAGAGGAATGCTGATGGTTTTCCACGGAGCCTGTTTGGGACAGATGAGAGGAAAGCTGCTCAGTAGATGGAAGTTTAAGGTCATGAATAACCCCACTGCATAAAATGTTAATGTTCTCCTGTCTGTGCTGGAGATCTTATCTCCAGAGACAAAGAGGCTGCTCTGCAGGAAGGAGACGGCCATACATCCCTGAAGTGTTTGTCTCCATGTCGATGTAGATACAAGACAAGAAATGGGCCTTTTTTTTATTATATCCTGTTCTAGAAAACCATCCTGGTATTACAAATTAGAGAGACAAGTTGGCTTGAAATGCAGAAATTTTACCAGAGATGGAAAATCAAATAAAATGCAAAATATTAATAATAAAGAAATAGGAAATTAGATATAAGAAACAGCCTGCATTTGTTGTTTTAAAGCTTTGAGTTTGTTTCTAAAGTTTACTTTATTCCATCAAAATTGTCAAATTCTAAAGCAGGACTGGCCCCTGGGGGGCTGGGCCCGCCCCAGACAGATTACCACGCCTGTGTAAAATAAATTGCAACAATACAAAGTATTGACATGAGACAACCAGCAGAGGGTGCTGTAGGCTATTAATTGGCAGAAACAACAAAATGTGTGTCTTTAAATATTATTTTGGTGTGTTACTCTGTGCAGGAATACATGCTACAATCTCTTTCAAAGCCTGCACCAAGGTGCTTAGTATGGTTCTATTTTGAAAAGCTAGAGCACAGAAAGAAGAGAGGATTAGCATCGAAACGTGAAGTAGGTTGGAAATAAACTTCCAAAACTGCAAAGGTGTAAAATGGCAAACTGATCAGCATCTGGCAGAGACAGCAGCATTTAGCAAAAGAAAATATCTTACATCAGTTAATTTCTGTGGGAACACTTTGCATTTAAACACACAGACACAGATTAAAATAACGTGGCGGATTTGCTTCTCAGAGTCGTCTGTAATGTCCAGAAACCACAAACTTGTGCAACCACCTGAAATTTAAACCAGCAGTGATCTCTTAACACAGGAAGTGAAGGGATTCTTTTGAGTATATTTTTCCTTAAACTGAAATAAATGTATAGAATCTTTATGTAACAGAGTGCTCTAAAATGTCTGCATATTTGTTTTTCGATTTCTGCTTTATTTAAGCTTCTCTGAACACAAGATATAAACTGCTCAGGACATCTTAACAGAACTTCATACAAAGGAAAAATAAATCTGATTCTTTTAATCAAGCAGCCAGCACAGTCAGTTCCTCTCTTGTTCTGACCTGTACAGTGTGCATGCATGAATAAAAATAACCAAACAATGTGGTAAAAGAAGGGAAGAGCGGCTGGGATCAGAAGAGAAGAGATGAGCAGGAGAAGAGGGTAACATGGCAGCTGCAGTATACAAGCTTATGCGCGGCGAGCTGTTTCACTTCAGCACGAGCGTGTTGACACTTTAATAGGATCTATAATACGAGCGAAGCGGGTCGGTGGACGTGTGTCCTGTTTCTGAAGGTTCAGCTGCTCTGCTTTCTGCTCGTTTTGGTCCAATCCCACTCAGAGGAGATTTTTGAAGACAAAAAAAATATTTTAAAACCTGCAGGCATCTCTGTAAACTGATTCTGTCAAGTTCAGCTTGTCAGGCTAAACCACCCGCAGACAGTCTTTGGCTGTACAAAGGTCAGCTGGATATTCAGTGTTTCTACTGGGAAAACAATTTGATTTAATGTCAAATAAAATATTTGTCAAAAGCTGTGAAGTTATTTACCGAGTTATTTACTTATGACCTCATCAAAGGTTCAATTTAAACACCATTTAGTTCTATTCAATTCAAACATACTTCATATTTATCCCAAAGAGAAATTAAATGTTGTCTACATACAAAGCCCTTATTAATCAAGCTCCATCATCCATCAGAGATCTGATTGGTCCATATGTTCCTAACAGAGCCCTTCGCTCTCAGACTGCACGTTTACTTGTAGTTCCTAGGATTTCTAAAAGTAGAATGGGAGGCAGATCTTTTAGTTATCAGGCTCCTCTCCTGTGGAACCAGCTCCCAGCTTTAGAGGCTGTTTACACGACAACGTTTTTCAGCAAAACTGAGGTTTTTCTCTCCGATTCAGCCTCTCGTTTACACGACAATGGGAAAACGGGGGGGCGAAAATGCAGCTTTTGGGAAACTGTTTCCAGAGTGGAGAGTTTTGAAAACGCTGAGGGATTCGTTGTCGTGTAAACACAAGCCGGAGACTTTTGAAAACGATGACGTCACTGCCAGCCACCTACGGACATGTTGCACTTGCGCACTCCGCCTTTCTACAGAAAAACAACAACAATGGCGGATCCAGGTATGCGGTTACTGCTGATGCAGCTTCTGAAGTTATTTGGTCGCATACAGTACGTGCGTCAAATAATCAATATGCCTTTATTTGAGCGGAGAACTACAAAAAGACCGCCATTGTTGGGTATCATGAAATGTTTCTTTTCCGGGTTGTGAGTGGGAAACCTTGGAACATTGCATACACGGGGCAGACTGCCATCTAAAGGCCGGGCATATGTACTACATCGTTTTCCATCGCGCGCCCTGTCGTGTAAACGCAGCGCGTTTTCACCCGTGTATTCAAAGAAAAACGGCAACGTTGTCGTGTAAACAGCCCCTTAGTCCGTGAGGCAGACACTCTGTTTACTTTTAAGGCCAGGCTTAAAACTTTCCTTTTTGATAAAGCTTATAGTTAGAGTGGCTAAGGTCATCCTGAGCTATCTCTGTAGTTATGCTGCTATAGGCTTAGACTGCTGGAGGACAGACTGACCAATTTTCTTCACTCTGCTACTTCCTTTTCTCCTACGACTCTCCAGTTGTATTACAGTACATTCTGTTATTTCGACTGTTAACTTTGTTTTCTCTCAGTGTTTTTCTCTCCATAGAAGATATACCTGGTCTGGGATCCTGCTTGGCTGCAATGCCCTGTTGGACGGGGGGCATCGACTGGGATGATCCTCCCAGTGACTGAATATCCACTGTGTCCTGTTATATAGAAAGTTCTCTTATATCAGATCTTCTGTTCCTTCTGTGTCTCTGCTCTGTCTTCTCAAACCCCCAGACGGTCTTGGCAGATGGCCGCTCCTACTGAGCCTGGTTCTGTTGGAGGTTTCTTCCTGTTAAAGGGGAGTTTTTCCTCTCCACCGTCGCTACATGCTTGCTCAGTATGAGGGATTGCTGAAGGATTGCTGTGGTTGGAAAGTCTGCATCAACGGGGCCCAACCTCACGCCAATGACTGACGCAATCTGCTGGGATTCCTTAAATAGGAAACTTTTTAACTGATTGGAATGTTTGTATAAATGTATTGAAATGACTTCTCTTTAAGTGCCTTGAGATGACATCTGTTGTGAATTGGCGCTATATAAATAAACTGAATTGAATTGAAATTGAATTAAACTCATATCATCCAAGAATCTTCAAAGAATCGTTATGGATGGTGATGCTGCGGGCAGGAAAGATATCCGGTAGCAGTCAGTCATGCAGCAAATCTGAAGAGGCCTCTGACTGAAGAGTGTTGCTGTATGACATCCTCATGAACATCATGACATGCTAACAGCTCGATATCGAGGCAGCAGAGACAATATTCCACAGTAACATGTCCAGGATGACAGTTGATCAATTTTTAGCAAGCTCTGCTAATCCACCTCGCTTGCTTTTGCCGCTCCTCTTTGAATCTCTAGCTGTTCTGTTAGAAAGCCGGGTAGAGAGACGTTGGAGTTAGGGATATGATCCCTGCCCGTTATGATGGGTGGACGAAATGGTTTGAACTTCCTCCATGTCTCTCTGCTCTTTGGTCCTGCTCTGCGTCCATGAAGCTTCCTTTTCATCTTCTCTTGGATTGGGGGTCGTAGTTCAGGTATTATTTGAGTTTTTAAATTGCTGATCAGTTGATCCCAGCTGTAAAAGTAATACCTTATTGCCACAGTTACGCCTCATAACAACTGATCCAGGAAGTAGTTTTATAAAGCAACTTGAAAAACGCACAACTCAGTGATATTAAACTAGAAGAGTGCACCATAACTCTTAATGGAAATACTGATTCCCAGTTTTTAATGAAACCTTTTATGTGTTGGACGCCCTGCAAGGCATGTGAGAAAGAAAATTTGTTTTTCTAATACTTTATTTTGCCATGAGTCTTTTCTCTGTTCAATCCCGAAGACAAGCAAAACAAAGGTTTGAGAGGCAAATTTTTCTACA
The DNA here is from genome assembly GCA_963556495.2 of Valencia hispanica. Lineage (NCBI taxonomy): Eukaryota > Metazoa > Chordata > Actinopteri > Cyprinodontiformes > Valenciidae > Valencia > Valencia hispanica. Next base: position 57,469,600 of record OY747703.1, read on the forward strand.
TTTTTGTTTTGCCGCAGCCGATAGTTGAACCACAGGGCAAGACTCCTAGTTGAATGAGGTAAATGTACAGTCAAAAGGCTGGAGCCTGAGAACCAACAGATAACACAGTTTATGCATCTCTGATAAAAAGTTTTTTTTTAGTTTATTTGTTTTGAAATAATCTCACTGGCTGAATTCGTAACCTGATTCTGAGACCCCAGCCCGTTGAAACCAACCCATGCATACGCCAAAACTCTTCTTTGGTAAATTGTTTAGATTTAGCCACATTGGAGGGTTTTTTAGCATGAACCGCTTGTTTAAGGTCATGCCCCAGCATCCCAATAGGATTTAAATCCAGACTTTGATTAAGCCACTCCCAAACCCTCCATTTTTTGTTTGTGTGCTTTTGAAATTTTTCCTGTTCACAGCCTCGAGTGTTTCTCTTGTGTTTAAGGTCAGAGAGGAGAATTCATGACCCCATCGAAGCAAAGAACCCCAAGGCTATCCCTCTAACACCCCCATATCGGAATGTCAGTATTATGCTCTTATTCCAATATGTTGCATTTGATGTAAAGAGACACACATCTTCCTAAAAGGCCCAGTTTTGTCTCATCAGTCCGCAAAATATTTTCTCAAACGTCTCAGGGTTCATCAAGATGTATTTTTGTAAATGTGAGATGAACCTTTATGTGGTTGTGGACTCCTGGATGAGTCTTCCTTTGATAGAGTAAATGTAGAGTAATTTTGGGAAACCGAACACTCCTGGGAAGGAATTAGAAATGGCTGACAGACTGATAGATGTCAGTATCTTTGGTCCTCATCTGCTCTTGAATTTATGTAGATCGGGCCTTGATTTGCTGCTTTTGGATACTTTTTTCCTTCTTAATGTTGTCAAACAGGTTCTTTTGAGTTTTTTCTCGATTCTACAAGTCAGACATACTCTGGCTTAGGTGTGTCTCTCAGGTTATCTCTGTCTGATGTTAACATTTGTTTTAAGTGTGACAAACAAGCAACACAACAGAAAATTGCTAAGGGGGCAACTTTGTCATGACTATGTCACATTTAGTTTGCTGAAGATGGAGTCCTAACTTTTCAGATTCCGACAACCTCAGATCATCCACTTGACCCTGCCTTTCAGTGTTTAACCCTGTCTCTCTCTGAGACAAACCTGTCAGCTCTCCACTGTCTGGCTACACACATGCTCAGTATGAGGGATTGCTGCAAAGTCAACGCCAAAATGTAAGAGATTGTCTACTGTCGCTACATATTTATCCAGGAGGAGTGAATGCTGCAAGTCATTTACTCGATGCAATCTGAAGGAGTTTCCTTTAACAGAAAACGTAAAAAAAAAAAAAATCAATCTGAATAATAAACTGTCGTGTTTGGTGGAATGGATGTAATCACTGAAATCAGTCTGGATGATCGAAGTTAATTGACTTTTAATGGTAAAGTGGCTTGACACGACATGTGTTCCACGCATCCACTAACCCATATAATTAAAAACACAGTATAAAGTACAACAAAAGATAAACCCACAATGATTAACAACAACAAAGACGATAATACCCTTTCTAGCTGTGTTTTGTGCTTCTATCAAGACCCAAGCATTTTTAAACAAAGGTTTTTTAAGTTTTTAAGTAGTTACTTAGCTTATATCCTTCCAGTGTTGCATTATGTTCAGATTGTTTTGTAATTTGGTGCCAAACTGAATGTTGGATCTTGGTGCTGAACAAATTGACCTAAAAGGACATTAAAGGCACCAAATCTCAGAATGATGGGTATTTATTTCATCCAACCAGTCCCTTACTATATCCAAGCACTCCAAGCTAGCCCCAACAGGCCCTCATGAATTTCTGCTCTTATCAGAGAGGTCCATTACTCGGGTCTCTGCTGTATCTTTCAATCTGGAGGAGCTGGAGACCCACTGGGACACATCCCTCACTCCAACTGATTCAACTCAACCCTAGGCTGAACCGCTCAGAGCAAATCAGCAGATAAGGAGCTATATCAGCCAGATAAGTAACGCTTCCTAATTCGAAGCAGCTGGAAGGTAAAGACGAGTCACACTTCACTGGAAATTCCAAAGATGGGAGCCAATAAGGAGACATGCCTCGGATCTTTCATTGTTCTGTGGTTCCGGTTCTGTTCTGCTGCCAAGGCTTTTTGTTTTCAGTAAATGACTATTAGAAACCCACACAGAGGGAGACCAGGTGGTCAGCTGAGCTCGAGCCAAACTCCAATTTAGCAGTAAAGTATCACAGAGTGTGCTCACTGAGACATTTGGACCTGATTGCAAAGACAACAACCAAAAAGAAATGAATATGAGGACAGCCAACTATCAGAAAGAGTCAGGGCGCCATTAAAGTTCATAAAGGCTGACTGTCTGCTGTTCTGGCATATTCTGAATTGATCTCTGTCAACAGGGCGCAGCTTTACTGAAGCTCGCTGTGACTTATCGACAGGCTCGTCTGTTGCTTTGTTGTCAGCTGATGTTGGGGGGGTGGCGCAGAGTCAGATAGGGGTGAACAGTGTACAGCACTAACACTGTTCAGGAAATAACTGTAGAAAATACTGTGGTGTATTCCAAAGGGCAGCCCAAAAATCATTATTGATTCAACGACCTCTGAGCTCAGGATCTATAGGGGCAGCCGTAATAAATTAATATAAGAAAAAAGAGACGGAAACAGTTCACCGCTCATTGATGAACTTACATTATTTTACATTAATCTACATGAGAGGCGATAAAGCATATGTTGTGAAACATCAAGACGTGTCACGCCTGTAACCCTCTCCCCTCATCTCCCTGTCATGTGTATATCAGGATAAAGGGGTGTAGAAATCAGTGTTTAGCTCTTTCGGGACAGAGTATGTTACCTACAGTCTTATTTTATAAAACTATTTATGAATGAATGAACTGAGCTTCTCAGGATAGGTAACTTAGTACACTTTATCTTGGTAAACTAAAACTAAACAGGATTAATGAGAAAGTAGGTTGCAGTGAAGGAGTCGGTCAGTCAGTTGGAGCCACTCCAAACAAATCATCAGTGAATAAATCCTCAGTGCCAACAGAGTCTCTGCACAGCGTTGCATGAGATTATGTAACGTTAATTGGTCACTGTTACATCAGTTCTGTAGCAGTGGTGCATATGTCAAATCTGCCTTTTTATGGGACACCCTTTCTATGTACATATACATATAAATGAATAGCATTTGTTGTCGTCATACTCAAAAACAGCACCACGAAATTTTGTTCCAGCGCAACCAATCCCAGAATAAGAACATACAACAACACACATTTACACTTAACAGGGTTGGAAGACTAAAGATGCAGCCAGTTACGGCGCACCTTATGCAGATGAGAATTTTTACAATAGGTCGGATAAGGGAGGAGGGAAAAAAAATACATCATTTGAAAAGTTAGATTTTTGAGATTCCATTGATGAATGCCAATCAAGGATACAATCATAACTGTTGTCACAGTAAACGCTTTAGACAAACCACTCAGAAAGCAAGATTATTTGCAATTCACCATTCGAAGCCAGATATCATTGACAGAACAGAGACATCTTGGCCAAAAACAGTCTTTTTATATTCACAAGGGTCTAGTTAAGGTCCTCCAGTAAAATAGTTAGTTCACAACAAGTCTTGCATCCACAATGCAATATAATCTGCCACTCAAAACCTTGGCAATTCCCTTCCTTCATCTTTACAACCGTTAGCATGCTGATATTAGCCAAAAAAACAACTCAGCGCCCTTCTTGTTCTTCGTGATGTTTATTGACAAACAACAAATTGGTGCATTACTGTCACCTACCATCACTCGAGGTTGCACTTGCCTCTCTAAGACTGGTGATGTACTAGCATCGTCCCTGCTTATGCTAGCTTTGCTCTTCTTTTCATTAAGCCAAGCTCTAGTGTCCATTTTGGCACAACACCGTTTCAGTGTCTTCTTTACTGCTTCCTAAAGTCCCAATTTATAGCCTACAGCACCATCTGCTGGTTGTCTTTGGTCAATACATTGCATGGTTGAAACATAATTTACTCCAGCGTTGAAATCTGTCTTGTGTGGGCCCAAAACCTGGGTTGGCGGGCCTGGCCCTCGAAGCCCACCCATTGGCGCCGGGCCTGTTTGTATGGCATATATAGCATCTATCCGTTGCAATGCTCATGCTAAAGAATTTTTCGACATGTTCAAATAAAACTTTAGTATCAAATGAGAAGGAAGGTGATGCTGAAAGGCAGACGTCCAGTGGTAAAGGGTTTAAGACTAGCAGAGTCACTGGTTGCTATGGTTTTTCCCCCCACCATTTCTGGGGAGTGGGGAAGCCACAGCTTCTTTTATGTAATAATTTAAATGGAGAACAACTAAATCATACTAAACAAGTTCCTGAACCGTGAGCAGCAGAACCATCTGGTGGACACATGTAAATTTATAGGCCAGTGCAGAACATGTAACACGTTAAAGAGCTGAAACATTTGGAATATCTCCTAGGATCAAAATCTACACTGTGTGACACTCCAAGCTAACTATTCTGTGGTAAAATCTAAAATAAGTCATTAAATTAAACTTTGATTGCATAAAAACCGTCATTAATGTCAAAATGCCAACTCAGGCAGGTGAAGTACGACGTTCTGAAAGCTGATTAAACTTCAAATAGGTGAGCTATGGAGCCCCAAAGTGGGCATGAATTGATGTAACATCCATTTATATCCTCTTTGAAGGATACAATCAGTCTCTCCTGTGTTTAGTTACAGTAAAAACATGTAACCTGTTTCAAGCTCTGCTTCCTCTTCCGCTGCCATCACCGAAGGAAAGCAGGATGTAGTTTTAGTTCCTCTGCAGTCAAACATTTCTGCAAGTATTGTTGCTGTCCAATGTGTTTTACCTTTTAATAAAAGTTGCTTGACACATCCTTCAGTACAGTGGATTCTTTTAACCATCTGATATAAAGTTGCAGATATCTAAGCACAAAGCAAAGCTTCCACATAAATGAGACATCAAGCCGACCTCACAACTTTTTCTTAATTTTTTTCCCACCTCTGCTCACATCCTGTTTTTCCAGGTCAGGACAGATCACCACTCTTCTCTGAATCTACTCATATCCTTCCCTCCTTAAGACATGTGCTGTAAATATCATGCCAAACAAAGTAACAGAGTGAAGTCATTCACTTTTGACCCCTGAGTTCCTCGGCTGGCATGCTGTCAGAGCCTCCTGCACCTAACAAGAATCATTTTCAACCAGCGGGGCAAGTAAATGAATTAAGGATGGAGGTCTCATCGCCACAGCGCTGGGCCAAATGACGATCGATATATTGATCTTTGAGCTCATAAACCAGGACACGTCCCAAACTAAAGGGATGGTTATTTCCCACATCAATTATTCCTCCAAAGTGGGATTATCCACAGAGGAAATCTGGAATAAAAGAGGGAAAACTGGCTTTTTCTCCTGTCAGGGAGACATAGCCGGCTGATAAAGATGAGTGCAAGTGTTTCTAGTTTTTTAAGGATTTATACATAGATTAGACTTTTGCTTTCTGTGTCAAATGTTTGCTTAATATTAGAATATTTTATTCCTCACAATTTTGTATTTTGTCTTGCTATTTACTAGGGGCGTAACAGTACACAGAAATCACTGTTTGGTATGTATTTGGTAAACTTTAATCGAGACAAATAAATACAAATGTGGATATGACTTTTTTTAAAACTTTGATCAGCATTAAATTTTGTCCCAAATTCTTCCCTTTCATTGTTGAAATTGTTGAAATTGATGTGATTTTGTTATGTTCTATAACTTAAAAAGGTTGAAAGTATAGAACTGACTGGATATTTGATTGGATTTAAAAAAATAATTAAAATAGTACAAGCAGACATAGCCAGAGTAGAAAACAATACAACTACTTGAAAACAGTCAGTGTTACTGTTTAGAAATGTTTAAATAATACTTTGCCCATATTTGAGAATAAACCATGCTTAAATCACTTTGGAGTTGTTTTGATATTTCAACAGCCTAGTCTCCCAGCTGTACTTGAATGAATAATAAAAATAATAGGGGCTTGCATTTATATAGCACTTTTCGAGACCCTCAAAGCGCTTTATAACTCCATTATTTATTCACTCTCACATTCACACACTGGTGGAAGCAGCTATGATTATAGCCACAGCTACCCTGGGGCAGACTGACAGAAGCGAGGCTGCCATATCGCACCATCGGCCCCTCTGGCCAACACCAGTAGGCGGATAGGTGAAGTGTCTTGCCCAAGGACACAACAACATGTAGCAGCTGGAAGCTGGAATCGAACCCACGGTTTCTGGACGACAACTCTACCACTGAACTACAGCCTGATTGGATGCTACTGGTAGCCATGTTGGTTTTTCTCTAGTATCAGTGACGTTTCCATTCAGCTTGACATTGTTTCAGGTGAGTCATTCAGTTCAGTGCAGAGCGTGTTATGGACCTTATTGCTGTTGAAAGATGCGTTTGCTGACAAAGTTCTGGTTCGGTCCGTCTTTCTTCTTTTACTGTAGCTGCATGAAAAACCATGAATGTTCCCAAATAGCAGAGTTTAGTGATAGCTGGGAGTCCTTTTTGTTTTATTTTGGTGTAACTTTTAAAGTTGCCCTGCAGAACGTTGCACTGCACTCTGAGTTCTGCACGTAAACATTCTGCATGTGTTCAGGTAGAAAACACCTGAATTTGTTTGGAACACGTGCGTACCGAACCGACAGGGCCGTACTGAAGCATCCAAATATGAATACAGGTACCGTTACACCCCTAGCAGATTAATCTAGTCCTCATAACATATTGAAAACATATTTTTATTGTTTGCCTTTTAATCAAACATAGTCCTTGGTCACATTTGTAGTGTAATGAGTTTGTTTTTATAATGCTGAATGTCTGTTTTGACCTTGAAACTTGACCTTGACCTCATTGACTTGTAAACTGACCTGAACCCTCTGTGACATCTGTTGGTGCGTCCAACACTTACCCAGAATCCTAAGCTGCGTCACAGCTCCATGCAGCCCGAAGAACATCCAGAGGGGGCGGGAGTTGTCCACACACACCTGCATCCCCACGTTGGTGCCATTGTGGCTGAGGATGACCTCCCCTTCCTGGTTGACCAGGAAGCCCAGGATGTCGCTGCTCTGCAGAGGAGTCGGCACCCGGCACACGGCCCAGAACTCCTTCCTGTCCACCAGAGCCTCGGGGTTGTACGGCAGGTCGCTGGGACGTAGCACTGCCGGGTCGCAGGAGGTCACACCGTAAGACAGCGAGCCCGAGCGCGCCGGGCTGGATTTGGTGACCTTGATGAAGACGGTCTCTCCGGTGCGCAGGGGCCGGTTGGTGAAGACCAGTGTCCGTTCCTCCCGGGCGTGCTCAGACCGCGCCACCGTCTGCTCGTCAAGCGTCTTGATGTGGGCGCCGCGCAGCTGGTGGAAGTGAAGGTCGCTCTCCAGGGCAGACGGCAGCAGGGAGGACTGCTGGGAGTTCAGGGAGTTCTGCGGGATGGGGCAGGTGGAGGAGGAGGACGCCGAGGCCAGGTGGAGGGTGTGGCGGTGGGAGTGGGCGTGGCCTCGGTCCTCCTCCTGCAGGTTGAGATCGCACAGGCTGACGGACAGTCGGGAGTCGTTTGCTTCACGCCGCAGCGAGGAGGAACGCACGGTGGTGAAGGAGCGTGGGCGCAGACAGTCAGGAGGAACGATCTCACTGTCTGCAGGAGGAGAAGAGAAACAGAAACGCAGCATGAGAGACAGCAGCACTTAGAAGATCTCTTAATGCCTTTTATTTTGATGACACTCATTTCATCCCAGATGCATCAGTTACATCCAAATAATTTCTAATTTTCTACAAATGTTTGCAAAAACATTCATACATTTTGTCACATAAAAGCCACAGAGTAGAGAATAACTGTGAAGTGGAAGGAAAATGAGTCAAATCTGTTACTAATGAATACCCGAAAAGTGTGCCGTGTTACAGAAATCAATGTCTTCTTTCTTTAAACAAGGATTAGGCTGAAATCCTAATTGGCGTTTTCTTGTATTTTATGAAGTTGATCGGCCAGTCGTGTACAGGGGGTAGCGCTCCGACCCTTCCGCACCGTCCCAAGTCTGCGTCCTGACTGAATAACCCGTGTGCCTCTCTGGAGCTCGAGGGAACTAGGTGAAAAGCCTCCTCACTAACGCCTGTTTAAACACTGATGATCTCTTTTATGTTATATTTCCTAGATGCATTTGCTATCATGTGGCTAATCAATAAACTCACATCACCTTGAAATATGTATGTAACAGTTGTTGTTTTCCTTAACCATCTTTTTATGGTCTCTCTACCAGTTTTGCCTCCAACCAACATTTCTGCCCTTTTCTCTTTGCAAAAAAGCTCAAGCATAGTCAGCTTGAATGGACAGCTTCTGTGTACATCACTTATCATGTCTGGCCAGATTTACCGGTGGATTTAGGTCTGGACTTTGACTAGGCCATTCTAACACATACATATGCTTTGATGTAACCCAACCCATCGTGGCTGTACTTGTGTGTGTATAGGGTGGTCGTCCTGCTGGATGGTAAACCTCCACTCAAGCCTCAAGTATTCTTCAGGTTTTCTTCCAGCATACTTTTCATCAGTCATTATCCTATTAATTCTGGCCAGCTTCCTTGTACCTGCTGAAGGACAGCATCCCCACAGACTGATGCTGCCACCACTGTGTTTCATGGTGGGTGAAATTTTAGTCTCATCTAAGCAGAGGACCCATTTTCACATGTTTGCTGTGTCCCCTACATCAGAGGTCCCCAACCCTCTGACCGCATAGAAAGAAAAGCAATAAGAGGACTGTAGCGCAGGGCATTCTGGGTGAACAAACAACTGCGCAACAGCTCTGCCTCCTTCTCTGCTCAGGCTGAGCCCATTGGTGCAACATATTTGTCTGGAACATTTGCCAAAGGCAACAGAGCGATCCTAAAAGTGAACTGGAAGTGTCCCTGTGTTCATTACAGCGCCACCACAGGCGGGGAGGTAAAGATGTTGCTCAGAAGGTTCACTTTGTTTGACAAAGAGCCGTCTGAATGCAAACCACACCAGCTAAACAAAAGCAACAATGTTGCAAACTAGGTCCCAATCAAACCAAGTCTACCGAACTTTCAGGTATTAAAACAACCTTACTTACAGACTATCTGTTTTATTAATTATCCTAGTCTAAATGATGTTTTATTTTGAATAATGACTGGATTCTCTCCGTTAGATTCAGCTATAAGTCACTCTTGACTCACGTCAAGACGTTTGCCTCGATAACATTATAGGTCCCTGCTAAAAACAAACCCACAAGCTAGCAAAATGATTAAAAACATAGGTCTCATTTCAGTGTCTTTGAGAAAAGGAAAACTTCCAGTAAAGAGACAGAAGAGCCTACAACTTCCAAGAAAAAAAGCTACATTTCGCAGACAATACCAGGACTGCAGGATAAAATATAGATTTATCGCAACATGCGGTTTCCATGCACCGAGACTCGCTTTGGATAATATGTGGCAACTGGTTTTCTAATGAGGGAATGAAACCTTTAAAACTGCCCCAGATGGGACCGTCTCGTTACAGAGAGAAAGCCACACTGATTCAGCGTTGTGGTGAGTTTTATTTTTCATGCACTTTATATTTGTTCATGTGGTAAACCTTATTTTAAAGGCATGTTTAAAAATCACCATAGCACCCAGAGAGCGTTAGGGGGCAGAGGGTATGTTTCTCATGTTGTGTTGTTGTCGCGATGATACGCCGACGCTACTAATGAAGTGACAAGTAAACATTAGATTTACATTTATTATTATATTTAAAAATAACCCCGTTTTTCATGCCAAACATTCTTTTTATTTTGTTGCATTTATCCACTACACCTTAAAGGCCGGACTGTGAGAATATTGTCAGATACTAAACCGGTCCGTCGCAAATAAAAGGTTGTGGATCACTGCCTTACATGTCCCGTGGTGAACCCCAGAGGGGACGTTTAAAGACAGTGGGTTGCACTGGACTTTATTAAGGGGTGACAGAGTAAAAATGCATGAATAAAAATGCATTAAACTCAGAATCTGAATCTTAGATTGTTTATTTACAGAAAATGTTAAAAACTATGTTACATGTTGCTGATGATGTACTACACTACACTGAGGTTTAAGCACACTCCCAGTCATACCTGCCTGTTGGACTTTTCACATTTTGACCACAAACCTCTCTTACTGAACTAAAAACTTTAACGCTATAGTACAAATGTGCTCTAAGCCACAGCAGGACATCAAAGTGCATTCTTGCTTATCTTTAAATTCAGTGTCTTTACTTCCTATCCCAGGATCTCACCGCTGAGAGCCAATTCTAACTCCCAGTGTTCTGTGTGTGTCTAATATGTGTCTGATAAGCTGCCCAGAGGTTGCTTACAGTTTCTAGATGTAGCTGCTTTAAATAACACGCCTTTAATAACCTCCTCTGAGCCTGGCGGTGGTAAAATTAGCCTGCCGTCCTGACTGAGAAGCCTGTTTGGTCTGTAATAGTTTGGGTGGGATCCGATTATCTACATGTGTATTTGTAGGACTCAGAGTCAGGGGAAAAGATGGTGCAGCAGCAGACAAACACAAGGTCAAAAAAACCGTGAGACAAATGTTGGTCGCTGTTGGAATCAAACCAGGGCTGGGCGAAAGAGGCCAGCTCCAAGCCTCTCTATCTGACCAGAACCTGAGTAGCCCGACTCCAGATAAACCTCTTAACCTTATTATGAGGCCTGCAGGACAGACTGGAACCTGTAGCAGCGAGAACAGAACAGGAAGCCACTTATGATGCCATCCTGCAGCTCATTGAGACACAAACCAAAGTCAGACTGATAGAAAGAGCTTCCTGAAAGAGGATCGTTTCGACAGCAGTAATCTGCAGTTTGAGGAAATTATTTCAACCCACAGAATTTGACAAGACCAACAGTTTGCTGCTCTGGGCCATACAGCTGTGTGTTTTCACAATGTCAAGTTGGAAAGACATAAGAAGCAGTCACCCAGAAGCAGCTGCTGCCGCCCATCACTTTGGTAGACTATTTAAAGTCAATCATTCTACAATAGGAACTATTATTCTTAATTTGAGACATATAAGACAGCTGCTATTCTTCGTATCAGTGGACCTCCGTGCAAATTTACTCCAATGTCAGACCATGACAAAAAACCACAGCTCCATCCTAGACTCTACAGGCCTTAGTAGCATGCTACATGTTTAAGTTCAGACAGAAAGATTAGAAAAAGACTGCAAACACTTTCGTCAGACATTCATTATGTCATTGACTGTGCAGCAATCTTTCCTGCTGAACAAGGAAGTGGGGAAGGTGGACACTTGATTCCATCAGGCCAATAATTTGGCAGCAATTCTTCATCCTGAGCAGATAGCCCCATTCAGGTATCGGCCAGGACAGTTTGCAATGTAACCATGCAATGTATTGACCCAAGACAACAACCAGAGGGTGCTGTAGGCAGTAAAGAAGATACGTTGATACGGTTGTATGTCAACATGAACATTAGAGTTTGGCTGAATAAAAACAAGAGCAAAGCTAGCACAAGCAGGGACGATGCTAATATATCACCAGTCCTAGAGAGGCAAGTGCGACATTGAGTGACAATCTGGTCCACATTTCATACCAGTAGGTGGTGGTAATGGACCAATTAGTTGTTGGCCAGCTAACAATAAACATCACAAAGCTGAAGATTAATATGAGCATGCTAATGGTAGCAAAGATGAAAACTTTGTGAGAATTCACACAAGGAAGGTGCACATAAGACTTGTGGACTAACTACTGTATTGACCCAAATATAGAACGACCCTGATTATAAGACGACCTCCCTCTTTCTAAGACTAATCTTTGGAAAATGACATAATGTACCTTTAGAAGGAACTACAGTTCACTGAATTTTTGAAGCCAATATCATAATTTCAAATACACATTTATTTAATCATTAAATTATGTTTCTTACTACATTGATTATGACATAATTACTTCAACATGTCAACCACTCTTCGGCAAAAGACACAGACGTTCAAAAGTTAACACGGTTTTATTTGTCCAACAGGGAGAAAGTAAAGGGATCACATATACACTTAACTCATGGTGAAAAACAACATATAGGGTTCCACAAAGCAGTATGGGAAATATGCAAATACGCTGCTCCAAGAGAGCCAATCACAGCAACCGCTACAATAGTGTGAACAAACCACGCTGAGCCATTTAACTGACTGACTTTACAGAAAGCTGGCGCCCTCTGCTGTTGCGTTTGTGTAACGACGCCAGACAACTATCAGCATGTGTCAATCGTTGGACCCCGATTATAAGACGACCCCACATTTTTACATTACTTTCAATGATAAAAAACCTCGTCCTATATTCGGGCCAATACGGTATGTTACTTGAGGACATTAACAAGACCCTTGTGGATGTATAAAGAGAGTTTCTGTTCAAGATGGTTCTGTTCTGTTAATCATATGTTGCTTCGAACAGTTAGTTGGACATTATTTTTCTATCTGAGTTGTTTGATTAAAGCATTCCCTGTGTTTACATTTATTATTGGATCCTTGACTGACATAAATCATCTCAGCTTTCCAATGGTGTATAACAGGGGCGCCCAATTCCGGTCCTCAAGGGCCGGTCTCCTGCATGTTTTAGTTGTTTCCCTGGTTCAGCACACCTGAATCAAATGATGGCTCATTAGCAGGTCTCTGCAGAGCTTTGACATGCTGAGGAGGTAGTTGGACCATTTGATTCAGCTGTGTTGGAGCAGAGACACATCTAAAACTGGCTGGAGACCGGCCCTTGAGGCCCAGAATTGGACACCCATGGTGTATAATATGTATATGTACATAGAAAGGGTGTCGCAAAAAAGTTAGATTTGACCTGGAAGTATGTAACGTACCGTCAACATGAAAAATAAAAAGACTGTTTACTGCCCCCCCCCCCCCAGAATAGGACACCGCCCCCCCAGCTAAATTGCACTGGCACCAGTTCTGATCCTGAGTAAGTGTTGGGCAACAATGGACTGGAACAACTCCCTTTTAAATGGAAGAAACCTCCAACAGAGCCAGAACTAGACTTTGTACGACCGACCATCTGCAACAATTAATGCCATTTTAAAACTTTTTCCTTATTTGCCCCAAAACTAAAACAAGATTTGTGTCCTAATAATATAAAAGAGCCCAATAAAACATCGTCATTAATGTCCTTCTTTTGACTTTAGTATCCATGATGAGTTAAGTTTTCTAAAGTTCAGAGTTTTCAGAGAGAAAATGGCTTTTTCTATTGAGGACATTACTTTACGATCAAATCATCTGCTTTGACTCTCTGTTGCTTGCGAATAAAACAACAAATCATTTCAAATTTAACTCAAATTAGTCCAATTTTGGTTTGTTGGTAGTATAAAAAAGACTGATGGGTAATGTAGTGCTCTGTCACACAACAATCTGAAGTTCCTCTGCATAATGTGAGAGCTTTCAGAGTCTCCAAGACGAAAAAATGAGACTGTAAGTATTATTAACCTAAACAGAAAGACTCAGACTGAATGCTAAGTGTTACTACTGCTCTCCTTTCATGTTAGACCACTTACGTCTACCTACCTTAACTAGAGCCCATCCATCCATCCATCCATTTTCTGTACCTGTCATTCCTGTGCAGGGTTGCAGGGGGCTGGTCTTAACTATATATTAACTATATATGTCTATATATTCAATTCATGTCCCTCATTTCCCTCCAAAAGGCAGTGACTCACACCAAGCTCGATGCTTTAAATGTGTAAAAGTGAACTGGAGTTGACAGCAGCCTCCTCTGTGTTTGATCCTCTGATTTAAATGCACCATGACTGAAAGCCTGTCCGATGAAGTCTTGTTCGATGGAAAGATTAGACAGCAGCGATGCTCCATCAAAGTCACGTTGGCCATCATTTAACTTTAGCTGCTAACCCGAAGTGTCAAACTTTGTGATCAATCTTTACTGGGACTCTGGCTTTTTAATTGTGTTAACAGATTACTGTGAGAGGCTTTAAATGGAAAGGACAGTACCTCTGGTGAACAGGGTAGCTCTCAGACTGCTAATCAACTGTTAAACACCTCTCAGCTCTGAAGTCCGCAACCACTTAAGCCTAGTTTATTCGTCTCCATCTGCAGAGACACGCAGTGCCAATATCCATCGAGGCAAGGGCTCTCCAACGTTCACGCAAGGGAGGACTGAGTAGAACCCAATTTTTCTATCCATCAAATACAACAGAGAGCGCACATCTGTGTTTGGTCAGCCCAACATCAGCCTCAGATCATCTCACCAGAACGGTGCTCTATAGTCGATGTGGTTTGTGGTCAATGCAGCTTTTGGGCACCAGATGCTTTATATTGCAAGACCAATTTTGAAAAACCAGGAGGTATAGAGAACAACAAAACAGACCGCTGTGTTTGTTTCCATCCGTTTTTTGAATTATGCAATGAGCTGCACGTCTAGTAAAAAGCATTTCAGCTCAATCGACACTCGCTCTCTGTTTGCCATTGCTCCTTGAGTGGATGTGCATTTACAAGCTGAAGGAAATAAATTAATATCGACCAGAAACGTCACTGCAATGGTAGGCTGACCCACCAGAAAAGCTCTACACCCCCTGCTGCTTTGGCGGAGAATTGCTTTGCAACATTAACACACCAACGGAGAAGGAAAACGTCTCTGTCAATACGTGTGCGTGTGGGTCCAAACATGCTGAGAGGGAAGTATAAAGTAGGCTTAATATCTCCAGAGGCAAGTGGAGCACAACTGGGTTCAATTTCATTTACTAAAAAAAATCTGCTTGAGGCAAGACTTGAAAGCTGGTATGTACAGACTGAATCAGACTGAGCTGGAGACATTTCACAAATTTTCTCCTTCTGCTTCACAGTTACGCATTACTTGGAGTTGGTCAATCACACTAAATCCTAATAAAATACATTGTTTGTGGGTGTAAAATAAAAAAATGTGGGGGGAAAAAAACCTGAAAGTGACCTCTGCTGATGAGCAAAGGCTTTCAGTCAACCTGCAGCTGAATCCTCGGCCTTCCTTAGAGGATTCGAATGACATCACCAAAAGGAATGATGTGAGTCCTGCAGAGCCTGCTGTCACTCTGCTGCTCCTCCCTCCATCCAAAACTGAATTACCATGAAGTTAGTCAGAGACCCCTGGGACTCGCAGCAGGGACTGGATGTGCAATGATGACATATCTGTTGGAGAGAGGAATCCTGGATGGAGGGGGGCCGCGATGCCATTCCCAACCCTGGATTTATGTTGAAAGGAGGCGGCAGAGGCCTCTGAAGAAGTACAAATCGTCTCCCAGTCCTTTCTGCTCGTCAGCGTTGCTTTAAGTCAAACTCAGGATGTGTGAACACAAACCAAACGATGCATTGGCTCTTCTAAAACCTGCCGTCTCACATCTTTTATTTTACAAAAAGCTTCTGTGAGGCTTTATGTTCCCTTTTATATCTTTTCCTTTGTACTCTTTGGTTTTTCAAAGGGAAGTCGTTTCAGACCTCGCTCCTCTTTTTGAGAAGAGAAAAGGCTCTGCTTTATGAGCACCAAACCGTTTCTCTCAGCTCAGAGGACAGAAAGGGGGCTGCAGAACATTTACCGTGCACTCATAAAGGAGTGTGTTGGTGCACACAGCGTGCAAATGTGTGACCTCACCAGCTGCAGCACACTAATCGTTGGTGCACCTGCCTTTTTAGCCGATACAATCCCTTTGGTCCAATTGGTCCCTTTCAAATTTAAACACTCGCAGATGCTCGATCGCATTCGCCCGAGACCCGGTCTCTAGGAGCTACTTCACAAACTCTGTGTACTCATTCAACATGCAGTTCTACTTCAAAACCCAACAAAGCTGAGGGAGGCAGTTCTGTTTTTCTTCTTTCGCCTGTGAGCGTTTCATGATTACAGTAATTAGGCACCTGTTGGGTTAATCCGCGGTAGATACACGGACAAGAGGGGTCTTTAAGTGGAGCCGCGTCTCTGTTTTGGCCCGCAGAGGCTCTGGCTCATATTCTAAATGTTTTTGATTTGGGAATAGCTGCGGAGGAGGTTAGTTGATGCTGGATGGAGGCAGAGACTGGCTGGCTTTAGTGGCTTTGCGAGCCTGAGCAGACGGAACGTGCCAGTGGTTTGAGCCGGTGTTTGAGACCGGCTGGGGGTTTGCGGGGGGATTTACTCTCTCTCACGCTCACAGCCTATCTCACAGGGTTTATCCTTTATCCGATGCTGGAGGGTTTCATCTGATGTCTGTAGAGCGAAAAAAAAAAAGAGCTGACCGAGATAGGAGAGGAAAGGAGATGACATGAACAGAGACGTGTAGATATGAAGGGAAGTGTTCAGATGGGATTAGCCGAGAAGGCAGAAGGTAGAGGAGGATATCCGGGAAGCTTTTGCACTCAATAGATAAAAAAGGAGCAGACAGATGTAGCAAAAGGAGGGATGGACTCAGAACGGTCTTTGTGTTGGATGTTTTGCCTTGGTCCAATCTGGAGTCTCTGATTGGGAGGGGCTGGCTTTAAATGCAGGTCTAAAGTAAAAAGGTATCACTCGACCCTAACCCCTAGAACAAAGAGCATGGTGAAAGGCTGGGTCAGTCTCAAAAGGCCCGCCGGTACATTTCAGCTGGTACCAAGCAGCCTGCCAGGACCTCAGCACTGATAAACTCCCCCATAAAGTACAAACCTCAAAGCTCCTGAGATCAGGGCAGATTATTGCGGTTAGCATATTGAGATCCGAATCAGAAATTTAGCCCTTCTAGCAACGCTAGTTGTGTTTTAGGGTGATTCTCAGAACTTTGTGTCCCACAGGTTTACCACCAAGATTTTCATATAAGGTAAATCGCAAAATACATTTTAAAACAAGAAATTGAAGGATCCATGTTCATTTGCATTATAACACACAAACATCTTTTAGAAGTGATGTTTTTTAAAGTTTCATAAGTTGCTGAGGAGTAGAGGTCAACCAAATAAGCATGTCCCCTTATACCAAAGTTGTTTTTTTAGTGAATAACATATAAATGTAAATGGACAGTAACCAGAACTGTTTTCAGCTATTATAATTATTTGCCTGTCTTCTTTAGCCTAAAAATATGAGAAATAGAAATTAGGTATAAAATAGCACAATTTAAACATGTCCTCCAATTTTTCTTCAACCCTGTAACAACATAACAATCTCCCTCTTTTAAAAAATAATTGTTCAGTCAAACTTCCTCAGCAACAAGAAAGTGACATCACTCACATCTTTTCCTCCTCAAACCGTAAAGACAGGTGAGCAAAGTGTTAGTTCACTTTCATACCCATATTTTATTTATTTTTTATCATCAAACTGACATCGTCAACCTCAGACTTTCATCACGGTTACATGCATAAATCCAATTCATGATGGCTTTTGAAAAAGCTAATGATTCTTTTGGAAAAATATATTAATTTCTTGTTTTCCTAATAATAATTTTACCCCAAATCATGTAAAGCACCTTGAATCACCTTGTTGTTGAAAGTGTGCTATACAAAAAAAGAGAAAAAATTAGGTGTGCTATACAAATAGAATTGCCTAGCCTTGCCTCATGCTGTATGATGCTCCATACCCTAGCTAATGTAGACTTATGGGTACTTTTAGCTAAAACCTTAAGCCCTGTAACATAAAAAATGTGTTCAAACAACCTAAATAATAACAAAGATATTCCTTTTAAAGTCTGGAGTTTTATGCCTAAGGTGGGTAAACATAGTTTCTCAAAGGTACAAATAGTCCTTCATCAGATGCGATGTTCAGAAACAAAATTTCGTGTTGTTATATTTTTCAGTAACCAAAGATCCCAATGTGCACCGAATTCAGATAATTCCCTCTCATTGTACAGCAATAAAAATACAAATAATATAGCTTTTTAGATTAAATTACACTTAGAACTATATATTGTATTTCTGACAATACAACCAGAAGAAGCAGGTCTTTTACAAATAATATAAAAAAGTTAATGTTTTGGTTTATTAAGGTAATACTGGGTACCTTTTTTCCAGATGACCTGAAGCACCTTATTTTCAGATTTCCAGTAGTAAAAACAACAGGGCGGCTTGGTTAGCTTCCAAATTTTCAATTTAGTTAAAGCTCAGACAAAAACTCTATAGGGCAAGATTTCATTCTCCTTTCACACTGATGCATATCTGTCTTCAATGGAGGAGCAAGATGAGCAGCATTATATAAATAACGCTCCAGCATCATCTCTCTACTCATCTCATAATCTGGTAATACATTATTTGATCTCTGGCTATGTGTGCTACACACATGCACCAATATTATAGAATCCTCACAAGCGATACTGATGATAATGAAACATTGCACCCATGACCTAATAGTAGTGTTAATTGATCTCATGTCTGTGCTGACGACATTGTCATATCTCCAACAGTCACGGGGCAAGAGGCAGGGTAAACCCTGGATAGGTCAACTGTCCATCGCAGATATAAAACCATATGTATATATATCGATATACATATAGATATGTTTCTATATCTATATATAGTTTATCTAAGTGATTTTCCAGCAGTGCTAGTCGTGGTTTTATAAAATTCCATCATTATTTACCATGGACTTGTTCCAACGATCTGTAGGAGTATCCATCCACACAGATGATCCAGTTGAGAAAACTTTCTAATCATTTTAATTTCTTCATTTCAAACCTAATATTAGAACCTCAACCATCCGGAGCAACTGCTGAAAAACAATTTTCCTCATGGGGATTATCAGTTCCTCTGGTTCCCATCTCAGCACAGGACTGCAACGGCTGTCTAAATTTAGAGTATAACTTATGAAGCGGCATACTGTTGGCCACCCTCTTTTCCGAGTCGTTTCACGAAAAGATTTGCACCCTGTTTGTGACTGATAATGGGTTTTAGTCACTTTCTAATATTAGACGGATGGACGGATAATTCTGAAGATTGTCCCTTTCTGATTGCTTATTTAGATCGCGAAGAAAATCAGAAAAACAGGAAACATGGTTCTTCATCAGTTACCAGGGTTACCCACATTCACTACCTATCATAGTCATTGTAAATCATTTCAAACCGACTCCAAATGCCAAATAAAACAAATTCTGATGAGTCTGAGGCCAAGAAATACAAAGCTGTTAAATTTGCTTCGTCTGAAGTGTTAAAGTTTATACAGCTCTACACTTCCTGACCCCCCCCCCCCCCCCCCCAAAAAAAAGGCACATTTTCATATTTGTGTGTTTTTATTGACGGGCTGATGTGAAGCCTGCTGCCATTAAGTGGGAGAATCATTCCTACCAAGTCAAACACGGAGCTCGGAATCCTGGCAATTTTCTCCACCCTGTGCTGGTTTTCTATCACTCCACATGACTGGATGTCAGCAGAGTTCAACAGGAGTTTAGAAAGGAAACAGGAAGTTTAGAGGACTGACATTCAAAATTCTCTCTGTCAAATTTGACTTAAATCTAAAACCGGATGCATTTCTAAAACAGACCAGAAACGTTTTGCAATTAGAAATGGACAAATCTTCTCAATGTTATTAGTTTTCCTCTAGCCTTTAACAAAAAATTTTTACTTCACCCCACTGCTTACATCAACTTATTTGTGTCTGAATAAGCAATCTAACCTAAACCAAACTAAACCCTTTCCTGAAAAGACCTAAAAGGCTAAATAGGATTTATTTACATTCTCACATCTAAAATAAATCACAAGAAAATTCTAATATTTAAATATTTTTAAAATCCTATATTTTTATTGCATTTAAGAAAAGAAGAACATTTGTATGTGAACCGTGCATTATAACGTGATGCTGATGTGAAATACATCGAGACAAATATATTAATTTAGTGCTTACCTGTAAGAAAGCCATACAAATAGTTTTATGTGGTTTTCCTGAGATGGCAAAAAAATAATCTGCGTCACGACTTTTCTCAATGAAAATGCTTCGTTTTTTAGTTCACAGCAGGAAAATGACCTTCTTGTTTTCGATTCAGTTAATTCCATTCAGTATCTTTGCGTTTTATTCATCCTTTGCACATCTAGAAAGCTTTCTATTGCTACACATATAGATTAAGGATGATAAATATTAACAAAAATAACATTTGGATATTTTTGCATTATCCAGATAATGATAATGCAGTAGTATTTTTTGTGACCCCCCGAATAATAAAAACAAATGTTTAACTTCAAACAAATTGTGACTGTGGGAGGAAGCTGGAGTACCTGGAGTGAAACCCACACATGCACGGGGAGAACACGGACATTTATTGTGGGCTGAAATTCAAACCCATATCCTTCTTGCGGTAAGGAAACAGCGCTAGCAACTGTTCCACCATGCAGCCCTATTTCAGAAGAAGTCCTATATGTTCCCAAAGCGGCAACTAAAGGCCTCAGCTGAAACGTTAAAAATGACTACTAGTAAGTCCTAATGGGCTACGTTTCACACATTTTTAGATTTTTCAGCACAAAAACAGGACAAGGGGTGACAGAGCAGTTTTATCCACAGCTTGGTTGCGTTATAATATAGTGACAACAGAGAAGAAAACAAAACAAAAAAAGATTATAAATGGTGCAATCCTTCTGAGACCGGAAAGATTTTATAGTTCTTGGCTGATTTCCTCTGCCAATCATTTAGAGCGACAGTGAATTTCAGCTTTGAGATGGCTCAATGAGATGTTATTCTCCCGTCAGGAGCTACCACATAATCCAATCTGTCCCCGAGGAAAAAGCTCTGCAGCAGCTCTTTGACGTTTCCCGCAAACCACAGAACGTCAGCGTTCCTGATAGGTGACAGAGATCGCCTCTCCTTCTGGACACTGTGCTTTCCTAAGAACTAAATGAACTGCTCCGACTTGGTTGTGGTGACAGCTGGATTAGACCCGCTGCCCACCTGGAGTCGGGCCCCCGGTGTAGAGGTGTTTGCAGCCTCGAGGCTTTCCAATCAGCCCTCATCCCACCGTCCTCCAGGACAGACCCACGCAGAGGCCGCCCGTCTTGATTAAAGCTGCGCTGTGACTGACTCATACAATCCGAGTCCTGCAGGCTTCACAACAGCTGGAATTACTCAGTTGCTCAACCTCGCTCCCCGTGTCGAGGAGAGTCCTGCAGTGTGCACAAGTGTGTGTGTATATGTGTGAGAGAGTGACAGCTAACGGAGGGAACGCGATATATTAAACGACCTTTGTGGCTTGTTGGATTTCAGGCCTGTGGGGACAGCTTCAGTCACTCTGCTGCCAACATCCACAATATCTGCTTCGCCCCATTTAAGCGAAGGTGTAATCAATCAGCGGGTACCCGAGGCGACCGAGACGTCCCCATACCTGACACCTTTAAAGGCACGGCTATATATTGTGAAGAATCCAAACTTGTCACAGCATAGCAGGATCCAGCAGAAATAAACAAACCGCATGGATACCTCGGATCACTCTCAGAGGGGAATCTGTGACTGCTGCCGTCAAGCGTGTGACGGTGTGGAAGAACTAAATCAGCCCAGCACCTCTCCCCCCTCCATGAGCTCCTGTCAGAGATAAATAATCCCTCCAAAGATTCCTGAGAAGTTTCTGCTTCTGCTTTTCCACATCAAACACGTTCGAAAAGTCGCCTGGAGTCATTCATCGCTCACCTGTTTTCCTGTACTGACAACCGAAACAACCTTCAGGAAGGAGAACAGGCAACCTCAAAAGAACATCAGATCACAAAAAACTGGAACCTTCACTGTTATTACCAGAATTCGATCATAAATGTTTATCAGCACACAAAAATTATTGGTGTCCGTCTCTGAGAATTTTACCATCCATCCATCCATCCATCCATCCTTCCACCCTGTGCTTAAATCTGGGGTACATAGTTCAAACATTTTTAAGCGACCTGGGAGTTTATTAGGACAAAGCCCCGCTGTAAGTCGGCGCTGCAAGGCGCGAGGACATGATGCAGCGCCTGCAAAAGCCACCTGCTTTATATATATGTATATGTATATGTATGTGTATATGTATGTGTATATATATATATATATATATATATATATATATATATATATATATACATACAGTGGCTTGCAAAAGTATTCGGCCCCTTGAACTTTTCCACATTTTGTCACATTATAGCCACAAACATGAATCAATTTTATTGGAATTCCAGGTGAAAGACCAAAACAAAGTGGTGTACACGTGAGAAGTGGAACGAAAATCATATATGATTCCAAACGTCTTTTACTAATAAATAAGTGAAAAGTGGGGAGTGGGTTATTATTCAGCCCCCTTTGGTCTGAGTGCAGTCAGTTGCCCATAGACATTGTCTGATGAGTGCTAATGACTAAATAGAGGCACCTGTGTGTAATCTAATGTCAGTACAAATACAGCTGCCCTGTGACGACCTCAGAGGTTGTCTAAGAGAATGTTGGGAGCAACAACACCATGAAGTCCAAAGAACACACCAGACAGGTCAGGGATAAAGTTACTGAGAAATTTAAAGCAGGCTTAGGCTACAAAAAGATTTCCCAAGCCTTGAACATCCCACGGAGCGCTGTTCAAGCGATCATTCAGAAATGGAAGGAGTATGGCACAACTGTAAACCTACCAAGACAAGGCCGTCCACCTAAACTCACAGGCCGAACAAGGAGAGCGCTGATCAGAAATGCAGCCAAGAGGCCCATGGTGACTCTGGACGAGCTGCAGAGATCTACAGCTCAGGTGGGGGAATCTGTCCATAGGACAACTATTAGTGTTGGCCTTTATGGAAGAGTGGCAAGAAGAAAGCCATTGTTAAAAGAAAACCATAAGAAGTCCCGTTTGCAGTTTGCCACAAGCCATGTGGGGGACACAGCAAACATGTGGAAGAAGGTGCTCTGGTCAGATGAGACCAAAATGGAAAACGCTATGTGTGGCGGAAAACTAACACTGCACATCACTCTGAACACACCATCCCCACTGTCAAATATGGTGGTGGCAGCATCATGCTCTGGGGGTGCTTCTCTTCAGCAGGGACAGGGAAGCTGGTCAGAGTTGATGGGAAGATGGATGGAGCCAAATACAGGGCAATCTTGGAAGAAAACCTCTTGGAGTCTGCAAAAGACTTGAGACTGGGGCGAAGGTTCACCTTCCAGCAGGACAACGACCCTAAACATAAAGCCAGGGCAACAATGGAATGGTTTAAAACAAAACATATCCATGTGTTAGAATGGCCCAGTCAAAGTCCAGATCTAAATCCAATCGAGAATCTGTGGCAAGATCTGAAAACTGCTGCTCACAAACGCTGTCCATCTAATCTGACTGAGCTGGAGCTGTTTTGCAAAGAAGAATGAGCAAGAATTTCAGTCTGTAGATGTGCAAAGCTGGTAGAGACATACCCTAAAAGACTGGCAGCTGGAATGGCAGCAAAAGGTGGTTCTACAAAGTATTGACTCAGGGGGCTGAATAATTACGCACAGCCCACTTTTCACTTATTTATTTGTAAAAAATGTTTGGAATCATGTATGATTTTCGTTCCACTTCTCACATGTACACCACTTTGTTTTGGTCTTTCACCTGGAATTCCAATAAAATTGATTCATATTTTTGGCTGTAATGTGACAAAATGTGGAAAAGTTCAAGGGGGCCGAATACTTTTGCAAGCCACTGATTTTATATATATATATATATATATATATATATATATATATATATATATATATACACTACCGTTCAAAAGTTTGGGGTCACATTGAAATGTCCTTATTTTTGAAGGAAAAGCACTGTACTTTTCAATGAAGATAACTTTAAACTAGTCTTAACTTTAAAGAAACACACGCTATACATTGCTAATGTGGTAAATGACTATTCTAGCTGAAAATGTCTGGTTTTTGGTGCAATATCTACATAGGTGTATAGAGGCCCATTTCCAGCAACTATCACTCCAGTGTTCTAATGGTACAATCTGTTTGCTCATTGGCTCTGAAGGCTAATTGATGATTAGAAAACCCTTGTGCAATCATGTTCACACATCTGAAAACAGTTTAGCTCGGTACAGAAGCTACAAAACTGACCTTCCTTTGAGCAGATTGAGTTTCTGGAGCATCACATTTGTGGGGTCAATTAAACGCTCAAAATGGCCAGAAAAAGAGAACTTTCATCTGAAACTCGACAGTCTATTCTTGTTCTTAGAAATGAAGGCTATTCCATGCGAGAAATTGCTAAGAAATTGAAGATTTCCTACAACGGTGTGTACTACTCCCTTCAGAGGACAGCACAAACAGGCTCTAACCAGAGTAGAAAAAGAAGTGGGAGGCCGCGTTGCACAACTGAGCAAGAAGATAAGTACATTAGAGTCTCTAGTTTGAGAAACAGACGCCTCACAGGTCCCCAACTGGCATCTTCATTAAATAGTACCCGCAAACACCAGTGTCAACATCTACAGTGAAGAGGCGGCTGCGGGATTCTGGGCTTCAGGGCAGAGTGGCAAAGAAAAAGCCATATCTGAGACTGGCCAATAAAAGAAAAAGATTAAGATGGGCAAAAGAACACAGACATTGGACAGAGGAAGACTGGAAAAAAGTGTTGTGGACGGATGAATCCAAGTTTGAGGTGTTTGGATCACAAAGAAGAACGTTTGTGAGACGCAGAACAACTGAAAAGATGCTGGATGAATGCCTGACGCCATCTGTTAAGCATGGTGGAGGTAATGTGATGGTCTGGGGTTGCTTTGGTGCTGGTAAGGTGGGAGATTTGTACAGGGTAAAAGGGATTCTGAATAAGGAAGGCTATCACTCCATTTTGCAACGCCATGCCATACTCAGTGGACAGCGCTTGATTGGAGCCAATTTCATCCTACAACAGGACAATGACCCAAAACTCACCTCCGAATTGTGCAAGAACTATTTAGAGAAGAAGCAGGCAGCTGGTATTCTATCGGTAATGGAGTGGCCAGCGCAGTCACCAGATTTGAACCCCATTGAGCTGTTGTGGGAGCAGCTTGACCGTATGGTACGCAAGAAGTGCCCATCCAACCAATCCAAATTGTGGGAGCTGCTTCTAGAAGCGTGGGGTGCAATTTCTCCAGATTACCTCAACAAATTAACAGCTAGAATGCCAAAGGTCTGCAATGCTGTAATTGCTGCAAATGGAGGATTCTTTGACGAAAGCAAAGTTTGATGTAAAAAAAATCTTATTTCAAATACAAATCATTATTTCTAACCTTGTCAATGTCTTGACTCTATTTTCTATTCATTTCACAACGTATGGTGGTGAATAAGTGTGACTTTTCATGGAAAACACAAAATTGTTTGGGTGACCCCAAACTTTTGAACGGTAGTGTATATAGGGTTCATATACTTACAGCGTGAGTGAAATGTATAAAAGAAACTTAATTTAAATACAAGTTCTGAACATGAACATTTAATATTCACAATTTTCACAATCTTATAACATGTACTAAATTTGTCTGAATTATATAATGAAGACATAAAACTAATGTGCATGATTCGTTTATATAAATCCAACAGACTGTTTTTCAGTGTACAGTGTGTGCACCTGGTGAAGACCTACAGGAAACATTTGACCTTCAAGGTAACATTACAAAGTATTGAGATGAACTTTTGTTATTGAGCAAATACTTATTTTCTGCACCATTATACAAATAAATTCTTTAAAAATCATACAATGTGATTTCCTGGATTTTTTTTAATATTCTGTCATTGAAGTGTCCTATGATGAAAATTACAGACCTCTCTAATCTTTTTATGTGGGACAACTTGCACAATCGGTACAAATACTGTTTTGCCTCACTGTATATGTTTCGTTACCACTGCTGGTTGGAAATTTAAGAAGTTTTCAAAAGCACAATTCTAAACTATGTTTATATATCAGACTGATTATGTTTGCAGGAAGGTCAAACCACCTCCCTGCACCATCATCCTCCACAGCAGGGGTCTGCAACTCAACCCCTGCAGTACCACAGTCTTGCAAGTTTTGGATGCGGAGTCAAATGAATGGTTAAGGACCAAGTCTTTGCTAATGTTGCAGACATGCCAAAGAAGGCAATTCAGCCTTTTGAGTTGCAGACCCCTGCTCCACAGAACCTCAGAAACCTGCAAACACACTGAACAGAGGCACTGGGACTGGTGTGTTGGGACACATTGGGGGTGAATTTTGATATGCCTGGCCCAGCTTACGAATTTCAGCAGATTACTGCTTTCTTAAAAGGATAAAGCTAAAAGGGAAAAAGTCTTTTTTTCGCAGATTTATATTTTCTATTCATCATTTTAATCATTCTAAATGTGAAGCGAAATCAAGGAAGAAAAAGTCATCCTTCAGAAGGCGGGAGATGCTGTAAGTGAAACGACTGATGGGAACTGGCAGATGAGGCTTTCAGAGGCCCGTGTGTGTTTGAGTGCTCGTGTGCTGCATTGTCTTCTCTGAATGGTGGCTCAGCTACAACCCAACTGCTAATTTACATAATGAGAGGGCTGCAGCAAATAAATACAACGGGAAATCCAATCCAGCCTTCCAATCTAGTTCAATCTAGTGAGGATTACCTAACTTTTAAGGCGATTTGATTAATATTTCCAACTACAGCAGGAAAACACTGGGATGCAAATAACTTTTTTTATTGTAAGGAGTCAAAGCAAAATGATCCTGAGCTTTTGGGGTCCATGTAAAATATGGAATAAATATGTTTGATTTGTCTTTTATCTGACAATCTGAGGCAGCGATCGAGTCGCCTTCAGTGCTTGAGGAAGAAAAGGGTGAAACCGAGGAATATGGCCTCAAATGTCAGAGCCGGAGGGCTTTTCCAAGGGAAGGGAAAGTTTCATGGAGCGTTACACACAGAATGTGATGTGAAGAGCTGATGCGACTCATTTTCCAGCATCGCAAAGAGGTTAATTCTACTCTAGATGATGTAAGTCTATGTCAGTCCATGGTAGAGCTCCGCTCCTCTGCACAGGCCCCTGTTTGTGGGAGCAGATGTGAGTTGGATGCCCCCCCTCCGAGGAAAAGGAGTCCTTCTTTTCTGCAGACTGCCCTGCAAATGGCCTGATTGTAAAAATACAGTGGAAATAACACAAGAAGGGGCCTGGTATTTTTCATAATTGTGCTTTAAGCTGTTTTTTCTTTCTGGGATTGGACATGGCAGAGGTTTTAGAAAGAATCAGATAACGGTGGACTCAGCTGAAAGCAGTTTTTTACTGCTGCAGTTGTTAGAAAGTCGTGCTAGATTGTTGTGAAGCCTTTGTGCCAATTGTCATCAACTGAGAAGTTATAGTTTAGAAAGTAAACATTAAAGGGCATATATCAATATTTGGAGAACGTTTCCATTTCAGTTGTGTTCAGGCTTGTTGCTCATGGCAGTTTTGTTCATTTCAATTATTTGAATCAAGAATGATGTGTAAAAACAGTCAGTAGGGGGAAAAAAGCAAACACAAGGCACCTAAGAATGCAGGTGAAAGCTGCTAAAGAGTCATTAAGTCATGGATTTTATTTATTTTCCACATCATTACATATCACAATGTCCTCCGAAGACAAGAGAAGTGATCGCAAAGTTTTCAGACTGAATCTGAAATCATGAAGTAAAGATTTATATGGTAATTTGTGCAGTGAGAAGGAGGAAGTCAGAAGTACTTGGAAATCTAGCAAACAGGAACTCAACCAAGGAGAGTAGGTGTTTATGATGAGCACAGTCTGTCAGTAATTCACCACAGTGGCAACTAACAGCTTATGAAAAAAAATGTACATTAGGGAAACCTTAAGTTCTGGCAGTATTCAGGTAGATGAAACTCCTCTCCTGTTCTGACCATCATTGTTTCTCTGACTTGCACATGTATGCACCAGCACGTTCCTCCATACAAAATGCATCATCTTATATCGGCAAAGGATGAATGCTGTGATTGTGCAAGTGTTACTTTTCTCCACAAAATCAGGCTGATCTACATGTGAGGGTTAAATAAACTATACAACAAAAAAAGAGAAAAAAAGACACAGCTGAAGCTACGCATGCAGGAGAGTATCATGGAGAGAACGGTCATTGATCTAAAGTTGATCTGTAGACATCGGGAGATGTATGGTGCTAACACATCCTTGTTCTGTGTCACCAAAAAGCAGCCAAACACCCCCTCCAGTTTAAAAGTTGTTGGGGTTTTTTGTCAAGAAAACAATCAATTATCCGTCGACAGCTAAAAAGGAGAGTTTAAGATGGTGTGATTATGAAAGTCATCATCCATATATGGCAGTGCCAGCTTTAAAAAGTAAAAGACTCCAATTGTGATTTAGATTTTTTCCAGCTCTAAAATATATGATGTGCCCATAAAAAGTATGTGCTCCCTTAGACATGTGTAACGCTTAAATGTTTCAAATCATCAAAAAATTTTATCTTTAGAGAAAAATAATCTAAGTAAATGTATATTCAAAATGCCATCTTGATAGATAGAAGTCGATGGAATCCCCGTTGATGAGAAGGGCTTTTCCCAACAGCTGCCGATGCTGCATTCAAGTACGGCTGGGAGACAGACTCTCAAAAATGTCAAACAACTCCAAAGTGATTTAAGCAGGTTTTATTCTCAAATATGGGCAAATCATGTTTTTTTCCAGTTTTCTTTGTAAGGTGACCTTGGGTTTTAGAAAGGTGCAACTCAGATCAAATTTATTGTTATTAATATTATTTAAACATTTCTACTCTGGCTATGTCTGCTTGTACTATTTTATTCATTTAACAAAAAAATCCAATCAAATCTCCAGTCAGTTCTATACTTTAAACTTTTTGGGTTATAGAACATAACAATCAAATTAATTTCAGGAATGGAAAGGAAGGAATTCTGGAAAAAAGGGTTCTGGTTTTGTTAGATCTCAGTGCTGCTTTTGATCACAATATTCTCTTAGAAAGGCTTGAACATGTTGCAGGGATCAAAGGAACAGCACTAGGCTGGTTAAAATCATATTTGTCTGATAGATTCCAGTTTGTTCATCTAAATGATAAATCTTCTTCACTCTCAAGGGTTACTTGTGGAGTTCCACAGGGTTCTGTGCTTGGACCAATTCTTTTCCCCATATATTTGCTTCCAATTGGTAGAATCATTAGACAGCATGGGCTAAATTTCCACAGCTATGCAGATGATACAAAACTATATTTATCCATAAACCCTGATGAACCCAGTCAGTTAGGTAGATTACAGGCATGTCTGGAAGACATAAAAACATGGATGACCCTAAACTTTTTGCTTTTAAATTCTGACAAGACAGAAGTTGCTGTCTTTGGACCAGAAGTTCTTAAACAGAAACTGATTAGTCAATCACTTCATCTGGATGGCATTAGATTGGCCCCCAGTAATAACGTAAAGAACCTCGGCGTTATTTTTGACCAAGACTTGACATTTAAATCCCATATTAAACAGGTTTCTAGGATTTCCTTCTTTCACCACCGGAATATTGCTAAAATTAGAAACATCCTGTCCAGGAGTGATGCTGAGAAACTAGTTCATGCATTTGTTACCTCAAGGCTGGACTACTGTAATTCTTTACTATCAGGTAGTCCCCAAAATGCCATTAAAAGCCTTCAGTTGATCCAAAATGCTGCAGCAAGAGTTCTGATGAATATTAAAAAGAGAGATCACATTTCTCCTGTTTTAGCTTCCCTTCATTGGCTTCCTGTTTCTTCCATATAAAGCCCTTAATAATCAAGCTCCATCATCCATCAGAGATCTAATTGGTCCATATGTTCCTAACAGAGCCCTTCGCTCTCAGACTGCAGGTTTACTTGTAGTTCCTAGGATTTCTAAAAGTAGAATGGGAGGCAGATCTTTTAGTTATCAGGCTCCTCTCCTGTGGAACCAGCTCCCAGCTTTAGTCCGTGAGGCAGACACTCTGTTTACTTTTAAGGCCAGGCTTAAAACTTTCCTTTTTGATAAAGCTTATAGTTAGAGTGGCTTAGGTCATCCTAAGCTATCTCTGTAGTTATGCTGCTATAGGCTTAGACTGCTGGAGGACAGACTTACCAATTTTCTTCACTCTGCTACTTCCTTTTCTCCTACTACTCTCCAGTTGTATTACAGTACATTCTGTTATTTCGACTGTTAACTTTGTTTTCTCTCAGTGTTTTTCTCTCCATAGAAGATATACCTGGTCTGGTATCCTGCTTGGCTGCAATGCCCTGTTGGACGGGGGGCATCGACTGGGATGATCCCCCCAGTAACTGAACATCCACTGTGTCCTGTAATCAACTTTTTACTTTCTGTAACATAGAAAGTTCTCTTATATCAGATCTTCTGTTCCTTCTGTGTTTCTGCTCTGTCTTCTCAAACCCCCAGACGGTCGTGGCAGATGGCCGCTCCTACTGAGCCTGGTTCTGGTGGAGGTTTCTTCCTGTTAAAGGGGAGTTTTTCCTCTCCACCGTCGCTACATGCTTGCTCAGTATGAGGGATTGCTGAAGGATTGCTGTGGTTGGAAAGTCTGCATCAACGGGGCCCAACCTCACGCCAATGACTGACGTAATCTGCTGGGATTTCTTAAATAGGAAACTCTTTAACTGATTGGAATGTTTGTATAAATGTATTGAAATGACTTCTTGTTAAGTGCCTTGAGATGACTTCTGTTGTGAATTGGCGCTATATAAATAAACTGAATTGAAAAAATTCACATGCACATTTGTTTTTATTTTTCTTAAATAAAGTGTACCAAAAGCGTACCAAACCATGACTTTAAAACCCTAAATACATAATGAACTGTGATTTTTGTGTAACATTACACACTTGATGTACAGTCAATGTATCAATACAACAGAATCTGTTTATTCACTGAGATTAACCACACATTTATGGTCCAGTTTCACTGGCCACATCCAGGCCTGATGACTGCTTTGCCTGTAGAATCAAGAAATCACTTAAACAGAACCTGGCTGACAACATGAAGTTGGCCTAAAGCCCTCGAAAAGCAACACATTAGGCCCTGATATAAAAGAATTCAATCTGAAACATATCAGTGTGAATAAAAAAGCAAAAACAGTCAGGGGGCAAACACTTTTCACAGCATGTTGCTCTTTTAAAGCAGCTTCTGTATGCCAGATACACAGTAAAGCATTATAATGACATTTGACCTCTGGTCCAATTTCACAGCAGCAGAGGAGATGACAGCATGTAATGTGCACATGAAAGCCTCTGCTATATGATCCCGAGCTCTTTCTGTGTGGTATGAACACTAAGATACCCTGTAAAGCCCCCCCCTGGTCTCCCCATGCTGGTTCTGAGTAAACACTGCAGCCGAATATCGGTCAGTTGGAGCTCAGTGGCGTTCTGCAGCTTCGTGGACGGATTTACTGTACACAGGGATGCTCCAGAGAACTATGTGGTTACAGTCAACAAAAGCAGAGATGTTGAAAATGGAAGCAGCAGGGTGAGAGGTCAACTAAAAATATCCTCAGACCTACACAAAATAAGCATGAAGCCTTTTTATTCAAGCTTAACAGCTGCCACGATGCTCCCCAGGTTTCGCGATCATATTTTAGAAAAAAAATTAAAAACCACTGCAACTTATCCAGCATTCAGAGATTAATTAGCAATTCTTTACAATGTAATATTTCTTTTCAGTTCTATAGATCATGTGGAGCTGACACTGAGGCCCTTTACATTACTGCAGACATCATCCTGCTCCCAGTTTACCATTTAAACTAGAGCTGCACGGAACGAGACAAGTAGTTAAAATATCATTGCTGAACATTGAACTCACGATATTGGCTACAACTAACCCAAGCTTTCATCAATCTTCTATTTTCTGATAGCGAAGATGTCCACATCACTCTCCATGAGCATCTGCGTGTTTCTCATTCAGCTGTACAGCATGTGTGGGCAAAAAGGCAGTAAAAGTCGGCCCAGGTGGGTTACAATTGGTGGAGGTTAAATGTATGGCACCAGAAATAATGAAGCTAAGTAAATATTGCATCCATGCAGTCGTTTGTGATCGGATATTACACACAGTGAAACCGCGACCACGGTTGCAACTATATTATCTGCAGCTCTACTCTAAGCAGAATGATGTGAGTGATTTTCAAATTGAATGGCACAGTTTGAAAGGCTTAATGTCCTTGTCTTAAGGCAGGGGTGTCCAACTTCAGGGTTAATGGTTCGAACCCCAGCTCCGTCCGTCTCGTACGTTGTGTCCTTGGGCAAGGCAAGACACCTGTCTTGCCTACTGGTGGTGGTCAGAGATGGCGCCAGTGTTCGGCAGCCTCGCATCTGTATAGCGCTTTGCGGGTCCTCAAGACTAGAAAAAGCACTATACAAGCCCAGGCCATTTACCATTTACTGTCTAAAGGTTACTCTGATAACTCAAGGAATCTATAGAGGTTATTATCAAATATTCTGCAATAGATTGGGACACCTTTTTGTTTTGTACGTAAAAAGACACCTCCACAAAGCTCCAATATGCTGTCAAACTATTTATTCCATTTGAAATACTGGCTGAAGCTGGGAATGTTAAGGAAATAAACCAAACTAAGCACTTGGATATTTTTTTGAGGCCAAAACATTTCAACAGAGAGAATAATTTTGAGTTTCTTTATGTCTACAGCTTGTAACAGTTACTACAAATGATTCACTGCCTTCAAAGGTTAATCTGGTTGACCCCAGTGCAAGAGATTGTATCTTGCAGTTGAAGGACTGTAGGATACTTTATGTCAGGGGTGACCAACCCTGGTCCCCGAGAGCTACCGTCCTGCACAGTTGAGATGTATCCCTGCTCCGAAGTACCTGAATCCAATGGCTCAATTCCCTCATCAGCAGTCTGTCAGCTCTGCAGAGGCCTGGTAGCAAGGCCTTCCTTTGAATCAGCTGTGATGAGAAGGGATGTATCTAAAAGTTGCAGGATGGTAGATCTCAAGGAACAGGGTGGGGCACCCCTGCTTCAAGTCATAGCTGGGGCTGGAAAGTCGGAGGTGAAAACAAGTTAAACAGGTCTCCGTTTTGGCTGTGGTCTTCTACTCTCACTAGTCTGGTGGAAAATCTGCTTTATTTAGGTAATGTTCAGTCCTTAGAAACTCA
The DNA here is from genome assembly GCA_963556495.2 of Valencia hispanica. Lineage (NCBI taxonomy): Eukaryota > Metazoa > Chordata > Actinopteri > Cyprinodontiformes > Valenciidae > Valencia > Valencia hispanica. The sequence goes on from OY747703.1 coordinate 57,502,573, forward strand.
ACAAGAGACACTAAAAGGAGACTGAGACACTTGACTTTTTCCTCTACAAAGAGTCATCTTCTGTCAGGGCTTATTGATGGTTTGAGCACATGCAGAAAGAGGGTTTTTAGTTTGTAAAGTCTGTTTGGGGATATTGTTGTTGACAGTCTTACCTAGCAGCTGAACTCCGCGGGTCAGACCGTAAACGTCAATGAGGGCCCAAAGGGGCTCAGCTGTCCGGACTCCACTGAAGAACAGCATAGGACTGGACTCGTTGATGCGGTAGAAAACCCTGCCCTTCTTATCGACCCAGAAGGCGATGACATTTCCCTCGTTGGCAAACTCTTCAGGCAGGGCTTTGGCCCAGAAGCCGCTCTGGGACACCAGATCGGGGCAAGCGTACTTTGGCAGGTTGTCTGGGTTTATTCTGGAGGGGTCTTTGGAGGTGAATCCCAGACGCAGAGCTCCACTCCAGCAGCACTGCTTTTTAGTAATCTAGGAGAACAATTATTCATTATTACTGACGTTATATGCAAAAAGATCTCAAAACAAACCGTTGGGAAAGAGGTCAAAGATACCTTGAGGCGGACTTGCTCATTCAGTGCAATGGGCCTGTTGCTGAAGGTGATGGCGTTGCAGAAACTGGCTTGCCTCTTGACGGTCTTCTGGGCCAAGTCCATGACTATTTGAGATCCCTTGGTGTTTGGATGGAAAAGCAGCGGGCTGACCGGGAAAGGTCCTCCGACGCTGCCACACTGGATGGGCAGACACCTTTTGGGTTTGTGGTGACATCGGTGTGACGTGGACGGGAACGGGCCTCCGAGGGAGTCTGATGCAAAAGAATCAGGACAGAAACAGAAGTTTGAAATATGAAATAAATACATAGCATCAGGGTGTCAAGTTGTTTTTTTCATTTAAAATGTATCACAAATACAAACAAACTTGTTTTTCAGTTTTACAAATAAAGACGCATTTGCAGACATATAGAAAGCAAACTCCTCTGTTTAACAACTTAGAACAAAAAGCCTTAACATTGAACGTAATATTTAACAAACTACTTTAAAGGTTTAATTTCACCAAAACTATCATGATCCAAAGTTGTCTGTGTTGTGATCATTTAGTTGTTGGTTTATCTATGTTCGATAGGTCTTGCCATATTAGTTCATTTGTCTGTGTTTAGTTTTTTCTCATGTTTAGTTCTTTTGTACATTGTACTTCTTAGATTATTACCAAGTTCCCTTGGTTTCTAGGTCTTTTGAGTCTTAGTTCAGCTCCCTTTAGATTATATATATATATATATATATATGTTTTCTTGCATGCAAAATAAAAATGTTTTCTTCAATAACCCTAGTACTTTGGATCAAGTACAAGAGCAAAAAAAAAAGTCTTAGTCAAGTCTCATACAGTAGTTAGAAGTGACATGTACTGGGGATTTCTTTTTTTGAGCGATTCATTTTCCAGATAAAATGACCAAATTAGCTTCTATATCTGATCTCAGATATATAGACTCCTTTGCAATTTCATCCTGGAAGGTTAAATGACTCCCTAAAGGTTTTGTTATAATGCATTTTCGTCTAACATTAGGAAAAGAGAAGTTCAGGTGTATTTTATATCACATGATTGGCATTTTTCCTAATTTTCAAATTTTTTAACCAAACCTCTAATGAGCAAAGTAGCATTTGTAAAAATGTCATAAGTAGTTGTGTTAAATCTAAGTAAAGTTAAAGGAAGCACAAAGCTGCTAAACATGTATTTGAAAATGGTGACCAGTATCTTCTTACTTCTCTGTGAGCAACACCACATATTCACTGGGAACATTTTTACTCCCTGAGAAGGACATTTTGATGTTTTTAATATAACGATAATGTTTAAAAGTTAAAATTTGCCACAGAAAGGTTTTTTTGCCTGGTAGGAAATGCACACAGATAAAGAAAGCACACGTGATCATCGTAAGTGACGGAAAACAGAAAAAGTTCCGCCTGATTTGACGCAGACAAATTCTGAATGGAGGTGAGATTCAGAGCTAAATAAAACCTCAAAAATCAGGGTCGGCTCTCAAAGCTGTGATCCATGTCCCTCTTATTCGACTCACCCATGAGTTAACTGTATATTAAAAGTTCTCTCACTGTTTTGTTGGGATTATGGGCCTGTTCAGGCCTCCTCCTGTTTGATTGGTTCATTTCTGTGTGATCGGTATGTGGGAAAAATTTTTTTTTCAGGTTTGAGATTTATATGATGTTGAACTTGGACATCCCATAAAGCAGTCTTTTTTTCCTTTCCCTATTCCAGTACATGTTTGGATAACCATTTTTGGGAAAAAAGAACATGTGGATCATAAATCAGACAGATTAAATGAAAGATTTTAGATTTCTTCCTTTATTAAAGTGTTAAAGAGACAGCTGAGGTCTCTTAACACTTCCTAGCAGCTTGCCTACAAAAACATGGCTGCAGTAGAAAGGGTCAAGGTGAAATTACGGTGAATGCTGCGTTTATGGTTGTGTGGATTCAGTCCAGCCTTGCTCTCATCACAGCAGACTACTTGATTTTAACAGACCAGGAGCAGATAAAAACAAGCACAGCGGCTGAAGCAGATGTCCTGTGGAGACCTGATAAGACCACGGTGCCAACGGTCCCGGCAAACAGCTCGCTTTGTGTCCTCTCCGTCTCTTTGTCCTGCTGGGTTTCTGTAGTAATGACCCTTTCCAGTTTCACACCTCGTAACCGTGTCTACTGTCCAATCTGGCCCCAAAATAACGTGTCTAAAAAACCCCCACTGAAGCCTTTTGTCTTAAGCAGAGCCAATGAGGAGGAGCAGCATGCATGGGCTGAATCCGGAGGGCGCACATGGTCGCAGCGCGGGCAGATTGAGCTGAAAGCATTAACAGCCTCTAAAGAGGCGCAGCTGCTGTGAAGGAAAACGGGCTACGTGTAAATTCATGTTTCTTAGCAACCCCCTCATATCTGAACGTCTCAATCGGCTCGCTTTGCAGCCATCAGTTAGGACACAGATGCCTTTTGTTTACTCGCACCATGAAAATATATTTATAGACCCAGAATCTGGTCATCTGCAGCTTCTCTGTCTGTGTTTTCTGGAATTTCATCAACAGAAGCAACATCTCCCTTGATCACTTTAGTTCTCTATTTTACTGTTAATCAACCAAACACACTGTAAAGGACTGTGGCAGATCTAGTCATAAATACACAAATAATTAGCTCATATACAAAACTTTGTTTGTCCAAACAAAAACAGCAGTGCAGAGTTGAGCCTTGTTTCCCAAAGTAGAGGTTAAGGTCCCACTGTGGATCGTGAAATATCAAGTGAGCGGTCCTTAAATGATCTCTAACAATAAACTAAATTTGAAAACTATGGCTTGAAACAGATTCCCCCCATAAGGTTGTTTCTGAGTTCTTATGTCCTCACATTCAAGGATTGAAGGACATTTACTGTCACTGTAAAAAAATATTTACTGTCAAATTTAGCTTGATGATCTAAAAAGAAATCAAAAATAATCTGTAAAATAGCATGATAACAACAGATGGGGGGGTAGAAAGAATGAATACGTTACAATACAATTTTGTCATGATCCATACTTTGTACCTTTAGCTTGATTTCTGTTGAGGTTTTGGTTCTGTGTTCAGAAACTCAAATCAGGCTGATGTGGAGAGCCCTCACTTCTAAGAACTGTGACCTGGCAGCAACATGGCAACAAAAACGTTTTTAGTTTCCTTCTCAGTGTATGGATGCTTATTTCAATACCGTCCAAGCTGTGCAATAAGATCAAAATCTCTCCATGCTTCAATCCGAGCATAAAATAAAACGTAATCAGTTCCAATAGATGAGACATTTTCTCAATTGGTAACCTGCCCCGTCATCAACTCTTTGTTTTAATAATATGTTTGAAGAATAAATAACACTTTATTGTTCAAACAATATACCTTTCATATTTGTACAATAAAATATATTGTTCAAACAATATAATATTTCTACTGTAAGAACATGAAACGTTTTTTGTTATAATGTGATAAACATGTATATTTTTAAAACGTGAAAATGTATCGTAAGAATGTGATAGTATATTGTACAAACAAATAAATTCTATTGTTAGAACAATAGAGTTTTGACGTTAAAACATGATATAGCTCTATTTCTATTTCACCTGGGTGGGAGCTCTACGCTTCCATAGGGTGCAACTGTGTTTGTGTTTCAGTTTGTTGGGAAGGGGGGAGATGGAGGCCACAACTCTTGGGATAAAAGTTAAGATACGGGAGGGATGGATGGAGTTGTAGCTCTGGGTGGGTAAGGAGAATAGCCGGGGTCACTATTTAACAGCTAAAATGTATTTGAACCTGGCTGCTGGGAAATAAAATACTTATTGGTGAAAGTTTTACAACTTTTCTGATAAAAGTGCCCACAAGGCTTTTCCTTGAGGACCCTTTAGACACGAGAGAGAACGTTTAATCAGTAAACATTATGCTTAAATAAAATCTGGATTTTATTGAAGCAAAGCATCAGCCTCTGAGTCATTTGAAAACAAGGAAAGTTAAAAATGGTCTTAATTAACAGATGTGGTAATGTTGGTAGCCATTCAACAACTTAAAGAAATACTTTATTACTACAAAGTAGTTCATGTTAGGAGATTAAGTTTAAATCACAACTTTGAACTGGTGAACAATGAACATGAACTGATTCAGTTTTTAATCGGATTGAATTTAGAGTTAAATGGACAACTGACTCAATAGAGGCAGCCAGAACCAAAACCTGTTATAGATAAAAATACTAGGTCAGACACGGACTGACATTTATAAGAAATACTAGACATGGGCTGCTCAGAGGAACAAGAGGCAAATTAAAAATTAAAAAGGTTTTGTATTTCACTTAATGGCAGTATAGATCACATGATCAGGGCTTTACAGCAGATAAGGGACATCCATTCATCATTTCTTAGCACTTGCTTAAAGAGCAACACAGCTGCTCTTGATTTAAGTTGCAAAAACAGAATTTCCAAAGAGTTTTTAATGGAAAAGGTAAAATTTGATGAAGACAAATTTAGTGTGTTGCTAAATTAATAAAAGTTTAGCATGTAGTCAACGACTTGCACTAAATATCAAACACCAAACAATGTTTCAGAGAATAGGATTCTTACAAGACTAGACTAGAACTAGATTCATCTTCTGGAGATCTGCTGCAAAACTGGATGGACTCAATATCTGTGCATCCTGGATTTAATACACACAAAAAATCACAAGAAATATCAACAGCAAGCCATCGATCATAGCATTCACAGAAAAACATCCTCATCCTTTATCATTTATTCTGCATAGTTTGATTTCCAAAAAAATAGAACACTTGGCCCAGTCCTGAAACATTTTCAGGACGTTTTGATTTCAACAGGTTTTAAGCGTGCCTTCTCAATGTGCTTAAAAAGAGTAGTTGAATAACAAACTTCACAAACTTACTTTCACAAGTACAAAAAGGACTTTAAAATTGCTGGAAATAAATAATGTCTGAAATACAGTAATTACTCTTAATATTTTTTGAAATCAATGTATTATTTTCTTTTCAATGTAATAACAAAAGTAAAAAGCAGGAGTTTCAAAAATACGATAAGAAAGTGCATACTCCAGTCTTTAGTCTTCATCTTGATCCTCCTAAGTCATTAATTAGAGGAACTCTCATCTTGCACAGCATTAATATAATGTTTGTGTCCATGTGACCTATGGGGTCTTTGTCACTTCTGTCACACACAGAAACACATATATGCCAGCTATGTTGGTTCGTAAAGCTACTCTTGTGCTTTGACATGTTGTAAACAGTCGCAGCGCAACATGACCCAAAGAGGTAAGAGTGCAGCGTAGCGCTTCCCACCGTCTGTTCCATCTATGAACGGATCAGAACTGCCCACTAGGCAGCAGCCTAGGGGAGGACGTCAGACGAGAGAAAGGGTGTTGTATTCCATGCATCAAACCAGTAAGTTTATGTATGCTTATTGCTGGATGCCCTGGACAGCACATGAAAAGTAGACACGTCCGGGGAAATGAGCGCTGTTGGTCACCCTTGCTTTGTACCAGCCATGCTTTCTTCATGTGGGGCTGCTGCACCTTTAATTGTCTCCGATTTCACAATAAACTACCAACCAACCCTGCAGCAAAGTCTGCAACTGTCTGGACTAACAGAAAAGGCCACATTGCAGCAATGAACAGTTTGTATTAGATCCTTTATAAAGAAAATGATGTAATTAAGCCTACTTTCCACCGGACGCGTAAGCTGTGTCTAACGTCTGCAGAGCGTAAAACGCAGCTGATAGCCGCCGTTATAGACAATGGGTCCGTTTCCTCCCAGGTAAACAGGGTGAAAGAATTAACCGCTAACGAAGCTATTAAAACGCTCTGTGAAGGATTTAAAGCTTTTTATTAATCAACCAGATATTTTTAGAACAGAGAATTTTCCCACCTCACATGGAAAATCCTTTGCAGTGTGATTTTTCCCCACTCCAGCTTTTATTATTGCTACTGGATGATTTTCTATAGTTGTCAGACACTTAGACGCTTCAGACAGTCAGACCAGATTTCCTGGTTTGTTATTTTCTCAGACGTGTCGTGTAGCAACAGGCCAGCACTTCTCCATATGTCGCTCCACCTCAGTGCTTTGGGTCAACCTGAACACAACCAGAGCTTAACTTATTTAAGCTAAAACGGTCTCTTCCTGCATGTAGTGGTTCTTTGATTCAGAGATTTGACCTTCCTCCAACTTTAACTGGTTTTCTCCGGATCCTTTTAAAATTGTCCTTGTCGAACTTTAGGGCGAGCCAATGCAACCTTTTGACTCCCAGATAGTTGCACCCAGAATCTCTGTTAGTATGGCCTCATTAGTTGTCACGCACTAAAAGAATGTATGTTTCTGCCTGTCAGTACATGTCCTTATATGAATCCTCTTGTTTTGGTAACTCAGAGAGCATGATCAGTTCTAATTTTAAATAGTGAATGTATGAAATGGAAACATATTTATGGATAATATCTATAGATATATATCTATAGATATAGATATAGATATATATATCTATATATCTATAGATATAGATATATATATATAGATATATATATCTATATCTATAGATATATATATCTATATATATATATATATATATATATATATATATATATATATATATATAGAGAGAGAGAGAGAGAGAGAGAGAGAGAGAGAGAGAGAGAGAGAGAGAGAGAGATGCTAAATGGATTTTCCCATGCTGCATTCATGTCGAAACATCAAAACAACTCCATAGTGATTTAAGCATGTTTTATTTTCAAATGTGGGCAAAGTATTATTTAAACATTTCTAAACATCAACACTGACTATTTTAAAGTGGTTGGCCTATATTGTTTTCTACTGTGGCTATGTCTGCCTTTCCTATTTTTTTTTTTTTTTTTAAATCCAATCAAATCCTCAGTCAGATATATACTTTCAACTTTTCTAAGTTATAGAAAATAACAATTTCAAACTAATTTCAGGAATTGAAAGGAAGGATTCAGGAAAAAAAGATTATTTGTTTAATGCTAAAAAAAGTCATTTGCAAATTTTTATTTATTTTTCTTCATTAAAGTGTCCCCAAAACATACCAAACCGTGATTGTTGTGTACGGTTACTGTCCTATATTATAGGATTATGTAGCTCTATCACGCCACACTCGCTCACGATTAAAAATGGCCGCCCACAACCTCATCAACACGTATTCTGCGCCCTGTCGTTGTAAATGCTTTCACCTAACGTCACTCTCTCGGCTGCCTCACATAAACCAGAGTGTGTCTGGACACCAAGCAGCCATTTCCCCAAAGGTTGAGGAACAAGCTGAGTAAAGAGCTTGTGTTTCATTGGTGCTGTAGTTCATCCCTCTACTAGCAGCATGAGACCCAGGTCTGTGCAGCTAATACCTGTCATACCTCAGTGAACATATCTGTGGGGCTGCAAGTTAATCTCAGGGTCATTCTGCTGATGATGGTGAGTGAGAGGCTCTCTGGTTGTTACTCACCGAGCTTCTGCGGAGTGGTTTAGCATGCAGTGTTTGCCTGGTCAAGATTTCGCACCAGATTTTATGTTCTCACAAAGAAACAGTTCTTTGATGAGAAACTAGATGAAGCATATTGAACTTATTATTAATGTACAAATACAAAAATTATATGCAGACACAAAATGTTTTTGGTTGGGACTTCAACATTTTCCCTTCAGTTGCATCTCAATAACTTGAAATATTATCGAGAACTTCATAATCTTATGTTATATAGATTTTTTGGGGGGAATCTCCTCCTCCTCCTTTCTTCATAATCACCCCAAGACTAACGTTATTCTTGTTGCTTGTGCATCTTTTTCTACCACATTTTCCTTCCACTGAACTTTCCATTAATATGACTGGATACAGCACTCTGTGAAAATTTAGATTCTATACCAATTACCTTTTTGTGCAGTCAACCTCCTTTTAGCGACTGTAATAAATGATGTTTTCAATTACGTTCTTATTGTTTGACATTCAGCAGCACATCAAATTTCTGTCAGAAATTCCGTCTTTCCCTTATATTTTGCCCAGACAGCACCTTTATTTGATGCACTTAGCCATCTGCTGCCAGTGTTGAGCAAGCTCTGCACCGGTGGCACCTGTTTTCTACGAGAGCTTGCTGCTGCTTACAGCTGAACCTACCACCTTCAAGTTCTTGATGATCCAGAGAACTGTTCCTCCAGGTGAAATATTCTCAGCAGCAGTTTCCTGCATATGGGATCATTTTTAAACTAAATGATGATGGGTGCAGCTTTTCTTTAATGGTAACCACTGCTAACATATGAACATGACGATTTTAGGACTGCCTCTCTTTTATAGTAATTAGTCTCCTGGACTTCTTCACAGCTTCACTTGGGCTGATGATATGATTGTACTGAAAGGAAGTCAGCTGATCACTTTGAACATTTGCAAAATGGGACTTTGTTATAGAATAAACATTTCAAAGTAATGAAACGCTTTGCAGTGAATTAATCTGCATCAGGTCAACATGGCAAACTGTCAACAAAAAAGCACAACAAAAGACTAGCAAAGATAATCTATAAACTGTGCATGAAGAATCCTTTTTTAATTACATCTACATTACTGCTAGTGTTGTTCTAAGCAGCTCACAGATTGCGCCTAATTTTAGCGCCGTGGAAACACAACAAGTCCGTAGCGTTCATTCATAGCAGCACCAGAGCTGAGGACATTCTGGTAGCCCACATGTCGGCCCACTCCTTGCACTTGTTGCTACGTAAAGCTCGGATTAACGCTCATCCATGGAGACTTCACTGAAAACACACACACACACACACACACACACACACACACCCTGAGTCTGTGTGTGTTCATCAGAGCAGCTCATCCTAAATCTTTAAGCCATTTAGGAGCAAGGAAATAATCTGTGTTGGGCATAATGTCAAATAACAGTAAGAAACTCAGCCGCGTTGTAAAAAAGCAGTGAGCTGCAAATGTACACAAGTCAGGAAAGCAAAGCAACATTTTGCTTTTAAAGCATCTTTTGACATTTTTATGGAAAAAGTGCTTCACAAGAGAAAAAACACAAAAGGCAAACAACAAAGCAAATATTAACCAAAAGCTGATTAATTTGAAAAGAGGCCTGGCAAAACGAAGAACCACGAGTTCAGAAGGGATGGGGGCCATGAGTTTTGGGGACGATGTTGCAGAAACTCTGTCTCCCTTTAGTGTTTAGCCTAGTATCCTGGACAGCCAGCAGACCCTTATCAAACAACCTCCACAACATCTCTCCTTCTGAAAATGCATGGAAGCAAAAGTTCCTTAAAGTGTTCTGGTTCTTGTCCATTTAAAGCTGTAGAAGTCAAAACCAGGATCTTGAAGTGAACTAATACCGGGGGGAAGCCAGTGGAACTGAAATAACAGCAGTGTTTTGTGAACTTTAACCTTTAGAAGCTCCAAGGATATTGTAAGACTCTTTTACAATGATTTAGAATATTCAAGATTCGAAGAAAGAAAAGCTTGAATACTGATCATCAGCTCAAAGCGTCACACAACTGAATCTAACCTTTCAAGATTGGGAGATTGAAAACACAGCTGAGTTGAAAGTTACATGAAGGGGAACAAGAGTTTTCATCACTTTGAAAAACAAGAGTTTTCTTTTGAGTTGGAGAAAGCGCTCAGCGATCCAACCCTTCATACTATCTGCATATTTGTGTAACGTGTTGCTTAGAAACAGAGTTTAAAAGAGAAATATGCTTAAATATTAGAGGTGTAACGGTACAGAAAAATCACAGTTTGGTACACTTTAATCAAGAACAATAATTACTTATGTGCATAGGACTTTTTGTTTTTTACTTTGATCAGCATTAAACAAGAAACCTTTTTTCCCCCTGAATTCCTTCCTTTCAATTCCTAAAATTACTTAATTTTATTTTTATTATATAACTTAAAAAAAGTAGTAAGTATAGAACTAATAGGAGATTTTGATTTTTTTATTATTAATAAAATAGTACAAGAAGACATAGCCAGAGTAGAAAACAATATAACCACTTAAAAACAGTTAGTGTAAATGTTTAGAAATGTTTAAATGATACTTTGCCCATATTTGAGAATAAAACATGTTTAAATCACTTTGGAATTTTGATATTTTGACAACCTAGTTTCCCAGCTGTAGTTGAATGCAGCATGGGCGGCTGGAAAAATCCGTTCTCATACATGGAGATTCCGCCGACTTCCGTTTTATCCAAAATAAGGAGTTTGGGCTGATTGGATGCTACTGGTAGCCATGTTGGACGTCAGCTGGTTTTTCTCCAGTATCAGTGACGTTTCCATTCAGCTTGACATTGTTTCTGGTGAGTCATTCAGTTCAGTGCAGAGCGTGTTATGGACCTTATTGCTGTTGAAAGCTGCATTCACTGACAAAGTTCTGGCTCAGTCCATCTTTCTTTTTCTTCTGTAGCTGGATGAGAAACCAATCATGTTCCCAAATTGCATATTTTAGTGATAGTTGGGAGTCCTTTCTGTTTTGTTTTGGTGTGACTTTTTAAAGTTGCACAGCGCTCCGAGTTCCGCACATAAACATACTTCACGTTTTCAGGTAGAAAACAGCTGGATCCGTTTGGTACATGTGCAACAGAGCCGTACCTAAAAATCTGAATACATATACTGTTACACCACTACTGAATATCATCTGCATAGAAGTGATACAAAATGTTCTTAAATGTGGTCAAGATTTTCTCAAGTGCGAGCGCATATGACCAAAATAGTAAGGGCCCCAAAACACAACCCTGTGGCACACCATTGTCAAGAGAAGTGGAAGAAGATTAAAAAGCAAAAAGAATGAAGAAAACTCCCCACACACCCACCAGTTTCTCAGCATACAGACCATAAAGTGATAGTCAACGTTAAAAACTGAGAACAGACCCAGCAACAGGGGAACAAATCATGTCTTCCTATCAAAATGTTATCGGACACTACCAGTTTCAGTAGAAGAAGTTCCATGAAATGATCCAGAATGCCTAAACTGGGATGCCATACAGCATAACTTTTTCCAAAATCATTAAAGGGGCTATATGCAACTATTTCCCCAAAATAAACGTAACAATAGCCTTTTTATTTGACCATTTATGACTCAAACATCTCCTGATGATCATACTGACACCTTGTCAGCTCACAGTGGGAGCACCTATAAGCCTGTATCCATTTTTTTCTGTTTTCTGTCGGGTCGGATTTTCCCGCGCTGTCTGCGGATATGACGTCAAGCGCGTTCATGTTAAACGTTTCAGATCACTCTGCCACCACCACTAGTCAGCACTCGCAAGCAGTTAAATAGATTGTGCCAATTACACAGAAGAGACCAAGGACAACTTTGACACCAACAGAAACTCCACATAAGACTAAAAAGGTTAAACCCCTGAGAAGTGGCCGAAAAAGATCAAAGATTGAGAGCGACTGGCGCATGAGCGCGCGCTGCAAGAGCGAGCAGAAAGGAAGCCGTTTTTTGGCCTCAGGTGTCAGTCGCGAGTTTAAATTTCAGAAAATTGCATATAGCCCCTTTAAAACAGACTAATTCATGATGCTCACGTAAAATGTTTCTGTGCAAATGTGATTTTTTTTGTGCATTTGCTGGAAGCATAATTTATAAGACGCCAAGCAGCCCGCAGGGCAATGACAAACAATGTGTTAATGATGTTTACATAGCGCCGTCTGCATGATGTATTCAGCCCCAGTGACTCATGACAAAATGGCATTTCAGCCTGATGCAAAGGCAGTCAGGAAGTGAATCACAACATAATAACCGCTATTAATCACCCGTATTATCATTTTATGCCTGCATACCCCATTTGGGGTTTACATTAAATGTAGCACCTCAAACTCCCAGCTCGTCTGCGGCGCTTTTTGCAGTGCAGCTCATGTTCCTCACAGGTAGTTGGCGTGAAATCCGATATGTAGATCGCCCGCCTATGGTACTGACGGTAACTGATGCTGTAAAGCTGCTACTCGACCTGGGTGCCGGTTTCAGTGATTCTCTGCAGGCTCATCACTCATTAGGTGGAAGTGTTGCTAAGCAACGCAGTGACAGATCAGTTTGTTCAGTCAGCATTGGGGCACTGATGGATGACTCATTCCCATGTTAATGTTACAAGGCAGTGCTGGACGGGATCCCTAACTAGAATAAGACAGATAAACAGATAGAGAGACCCTTCTTTCCCATTTGCTAATCAAATCATTTCGATCGCTTTAAATGTTTGGTAGTGTCAGTAATTCATTGAGCTGTAACTAAAAGTAGGCTTTGATTTTCATGTGCAATGGATTTAAACTCTGCAGGCCTAAAATGAACAATGGTGTCAAATTAAATTAAATTAGATCATATTCATAGTTCAGTACCTTTGTTTTTATTATATCAGATAATGTTGCAGTCTTCTTAGTTTTAATGGAGTTTTCAGCAGAAACTTGTCACCAATGTAGACTTTAATATCAGCCAGTTGTTAAACTACTTGTATCATCATGATGGGGTCAAAATGATCACAAGAACGGTGAGCAAAATTCCCTAGTGAATGACCCTCAGAGAGCTGGGACCAAAGTATCAAAGGCTACCATTAGTAACACACTACACCGCTAGGGACTCAAATCCTGCAGTGCCAGACGGGTCCCTCTGCTTAAGCCAGTACATGTCCAGGCCCGTCTGAAGTTTGCTAGAGAGAATTTGGATGATCCAGAAGAGGATTGAGAGAATGTCATATGGTCAGATGAAACCAAAATAGAACTTTTTGGTAAAAACTCTACTTGTTGTGTTTGGAGGAGAAAGAATGTAGAGTTCCATCCAAAGAACACAATAGCTACAGTGAAGCACGGGGGTGGAAACATCATGCTTTGGGGCTGTTTTTCTGCAAAGGGACCAGGATGACTGATCTGTGTAAAGGAAAGAGTAAATGGGGCCATGTATCGTGAGATTTTGAGTGAAAACCTTCCATTAGTGAGAGTGTTGTAGATGAAATGTGGCTGGGTCTTTCAGCATGACCATGATCCCAAACCTATCGCCTAGGCAACGAAGGAGGGGCTTCGTAAAAAGCCTTTCAAGGTCCTGGTGTGGCGTAGCCAGTCTCCAGATCACAACCCCATAGAAAATCTTTGGAGGGAGTCGAAGGTCTGTGTTGCCCAGCAACAGCCCCAAAACATCCCAGCTCTAGAGGAGATCTGCATGGAGGAATGGGCCAGAATAGCAGCTACAGTGTGAGAGAACCTGGTGAAGACCTACAGGAGACATTTGACCTCTGTCATTGCCAACAAATGGTATATAACAAAGTATTGAGATTAACTTTTGTTATTGACAAAATACTTATTTTCCACTATCATTTGCAAATATATTCTTTAAAAATCAGACCATGTGATTTTCTGGATTTTTTTTCTTTCTCAATTTGTCTCTCATAGTTGAGGTATACCTATGATGAAAATTACAGGCCTCTCTCGTCTTTTTAAGTGGGAGAACTTCCACAATTGGTGGCTGATTTAATATTTTTTTGCCCCACTGTATTTGTATTCTGATTTTTTGGGATGCCCTGTCGGTTTGGTACACGTGTGTTCTCTACAGGAACACATACAACATGTTTATGTGCAGAACGCAGAGCACAGTGCAACGTTCCACACCGCAACTTTAAAAAGTGACACCAAAACAAAATAGAAAGGACTCTTAGCTATCACTAAAGTCTGCTATTTGGGAACATTAATGGCTACTGATGCAGCTATAATTAGGGTTGGGCATCGTTGGAATTTGAACGATTCCGGTTCCGATTCCAATTCCTTGTTTCGATTCCGGTTCCAAGCGATTCCCGAACCCGACTCTTTCAAGGGACATGGTCAAAAAACGTTGCATATTTTCAATGAGCTAGCTACCCATACGTTGTCTTACTTGATGAAATAGTCTTAACTTCTCCATGAATTTTAATTCTATTAACTTTTTATTTTACTATGAATTTCTCACAAATGTCAAATCTATGGACTTGGATATAAATATTACAAAGTTTCTTTTCACAGTGGTAGAATTTTCACAATCTCATGAAAACAGATTTCCAAACATCCTGAATGTCTGATGCTGCAGGCACCAAACCTGGTGCAGAATATTAAACAAACAATAATGAACAACTTCTACAAACCAAGCATCAGGTACATTATAAAATCAGAAACCTTTCTGTGGAACTCTTCTACTTGTTGCACGGACATCTTTCCCATGGCTGCAATGGTGAACGGAGAAAGCGTAGCACAACGCCGAGTATTGTCAACTGACTCGCTAATGTTAGCAATCTCAGGTCGTTTTCTTTATAAAAAATACATGAGCTAATGTTAGCTGGATGTTTTGCATTTAAGTTGAACAACGGCTCGAGTGTAACTTGTTTTCTGCCTCAACGTTGATGTAAGACATATTTTACTGTTTTACTCACCGCATTTGGACTGCAGTGCGGTGCTATATGATTTTCTTTTCTTACAGGTATTGCACTGAGCAGAGTTGTTATTTTGTTTGCTAAAGGAAAGCCACACTTAAGAGCGTTTACGCACACTTTCCATGATTGCGTGGTAATGCTAACACTTCCGGCTGATTCTTCTTCATTGGTATTCGTCGGGTTCTTCTTCTGGGCATTGAAACTAGTAATCGGAATTTTAAAATGTGAAGGATTCCGGGAGAATATGAAAATGAGTACAGGTTCCAATCAATGCTCGATCCTCGAGGCCCAATCCTTATTGCAATAAGGTCAATAACACGCTCTGCAATGAACTGAATGACTCACCTGAAACAATGCCACCTGCATGGAAACATCACTGATACTAGAGAAAAACTCCTTATTTTGTATAAGGAGGGATTTTCCTATTATCTGCCCATGCTGCATTCAAGAACAGCTGGGAGACTAGGCTGTCGAAATATAAAAACATTATTTAAGCATGTTTTACTGTTAAATATGGGCAAAGTCTTATTTAAACATTTCTAAACATTAACACTGACTGTTCTCAAGTGGTTATGTTGTTTTCTACTCTGGCTATGTCTGCTTCCAGAAGGCAACTGGACTTTTCCAGTTGCCTTCATTTAAACTCTCAAGAATATCATGTCCTGGATGACTGAGAATCTACACCAATGTATGTCTGCTTGTACTGTTTTATTTATTTGAAAAAATCCAATCAAATATCTAGTCAGTTCTATACTTTCAACTTTTTAAAGTTATAGAACATAACAAAATCAAGTTGATTTTGGGAATTGAAAGGAAAGAATTTAGGAAAAAAACTTTATTTGTTTAATCCTGAAAAAAAGTCATATGCACATTTGTATTTATTGTACTTAATTAAAGTATACCACAAATGAACCGAACCATAACTTTAAAATCCAAAATACGTACCGAACTATGATGTTTGTGTACCGTTACATCTCTACAATTGCTGTAAAATATGGTAGTAAAGCCTGAAACAGTGATACAATAATAATGGGCTGCCATGGACCTTAGCTGACTGTGTTCTCAATAATTCACACCCGGTAGCGAAAGGTGAGACACTGCACTGATGAGCTAAAGCTCACGCTGCCCCCTACGGCCCACCCACGTTGACCTACTTTCTGTATTCTCTTCACGCGCGGGATTATGCAACAGTCATCAATAAACAATAATATCTCGACGCCGCTGACGGTGGAGCACAATGAAGCCCGGCGATGCTTCTCTGCCAGGCAACGGCAGAAGGCTGGGAGGAGGCAGGATCATATGCAGCGTTTATTGACCCAAGGCAGGCAGGACGCTATTAGCCACTGACTAGAGTCAATATGTGGGTTCTGCATTGAAGGTGACCTGTCATAAGGGTGAAGACCTGGATGCACACAAAGGTGCACAAGAGTTTTCAGGCCTGCAGTGTTGATGCACCTCAGAGCAGCAGAAATGTTCCCACTTTCAAACCTCACAGCGACTATACAATCATTGCCAAAAGAACTGTACGCAGCGTTTTTACCATTAAGCATCATTTTGTCTTGCTATATGTATCTGGTAGAATTCAGAGCAAACGCAGACAGACGCTTCATGGAATCAGCCTCAGACGCTGGCCCACTTTCAGTCAATCGAAGCACAAAAGTGGAGCTCCCACACACTCAGCGATTATGCAATTACAGACCAACCGACTCAGCATCCAAACGCCGCTCAGATGCTCTCTGCTGCTTCACACTTCCACTGTATGAAGGAACGCGACCTGCAGACAGTAACAATAAACAGTAAAAGAAACCTAATTTCTTGTCAGCAACGCACACATCAGGAGATGTAAACTAAGAAGAAGTGTTTTACAGCACCAGGTAGATTCTTTTAAGCTGCTGAGGAAACATCATGCTTTCTATCAATGGCCTCTGGGTTGTCATAGCAACAGTTGCTGTTTAGTTTTAAATTTAGTTAAACCCACTCTTCTTCTTCTGCCTCCTCACTAGCAGAAATAGACTCTATGTTTCCTTCAACCAAAACCATGGAGGTGATTAACCAATGAAAGCAAAATGTCAGCCTGCAGACTTGTAGAGGAGTTAATGCAAAATGAAAACATTTTATGGCTAGGCTGACAATGTTCCATTACAGCTGGTGTAACAGCAAAACCAAACCTACAGTCAAACATGGTAGTGGTAGTGTGCTGGTCAGGGTCTGCTCTGCTTTATCATTTTGGTTAGGACTATCAATTCTGATCGGTATCAGAAAATCCTGAAGGTGAATATCCAACCATTAGTTCCAAATCTTATGATTCAGTTAATCAAAATACTTCAGAAAGTGCAAATGAAGGTCTTGGAGTGGCCTAGTCAAAGCCTGGACTTAATTCAGTCAAGATGCTGTGAGTGTTAGACAGGCAGTTTGAGCTTGAAAACGCTCCAGTGTAAGTAGGCTTAGGAGAGAGTTATGTTTCCCCTTAGGGTCGGCTGGGTTTGCACAGCTTTCTGTCTTAAATAAAATCATTGTTTAAAAACTGAGTTACTGTATGTGTTTACTCAGATAATATTTGTCTGATGTTAAAATACAACATGTTAGATGGTTAGAAATATTTAAGTGTGACAAAGAGACGAAGAACAAGTACAAACAGAAACAAATCTGAAAGGGCACACATGCTTTTTATGGCTCTGTACAAACACTATATCACACTTCTATTGGTGTTTATAGGCAGTAAGCACACTTCTGAGGCATCTGAGTAGACATATATCCTGAGAAAACCCATTTAACATAAATAATAGTAATAGTACTGCTTTAAAATATGATGGTGGTTCATCCACATCTAAAACAAGACCTCCTCTGGGACAATCAGATCACAACCTTGTATTTCCCTGCTGAGAATATAAACCACTTGTTAGGAGGCAACCTATGAGAAAGTGGTCACAGGAAGCTGAAGAAGCCCTGCAGGGTTGTTTTGAGGCTACCAACTGGATGAGTCTTTACCGGGCACATGGAGAGGACATCATTGCCATGACTGACTGTGAGACTGACTATATAAACTTCTGTGTGGACAACATCATCCCCACCAGAACCGTATATAACAACATATCTTCTACAAGTCTGTTGTGGAGAGTGTAATCTCTTCAAACATCATCTGTTGGGGTAGCAGCATCAGAGCCAGGGGCTTAAAAAGGCTAAACAACCTGAACCAGAACAGGCTGATGGAAAGAAAGTTTCTTCATAAAATGGAGAACATTATCGACAACCCTGAGCATCCTCTTCATGAGACTATCCTGAAACAACAGTCTCTTCGGTCAGAGGCTTTTTTGGTGTCACTGTAACACAGGAGATCCTTCCTGCTCACAACCATCAGCATCTACAACTCCTCCTTGAAGAATTGAATAGTATGAGATAAAACAGCACTTTATTTCCCTGTGGGATCGATAAAGTAGTTTTGAATGGAATGAATTCAGTTAACCCTAGCCTTTAGGGCTTTAGCATCTCAGCAGATAAAGATAAACATCAGAAATGAGTATTAGGGCCAATTTGAGTCGCTCTAACTTGCCATATATATTATGAGTGGGCTGAGTGTGAAAGCCTGACATGCTAGAAAATATTGCCCCCAAGCAGTTCTTTTGGAATCCAGATCCCAATATTGTGATGACGACTGTGACTGCAGTTCAGCATATTCTAATAATAATCATTTCAAAGTGAGATTTGGTCAAATTAAATAAACCTTACTTAAAATATGTAAGCAATCACCAATCGTGTTTACAAGGTTTTGTTTGGTGAAATAATTAGAAATGTCTTCCTTTTATAAATACAAAGTAAAAGCAACAGGAAGGTTTGGTTTCTCCTCTTTTGAGGCAATTTTTAAATTCTTTTTCAAGAGAATTTTAGATACAGAACAAATTTGACAAACAGCAACTTTCTGGGGTGTTTGACCTTGATCCTGCAGCAGAGGAGCTCCTCCTGCTGTCCTGCTTAAAGTAATTGGATTCATCCTGAGGCTATAATTAGAGACGATCGGGTGGTCCAGGCCAGGAGAAGCAGCAGGACCAGGGGGGTCACAGCTTAACCTCCTATAGGTCCAGTTGTAATACACAGAGTATTCTCACCTAAACAGTGGTGCTCTACAAGGCAATGCTCGTTTGTTGCTGCTTGTCACCAACATCAGGCCTGATGCTGGCTTGCATTGTCACTCAGGAGCTACATGACTGATCTCCAACAGGAGCTCAGCTCCTCGTGTGGAACAGCTAACATCAACCCCAGCAAGCTGAAAGCAGCTCAGCTTGGCTGTTAGAGCAGCTCAGGGAGCGCCTGTTTATTAACGAGGGAAAGTACAGCAAAAGGGAAACCCCACAACTTCCCCTGTCCTCCTCCTCCTCCTCCTCCTCCTCCTCCTCCTCCTCCTCCTCCTCAGCAGCAGCACGGCGGCTCAGGGCGAACACCTTATGGCAGCAGACAGCATGAGGAGGCCACATTCGTGTTGGATCACAAAAGAGAATGCCCTGCGCCTGGAGACCCTTATTCCTATCACCGGAGTGACGTCACTGTGAGCGAAGAATAGGATGTAGTGACAACATGGTAGCCTACCTGCCGACTCAACCTGCGCTGCAAGCCCGCATGAATGAACCATTTCAGCCCCAAACATGATGGATTCGGCATTTATTTCATCATCATCATATGAATCCTTACCGTACAAGGCATGCCGCGTTATCTGCCCACCCATAGCTTTATTCCTTAATGTCCCTTTGTCGCCTGCGTGGATTATTATCGCCTGTATTATTCAGAGGATGCTCTCGTGGCACGGCGTGGGGCTCGTGACATGATTGCATCCAAAAGGGCTCCAGCGGCTCCTCTCCTCCGAGCAGATACAAAGGCTGGAAAGGCAGAGAGAGAGAGAGAGAGAGAGAGACGCGCACACCTCCGTGTACCGAGCTGGAGCACATCCGTGAAGGCAACCCCCCCTTCCTCCTCCTCCTCCTCCTCCTCCTCCTCCTCATTCAGGGAGCGCTCTCCCCGCCTCGGGTCCCGCTCACTTACACTGACATTTACATAGAAGGAGGAGACTCGGAGCTGAGCCCTTTTAACACTGTCACTGCCGATATTTATGGGCCATGAGGGGCAGGCGTCACAGTGGAAGAAAATAACAAGCTAAAGGCACTAATATGGCGTCCTTTATGATTCCGTTCAGACTGAGTCTAAAGGTTCCTGCGTTTACTGGGATCTTCGTTTAGAGACGGGTTTCTAATGGAGGAGTCAAGCTAAGAGCGGCAGAGCAGGGTTTGTTTTTGGAAGTCAATTGATGCAACTGCACAATTACACAAAAACAGCAGAATAAAAAGGAAGAGTTCAGCTAAATCTGGCACCCACTTGCCCCCCCATTTAATCCCTAACTATCTCTAATTGTTCTAATTATAAAATTAAAATAAATGCCACCTGCCCCCAAAGAAATAGTTTTTCCATCTCAGTAGATCTCTTTTTTTCCCTTTAAAAAACAACAACATGTGTCCTGTCTGGCAGTGTGGAGCTCAGAATTGGTGTCTGAAGCCCCACAGATTTACTATCACAAGTGGAGCACTACAGCTTTTTCTACAGTACTCTGCTTGATATATATGTGCAAGAAATCTTTATTAGAAATTACTGTGGGTTTGTTAGTTTTTTTTAATTATGCGCCAGGGACACAGAGATGGAAAATAAAGGAGAAGAAAGAAAGTAGTTGAAGAGAGTTAGGGAAAAAGGTTAAGAGAGAGATGTTGAGCTGAAGATACAAGAAAGGAAGGGGAACAAAGAAAAGACAAGAAAACATCCCGGTCTCCCTCCACACCAGCAGGACGGCAAGAAGAGGGAAAAAAACCAACAACGACAAAACAAATCAAACAATGCAAACTGATAACAACACAACCACAACCCACAAATACATATATGCATACAATAACAGCGTCACTGAAAAGTAGGGCTGAGGGTAAACGATTATTCGGGCAATTATTTGACCAAATAGTCGACTATTCTAATGACTAGCAGCTCATCACTTTGGTGATGCCAATTGGCCATACGCCGACGCTTGTGACCAGATTGCCGTGTTCTGTTAGCTGATTGTTAGCCACCGTTACCATTCATGCCAGCATTATATGCTATTTCTAACTAATGTTAGCTAAACACAGCTGTTTAGTCACTAGCTACTAGCAGAAACCAAACAGTTAGCTCGCACCACCGAAGTGCGCAGAGCCCAAGCACATGTTACACAATACAATACACTACTAACGTTACACAAACGTGCAATTAGTTTAGCAAACATTGGCGATAGTAACGTTGATTACTTCTGTTCTCCAGCGTCATCAGTAACAATGGGATGCCTCCGCTTCAGATGTTCCTACATAGAACTTGTGCTGGTGTGATATGCCAGCTCCATCTTGCAAAGACTGCAAATAACTATACCTTGACGCTTATGGCTTCGTTTAACCTATTCCCACACCTTTAAGGTAGGGCGGCGGCCGGCGGGTTGCGTTCTGGTGACATGTAAAGCTTGGGAGCGCAGGCTGCTGAGCCTGAGAGGTGGTTGGAGACGGAGTTTCGTTCTCTATGCTGCTTTGTCTTGGTCACTCACGTGAGTGTGACGAGTGGGCGTGGTACTGAAAAGCTCATGGTACTGATTTTGACAAGATTTAGTAATGCTAACCTAAGCCCATGAATGTATCCCCATACCTGTGTGTGTGTATGAGCATGCTGGTGCATATCTCCATACGAGTGTTCGATAGCTGGTGTGAGGAACCATCGATCCGCCTCCCAGGAATCGACGCACACATGAAGGAGATCGGAGCCATAGAAACCCAAAGGGGTTTCTCAGTACATCTCTGAATGCCTCAGGATTCATTTTTTCTATTCTTGGGTCTTATGAGTGGCTAGCTCCTTGCAATGAACGCTCTGTATTGACTTCCATGCTGTCTTCTCTTTATGGTAGACCTAGATTGTAGTGACACGCCGACCTCACTAAAACTAGGAAAGTCCTGACTCCTGTCATGTTTAAGGGACTTGTGACTTGACTCAAGCAGCATGCCGATGACTTGCACTTGGACTCGGACTTGCAACGTTAGGACTGAAAACTTTGACTTGAACTCCGACATGATACATTGCTATTGTTGAAATTAGCATGTGGGCCAATGCTAATGTTAGCTTGTTATATTAGGTCAGATTACTGGAGAAATGTAATAACTTCCCAAAGGTTTTGTAAGTGTATGGGTGACATGTCGGTTATTTATTGCTTTCACATTTATTTTGTTGACATGTTTCATTATTTTGGACCTGGTACTGTGTTGGCGTGGTGAGCATGTGTGGGCATTGAGTACAATATTTAAAAGAATAAATAAACTAGGCTAAACCATGTATGACTGCTATTATTCTAGTTTTGAAATCTCCTCCCTGCTCTCTTATTTTCTTGCTCTTAGGGGATATTGACTTGACTTGGACTGGAAGATTCTTTTTGGGACTTGGACTCGGAGTTGGCCTGTAGGACCTAGAGACTTGACTTGGACTAATCCTATGTGACTTGGACTTGACTTGGACTCGAACACTAAGGACTCAAGTGTGACTTGGACTTGAGAAATGTTGACTTGACTACAACACTGGTTCTAAAGTTTTTCCACTAGCTCCCCGTAGCTCAGATAATACATTTTAAAATACTTACGTTTATAAATCACTGAATGCCTTAGTACCAAAATACATTAAAGATTGGTCTTTGTTGTATCAACCTTCCAGACAACTCAGGTCCTCTGGTTCAAGTCCACTCTGCATCCCCAGAATCAGAACCAAACATCGAAAAGTAGAATTCAATTTTTATGCTCCTTTAAACCTTCCAGAAAACTGCAAACCTGCTGAAACAGAGTTCCTTTAAATCAAGGCTAAAAACCCATCTGTTTAGATCAATGATCATTGGAACAACATTAATTCCTGTCTGCATTGCAGTTTTTCACTAATTCTTTTTATTTAGTCACTGTAATGTCCTTTTTTTCTAAGTACTTGTTGTGTTATGTTTTTATTATGTAAATCACTTTGGACTGCCTTGTTGCTGAAATTTGTTATACAGTTAAACTTGACTTGACCTGCTAGAGAGTGTTGGTTGGCTGTTGTGAAGGGGCTTCTCTTCACCATGGAATCATCTACCACTGTTGTATTTTAGCATTGCTGAGTTCACTAGTTCTTAATGAAACCCGAACCATAAACTCAAGGTTTAGCTTCCTAAATGGGAGCCTGTTGAGGCACACATGGTGCGCAGATTTGAGGTGAAAATAGTTGCAGCACAATGAATGGCTAACCACATTTGGTTTCATGTGTCAACTCTGCAGACAACTGTAGAGACCTGGAGCAGCCTGGGGAAGACTGTTTTCTATTCTCAGTAAACAGCTTCCTAATGCAGAATAATGACTGCATCTGTCAGCACTGATGAGTCAGTTAACTGAGGCCAACAACTATTCAAATGAGCAACAGAAAAGCTCAAAAGTCTAAAGTTTATGCTTTACCTTTAACTAAACACCAGGGCTAAGCTCTCCTAGGCAATGACATCACTGCACGTATAGATCCTGTCTGTAAATAAAAGCAGAAGTTTGAGGCTGGCCAGATGGGTTTCAGGAGGAAACATTAGACGGTTGTGTCATGCAGCCTTCCAGATGCACAGCAGAGGAAGGCCTGAAGAAACGTGCGCTTCCCCTCCGTGCTTGACATTGGTGCTGGACATTAATGCATTCCTGGAACATCCTTCCTTTGTACAGTACCTTTGGCTTACTGTTTTAAACAATGCAGCCACCGCTCAGCTTTAAATAAAAGAGCCATGTCTGGCCTGCAGTTCTCTCTGTAGTTTGATTGAGATGTTAATGGTAAAAGGCCTCTACGGCTCTTTGAGTCTTTACCTCAAATGGCATTGCATAACCTACTCAGAAAAGTGCCAGGACTCGTGGTTCACTGCAGTTTCACTTTATATTATCATGCTTTATGTGTGCCATTAATTCCATCAATATATCAACCAAGTATGTTGTAACTGGACATGTTTGTAACTGGACCGTATGATGCCGTGGAAACTAATAACACTTGTTTCATGTTTTGTCACGGTCCCACTCCAAACTGGGTTTTTATGTAACAGACTAACACACAGTCGATGGGAAGTGAGGTGGAAGTAAAATGGCACGCTGCTTTTCTCTCAATGCCCAAAGCTGATGGGGAGATGGGTTGGAGTAAAATCCTAGAAAACCAGTTAGAAGCTCCAAACACTCGAGAATGAGTCAAAGTCCTGATCAAAATCCAACTGTGGTAGGACAGGTTTTCACAGATGCTCTCCATCCAACTAGACTCAGGAAGAGAGAGTAAAAACACCTTTCTACGTAACTCAAAAAACTTGCACTTCCAATTTTAGCACAGGCTGGTTCCTGTTTTGTTTTTCTGCTCACTTTTCATATGATTTTTTATTTATTTTTTGGGAGATGATGAGCACAATCTTATTTCCTCAGAAAAAGTGTGTGCAATATCATCCAAAGAGCTCAGTACAGACTGTAAGAATTTCACTGTCATGTCCAAACCTTTTACAAGCTTCAATATGTTTTTCTTCTTCAGCAGTGCATAGTGAATTCACATAGAAGCCATTGCAGTTGAGTTTAGTTTTTTATTGAAAACAAATATTCTTGCTTTTTCCAGGTCTGTCTGAAACTCTCTGCTAGTGCTTCTTAATCTTAACTTGCTCTAAGTACTGACAAATTTCAGATGGTTTCTTGCCTTTCCTGTCTTTTTGCACATCCCTTTCTTCATACATTCAAAAAATATTCAATGCGTCATTTGCGCTTTATCCACAACCTTAGTTGTGTACTGATTGGGTACGATTTCTCTGTACATCTGATCTAATTGGGTTGTTGTAGTTGGGTCACGTGTGTGTCAATGGTCCAATCAGAAATAATTAAACTAATAAGTAGCTCAGTGGTGGAGTTTTTGTCTTTCCTTTTGTCTGCTTTTGCTGCTACATACTGTTGTGTCCTTGGGCAAGACACTTCTCCTACCTTGCTTAGTGGTGTTGGCCAGAGGGGCCGATGGCACAAAATGGCAGCCTCGCTTCTGTCAGTCTGCATAGGGCAGCTGTGGCTATAATCATAGCTTGCTTCCACCAGTGTGGGAGTGTGAGAGTGAATAAATAGTGGAGTTGTAAAGTGCTTTGAGGGCCTCAGAAAGCACTATATAAATACAAGCCACTATTATTTTATCCCTTGTTAACACAACAAAATTAAAGGCTTATTAATACAAACTAAAACAAGTGAAGATTTTAGATTGATTTTAGATTGGCTGAATCTAAAATCAAGATTACAGAAAATTCTGACCATCCTCTGAGTGTCTTCAGCCAGAGGCTACTTCAGAGCCACTGTAATACTGACTGCTACAGGAGACCCTTCCTGCCCATAGCCATCAGCCTATACAACAACCCTTTGCAGAAAACTATATATGAGTTACAACAACATATATTTTCCCTCTGGGATTAGTAAAGTAATATTGAGGTGAACATTTAAACAATCCTATCAAACATTTGACTTCACTAGGTTTTCCTATAAGACTGCAGCTCACTCCCAGGTTATTTATTTTAATAAGCAGATCAACACTCTGGCATTGACACAAATAGTAACTAACACAAAATACCAGAGTTTAGTGACGGGAATTTTACACCAAGTATGCAAATCCTTAAAAACAAGCTAACATCTTGCCAACAGAGTGGGGCCTGCTGCCTCTTTCTGACTGTTTTGTATGGGAGTGAAAGAGAATCTGTCAGCAGATGCCAAGTGGCAGAGAGGTCGACAGACTCGGTCTCCTGCAGTTGGTATTGTCTGACAGCGCCGTTTGGCAAGTGTGTGCAAACAAAACCTTCTATTCAGCGATGCCTCTGGAGCCCCGATCAGGAGCCATATGCAATATGAGTAATGGAGATTGAAAAGAAAAGGAAAGAAAGAACCTGTGTGACATCGTCTTAGATTTTGATGAAAAGAAACTTTGGGTCATTATGTCAAGAGAAATGAGAAACGTCCAAAGTAAAGGTGAGCAATGGCAGGCAGGGGGCATTCTTACAGTCTCTGCAGCAAGCTCTGGAATAATGATGGTCTCCCACTTTCATAAATCCAGCCTTATTGCAAATCTCTTTCCACCTATTCTGAGACATGCCCCCAGCAGGTTTCCAGATAACTACACTCTTAGTTATTAGCAAAGGTGAAAGTTAGTTTGAGGGCATAGGACGTCTGGTGTAATGTAGTACTCTTCATCAGAGTGGAGCAGAAGAAGTGGGGAGGTGATAATTAGATCTGTCACTCTGCTTTAATATCTTTGAGAACCGCTCGGCCTTGGGCTGGATAATTGCAAAGAAATGCCTTATTGTCTCCGGTGCCAAGGAACCACAAATACCATTTCGGCCTGTTGCAAAATGCATTGGTGAGGAGTGATGGCTTTCAGCAGTGCTGCTGTGGAAGGATACCAAAGGACTGGTGTTATCAGTAAAACTGAGTGGGAGATGTTATGTGGGGCACACAGTTGCATATTTTCTTAATATATAAAGATTATTCGTGAATGCTAAACTTAGTTTTGAAGCAACATCCAGAATAATTTGTTTGGAAGAACAAAACTACTAATTAATCTAAAGTGACCTGTTTGTAAGATACATACCCTTCCCAAAGGATTTCATTCTGCGATTTCATGCTAGAATAACACAAAGTAGTGCATAAATGTAAAGTTGAAAGAACATGATACACGATATAACTATTTACAAAGAAATATCTTAAAATGTATTAATTGCAGGGTGTTAAAGGAGTTATGACCTGTAATTTTCACATTTCCATGAGAAAAAATGTATGTTATGAATGCCTAACGATTATACACTGCCCGGGAAGCCGATATTTAAAAGTGAAGCATTTGTTTACCCCTGGGTTCGTCAACCAGCCCACGTGCACGCGCACTCAAATACGTGATTTTAATTTCTGGCCGACTTGACGTCAAGTCGGCGCAGGATATACCATATATGGACATTGCAGACCTATGCTGCAGGAAGCCCGCCCCGCCCCTCTCCCCTCTCCCCCTCATATTCAGTCGAGCGCCGCCATTACTGAATTCTAGTGATGGGAATTCCAGCTCTTTTTGGAGAGCCAGTTCTTTTGGCTTGGCTCACCATAAAGAGCCGGCTCTTTAGGCTCCTCAGATTGCCTGTTGCTTAAAGTGTATTTATTACCAAAATTAATGCAAAACGATGTGTACCAAATGTACCAAAACAAGCGGGGGGAATGAAAAAAAAAAATCGATCGACACATCACCGATTCGAAGTACGAACTCCACCGTGAAAGATACAGAAAGTTTCTTCACGCAATGATGCATGAAGAAGACATATTCGTGTCAGCCTTTTATTTTAATCAGCTAAAACAATTTCTGCCAGAAACGTAGTGCAGACGTGAGTTGCTCTGTTTTTGACTGCCAGAATCAACATGGAAATATTTTTTCTATTTTATTTACGCCGGAATCCTTTACGAATTTGGGACAATATCAGGCGAAGTTGGCATCGAAGCTCCGTTTGGAAAAAGGGGCAATTCCAACAATCAGAGACTTGCCTGCAATTGAAACGGTAAGGCTGTTTTTATTGCTCTGCTGTGTTTAACAAACAGCAGCTAACTGCTAATGTGGCTATTGTATGCTAGCGGGAGTAGTAGATATGGGTTAGATATGCTGAAGCGTTACCTGCGGTGTCAACCCCCCTCCTTCCTGCCACCAATTAACGCGCCCCTCATTTGCATTATTACAATGACCGTCCACCAGCCATCAGAACTCGCGAGACAATAATGCCTTCAACTTTTATTTTTTAGAAGGGCCTGAAAGACTATAATAGAGCATGGGTATCCAAGATAATACTAGATTATGACTCCTTTAACATTTTTAAAATTCCTTTTGTAAAATTAATTTCCAAACTTTTCTTTTTGCTGCTTGTTGTAGAGCTAAATCTGATAGCCCAGCACTACCACTAATACCAGACACCCATGATAAAACAAGCTTTGGACCCATTTACTCTGTGAAAACCAAGGTTTGTAAAGTTTAAGCAATTTGTGTTTTGTATTGTGAAGATGGATTCAAACAAATCGCTTCAATAAGTTGTGGAGGCTTTTGTTTTAAAAACAAGATTTGACACTATAGCTAAAGGTAAACTAAACATATGCTTTTGTCATTTAAATTTGAAGTGTTGTGCAACCAAATGTTTCTTAATTATGTTTTTTTTTTTACCTCTTACAGGTCAGATTTTTGTTTTTGGTGATTTCATGTTCCTGTAAAATCTTTGATGGTGAGCTACCCCTCACACAAGAACCTTTTGTAAAGACTTAAACCATGCCTTCTGGGTTGGTAGGAACTGTGGACTCTGAATGAACGGTCATGGACTGAACACATTTGATTTTGGTGATCTAGAACTGAAAGGCATTTTGACTGAAGTTTAGCTTTTTTTTGAGGATTAGTCTGTATAACAATTTTTTTATATTTCTTTGTTTTGACAATATTTATACACAATTAATTTTTTCCTTTAAAACTTGTTTGTGGTCAATAGCATCCATTAGTGGGCTCCTTCAGAATCTAGACTTTTGAAATGAAATAATCTTGTTTAAGTAAACTAACCAGTAAATCGGTTACACATGCATGTGGTAACAGTGGGAAGGAAAACTCCCCTTTAACAGGAAGAAACCTGCAGCAGAAACTGACTCGGTGTGAAAAGGCCACGTCCATCTGGGGGTTTGAGAAGGATGTAGCAGATGAGGAAGGTCTCTGCAAATCCTTTTACAGTGTTGGTAGCACAACCTGGTTTCAGGCTCCGTAGAAAAGATACTAACCCTTAAAGTCATCAGTGTGTGCGTGAATGGGTGAATGACTGAATGTAGTGTGAAACGCTTTGGGGTCCTCAGGGATAGATAAAGCGCTATACAAGTGAAAACCATTTACTATTTAAAGGAATATTATCATGCCTCTTTTTAAACAAGTTATAATAGGTCTGTGGTCTGTACAAAACAAGTTAATAAAGTTATTTGCCTTAAATCACTCTCACATAAAGCAATCTCACCAGCTCAATTCTTGACAATTTCAGTCCCTTTTAGAATGAGTTGTTTAGAGGGCTCTGTCACTTTTATGCAAAGTAGCGATTGCAGACCACGCCCACCCATCTTGTTGCTTGGCTGCGGGTTTGCCTCACATGATAACGGCATGGAATTTGAATTGATGGGCGAGGTTTGAAAGATGAGGGTCAGGGTTGGCAGAAAAAGGTCAGGGTTTATATATTCCGCTTTTTGTGACGTCATAATAAAGCATTTTTTCAATTGGTTTGTAGAATCTTGCAGAAGATTTCTGACAGCAAAAATCGTCCAAAAAAAAATCAATGTTTTTCATTATCATGTTATGAGTGTTTATAGAGGCACCAGAGACCCAAATGGGAACACAAATGGATGAAAGAAGTGAAACATCAGCCATTGAAGGCCATTGCGGTGGTAGAATCTTCTGTACTTATCTTGATTGCCGCTGAGTTAAATATGTTTTTAAGTAAAAAACTCTATTGTTTATCTTCTCTACTTTCTGCCTTCTTTTTTGCCATATTTTGCAACTTTAGTAGCACGTTTTCAGGCTTCAGAGCAGTGTCCTGCAAAGATCTAGTCTACTTTGGAGTAAATAGCAATGTCACTACAGAGCAACTTAATGCATATTCGTTTCTGTGAAGTGGACCTTTGATGCATCGAGTTCCTCGGACCCCTGCTGATTGTGTTTTTCAGGTGACTGGAAATCAGCTTTACCGCCATCTTTGTTAGCCAGCGACGGGAACTTGTTACTCATGACCAGGAATGGTGTTTTTCCCTGCATCAAGGGATTCTCTGAGGCTGACCTCACACTGACACAATTAAGGGGAAGTCTGTGTGATCATCAGCATACGTAGGGCCGACTTCATGCAGAACACATACAAATCTTTATGAAAGTAACTATGATGTTGAAGTTTGTACCAACGTGGCGCACTGTTTCATTCTGCAGCCACAGGGTGACTTAAAACATGTGTCCAAGAAGCATTTTATGAGCGAAGTCATTGTTTCCTGTAGCTCAGGCCTCTCGTTCAGGCAGGAGTACATGTGGTTGTAATTCCTGGCGAAAAGATCTCTGAGAGTTTTAAACTGCAATTCCGATCATGATGGGTGGTTATTGTTCGTTACATTTGATTCATCCAGGGCAGCTGTTGCGTGGGAAAACGAATGAATCCGTTTGCATGGATGTTTGCTGCCATCAATCAGCGGTCCTGCAGCTTAAGTGGTTTATGAAGCACAGTCTGTGGGTACGGTGAATCCTCCTTGGCGCTCATTGGCTCCAGTCACGTTTGGCAAACGAATACCTTCAGACACAAAGACGGATTACCGGAGCTTTCTTTTTTCCATTTTTGTGCCTCTCACCTCTCCTTCCTCTCATTTATCACACTTACAATCTGTGCTGCTCTGGATATTTATGTTTTACATCTTCAAGGCCCTAAAATGAGATTAAAGGAAACTAAAGTTCTTAACAGCGCCTTCCCGAAGAATAGACACAGCACCGATCAAAATCACCTTAAATTGCTGCTTCATGTGTGCTCTTCAAAACAAGAGTTTTTTTTTTTTTTTTTATTAGACACAGGAGGCCAGCGAAGGTATTAACAATGGCTAATCTGTTGATCTTTTCATTTGGGAGCATAGTTGAGATAAGCAGATTGAGATGTTTTTCTAGGGGACATGATTTTCCCTTTTTCCCAGAGCTCTGACCCATGTATCTGCTTTCTGTTTTTACCATCACGATGGAAAAGTACAAAAAAGAAGATCTCTGATTCTTTGTTCTGCAGTAAGGGAAGAAAAGAAAAGTCGTGTGATTAAGTGGAGATCAGATCATTTAAAGCTACATTTAAAGCTAAAGTCAAGAAGATTATGAAGTTCATAAATATCAGTGGAAAGTATTTAAAGTCTTGCATTTTTGCAGAAAAATGCCTTCAAAGCATTTCTTCAAATTTGCCCAAAGGTCAGAGCGTTGGCTCAGAGAAATGTCCCAAAAACCCAAGAGCTCCATCTGAGACTCTACAGGCCTCAGATAGCATGGTGCATGTTTCCATGGCAGGACGATTAGAAAAGACTGGATGATGCTCCCAGTAGATGAACGTCCTCCCTCTCCTGTTATCAAATGTATCAAATGTACTTTCTTTAACCATGGCATCAATTTAGTGCCAAAATCCGAGCGCGTTAAAACCATAATCAGCGAGCATAAAGGCCACTCTCTGCGCCCTCGCGGTCTCTCTTTACGCGCTCGCGATCACTCTCTATGCGCTCGCCGCCACTCTCTGCGCGCTGGCGGTCTCTGTCCGCCAACCGCAATGATGACCCGTCCCACTCTGCCTCGGATTGGCTCTGACCTGGAGACAGTAGTGGCCAATCAGAAAGGAGGAGGGTTGTGGGTCCGTCTATTCAATGCCCGCCCCCAAAGTGCCAAAACTCAGCAAGGGCGAGCGAGCAGAAGGCACAGGGAGAGACAGCGAGCGAGCGCACAGACAGTGACGGCACGCACGCAGACAGAGACCGCGAGCGCGTATAAAGAGACTGCAAGCGCGCAGAGATTGACGGCGAGTGCGTAGAGAGTGATCACGAGTGCGTATAGAGAGACCGCGAGGGCGCAGAGAGTGTTGGCGAGCGTGCAGAGAGTGGTCTTTATGCGTGCTGATTATGGTTTTAACGTGCTCGGATTTTGGCATTAAATTGACGCCATAATTCGTTCAGGAGGAGTGAATGCTGCAAGTTATTGACTGGATGCAATCTGCTGGGTTTCCTTAGATAGAAAACTTTTAAACTAATTAAATTAATGAACTGAAGGATTCATTGGAATATATGTATGTTTGAATTGAAATGAGTTTTCTTGTGAAGTGCCTTGAGATGGCGTGCTGAGAATTGGCGCAATCAAAGTAGAGATGTTTGTTTGGCCACAATGCACAAAATCTTGTTTGGACATAAAACAAACCAGCATATCCCCTCAAACACCTCCTATCAGCTTCACAGCACGGTGGTGGATGAGTGATAATTAGGACAGTTCTGCAGCCAAAGGAGCTGGGTACCTTGCAGTCATTGAGTCGACCATGAACTCCTCTGTAGACCAAAGGGGTCCAAGAGGCAAATGTGAGTCCATCTGTCCAAGAGTTGAAGCTTGGATCAACCTGGGTCACTACCAGGACAATGAACCCAAACACAGCAGCAAATCAAGAACAGAATTGCTGAAAAGGAAGAAAATACTTCACCAAGAACTCCCACTATCTTGGGTCTATAAACCCTCCCACCACCAGCTTGTATGTAATGCTCTTTTAGGCTTAGCAAAACCGATAAAAGGTTAGGAAACGTTATTATTGAGTTTAATTTTCTATTTCATTCATTTTACAAGTGATTCAAAACCACTACATCTGTGAAACAACCTGCAGAACATTTTTTTTTTTATTTTAAGTTTCTCAGCCCTTGAAAAACAAAAAAAGGAAACCAGAAATTGGTTTCGGCCAGCAAACCTTGGACTAGTACATCTCTGGAAGAAATTAAAGATGAGCAGTGGACCAGTCAAAGTCCAGAATTCAATGAACAAAATGTCTTATCCTGACCAAGCATAGGGTGACAGTGTAGAAGAAAACATCCCATTGACAGGGGGAAATCTCCTAGAGAGCCATAAAATGGAAGATTTCTGATTTACGCTACAAATTTCACAAAAGAATGAAATGCAGTCTTTCAGGACTGAATATGATCCTTGAGGGAAACTCTTTCAACTGGTCAAGAATAAATTACATACTAAAGAATTACAAATTACATACTTATTCACTCAGTAAGTCCATTCTGCTGATTTATTATTAATCTGCAGATAATCACAGAACTCTTTCTTTATATTAAAAAAGTTTGGTAATTATCGCTCATAAATTCTAAAAAATACTAATATTTGGGAAAAAGACTGAACATACATGAGTTTATGGCCTTTTGTCCTACTAATGCCAGAAGCTGTTTTCAAGCAGCCTCTCTATAAATATTTAGGACGTTTTGAAGGACAATCTTAAGACACACAAGATTATCTTGTTTCCATTTCCTCTGCTGATTTCCTGTAGCACTTCCTGGAGAGAAGTCCAGTTGCTGATGACAGCTGTGCTAATGAGCAGGAAGACACGTTTGAAAAGGAAACGTCTGAAAAGGAAACATCTGAAAAGAAGATGAAAAACATGCTGCAAAAAAAATGAATATGACGGCTGAGAATGAACTGCAGTTATACATCTTCCATCCTGTTGGCTAATGTCTGTGTCAGTCAGCATTTCAAAGAAAAAGAGGAGGAGAAAATTAATGCATGAATTCACTCCTCACACTTAAGGAGGACATGAAGCTAGAAAGAGCTCTAAAAAAGTTGTTTTCTGCTTAGGGGTCAAAACTTAGGACAAGTCAATTTTTACGTGTCAAATTTTAGCAAAGATAACATATGACATATTTTGATTGAAATCCCAAAGAACATCCCTGGTAGGAGGCAGTAATCAAGAGGAGTTGTGAGTTTAAATGGTGGAGTCCTCTCTGTGGGTGCCTTTAATTACATTTGATTAGGTCCGTTTTCACAATCGGAACTTCCAGGTCATTTTACCAGACCTTCACGTGTATACACGTCTCCATTTCACCGGGCCGGACCAAAAGTACCACTTTTCAGGAACAAACTAAGTAGCAGCCTTGGGGTATGTACTAGAAAATTGTGCGGCAGAGACGCTGGGCGGGACTTGTGGTTAACTCATGCTGATTGGTTGTAGCTCAGAGGGAATTGATATATCAGCAGACGTCGCCAAACAACCGGCTTTATTAGGAAGAGTTGCTGGTGAAGCAGTTTATAACAACATAGCAAACAGAAATGCTGCAACCATCCCTGCTTCTTCCATTGTTGATCTCTTGTTTTTCTCTGCTGCTGTGGGTGCCTTTTGGCACTCACTGCCGAAACGTATGCTGACAAATTCCTTAAAGGGACAATTTTACATGGAGACACAACGGCTGGAAAGACCGAGCCATCGGATTTTCTCTGCCACGTTCCCCCCTCTCAGGAATGTCCCGGAACTTGTGAAGTGAGAACCGGCCTATTGTGGCCAATGGTACCACAGGAGTCACAGGCCCGTTTTAGTTGATCACCAGATGTATTACCACATCCTGGAACCATCTTTGAAGCATTGTAGAAAATGGACCACATGTTGAACAACATGTGGGACTACAAGTTACCTCCCCATACCAGTTTTCTACTGTTACAACATTATCCTATACCCCATATACAGTCAAATCTGGATATTTAAAAACACTTAAAAAAAGAGAGATTCAAATGTTTTGTTTCCTTTCAGTTTGGGGTAACAATTATTTCTGTTTGCTAAATGCTTAAATAACAAGAAAGAGATTTTGGAGGTGATTTCTTTCATTTCTTTCTGTAAATTCACAAGTTTACATACACAAACATTACTATGGCTTTAAATAATTTGGGAAATTCCAGATGATGATGTCAAGACTTTTCAAGCATCTCATAGGCTAATTTACAACATTTGAGTTAGCTGGATAATTTTTTAAAATCGCACTCAAACAAACAGCTTTCTTCTATGACATCATCGACATGTTCAAACAAATCAGCTAAAATATCAGGAAGAGAATTACGGAAACATGGAGCAGTCATACAGGAAGGAGACGAGTTCTTTGTCTCAAAACCAAAAGATCTTGCAAAGATTCCCCTGATGCTGGTAACAGAGTGTCATTTTTCACAGTGAAGCGGGTCCTGTACCAACATGGGCTGAAAGGCCGCTCAGAAAGGAAGAAGCCATTAGTCCAAAATCAACATAAAAAGCCACATTGCAGTTAACATATTTATTCTGGGCCAAACCTTTATACTTGTAGTGTGATGGAACTAAAATTGAACAATGACAATCGTTACATGGCTCTCCTCAATCAACTCTTACAACTCGATTCTTTTATCCGGTCTGGTGGAATAAAAAAACTAAAGAATCAAAAACGTATATTTAATAAAGGATCAAGACCTGAAAAAAAAGCTAAAAGCAAAGGTTTACATGGCCGTGGCTGGTTGTCCTCGGCAACTAGGGAGTGTATTTAGTACCAATGGGTTCAAGCCTACATGTGCAATCTCCTGATACCAAACAGCCTTTGCCTGTTCATGTAAACAATTAACAAGCCAACAGCAGACATTATCTTTTTACTTTTCAGCACTGAAAACCAGAAATACAAAGCAGTAAATAAAATGAAGAAAAGGCCGGAAAGCATGAGATCAAAATACTTTTTCACTCACTTTTTTATTTCTTTTATTTTGTTCACTCTTTTCCTCCTACTTCATCTTTCTCACATCCACTGTCATCCCACCACATCCCCAGAAAGCCCATGTGACTGTGCCGAGGCCACGCCGCTAGTGGCAGATGGTGAAGGAGGGATGAAAACTCACCCAAATAAATATGTAATCCCTTCCTCACATGGACCCAAACACAATGCTCAGATTATCCCATCGAATGGTGAACAGCAGCTCTGCAGATCAGCAGGCCGTGCAGGGAATAGTCCTCCCTCTACGGGATTGGGAAATTATTTAAAAGCATGTTTGTGTGTTTGAGTTGCATCATACACTTTAGATATCAGTGTAATGCATTAAACTTATCCTTCAAGTCCTGATAGATAACATGTATGTGAGGGGAATTCAATAAGGAGATTTTTTAGCAACACAATGCCAACAGATAATAATAGATTTGGCTGTTTCTATATCTGGATGCCTCTTTGGGAATTTTGCAACAGATAAGGAATTACTTTTATGATCATGTATGATGCAAGAGAGAGCAGTGTTATCTGCTTCTGCTTTTACCCACAAAGACAGGTATGGTTTAATGGCATCTGTGTGAAAGAGGAACCAACAATTCTCTGTTTGTTTAGATTTTACAATGAGAGAGAAGGATGTGAAGTAAAAAAAAATCACCTCATTTATATGTTAATATGAAAAATAAACAGAAACTTAAAAAAAACACTTTTAACAGGATTTTTTTTTGGCGTAAAATTTTCATTTTATGCAAGAGGTCAAAAAAATAAGTTGCAGAAAAATAATCTTTGTGTCAAAACCTTTAAAAACTTTAGTTTACTCTCGTATGTTACCGTCATATTTTCAATTTTAACATAATAGCATTTAAACCTCTTGTAGCATGCAACATCAACGTGCAGATGGCGGTATTACTCATTTAATTTGAAAATAATCACCACCTTGTCATGACGTTGTCAGTGTTGGCATGCAGCAAAGCATCGCCTTTCATGCTGATTGAATTGCTGCGCTGCCAACATTTATGACTTTCTCTCCAACAACTTCCCTTTTTTTATCAAAGCTATAAATATGTCTGACAGGTTCCTTTTGATCCAGAAGAACCTAAAAAGTTTCATTTCTTGGTGGTCCACACGGAACATAAAACAGAAATGAAACAACCTTCTGTTTCTGTTTTATTTTAATATCCTAATTCCGGTCATGTAAGGACAAGGTCTTTTTTGAGTTGGTTTGTTTTCCAACCACAACAGCTTCACTCTTCTGACCGGCTCACCACAGAATTCCCTTATGTTAAAATTAATTAATGAAGTCCTTTGTGAGTAAGAGCAACTAATCAAATGCAAATTAGGCTGTTATCAGTGTTTCTTAAAACATTGTTCAAAATGTATGTTTATATAAAAGGTTTGAATTTAACCCGAGTCAGACCTCACCTTCTGGTGGGACTCAAGGAGAACCTGCATTAGAAGGTCAAAATGTCCGAACACAAAAAAAGTTGTTGAAGAACAACAAGACTCAGAAACATTATTTTTGGACATTTGCATTATTCACCTGGGAAGGTGGAGCTAGCTGTGCATGTACAAAAACACATTAAGTTCAATCAGAGGTGGGAAGAGTAGCCAAAAATTGTAATCAAGTAAGAGTAGCACTACTTCAATATATTTTTACTTAAGTAAAAGTAAGAAGTTGCCTACCAAGAAATTACTCAAGTAAGAGTAAAAACGTATTTCAAAAAAAAATTTGTATACTGAGTAACTTATCAAAACATCCGACTTCATATTTTAAAATGATGTCATCAGACATTAAAATATGTCATGTCATGTGCAAAGTCTGGTATTTTAAAGGGGTTATAGCAATTTTCTGAAATTTAAACTCGCGACTGACACCTGTGGCCAAAAAAACGGAACTGCTCTTCCTTTCTGCTCGCTCTCGCAGCGCGCGCTCGTACGCCGGTCGCTCTCAATCTTTCTTAGTCTTATGTGGAGTTTCTGTTGGTGTCAGAGTTGTCCTTGGTCTCTTCTTTGCATTCGCACAATCCATTGAACTGCTTCCGAGTGCTGACTAGTGGTGGTGGCAGAGTGATCTGAAACATTTGACGTCACATCCGCAGACAGAAAATAGAAAAAATTGGAGACAGGCTTATAGGTGCGCCCACTGTGAGCTGACAAGGTGTCAGTATGCTCATCAGGAGATGTTTGAGTCATAAATGGTCAAATAAAAAGGCTATTGTTACGTTTATTTTGGGGGAAAAGTTGCATATAGGGCCTTTAAAGACAAAAGTGAAAAGAAATACAAATAAATCTGCTGGGCTTCTACTTGGTACTCAGACACCAATTCTGAGCGCCACACTTACAGACAGGACACGTTAAAAAACAAACAAAAAACACAAATTAAAATAGAGAGAAATGTATATGGCTGGGACTGCATCTGTTCAGGTCTGTTTAAAACAGTGAATGACTTCATGAAGCCACATTTTTTGTTATATGTTTGTTTTCCACAATAATGTAATGAATTGAAATGAAAATACCTCAAGATGAGGGCTTTTCTCAGCAATTATTAGGGGCAAATAATAAAGAGATTAATTACTTAGATAATAATTAATTAATCCCAAAGTTTTTTTTATCTCTTGTTCAAATGGAACAAGTGCAGCAGGTGGACAATAACAATAAAACAGCAACGCTCTAGTAGCTCTTCATTTAGTGAATTTACTCACACTGGGTAGATTACCCAGAAATGTTACTCAAGTAAGACTAGCAATACTTCATAATAATAATGTAGGTAAAAGTATAAAGTACGGTATAGTAAAACTACTCCTAAAAGTATATTTTATCCAAAAAGTTACTCAAGTAAATGTAACTGAGTCTCTAAATTTGTTCCATTTCCAGTTTTTGGAGCTGCTTTGAGCATAAGCTAGGCTGCTTGTTCCGACGGTAAAGCACCATTAAAACATACATCTATCACCGTGGGCACAACCAGGCAATATTCCCTTCTTTATAGAGGGAAAGTCAATATATTCATGAGCTTGTATGACAGCTGCAATAGCTGAGATAAAGAAGGTGCTCGCATTCTGTCCTGGTTGCAGTCAAGAAAGTGAAAGAAGACAAATTTTGTCCACAAGACAAGAAGCAAATACATTTATCAGCATTTCACTGCTGCAGGAATAAAACACTGCACTTTATCAATGTCATCGAACACTTTTCAGACAGACACATTTTTATATAACCGGTTGTTTTCAGGAGCACAACAATGCATCATCATCACCAAGACACCCTTAAGCTGCTCGCAGCGCATTAATAACAATTCCGTGATAGGTGCTCGCCTTCGTCTCGCTTTATATAAAAATGACACATGGTCTAACCTGATGAGCTCATGGAAGCGCAGACGGCTGTCTGGTTTTTATTTATGTTCAAGCAAACTGAACAGAGCGCTGCGCTGCATTGCCTAAGGAGCCTGAATCCTCGCACGAGCAGCGCTGTGGCTGCAACACCTCGCTGTGTTTGTTACTCTTATTTAGGCAGGTGTTAAAGACGCTGGAGCACACCCCAAGGCAGGGAGCTGCACTGCTGCTGTCAACTTACGTAAGACGAAGCAAACGCAGGTCAGAGAAGTGGAGAAATGGTAGAAATACTTTCAAATATGACGCCACTCTGACAGCCAGTCTTTGAAATATGGTCTATGGTCCCCTGATTTCAAAACCAACAGTCTAATTGTACTTAATGATCCCCAAAGAAGACATGTGCTTCGTTCTCATTAGGCTACGTCTGAACTTCATGTGACTAAAAGTTTCCTCTTACGCACAAACTCTGAAGAACATTAATTTAAACAAAAGTCTTAATCTCTTCAGGAAGAAATGACCCACTGGTGTTACATTTTGCTTAGCTGACAAAAATACATTTTAACACAAATGACGTGATGTCTGATATTTATGTCTAGAACTTAATTAACTTAATTCATGTTTTCTCAGACTTTAGATACTTTAGATATTGTCCTTAAAAATAGCCTGAGAGCATGAAATACTCCTAATGACACTCCAAATTCAGCTGGAAACACAAGTCATCTATATCTATCTATCTATCTATCTATCTATCTATCTATCTATCTATCTATCTATCTATCTATCTATCTATCTATCTATCTATCTATCTATCTATCTATCTATCTATCTATCTATCTATCTATCTATCTATCTATCTATCTATCTATAAACAAAGAATGCTTTCATGAATAATGATTGTTTATTTTTACAAAATTCAGCAGCACGTGTCCTGACGAAGACCAGGAGGCAGCCATCTCCTTGTCATCCCTAAAGTCAGGACACACACACACGGCGAGGCATCTTTCCAGTTTTATGGCCCTCACCTCTGGAACAGGATGGGAATGTGGTTTATGTGGGGTCATTTTAATCTGTAAAGTACTTTGAGTTACAATGTTTGTATGAAAAGTGCTTTATAATATAGCTTGATTTGATTTGATTTATACTGCATCAGCAAGGTCTCTCCCAAACAAAGATTTCAAAGCAGACTGGGGTTTCTAGATGTGCTCTTCAGGCTCTTTTGAAGAAGCACAAAGAAACGGGCAACTTTGAGGATCGTAGACGAAGTGGTCGGCCAAGGAAACCTGTTGCAGCAGATGAAAGACACATCAAGCTTATTACCCTTAGAAATCAGAAGATGTCCAGCAGTGCCATCAGCTTGTAACTGGCAGAAACCAGTGAGACCCAGGTACACCCATCTACTCTCTGGAGAAGTCTGGCCAGAAGTGGTCTTCATGGAAGAGTTGCAGCAAAAAAGCCATACCTCCGATGTGGAAACAAGGCCAAGCGACTCAAGTATGCATGAAAACATCAGAACTGGAGTGCAGAACAATGGCAGCAGGAGCTCTGGACTGATGAGTCAGAACATGAAATATTTGGCTGTAGTAGAAGGAAGTTTTTTTGTCGAAGGGGTGGAGAACGGTACAATAACGAGTGTCTGCAGACAACAGTGAAGCACAGTGGAGGAAGCCCCCTTCTTCCGTAAACAAACACAATTCTGTGGCACATCCTGTTGCTGTATGTCTTCGGCCTTTACTACACAAGTAACAACCATTTTCTTGGATTAGACTTGTAACTACTCAAACTATGGCAATAAAAACACTGTGCAGCTCACAAATTTGTGTTTACAGAAGCAGGTGGCTTTGACCGCTGTGTCAAGATCTTGCGCCTTGCAGCGACGGCTTACAGTGGTGCTTTGTCGTAATGTAGTCCCAAGTCCGAATCGGTTCCTGTTATTCCTTCGTTTTACTTCACACTTTTCATTTGAAGTCAATATGATTACTGAGTTCCACCAGGAATAATTAGGATCAATATTGAGTAATTTTAATCATTTTTGCACTTAAAACGCTATTTGCTCCCATTCGCTTCCATTGTTTATGCTAAGCAGACTGCTCCCAGATCAGGAGAATGACTGGGCTTGTTACAAAATGCTTTTTTCTCTCACTTATCTAACTCTGGGGAAGATGGCAACAGACTAAATTTTACTTAGGGGCAGAATATCCCTTTAACAGCTACAGGTTATAAAGACAGATGGTTCGAGTTCATGCACTGGCTTTAGCAAATCACAATAAATAACACACAATAATGACAGATTACCTCTTCAGAAAACACGTTTTGTACAGGTTATCAAACTGATTGACATCAATTCTGGGTTACCTAATAAAATACAGACAAAAAACATATAGTTGGAGTGACAGTAATTCTGAAATATCTGTAAAAACCCTGTCCTGATACCTGCCTGGTTTCTCCCAGCAGTTCTGATCTCTCCTTACCTGTGAAGACCCTGTGTCATCTTCCCTGCTGCTGGCCTCTGCTCTTATTTCTCCTCCCTGACTGGTCTTTCTATTGTAGCAATAAAGATAAAATAATGTGAAAAAGCAAATTCTTAATTTTTTTACATAGATAATAGAATTAGAATGAGTAGCAGTGAAATTACTGTAGAAATTAACCTCAAAGTTTGTTTTATGACAGATATATTCTTTTTCACAGCCACTTATATTCTCTTTTGACCTTTGCAGACCCTCCCTGACCCTGCTCTGTCTATCTATCATGGCAATAAAGATTTCTTTAAAATATGTGGAAAGCAATAGTGAGCACAAGTTCTGCACAGGAACTAGCAGCAACTAACTAGTGAGGGATAGATAACAACATTAGTATTGTTAACCAACTTGACATGATTTATTGGCATGTATTAGCTAGTCATCACTTAGCTAACATTATCCACATGCAACAGCATAACTCAACTTACGCAGCTTGTTTGAAGAAATCTGCAAAGTTTTTTGCCATTTGCTGCCTCTGGCTGGTTTGCTGAACATGGACCTGTCTGCGATCCATCGATGCCCGCATTAGCGCGTGTGGGTTTAAGGTGCGTTTAAAGACAGCATGGAAAAATACGTTACTGCATATTTATAATGGCTTGCATTTATATAGCGCTTTTTGAGACCCTCAAAGCGCTTTACAACTCCATTATTCATTCACTCTCACATTCACACACTGGCCACAGCTGCCCTGGGGCAGACTGACAGAAGTGAGGCTGCCATATCGCGCCATCGCCAGTATGCGGGCAGGTGAAGTGTCTTGCCCAAGGACACAACAACATGTAGCAGGTGGAAGCAGGAATCAAACCCACGATTTGTGGGTCGCAGACCGACAACTCTACCACAGAACTACAGCCCCAGCTATTTTTATTTATTTTTTTATTTGTAAATTTTTTTTCAGCCCCAGCTATTTAATGGTAATAACAGCTGAAAAACATGTCCCACGTGTACCCC
The DNA here is from genome assembly GCA_963556495.2 of Valencia hispanica. NCBI lineage: Eukaryota > Metazoa > Chordata > Actinopteri > Cyprinodontiformes > Valenciidae > Valencia > Valencia hispanica. Next base: position 57,544,637 of record OY747703.1, read on the forward strand.
GCGTCTGTTACGCCTGTGTCTAGAAGGGATGGTCCTGGGCTGTTGGTCGCACTTGGACATTCTGAAGCCTTCTTCACAGCAACTCAACATTTTACCTTACATTCCTGATGATCCATTATTTTATCATTGTGAATGAGACTGCACTTCACTAGCCCCTGACTTTTGTTTCACTGCCGGACATTAGGTCCATGACTGTAGGTTTTAGGTCTTCTTGAAGTTGGGAGGGTAACTTCAACATTTTGGATAATCAGCAATAAAATCTCGCTTTTGTCCATAGACTGTATATAAAGATGGACGAAGCCTCTGTGACATCACGTGTAGGTTTCTGAAGTGCTGAATTGAAGCCCAGTGGGCGGTTCCCACCACCGCCATCTTGGCCGTGTCTCGTCAAGCCCAGAAAATACAAAAATTGTGAAAAGAGGTGGAGCTGAGAGTAGAGCTGGGAGGGTGGGTGGTAGTGGATGAGTGACACACTGAGCCCATGTAGCTACGAGCTAACTGAGTCAACCCAGAGCTAACCAAAGCTAACAGAGGTTTGCGGGCGCTTTTAGCCAGAAAACCACGGCTGAGCGACTCTGCTACCCCTCTGCCTTCTAGGGAGATTCCATAATTTTGTCAAATAAAAGCATGCAGCCTTATTGGTCCATAACTTTCACTAAAACTACGTGTTTATTTTTCAAAACAAGTTTAATAATCAGTATGTAAAGTAGAAATGGGAAGTAGAAATGTAATCATTTCAACCCAAACCCCCAGCGCTAGCACTGACGGCTAATCTGACGCCTGTCAATCAAAAGGACACACTCCTTATTATTCATAATTTCAAGCTCAAATTACATCTAAATGGATGAGTTACAAAAAAATTCACCCCCCTCAGAGTTGTCATGACAGTAAGCTTGACTTATTAAACCTAAAATGTTTTTTTGAACCAGGCTGTGAACATGTTTATTTCTTCTGTGAAGTTGCCATTTTTAACATAGGAGTCAATGCGAACTTGTTCCTTTCTGGAGCCAGCCCCCAGCGGATGAGGGGGAAACGGCAATTTTTGTCACTAGGCTTCAAATCTGGCGGGTGCAGTTTGCCCTTTAGGCTTGCCTCAAACGTAAGGACGAGGAGAGTCCAAATGGCTTACCCATCAGCTGAAGAAAAACTCTTTAGTTACCGGAATGCACGGACGGAAAAACAAACGGCTGTAGCTGCAGGAAATGTTCAGCAGAAACTATTTTTGGAAAGTTTAGTTATCCAAAGTAAGTAGCTAAGATGAACATTATCACTCCTTTCACGAAAGAGGCTGTGTGCATACAAGTTATTACTGTTTAATAATAATTATTTTTTCTATAAAATTAGCAGCAGCTTTTTAGTCCTCCTATGAAACTAAGTTCTTCTTTGGGGGTCGTATCGTGCTTATGTATTTGTTATATGCAGGGGTCTGTGCTGGTATGAATAAACTGCATGCCCTTCTGATGCCCTCACACTAATATCACAGGCTGGGATCCACTGCCAAGGCCGCACTAATGAAAACGTGGTGATGTACAACTGAGACTGGGTCTCTACTCATGCCTTTGTCTAAATGAGCTGTGTTACAACGCAATGAAGCAAACCGTCATCAACAATTAAACACTTCACTTCCACATTTTCTGTCCGATATTGAGATGAGAGGATTTCAATAGAAAGAAACTGAACAACTTTCATTCTTGATTTTAAGGTTGTTGATCAAAAGCATTACAAGTAGTTGGATTCGCTCCAGTCCCATTTGTTAGAGCAAGCCCCGCTATCATTAATGGTAATAGAAAACAATCTCTATTTTTTTTAGCTTTAGACAGTTCTTTGTCACAAATCTCTGAAATATTTTGAAACACAAAACGTTTAGCACCTGGCAATGCTATGAGATTTCACTGTGCTATAAAACTACAAAGAAATGATGCTGTATTACCAAAGCCGACTTTTTAGCATAATGGCTAGTTAGCACATAGCTACCAAGGAAGTTATTTAGTACATCCTACTTGTATGATGCGCTATAATTTTCTTCATGATAGAATGAAAGCAATTTAAAGCATCTTCCTAAAACAGTGTGGTGAGAATATTTCAAAGTAATGTGAATTATCTGATTAGTTCTATGTTGGTAAATGCATCTAGGGAATAAGTCATGTAGAGATCATCAGAGTGTTTAAACAGAGAAGCAGATTTGAGCAGGATGCCCTCTGACCTCGCTCCCTTTTACTCTACAGTGTGGAGTGTTTTTAACCTTGGGGAACCAGACATCAGGGTAGCGTAGGAGGGAGTGAGGAGAATTATATTAGATTTCTTGATTCCATAGGGCTTTAGGAGTAGGAGGGTGCCGAAGAGATGGAGCATGGCCCAGCTCTGGGGTACTGTCTGATGATTCTGGCCGATCTGCTTATTAAATATGAAAAAAGGCCTGATGGACTCCAGCCTCATCCTTGTTAGAGAAGAAGAAGATTTCCACGACAACAGGACTGTATTGGATTCAGCTTTATTCACCAATTTTGTGAACACGAACAGGTAATTTAACTTTGATTCTATTGCTCTCAATAAAGATATTTAAAATATAAACATATAATAAAGTTTTTTTAATTTAGTGTAATGTGTATACATGCATAAAGTGTTTTTATAAAAGAGGAGGAGAAGGTCAAATTTGTGCAAATATGCATGACATCCATCTGGGCACTCTGAATGTTTATCATATAGACAGCCTGTCTCTGTAGCGCCACCTGAAGGTAGAGGTCTGAACAGTTTGCGTCCAGAATGTGTGGGGTCTGCAGAGATGATAGCTGCCCTTTTCCCGACTCTAGAGCTGTAACTCAAGTCCTGAATGGAGGGAAGGTCAGCTATGATGATCATCTCTGCAGTCGGGACCTGTCCTGTTCAGTGGATGAGCCAAACCTCACGGTGATGGACGAACACAGGGCAGACTGAATAATGGCTGTGTCGATGATGAGCAGCAGCACCTGTTGGACTTTTTGAGTTGCTGCAGAAAGTCCAGTCTCTGCTGGACCTTCTTCTGAGCAGTGCTTATGTGTGAGGACCATCTCAGGTCCTAAGATAGGGTGTTTTTCTAGGAACCGGAAGTGATCCACAGTAGACACAGTGTTGTTGAGGATGGTGAGGGGCGTTCTCTGGTAGTCCACTGTGTGACCAATGACTGCGCCTTAGAGGAACATGCCAACCTCGGGTACTTTTATTTTGCCAAATGATTGTATAAATAAGCTTATAGAGTAAATTAAAAATATATAAAAGTAGGTGTGTCGATAGGGACTAAAGTGAATATGGAATTCTCAGTAGCAATCATTTTGATCACTTGTAGTCTCCAGATGGAGCCTCATTGTTATTGGGAGCAATTTTAAAGACTCCTTCCCTCTTTTACTCTGATTATCAATGTTTGCATGCATGCGACTTTTGTCTTCTACTCTCTAATTGCATTATTCACTATTATTTCAATTGTTAACTTTATCTTATCTCATTGTTTTTCTTTGCATAGAAGCTACACCTGGTCTGGCGTTCTACTCAGCTGTGATGTACTCTTACATCAGTTCTTCTGTTCTTTTTCTGTCTCTGCTCTGTCTTCTCGAACCCTCAGACAGTCGTGGCAGATGGCCGCTCGTACTGAGCCAGGTTCTGGTTCTTGTTCTGGTTCTGCTGGAGGTTTCTTCCTGTTAAAGGGGAGTTTTTCCTCTCCACTGTCGCCACATGCTTGATCAGTATGAGGGATTGCTGTGAAGCCAACGACACAACGCGGTTCGAGTATCTACTGTCGCTACATGTTGGTCCAGCAGGAGTGAATGCTGCAAGTCAATGACTCGGTGCAATCTGCTTGGTTTTCTTAGAAAATGTTTAAACTGACTGGAATGTATGTATAATTGAATCGAACTCAATTGTAAAGGGACTTGAGATGACATGTGTTTTGAATTGGCGCTAGATAAATAAACTGAATTGAATTGAAGCTCGTCAGGCAAGTGAACCAGAAATTCTTATTACTTCAGTCTCTCTGAATCAAAGCTGAGGTATCCTTAACAGCTCATCAATGTGCATAAACCAACATTGACACAAATATTTTTGGCAAGATGATCAAATGCAAAGTTTGAAACATGTTTAAAAAAAAAAACAAGCATGGCTACATGTCTGCGATGTTTTTAGTGACAGTGGAGCCACTCAATTTTGTTATAAAAAAATTCCCCTCAGAGTTTTTCTCATAACTGATTTTTGGTTAAGATTTTCTTTTTTTTTTTTTTAGAGTAGAAGTTGGCATAAAATTATTACCTGCACAGGCAGCTGAGCGCCATGAAGTCATTCCCTTTTAACTGGTAAACTTTTGTTCAGTTCCGTTAGAATTAAAGGTATTTGTAGTTCACAGACAGGCTGCATTTAATTTGACCGTTACCTCTGCTGATACTGAGCAGGCACGTCCCACACTATGAACCTGATGTCTAACAGGAGTCCAGGCCAAAATTTAAACAATCATAACTTCATTTTTCCATCGGCTTTGATTTTTTTACATTTGTATCCACTGTTGATCAGTTAACATCCATGTTCACATTTTAGGTTCATATGGAGTGTTTCTGCCAGGTGTAACCCTTGTCTTTAACCAACTGACCACAACTATTCATCATGTTAAATAGAAGTTTATTGTTGGCAAGTTCTGCTTTGCAATGATTAAAGCCCAACATGTTTTGTAGTTTTTCTGGACATCTATTGCTAAATGTTTGCTTTTGATTTTATTTCTTAGTCCAAAAGAATATTCTCTTGTGTGAACCTTGGGAAATGACCTACTTTACAGGATTTGCTTCAATGTGAGAAGTCATTCCTTGCCTTTCCTTTAGCCCTCAAGGCATCAGTCAGGGCAGAGCTTACTAAATATATTATTGATACTTAGCTACTCTAAGATGTTATCTTGAGGATGAAATGAACTATTTGGTGACCAGGCACTGAAAGACCCATTAAAGACAAAGAAAAAGAATAGGGAGGGTATGTCATTCTGAAATAGACAAGGGGTCTATAGAGGTGGGCTGCTTGGGGTTAATGATGTTGAGGTTAACTAATGTCTAAAATATCATCTATTATCAGTCACTACCAATCTGATGATTATGTCTTACAGCTGGTTCAGTTTAACGGAAAATGTGAATATTACATAAGACATAAAAAAAGGATTTGTTTTTCACAATAGTTTTATGTTATAGTCATGTTGTGGCCTACACAATCATGGGGATGACAGAGTGCTGTATCCAGGCATATTAATAATATTAAAATGAAACCGAGTGGAAGGAAAAAGTGTGTTAGAAAAAGGTGGACAAACAACAAGGGTAAGGGCAGCCTTAATAGGATTGTGTGTGTGGTGCTTCAGGAGCCAACACACAAAGACGTATCCAGGAAATGGGCTAAAAGTGTTGCATTCCTTGCCACTCCTGACCTAGGGATAACGCTTCAACCTGGGCTAAGGAGAACGAGGTGTTGTTGTTCAGTGGTGAAAAAGTAAATTGTGCTTTTGTATTTCCAGATCGAAGGTCCCAGACTCTGGAAGAAGAGTGGAGAGGCCCGGAATCAAAGTTGTTTGAGGTCCAGTGTGAAGTTTCCACACTCAGTGATGATTTGAGGGACGTGTCTTCTGCTGGTTCTGGTCCAGTCATTTCATTCCGATTTCCTGCAAAAACTTGGCACGTGCCTTCACTGCCAGAGGTACCAATACCTTCTTTAATCTCTATGGGTTCACTGTTCTTGATCAGCCTGCCAACTCACCGGACAAAAACCCCATAGAAAGTCTATGGTAACAAATTTTTCCATTATATTCTGATCTTTATATCTCTAATCCATTACCTCTACATTATTACTAGCTTTAGTTATGGACTTAGACCTGAATCTCCAGGGTCCCACAAAGGCAAAAGCAAGGTCAGCCTTTAGTCACCTGAAGAACATTTCCAGGATTAAAGGACTAATGTCCCAACAAGATCTAGAGAAACTCATCCATGCGTTTATCTTTAGTCGTATTGATTACTGCAACAGCATCTTCACAGGTTTGCCTAAAAAGTCAATCAGACAGCTGCAGCTGATCCAGAACGCTGCTCCTCGTGTTCCTCACTAGAACCAGGAAAGTAGAGCACATCACCCCAGTTCTAAAGTCCTTACACTGGCTCCCTGTAGCTCAGAGAATAGACTTCTAAATACTTTTACTAGTTTATAAATCATTGAATGGCTTAGCGGGCTGCACAGTGGTGTAGTTGGTAGCACCGTTGCTTTGCAGCAAGAAGGTCCTGGGTTCGAATCCCAGCCTGGGGTCTTTCTGCATTGAGTTTGCATGTCTCCCTGTGCATGAGTGGGTTCTCTCCGGGTACTCCGGCTTCCTCCCACAGTCAAAAACATGACTGTTAGGTGGATTGGTCTCTCTAAATTGCCCTTAGAGTGTGTTCTTGCATGGTTGTTTGTCCTGTATGTCTCTGTGTTGCCCTGAGATGGACTGGTGACCCATCCAGAGTGTACCCTGCCTCTCGCCCCTTGACTGCTGGAGATAGGCACCAGCCCGCTCCCCGCAACCCTGGATAGGATGGACGGGTACAGATAATGGATGGATGAATGGCTTAGCACCAAAGTATGTTGATGATCTGTTGTCACTATATCAACCTCCCAGATCACTCAGGTCTTCCAACTCTAGTCTACTAATCATCCCTAGAATCAGAACCAAACATGGAGAAACAGCTTTCAGTTTCTATGCACCTTATCTGGAACAAACTTCTAGACCAAAGTAAAGCTGCTGCAACACTAAGTTCCTTTAAATTAAGGCAAAAAACCATTTGTTTAGAGCTGCCTCTGATCAATTGGTTGTTAACAACCAGAATGTCATAATAGTAGTATGTTCTATGGTTCTTCATGTGTTTTATTGTTTTTATTTTTCCCCCCTGAACATGTAAATCACCTTGAATTGCCTTGTTGCTGAAAGTGTGCTATTCGTATTAACTTGCCTTGCCTAAATATTCTATTGAACTTCATATGGGGGGGGGCTACCTAAATCTCAAAATGTGTCTGCTCTCGATCTAACCAATCGCTGCCCACCATCAGACTGAATGGATCGCCACTCTGCTGCCGCTGATGTCATCTGCTCCTCTTTCCGACCTGCTGATGGCTCTCTCTCTCTCTATCATGGCAACCATCACCATGGGAACTGTTGCACACATTGTGGGTGGTTGTCAAGGCAACCTGCTTGGATAATCACGTCTCTTGTCTCGTGCGCCTCTTTTCCTCCCCCCGCCCTCACACACTTGTTCCTGTGCTGAGTTCCTGCTCATTGAGAGGATGTAATAAAAGGGCAAACCTTGTACTTATGTTGATCATTGCAGTGACAACTCACATTTAAGATCTTCCCCCATGCCTCTGCTGTACAGATAATGCAGCTGGGTAAAGATGGGGAAGGTGGAGGTGGATTTTTGTTTAGCTTCTTATGTGATCAGAGAACACAGCGAGCAGAGTAAGTCTGCAGGGATAATACGTCAGGCTGCTCCTCTTCTGATTAAAGCACTCTGATGACCTATTTTTTATTACACATGTTCTTTGTAGCTGTAAACACCTGTTGTACTTCATTACTTCTCCTTGTGTGGATTTAAAGCAAGTAACAAAGTAAACACAAGTAGCCTACCTTATGCAGAAGAAACACCATCTGCATTCTGGCCATGGTGACTGATCATCAACTGGGATGTGTTTGCTACCAGCCGACCGATTTGAAAATTTCGATGTAAAACAGCATGTGTTTAACAGTTCAACATTTTAAAAAATGACTTTAAATGAAATTTAAAGTTTCAGAGATGAGCCTTGACTTGAGACTTGAGGATAACGACTTGAGACTTGCAAAACAATGACTTGGTCCCACTTTTTGCTACACAATCCAATCGAGTCCTTCACAAATACCTCAACAACAATTTTATAAAACCATTACTTGATCTCATGCTACATTATGTAAATCCTCTGTCTACACTCATGAAGATTCACGCACCTCAGCATACTTAACCTTTGGAGTAGCTCCGACTGATGTTCAGTTCAGCTAAATATTTGACAACTTTTATCCTTAGATGGTTTGTAGATCCATAAAGATGGAAAAAACAATATCTGACATCACAGCAAAAGAAACTGATCTGTCTTGATGCATTACTGCACAGAAATTGTACACCCTTCATCCCACTGAATATGCACTATACAAAACAAAGGGGCCATCATAAGGGACAGATTATATTTTCAGAGATGACAGGACTTAAAATTATACAAAATCTGTCTTTCTTTTTTACGGGTCTTTGGATACACTGAAATACATTGCAGAACAAGGAACATGAAGAATCGTGTGGTCTGTATCCGATGTGAGAGGTAGTGGTCCAGGGTCAGTGAATGAACATGAACACAAAGGCAAACCACAGATAATTACAAAAACATGGAGGGATAAATAGGGTTTAAAATCTTTGGTAAATGGGCATTTCTGAAATTATAGGTGTTTTACTTCAAGACTTTAGATACTGGGTAAATATCAAGTTTTTTCAAGTAAACAGGTACAAGTGTAAGTCAAGTCTTAAGTCATTGGTGTAAAAGTCCAATGTCTTTGAAGATGTTTTCAAGTCAAGTCTAAAGTCACAAAATTAATGACTTGAGTCCAAATGATGTAACTCAAGACCACACCTCTGTTATATAGCAGAGGCAACTGTGTGGTATATCATTATCATCATCATCATCATCATCATCATCATCATCATCATCATCATCATCATCATCATCATCATCATCATCATTTGCTGTCCCAAATGGTTCCCAACAGGTCCTCCATGTCATATAGTTCAATAATTAAAGACTCAGCTCACATCCAACTGTCCGCACAATACAAAACATTGCAAATCTCCAACAATAAAAATCACTAAAAATAAATAGAATTACATGTGCTTATTTTAAAAAAAGCTATTGCATTCAATCCTATTCCTATATATATATATATATTCCATATATATATATATATATATATATATATGGTTCAAACTTCAGCTCTTCAGCTGAATAATCAATTCACATATTATAAAATTGTTACATATCTGCTCTGTCTTCTCGACCCCAGTAGGTCGTGGCAGATGGCCACTTACAGAGCCAGGATCTGGTTCTGCTGGAGGTTTCTTCCTGTAAAACGGGAGTTTTACTTCTCCACTGTTGCTCCATGCTTTACATACATTGGCCACTGACATGCTAGGCCGATACGGACTGGTGTGACGGGGTATGAGTTCATCTCAAGGTCCTTTCATGCACCTTCAGTGCAGTGCAATTCATCAGCAGCAGATTTTAACAATGATCCTAATATGTACACCTATCACTGCTGATAGATTCAAACCTAAAACCCGGTTATCACGTCTGAACTCCCGCTTCATATCACCAAACCGTGCGTGGGTGTGTTGACCTCGTGTCACATAAGAACAATAATAAACCACCTCAATATGAAGCTCCGCACACAATCCTCAATCAACTACCATGAACAAGCATTACCCCTGTTGCTTGGGTAACAATGCACTGATGTTGTTGGTGTTTATAGTTTGGTTGGAAGATTGCCTCTAGGCCAATATATTTGTTTTTGATCTTCTTGACAAACGTTCATTAGATACTTTACACCTTGATGACCTTATTATGATCCCCTTTGTGTTAGATTACCTCTTTAACGTGGAAGCACCAGAGGGCAAGTCTTGCTATACAAAAAAAAAAAAGATCTTCTTCCAAATGGTTCTTCTGCTTTGTTTCTATAGAAAACATCATTCTTAGAAAACTGCTTTAGTGTGTAATAAACACTGAGATGTTTCTAAGTCAAACTTTGATCCAACACCTTCCTAGTTGTACTCTCTTCTGACCCAGACAGCATCTGGCCCGCCTCCTGCAGCCCGGTCCGGGAGCTGTTCTTCAGCACCACCGGCAACAAAACGAAATATTTCCGCCTTAAAGATCCAAATCTTTCAGGCTGGATCTGAGCTTTAAATAGACATTTTCTGACTCCAGCTTGTAGCGTTTCAGCTATCAGCCACTGACCTTTCTGAGAGTTCCGGAGTCTGTGGAAACCATGCTGCTGGGATCTCTGCAGCGCTGATATTCCAGACACGTTGTTCCCCATGGCGAGGTGCTGGAACAATTCCCAGTTACGGATCCGGCCGATGATGGCAGAAGTGAAACCATGAACTCTCTCCTGTACGCTCAGACACGCACGTCGGGTTTAAAATGACGTCCTTCAGTTTTCATCCAACCACAGGAGCGGAAAAGACGCACAGGTGCGCGCAGTCTGAGCGGATAAAACGTGAGCAGAGACGCTGGGAGCAGATTCGACTTTCATCAGAGATGTTTGATGCGTCTATAATCTGCTGCAGGGAGAGAAGGCTGGCTCCGTTTTAAAACATATCAGGAAAAGCAGCTCAAACATTTTCAATAAACTGTTTAAAAAACACACAAAAAAACCCCAGTTAGGATGTTTAGTTGGAGGAGTTGGGACTTTCACAGGACAGGCGTGCTCTTTCACCTCACACCTGGAAGAAGCCATTTACTCCACAGATCATTTAAAATAAAGAGCAAAACACTAAACACGATCCACGGATTGTGTGAAGCTGCCATCTAGTGTAAATCAACATAGAGACAGCAGGAGTTAATCAGTTTAGATTAAAAACTCACTTTGCATCTAAAATGTAATCCGACCTGAAGTTAGAAAACCTTTCACCGTTAACCAGTTGTTTTTATTCCAGCCTCAGGTCAACAGGATGAAAACCCGTTTTATCTTTCATAAAGTCCATCTAGGTTCAGAACTAAAAAGCTTTTTGCTGTAAACTTGAGTCAGAAATGAATTTGCTCATCATTTAGAATAATGTTTATTTCAGTCCACAATCAATTTAATGACCAAAATAATAATAATCATCACCACATCTGTATGATTGAAAGTGATATGGGATAGACTCATCTATAAAATCATTAATCATTAGGCATTATTGTCTCGCGAGATCTGATGCGATATTTTGGCTGTTGTGGACGGTCACTGCAATAATGCAAATGAGGGGCGCGTTGATTGGTGCCATTCTAGGTCATTTGTTATTTGTAAAGTTGCAGCCATTACCCGTGTTGTCCTCAAAGCTACTAGTCCCGCTAGCATACAATAGCCACATTAGCAGTTAGCTGCTGTTTGTTACACACAGCAGAGCAATAAAAACACAGCCTTACCGTTTCAATTGCAGGCTAGTCTCTGATTGTTGGAATGGCCCCTTTTTCAAAACGGAGTTCGAGTTTGTACCTCGAATCGGAATTCAGTAATTGCGGCGCTCGACTGAATATGAGGGGGAGAGGAGCAGGGCGGGCTTCCTGCAGCATAGGTCTGCAATGTCCATATATGGTATATCCTGCCCCGACTTGACGTCAAGTCGGCCAGAAAATAAAATCACGTATTTGAGTGCGCGTGCACGTGGGCTGGTTGACGAACCCAAGGGTAAACAAACGCTTCAAACAAACACTATCGGCTTCCCGGCCAGTGTATAATCGTTAGGCAATCATAACATACATTTTTTCTCGTGGAAAAATGAAAATTACAGGTCATGACTCCTTTAAATCCCAGGCAGAGTGATTAAGGGGACTGCAGAAAGGTGAGCAGTTTGCAGGTTGGCCATGCCCTAATCAATCGATGAATCAATCAATGAGTCAATCAATGAGTCCAGCAATGAATGAATGAATGAATGAATGAATGAATGAATCAATCAATCAATCAATCAATCAATCAATCAATCAATCAATCATTCAATCAATCAATCAAAGTGTGACAAAGTGTTCTACAGAGATTCAAACAGCTAAAATGACACAGAAACTGCAGATTACGTAAAGAAAGATTATTACTAGATAAATAAATCAAATAATTTTAGAGGCTGATTCAAAAGAGAAAAAAATTGAACATTTTAAACATTAAAGTCAATTCTGAATTATGTGTTTGTGATAAAATCTAAAATAACACAAGTGGAATTTCATTAAATACATAAGAATAACCAACTTGATAGAAAAGCTTCCCTGCATGACGGAGCCTTGCACCCTGAACTGCCCACATCCAGGATCTCAGTCTTCCTGTCAGACTCCATTTCTCAAGAGCATAAGTAAAGATTGGAATATAGACAGATCTGTAAATCAAGAGTTTCAGTTTTCATTACTCCAAATTCTGATCCAGGTCTCCATCTCCAACTCCATCCTGTCATCATTTTGGACCAAGATGACCAGAGACCTGAACTTCTTCATCTTTTCCTACCTGAAGTAACCCTCAGAGAAGCTGATGTAAATAATATGATGTGTTCTCCTTTTCTTTAAATCCACACTTCTCATTTGATAACATGGACTTGCACTTAACAGCCAACAGCTTCAACTGAAGGTAATAAAAGCTCAAACTGACATGATGACGTAAAATAACTCCACCTCAGGCGAGAGCTCCTGTTGACTCAGAATACTCCTGAAAAAAGACAGAGAACTTTCTCTGAAACTCTGAGAGTTGAACAAAGAAGCTTACGGCTCCAGGCCTTTCATCGTCACAGCACATTGGCATGAGTCTGAACTCTGAGTTAGATACACTGAGTCACATTTTCTGCTCTACCTTCAGTCCCATAGAAGTGCTCACCTTGGGTTTATTGTCTTTTTAAAAAGAGGTACATAAAAGAAAAGGCCAGTGGGCTTTGTGCTAAACAAACTGCGGAGATCAATAAGGGAAATGTTGCCTTGGACATGAGTAAGTGCCGAATGCTGGAGTAGAGAAACTAAACGCTGCTTTGGAGAGAAGTGAAAAAGGTAAAAGTAGAAAAGGGAGCAGAGTTTCAGGTCCACGCCAATCACAAAAATACATATAAGAGCTGAGGTGATGTGCGGGTGCCTTTCATTGTTCAGTGTTTCTGGATTTAGCTGCAGCTCAACCCTACAATCCATTTCAGAAGCAAACAGTGATGGAACAGCCAGTGAAGACAATAAATATTTCACTCAAATAACCCCTGAATACATTTCACTGCAGATTCATTGACATAAAGTGCTGTATAAGATACATATTCACCCCCAATGATCCATTTCATGTCTTATTTCCACCTGGGATTTTAACTTACTGGGATTTTTTGTGATAGAGCAATAAAAAGTTGAAATATATATTATGAGACATTGGTTTCCAACATATTTTATTAGTAACAATCAGAAAATGTGGAGTGCGTTTGTATTCAGCCCTCTTTGAGTCAATACATTGGGAATCACCTTTCGCTGCAAGTCGTTCAGGGAATGTCTCGGCCAGCTTTGCACTGATGCACATTTTTAACCATCCGTCTTATAAAATAGCTCAGTCAGATTGGATGGAGAATGTCTAGGAGCTTCAATTTTCAAGCCTTACCACATAATCTCAATTTGATTTAGGTCTGGACTTTGAATGGACCATTCTGACGCATTGATACCGTAGACTCTGACGTAAACCATACATTATAGATCTGGGTCATCCTCCTGCTGGTAGGTGAATTTCTGCCCCAGTCGCAAGTCTCTGGCTGCCTCTAATGCATTTACCCCCCAGCATTTCTCTGTACATTTAGTTTCATTCATCTCCCATTTACCTGTTGAAGAAAGCATCCCCACAGCATAATGGAGCCCCACCATGTTTCCCAATGCTGGTGATGTGTCCAGAGTTATGTGCAGTGTTTGTTCTCCCACGGGTAACTTGGCACTTAATTATTAGCTAGAACTAGTTCTGAATCCAGTTCAACCAGGTTAAAATGAATTAATTTATGTTCGTAGTTCACAAGCTAAACATTTTTAACTAAGTCTACAGCTCTAACTCAAACTACATTTTGTTCTTTTATCATATTTTGTCTGAAATAAAGTTGATGTTATTCAGAAAATAGCATATTGATTCTGCTGTTGCATCATTTAAATATTTGAATGCTTTCATTGTCAGAAAACAAGAATAATTTGGACTAAAATGTGATTCATTTGGACCATTGACTCCTAAGCTTTCTAGCTTCTGACTGACAAAATAAAAATGTAGGAGGGTCATGACCCGGACTCTTGGTTAAACAGACAAGCAGTTTTACCAAATCAGCTAAACAGACACAGTGGCTAAGAGGAGCGGGTCAACACATTTACCCCATCAGATGAAGATCTGGTAAATTTACCCTGAAGTTAAGATAGTGGAAGCCTAATGGAAGAAGTAAGTGGTCAGATACAGTAATTAATAGACAAGCCAATTAGAAAGTAAGTACATAATTTAATTTTAGTGTCAAACATCCTGAGGTGACTGAAAACCTTCATAGTATAGTGTGAAATTATGCAAGGGTACTTTTTGAGTCATTGTTTCATTCAGGGCGTGTGCATCTAAATCGAGCTATGGCAATAATCAAACTAATACCTTAACCAGAATAGGAACCTAATCCGAGTTTACATGTTCTGTAAGTAAACTGAACTATTGAATGAAGGCGACTCCATGACAGTAGGAGGCGACATGCGCCCTTTCGTGTCGGGATTCATTCAGTTGACCTATAGTGTCACACAAATCGTGAACAAATGCTGGCAGCAGTGTAGCAGACGGAGTAAAAGCAGGATATGCACAATGAGCCAAGAAATGGACGACAACAACGCTGCACCAGAATACATTTTCTAAGTACTGTACGGTTTTATTGTGTTACATAAGTTGTTGCTGCTGTGTTGTTGTCGTACCTGTGTTGTTATTATTCCCGCTTCCGCGGTCTTGTCACTTCCGGAAAGGGGAGCGCCCAGACCAGTAATAGCTCGATTTAGCTGGGATGTCGCAGAAACTTTAGTTTTTTTTAATCGCATTATCTGGGTATCTTAGCCTGATTAGTAGTAGGCCAGTTCGGTTGGACTTCAGCCAGACTAAGGTGTATGCATGCATTTCAAAAGTCTGAATTGAACCGGACTAAGGCAATACTTCTGTTTTCTCTTACTGTATGTAAACACACAGATTGATTTCCGAGCTGTGGTGCATTTGCGCATGGTGTAACTACAGACACGGCATAGCTGGTGATGTAATTGTGTATGCTACAGTGTTTAATGCATCGCTGCAGTGGGAGTGTTATTTTTCTAGGGCAGCAAACCAAAATGACTGAAAGCCCTCAGGATCATAACAGTTATTGTGGATGGAAACACACAGACAGAACTGTTGTTACTGAGCTGTCAGTCAGCTGTGTTTTAAACCCCACCCTCAGCAACCCTTCAAGCTGTGCTACTGCCTCTGTCGACAGCGGGGAAAACTAAAATACAAGGGTATCTCTCCCAGTTGGCCTTTTAACTTTCTCCACTGGTCGTTGCACAAAGGTGGGATCAACACCAGAAGAAATGACTCTGGCTGTCTCAGACTGCAGTCAGACACACACTGATAACACAGTCTGTCTCCCAGTACTTTCCCTCTCCATCCCACCAATGATTCCTGTGCCCCTCCCCCGGATGTTCCCGTGGCAGCGGTCAGGTGCAGTCAAGCCAAGCGTTTCCCTCCTTGCCAATCCAAACTGTCGCTGGCAAGAGGGGTGATAAACGCTCAGCTGTTGCCTCACAAGCAGATTCAGTGAGCCGGAGTCAATTTTTTCTGATTGTTGTTGTTCTTGCTGTTGACATTTACAGTTTGCCACAGCTTGAAGTGACATTTTACAAGCAGGCACAGTCGAGCCGACTTTTGAAAACGGTGCTTGCTTGTACTTGACATACTCGAATTTACAGCCGCTGTACAAGTACGTCAACCACTGAGGTGCTCTCCCCAGAATGTCAGCAGATGACCCGGAGGTAAACCCTGCTCGGCGAGCACACGGTAGCGGAATATCTCCCCATCCCGGGTGCCTAATGTTCCCTGTGCACACATGCATGCTCCTGGATGCAGAAGTCAGAGGGACAAGGAGGAGCAGACCTGAGAGCAGCTTCACGCTGTGCAGATGAAAGCCTCGAACGCCGCTCTCATCTCAAAAAGCTAAGCAGTCCTGAGAGTCCAGGGAACCTCTGCTTCCCTAGTCAGCCAGGCAGGAACTGAACGGCGTTTGACCTTTTTGGAAAGCTTGACTGTAATTTTGTTTCTCGTTGGGGGAAGAAAATATCAACCCACCTCGAATAGAGAAAAAAAAATACCTGAGGGAGAAAGAAAAAAGGACTTTTGTTTGGCATTCAGTCTTGCATCATTAGAAATTTATTTACAAAGCAGCCACAAGGGGGCACTGTTTGAATACATTAGAGCAACATTTCTTCCTCTGCTGATGCATTCCTCCTGTCAGAAGATAGTAGATAATTTCTCATCTGAAGAATTTGCAATTTAGCTTAAATTTCATCTGGATGCATCAGCCAGTGGAAATATACGAGCTTCCGTAATGTTTCAGGTGTGCTGGAAGAGCGTGGAAACCTAAAGTGCTTTTTGATGTGCCACCACCTGATGTGCATTCTGATTTCACTTCGGCTGCTCTGTTCAAGCTGCTGCAGGAATTCAGTCATTTCCTCTGAATGGGGTACAAAGTGGAACATCGGACAACAAATCTAACAAAGTTAAAGGCAGGCAGGAGGAGTAAAAGGTGGTGAGATAATGGGGGGGAATGAAATCTCTCAAAGCAGAAGCAACGCCGTCCCTCAGCAAATCATCTTAGAAACCGGATGATCATCTCGTTAGGAGTGAAATCAATTATTGCTTCAATAGGTTCCTTTTCCTGCTGATCTGATCTGATTTTAAGGGAGAAAAACAGAGAGGAAAACTTTAAGCAGAGCACCAGCACACACAACAGGGAGCAACAGAAATCTGAGAAAGGTCACCCTGCTGATCATGACACAAGTCGCATTAATGCTGAAAAGAAATCAGCAATAATGAATAAATTAATAAACATGAATTAATAAATAAATGAAACATATACATATACATATAAAAGAAAATCAGTGATAGTTTCTAAAATTATCACATTTTTGACAAATCACATTTTTTAAAATTACATCTCAAAAACAGAAATTGTTACAGAATTTAGAAGATAAAAATCAGAAATATCTTAATTCTGAAGTGATAAATTTATATCCATAATCAGAAATGTTGCATAAAATAATGATTCCCACCTGACCTGCTGCTCTCAAGCACAGGTATTAAAACAGGCTACAGATCCATCCATCCATCCATCCATCCATCCATCCATCCATCCATCCATCCATCCATCCATCCATCCATCCATCCATCCATCCATCCATCCACTTTTGATACCTGCTTGTTCTTGCTGAAGCTGAAGGTATGTAGGTTTCTAACAGAACCGCAAGAGCTCATGTTCTGGGTTTGACACCCAAACATTACTGATGCACAACCCTCGGCCCAAAACCACTTCTGCCCTTTTCTCTGGATCAACTCCAGAGGCAGATATTAGAAACCTGTCAGCTATAATCCTAACTTTCCATCATAGCTGTTTTAGAGTGAGTCAGCTTTGATTTATTGTCAATGATGGCAGCAAATTCTTCATCAATTTAACATCAAGGTTGGCACATTCAGTTTGGCTTCACTGTCAGACATCAACAGGGATTCAATCTGACAGACAACATTAAAATGTTTGGGAATGATCCTTCTGTCTGGGATGAAATCAGGAAGACAATCAGAGGAATTCTGGTGCTTTTAGATCCAGTTGAACTCAGCAGGATTGACACCGTCTAAACGCTGTCTAACCTGCACTCTCTAGCTTCTATTTGACATCTGTTTTCAGTGAAACTGAACTCAAATTTTCTCACTTGTTTCTAGATTTGCATCTTAGTGCTTTAAAAAAAGAATTTGGGGACATGTTGGATCAAGAGGTTAGCTAGTCATCTAGCTTGGTTTTACTAAGAAAATCAATGACACAACATCAGATCAATAATAATTGTATTATCAAGTATTTTCATCTTTTTCAGACACATTAATGAAACTGTAAATTAATTTCTGAAACACCATCATGTCCTATAAATCATAAATCTGAGCTGAACAGGTTAAAGAGAAAACTTTGTGGCCTTTCTAAAACCGAATTTAATTTCAGCCAGCTCCTTCTCAACATTTTATGCATAGTTATTAAGACTTTTATTCCACATTTTCTTTGTTGTTAAATATAGTTATGTCGTTCCTCTGTTTAGATCATTGCCTGCTGAATGCTCCACGTCTCCTTCTCTGTGTTCTCCAACAGTTTAGGCCAATTAAACCCTTCTGTCTTCTACTACAATGTGGTTCATTCTGTGACGCTGATGATTATCAGCATTTTTAAACACCAAAGGTTCTTGAAAAATATGCTTTGGATTTGCGTAAAAAAAATAGTTTCTTCACATGTTTTTAATTCAAGGCTGAACTAAGAGGTGCTTTAACCTTGAATGATGTAAATATGCCACGAAGGAAGAAAAGTGCTCTGGTATATTTAGCATCTGTGGTTTTATTAATATTTATGAATTAAAAGATCAAAAATGTATATCTTAATTCAGTTAAAATAGAAAATAATTAATTGACTTAGCTTTGGAGGGTCACAGGCTGGCTGGTGCCTTTCTTCATCAATCATTGGGCAAGAGCCTGGGGACTCCCTGGACAGGTCACCAGTCCATCTCAGGGCAACATATGCCTCAGTTCCACTGAGCAGTACAACGCATGTCAGTGCGGTTTGGTACGCCATTTTGTTTGTTTCCATTATAAATACTGTTCCTAGGCCTCCTTCAGTTGTAGCTCCAAAGGACAATGGTAATGTGCGGTTAAGATAGCGCTATAAATCTATAAAATAGCATATTGAACACAGGTCAAACAGCAAATCTCACATACACTCATACCTAAGAGCAAATTAGAGAGACTAACAGTGATGATTTTGGACTATGGGAGGAAGCCAGAGCACCAGAGGAGAACGTACGCATCCACCTGAAGAACATGTAAACTGCATGCAGAAAGACCCCAGGCTGGGGATCAAACCCAGGACCGTCTTGCTACAAAAGCAACAGTGCTATCACATTAGCAGCCCGAAAATCTTTTAAATTATACTTTACTTTAGTAGAAATAAAGCAACTGAAGTAAGAACATGTCAAAATAACAGAATTTAACCGAAATGATTAAAAATAGCCCAAAGGTATTAAATAAAAAGCTAAATTTAAAAAAAGAATAGTTTAAAATTAATATGATGAAAAAAAGTAATTTTACATTTTTTTAATAAAAAATAAATAAAGCTAACTAAGACGGATGTGTATTGCGATGAATCTGGTGATACGGTATGTATCACAATAAAGTGAGGATGATACAATATATTGCGATACTATGACTAAGAGTATTAATTGTGATTTTTAAAACTTAATGTAACTGGAGAAAATTTGTCACAGCCTGTCCACAAACTGTCCAACCTGTTTTATACTTTCACACATCCAGTTTTCTTTCTAGATCTAGTTGATCCACTGGAACAAAGGTGAAAAAAGCCACCAACTACCAGTCATACTTTGAATTTTACTACAAAAATTACTGTCATCATTAATGATTCCATTCAAATTCTAAAGAATAAAATACAAATAAAAATCGATACATTGCTTTTAAATTCCGATACAATGTGATGAAATAAAATATTGCGATATATCCGCATATCGATATTTTCTTACATCCCTACTAAATAATAAAACACAAAAATACTTTAAAGCTGTAATATGTAAGAATATCATCTTGTGGTCAAATGTGAGTACTGCAGTCATTATATAGAAAAACAAAAGAGTTCGCTCTCAGCCACCCACCCCCTCCCCTTCATGAGTTTCATGCCGGGTTGCCAAGTTATAGATCAGTGCCAGAACATTTAATATGACGATCAAAGACGAGTCATACACAGTAAGTTGATAAATACCGGTGAATAAATACATTTCACTTCAGTGGTGAGTTGTGGGTAGTTTAAAAAAAGGAGCTTGAGATATTCTTTAGAGCCGACTATTACGTAATTTACTGCTAGTATTGTTAGCTCAACGTTAGCCTCGGTGTCGAAATACAAACGCTGGCGCAGTGTTTGTGTTGAAGACTTGGCAATCTTGCGGACTCATATGTGATTGGCTCTGGAAAAGGAAGTATGGAGTATGGACAGATATTGTAAACAATGACTATGGCCCTCCACAGCTTTTTTAAAATAATACAAACTTGCAACCACTGAAAAGGACATTTGCTGCAATGTAACCTTCCTTCCAACAAGATTGAAACGTTGGACTGTTGTGTACAACTGTTGTGTAGGCTGTATACACATTATGAATGAAAACGTATAATTAAAATCAAAGATAGTAGTAATATAAGATCATAAAAGCAAAAAGGTTTAAATAAAATAAGTACAAAAGAAAACAAAAGAAAACAAAACATAAAATTACAGTTTAACAAAAAAAAAGAATCAATTTGAATAAACTCATACAAAAGGTAAAAATCATTTAAAAAAACAATTTTAAAACATAAAATACTTTCAATTAAGCCAAAACTTAATAGGTCTGGGGACTCCGGTGTTTACAGATACATTCTTGGGCTGAGGTTATCATTACTAGATCTTGATTAATCGGTACCATGAGCTTTTCAGTAACATTGTTGTTGTATTTTCATATCCATTCTTGTTTGATATGGTTGTGTAGTTCTTAGTTCACAATGTTTGTTTTGTTTTATCGATGTTCCTTTTTTCCCCCTCTCTCTGCCGTCCTGTGGGTATGGAGGCAGACTTGTTTTCTTTGTTCCCCTTCCTTTCTTGTATTGTCAACTCACCCTCTCTCGTGACTTTTTGTTTCCTACCTCTCTTTTTCATCTTCTTTCTTTCTTCCCCTTTATTTTCCGTCTCCGTGTCCATAATAAAGATTTTTCACACATATATATCAAGTAGAGTACTATAGCAAAAGCTGTAGTGCTCCACTAGTGAGAGTAAATCTGTGTGCCTGTCTGAGTGCCACACTGCCAGACAGGACACTTAAATAAGTAAATAAAAAAATTTGAAATATATAAATTAATTAATTAAGCCAAAATAAAACAAACAAACAAAATTATCGAATGAAATCTAACAAAAAACAATGAACAAAAATGAATTAATGAGCAAATAAAATAATTAACATAAAAATTAACCTGCAGGTCAGTTTACTTAGGTGTCCTTTCTACCAGAGGTGGAAAGAGTGCAGAAGATTTGTGCTCAAGTAAGTACTGTTACATTGCCTAATGACTTTTCAGTGTTGTCTTCTATCTCCATTTTCATTTCTCTGCTCCTCTTCTCTGCTCCACTTCTCCAACTCTATATAAAAAGCTACTTAATTACAGTAACGTGAGTATTTGTAATCTGTTACTTCCACCTCTGCTTCTAACACCATCCAGTAAAACTGGGCTTAAACTGATCCGGCAGGAGTTCTCGACTTCACTCCACAACCAACCCTTCCATTTTACAAAGCCCATTCCCCATGAATCTGTAAGGTGTATGAAGGAGGTCAGATGTTATTTCCTGCAGGTTTTAAACTTCCCCCTGCAGCCACACCTCTGAACCCCACGCTCTCCTCATAGGGCAAACATGGACACCACCCCACATCTCGCCGGCATGCTGAGATAACAACACACTGCCACATTAATTCGTCTCAGTCCTGATGGACAGATACTCAGAACCTGACAGAGAGGTCAGGAGCAACGAGCCGCTGTGCTGAGACCAAAGGGAGAACACGAAATGTCCATTTCTGATGACGTCCTGAATGATCATGCTTTCTGACACAGGATGCACTTAGAGATGTCCGCTGGTCTCTGCTGGTTTCATAAACAGGATCTCTTGGGGCTGATTTCCCTGATCCTCTCTGTCTCTTCTGCACTTTGTCCCTTAATGCTGTCTCTAATTTGGAGCGTGTTTTATCAAGAGTTTTTTCATGCATTCTGCTCATAATAAACCAGCAACTCAAACACCAAGAAGGAGAAAAAGAGCTGAAATTATGAAAATATGCTGCAGCGTCTTGTTTTGACTGCAGCACAAATTTCCTGTCATGCTTTCTGTGCAGAGAGGAGGCCTTCAGAGAAACCAGCCCAGGAGGCACTGAAGCAGCTCTGAGTCTCTCCGCGAGCTACTGAAGTCCGCAGAGCAACATATCTCAGCTTGTCACTTCTATTTACCTCTTTCCGTTCCAGCTAACATGAAGACCATTCCAGTTTCACTGTAAAGGTCACAAATCCTACGGCTACGTGATGTAACTGCTGCTCTACAACCTACCTGGCTCCTCATCTACAGAATCATGCCGGCAGTGTGGCGTGAAATGTGTTTTTCAGGGAGAACACAGAATTTATTCAAGTGCTGGGAAGTGTTGAGAGATTTATCTGACACACTTTGTTGAGCTTGGCTTGGAAGAGCAACAATAACCTGACGCATGAGATGCTGACATTCAGACTGTGATAGTTTTCTTTAGGGCAATTTTTCTCGTCCTGTGGTCAAAGTGTGGATAATCTTCTGGACTCATTGTTTTTCTTCATTTGTTGTTTTCTTTGTTTGTTTTCTTGTGTTTAGTTTTGCTCTGTGAATTCATATTTAAATAATTATTTTGTGTGATTGGTTATATGGAAAAGGAATGGGGCCACTGGAAAAACAACCCACAGAACTCAAAAGTCAGAACTCTGACTAATTCGAGGGCGGTTTCACAAGAAAGAGGTGGAGAGAGACCTCAGTAACTGTCATGCTGCCCTATTCACTCCTTCTCCTAATCATCGTCCTCACCTGTGTCTCCAATCAACCACACCTGATCCTCCTCACCTTCTGCCTTTATAACACGTCACTTCCCCTCACTCAGCGCCGGATCATTATTGATGTCTCCATGGTGTGTTGTCCTGTTGTTATCCTGTCCTGCTCGTCCGATGTCCTGTCTCTCCATTCCTGCCGTCATCATCATCACCTCATCCTCTTCAACCAGCACTTAATAAACATCCTTGCACCTCTCCAAGGCATCTGCATTTGGGTCCATGCACCACACCGCAATCCCTGACAGAATAATCCGGCTCTAAACCCAGCGAAAGCCAGAGACCCTGAAGTCTTGCAGGCGCTCTGGTGTTGGCTGGATAAAATCTCCAGCTTCACCTGTCCCTTGGCTCGCCTTACCGGAGCGGAGGATTTTCTCCCGGAGGACTCTTCCCCCAGTTCATTTCGGGCCTCAGTCCACTCGAAGTGGAGGAACTGGAGGAACTGGAGGAAGCAGCGGAGGACGTTCTCCTGGCAGCTGAGAAGCTGACGTCTCCTGCTGGGAGGTGATCCCCTCCCTCAACAGCCGGCTACATCTCCACGCTACACGCACCACCACTTCTCTTCGCCTCGCTTCCAGCTGGCTCTCCAAGGGCTCCTCACATCAGCGAAGACCAGCTGTTTGAGCTTTTCTATGGGGACAAGATGGCCTATCTCTGCTCCAGGGGGGATCCAGTACCTCGCCGCAGATGGGGTGGAAGTCCGACCTGGCCGCTTGCCTCCGGTCCTCCCTGCTGCGAACAACACACCAGTCCTTCCGAAGTCAGCCTCAGCCTGCTTGGCCCCAGAGTCAGTTCCAGTCCCAGTTCCAGTCCCAGTTCCAGTCCCAGAGCCTGCCACCATTGTGGCTGCTGTGTTCCTGGCAGTCACAGCGGCTGCTCTGCAGCGACTGACATTCCCCCATGGGTCGCTAGAGGTCCCAGGATGACCCATCCCTGTCGCCTTTTTGCCGCCGATTGCTGTAGTTCGAGCCGCAAGACTTTTGTCAACCGGCCTCCGCGCCACCAGACTCTTCTCAGCCGGCCTCCGCGCCACCAGACTCTTCTCAGCCGGCCTCTGCTCAGCCAGATTCAGCTCTACTGTCCAGGCCTCTTCATCGCCGCCGACCTCGACCGGCCAGGCCTCTTTGTCGCCACCGACCAGTCATGCTCCTCAGGGGCTGCCTGGTCTTCAGAAGAGGAGCATCGGGCCGTCCGCCAGAGCTCAGCCCGGCAACGGGACGTCCATCCGGCTGTCGGGCAGATCTCCGGGTCCACATAGAAGGACCACCGGGCCGTCCGCCGTCCTGTCAGGGGACGCCACCCGGGCCGTCCGCCAAACCTCCAGGTCCTCAGGGGCTGCCCTCTTGGCCGTCCACCAGGTTCTCAGGGGCCACCCTACTGGCCATCCACCAGACCTCCGGGTCCTCAGGGGCCGCCCACCTGGCCGTCCGCCAGACTTCCAGGGGTGTACCCGCAGAGACTTCTCATGGTGGTTTAGATGTTGTTCTAGAGCAGTGGTTCTCGAACTATTTCTGCTGGGCCTCCCTTTGGTTTATAAGATATAGGTTCTGCAGCAGCTGTAGCTGATTAGTAACTCTCGCTTCTGTGCCTGATTCTGAAATGTTTGGAAATATTCAAGCATGTTTTCATGTCTACTATTTCGATATTGTTTGCTAGCTGCTACCAGACATCAGTAGCTCTCTTCTACTTTGAATAGGCCATTTAACCTCACAGGGCTTCCAAATATAGGTCGCTTTAGTGCCTGAAAGCTTGAGAGATTCATAAAACAAATAAACAAACAATCCTATCCCTGCTTGTGATACCAAGGATTTATGCCAATCAAGGATGCAATCATAACTGTACACACAGTACACAGTTTTGTCAAACCATTCAGAAAGCAAGGGAATGTACAACTCACCTTTTGAAACACAGTCACAGAACGGAGCCATCTTGAACAAAACTGCGTGTTTACATCCACAAGGGTCTAGTTAATGTCCTCCTTTAAAATAGCTAGTCCGCAACAAGTCTCATGTCCAAAATCCAACATAATCTGCCACTGAAAATCTAGATAATTCCCTTCCTGGTGTGTATGTAAATTAGCCTAAAAATAATAGAGCACACTTCTTCTTTTTCTTTGTGTTTATTGGCAACCAGTAAACAATAAATCTGTGGATTACCACCACCGACTGGTATAGAGTACAGACCAGAATGTCACTCAAGGTTTTACTTGCTGGTTGTTTTGGGTCAATACCATAGACTGTATATAACTGGACGAAGCCTCAGTGACGTCCCCCATTGGTTTCTGAAGAGCAAAAATGAAGCCAAATGGGCGGTTCCCACCACCGCCATCTTGTCTGCGTCACACGTTCCGTCACTCCCAGAAAATACAAAAATGGGCAAAGAGGTGGAGCTGAGAGTGGCGCTGTGAGCCGATGTGGCCAGGAGGTAGTCCTGGAGCTAACTGAAGCTAATTGAAGCTAACGGAGGTTAGTGGGCGCCTTTAGCCTGAAAGCCGCGGTAGAGCAACTATTCTACCCTCTTCCATCCAGGTTGTAAATACAATATTAAATCTGTAGGTTAACATTTAAATTGAAATAATTTATTCAAATGAAATGATCATTAACTTAATGCAAGTTTTGAATAATATTTTTAACATAGTTATTAATGGTGTATGAGATCTCTTTAGTCTATGAATGAGATACATGATCAAGCTAACTAGTTAGAATAGTTCACATATTTATATTAATTTTTGTTTGTATTTACCCTAATTGTTAGGGATTGTACCACCATGTAGGATCTCCCAGTTAATAAAAATTGTTCCCACAGCTATTGAAGATTAGCAACAGCTAATATGAATAATTTCGATCCTAGTCAATTCTGCAATGTATGAATTTTACTAATCATTTATTGAGGTCTGGGAAGAGATAAGTTGCACTTTTAGTAAGACACTTGTGTTTCTTTTTGTAGATTTTGTTTACCATGTCACAACGACTGCATGCCTGTCCTGCACAACAGCCGAAGAAAGCAGAAAATGTAAGTACCTGTCTCCATCACTTCATGTAGAATTTTAATAGTATTATACTTTCAACTGATAGGCCACACCTGTGCAACTGCCATTCATTATGTTAGTTTTTTTTCTCCAAAGCCATTTGGATCATTGGAGACAGCTATGTCTGACATAGTTCTGAAGAAACCATCGAAGGAAACCTCAGCCTCCCAGACGTCTGTATCTCCTGGTTTGGCTGCTGGTTTGGCTGGGGGGGCTGAGGTGGAAAGGCCTTCCCCCATTTTTTTTCAACTCCCTGTGAGGAAGAGCAGCTCTAGATGTCCTCATCATCAGCTGTGGTGGAGATGACATGGGGGCGGTCAGCAGTGTGCAGTTGGTGAACATGATGGAGAACCTGCACCAGCTTAACCTTCTCCACCCTCAGATGTCCATCATCTTCTCCTCCATCACCCAAAGGCGTCGATAGAGGGCAGGTGTAAACCCAGCAAAAATAGAAAAGGCCAGCAGGTTTGTCAACAGTGTTATGGCTTCTTTTATTCCTAGTTTAAATGATCCCATCTTTACGCATCCTCACATTAGACATGACAGTCCTTTTGAACAATTGATTCAAATTCAATTGAATTCAAATTTAATTGAATTGTACAACTGATGTTAAAGCAAAAAGTATAACTATAGCCCTGATTGTTATGTCTAATGTGTTGTTGGTGTAGTTTTTTTATTTCAACAATTATATCTGTTGCCATAACACTGTTGACAACTCTGGCCCCCCCCTCCCCCCCCCCCAACCCCATTTTACTGTCCATAAGTCTCTTTTGCTTTCTGGTCCCTCTTTGTTTTTTTATGTGTCCTTTTCTTTTATAGAATCTTGTGTTTAAAAAAAGAAATGTTTTATTTTCTATAATGACTGAAAATTCATTTAACAGTATATAACAAAGGAAGAAATAAGACAAACAAAAAAATTAATCAGCCAACTGCATTTTTGAATTTGATAAATTCCTTCAACATCTCATTATTAAAATAAAACTTGGCGTCTGTAATATTACAAAGCCAAATCATACTTATTTCAAATTCAAATTCAAATTCAAAAATACTTTATTGATCCCAGAGGGAAATTAAGTGTTGGTATAGCTCATATAATCAATTCTATAAGGAGTTGTTGTAGATGATGATGGCTGTGGGCAGGAAGGATTTCCTGTAGCGGTCTGTATTGCAGCGAAACTGAAGAAGCCTCCGACTGAAGACGCTCTGTTGTTGTGTGACTGTCTCATGAAGAGGATGCTCAGGGTTGTCCATAATTTTTTTGATTTTATGAAGAATCCTTCTTTGCATTATCATCTCCAGATTTTCCACAGTTGTCCCAAGAACAGAACCAGCCTTCTTTATCAGGTTGTTGAGCCTTTTTAAATCCCTGGCTCTGATGCTGCTACCCCAACAGATGACGGCTGAAGAGATTACAATCTCCACAACAGACTTGTAGAAGATCTGCAGCATCTTGCTGCAAACCTTGAAGGACCTAAGTTTCCTCAAGAAGTACAGTCTGCTCTGTCCCTTCTTGTAGACGGCTTCACTGTTGCGCCTCCAGTCCAGTCTGTTGTCAAGGTGAACTCCGAGGTATTTATACTCCTCAACCACCTCCACTTCTTCTCCCATGATGGAAACAGTTTATGACTTATCCCTGTTTCTTCTGAAATCTACAATCATCTCCTTTGTTTTGTTCACATTCAAGGTGAGACGATTGTTTCCACACCATGTCACAAAGCGGTCCACCAGCTCTCTGTATTCAGCTTCTTGTCCATTTTGCGGCTACAAAACTATGATTTTTTTTCCTGAAATGGAAACAATATCTGTGTGAAAGAAAAACAGAAACTTCATTCATTTGTTGTTTATTTAATCAAAAACAAAAAACGGACAGCACCTAAGGATATGAAAGAAGTGGCATTAAAGGTGATGCACATATATTGTTAAGTACTTCTCCTTATGATCTTCCTGTAGTTGTAGGTGATTGATATAATCTGTAAGGAAAAAAACATTTTATATTAAAAACAACTTAAAATTTCAACATCTTAGTTGGAAACCAACTCACCACAACAAGACAAACGTGCTGTAAACAAATGAGCACACAGACATAATACTTATGGGTGTATGTATAAAAGCACAAAAATGAAGGTGAATCCCATATGACAGCATATCAGAAATGGTTAATGCCTTAATTGACAACTGTTATTAATTTTTAAAAAGTAAAAAACCTCTGACAACAAAATATGAAATATATCTGGAGTTAGTTGGGTGGAAAAAATGATAAAAAAAAAAAAACTGATGTGCCTCTAACATAAGGCTGCTTGGTCGATAATGGGTTGAAATGATCACACTTCTTATCTACCTTACATGTTAAAACCGTCAAAATAACGTGCTGGTACACACACACATTTTATATATATATATATATATATATATATATATATATATATATATATATATATATGTATATATATATATATAATGTGTGTGTGTGTGTGTGTGTGTGTGTGTGTCTTGACCGCGAAGCGATCAATACGTTATTTTAATGGTGAAATGAGCACAACTCCATAATTTTGTCAAATAAAATCATGAAGCCCCATTTGCCCAGAGCTTTTACTAAAGCTGTGAAGTTTGAATAAATCAACATGTAAAGTAAATAAGAATGTGATCATTTCAACCCATGTTCGACCAAACAGCCTTATCTTGAATGCACAACATCTTAACCTATTCAGTTTGTAGTTTCCCAGCATGATTAACTAGCTACTTTGCTAATTAAGGAGTTCAGCTGCAGGAGCTTCATCTACAAAATAACGTACAGAAATATTATTTTACTTACCGGAAAAAATGGAGCAGAGACTTCTTGGACGGTCTGTTAGTGCAATCAGTTCTACAGCAAGCCATCTTTGTCCAATAAGTGCACGATTTATATCTAAACACTAATAAAGTTTGCAGATACAACTGATGCTCAAGTTCAGAAAAAGGAAAAGTCTTAACGTGAGTCCCAGGCTGAAGGCCTTCCCTGGAGCAAGCAGGGGGGGGGGGGTAATCAGTCTATGGAGGCAACCTGCTAGCCACCGTTTGCCACCATTAGCCACCAACTCTAGCGGCTCATCAGTGACCTGTCAATCAAAAGGACACGCCCCTAAGTATTAATAATTTCAAGATTATGAAGGGGTGAACTGCAATTTTTGTTACTTCCGGGTTGGCCTCAATTCTGAGCGGCAGAGTTTGCGCCTTGGTCAATACATGACATAGATGCAACCTAATTTACACGAGCGTTGTACTTGTACTAACCTTAACCCTGGCATCAGGCTTCATTATAAATTTCTCTTGGACAATATTTTCTTTACGATTTTAGAATATCCTGCAGCAAAATACCCTTGACAGAATTGTTTCCAATTTTCCCATAAGTGTTGCAGCCAGAATAAAGACACATTTTCTCTTCATTGTGGAGACATACAGTGACTGCAGAAGTACAGCAAGTGAAGCCTAGTCGTTATTGACAAGAAACAAGCTGGATTCCCCCCCCAAAAACAGCTCAGTTAGCAGCAGACTTTGATCTGAAGTACATCTACAACACAGCTCTTAAAAGTCCCAGCTGTCTCTCGCCTTCTTGGTGAAAAGAGCCCTAATTGCCCTTCAGGCGTCTCAATGAGAGGAGCAGGACGAAGGAGAGCCCTCCTGACACAGATCAAGTGTTAAATATTGTATCATTGTTGTGTAGCAGGAGATAAGTGGCTATTCATATTTAATTGGCTTAGTGGCACCACTAACCGGGTTGCTGAGAGATGCAGGATCATGTGAGCATTTGCCTTATCCTGTCCATGAATACACCTTTAATGAGTTTTCTGTACAAACAGATTCACCTATTAATGGGGTAGAAGAGATCCCAGCATGTAACATGACCTTCAGATCTGTATAAATTCTAACTACAACATTACCGCTTTTATTTTTGGGACAAAGCTCAGCTTTGATACACCTAAATAAAACCCAGTGCAACAAATTAAGAAGACGTCTAGTATCTGTATATACAGAGGGGCAAAAAAGTATTTGGCAGATTGTGCAAGTCTGTACTTTTCACCATAAGGCATGTTTCCACTATCGGAACTGCAGGGTAATTTTACCTGAATACTATATGCATGTCTCCTCTTCATCGGGCAGGCCTGACAGGGCCATTTTGGGGCCAATTTTTGGAACTAACCAAGTACCACGCTTGGGGTATGTACTGGGAAATGGCCCAGTAGAGTTGCTGGGTGGGAGGTGTGGTTAAGTCATGCTGATTGGTTGTAATTCAGAAGGAAACATGCAGACAATGCCAAACAACTGGCTTTGTAAAATAAGAAGAATTGCTTGCAAAGTAGTTTATAACAACAGCAAACAGAAACAAGAAAAAGATCCCTTGCTTCTTCTATTGTTGATCTCTTGTTATTCTCTGCTGCTGTGGGTGACTTTTTGTGCTGATTTTTGTGCTGTGATCATACTTATTGCAGTGAGAGTCATGATATGTAAACATCTTAACTAATTCCTTAAAGGGATAGTTTTGTATGGAAAACTGATGGCTGAGAAGAGCAGCCCAACAGGTTACTCCGTCAGATAAAATATCTAGTAAAATTACCCTGAAGTTCCTATAGTAGGAATGCGCCTGTTGGTACACTTGAGCTATGAGAGCCAGAGTGTAAAAAAAAAAAGCCAGAAAATTCTATTATATAATATTTAATGAATTTATTTGTGTAATGGTGCAGAAAATAAGTATTTGGCCAATAACAAAAGTTCACCTCAATACTTTATAATGTAACCTTGTTTGGGAATGACAGAGGTCAGATGTTTCCTGTAGGTCTTCACCAGGTTCTCACACACTGTAGCTGCTATTTTGGCCCAATCTTCGATGCAGATCTCCTCTAGAGCTGTGATGTTTTGGGGCTGTTCCTGGGCAAAACAGACTTTCAACATCATCCACAGATCATCTATTGGATTGAGGTCTGGAGACTGGCTAGGTCATTCCAGAACTTTGAAATGCTTTTTACGATGCCACTCCTTTGTTGCCCAGAGGGTGTGTTTGGGATCATTGTCATGCTGGAAGATCCAGCCACGTTTCATCTTCAATGCTCTCACTGATGGAAGGAGAAGGATCAGGGGTACCTTTTGAGGGCTGCAGGATTTTAATCAATGACGTATTGTGTGCTAATAATAGTAACCCTTGTTACTAAGCTCCCAGGTCTCTTTAAGGCATTGATCATTTCCCTTCTGTGTAGTTCTGGGCTGTTTCTTCGCCGTTCTCACTAGGTGAGATCTTGCATGGAGCCCCAGGTCGAGGGAGATGATCAGTGATCTTGTATTTACTCCATTTTCTAATAATTGCTCCAACAGTTGATCTCTTCTCACCAAGCTGCTTGCCTGTTGTAGATTGGCTCATCCCAGTCTTGTGTAGGTGGACATCTTGTTGCTGGTGTCCTTGGACAGCTCTCTGGTCTTAGCCATGGTGGAGGTTGGAGTCTGACTGTTTGAAGTTCTGCTTTATTATACAAATAACTATTATGCACCATTATACAAATAAATTCTTTAAAATCATACAATGTGATTTGATAGGGTTTTATTTTACATTATTTCTCTCACAGTTGAAGTGTACTTATTATGAAAATTACAGACCTCTCTCATCTTTTGAAGTGGGACAACTTGCACAATCTTTGGCTGCCAAATACTTTTTTGGCCCACTGTAGACTCCAGCTGTGTGTACTTTAATCACAGTACAAATGGAGCTGTTCTGTTTCTGATCTCAGACGTTCTTTATAGAACATTAGAGATCAACCAGCATCATGAAGAAATCCAGCAGACATTTCAGGGAGAACATCTTGGTTCAGTTAAAAGCAGGGTTAGGTTCTATAACAATATCCCAAGCTTTGAACATCTTCCTGAGCTCTGTTCAATCCATCATCTGAACATGGAGAGAGGATTCAACACCTACAGACCTACTAAGAGATAGATGTCCATCTAAACTAACAAGATAGGGGAGCATATGTCAGAGATGAAACCAAGGATAGGATCCAGCCTTCATGGAAGTCCAGCAGAAGTCCTGTCTGGAGTTTGCAACAAACCTTGAAGGTGACCCAGCAAACATGTGGAAGAAGGTGCTCGGCTCAGATGAGACAAAACTCATGGCTGATGGGCCGGAGGATGAAGGTAAATGTAGGGTAATCGTGGAGGAAAAGCTGTTGGAAGCTGCAAAAGACTTAAGACTGAGTTAAAGGTTAACATCCCAGGAGGACAACAACCCCCTTTATACCCAAAATGTTTATGTGGTAAAATGGCCAAGTCAAATTCCAGACCTAAAGAATCTGTAGACTTGCAAATTGGAGTTCTTAAGCGTTAGCTAAGAGCTTGATGTGTTTACAAAGAAAAATGAGCAAATATGATGATTCCTGATGATGAAATGATCCCTTTCAGTCTGGCTTTCTAAAACACCATTCCACTGAAACTGCTTTAGTAAAAGTCCACAATGACCTGCTAATGGCGGTTGATGAAGGAAAATGTTCAGTGTTGGTTTTATTGGATCTCAGCGCTGCCTTTGACACTGTTGATCATAGCATATTGTTAAATAGGCTAAAGGTTCTGGCTGGCATCTCTGGCTCTGCATTGGACTGGTTATCTTTTTATCTATCCAACAGGAAATTCTGCATCAGGACAGACATGTTCTCCTCGGACTCTGCTCTTTTAACCTGTGGGGTACCACAAAGATCAGTTCTGGGCCCATTAGAGTTTACTTTTTTTATATTCTCCCACTTGTGAGAATAATCAGTCTTTTTCTGGTTTTATTTCCTATCATATCTATGCAGATGACATTCAACTGTATTTATCCTTTAAACCACACCAGCTGGATAGGCCTTCCACCCTCCTCCAGTGTTTCTCTCATATCCGTGACTGGCTCTCCAGCAATTTCCTGGTTTTAAATACACAAAAGACATAGACCTTGATAATCGGTCCTACTAATCTGCATTCGAAAATCCATCAATCAGTTGCCTCTTTTTGCCCAGTAACCTACCACAAAGTAAAAAACCGAGGAGTCACATTTGACTTATCATTAGGTCTTGACTCACATATCAAATCTTTTTCTCTTAAAAAAATTCAACACATGGTCTCCAGAATTGATCTGAAGAAAATCATATTGTGTCATCACGCTGTGACACCCTTTTCGCTACTCTGGATGAATCCTCAGTCTCTCGGCTGCAAGTAATTCAAAATTCAGCAGCCAGACTCCTCACCAATTCCTCCAAAGACGCACACATCACCCCAGTTTTATACTCCCTTCACTGGCTCCCAGTGGATTTTAGAATCTGTTTTTAAGTTTTGGTTCTGACATATAGAGGTATGAATGGCCAGGCTCCTATGCTTGCGTCACCTTTTAACAGAACACTGTCCTGCTGGAGGCCTTCGGTCCCAAGCGCAGAACCTTCTGGCTGTTCCAGGTGTTTGCCTAAAAACTAAGGGGGTCTTTCAGTCTGTGGCTCTTAAAGTGTGGAACAGCCTGCCCTTGCAGCTTTGCTTTGCTGACACTGTGGAGGTTTTCCCTGTTTTATTCACCCAGGCTTTTATGTCATGATTTTACTGTGGAGGCAAGGCCAAGACCCCCACCTCCACCCAAGCTCCACCTGGAGAGCACCCAGGGAGCCACAGCCGACCACCGCTACCGGGGCAGAGGGCTCCCACAGAGGAAACACTGGAACGGGGTTTAAGATAAATAAAAGTATAAAAAGAAACGGTAAATTAATGTGCAAAGATTAAATAGTAAAACTGATAAAAATATAATCATATAAAACATGCAGAGCAATTAAACAAACAGTGATAAATAATAGTCAGTTAAAAGCTAAGCTAAAAAGGTGAGTCTTGAGCCTACTCTTAAAATCATGAACGTTCTCTGCGGCCCTGAGGTCCTCTGGCAGCCTGTTCCAGAGGTGAGGGCCATAAAACTGGAAAGACGCCTCGCCATGCGTGTGTGTCCTGACTTTGGGGGTGACAAGGAGACGGCTGCCAGAGGAGCGCAGAGACCGCGAAGGTTTATATGGTAAAAGCAGTTCAGAGAGATAAGAAGGCCCAAGACCATTAAGACACTTAAAAACCATTAAAAGAACCTTAAAGTCGATCCCAAAATGTACGGGGAGCCAATGCAATGATTTTAAGACCGGTGTAATGTGCTCCCGCCTCCTGGTCTTCGTCAGGACACTTGCTGCTGAAATTTGCAGTAGTTGTAAGCCTGATATACTCTTTTTGGGAAGACCAGAAAGCAGGGCATTACAGTAATCAATTCTACTGGAGATAAAAGCATCAGTGTCTCCGTATTGGCCTGAGAGAGAATGGGGCGGACTCTGGCGATGTTCTTTAGTTGATAAAAACCTATTTTAGTGATATTTTTTATGTGAGGAATAAAAGTCAGCTCAGAGTCAAAAATCACGCCCAGGTTCTTCACTTGTAAAGAGGGATAAAAGACAGTAATTGTAGTTTTGGTAAAAGTTTCTCTCTATGAGCCTCAGGACCGATGACTAAAACTTCAGTTTTGTCGTGGTTGAGCTGGAGAAAGTTTTCTGCCATCCAGGATTTAATGTCTAAAATGCAGTTAAAAAGTGCATCCATTGGCCGTGTGTCATCGGGAGACATGGAGATGTATAACTTAAATACTTGCTTACTTTACTTACTATAGTAGACCGTGCATACAAATCTCCACAAATATTTTGTTTGTAAGAATTTTTAAAATCACATATCCTTTTCCTTCCTCTTCATGAACTAGCTTTTGTTGGTATTTTAAACAACATCACCAATAAATACAGTGGCTTGCAAAAGTATTCGGCCCCCTTGAACTTTTCCACATT
This sequence comes from Valencia hispanica, assembly GCA_963556495.2. Classification (NCBI taxonomy): domain Eukaryota; kingdom Metazoa; phylum Chordata; class Actinopteri; order Cyprinodontiformes; family Valenciidae; genus Valencia; species Valencia hispanica. The sequence continues at coordinate 57,579,183 of OY747703.1, forward strand.
TTGTCACATTACAGCCAGAAACATGAATCAATTTTATTGGAATTCCACGTGAAAGACCAATACAAAGTGGTGTACACGTGAGAAGTGGAACGAAAATCATACATGATTCCAAGATTGTTTTACAAATAAATAACTGAAAAGTGGGGTGTGCGTAATTATTCAGCCCCCTTTGGTCTGAGTGCAGTCAGTTGCCCATAGACATTGTCTGATGAGTGCTAATGACTAAATACAGTGCACCTGTGTGTAATCTAATGTCAGTACAAATACAGCTGCCCTGTGACGGCCTCAGAGGTTGTCTAAGAGAATGTTGGGAGCAACAACACCATGAAGTCCAAAGAACACACCAGACAGGTCAGGGATAAAGTTATTGAGAAATTTAAAGCAGGCTTAGGCTACAAAAAGATTTCCCAAGCCTTGAACATCCCACGGAGCGCTGTTCAAGCGATCATTCAGAAATGGAAGGAGTACGGCACAACTGTAAACCTACCAAGACAAGGCCGTCCACCTAAACTCACAGGCCAAACAAGGAGAGCGCTGATCAGAAATGCAGCCAAGAGGCCCATGGTGACTCTGGACGAGCTGCAGAGATCTACAGCTCAGGTGGGGGAATCTGTCCATAGGACAACTATTAGTGGTGCACTGCACAAAGTTGGCCTTTATGGAAGAGTGGCAAGAAGAAAGCCATTGTTAAAAGAAAACCATAAGAAGTCCCGTTTGCAGTTTGCCACAAGCCATGTGGGGGACACAGCAAACATGTGGAAGAAGGTGCTCTGGTCAGATGAGACCAAAATGCAAAACGCTATGTGTGGCGGAAAACTAACACTGCACATCACTCTGAACACACCATCCCCACTGTCAAATATGGTGGTGGCAGCATCATGCTCTGGGGGTGCTTCTCTTCAGCAGGGACAGGGAAGCTGGTCAGAGTTGATGGGAAGATGGATGGAGCCAAATACAGGGCAATCTTGGAAGAAAACCTCTTGGAGTCTGCAAAAGACTTGAGACTGGGGCGGAGGTTCACCTTCCAGCAGGACAACGACCCTAAACATAAAGCCAGGGCAACAATGGAATGGTTTAAAACAAAACATATCCATGTGTTAGAATGGCCCAGTCAAAGTCCAGATCTAAATCCAATCGAGAATCTTTGGCAAGATCTGAAAACTGCTGCTCACAAACGTTGTCCATCTAATCTGACTGAGCTGGAGCTGTTTTGCAAAGAAGAATGGGCAAGAATTTCAGTCTGTAGATGGATGAAATAAACTGAATTGAATTGAATTGAATAGATGTGCAAAGCTGGTAGAGACATACCCTAAAAGACTGGCAGCTGGAATGGCAGCAAAAGGTGGTTCTTTAAAGTATTGACTCAGGGGGCTGAATAATTACGCACACCCCACTTTTCAGTTATTTGTTTGTAAAAAAATTTTGGAATCATGTAGGATTTTCGTTCCACTTCTCACATGTACACCACTTTGTTCCGGTCTCTCACCTGGAATTCCAATAAAATTGATTCATGTTTGTGGCTGTAATGTGACAAAATGTGGAAAAGTTCAAGGGGGCCGAATAGTTTTGCAAGCCACTGTACATTGATGCTGGTGGAACATTACAGAATGTGGACGTTAAACGGTTATTACAGGTCCTTCTAAAAAAATTAGCATATTGTGATAAAGTTAATTCTTTTCCATAATGTAACGATAAAAATTAAACTTTCATATATTTTAGATTCATTGCACACCAACTGAAATATTTCAGGTCGTGCTGTATCAAGGCACCTCAGTGGGAAGTCTGTGGGAAGGAAAAAGTGTGGCAGAAAACGCTGCACAACGAGAAGAGGTGACCGGACCCTGAGGAAGATTGTGGAGAAGGACCGATTCCAGACCTTGGGGGACCTGCGGCAGCAGTGGACTGAGTCTGGAGTAGAAACATCCAGAGCGACCGTGCACAGGCGTGTGCAGGAAATTGGCTACAGGTGCCGCATTCCCCAGGTTAAGCCACTTTTGAACCAGAAACAGCGGCAGAAGCGCCTGACCTGGGCTACAGAGAAGCAGCACTGGACTGTTGCTCAGTGGTCCAAAGTACTTTTTTTGGATGAAAGCAAATTTTGCATGTCATTCGGAAATCCAGGTGCCAGAGTCTGGAGGAAGACTGGGGAGAAGGAAATGCCAAAATGCCTGAAGTCCAGTGTCAAGTACCCACAGTCAGTGATGGTCTGGGGTGCCATGTCAGCTGCTGGTGTTGGTCCACTGTGTTTTATCAAGGGCAGGGTCAATGCAGCTAGCTATCAGGAGATTTTGGAGCACTTCATGCTTCCATCTGCGGAAAAGCTTTATGGAGATTAATATTTCATTTTTCATCACGACCTGGCACCTGCTCACAGTGCCAAAACCGTTGGTAAATGGTTTACTGACCATGGCATTACTGTGCTCAATTGGCCTGCCAACTCTCCTGACCTGAACCCCATAGAGAATCTGTGGGATATTGTGAAGAGGAAGTTGAGAGACGCAAGACCCAACACTCTGGATGAGCTTAAGGCCGCTATCGAAGCATCCTGGGCCTCCATAACACCTCAGCAGTGCCACAGGCTGATTGCCTCCATGCCACACCGCATTGAAGCAGTCATTTCTGCAAAAGGATTCCCGACCAAGTATTGAGTGCATAACTGAACATAATAATTTGAAGGTTGACTTTTTTGGTATTAAAAACACTTTTCTTTTATTGGTCGGATGAAATATGCTAATTTTTTGAGATAGGAATTTTGGGTTTTCATGAGCTGTATGCCAAAATCATCAGTTTTAAAACAATAAAAGACCTGAAATATTTCAGTTGGTGTGCAATGAATCTAAAATATATGAAAGTTACATTTTTATCATTACATTATGGAAAAGAATGAACTTTATCTCAATATGCTAATTTTTGAGAAAGACCTGTAATGGTTTTCTAAACCCCTAAGAGGCTGTGTAGATCAGCCTCTTGGTCAGGAGAACTGGTTCTGAAACATTTGAGCAGGTTAACCTATCAGATTTTATCCTCAGATTCACCTGCTTTGTCTAGATTTGATAATTTTATCAGATTCTCCAGTAGGCATTTCATCCATAACATCTGTTCACATGGCAGCTTTAAAGTGAGTCGTGCAGCTGAAAGAACATGTGTAATCATTTAACTGTGACTTACAGCTGCACGAGAAAGATCAAACTTTTATACATCACAGTTTTTCACAATGTCATACAAAAGAAAAATAATTTACAGCTTTTAAATTTGATCTGCAGGATCCAAGAATAACTGTGACAGCAGAGTTTTTCTTTTCTGTGATTCTGTGTTCTTCTCTCTTGGCTAACATTGACCCATATGGCAGAAATCCACCATCTGCCACCAAAGCATCCCACAACAGGCTGCAGCTTACGTGTACCACAAGCTTTGAGAGTGTTTCCCACTAAAAAACCCTCATTTGTAACAATTTCTGAAGTTAGAAAATGAAGAAGGATCAAACCAAAAACTTCACCTGATGTGAATTTAAATATTTTAGAAAAATGGTGCCTCTCCATCTCTATGCATCCATTTTCTTAGGAGTTAAATCTTATATCGGATTTGGCATTTATCACCTGCGGTAACCGTGAGGAATGGCCTCTTGGATTTATGAATTTAGTTTATCATTCAGCGTGCGCGCTCACACAGAACAGTCTTCACATTAGAATTCATTTCACTTGCCGACATACGGTGCAATGATGTGCTCCATAAATTGTAACATGTAGGAGGGATGAACATAAAATATTTACACGTGTTGTGGACGAGCCAGAAGGGAAAAAAACGAGCTTGATTTAAATACAGCAATTCATCATCAGTGACTCCTGGCTGTGTGATGGCACAGATTATTGGGCGAAACACAGATGGTTATCCTCAGCTTGTTGTTTCTGTCTCTCGGTTAAACGGATCAGATCATTGAGCTTCTATAGGAAGGCAGCTTAACATGTCTGGATCAGATCACAGACATCTTTGGAGGAGGTTCTGGTACCAGTTCAGAAATAATGACATTTACACACAACATTATATTATAAGGTTAATAATATTTTATGGGATGTAACATTTTCTGAGAAAATTTGTACATTTCTCCTCAGCTGAAGTGAAACAACAAACTTTCACTTCTAGGATCTAAACTTTTCCAACAGCTTCATCATGTAGAAAAAATATTTTACCAACCACTTGCTACAAGATGATTGGTAGGGTGTACTTTCTTTTTTACCACAGCTGTATTCATACAATATACAACACCCTCCATGTCTTTTCAAGACGAAATGCACCACAATTAAATAAATTTTAGTAAAAAAAATTCAGAAAAAACAATTAATGAATAATGTTATATATATAATAAACTAATTGAAATGTTCATTAACTATATTGTTATTGTCTGTCTGTCTGTCTGTCTGTCTGTCTGTCTGTCTGTCTGTCTGTCTGTCTGTCTGTCTGTCTGTCTGTCTGACTGACATATCCATTACTAAGATTAGTAACGCTAACCTAAGCCCAAGATTGTATCTGTAAACACTGGAATCCCCACATCTCAGTATTGTCTAGTTTAAGAAGGAAATACATCTGAATGTCATCTGCAAAGCTATGGAAAATAATCTTGTGTTCTCGAAAAGTGGATCCCAAAAGACAAGTTGTGGAGATAAAAAAAAACACACAGGGTCTAAAACAGATCCAGGTGAGAGGAGCTAGGAAGGAGGAGATTCCCCTAATCAGACTGAAAAACATGTATAAGATCCAAACATAGACTGGGCTAAACTTGTAATTACAACAACATGCTCTATTCTGGACCAAAGAACATCAGGGTCCACTGTATCAAAGTTGGATGATGGGTCTAAAAGCACCTCAACAGCAGAATGACCTTAGTCAACAGTTAAAAGGAGGTCATTAAAAATGTTTCACTGATATAATTAGAGACTAAAATAATCTAAAGTTGGTTAAGCATTGTCAAAAGAGGCCAGCACAGAACCTGATGATAAAGACATGTTGACCAAAGCAACAATAGTTGGATCAATGATGTGAAACACATCTTTAAATATGTATGGAGCAATGCTGGGGTGGATGCATTTTAGAAGGAATTTCTTTCAATAAAGAAAATGTAACAGACCCAAACTGCTTGAAAAATAGCTGAGCAAAAAGTAGGAAACTGGCTCTGCATTAGACTGATTGGATGAGCATCTAAGAGCAGATATTCCCTTTTCAGAGTATAGTCAATGACTCAGTTTGACTGAAATCACATGGATAAATGAAAAACATTCAAACAACTTCAGACTGTTATAAGCAGTTTTATCTCATTTAACGGCTCTCTGGTATTGAGATAGATGGTCTCATGGGATCTCAGGGAAACTTGAAGGCGGCCTTTCCTCCACTTTCTCTCAGTGCACCTGAATTCACATCGTAAAGCGTCAAGGTTTTATTTTAACCAGGGCTGAGACGAAGATTTGGTCTGTTTAGTTTTCAGGGGTGCAGCAAGGTCCAAAATAACCTTAATGATGGAATAAAAAGGTCAGAAAACTTCCCAGTGCTAGAAATGGAGCACGACTTGGATAACAAATGTCAGAATCTTTAAAAATGGTGGAAAAATGCCCTACAGTACGAGCAATAATTGCCTTCATGGGTCGTACAATAGATCAAATGTTTCTCTGAAAACCAGCGAGATCATCAGGGGAGCTGAAGGGGGAATACTGTACATTCCTTGGAGCCTGGTGAGTAATACTACATCTACATCTTCAAGGTTGATAAGAAGGACATGTGCTTCAACTCCCACACTCACCACTAGCAGCTGGAAACTTGCGTGAACCACTCGTCTAAGGAGAATAATGCAAATGCCGTCGTCTTTTCCACATGTTTTTTCCCAACATTTCCAGAATGGGTATGTCCAATCCACGTGAGAGTGTCTGAGTAAGATTAAAAGAGATTAAGAAAGTCTTTGACCAAAGGCCCAGACTCACAGCAAACATGTCAATGTCAATTTATTTATAAAAAAATAAATAAAAGTTGACAGAAAAAAATAAATGCAAAGACATTGGAAGAATAAAGTAGGAAAACATTTTCTAACATCTGTTCTAGCAAGGTCTCAGAGTGTCCTGAAATTAAAACCCAAACAATACAAATGAGTCTCAAGCATTGATTTAAAAGACTCAGTCTCAGTCGTCATTACAGAGTGGCAAGCTTTTTCAGTTTTGGTACTGCCACTGCAAAAGGTTGTTCGCCTTTAATAAGAGAGTTTAGGACACACTTTACAGCTCAAATAGTAGCAGAACTATAATGGACCCTTATGCTACCTTTCAAACAAAAGGAGCAACCAGATATTTGGTCCACGAGGGAATAAAAAAAACTTACTCCTGTTGGCCAAATATGATTGAGGGACATCTAAAAAGAGTTCCCTGAATCAACAGTTGAAAGATCAGGTCTTCTAAGGAACGTCACTATGCTAAAACCAGACTGGAACTTTTCATTGATGCTTTAAACTATCAAATAATACTAATAGTGAATCAAAACTACTTTCTCTAAAATCTATGAAAGAATGGGTATTTTAGATAATGGTCTATAGTTAGAAAGCACTCCTGGATCAATACCTTTTTTCATGAGTGGCTGCTGGCACACAGCCTGATCAAAGGGAGCAGATTTACAATAGCTGGATCCATTGTGTGAAAAATGTCTTTAAACAGACTAGAGGGAATAATGTCCATGGGTGAGTTAGAAAGCCTCATTAGATGAACAATGCGCTTCAAAGGAGAAAATGTCAACGGCTCAAACTTTTCAAGGCAGGAGAAGCATGAAGGACATCCAGAGGGGTCTGAGACACCCAGGACTGGAGACAGTATCAAAAAAGAGATTTTACCAATGAAAAACTTTTGAAACTTTTCACAGTGGAGTCAGCAAGATAAATAGCATCACAAAAAATTAGTTAACAATATTAAACCATTAGCCTTAGACTGTTATTAAAACCAACTTTGATTAATAAGTGATCTTACAAGCTTTAACAACGTTTTGGTATTTGAACAGTCATATCTGATTTTCATTTAATCTCTGCACGTCTGCACTGACGTCAGAGATGGAGTATTTTCATTCAGCAAGGGCTGAGAGGGGGGATTTAAGAATTTGGTCTTTAGTCGATAAATGGAATTCAAGATATCCGTTTGTGTAGAATTAAAGAAATCTTCGAACTCCTCCACACCAGACAAAAATAAAATTGGAGTTACTGGACACAGAGTTAAGGATTTGTGGTTTTTGTTGGTCACACATTATGGTTGCAAGATCCAGAGCCTTTCTTTATCCCAAAAATCCCAGTTGTTAATAATACAAGGAAATTGTCACATAATAGAGTTTGGCGACCTCAACAATGGAGACGTTTAGTACGTAGAACAACACACGATCTAGAAGTGTCCTCTCTGGTGTGGGGCTCCGCTGTTTAAATTGAATGAGGTTAAATTAGTCTATAATATTCATGAAATCCCAGGCCATTGGCCAAGCCTCGAAGCGCACATGAATGTTGAAATCTCCTAAAAAATACAGTCATGTTTTACCAAAAGTCCTGTAATTAAGTCACTGAAACCATGAATACAGTCCTTGCTATACTTTAGATGGCGGTAAACTACGGTGCAGAGTTTAGGAGGAGAAAAGTTTGTCTTCCCCAACTATTGCTCAAACTGGAAAACAGTGAGATGATATCAGGTGACAGATAAAATGCAAGGCAATGCAATTGTATTTGTATAGCACACTTTTAACAACAAGGTAATTCAAGGTGCTTTAAATGATTAGGGGATAAAGTAAAAATAGCAATAAAGCATAAAACTTACACAGAGCAAATGACACATAAAAACATTACTCAAAAGCAGACATGAAATTAGGATGAAGTAAAAACAGCAATAAAGCATGAAGCAACCACAAAACATATGATACATGAAAACATTACTCAAAGGCAGCTCTGAACAGATGGGTTTTTAGCCTTGATTCAAAAGAACTCATTGTTCCAGGAGCTTTGCAGTTGTCTGGAAGTTTGTTCCAGTATAGAGGACCATAGAAACTAAAAGCTGCTTGTTTGCTCCATGTTTGGTTCTGAATCTAAGGTTGAGTAGACTGGAATTAGAGGACCTGAGTGGTCTAGGGGGGTTGGCATAGTGACAGTATATCTTCAAGATACTTTGGCGCTAAGCCATTCAATGATTTATAAACTAGTACAATTATTTAGAAGTCTATTCTCTGAGCTAGAGAGCCAGTGTAAGGACTTTAAAACTGGGGTGATGTGCTCTACTTTCCTGGTTCTAGTGAGGGCACGAGTAGCAGCATTCTGGATCAGCTGCAGCTGTCTGATTGACATTTTAGGCAGACCTGTGAGGACACTGTTGTAGTAGGTTCAGGTCTGAGTCCATTACTACACCTAGATTTCGGGGCTGATCTTTAGTTTCTAGCTGTAATAACTGAAGCTATGTGCTTATTTTTGATCGGTTCTCTTTAGCTCCAAAAGTAATTACTTCAGTTTTGTTTCCGTTCAGCTGGAGAAAGTTATGGCACATCCATCCATTGATTTGCTTGATGCATTTGCTTAGGGTTTGGATGGGTTCAAAGTCACCTGGTGACATTGAAATGTAGAGCTGTGTATCACCTGCATAGTTATGGTAGCTTTTTTTTTTGGTTGTCGTTATATGGGCTAGTGGGAGCATGTGGATATTAAATAAGAGGGGCCCCAGGATGGAGCCCTGGGGCACCCCCCATGTGATTTTTGTTCATTCTGATGAAAAGGTTCCTGTTGAAACAAAGAAGTCACTGTTAGGTAAGACTCAAACCAGCCAAGTACTGTACTAGAGTCCAACCCAGGTCTCCAGTCATCCCAATAGTATATCATGATCAACAGTGTCAAATGCTGCGCTGAGGTCCAAAAGTACCAGCACTGTAGTTCTACCACAGTCTGCATTTATGTGGATGTCATTTGGCAGTCTCAGTGCTGTGGTGAGCACGGAAACCAGACTGAGAACCATAAAAGCGTTTGGTCATTGTTATGAAGCTATTTAACTGTTGAAACAGCTTTCTCAATAATTTTACTGATGAATGGAAGATTAGAAATTGGCCTGTAGTTCTGCATTAATGTGTTGTCCAGGTCATTCTTCCTTAGCCGTGGTTTAACAACTGCTTTTTTTAATACCTGGGGGAAGTCACCTGACCTGACAGGAGTGATGAGTTCACTATTTGAATTAGATCAGACCCAATGATAGGGAAAACCTTCTTAAGGAAAACTGTGGGTAAGCTATTGAGACAGCAAGAGGATAAGCTTAATTGGTTAACGATTTATTCAAGGTTTTTTTGGTTTAAGTTATGGAATTTTACATTTTCTCTACATTATTGTTGATTGGGGATGACATTGGTAGTGGGTTCGGTATTGCGGTACAGACTGACCATCTAACTGTTAGGGTCTTTTCAGTGAAAAAGCTGGCAAATTCATTGCAGGACCTGGTAGAATTTAGTTCAGGGGCTACTGTCACTGGAGGATTAGTTAGTGTTTTCACTTTTGCAAACAGCGTCCCTGCATTATTAATGTTTCTATTAATGATTTCAGAGAAGAAAGTTTCCCTAGCATCTTTTATAGTTCACTGATATCTGTTCAGTCTCTCTTTGTAGATCTCACAGTAAATCTGGAGTCAGGTTTTCTGCCATTTTCTCTTGGCTCGTCAACACTCCTTTTTTTCACTACGTACCAGTGGATCGCTTGTCCACAGAGACTTCTTTCTACCTGAGACTACTTTCACCTTAGTTGGAGAAATGGAATCAATGATGTCTGAGATTTTCACGAGGAACTTATCTACCAGCTTGTTAACTGAGTTGGAGTTGGGAGATGAGAGGGATATGGTGGAAAGGGAAACACTTTTAAAGGTTTCAATTGAACTGTCCCCGAGAAAACGCTTTTTTACAGTGATTTCACTGTGGCTAAATAGTTTAGCAGAGATGGTACTTTCAAAGAAAACACAGAAATGGTCAGATAATTCAATATCAATTACCGAGATGTTGGATATATTTAAACCTTTGCAGATAATTAAGTCCAGAGTTTGTCCTCGATTGTGAGTTGCTTGTTTGACATGCTGGGTCAGGCCGAAGTTATGAAGAGTGTCACCTAATGATTTTGCTAGTCTATCATGGGGGTTTGTCAGTATGGATTTTGAAGTCCCCCACAATGATTAATTGGTCATAATCGATACATATTACAGAAAGAAGGCCGCTGAAATCATTAAAGTAGTTAGAGTTAAGTTTAGGGGGTTTATATAAACTTAGAAATAAAACTTTGTCAGGCTCATTTATCTGGGTAGCTAGGTATTCAAAAGAGTCAAATGTGCCCAGGGGTAGCTTTTTAAAGGTCATTGAGTAATAAAAAATTGTGTCTATGCCTACAACTTGTCTGTGTTTCCTGCTTTTGCTTAAAAAATTGGAATTTGGAGGAGTAGATTCTATTAATGCAGATGTTTCATTATTTATGTCGAGCCAGGTTTCTGACAAAAAAGGGGCGTGTATTTTATGTTGATTGATTAAATCATTGATTAGAAACTATTTTTCTGGTAGAATCAGAAATACTTTATTAATCCCCAAGGGGAAATTCAGGTTTGAAAACACAACACAGAGACAGGCAGGATACGGGCTAACTGTGGTAGCTGCCAACACAAGAGGCGGTTGTGAATCTAATGTTTAATTCAGCTATTTTAAGTAGTTTGATGATCGGTAGCTGAACCTTCTGACAGGTATTCAGTTTAAGATTTGGTTTAATATGAGAGAGTTTGGCAGTTTAAATTTTCTGCTGCTTATAAGCACTGAAATACTACTCTCTGGGAGGCTGGGAAACTTCTGGGAGACGATGAGAGTAGGATTACTGTCCGGTTCCCTTCTATATCTGATGTCTGTTATTACCAGTTGAAGCATGGGCAGAATACATCCATACATACATCCATACATCCCGTGTTTGTCCTCTGATAGCATCTATGGGCCGTGCTTCGAGGCCAGCCTTCAGGTGCTTTATTACGTTTTTAGCTTTCTGATTCACACAACAGAACCTATTTGAGGTCAGCAGTCTCATTCCAGCTTTGTTAAGATAACATTGTTTTTCCTTGAACAGATGCTTAGCACATCCAAATATTTTAAAATTATTTATAAATTAGATCGTTTTTTCAACAGATTATCTCTTCAACCATTTATGGAGCATGCAAAGTCTACTGTACCTTTCATCATTTCCTTCAGGGACTGGCCCGCTGATAAAGGTGTTTATGTCCATCAAGTTTCTGTAGCAGATAATAAAAGTCTCTCTTCAGAATCTCAGACTGTTTTCTGGCTACATCAGTTGATCCTGTGTGGATAACGAGCTTTTCCAGTTCAGGGTGTTGACCTATGGCTGTCAGGATTTTTTCAAATATTTTTCTCACTGTATTTTTGGAGCAGCTATAAACTCTAGTGTTCTGGCTACAAAAGTCTTCAATATCGTTAACTGATCCATCATGTGTGATGAGAACTAAAATCAAAACCAGATCAAAACCAGCGACTAGACCTTATTCCTTAGCAGTACCCCAGGAAGACCGGAAAAAAGGATCGCTTATAGTTTGGAGTTCGTAGCAGGGAGAAGACTCATTCTGTAGCCAAGTTTCTCTGAAAACCATAAATTCCAAGTTTTTGCAAGTAAAGTTATAAAAAGACAACTAAACAACTAAAAACGTAAATAAATGAAATGAAATGAAAAATTAATTTTAAAAAGGGCTAAGGGTAGAAAGTTCACAATCAGTTCATTATATCCTTTCAAGCAATCGCAGTGCTTTTGTCCATTAAAGAAAGTGAAGGAGAAGAAGTGTTTCAGTTCTTTCAGGAAGGTATAAAACAGAGGTTTGCATTTGAGAAATTTACATTTATGAATGAAAAACTAACAACAGAATATAAATTGTGTCATTCAATATGAGTTTTTTTTTTCTTTTCGTAGGATACTAAAAGTAATGTGATGTTTGGTGAACTCTTATGAAAAAAATCACTGATCCTGTGGGCGTTACTGATTTAAAAAGACCAATTACACAGGGTCAGTGCCAACCTTAGGCTCCTCCTCCAAATAGTCAAAAGTCTTTTACTCACTCGCGCAGAATATCCTTTCGAGGGCACAGCCTCTCCTAAGATTTACCTTCACGCGTGTATGAAAGCTTCGTGTAGAGCGCGTGCGAGGTGAAATCCAAATGCGCGGGTTGTTGGATACTCATGAGATGAATTCTACACGCGCGTGTTGTTGAATATGCGCCCACGCGCATGAGAAATTACGTGCGTGCCTTGTTGAATACGTTCAGGTGAGGGTTGAAAATCTCGCTCGGGATTTTTGACTGAAATATAATTCCATATATGTGTACGAGGAAAAAATATTAGCGCTTTGCAAACCCAACAACATGTATACAGGTTTATGTGAGGAACATAACAGTCAAATAATAGGATATAGAGTCAATAGAAAATAAAGGTCTTACAACAGATCTACCATTTATTACACCAATATGATGATTCCGGTAATAAAAACATTAAAACAACTTGAACTGTGACAAATTCCGGAGGAGAATCAAAATTTATTGTCCCCATTCAGTGAGGAAGATGGTAGAGTAGGTGAAATCATCTTTTAAAGATACAGAAACATATTTAATAATGAAACATAGCTTAAATCATTTTAAGTTTTATTTAAACATATATACAAGCTGGTAATGTGTAAGTCAAAAAAAAAAGAAACATATATACAGCTGGTAATGTGTAAGTCAATAAAAACAAATATTTATACAGTATATACTCACCCTATCTACTTGGGTGGCTTCTAAACCTACTCATCCAGATTGGAAATTACAGCCCCAAGAGCTTCAACGACCACAAGCATCACAAAGATCTTGACTGCTTACAATCACTACTCTCCAGATCTGGAGGTCCCACAGAATCTTAGCTCTGCTCTTGCAATGCCCCTTACCCCACTCCCGTTTGTGTGTCCCACTGTGGCTATGGAACCTTCAATCCAATCACATGGTTTCCATGAGGTTAGGTGTTCACATCTAGTATTGTGCATCTATCTGGCAAGGGAGGTGCATGTCTCATATGTTAATATTAATTTTAAATATGATTAAAATTGAATCATTTTCCCTAATTTCCCTCTGGGATCAATAAGGTATTTTTGACACCTTATTGTTACCTTACCTTACCTTATTTATCTTCAACTGCTGATCTTCGCTCACTGCTTTGACTGACTGTCAGGGGCTCAAGGTACTACTGATATTCCCCGTTTTCTGAAGACACCACTGTTGCCCCCTGGTTCTTTTCTGGAAGCATCACCTCCATGTAAACAGAATCATCTATACACCCTGCATTGGTCTACATGTGGACAAAATCATAATATTTTATCAGGGTGCTTAACTGTGAGTGTATATGTGCATCAACCATTCCTGGAAGACTGTCTTTCAAGTAGAAAGCAGATACCTATTAAACAGTGCTGGGCCAAGCTACAGCCTGCAGAAGGCTGTGTAGTAAAGCACAGCAGTAACAGGCAGCTTTACTACCTTGAGCATTAATTCCTGGTGACACAGAGCTGCTCTGCAGTTTCTAATGGCCACTGTACAGCTGTCAATATGCACTAATTACATACGGGGCCAGTGTTACTGTGCTTCATTAGTTTTATCCTCTGTGTTATTGTGTGGCAAAATAAAAGAAAAAGAATACAATGAACTTTTTCCGATGCTGCACTCATCTCTGCCGCTTTCAGGGGAAGAAAAAAACCTCAAAGTGTGTTTTTTCCCCCCTATTTTTACCGCTGCGCTACCTGAGCAGGGCTTCTCTTTCTTTGTTAGGAATATCACCTCAGTGCTGTATTTTTCTCCTGTTTCGCTCCCCTTCTCCAGATGTGGTATCAAAAGTCGACGTTCTCCTCCGCTTCCTGCCAAACTTTCCCTTTGATTCTCAACTCTGTCTGCTTCTCACATTCTGCCTCCTGCTTATGTCACGGCGCATTACCATGCAAACTTCTACTTGTTTTTAAAGTGTCACTTTTGACTCAAGTTAAGAAAGAGGGGAAAAAAATTACAACTCCGTATTTCAGTCTGAACTTTTAAACCGGCTGGCGGTATTCCCATGTTGGCCATTAAAGCGATGCAGTGCTGAGGGTGGTGAAAAACATCTCCTACAACTCAGAGCTGCCACAACGGATGCTGTCATAAAGCGCCGCGCAGGACTGAGCAACCAGCCTCCTAGTAGTAGTTTTCTTATTGTTTCTTTACATCAGACGAGCTGCCTGAGTCACTAAAACAGAGAAACATTCACGAATATTTCCTTTGCTTAAGAATCTGCCTTCAGTGCACAAAGGGCTGCTCGATAAATCAATCCCCAACTGTAGCTGGGGGGGCGGTGAACATTGTTAAAACAATAAAATTCTACTTGAGCTCTGCAGTGCAGCTATTGATTTTAATCCAGTGTTCGTCCTTTAATCAATCATCTCTTAGCAGTATTAATTCCCGCTTCTTTATTGCATGGGACGGTAAGCTGCATGGCAAAAAAGTCAGAAGACTGCTGAAATCCTTTTCTCTTGCCAAAGCAGCTGAACAAGTGTTTCATAACGCTTTGTATTGATCACCTTTGAATTAAAAAGAAAAATACGTTCTAATAACCTCTTTCAGCCGGACCTGAGAAAATATCCAAAATGTATTTGCTATTTCTTGAAAGACCTAATGGGAATATGTCAAATAGATGACTGGGCACTTATTAGTAGCACAGAAAAAGAAGAATGATGTGAGCGCTCCGTCTTAGCAGATTGCATGGAGTCATTGACTGGCATTTGCGCCCCGTTGATGCAGACTCCAACCACAGCAATCCCTCAGCAATCCCTCATACTGAGCAAGCATGTAGCGACAGCAGAGAGGAAAAACTCCCTTTTAACAGGAAGAAACCTCCAGCAGAACCAGAACCAGAACCTGCCTCAGTACGAACGGCCATCTGCCACTACCGTCTAGGGGTTTGAGAAGACAGAGCAGAGACACAGAAAGAACAGAAGAACTGATGTAAGAGTACTTTCTATATTAAAGAAAGTAGAAAGTTGACAACAGGACATGGGGGATGCTCAGTTACTGGGATGCCCCCCGTCAAACAAGGCATTACAGCTAAGCAGGATACCAGACCAGGTGGAGTTTCCATGGAGAGCAAAACACTGAGAGAAAACAAAGTTAACAGTCAAAATAACAGTAAATAATGCAACTGGAGAGTAGTAGAAGAGAAAAGTAACAGAGTGAAGAAAAGTGGTCAATCTGTCCTCCAGCAGTCTAAGCCTATAGCAGCATAACTACAGAGATAGCTCAGGGTGACCTAAGCCACTCTAACTATAAGCTTCATCAAAAAGGAAAGTTTTAAGCCTGGCCTTAAAAGTAAACAGAGTGTCTGCCTCATGGACTAAAACTGGGAGCTGGTTCCACAGGAGAGGAGCCTGAGGGCTTTATATGGAAGAAGAAGGATCTTAAATTCTATTCTGGATTTAACAGGGAGCCAATGAAGGGAAGCTATAAAAGGAGGAATGTGATCTCTCTTTTTAATATTCATCAGAACTCTTGCTGCAGTATTTGGATTAACTGAAGTTTTGAAATTACATTTTGTGGACTTCCTGATATTAAAAAAGTACAGTAGACCAACCCTGAGGTAACAAATGCATGGTATAGTTTCTCAGCATCACTCCTGGACAGGATGTTTCTAATTTTAGCAATATTCCAAAGGTGAAAGAAGGAAATCCTAGAAACCTGTTTAATATGGGATTTGAATGTCATGTCTTGGTCAAAAATAATGCAAAGCTTCTTTATGTTATTACTGGGGGCCAATTTAATACCATCCAGATGAAGTGATTGACTAAGCAATTTCTTTTTTAGAGCTTGTGGTTCAAAGATGGCAACTTCTTTCTTGACAGAATTTAAGAGAAAAAAGTTTAGAGTCATCCATGTTTTTATGTCTTCAAGACATGCCTGTAATCAACCTAACTGACTGGGTTCATCATGATTTATGGATAAATATAGTTGTGTATCATCAGCATCAGCAATACAACATCGAAACAGAAAGAGTTCCCAAAACGTAAATTACACCAACAGAAAATGTGTTTTAGTGTGCTTGTGTGTTAAAATAACATAGGAAGGCCTCAGCACAGAGAACCTTTATATGCTCCCTCTTGGCAGTGTCATCAGAAGACCATCCACTCGCAAAACTGCATAGATTTCTGTCCATTCCTTCTCCTTTTATATGTTGTCCTTGTAAAAAGGATCACTGGTATCACATAAAGTGGGTGATTCTCCAGTTCAAGGATTAACTTCTCGTCGTGCATGATAAAAACCAACAGATTAGACCTACAGACCGACTAACTTGCAAGTGGTCAGAGGTGTGAATACTAATCTGGCCTTCTGATTTTTCCGTCACCATAAAAAAGAAAAAAACTGTCAAATACAGAAATTATACGGACTGCACAAGACCTGGTTCATACTCTAGCTATATTCTGTTCATCTTAGTTTCTAGATGTTACCAGATCACTTCATTCCTTCATAATTAGTTTCTTAGTTTATCTGTGGTCTGTTTTTTGGTGGTCTATTGGTTTTGGTTTCTTGAGCATCGGTTCAGATTACTCTGGGTTAATTTTTCTCCCTCTTCAGTTTTTCTGCTACTGTCCTTGCCACAGCTGTACTGTACCACAGTTCCTATGATCAGGGTTTTCTTTTTCTTTTTTGTCTCTTAACAACCATACCTCAGTATTTAAGTTGCTGATTGTTCATAGTTCAGTACCGGATTCTTCTGTTTCTATATCTGCTTTGTAATTTGTTTCCGTCCATCTATTATCTGTACTCATCCATCCAATGCAGGTTGCGGGGGTGTGTGTGTGTGTGTGTGTGCTATCTTCAGCAGTCACGGGACAAGAGGCGGGGTACACCCTGGACAGGTCACCAGTCCATCAAAGGGCAACAAAGAGGCATACAGGACAAACAACCATGCATGTACACACTCATACCTAAGGGTAATTTAGAGAGACCAAACAGTCATGTTTTTGGACTGTGGGAGGAAGCCGGAGTACCCGGAGAGAATCCAGGCATGCACAGGGAGAACATGCAAACTCCATGCAGAAAGACCCCAGGCTGGGATTTGAAACCAGGACCTTCTTGCTGCAAGGCAACAGTGCTACCAACTGCGGCACTGTGCAGTATTTTGTTTCATTTCCTTTTATATTGTCCATACTCCACGTTCCATTTCAAGTTCTGTAGGTTGTCTTGTTTCATCAATAAACCTTTCAAAATGCCTGGTTTGAGTGTCTGTCTCCACCTTGACTCTGCCTCAACTTTACACTTCATGACAGCAGGCCGTGGTTACCACAGAATGCTTTTAAACCTCTCTGTAGGGTGCCGGTTTATTAGCTCTCAAAGCTACAGCCTTTCAGAAAACATTTCTCCTAACCTTCCCCCAAACAACATGTTACTTTTTGTGTCATGCACTGATGCTTAAAGCCTGGTTTCCACTGGACGCGTAATTGCCGCGCAACGTGTAAGTTGGTCGGTCTGTAGGTCTAATCCGTCCGTTTTTATCATTGACGACGAGAAGTTAATCCTTAAACTGGAGAATCACTGATTTTATGTGCTAACAGTGATCCTTTTTACAAGAACAACATAAAAATGGAGAAGGAATGGACAGAAATATCTGCAGTTTTGCAAGTGGATGGTGAGTTTATGATACTTATTTAAAAAAAAAAAAATTTCCCCCTGCATACTACCCATCCAGTTATGCAATAGATATTCTCCTGTGATCTCAGGATTAGGTGGAAAGCATTCACAGGCAATGCGCATCTAAAATGTCGTCTGGAAATTAATTTTGATCTCCACGCTGATTATGGAAACGACACAAATTTACCGTTGAATACACACAAGGAGGAACAGCCTCGCAGCCCGGTGTTACATTGGTCTAACCGTGTCACAGAGAAAACACAGGACAAGATTACTCCCTCAGCCAACGGGCGCCTGACCGGCAGAACTCCGCACTCTAATGAACACTGGCCAGCTTTAAAACGCACAGAATCATCAACCCCAGCCTGTTCTCCGAGGAAGAAAAAACAAAAGAAACTCTGGCACAGAGAAAGCTCTGAACCCAGACCTGCCGCTTCTGCTAAAAGTAAACAAAAGAGGTTTCAGCCAAAAACAAGAGATATTTCTCCACCTGGAATCCTACTGAATAACAGATTCGCAGCCTTGAGTTCCCCGAAAGATGACGCAGCCCCTGGGACCAGTCAAAGCCACCAGGAGAAACCCAGCCACATCAAACGGACACATAACAAAGTAAGAGCCCCCCCCAGCAAAGATTGTTATCATACAAGACGGATCAATTAATGGAAATGAGGCTTTTTGTAGCAAGAACACCAGAGTTTATAGCTGCTACAAAAATACAGTGAGAGAAATATCAGAAAAAATCCAGAAAATCTTGGACCAACATCCTGCTTTGGAAAAGCTCGTCATTCACGCTGGATCAGCAGATATCGCGATGAGACAATAAGAGATTCTGAAGAGAGACTTTTCTTATCTCCTGCAGAGACTTGATGGACTTAACGTAAACATCCTTATCAGCGGACCAGCCCCTGAAGGGAATGATGAAAGATTTAGCAGACTCTGCATGCTCCATAAATGGTTAAAGAAACAATCAGCTGAGAAGTCGTTCAAATTTATTAATATTTGAAAATAATTGGAAGTGCTAACCATCTGTTCAAAGCAGACCAACGTTATCTTAACAAGGCCAGAGTGAGGCTGTTAGCAGCAAACATTTTCTCTTATCAAAATCAGAAAGCAAAACACTTGCTCCCAAAAGCTGACTTTGAGGCGCCCATGGATATCAGAGAACAAAAACAGCAAGTCATGATGACACCACAGGACCGAACAGATAAACAACCATCAGAGATTAAGTCTTCATCTTCCTGTGACTCAGCCACATCAAATTAGTCTCCATTTATAAACTTTACAGACAAACTAAACGACCAAATCAAAGTTTGGGATTTCAGTGATTATCAGCAGCAGGAAACATAAACCGTTAACCATATGCTCTCATATTAAACAAAATCTCACATTGATAACCTGTCAGAAGGTTCAGCTGCCCATCATCACAATACTTAAGTTAGCTTTATTAAACATTAGATCTCTATCCGGGAAGTCTTTTCTTATCAATGACTTCATCACTGAGCATAATTTACACGCCCTTTTTATCAGAAACTTGGCTAGATGAAAATAACGAAACAACTGCATTGATAGAATCTACTCCTCCAAATTACAATTTCTTAAGCGAGAGCAGAAAACACAGACGAGGTGTAGCCACCATTTTTCTCAACTCAATGAACTTTAAAAAGGTAACCCTGGGCACGTTTGATTCTTTTGAATACCTAGCCACCCAGATAAATGAGCCTAACAAAGCGTTATTTCTAAGTTTATAAAAACCACCAAAACTTAACTCTAACTTCTTTAATGATTTCAATGACCTTCTTTCTGTAATATGTATCGACTATGACCAACTAATCATCGTGGGGGACTTTAACATCCATACCAACAACTCCCAAGATAGACAAGCAAAAACATTAGATGATACTCTCCACAATTTCGGCCTGACCCAGCATGTCAAACAACCAACACACAATAAAGGACACACTCTGGACTTAATTATCAGCAAAGGTTTAAATATTTCCAACATCTCTGTAATTAATATTGCATTATCTGTCCATTTCTGTATTTTCTTTGAAAGTACCATCTCTGCTAAATTATCCAGCCACAGTAAGACCACTATAAAAAAGCGTTTTCTAGGGGACAGTTCAGTTGAAACCTTTAAACGTATTTACCCTTCCACCACATACCCCTCATCTCCCAACTCAAACTCAGTAAATAAGATGGTAGACAATTTCCTTGCGAAAATCTCAGACATCATGGATTCCATTGCTCCAACTAAAGTGAAAGTAGTCTCAGGTAGAAAGAAGTCTCCGTGGACAAGTAATCCACTGGTACGTAGTGAAAAAAGAGAGTGTCGACGAGCCGAGAGAAAATGGCGGAAAACTCGACTCCAGTTTCACTGTGAGATCTACAAAGAGAGACTAAATAGATATCAGCTAACTCTAAAAGAAGCTAGGGAATTGTCCTTTTCTAAAATCATCAACAGAAACATTAATAATGCACGGACTCTATTCGCAACAGTGGAAAGACTAACTAATCCTTTAGTGACAGTAGCCCCAGAACTAAACTCTACCAGGGCCTGCAATGAATTTGCCAGCTTTTTCACTGAAAAGATTCTAACAATTAGACGGTCAATCTGTACCTCAATATCGAACCCACAACCAGTGCCATCCCCAATCAACAACAATGTAGAGAAAATGTCTGAATTCCATGAATTAAACCAGGACAGCCTTGAAAAAAATCATTATCCAATTAAGCTCCTCCTCCTGCTGTCTTGATATCCTACCCACAGCTTTTCTAAAGAAAGTTCTTCCTGTTATTGTGTCTGATCTTGTTCAAATAGTGAACTCATCCCTCCTGTCAGGTGTCTTCCCTCAGGCTTTAAAAACAGCAGTTATTAAACCACTGCTAAAGAATTAGAATCTGGACAACACATTAATGCAGAACTTCAGGCCGATCTATAATCTTCCATTCATCACTAAGATTATTGAAAAAGCGGTGTTACAGCAGTTAAATAGCTTCATAACAATGACAAACCGTTTTGATGTTTCTCAGTCTGGTTTCCGTGCTCACCACAGCACCGAGACTGCCCTCGTCAAAGTTTTCAATGACATCCGCATAAATATAGACTGTGGTAGAACCACAGTGCTGGTTCTGTTGGACCTCAGTGCAGCATTTGACACTGTTGATCATGATATTTTATTGGAATGACTGGAGAGCTGGGTCGGACTTTCTGGTACAGTACTTGGCTGGTTTGAGTCTTACCTAAAGAACAGGGACTTCTATTTTTCAATAGGAAACTTTTCATCAGACCGAACAGAAATCACATGTGGGGTGCCCCAGGGCTCCATCCTGAGGCCCCTCTTATTTAATATCTACATGCTCCCACTAGGCAAGATTATAGCAACCAATAACATTAGCTACCATAACTACGCGGATGACACTCAGGTTTACATTACAATGTCACCAGGTGACACTGAACCCATTCAAACCCTAAATCAATGCATTGACCAAATAAATGGTGGATGTCCCAAAACTTTCTAGGAACAAAACTGAAGTAATTATTTTTGGACCCAAAGAGGAACGATCAAGAGTCAGCACACAGCTTCAGTTAATACAGCTAGAAACTACTGATCAGGCACGAAACCTAGGTGTAGTAATGGAGTCAGACCTGAACCTCCAGGGTCACATAAAGGCAATAACAAGGTCAGCGTTCTATCACCTAAAGAACATTTCTAGAATTAAAGGACTGATGTTGCAACAGGACCTTGAAAAACTCATCTATGGGTTTATCTTTAGTCGGATTGATTACTGCAACAGCATCTTCACAAGTCAATCAGACAGCTGCAGCTGATCCAAAACGCTGCTGCTCGCGTTCCTCACTAGAACCAGGAAAGTAGAGCACATCACCCCAGTTCTAAACTCCTTACACTGGCTCCCTGTAGCTCAGAGAATAGATTTCTAAATACTTTTACTAGTTTATAAATCACTGAACGGCTTAGCACCAAAGTATGTTGAAGATCTGTTGTCACGGTACCAACCACCAAGACCACTCAGGTCCTCCAACTCTAGCCTACTAAACATCCCTAGACTCAGAACTAAACATGGAGAAGCAGCTTTCAGTTTCTATGCTCCCCTTATCTGGAACAGACTTCCTGACGAGTGTAGAGCTGCTGAAACTCTGAACTGCTTTAAATCGAGACTAAAAACCCATTTGTTTAGAATTGCCTTCGATTAAATGATTGATGTCATAGGTATGAAATGTGTTCATGCTCTCTTGATTTATTGATCTTTCTCTTACTTTATTGTGTATCATGTGTAATGTGTGTTTCTTTTACTTTTAATTTCCATTGTATTTTTTGTTTTTTAAATCACCAAATCATGTAAAGCACCTTGAATTAACCTGCTGTTGAAAGTGTGGTATACAAATAAAATTGCCTTGCCTTGCCTTGCCTAAAATGCTCCCAGTAGGAAGGGAAGCGCTGCTGAGCTTGCAGGGAAAACGCTTCTATTACGTTACGCCAGCTTACGCATCCGATGGAAAGCAGGGGTAAGTATTGCGTAATAAGTGCAATTACTCTTCAGTAACTTTTGACCATGATCTCAGCAGCCTTGTCCACAATTTCTTTTACATTTTACTTATTCCTTGATTTTTAATATAATATTGAATAAAACTATTGTGAGATGCAAGCCTTGATTCAATTGAAAAGGAAAAGTTGTAAAAACAAAAAAATAAAAAAAGATTCTGTAACTGGGAAGTGATTGTAGCAAACAGGATAGGGGAATCTTTGTGTGATTTCTTCATTCATACACATCTGTCTCATATAAAACACTTCATTCTGTACATGTTATCTTGGAGTGGAGAGAGAGTCTTTGCACCCCATGATTGGATTAGCAGACCTATGCACAGGGAGTGGTGTGATACATCCCAGAAATCTAATTTGATTGTCAAAGCTTTGGAGAGTGTGGTTTCTTATCTTGCTTTGTGTGGACAGAAGTAAAGATGTAGAAAAAAAAAGAGCCTGCGTTAGAGCTCTATTGATCTCATTCAAATTGAAATAGGTATGAGCTCTAAAAAGCAGCCTTTACCTCCCACCTGTAAGCCAACCAACAGCAGCGGGAACAGTTAGGCTTACACCACGGCTGTCAACACTCCTCGGTTTTAAACTGTTCTTCCCCTCCAGCGCTGTCAACATGGCAGAAATCTGACAGGAGCAGCAGAAATGAAAAGGAGGCCTTTTTAAATCTTGGTTGTAGGATTCTGTCAGGTGGGGGCTGATGGACGCGCCTGACGGTGCACATGCATGGAGGATGAGCATCAACAAACACAACAAGCACTCTATTTGGAGCTCATGTCTGTATGTCTGCCTATTTAAGCAATTATGTGGTCAGTCCATCACAAAACAGCAACACGATGCTTGTGGTGCTTCAGGTCAGGGGCTCCAGCTCCACTAACCTGGAACTGTTTGTTAAAAAATACAGTAATTAATAAAGGTTCAGTGAGTGCACAGCACTGACCTAGCAGTGCAGTTCTACTGGCTGATTTTGATTTTCTGTATTCTTTGAATTCTGAGCTCTTCTGTTATTGTTTCTAGTAGAATCCAGAACATTTTTTAACATTATTCCCATTTCTGCATTCCCTGCTAATCTTCAATTTTCAAAGTGGATCAATGATAATGCTGCTCAGTAATGCATTAACAGACTTGTAAAAATGTTTTTTAAGCTTTGATTCATTTAATGATGAAAGAATCTGATTTTTCAGTATTTACCGGACATATTTCAAATCACTGGATGATTCATTGGTATGTTGCTACACTAATAACACATATTCTAGTGAGTATAATGAAACCAGCACAAAGCAGTCGATCAAAACTCCTCTCATCTCTCAATTCATTTTGAAAATACTTTGTTGATCCCAGAGGGAAATTAGGTGTTGTTGTAACTCATACTATTCCAGTTTCTTCAAGGAGTTGTTGTAAATGCTAAAGGCTCTGAGCAGGAAGGATTTCCTGTAGCAGTCTGTGTTACAGCAAAACTGAAGAAGCCTCAGACTGAAGAGGCTCTGTTGTTGTATAATACTCTCATGAAGAGGATGCTCAGGGTTGTCCATAATGTTCTTGATTTTATGAAGAATCCTTCTTTGCATCATCATCTCCAGATGTTCCACAGTCGTCCCCAGAACAGAACCAGAACCTTCTTTATCAGGTTGTTGAGCCTTTTTAAATCCCTGGCTCTGATGCTGCTACTCCAGCAGATGATGGTTGAAGAGATTACACTCTCCACAACTGACTTATAAAAGATCTGCAGCATCTTGCCGCAAACCTTGGAAGACCTAAGCTTCCTTAAGAAGTCATCTGCTCTGTCCCTTCTTGTAGACTCTTCACTGTTGCGCCTCCAGTCCAGTCTGTTTCCCAGGTGAACTCTGAGGTATTTATACTCCTCAACCACCTCCACTTCTTCTCCCATGATGCAAACAGTGTTTGACATAACCCTGTTTCTTTTGAGATCTACAGTCATCTCCACCATTTTGCTTTGTGTTTACTTCCCAGGGACCCAGAATTAGGGCTGCACGATTATCGCATCGATATTGAGGTTTTAACTCCTGCGATAACCAAACCTCAGGAGGCTGAGTTTTTTTTCCCGCCCCTGACAATTGAGTGACAAACCTATTCTCCAATCAAAATGGTTGAATCGCGCATTCCTGGCTTACTGGCCAATCAGAAACGGTGATGGGAAACAAGCTTGTATGCAGAGCAGTGTTGCCAACTTGGCGACTTTGTCACTATATTTAGCGACTTTTCCGACCCCACTGGCAACGTTTTTATTTAAAAAGTGACTAGTGACAAATCTAGCGGCTTTTCCATGTGTTGCTAGAGACTTTTGGCGACTTGTTCAATGTGAAAGCAAAATGTATTTCTCACTGTTCTCAGCGGGTAGCGGGAGAGGAACCTGGCTGCAGATCTCTGCTGTCAGTCTCTCTCCGCTGCCGCGCTCAGGTTGACAACCGTCACGTAAAAAATGGAATCGTCCCGTATGCAGAGAAAATATTACGCGTTCCGTATTAAGGTGAGAAGGAACGTGATTTGTCCCGTATTTCAGCTAGAATGAAAAGACACAAAGCTGGAGTTATTCTGTGTCTTTACGCTGCGCAGCTGCCTCGTCTTCTCTCATTCTCTCCCCTCCCTCTCCTGTTGTTCCTTCAATCATGAAACTGATCAATGATCAACTGATTGGCTTTTCTGTCGCAGTCACGTTTCTGTATGTTTATCGTGGACTTTTAGCAGATAGAGGAAACCAGCGGGTGTTGTGCTAAACAACAGCAGCACGTTTAAGCTTGATAAACTGTTGTTAGAATTGATTTAATAATTCTTTCTGATGTTTGCTGAAGCCACAGCTGTAACAGCTGGTGGTCATGATATCGGTTTGGATATGTGGTGAGATGGAAACATGAAGATGAAACCAGGAGATGTTCTTACTGAATCATCAGAGCTGAACAGGTGATGGAGAAACAGGTTTACCTTTTAGGTGACATGAATGAGTTGAAGGGAAGTTATAAACTGTTTCTGAGAGACAAATAACACCAGGATCTTCTAGCTGACAGCTGGTAACTGTGCAGGGGCGGCTCTAGCAAAGTTTTGCCCGGGGGTCAGGTAGGGCATTAACAGGGAAAGGGGGGCACAAATACATACTTTTCTTTCTTATTCTCATTTAAAATGTCTAGCTTTTAATAAATAATTATCTGACTGTTACAACCAATTGGATATAGTGGTCATAAATCCTTTATTGTATACAGCTAATATTAAGTTTAATACAGTATCCTACTAAGCTATAGTACTTTTTCCTTTGGGAAGGTACCATCTGTGCAGTCTGCAGTTCTGTCAAAGAAAGATGTTGAATCTATTTAATTATTATAGAAAAATAATTCATTTCTGTGCATTTGTTTTACACGTGCATTAAATTAAAGTCAATTAGGTGGATTAAGCATCTTGAGGCGGAGGGTGGGGGGTGGTTCCTTATTTTTTTTGCTGGGAGTTGGCAACCCTACTGTCAGGTTACTACGTTTTATCTTGCAGAAGGCTGGAGAAGGTCTTGTTTTTAATTGTTATTGTCATTTATTTTAAAATGTTTCATGTTTAGTGAATGGCAGTGGACTGCAGAAGATTTTGTTTTCTAATTGTAAATCTAAATCTAATAAGAGTTCATTTTCTGTTTTTCAATGGGAAAGATTCGTTAATTAAAAAAAACATCAAGCTACCTGTTTAAGTTAATTTCCATTATGTCTTATTCTTTGGTATTTAGGTTCAGGTATTTAATAATCACAAAGCATTGAACAATCTCATTACCTCAATCACTGTGTAGTTTATATTAGAGATTTTTCAGGTTCAACAGCAGACAAAAGCCAGAAGAAGGCCTTGGCCACATAAATATGTTTTAGGTTATTGTATATTGTTCGCATTGTGTGTCAAGTTGTACAAGACTGTTGTAAAAGTAACAATATATTTCATTCATAATTTTAGTTTTATGCACTTAAAAGTATCTAAAGTAAAAATCGAAAATCGCAATCGCAATATTTGTCAGAAAAACCGCAATTAGGTTTTTTGTCAAAATCGTGCACCCCTACCCAGAATTTGTAGTTTGTAAAAGTGCTGTTCTGAAGCACTTTCACAAATTGCCTTATCAAGAGTGTACAGTGCGAGTATCGAAAGGTTCCATACTTGGAGCAGAACTCTTTTTACTAAATATAAATGACCTGTGTAATGTGTAAAAAAACCCACATACAAATGTATGCAGACAATGTTGTATAATACACTCCAGCAAAAACCATACAAGAAGCTGGCCACATTCACACATCTGAAATGGCCCAAGTACAAAAGTGACTATCAAAATCCTTTCTCCTTTTAAATACTAAAAAGACAGTCTGTATGATGTTTATCAAACAAAATAATAAAATCACAAATTCACATATATTTCTCAGAGGTGAGGAGCTCAAATTGGTACATGAAATTAAATACCTTGGAGTGATTCTTGACTTCACCCTTAGTTTCAAAAGTCATGTAAAGAACATCTCTTAAACTATTAAAAATAGTTCTTTACATTATTACTGGAGGCTAATTTAATGCCATCCACATGAAGTGATTGACTAAGTTTCTTTCTTAGAGCTTCTGGTCCAAAGACGGCAACTTCTGTCCTGTCAGAATTTAAAAGCAGAAAGGTTAGGGTCATCCATGTTTTTATAAATTCAATATATGCCTGTAATCTACCTATTTAATTGGATTTATGGATAACTATAGTTGCGCATCATCGGCATAGCAGTGGAAATTTATCTCGTCTTATTTTACCAATTGGAAGCATATATATAGTAAAAAGAATTTGTCCAAGCACAGAACCGTGTTATACTCCACAAGTAACCCTTGAGTAGTAGGAAGATTTATCATTATGTGAACAAACGGGAATCTATGGGACAAATATGATTTAAACCAGCATAGTGCTGTTCCTTTGATCCCTGTAACATGTTCAAGCCTTTCTAACAGAATATTATGATCGACTGTGTCAAAAGCAGCACTGAGATCTAACAAAACCAGAACAGACACAAGTCCATTATCTGTGGGCATGAGAATATCATTAGTATCCTTCACCAGTGCTGTTTCAGTGCTATGATGAGCTCTTAAACCTGTCTGAAACTTTTCAAACAGGTTGCTTTAGATGGTTGCATACTTGATTCTCAACTATTTACTCAGGGATTTTGGATAAGAAAGGTTAGATATAGGTCTGTAATTAACAAAGTCATCTTGATCAAAATAGGGTTTCTTAAGGAAAGATTTAATTACAGCAACCTTGTACAAGAAGTCTCTTTCTTTCAAGGAGGTGCATGAACTTCCCATGCACCAATGTCTTTTGTCATTTTCTTTTCCTTTTTACCTCCAAGGAGGTTATGTTTTCTCCAGGGTTTGGCTGTCAGTTAGCAACATAACTCAAAAAGTTGAAGAAGCATTTTGATGAAATTCTCAGGAAATCTCCGCAGTGGCAACAGGAGCAAGTGATTTGGCGGCAGAGCTGCCTTGGCGGAGGTCTGAGCTCTCTGAGTGCTTTTCTAGTCTTAACTTTGTCATATAACCAACAAAACAAACATTTAAACTTTGTCAGTGTGTTGCTTTACTTGTGGTCCAATGCTATGTTGTGTGTATGCAGCCTTAACTTTTAAATCTTTCTGTTATATAAATGGATGAATTCTTATCTGTGCTTTTGGCAAAATACACCTTGCCCAGGAACAAGAGTTGAAAATTAGCTCTGGAGCTAACACTGAAATATTTACAGAGATGTTCATTAATGTGTACTGTTGCTATTAAATAAACTAATGATAAAGCCCTTTCCTTCTAACTTGGCTATTTTTTCACAAATCATTTTGTGTGAGTCCCCTTCATGTACCTATGCATAAAAGCAGTCTTCCCACTCCCCCCACACCAAAGCAGGTAGCACAGAGCTGATTCTACATTTGTAGAGAGTTGGTGGACACAGAGAGAACTGGTACTAATCAAGCATAAGCAGTTTGGTGCCTGCATATATAAATGTGATAAGTAGAGCACTTAAGGGACAGATACTTTGTTACGGAACTGCTATTAACAGGTAAATAGCGGTGCAAGTGAAGACCAACATATCAGATTTGGATAGTTGACAGGTTTAATGTGGATTTAAATTTGAAAACCAGCTCTGGAGCTTTTTCATTAATCTAGTCTCCAAAATTCTTTTTAAAAAATTGTGTTTTCAGGGATTTTTCCTTTAATCTTCGCAGCCGTCTGCATTGCCTTACTAACATTTGATGAAACTAATAAATGTTTGTGTAGATATTAGTTGAAGGTTTTCCTTGAGTTTAAAAAACTCCAATTAACAAATAATAATATTCTATAAACCTCTCATTTCCTTATACGCACTAGAACTAAAATTCAAAGGGAAAAATAGCTCTTTTGTCTCAAAGATGTTAACAATAGAGACATGCAGAATCTTTATATAACCCTGTAAAGATGCTACTTCAAGGAATAAAATCTCACCTCGTTCAGGTCATTTATATTGTCCAACCAAGCTCATTAACTCCTAATGTTTGTTTTCTTCATCCCCATTAAAGCTCTGTTCCAGAACAAATGGGCCTCACCAATAGAGGCTGCTAGTTTTAACGCTCGAGGTCGGCCACTAAAACAGAAGAGGTTCGACTGGGAAAAGCTTTTATGTGACAAAATGGTATATCACAGACGAGTTCTGATGCCGTCCGCATCAAAGCCTCCTTTTGATTCCCTTTCGCAGTCTCACCTTTTGTTTGAAGTCAGAGTTTAGAAAGAAGACTAAAGCGTGAGCTTTCCTTTTTCCTGAAGAGTCTTTGCCTGACAAGTGCAGCAACTTTGCCATATTTTTCCACTGCTGTTTCACTCAGTAATTAATAAATTGCAGAGTTTCCTGTCCTGATGGAACCTAATAGCTCCATCTCCTGGTGCTTGTGATGGTCAAGCAGTAAAAGGTAAATAGAGTGCTGGTCACATTTATTGTCATTCTCTGGTTGAAATGTGTAAAATACCTTGAAATAAATTCATCCTCTTTTGCAGCACCATAATCTCACTGAAGAAGAATCCGATCTTGAATTGGAGAACATTTATTTGACGCAGAGATAAAAAAGAATCTCCACAAGAATCTGCCACAAACAGTGGTGTAGTACCTGATGACATATTAGCTCTGAAGGCCTCAAGTTGGGTTTGACACACATTTCTAATCCAAAGCAATATGCCGGGAGTGATCAAAATAGGTGAGATGTGAATGCCTTACCGTGCTTGGAGCTAATGCAGCTAAATATGGAAAATGGTGTGTGTGCTGTCTGGACGCCTAAAAAGATAAAAAGTGTTCATAGTTCGTTGGAAATTCTTCTACATTCAACACTTGGATCCCTCTAGTTCCATGCACAGATCAGTCATTTTTTTATGGACCTGGTTGTTTAGCGAACTCTTGTGACAAAGTGTCTTCTCTGGAGCGTTCTCATGTAGGCAGTTTGAAGGTGAACCAACCTCAATACACCACAGTGGCATCTCAGGCATCTCAATCATAAAACATTGTCTACATACAAACTGATCATCTTAGAACAACTTCAGGAGAAAAAGAAATGCCCTGTATGTTAACATGTTGATGCCATTCAATTCAATTCAGTGGTTAAAGATGACATCAACATTCTTTACAATAGTACTGGAGGCCAAATTAATGCTATCTGGAGTAAATGCTTAGCAGTTTGTTCTTGAGATAGTCTGACCTTTTTCTTGTCTGATTTAATAGAATAAAAATAAATAATCCTGGATTTCATGTCTATAAAATGTAAAAAAAATCAGTTACACTACAGACAATTATAGCAGAGTATAATCGGCGTAACGATGTACATTTTTCCCATGTTGTCTAATAGTTTTACAACAGAGGACCAGACAGTGAAGTGACTGAAGAAAATAGAATATATACTAGGGAATTTAATCACTAAAGGCTACACAAATGAGCAAATAAACGGTCGAGGAGTAGCTGTGGCACAGTAGGGAGGCATTAAAGGAGGGTACTGGGTAAATACTAAAAATAATCAGACCAAATCGACAATCTTAACAGCTGACCAACAGATGGTGCCACTTCCAGTATGTTCCAAGCCTTCTGAAGAATAATGTAATTGACTGGATTTTGGTAAAAACTCCTTGGACTTTGAGATGAACAGTGTATTTGGGACGAATATTGAGGTTTTTGGAAACAAATGCTCAGAGCGATTCTGGTTAGAAACATGGAAACATTCTTCCAAAATGGAAGAAGCAAAGAAGGAGCAAAGATGACAGAACCTCCATCTAAAGCGTCAGCAGACCTGAAGGCTCTCAAAGCAGAAGTTATCTCCCTCTGGAGCGCAGTCGAGCATCTGAATGCAAAGGTGGAGTCCATCACTAAAGCGCACGTCCATCTGACAGCCTTGGTCCACAACAGCTCCACTCCAAATAATAAAAAGGGGTTATCACGACAAATCGGATGGAGAAAATGGGAAACCCGATGGGCTCCTTGCAGTACTGGACATGCTCTTTGAATGTCAGCCTACAACCTACGCCACTGCCACTTCCCGGGTAAAGTTGTTGATGTCTCTCCCCACCTGTAAGGGCCAAGAATGGGCGGCCACCATATATTACCAACAATCGCAGGTCTGTAATGATTACTCCCGCTTCGTCACTGAGCTGAGAAACACCTTTGTTCCCCGTGGGACGTGGAAGCGGAGGTTCAACTCCTTCATATTCGAAAGCATCGCCACCTGGTTCATTAATTTGGTGGCCGACTTCTGGATGGCGCAGCTCGACTGGGGAGACTCTACACTTCGCACCCTATTCCTGGAAGGCCTGGACAACTACGACAGGGATGAGATGGTGGGGAAGGAATCCCATCGCACCCTGGAAGCCGCCGTTCAGCTCGCTCTGGACATTAACCAACGAGTCCTGAGCTGTGCCTCCCCACCCTCTGCCACGTCAACACTTCCTCCCTCATCCTGGAGAGACTCCCTCTGCCGCCTCTTACCGGGAAACCACCCCCTGGTAACTCCAGGGGAAATTAACCAGATCTTTTTCTGATGGGATAATCTGTTGGCCCGCTCCACTCAGCCACCGTGTTTTCATACACAAGTGGCCCTTAAAGGAATCAGCTAAAGACTTCCACATATCACAGTTTCAGCAGTGAGTACTGTAACTGATCAGCGCAAAGGCGCTACAGCAGCAGAAATAATGAGATCAATAACTAACTTGAAGTTGCGATAGTGAAAACGTGCTTATTGATGTTCAATGCAACAGGGCACTGAACAAAAGCTTTAATTATTTATTCACATGTCACATTTTGTCATTATAGGATATTATGTGTGGTGTTTTCAATGTTGTAATAAGTCCGTATGTGAAGTGCCAGGAATATTTTCTGGATGTACTGTAGGTTAAGAACCTATAAATGTCAGTTAACAAGAATTAGAAGACTTCCCAGATTTCCTAAATGATAAAATTGGCCCCTAACCCTTTACCTTCAGTACCTCCTCCCCAGAATTAATGTGAAAATGATAGTTGGCTGAGTTCTAATAACAGAGACAGACACAAAGCTCTGTGCAGGGACCACCAGGGTGGAGCATATCAATGCAATGAATGAGAACTGTTGCATGAATCAGTCAAATTCCAGAAAAACTGTCACGTGGGCAAACTGTCTGGGTCACACGTTCACATAAACCAGAGCAAACAGCAGACCGGGAGTTTAGAACAAAGTCTGGATTCTGCCTCTGTGCCGTTGAGACTGGTGTAGATGAAGAACTGTATTCAGGTCATCAATATCTCATTATCACATGATGGAAAGACAATGTGTATAACATGCTGATGGCAGCCTAATCCGGGGGTTATTTGGGCTGAGTGGAAGCTATAATGGCCCTGCAAACATTCCTCAGACTGGAGGAAATGGAGCACTTGTTAAGAGTTATTTCTCAGCAGTACATTAATGACCCTCGGTTCTCTTGTAAGTGATTACACCAATGGTACTTAAATAAGGATGCGTGTTTTTGTTCATGAGACCCGGGAACACATAGGCACTGGCCTGTTTCCATCTGTGCACAAATAAACTCCAGAAATGTCTGAAATTAACCAAACATTTACTGAATTTACAGAATTCGCAAAAGTGGTTACTGTATACTCTATGGTGAGGAGAAAGAAAAATGTTATTGCTTCTTCCAGGTCAGGTGCCAACCTCAGGTAATGCAGAAGTTTGTCAAGAAACCTTCCGTCAGTCCGTCCATCCATCCATCCATTGTCATCTGCTTATCTGAACTCAGGTTGTGGGGGTGACAGGTCATGAATGAAATCCCAGACATTCCTCTTCACAGTGACACCCTCCTGCTTTTTCTGGGGGAACCTAAGGCGTTCCCGTACATTATAGTATAGTATAGTATATAGTATATTATCCATATAATCTGTGTGTGCCACATGTTCAACATGTTATCAAGCATGTAGCTTTTACCACCATGACAGAAAAATGGTTGAATGCTTACCTGTGACAACCACTGCACTGAAAGTGTCCTCTACAGTAACCTTCCTCTCTTGAACGTGTGTGTGTGTGTGTGTGTGTGTATTCTATTTTGTGTGTGTGTGTGTGTGTGTGTGTGTTTGGTAGGGAAACTGAAGAGATTCCCTGGCCAAACTGGAAAGTGTGCTGGCCCAACTGGAGCCAGTGCAGTGTCACTTGGTTCTGAAGGTCTAAACAGATGGGTTTGGTGGGGCGCACCGGAAAAGTGTGGATATTAATGGTTGGCTGACTCAACCACTTTGGAGTAAGCCACAGGACACAGGAACCAGTCTTCTGGAGGTCTTATTTTTGCATTTTCTCTTTGATTTTTAAGGTTTTATATGTTTATCGAGTTCTGGCTGTCAAACAGCAGGCTACGATTATGAAAAAGTAATTATGATGATGTGTCCAACTGAGCACCAACCAGTAAAATTAGTTTCAGTCCAAATGGAGAGACACTGCGCCGCTGGCTGCATTAGCAGAAAGCGTGTGAATGAAGGTTCAGTGCTTACTGTACACATCCATCATTCGTTTATCTGCAGCGGGTGAGAAAAAACTGCAACTACTGGGAGAGAAAATGTGGAAGGAATAAATATGATTTCTATCAAAAGAAGCTCAGGCATCAGCAGCATGAAATAATTAGTGAGTGGCAGAGCTCCACTGGGGCTCAGGCTCTGTGAGAGGCTGTGATTCCCCATGAGGGGAGCAGGCCCTAAGCCACACAGTTCAACTCATTAGCAGTTGACAAAACAAAATACATTAAAAAGTTAATCAAAAAGTGCTTGACGAGTAGCACAGTAATGGAGAAAATTAATTAGGTTAGTTTGGATAGAGTGTCAAGCCTCCTCACTGATTCAAATATCTTGATTTGTTTTCTCCATCCACTCCAAGATATTCCTCACAAAAACTCCAGAGCTTCTTCTTTTAGACAATTTCATTCATGCACACTTATGTTTTGGGATAAACGCTGGCAGTTTTTAATGCTGGTGTTTGTTCCGGCATTGTAAATTAAAATCCTAATTCTGTTGAATCATTAAAAATTTTCCAACAAGTGTGACAAGTGGGGGGCAGTTGGCCTCCAAGGTGACTCGTACCGCCTCCTTGGCACCCATCCCTTCCTCCATAAAAATATTTATTTTTTCTTTGAAATATTTTGGATATTTTCTATGTAAAAAAACACAAATAGGCAAATTTTCCATGTGTAATCTGGAGTGATGTTTCACAGAAAAATCCACAAATACTGAACCTGTCCACCAGAAGTTGCATCAGACTTTTTTGTTGTCCGTCATTTTGAAAAACGGGGTCAAAAACATCCTGTCATAACCAATTTTTACAATGATAATAATGACATATTCAATAGTACCTAATTTTCATTCATTGCAATTAATATTCTATCTGAACAAGCTGAACAGATAATGCACATCGTGCCAGCAGATAAATTATATTAAACTTTAAACAGTATTAAACAAGAACTGTTCACATGCTGTGGCCTGAATGCTCAGTCTGACAACTTCCTCCTGGTCCACATGGATCTGAATTGCGCACCCGCTTGTGCTTAATCAAATGTCTCAATTCAAACGCCACTTCAGTCAAAGTTTTAAATAAGGGAAAATTAGGCTCCAAAGCCTCCATGGCTCTTCAGCTTGCAGTCAGCTCCAAGGTAGCAAGATGTATGGTCTGACATGAAGCTCAGATGCTCTCATGGGATTTTTTTACCTGAACTCAGAACTTGGTGCATAATGTTTCCATCTTTACCAATTGGTGATTAATTCGCACCAAGTGGTGGGAATTTTAATCTGTCAATCTAACTGACAGCCTTCAGATTTTT
Organism: Valencia hispanica; assembly: GCA_963556495.2. Classification (NCBI taxonomy): domain Eukaryota; kingdom Metazoa; phylum Chordata; class Actinopteri; order Cyprinodontiformes; family Valenciidae; genus Valencia; species Valencia hispanica. Next base: position 57,613,770 of record OY747703.1, read on the forward strand.
CCATCCCCATCACCGTCAAAAAACAGTCAAAGACGGAAAATATTCTGTAAAATATTCTGCATATCTGCTATTTCTAAGTAGCAACCGTAATGCAAGGCAAACACCCTATGTTATGGGGTACCTCTGTGCCTACATACTGACTTTACAAATCTCAAAACACTCTTTTTAATGGTTCATTAAGGTAATATGTCCATGTTTAAGGACAAATGGACATTGCTACACCTAAATCTTCTTATCAACACCGGCACAAATTCCAGTTTTTCAGTATCTTGTTATCAATAATAAGATGATATTGTTTGTCCTCTAGTAATTATCTTATGTACATTGAATGTCTTCTTATATAATGAATCAAAATAGAATAACATCATTCAAACAGAGAGAAACATAAAGTGTCTGTTTAATCCAAGCTGAAATAATGCAGCATTTTGTCGCCCTGCGGGTGGAGTCAAATCATTTACAGCTGTTCACACTTAATCACATGCATTATCATTTACACACGGATGGTCTTTCAAGGATAAGCCACATTAGCAAATATCAAGTGACATTTAAAAATCCAGTTCTCTTTAGGAAAGGGTATATGAAGAGATTCACTCCTAATGTGCAACCCTTAACGCTGTTATGTCGAACAATATCGTGTAAACTGACAAAGTTGACCTTGTTAGGGTGAAAAAAAGATCCATTTAGTGGGGTGTGAATAATGTTGAGGGATGGTGATGGTCTGACAGAAAAAAATGTGTGCTTGACCCAGAAGTTACAAATTATTTGACCCGGGAACATTGTGTGTGATTAACCCAGTAGTTACATCCAGATTATGTTAAGTGATAATTACAATGTCTCATATATATCTATAAAGTATCTTAAATAATAACAACATGATCTGAGACAGAGACACGGATGGAGAGAAGCTGATCTGAAGGGTCTAAACCATGTTCAGATTTTATTTAACCCCAGCTTTTATTTTGACATCTAATCACTCTAATTTTGTTTCACATCATACATTGTACAAAACATGTGACCTGATTGTCTTAAGGTGACATTTGTTGTGAACTGGGTTCATATTTCTGTATGAATCATAAATACAGCCACAAGACTCTCTTTCATACCATCACTCACTTGTAACCAGTAATTATCTGTGCAGCTTAGTCGCATGACTGCTAACATCCCATCATAGAGAAGATGAAATGAGTTTCTGATTATTTATTTTTTTAACTGTAACACTGAGCTGAAAATCAACAGATTGTAAGGATGGATTTTTAAAAAATGATTCATCAGCTCAGCTTTCTTAAGAAACATAAACTCTTCCGGACCAACAAGACTGTGAGAAAACACGTGTTGCCTCCACAAGATAAGGCATTAACGTTAACAGCTGGGGTTTAGGTTATTGAAGGTAAATGAATTGAGTTATGTGATGGATCAGAAATGGCTACAATAACAGATCTGCTTTACTCAACTTTATTGGACTTGTACAATAAGACAGATGGTAGATTTTGCTTCCATCCTCAAGAGAAAAATTATGTTTTATAAAGACTGAAACTTAAAAAGGCTGCAAACATTTACTCGCAAATTAGTCTGATACTCCTGCCAATGACCTTGTGGTTAATGGGCCAACATGGTCACTTTATTTTGCTTTTGCCTAAGCTGAACCTATACCCCTAATATCCTAAACCAAACCATTCACATCAAATTTACTTCACTGTCCAGATGGGTGGGGCAGTGATCACCTTTAGCTTTCCGTTTCCAACCATGCAATGTATTGACTCTGGTCCACACTGTATACGAGTCGGTGGTGGTAATGAACTAATTTGTTGTTTGCAATAAATGAAGAAGAAGAAGAAGAAGAAGAAGAAGAAGAAGAAGAAGAAGAAGAAGAAGAAGAAGAAGAAGAAGGAGGTGGAGGAGGAGGGGGGAGGAGGAGGGGGGAGGAGGAGGGGGAGGAGGAGGAGAATAATTTTAACACACCATTTATTCACAGTATTACTATACAGTCAAAAAGAGACCATCATACTAAAACGCTACCAAATTCTAGCTTTCCATTTAAGACTCTGCAGAGAACTCCCTTTTCAGACCACTGTTGTGCAAAACTATCCAAGTCGTGACATATGGAAAAATATGCAAAGTCCAACCTTAGTCTGGCTCTGACATTCAATTTCCACAGTGTTACCATATCATAGGCTTGTTCTTTTTGCAATTTATCTCTCCGAGATAAATATATAGCCAACTTGGCTTCACATGTTAAAAAGTTTAAAACCTTGTTCCTTATCTTATATTTTTTGTTTCTCCTTACCCCAGAGATAAAAACAGTTGTAGAAAAAAACATGTTAAAAACGCTAAAAATCAACCTAAGAATTTTTAAAAGAGGATCAAGCCTCTTGCACTCAGTAAAAACATGGAAAACACTCTCAAATAAATTACAAAAAGGGCAAGCATTAGACACATTTGCATTGAACTTGGATATGAAAGAATTGGTAGCAATTGCACCATGCAGAATCCTCCATTGCAAGTCCCCGGTCCTCTTCTTCAGTGGAGGACAGAACAATGTTGACCACTGTGGATCGTACTCTCCAAGTCTATTTGCCCACACTGTAGAGGTTCGACCTCTCAGGTTCTCCATGTTGATGACTTTCACACAGTTTTTATACAATGTTTGTTTGTCAACACCTTGAAGAGACTACTTTTCTTCGCGGTTAGTCCACAACAAGGGTCCATCAGTGTCCACGAAACGAAGAGTAAGAAACAAGCCCGGAGGGTCATCAGACGGGTCTGGTGCTAGATCACCTTCATCCATCCTCCTCATAAGAGCCCACTCCTTCTCAGATATATTCCTTCTCCAAAGTCCCAGCGCCATCTGGATTAAACGGACAGAGCTGACTTTCAGGGCTAAGGCGAGACTGGCATCGTCCAAAAGCGTGGTGCCAGCCACCTGCACAAGTCTTTTTAAATTTACTAGTCCAGAATTAAACAATGCTCTTAATAATCCAGGCAGGGGGTGATCGGATACATCGAATCTTGCACCATCAATCAAAGGTTCTTCCAATAACCAATATAAAGATTTGTGCTCGCCTCCAGTCCACTTAAACGGAGCACATACTTTAAAAACACCTTGATAAAAAACAGGCAAGGTTTGTGAAAACGGTGATTTAAAACCCGTTAAAAACCATGCAAAATCTAGATCCAAACCACCCAGACGCCTCAAAACACAACAGGTCACACTTCTCCATATCAAGTCAGAAGGACCAAATAAAAACCGTTTCACAAATTGCAACCTGAAGGCAGCCACTCTACTAGCCAGGTGAACCAGAGCCTGGCCCCCCTCCTCTCTGGGTAAAAACAGGACAGCTTGTGGTACCCAATGAAACCGGTCCCAAAAAAAGTCAATAATTTTTTTTCTGTATTTCTGCTATCAGACCACACGGTGGTTCTAAGCACACCAGCCGGTGCCACAGCTGGGAGGCAACCAGGTTGTTTATAACCAGGACTCTTCCCCGGTACGACAGTTGTGGATGAATCCACCGCCACTTTGCCATCTTCTCAGTAATCTTTTCAAGGATTCCTTCTCAGTTTTTCTTTATTATATTTCCGTTGCCTAGGTTTACACCCAAGTATTTCAGGCCATCTCTCTTCCATTGTAACTGCTGAGGCAGTATAGGGGGATAACCTCCCCACCCTCCAATCAAAAGAGCATCACTTTCCCCCCAATTAACTTTTGCAGAAGATATTTTTTCAATCTTACTGACAACAGTAATCAGAATCTCAATATCAGACTGATTCTTAATAAAGACAACAACATCGTCAGCGTATGCCGATAAAAATAACCTGTCAGTGCAACCGGGCAACGTTAAACCACCCATAGTTGACCTGAGTTTGCAGAGGAGGGGTTCCAGGGAAAGAGCATAGAGCATCCCAGACGGGCACAGCCCTGCCTAACACCTCTACACACCTTAGAAGGAGCACACAGACTGCCGTTAATCTTCAGTACACTCTCGATGTCACTGATCATGGCTATGAAACCAGCATTGAACCCAAAACTTTCCAAGGTTTCCCATAAAAAGCAGTGTTCAGCACAGTCAAAAGCCTTTTCTTGATCTAATGAGATCAGGCCGACATTGGCTTCCAATGAACCAGGGACATCCAAAATATCTCGAATTAGGTAGATGTTATCTACCATGGACCTGCCTGGCACACAGTATGTCTGGTCAGGATGGATATCCTCCTCCATCGCTACCCGCAGCCTCAAGGCCAAGGCTTTCGACAGAATCTTGTGCATAGAAGAGACACAGGACGCCAGTCCTTTATATCCTGCAGATTCCCTTTCTTCATCAGCAGGGTGATGACCGCTCTGCGGCATGACAGCGGCAGGACACCACACCTGAGGCACTCATTGAAAACGTCAAGCAGGTCATTAGAAAAAATGTCCCAATATGCTTTATAAAACTCCACTGTTAGGCCATCGATGCCAGGAGCTTTCTGTCCTTGCATTGTTTTCAATGCGGCACTAAGTTCAGCTGCTGACAGAGGTTCAGCCAGCCTGGCATTCCCTCCATCCAAAACTTTCGGCAGTCCAGTTAAAAACTCCTTCAAAGTATCTCCATTATACGCTTGTTTGCTCTTAGACAGAGAGGCATAAAAGCTTGCCGCCCTTTGCCTTATCGCAGCAGGTTCGGCCAAATCACGTCCATCGTCTGACAGCAGGGAACGGATTATTTTCTTCTGTCCGTGTTTCCTCTCAAGACTAAAGAAATAACTGGAGGAGGCATCCATCTGGGAGATGTTTTTCACCCTAGAACGCACCAGAGCACCCTGTACTTTTGTATCAAGCAGGTTAGCCAAAGTGGCTCTTTTAGTCTTAAGGACTTCAAAATGCCCTTGATTTCCTGTGGACTCACATAATCGCTCACACTCCACTATATCAATCTCCAGATCACTAACAGATCTGGCGATGTCGCGTGTGACACCAAGACTGTACTGTTGACAGAGCTGCCTGATTTTTACCTTCCCATGATCCCACCACTGTCTCAGAGATAAAAATTCATCTAAAACTAGTCCAATAAAAATCTAAAACCTCTTTAAAAACCGGCAGTTATATTAAAATAAAATGCCAAAATGCACTCTTAGGAGATACATGCAACTTAGAAACTGTACATTCAACCAAAGCATGATCAGTAAAACCCACAGGTAAAATTTTGCATTCACTAAAAACATTAACATGATGCGAAAAACAATAAAATCGATCCAACCAAGCTAAAGAGATTCTACCTTCATTGTGGTGGGACCATGTAAACTGCCTGCAGTCAGTGTGCATCCTTCTCCACACGTCCACCAGGCAGATCAACCGCTTCAGGATGCGTGCTGACGGCAAATGAGGCTCTACATGGTTCCGATCCAGACTCTTGTTCACTGTGCAATTAAAATCACCCCTCAGAAATAAATAATCTGTGACATTAACATTTTTCATTTTCTCATTTACAGTGTCAAAAAATGTTACCCTTTCAGCTCCTACATTAGGAGTATAAATATTTAAAACAACGATTGTAAAGAGGTCAAACTTATCTGTTACAGCCAAAGCTCTCCCTTTAACAAAGGATTCAACCTTCACTGAGTTTGGGGAGAAGGCCTCAGAAAATTAAACCCCCACTCCCGCACTTGCCGATGATCCATGATCCAAAAAAAATTCTTCCTCTCCATTCTTTATTCCAATCAACCTGATTTAAATCATCGCTATGAGTTTCCTGTAAGAGAGTCACATCCATACGTTTAAATTTCATTTAAGGAGCACACCTTAAAATTATTCACAGCAGCCATGATATGAAAAACTTGACTGGTAATAAAAAGAACCACCAGTAAGATTATATTAGTAGTCATAATATTCATAAATTAATACTTTTTTTTTATCTTTGCCAACAGTTTATTCAGTCTTAATACCTCTTGATTTGTTAAACTGGTCTTTTCCTTTTTTGCAATATGACATTTCACAGATCTACAAAAAGCTTTTACATCAGGAAAGAACGTTTCAATATTCAACCCCTTCGCATTCTTTGTTTCATTTAAAAAATGTTGATTGCTGCAGCAGGGTAAGATTTTTCCTTCCCATCAGAGGCTTGACTTAGTGACACGTCACTTATGTCAGAAAAAACACTCTCACAGTCACTCTCATCTGACGGATCCTGATGCAGGCTAGCCTGCCCAAATCTGCCTACTGTTTGTTGCACCGGTTCTTGTTTCAACTGTTCGCTCAGTAGACACATTTCTTTTCTTTGAACTTTTTTTCTCAACAGAAGTAGGAACCTCCACCTCCATTTCCTTAGCTGGTTTTTTAAAAGTTCTTTTACTCTCTCCCTCACTACTTGCCTAACACACACCCTCAACCTCCTCTTTCCTTGCAGCACTACTCTCTGACTTCTCTAAATCCTTAGCACTAGCTTCAGTCTCTCCCCCAACCACCTCACTACTACTCTCCACCTGTTCTCCAGCCACAGCTTCCTCCTCTCTTTCACACGGTTTCTCTGCTGTGCTTGGCTGGGTTCCACACTGTGGAGCAGTAGCTTCACCTGTTGCTTTCCCTGAACTGTTGTTTTCACTATTTTCAGTTTTATCACTGGATCCGGCTGTGTCGGATGCTGACTGTGGCGGTTCCCCTCTCCCCGCGCTGCCTGCACTGCTCCCAGCGTTGCTAGGAGACGGTATCCCTCCCTTATTTGAGCCCTATTCTGCTCTTTGTGGACACACTTTTACAGTATGATTTTCTTCCCCGCACCCGAAACATTTCATTGTAGAAGAAGTGGCGAACAATATCCAATCAAAATCGTGAACTTTAACATGAAATCTCAGATTGAGATCTTCAAATTTATTTGCAAGAATCATAAAGACCTGACAACTGTGTGAGACGACATGACTCAACAAAGGTGATTTGGATCCAGACAACACCTTTTTTATAGGAGAAACTATCTTCCCGTGTCTGGAAAGCTCTTTCCTTAGAAAGTCATCCCTGATGAAAGGAGGAACATTTGACAGGATGACCCGCGTAGCTGGCTGGGCCAGTGGGACAACCGGTATAAACCCCCCCCATCCGTGAGGCCCTCCTCAACTAGTTTGAGGAGGGCATCAGAACCACAGCTCTGTTCAGCCGCGCTGCAGATTTCACGGAGCTGTGCCCTACAACCTTCCCCACCGCTAACGCAACCTCCTCCACGCTGCACGAGAAGCCAGTGCTTACTCTCACACCGTGCTTCCTCGTCAGCGTGGCGAAGCCACCTGTACCAGCCATGGTGCTGGCGAAAAAACGCCGCCCAGGCTGGCCCACTACCTCCTAAACACAAAAAACACTTAAAACTTAAATACGAACTCGGAACTAAAAGACAAACAGTAACCAGAAAGTTCAGAAAAACAACACTCACTAAAGACGCTTTCTCCCTCCTTACACTCCACTTCCGCTCAGAAGAAGAAGAAGAAGAAGAAGTGAGCTGTGTTATTGTTAGACTAACCCGCATGCTAATGGTAGTTCTGATGAAAACTATGTGAGAAATACACACAAGGTAGGGAATTATCAAGGTTTTGATTGGCCTAGGATGTTGGATTTTGGACATAAGACTTGTGGACAAAATATTTTAAAGGAGGACATTAACCAGACTGTTGGGGATGTATAAAGAACGTTTTGTTCAAGATGTCTCTTTTCTACCCTTAACCCCAAACCCTAGCTTAACCCCCCCCCCCTCCCTGACAGCTGCAGCCCCAGCGCAGTCCAAAAGCCAACTACGTCGCCCCACCTGGCAGAAAAAAAAGAAAAGCAAGTAGTACAGAACCGCCGGCAACTGGCACAGCGCCGCAGCAGTCGATCCCACGCATTCCTGCAGCTGACCCAAGAACCGTCCAAAAGCCACCAACCGCCCAACACACCATCCCTTATCCTTACAAGTCCCACTGTAACCCTCCCCCCCAACAGGAGAAGGGACTGCAGCCCCACAACGCCCCCCTTTAAAAAAATAAACACACCATCAAATACACACAAGTGCAAATGCAGAAACACCCAACATACTCACCGCAGACCAAAGCAGATATGAACGCACCACAGACACACCAACCTTCCCCTCTGCTCTGCACCTGCTGTCTGATGGCTCAGCAAGAGACCAAATCTGGCACTCCCCCAATGATTTTATTTTTAATACAATTAATTTTATTTATGAAGAATCCCATGAAGTCATCACTACTGAGTGCTGGGGAACAGAGCTATGAGCTATGAAACAGCACTGGTGAAAGTTACTAATGATATTCTAATGGTCTCAGATAATGGACTTGTGTCTGTTCTGGTTTTGTTAGATCTCAGTGCTGCTTTTGACACAGTCGATCATAATATTCTCTTAGAAAGGCTTGAACATGTTGCAGGGATCAAAGGAACAGCACTAGGCTGGTTTAAATCATACTTGTCTGATAGATTCCAGTTTGTTCATGTAAATTATCAATCTTCTTCACACTCAAGGGTTAACTGTGGAGTTCCACAGGGTTTTGTGCTTGGACCAATTCTTTTTACTATTTATATATATATATATATATATATATGCTTCTATTTGGTAAATCATCAGACAGCATGGGATAAATTTCCACAGTTATGCCGATAATACACAACTATGTTTATCCATAAATCCTGATGAATCCAATTACTTAGGTAGATTACAGGCATGTCTGGAAGACATAAAAATATGGATGACACTAAACTTTCTGCTTTTAAATTTTGAAAAGACAGATGTTTCCGTCTTTGAACCAGAAGTTCTTAAACAGAAACTGATTAGTCAATCACTTCATCTGGATGGCATTAAATTGGCCCCCAGTAATAACGTAAAGAACCTCTGCGGTTTTTTTTAACCAAGACTTGACATTTAAATCCCATATTAAACAGATTTCTAGGATTTCCTTCTTTCACCTTCAGAATATTGCAAAAATTAAAAACATCCTGTCCAGGAGTGATGCTGAGAAACTAGTCCATGCATTTGTTATTTAAAGGCTGGACTACTGTTATTCTTTACTATCAGGTACTCCACAAAATGTAATTAAAAACCTTCAGTTAATCCAAATACTGCATCAAGAGTTCTGATGAATATTAAAAAGAGAGATCACATTTCTCCTGTTTTAGCTTCCCTTCATTGGCTCCCTGTTAAATCCAGAATAGAATCTAAGATCCTCCTTCTTCCATGTAAAGCCCTTAATAATCAAGCTCCATCATCTATCAGAGATCTAATTGATCCATATGTTCCCAACAGAGCACTTTGCTCTCAGACTGCAGGTTTACTGCTGGTTCCTAGGATTTCTAAAAGTAGAATGGGAGGCAAGGCAAGACAAGGCTAGTTTATTTGTATAGCACAATTCATGTGACAAGACAATTCAAAGTGTTTTACATAAAACATCAAAAGCATTACAGCAGGGTGCAGAAAAAGGAAAAGTACAGGAATTTTAAACCATGATAAAAAAAAGAAAAAAAAAAGAAAAAATCTTAAAAGAAGCCGTGCAGATTTAAAACTTAGAATAAAAATCTAATCAAAAGCAGCTGAGAACAGGTGGGTCTTTAACCTGGATTTAAATAAACTGAGTGTTTCAGCTGATCTGAGGCTTTCTGGGAGTTTGTTCCAGACATGTGGAGCATAGAAGCTGAACACAGCTTCTCCATGTCTGGTTCTGACTCTGGGAACTGATAAAAGAGCGGATCCAGATGACCTGAGGGGTCGAGTAGGTTCATACTGGGTCAGGAGATCACCGATGTATTTTGGTCGTAAACCATTCTGAGCTTCATAGACCAGCATCAGAACTTTGAAGTCTATCCTCTGACAGACAGGCAGCCAGTGTAAAGACCTCAGAGCCGGACTGATGTGGTCCACTTTTTTGGTTTTAGTGAGAACTCGAGCAGCAGAGTTCTGGATAAGCTGTAGTTTCTTAATTGATTTTTTAGGTAGACCTGTAAAGACGCTGTTACAATAATCAAGCCGACTAAAGATGAATGCATGGACTAGTTTTTCCAGGTCCTGCTGAGACATCGGATCTTTTATCCTTGAGATATTCTTAAGGTAGGCAGATTTTGTGATTGTTTTTCAAAGTTTAGGTCTGAGTCCATCACTATACCCAGATTTCTGACGTGGTTGGTGGTTTTTAGGTGTATGGACTGAAGCCCTGTGGTTACCTTCAATCTTTTCTCTTTAGCTCCAAAGAAAATTACCTCCGTTTTGTTTTTGTTCAACTACAGAAAATTGTGGCACATCCAGTCATTAATTTCCTCAATGCATTTGCCAAGAGCCTGTACAGGCCCTTGGTCTTCTGGTAAAATTCTAATATATATCTGTGTGTCATCTGCGTAGCTATGGTAACTTATATTGTTGTTATTTATTACCTGTGCCAGTGGGAGCATATAGATGTTAAACAGAAGAGGTCCCAGGATGGAACCCTGGGGAACCCCACACAAAATTCCCATCTGCTCAGATGTAAAGTTACTTATTGACACAAAGTACTTCCTGTTCTCTAAGTACGTTTTGAACCAGTTTAGTACAGTGCCAGAGAGACCCACCCAGTTCTCCAGTCGTTTGAGTAAAATAATGTGGTCAACTGTTTCAAATGCAGCACTGAGATCCAGTAAAACTAACACTGACATTTTTCCACTGTCAGTATTCAAACGGATGTCATTGTTTACTTTGGTTAGAGCAGTCTCAGTGCTGTGGTGCTGTCTAAAACCTGACTGAAAGACGTCATAGCAGTTGCTTTGTCTTAAGAAGTCATTTAGCTGATGAAAAACCGCCTTTTCAATGATCTTACTTAAAAATGGAAGATTGGAGATGGGCCTGTAGTTGTTCATTTGTGTCTTGTCCAGATTGTCTCTTTTCAGCAGGGGTTTAATTACAGCTGTTTTCAGGGGCTCTGGGAAAACACCCGACATTATAGATAAGTTCACAATCTGTAACAGATCTGACTCCAAGACCTTTTTGAAAAAGGCTGAGGGCAGGATGTCTAAGCAGCAAGAGGAGGAGATCAGTTGACATAAGATGTCCTCCAGATCTTTGCTGTTTATGAGATAAAACTGTTTCATGGTGTTTTTAACAGATTTTCCGTGGACACTGTACATAACCTGAACCTGCCGTTAATGAACCAACCGCTTGTCTAATATTTTGGATTTTGTCTGTGAAGAATTTGGCAAAGTCATTGCAGGCCTTGGTGGAATAGAGTTCAGGTGCTGCTGACACAGGAGAGTTTGTTAGCCTGTCGACAACAGCAAATAATGCGCGAGCACTATGACTATTTTTGGTGATGATGTCAGAAAAATATGACTTCCTTGCATTCCTCAGTTGTAAGTTATAAGAGTGAAGTTTCTCTTTATAGATGTCATAATGAACCTGAAGTTTTGTTTTTCTCCATCTGCGCTCGGCTTTCCGACACTCCATTTTTCATTTCTCACCAGTGTGGATTTTTTCCATGGAGACTTTTTCCTTCCAGAGATAACCTTCACCTTTGTGGGAGCAATAGTATCCATAACATTTAATATTTTAGCATTAAAGCTGTTGACAAGTTTATTGACTGAACCCCCTGACAGGGCAGGTGTTAGAGAGAAGACCTGGTTTAAGATCTCACTAGTGTTTTCAGTTATACATCGTTTTGTGATAACCTCCGTTAAAACATTTATGTGAACCGAAATTATACTCTCAAAGAAAACACAACAATGGTCAGACAAGCACACATCACGCACATTAATCTTGGAAATGCCCAGACCCTTCGAGATCAGTAAGTCCAAAACATGACCCTTATTTTGTGTGGGCTCTGTTATATGCTGAGTCAGCCCAAAGTTGTCCAGAGTGTTACTCAGGTCTTTAGACCCTTTGTTCTGGGGATTGTCAACATGGATGTTAAAATCACTAACAATAATTATACAGTCATAATCAACACAGATTATAGACAGCAGTTCACTAAAATCATCATTAAAGTCAGCACAGTAATTTGGAGGCCGATAAATGTTAACAAACATGGCTCTAGATGAGGCCTTCAGCTGTACAGCAACATATTCAAAAGAAGGAAAATTTCCAAGAGATAACTGCTTACACTGGAATGATTCATTAAATAAAACAGCAACTCCTCCACCTCTCCTGTTCTGTCTGGCCTGGTTGACAAAACTAAAGTTGGGAGGGGTTGATTCGATAAGAGAAACAGTGCTATTCTTATCTAACCAAGTCTCAGTTAAAAACATAAAATCAAGGCCATGCTCAGTGATAAGATCATTGATTAAAAATGTCTTCCCTACTATAGACCTGACATTTAATAAGGCCATCTTAACAGGTTTAAGAGTATTATTGTGCCCCTTGTGTTTTGGGGCGGGCTGTGTACAGCGTATGTTTACTTTACTTAAAAACCTTTTAGAATGCAGTGCTCTGTGTTTTGACATAACTACATTCCTTCTGTTACCTATAAGTACAGAAATGATCGAACCTTCTAATGAACAGGGTCCCAGCTTGTCCTGGGAAAAGTTCTGACTGCTGATATCCACGCAGCCTGGACCCTTAACAGGGGCAGATCTTTTAGATATCAGGCTCCTCTCCTGTGGAACCAGCTCCCAGCTTTAGTCCGTGAGGCAGACACTCTGTTTACTTTTAAGGCCAGGCTTAAAACTTTCCTTTTTGATAAAGCTTATAGTTAGAGTGGCTAAGGTCATCCTGAGCTATCTCCGTAGTTATGCTGCTATAGGCTTAGACTGCTGGAGGACAGACTGACCACTTTTCTTCTCTCTGCTACATTCTCTTCTACTACCCCCCAGTTGCATCATTTGCTGTTATTTCAACTGTCAATGACAGTTTTTTCTCAGTGTTTTTCTCTCCATGGAAGCTACACCTGGTCTGGTATCCTGCTTAGCTGTAATGTCTTGTTGGACAGCGGGCATCAACTGGGATCAACTTTTTACTTACTTTAGTATAGAAAATACTCTTACATCTGTTCTTTTTGCTCTTTCTATGTTTCTGCTCTGTCTTCTCGAACCCCCAGTCGGTCGTAGCCGATGGCGACTCGTACTGAGCCAGGTTCTGGTTCTGGTTCTGCCGGAGATTTCTTCCTGTTAAAGGGAAGTTTTTCCTCTTCACTGCTACCACCCTCAATAGAGAAAGGCAGCAATCTGGAATGCAGTCTGTCAAAGATTTATTAGAAGAAGTGATCCTGGCCCTGTTTTTCCAAATGCAAAAGTTGGTTGTGCAGCATAACTCTTTAAAATATTGGAATAGCACACTTCACATTTGCGTTCCGATAGAAGTGTGTAGTCATCTAATATCATTGCAAGCTACCAAGACAAAAAAAAACAGAATGAAGTAGATTTTTTTGATGAAGTCTAAATTAAGCACCTCGCCTCTTGAATGGAAATTTGACATTAAACATTTGGGACGTCACCAACTAGAGGATTTTAACATCGTTCAAGGACTTTAAGATATTATGATAGATTTAAAGGGGATTATTTGAAAGATTTTTTATTTGAAAGTTATTGAAAAGTTTGCCCAGATGAAAGATCTGCATTTTTCTTTCAAGAAAAAAAACACCCTTTATTTCTAATTTCATGTAGGCTATAAAAAAGGTTTCATTCTTTAATGACATTTACATAAAATGGCGTTTGTAGTGTGTAGATGTGTGCAATTGTATGTGGTCCATTTAATATTGAATCAATATTAAATGAATCAGATAAAACAGCAATCAATATTATTGATCAAAGTCTGATTATATGCATCACAGAACAATTAGCTGGTGCTATTAGGTGTTGAGTTGCTGTGCCCCACCTAACTTGTCCTGCCAGAGACGCCACTGACTATATAAATAAACTGAATTGAATTTAAAAATTAATTGAATTGTCTCTGAGTACGTTTGGCAACTGTACTGAAAAGAGACCTAGGATTGAATTTAAAAAAACATACATAAACACGTAATGTCTGCTTTGTCTCTGTTACGATAGGCTTGTGGAAATAAAACACATATCTGGAAACAATTTTTTTGGTGCCTAGATTTAATTCTCAGTCAAAAGTCCAAATATTCAAGCACTCCATTTTCTCCTGTGGGTTTGTTTCCATGTTTGTTCCATTTAGCAAGACACAAAAAATAGCTTTTGAGAGTAAAGTCATTGTAAATTTCAGTGAGTGCACTGCTGTATCTGATCTTTCTGCATTCTTGGTTATAGATTAAGTGCCGACACACCCAACATGAAAACACTTGGGTGGTCTTGAGGTAGTTTGGGTTGATGGTTCAGGTGGAGGCTCTGCAGTAGATCCACCTGACCACCCTGAGCCTCCCGCAGTTTGAACCCAGAGTTAATGTTGAAATGTTGAAACAGCTTTTTGGTAGACCTGCAATCAGTATGATAAATGATTAATAATAAGACCTCCTGTGCATCTCATGCATTAAAGAAATAACCCACCGAGGACTGGGACTCCTTGCAGCTACATCACTGACCTTTGAAGTAAAAGTTTTGGCTGTTGGTAAATATACTTTTACAACTCTCACTTTGACAGGTTAAAAAGTTTTCCTCAGTAAAAAGGTTTCAGCTGAGACTCAAGTTCTGTAGTTTTCAGTTGACAAAATTTCACAGATGCAACAGCACCTATTAGTAGGAAACAATATAAGAGATGTGGCAGGCTTTAAGACTCACTCCCTCAAAAAGATGAGCTTATCACAATAATTTTGCTACTTTTGTTTTAGAAAATGCAGAAAATATAGTTTTTCTGTGTTTAAGTAAATGTGTCCATTTAGTGGATCCTGTAATGAACTTTGTATGTTCTAGACCTAAAACATAAACCACGACCAAATAAAGGTTAAACTGTTTGTAATGACAGCAGTAATGTGAATGTGCAAGCAGTAACCGAGTTGTAGCTAGTAGAAAGCTTTTGGGAAACTTTCCAGAGGTGGTATATCAGGAATTTCTCTGTGGTCACTGGGACCTTGGCTAACAGAAATCCTTAAAGCTTAAACAGCGAAGGGGAAGAGAGTGTCTGTTTACCAGGGATTGTTTCCCCAACAGAACCATACAGAGAAGGGAACTCTGGTTTCACTACTTTTGGTTTCCAGTGTGCACAGAAAGGATGAGCCTGCATACCACCATGAGAAAGTGAATGACCATTCTGTCCATAATCCTTAAACAATCAGCAATCAGAAGGTAGCAGATGCAGGAGGGGTAGAGCAGTGGAGCATCATGAGACTTCAGAGGAACCCAAGAAGAGCTCTGGAGGATGACCAGCGTGGCACACTAGATAGAGAGCCAGTCCACTGATCATAGGGTTATTTGTGGGTAGGCCATCCTGGACCACCTCAGGGGCATCATGAACATGCACTGGAATAGGTAGGTCAACTTGGACCCCTCAGAACTAAAAAATACTCACCTGAGGAGGGGGACTGTCCTCAACCCCCTGGGAGAACTGAGGATAAGTCATGAGGAGAGACTCAGAGTCAAAGGAGGAGAATTGCTCCAAGCTGGGATACCTTGGTGCAGTTCTGTACTTGGTGGGGGATTTAAAGATGTACCATTTCTTCGCCGACACTCTTCTCTGTGATTTTAACTTTTCTGCACTAAGTGTATGTCTACCCTTCAGCTTTTACTCAGCATGCTTCAGGGCCCGGCCAGCGTCCACTCACAGAAACTGAACCAGAGGGAGCCAGGAGCAATCCTTTAACCTCAGAGTGTGCTGCTGGAGCCCACAGCTATACAGATAAACCGTAGCGCTGGTGTTATCTGCTCATGCTTTCATCACATAAAACCAGCAGCATGGCTGACCTCAGGCCAGTTACTCTCTAGCCAGAAACCATCGTAACGCGTCCTTCATCACTGAGTGAGAAGATGTGCAGGAAGATGTTTGAACACTTTTGAAATTTACTTGGCCTTTAAACTGTTGATGTACAATCAAGAAACTTGTAAACAGTAATTTCCATTCCTGCTGCACACATTATCAGTGTCTGAAAGCTTTTCTAAAGCATAAATAAAAGGTCTGCATGCTTTACTGTGGACCATACTGGATTAATTCACATATGAACTCCTTTCTTACACCTTTGTGTGAGCCAAGGACTTTGTTCCTGTAAAAAACAAGGTAAATGCTGAAGTTTTAGACAAGGCTGATAATGCATATAAAACAGAAGTGGCTGCAGCATGTATTAAACTTTTCTATCTCCTAAATGCAAACAGAACAGGAACCTTGATGTTTTGCATTAATCTTGTCTTTTTAGTCTTAATCTCTTTGATGCTTGCGCTGCATTAAAAACAACCTCAGTCTTCTGAAACTGTTATAGATCACTGCTTCTGCAAAACACTTTCATGCGAATGCAGATAAATTCATTTGAATTCTGACTTTGTTGATTTGCTGATGGATTTGATACTGTTTATCATGGATGAGCCTGTCCTCTGTTTTCTTATCTCCAGGTAGTTTAAACCTGAAATGTTACATTCTAATCCATACTGTCTGTGTTTCTATGACTGTCTGTCATTATTCAACCCTTTTCTGTCACATATTGGAGACAATTATTATAAGTTATGGTAAAAAGATCTAAAAGGTGGATCTCTGTCAGCCCAGTTCAATGAGCAGACTGAATGTTTGTATTATATCTTTTCAGCAAACTGACATGTTTCTCAGGTGAAGAAAAATGGCAAATATGTGTAAATCCTTGAATCTTCACACAATAACTTTATAAATATTTCCGCCAATGTGTTGGAGACGATCAGTATATAAATAAGTGACAGAAATCTATCAGTCTGACGTCGTTGTGGACAAACTTTGATCCTCTTTTCTTTCCAATGTTGCTTCAATAATGGCCAGAAAACTCCTTGGTGACAAGGCCCTGGGGATGGATGAGATTCACCCAAAGTTCCCTGAGGCTTGTAAAGGTAGAAGGTAAAATGAATACTTAAAAATATAGGAAAATCCTGGAGAATAATTAGTTTCCATGTGCAAGAGAACTATGACCTTGGAAAACAGCAAGACAATGAACTGAAGCATCCAGCCAAAGCTAAACACAAATGGTTTGAAGACAAAAAGGTGGATGATCTGGAGTGGCCCAATCAAAGCCTAAACGTCAATTCCATAGAGAATTTATGCTAAGACTTAAACAAGGGCTTTTGACAGCCGATGCCCACCAACCTGGCAGAGCATGAACAGTTTATCAGGAAGAATGAAGGAAGACTGCAGCATCCAGATGAGCAGCCTGACTACGATCTGTCCACACAGACTCCCTGTGAATCAAATAAATGTTGACTTGAAGGGGGTGAATTCTTTTTATAGGCATTCCGAATAAAGAAAGATTAGTTTTATTGAAATTATTTTGTAGCAGGGGTTGTTGCTGTCCTAATTTGAAACAGGTGGCGCTGGTACCAACATGACTTACATGCGAAAAGATGTAAAAGAAAATGTCAAAAAGTCACTAAATGTGTAAAGTAATGAATTCGTTCCTGATTGGACATTTATCATTATGTTTTTCAGGAGGTTATTAATAGGCTACATGTGTTGTCTGTTAATAAATAATGAGAGAAAGTTGATAGAATTCTCTTTCTGTTGCTCATTTCTTTTTACTTTGTCACTGAAAAATACATCAAGTAACCAATGGACCAGTGTAGTGTGTTCCCCTATTGAGGGTGGTTTCCAAAGTTGAACCTCAGAACCAATGGTGATGTTGTCATTGTATCATACTATATATATATATATATATATATATATATATATATATAGTACTTCAAGTGAAAATATGCTGTTTAATGTATCTTCACTTGACCTCCAAATGGCCCAACAGCCTTGGCAGATAGAAATAGCATAAGAATATCAAAGACTGTCTACAACCAACACACAATCGAGGACACACTCTGGACTTAGTTATCAGCAAAGGTTTAAATATATCTGACATGTCTGTAATTGATATTGCATTATCTGACCATTTCTGTATTTTCTTTGAAAGTACCATTTCTGCTAAACTATCTAGCCACAGTGAGATAACAGTAAAACAAGTGTTTTCTCAGGGACAGTTCTGTGGAAACCTTTAAACGTATTTACCCACATCCCCCTCATCTCCCAACTCCAACTCAGGAAATAAGCTGGTAAATAAGTTCCTCGCAAAATCTCAGACATCATTGATTCTATTGCTCCGACTAAGGTGAAAGTAGTCTCAGGTAGAAATAAGTCTCAGTGGACAAGCGATCCACTGGTACGCAGTGAAAAATGGGAGTGTTGCCTGTTTAAAGCTACCTTTGACTAATGTTTTCATGTTTTTCATCATATGTTTTGTGTATGCTTCTTGCTTTATTTTTATTTTACCTTGAATTACCTTGTTGTTGAAAGTGTGCTATACAGATAAAATTGCCTTGCCTTGCATACACACAAGAGGTCTCACTTTGACATATACAGTAGGTTTGTGCTTGCGTTTGATGCATTTTTGGTTAAAATATGTTTTTTTTTCTTCATAAGGTAGAGCTACTCTCAGTAGGTAGAGTACCAGAAATTGTAGTGAATTAAGAGTAGCAATATTTCATGGTAATATTACTCAAAGTAAAAAGTATGGTGTAGTAAATATAATCCTAAAAGTATTTTTTCTTCCCCAAAAAGCTAATTAAGTAGATGTAAAGTCAGTTCTAATGGTTCACATCAAGAAAACTATTCTCCTGAACTGGAAAAATAAAAAGGTTCTTAATATTAATCAGTATAGAGATCTCTTGCTGGACCACATTGGTCTTGAGACAGCTTCTGCCTTCACATCTGATCAATCTCTCTGGGCTCCTTTGATCGGTTCCATCACCTAGTAGGGGTGGGGGGCCCTTGGTTTTGCCGTGTGGGATATTGTTGCAGATGTGGGATTTTTTCGGCATTGGGGGCGTCTCGGGGGGGATCCTTGGGGGTGGGATCGCTAGGCGGATGGGGCGCTGGATGTCGTGGGCCCCACTTGGGGCGGGGCTTTGGTGGCTTTGGGTGGTAACTGCTGACAGCTGCATGCAGTGCCTTAGGGGGGTTGCACTGGCGGACATGGGTTACTGGCCTGGCGGACGTGCTGCTCCTGGGCAGGGGCTGGGCTGGGCTGGGCCAAATGGCCCGCCCCCTGGCTGTGGTCCTGCCTGAGGGTTTGCCGGTGTGAGGTCTCTGTTGCCGGTGCCGGTGCATGTGCTGCCGCTTCTCTCTTTTTCTCTGGGCCGATTGTCATCGCCGGTTTCTGTATGGCATCTTGCCTTGTTCGCTTGTTGGGATGTCTGGCTGGTGGTTGTGGCGGCTGGGTGGCGTTTCTGGGCCTGACCAGTCACTGGACTTGGCGCCTGGGTTTTGGTCTTTGTGCAATGCAGGGTGCTGGGGTTGAGCATTTGGTCGGGGTCAGTCGGACTTGCTGCTGGACTGGCCGGGTGGGTAGGGCACTGGGTTTGGTCGCTTGCTGAGCCATCGGACAGCAGTGGTCAGTCCGCAAGGGCTAATTATTGGCCAGGGAATGGGGGTGGTGGATGCTGGCCTGGTGGGTCAGCGCCCGGGGCATTGGTTTGCTCCTGTTCTGGGTAGATATGTCGCCAGCGTTTTGGGCACGGGGGCCTTCGATGCGCAGGTGGCGCTGGGGGCCTCCTTCGCTGGTGGGTAGGCTGTTGCTATCTAGCAACAGGTGCTCTCCCCTTACGGGGTGCACTTGGACAGGGGGGAGGGGTGTGCGGGTGGAGGGGGGCTGAACTCAACCTGGGTGTCTAGTGTCTTTTGTGTTCTGATAGTAGAGCGAATGTTGGGATGGGTATAGCTCTCCTTCTGGGATGGGACTGGAGAACTTGGTGGTGCTGCGGCCATGGGCCCCGAGTTGAACGTGCCAAGGCATCCCTCCCCTGGTGAATCTTGGAAAACAGCGGTACCTTTTGGGGTCAGTGGGGGAGCTGACATTTAATAGGGGACCTATTTCCCCTCCGTCACTCCCTGCCAATGACTGATGCCCCTGCCCACTGGTGCATTGGTGGTCAATCTGGTTCGGACCTGGTGCGTGCCTGAGCGTGCCTGGGTGGACCGGCGTTTTCGGTCGGCCGCTGTGATGGGCTGATGTCTTCCCTTTGTTGGTTGGGGCACCTCTTTCGGGGGTGCCATTTTTGGGATTGTTGGGTGGTGTCTGTTTGGTGGCTCGGCGGGATACGGATATGCCGTCTCTGCTCGTTAGATCACCTGTTTTGTGCATTTCGTGCGTGGTCGGATCATTGGCGGGTTGGACTGGCCCTGGCTCTTGTTGGATGCCTGGTCTCGGCGCTCTGTGTTGCGTGGGATCAGGATTCAGGAGCTGGTACAACTAGGTGTCCAGGTGCTGGCAAGCCTTGGCCTGGGAATTCTGTCTGCCCGCTGCGGGGGCAGGGGTCGGGCGCTGGGGTGTTGGCGGTGGGAATTGGCCTGGGGTGGCAGGCGGGGTTGGGTTCCTGCTGGGGGATGGGGCACCCCTGGGCCCCGGGTCTCCGGGTCCATGGCCGGGCCCGCCCTGGCCTAGCCGGTTGCCAGCGGAGCCCATGGGCTTGTCACTGCCACCCCCCAGGCCCCTCCATTGTAGCTGCTGGATGTTCCCCTGGGGTTCTCCTCTGCTCCTCTCTTGGGGGATGTGGTCGGCCCTGCGCTGGTCCGCCTGGGGCTCCTGGGCTCTGGGGGTTCTTTGGACGTCTGTGGCTCTGATCTCCTTCATGTCTGAGTTGATTTCTGGGAGACGGATTGATGGCTCCTCACACCAGCTATCGAACACTCGTATGGAGAAACCTTGTATGCACCAGTATTCTCACACACACACATAGGAGTGGGGTCTGACTGGAGTGGAGTGGAGTGGGGTTTGGTTTGTTTTGTTTTGTCAATGTTCCTTTTTTTGTTTCTGTTTAGTTTCTGTTTAGTTTTTCTGCTGTCCTGTGGGTATGGAGACAGACTTAGATGTTTTCTTGTTCTCTTTGTTCCCCTTCCTCTTGTATTTTCAACTCACCCTCTCTCTTGACTTTTTGTTTCCTACCTCTCTTATTCATCTTCTTTCTTTCTTCCACTTTATTTTCAGTCTCCGTGTCCATAACATCAGAAAATAAACCCCCCAGAAATTCATAATAAAGATTTCTCACACATATATATCAAGTGGAGTACTATAGCAAAAGCTGTAGTGCTCAGCTTGTGAAAGTAAATCTGTTGGGCTTCTACTTGGTACTCAGACACCAATTCTGAGTGCAACACTGACAGACAGGATATGTAAAAAAAAAGAAAAAGAAGTAGATGTAATCGAGTAATGTAACTAGTTACCCATCCCTGGTGATCAGTTTAAGATACAAAAGGATTTCTGTTTGCTGGCTTCTTTCTCACTGAAACTAAATCCTCTGATGCTGACATAAAGGAATATTTTCAGGCTTTTTAAATCTCATTAATTTGATTTCCTTTTAAGGCTTTTATGCCCACCCCTGATTCTATGAAAACTACTACACACTATAAAAACTGTCTAATATCTGCTGTTTAACTTTTAGATTACTCCCTGGCTTAGAATTTCCCACCATGAATCCAGTGAAGCTGTTCTCCTTTTCTTCAGTTGTGTAACGCGGTTCCATCCAGAAACTGATGCAGCTTTTCACTCTAACTCTGGTTATGAAGTTTGTGTGATGGCAGAATCAGTCTAAGCTGAGTATTAGTTGTAGTGTGTCTTGATTATCTTCTCCTTACTCTAATATTACAAACATCTAATTATTAATGCAATGATCATCATAAGGAATGCCTATTTATAGAATCTGAAGCAGCAACAACCATAGACCAGCGAAAGAGTTTTGAAAATTTTATTGAAACTGATCAGGAAGTGGACGGACGGCATCAGGAGGATCAGGATTGGGGATACTAAGGAGAATCAAATCAAATCCAACTTTATTTTTAAAGCACTTTTCATACAAACATTGCAAGTCAAAGTGCTTTACAGATTAAAATGACCCCACATTAACCACATTCCCATCCCTCCCCCACATATTTAAAAGCATGATCACAATGAGAACAGGCAAGTGGTTATTGATTGTTTAGAAGAACGGGAAAAAGTCTGAGGCTGATGAGGTGAGTTTACGGTTCCAGCAGGGTTTGGAGGTCCAGGGGAAGGTACGTGGAATCCAGTAGCTGATGTTGGCTGAGAGGGGGTGAGCAGGGTGATCTGGTGCTTTTGCTGTTGCAGGTGTGTATGCGTTGGAGATCCAGAGGAGCGGGAACAGGTACGTTTTCCTAGAGGTGGAAGAAGGAAGGGATGGAGGCTGACCAAGGGACAAGGCGCGGACCGTGGATACTTCAGAGCTATAGGAGGAAGAAGAACCCAGCAGACTCTTCCAGGAGATTCCGATCTACAAAGAGGACAACAAGAAGGTAAGTTCAGAGTCAACTGTCTTCAAGTCGTTCAGGAAGGTGCTTAGAGCCCTGTTACCACTCTAGGTGTGTTAACCATCTGGTGCCAGTCTCAGGAAACTGCTCCACCTTAAACTCCACCTTGGTGAGGATTGATTAGAATCAGCTGCACCTGCCAGGCACACCCTGCAGAGCGGTAGGGAAATACACACAGCCTGCCGGCACACCCTCAACTCACAGCACCCAACCACTGGATCTCAACTATGGCAGGGTTGGTCACAATGATTATTTACAATCCAGCATTGCATGGCATCCTGACCTTTTTGATTGTTTTTTCTTTGCCTCTTACTACTAAACTTCTGGATGTGATTTAATATATCATTTATATACTTAGATCATTATCAGAAAAACTATTAAGTCCAGCTGACTGCTATAGCTTCACTTAAAGTTCCTCTAAAATGTTCCCCATAGAGAAAAAAAAATCCCAACAGGAATGTCGTTGTTGTAATTACCATAAGGAGCGTGTTCCCCCTTTGACAGATCTGTGGATAACCATGAGCCATTTTTCGCTTTGTTTCTCTTTAATTCGAAGCCGTCTCACCATTTCTTCAGACGAGATTGGTGCAGACGAGGTTGGCTGACTTGGTTTTTGAAGAGGCAGTAAGGTGGAAAATGCAGCAAAAAAAAGCGAGTTTTACATTAAAGAAACAGCTTATCATGAAAGCCGATCAGCCAAGAACCGCTCTGTGCTCTACTGACTTGAGTTTTTTTTTTTTTGTCGTGTCGTTGGATAAAAAAGCAAACTGCATTATCTCAGTTGCAAATAATTGAATAATTAAAAAGCAGTGAACTTGCACACCAGTACACATTCATATATTACAATGAAATACACTTCTCGCCCCATGACAGCTGCATATAGGCACCAGCCCCCCGCAACCCTGCACAGGAATGACGAGTACAGAAAATGGATGGATGGGTGGATGGATGGATGAAATACACTCTCTGATAGAATAAGTACCCAGGTGGTGAAAATCATATGAAATTGCACGCATTGAAGGGTCATCGGACTATATTGGTGTATCTGAAAATCGGATTAAATGGCTGACAGCGTTGGCAATGCAGGCATACATTGGTCTCATGTCAGAAAGGTGAGCTAATTACCTTAGGCCCGGATACAAGATCCAATTCGAAGCAGAACCGGATCATGCATTCAGATCTTCTTCTTCAGCATGTTGGTCCTCAGTTGTTCTTACTGGCCAAGAAAATTCAACTGATTAGGTCTGGGCTGGTGCTGACTGCTCAGTTGATCTAGCTCAATTCATCAGGAGAAGGTTCAAAAATGGCTGTTCTAGTTATGGGCTGGGATCACTCTAGTGTCATAAAGGGATTTTAAGTGTTTCCTGCTTCAGGTGCAGGATCAAATCAAATCAAATCAAACTTTATTTATAAAGCGCTTTTCATACAAGAAGTTGCATCACAAAGTGCTTTACAGATTAAAATGACCCCACATAAAACCACCTTCCCTTCCCTCCCCCACAGATTTAAAAGCATGGTCACAGTTATACCCCCTCCCCCCAACCCATCTCCCATGCACACACACAGTTAAAAGAAAAAGTAAAAAGGACATTGGGCCGAGTGTAGATGAACCATGCAAGGAAACGCCATCAGAGGAGCCATCTGCCCCGGCAGTGGTAGATCAACAACTGCAGCCAAGGCGCTGACACCGGGCGCCCAGTGGAGGCAAGGCCAAGACCCCCACCTCCACCCAAGCTCCACCTGGAGAGCACCCAGGCAGCCACAGCCGACCACAACTCCCGGGGCAGAGGGCTCCCACAGAGGAAACACTGGAACGGGGATTAAGATAAATTAAAGTATAAAAATAAACAGTAAATTAATGTGCTAAGATTAAATAGTAAATCTGATAAAAATATAATCATATAAAACATGCAGAGCAATTAAACAAACAGTAATAAATAATAATCAGTTAAAAGCTAAGCTAAAAAGGTGAGTCTTGAGCCTGCTCTTAAAAACATGAACGTTCTCTGCAGCCCTAAGGTCCTCTGGCAGCCTGTTCCAGAGGTGAGGGCCATAAAACTGGAAAGACGCCTCGCCATGCTTGTGTGTCCTGACTTTTGGGGTGACAAGGAGACGGCTGCCAGAGGAGCGCAGAGACCGTGAAGGTTTATATGGTAAAAGCAGTTCAGAGAGATAAGAAGGCCCAAGACCATTAAGACACTTAAAAACCATTAAAAAAACATTAAAGTCGATCCTGAAATGTACAGGGAGCCAATGCAATGATTTTAAGACCGGTGTAATGTGCTCCCGCCTACTGGTCTTCGTCGAATTTTGTAGTAGTTGTAAACCTGATATACTCTTTTTGGGAAGACCAGAAAGCAGGGCATTACAGTAATCAATTATACTGGGGATAAAAGCATGCATCAGTGTCTCCGTATTGGCCCGAGAGAGAATGGGGCGGACTCTCAGAGTCAAAAATCACGCTGAGGTTCTTCACTTGTAAAGAGGGATTAAAAGACAGTAATTGTAGTTTTGGTAAAAGTTTCTCTCTCTGAGGCTCAGGACTGATGACTAAAACTTCAGTTTTGTCCTGGTTGAGCTGGAGAAAGTTTTCTGCCATCCAGGATTTAATGCCTAAAATGCAGTTAAAAAGTGCATCCATTGGCCGTGTGTCATCGTGAGACATGGAGATGTACAGCTGTGTATCATCAGCATAATTGTGAAAGTTGACTCCATGTCTTCTGATGACACTGCCAAGAGGGAGCATATACAGGTTAAAAAGCACTGGGCCTAAAATCGAACCCTGGGGCACACCTTATGTGATCCTATGGACCCTAGAGGAGCAGGTATCTAAACTTACCATAAATGTCCTGTCTGTGAGATAGGATGTGAACCATTTGTGAACAGGACCAGAGAGGCCAATCTGTTTTAAACGGGTTAAAGGAATAGTGTGGTCTACTGAATCGAAGGCAGCGCTTCGATCCAGTAGAACCAACACTGTCACCCTCTGTGCATCATAGTTTAATCTAAAATTATTTAAAATCTTTAGAAGGGCCGTCTCTGTGCTGTGGTTCACCCTAAAACCAGACTGAAATTTCTCCAGGACATTGTAATCATTAATAAAATCATTAAGTTGAATTAAAACATTTTTTTCTAGAATTTTGCTTAAAAAAGGTAAGTTAGATACCGGTCTTAAATTGTTAAAATCATTAAAATCTAAATTGCTCTTCTTCAACAGGAGCCTCACTACCGCCCCTTTAAAGGCGGCATGAAAGACCCCCGTCTGAAGGGAGCAATTCATCATGGTTAAAATCTCATCTCTAAAAGATCCATAAAATTGCTTAAAAAAGGAAGTGTGAATCGGGTCCAAAACACATGTGGTGGGCCTCACTGAGGAGAAAACTTTATCAAGAGTCCCAGCTTCTACCAGGACAAAACTGTCCAGCGTTTCCTCTGGTAAAGACACACACTCAGATTTGTCTAAAACCATGTTACTCTAAGAAGATAAAATCTTACATCTGATGGTGTCTACCTCCCCTCTGAAGTGGTCTGCGAACTCCTCACAAAGAGTGTTTGAGGGGGTTTTAGGAAATGCAGTAGTAGCTCTGTTAAAAAGTTTATCAATGGTGGAAAAAATGATTTTGGAATTATTTTTATGTTCCGAGATGATTTTGGAGAAGTATGAATTTCTTGAATTTCTTACTGCATTGTTGTATAATTTGAGAAGATCTGTGTATATTTGATGGTTTATTGTGGTTTTACTTTTCCTCCATTTTCTCTCTGCCGCCCTACAATTTCTCTTCATTTTTCAGAGGTTTTCATTTTTCCATGGCGTTGCAGCTTTAGATTTAAAACTTTTAATTTGTAATGGAGCAAGCCGGTCAAGAGTGGACTGAAGCCTTCTGTTAAAATCCTTGACAATAAAATCACAGGGGGCAGGTAAAACAATAGGAGGATTCTTTTAAAAAATTTCCAGAAAACCTGCAGCCACTTCAGGGGTTAGATGGCGCTTCCTGACAGTTCTCACAGAGGTCTCCTGCTGAATAAAACTGGCGATGTTAAAAAACACACAGTAGTGGTCAGAGACACCCAAGTCAACAACAGAGGACACACGGGTGGACAGGCCATGCGTGATGACCAAGTCCAGGGTGTGTCTTTTGTTGTGATTCGGCTGCATGACATGTTGACTAAAATCCATATAAGTCAGGATGTTTAAAAAATCTGTTGATAAAGGATCTAAAAGGTTATCTATATGTAGATTAAAATCACCAGCTAAAATGATCCTTTCAACGGAGTTGTGCAAAATTGAAAAAAATTCTGAAAATTCTTGAATAAAAAGTGCACCCTTTTTAGGAGGCCTATAAATTGTCACACATAAAATCTGAGGAGTGCTAAAAACATTTGCATTATCTTCAAAAGTAAAATAGTTATCAAATAAAACAGGTTGATGAACCTATAAAGCAGTTCCGCCTCCCCTTTTGCTACTCCCCGTAGAATAGGTGAAGTTAAAATTAGGTGGGGAAGCCTATGTAAGAACAACAGGGGCATCTGTACTCAGCCAAGCTTCTGTTAAAAATAAACAATGAAGATTATGGTCTAAAATCAGATCATTTATTATAAAAGTTTTGTTCAGCAGAGAGCGAACATTATCAGGACATTTAGAGGCCAGTGGACTTGGGCATGTACTGTATCATTGGATGGGAGCCTGGTTTTCTTTCATAGAGAAAACACTGAAGGTTTCTTGAGGATGGTTCTTCCAGTACGACAGTCACAGAAACCAAACCACCAAGTTGGTAAATAAGCAGCTAATGAGGAATCCCAGCATGGTCTTGCCTAGCCTGTCCTTAGACTTCTATTCTACAGAAAATCTGTGGAGGGACCTGGAGCTTTAAGTTGCAAAGAAGCAGCTAAGAAACCTATAGTATTTACATAGCTTCTGCAAAGGAATGTGGGACAATATCCGTTCTGAGATCTCTTAAAATCCGGTGACCAACTTCATTAAGCATCTTACTGCTGGCCAACGGAGTTTTCTCCACTGAGTCCTAAGCAGGGTTGTTTTTTTGTATTTTTGACTAGACCTTGGAGTTAGTCCCCCAAATGGATTCTCATGCAGGCGTTTAATCAGGCATGATTTGATTGACTGATAATGTTCTGTAAAAATAACCACATGCAGAAAATCAAGGAGAAGATTTGGACACAAGACAATTAAAGACACAACACAACAACCGAACCTGAGCTACAGGGAACCAATGTAAGGACTTTAGAACTGGGTCGATGTGCTCTTCTTTCCAGGTTCTAGTGAGGAACACATGCAGCAACATCCTGGATCAGCTGCAGCTGTCGGATTGACTTTTTAGGCAGACCTGTGAGGACGCTGTTGCAGTAATCAATCTGACTAAAGATAAATGCATGGATGAGTTTTTCTAGATCCTGTTGTGACATCAGTCCTTTAATCCTAGAAATGTTCTTCAGGTGATAGAAGGCTGACCATGTTATTGTCTTTATGTGACCCTGGAGGTTCAGGTCTGAGTCCAGGGGCGTTTCATGCACCTGGAAATATTGGGGGCTGAGCCCACACCCTCGTAGAGGAATATGGGGAAATCTACCCAGATTTCTTTTATCATAATAGTTGGGAAATTAGCTCAATTATATCGTTTTAATCATTAAATATAATCGATGCTACTCAAAGGTTAAAATGTTTTAAATAAAACGTTTTAAATTAAATTTCTCCTGTCTTCATATTTGGATTTTATGCATGTATTTGTATTTGTGTATATGATAAATATGCAATGCAAACATAATGATTTTTTTTTTTTCTGAGTAAATCCATGGAAATGCAAAGAGACAGAATAGCTCATTCAATTGTAATGTAGTTAAGCATTCAAATGATCAAATCGAATGTTGAAACATTTATATCAGGTAGCCTAATCTTAATCAATCATCACATTGATAAATCTCTACATGAATAACTGCAAAAATGAATAACATGTTTTGCTCTCAAAACAAAACAGTTGATTTAAGCAGTGGTGTAGTCTAGTTTGTTCTAGTGGTATGCCCTACATGTTTTTCGTCCCAGACAATCATCAGTGTTAAACGAGTCGTTGATTAGTCAGGGATTTTAATCCTGCCCTGCTTTCTGCTACAGCTCCTAAAGACGCCTAAAAAAAATTCAGGGCTTGATGAGACATTTTTGGGGCTAGACCTGGGAATGCCCAGGCCAGGAGACACTGTCTGAGTCCATTACTAAACCTAGATTTTGGGCCTGATCAGTAGTTTCTAGCTGTATTAACTGAACCTGTGTGCTGACTCTCCATCATTCCTCTTTAGTTCCAAAAAGTAATTAAGTCAGTTTTGTTTCTATTCAGCTGGAGAAAATTATGGCACATCCATCCATTGTTGACAGACCGACCAATCTCAGACAATCCTGTGGAAAGCAATGTTCCTCTGTCAAACGGACTCTTTCCTTATATGTAGGGAGATCAGCCACATCACAGTGGGAGAGCGAGAAAGAGAGAAAAACTGCGAGACTCACGCCAGATGTGTGAGACTCCACAACTTTTCTCCAAGTCCTGTTTTTCTTGTTATTTATACTTACATCCCTCAGTGGCAATAAAGTCAATTTTAATTTTTATCAAATTTGTGTCCCTGTTTTTCAAATTGATATTGTCTCTCTCTCTTGTACATGGAAATTGTCAAATCACCCCAACTCTTTTACTCTCTCTAAGATTTTGAAGTTAGCCCATTGACTGTTTTCCAGATTTTGTAGGTTCATAGATCATCTGATTCTGTTCCCTCTGTTTAGATTTAAGTAGCTATTACCCTCCAATTCATTTCTGAGTAACTTTGTTTTGGGCTAAATACTTATTACCTCTGGTTTCAATCTTAGGACATGATGACAAGGGTAAGCCCCACATTCAGTATGTTTACATGTACATCTAAATAGAGCTTTTGGCAAGAATTGAGCTAATACCTTAACCAGGATGGGAGCCTTTATCCCAGTCTACAAGTTACTCAGAAAGTAGACTTATTTATTGAACCAGTCCGTGAAGCTAGGTGGCGACATTGTGCTCTTTTACGGTGGTATTCCTCCGATTGGTCTAGAACGTCACATAGATATTAAACAAATGCTGGCAGGAGTAAAGCAGAGAGAGTAAAAGAGGGAAATGCACAATGAGTAAAGAAATGCACGACAACACACTGCAGCACACTACATTTTGTAAGTACTGTACTGTTTGATTTTGTTACACTAGTTGTTGCTGCTCGTTCCGGTGTTGCTTCCGTAGTCTCGCCACTTCCCCAAGGGAAGTGTCTTGGAATTTACATGCAGAAAAATTTGGTTTTCTATCCACATTATCTGGGTGCGTTTGCTCAATTAAGAGAAAGACAGTTTGGTTCGACTCCAGCCGGACTAAGGTGTATGCATCCATTTCAAAAGTCAGAATTCAGTCAGACTAAGGCAGTAACTCGGTTTTCTCTTACTGCATGTAAAAGCCCCCTTTGGAGAACTGCATTATCTGAACAGCTGGTCTCATGGAAATCAGTAATACAAACTCAGGTGATGTTTTCTTGATCATTTTTTGTCTGCTGTCCTGTTGGACCCTGTGGCAGCAGCCTTGTTGGCTCCTCTCTCAGGATGCCCTTGTCACGCTGCCCTATTCCTGCCTCATTGTCTTCACCTGTCTGTCTCATCATCCACACCTGATCCTACTCACCTCCTGCCTTTAAGACTCCTCACTTCCTTTCACTCCCGGCCGGATCATCCATCCTTCATCCTTCCTCCTAGTCCTCCTTCCTCCTAGTCCTCTGTTGTCTTCATCCCCATGGTGTGTCGTCTTCCTGCCTCTTCGTTCCAGCCCGATGTCCAGTGTCTCCGTTCACCACCATCATCACGATCTCCTCACTTTAATAAACATCCTGCACCTTCCTTCAGCGAGTGCGTTTGGGTCCATTCTCCACACACCACGTGACAGAATGATCCGGCCTTAAACATGGACCCAGCACTCACCCAGGAGATCGCCGCCCTGCGCCAGGACGTCTGGGCTAACCTGGCCAGACTCGCTGCCTCTCCTCACCTCCCTGTGCGGGTCTCCGGAGCCGGGGAGATCCTCGGAGTGCTCCCTCACTTCCAGAGTGTCTTCTCGGCCCGGGAGCTCGCCGATCTGCGGCGCGAGGCGGAGAGGATTCGCCAGGAGGCGTTGGACCAGACGATCGGTCCGCCCTCTCCGCCTCCACCATCTGGCCGTAGGCGACGGACCCGCCGAACCGGTGTTTCAGCGAGCGAGGAGCAGGGCGGCGCGGCCACACGGACCACCAACGTCGGCTCCATCTCCGCGTGGCACCCACCGCCGGTTCTCTCCCCTGCCGTCTTTGTCCCTCCTCCAGCTGGCACTTCGGGGGCTCCTCACATCAGGGAGGAGGACCTCTTCGAGTTTTTCTATGGGGACAAGACGGCCTACCTCTGCTCCAGGGGAGCGCCTCGCCGCAGACAGCGACGCCGCCGAGGTGGGGCCGCTCCCGGGGAAGTTCCGGCTCCGGTCCGTGAGCCCGTTCCGGCTCCGGTCCGTGAGCCCGTTCCGGCTCCGGTCCGTGAGCCCGTTCCGGCTCCGGTCCGTGAGCCCGTTCCGGCTCCGGTCCGTGAGCCCGTTCCGGCTCCAGATCCTGAGCCCGTTCCAGTCCATGAGCCAGTCCCAGTCCATGAGCCAGTCCCAGTCCATGAGCCAGTTCCAGTCCATGAGCCAGTCCCAGTCCATGAGCCAGTCCCAGTGAATGAGCCAGTTCCAGTGAATGAGCCAGTTCCAGTCCATGAGCCAGTTCCAGTCCATGAGCCAGTTCCAGTCCATGAGCCAGTCCCAGTCCCAGTCCATGAGCCCGTTCCAGCTCCAGAGCCAGTCTCGGCTTCCAAAATTCCTGCGGTCTTCCTGGCTATCACTTTGGCTGCTCTCCAGCAAGCGACATTTCCCCATGCGTCGCTGGAGCTCCTGGGGAGGGTCAGGAAGGACCCGTCCCCGTCGCTGAAGCTCCCAGGGAGGGTCAGGGAGGACCCGTCCCCGTCACTGGAGCCTCCAGAACCTTCGTCTGAGGAGGCGTCCGAGCCTCCAGAACCTTCGTCTAAGGAGGCGTCCGAGCCTCCAGAACCTTCGTCTCCGGAGGCGTCCGAGCCTCCAGAACCTTCGTCTCGGGAGGCGTCCGAGCCTCCAGACTCTCCGTCTCGGGAGGCGTCCGAGCCTCCAGACTCTCCGTCTCGGGAGGCGTCCGAGCCTCCAGAACCTCCGTCTGAGGAGGCGTCCGAGCCTCCAGAACCTCCGTCTGAGGAGGCGTCCGAGCCTCCAGAACCTCCGTCTGAGGAGGCGTCCGAGCCTCCAGAACCTCCGTCTGAGGAGGAGTCCGATCCTCCAGAACCTCCGTCTGAGGAGGCGTCCGAGCCTCCAGAACCTTCGTCTGAGGAGGCGTCCGAGCCTCCAGAACCTTCGTCTCGGGAGGCGTCCGAGCCTCCAGAACCTTCGTCTCGGGAGGCGTCCGAGCCTCCAGACTCTCCGTCTCGGGAGGCGTCCGAGCCTCCAGACTCTCCGTCTCGGGAGGCGTCCGAGCCTCCAGACTCTCTTTGGCACTACCTGAACCTCAGAAGAGGACCTAAGGGCCGTCCGCCCGACCTCCGTCCAGCCAGAGGACGCCGCCGGGGCCGTCCGCCCGACCTCCGTCAGGGGCCACCACCGGGGCCGTCCGCCAGACTTCCAGGGGCGTACCCAAAGAGACTCGGGGCCCTCCTTCCGTGGGCCCCCTCCACCCACCCTGGCAAGGGTGCTTGTTTTTTTTTTCTCTTCCCTTTCGTTTTCACTCTTTCCACGGTGTCTGGAATCCACCTTTAGAGGGGGGGGTCCTGTCACGCTGCCCTATTCCTGCCTCATTGTCTTCACCTGTCTGTCTCATCATCCACACCTGATCCTACTCACCTCCTGCCTTTAAGACTCCTCACTTCCTTTCACTCCCGGCCGGATCATCCATCCTTCATCCTTCCTCCTAGTCCTCCTTCCTCCTAGTCCTCTGTTGTCTTCATCCCCATGGTGTGTCGTCTTCCTGCCTCTTCGTTCCAGCCCGATGTCCAGAGTCTCCGTTCACCACCATCATCACGATCTCCTCACTTTAATAAACATCCTGCACCTTCCTTCAGCGAGTGCGTTTGGGTCCATTCTCCACACACCACGTGACAGCCCTCTGGCTGCACTCTTACGTGCTGGTCTGCATGTGTACCTAATCACATCCAAATTTCACTATTTCTAGGCACTTAACAGTTTTTTTGACATTAAATGTAGATGTTGACATTTCAGGCTTGCTATCAAAAAAAAGACAATTTCAGTCTTTTCAGCTCCCCCCCAACTAATTTTTCAAGTGTTAGTACATGCCCTCATCTCATATTTCATTCTTTACTTAGCAATTAGCCTCCAGCAGGAGAGCAGTGTGGCAGACTTTCTGGAGACTCCAGCAAATTTTCCTTCAGCTGTCCAATAAAATGTGAAGAAAACATCCGCTTGTCTTCCTCTCATTACTGTCCTGATATTTTTTTTAAACCAATGTGGCTGAATTTTCCAGCCTGCTCTGACTTTCCGTCTTGTCAGAGAGCATCCCATCAGCAGGTTTTTCTCAGCCTGCATGAAAGCTCTTTTTATTTGCAAGCACTTCAGCTCTAAGTGGATTACCCCAAAGTGAGCGTTACACAGTTCAGGTTCCACTCGTGTGGCCACAAATGACAACAGCACCCACGTGCTACACTTAGACTGTCCCTTAAAGCAAAACAAACCGATCTGTAACTCATCACGAAGCCATAAAAAAGCTTTTTCATTCTCTTCAATGTTCCACAGACTTTCATCCCTTTAGACAGCCATGACAGAAATTTATAGAAGCTACAGTGGATCTGAGATAGCTGACGTTTTGCCCTATTGTCATCTGTCTTCCTTTACATAGTCAGGCACTCTTGTTAGGTTAATATTTTTCTGCTCATTGGGTCCTGAGAAGGCTAAAACATAAAAAAAGAAAAGAAAAAAGTTTTGTCACTTGTGGTTATGTGAGGAACTGAACACAAAACTTAGAAGTACCTGGGTGCTGGCCTGAACAGTAAACTAAGTCACAACGTTGATGCTCTTTACAGGAAGGCTTTACAGCAGACTCTACATGCTGAGAAGGCTGAGGTATTTTTGGTATTCAATCATACATACAATCCAGTCAGTTTAAAAGTTCTATATGTAGGGAATCCAGGCAGATTGCAACAAGTCATCCTAGGTTGCCCCCTCAACCCAGTGCAGGTGGTGGGAGACAGAAGAACTCTGGCTAAAATGATATCACTGATCAATGAAGTATTTTTGAATTGACTTGAATCCTCTCTCCATGTTCAGATAATGGATTGAACAGAGTTCTGTGATATTTCCAAAGCTTGGGATATTGTTGTAAAACCTAACCCTGCTTTAAACTTCTCCACAATGTTCTCCCCGCCGTGTTCCTTGGTCTTTATGATCCTGATTGTTCTCTCAGAAACCTCTGAGGCCAGAAACAGAAAAGCTTCATTTATACTGAGATGAAATTACACAGAGGTGGTTTATTAAATTATTTGTTCAATAGTTCACCAATCAAGGGAGTTTCCGAAGACGAGTAGTTATGCTGGATTTCATTTAGAGGTACAAGAATAAATCAACCTGAATGCAAATGCAAAGCATTTGTTTCACAGTTTTATTAATGAAAACAAATTTAAAAAAACATGTATCAATTTCATCCCAGATCATAATTATGTAATACTTTGTGCTGGTCTATCACCTTAAATCTCATTGAATTGTATTGACAAAATGTAAAAGTTTGGTGGACAGGAAGAGGAAATAAAGGACTAATGCTCTTTAAACAAAATTTTCTTTTAAAAATTATTTATAATAAAATCTTAAAACTGAGACTTTATTTGGAAATTACATTTGCTCATTTTGACTTTAATTCCTGCATCATTCTTTTAACATCTTTGGACAGCAGCATGTTTACCACCTTGTTGCGTCAGACTCGCTGTTAACACTTTGTAAGTTTTTGGGAACTGAGGAGACCAACTGTTAAAGTTTTCAAAGAAACATGTTTTCCCATTTGGGCTATATGTGGGACTTTAGCTGCTCAGTAGGTCTGACCCCCTTTTTAAATGTATTTCCTGTTCCAAAGTGGGTGAAAGCTCTGGACTGCAGTGAGACCAGTTCAGTAGATTCTTTTGGCAATCGTTTCTCACAAGAAAAATAGAAAGCCTTTGCTTAAAACTGGATGCCGCATGCCCTAATTGCACCACATCAATCAATGTAAGTGTAATCAATGAAAACATACATGGCAATTAAACAGGAAATAATAAATAGTAATAGCAGTTAAAGCTAGGCTAAAAAGGTGAGTCTTGAGCCTGCTCTTAAAAACATGAACGTTCTCTGCGGCCCTGAGGTTCTCCAGCAGCCTGTTCCAGAGATGAGGGCCATAAAACTGGAAAGATGCCTCACCATGCGTGTGTGTCCTGATTTTTGTGATGACAAGGAGACGGCTGCCAGAGGAGCGCAGAGACCATGAGGGCTCATAAGGTAAAAGCAGTTCTGAAAGATAAGAAGGCCCAAGACCATTAAGACACTTAAAAACCATTAAAAGAATCTTAAAGTCGATCCTAAAACATACGGAGAGCCAATGCAATGAATTTAAAACAGGTTTAATGTGCTCCCGCCTCCTGGTCTTCATCAGGACACGTGCTGCTGAATTCTGCAGAAGTTGTAAACCTGATATACTCTTTTTAGGAAGACCAGAAGCAGGGCATTACAGCAAGCAGTTTGGTCTACTCAAACTCCCTGATCAATGAGTCGCTACTTTCATGGTTGTTTATCCTGCATAACTTAGTTTTGTCCTGTGGTGGATCATCCTGGTTGTACCCTACCTCTCACCCAATGGCTGAATGACTGGAGATAGGCACCAGCCTTCCTGAGACCTTGCGAGGATAGGTGAATGTAGATGTTCAACATATCCTTTTGGGGAAGACTTGATGGAAGACCCAACTGTTGCTGGCCAGGAAATGCCCTGAAATCCTTTAAGAAGAGCCAGAGAGCGTATGTGAGGAAGGGGTTGTCTGAACTTTCTCTCCCTGACCTTCGAGCTCAGCAACCCAATCTCAGAGATTCTAAGAATATTATGATCATTGTGTGTTTGAGTTTTGGGTGTCTTTTGGGTTTCTGTTTAGATCATTTATTTGCTGTTTATTTACTTTCTTAGATCTTGCCTTATTATCAAATTTCTTTGTGTTTTCGGTTTCTTGGTTTATTATTTTTCTCTTATTTGTGCATTTTAATTTAGCTTCATTAGATTAATGTTTCCCTTCCTGTTGTGCATGTGAATTTAAGGCTTTTTTCTTTGTTTAACTCCATTAATGTTAATTTGTCTCCATTCCTCCTTTCCCTTTAGCCTGCCAGAAACAGTTGTCACTTATCACCTGATTGCCTCACCTGTAGCCCAGGTCATTAACCACCTCTTCCTCTGTGTATATATGGTTCTTTGGTTTCATTTTTTCTACATTTGCTCCTTCTGTGATTTGTCCTGTAAAGTTGTTTTGGCTTATGCTTTTCTACCCAAGATTTCAGTTATTTTTATTAAAAGATTTGCACTTGATCAAGTTCCTGTCTGCCTTTGCTCCAAACCCAAACCCACAAAACAAAACAAAGGATGGTTCAATTTGAAATTTACACCCAAGTAAGTTCAAAGCTAACAAGGAGTGTTCATTTAGAGATGCACCAGGAAATATGCTGGTGAGCAGAACTGACTTGTTTCCATGCTTGATCGAACCTAACCAGTGATGGGCCGCTCAAAAAATTAAAAACAAAATCTGACCCTTTTTTTCAATTAGTGAATGCCACATGATAAATAATACAAAGTCACATGGGCAGCAACACTCTTCAGTGTGGAAGTCAGACCTGGCACCAGAGGAAAATAGCTGAGGAGTTGGTGGCTTATGCTGGGGGGGGGGCAGTAAACAGTATTTTTATATAATCCCTTAGCGTTTTTGACCCCCTTTATGTGGATATACATATTATACAAAATTTGAAAGCTAAGATTATTGTGATTCCAATCAAGGATACAATCAGAACTGTAGGCACAGTAAAGACTTTTGTCAAACCACTCAGAAAACAAGATAATGCGCAACTCACCTTTTTAAAACCGCATACCATTGACATCACCGAGCCATCTCAAACAAAAACAGTCCACAAGGATCCAATTAATATCCTTCAATAAAATAGATAGTCCACAACAAGTCTTACATACAAAATCCAACATAATGCGCCGCTCACAACCTTCATAATTCCTTTCCTTTAGTGGCTTTTTTACAAAGTTTTCATCATAACTACCTTTAGCATGTTTATATTAGCCTTAAAATAACACAGAAGTCTTCTTCTTTGTGATTTTTATTGCCATGTTTATCCCCTTGATGCGTCAGCCTCACTGTTAACACCTTGTAAGTGTTAGGGAACTGAGGAGACCAACTGCTCAGTAGGTCTGACCCCCTTTGTAAATGTATTTCCTGTTCCAAAGTGGGTGAAAGCTCTTGACTGCAGGGAGACCAGTTCAGTAGATTCCTGTGGCATTCTTTTCTTACAAGAAAAACAAAAAGCCTTTGCTTTTCCACCCATCTCCTCCTCCTACCTTACTACTCAGCTGAGAGCTTCGCCCCTGCAGAGCTCCCCCCCACCTCACACAACTCCGGCTGAGTCCCAGGTGCAGTATTTATAACACACCAGCTGCAGCTGCGCGTCTTTTGTGGGATTTCTTTTCCGACTCCGTGCATGCTGCGATGATGCACGGTATGTGACGAACTGAAGGGGGAGTGACAGAAAGAATAGGAGGGTCTTAGAGAGGCACCGGTGAAAATCAAGGCGTCCAATACGGAAGTACATTTCTTTAAGTTGGATTTGGATATATGACGGACTTTTAAAAAGACTTAAGGTGACAATTTTATTGGAGTGCACAATAGAATGGTAATATGTGCCTGGAAGAAGCATAATACCCCCACTTTAATAAACCAAACCAAACCAAGTATCTTCTTTACTGCCTGCAAAAGTACCAATTAATAGCCTCCTGCATCGTCTGCTGGTTGCCCTGGGTCAATACATTGATTGATTGCAACCTAATTTACACAGCGTTTTAATTTGTCTTTCTCCAAGCTTATTTATCTACATCGTCTTATTTATCATTTTGTAGCGTCTTCGTTGGATTCCTATACATTCTTTGAAACACTTTGGGGATGATGGGGATGTTGGTGTTGTTTCCATGACCACAATTTTCTTCACCTGTGCATGGTTTTGATTGTGTACAACATCAAAATTCTGTTACACTAATACAGCGGTCAGAAACAAACCATTTAAGCCACTTTCCATCAAACCGAGACGTCCCTTCCTATCTGAAGTCTTGGACCTTGTCCCCATCCCGAGTCAGGCCACAGGCAGAAAGTGGGATCTGAACTGATCTGGGCGCTAACGAAGAGTTTCAGCTCCATCAGTGTGGCAGTCTTCTGCCTGCAGCCTCCCCACTCTGCTTCCTTAAGATGGATAAATGAAGGTGGAAGGGTTGTGGCTTATTAAACGGAGGAACATCCCCCTCTTCCCTCCCCCTCTCTGTTTGATCTGCAGCCCCTCCGTCTCTCGCACTCTTACATCACTTCTCCCAGATGTTTGCAAAGTGCATCACATGTCAAAACCATTTATTGGAGGAAAGAAAAAAGGGCAAGAAAAAGACAACAAACAAGCCAAATATTTTACTGCAGCAGGCTTTTGATGTTACATTCTAGACATGTTTTTAAACTCTAACTACTTCTGTGATTTGTTTGTTTGCAATAAGGAATCCTGGTGAAGCAAAAAGCAATAATAGTTCACTGTGTTGAACATCTAGGAAACTTTACTATCCAAAGAGTCGTTTCTGTCCTCAGTCCAGGTAAATAAAACTCGTTTAGAGCTGCGAATGTTACTTAAGGTAAGGTAAGACAACTTAAAACTTAAAATGTTTGATAATTATTTACTTTGGGAAATGTGTTTCATTTTTAACTAACCTCCTTTGTATTACTACATTTAGGTTTTAAAAATATTGAAAAAAATGCACACCAAAAAGGATGGATACATTTTTTTCCATTGGATGTTATTATATTTATGGAAAGTAATGTAAAAAAATATATATTTTAACCTGATGACTAGAAAAATAGATCTAAAAAGTATTAGTCCTACGTTTAGTTTGATTTTGTTGTGGAAATTCATTTAAATTATTCCAGGAAATCTCAAACAGCTTTTGTTAATTCAGGTACAGTTAAAAGATAATTGTTGGTTTTTCATCATTTTTAGTCAAAGTTATTAGGAGCAGTTGTGGAAGATCCAAAGAGCCACTTGAGGCTGGACCTGGATTTTTTCTTTGTCTAAAAATTTAAGCTCAGATTGGTTGTAGAGTGTCTGTGAAAATCATTATTGATAATGTTTCACAGATTTTCCTTTTGATTTAGGTCTGGACTTTGACTGGACCGTTCTAACAGATGAGTATATTCTAGCTCTGGTTGTTTGTTGCTGTTGTCCTGCTTGAAGGTAGACCTCTGACCCACTCTTAATTCTACAGCCTGTAACAGGTTCTCTAACATCCCACAGCATGATGGTGCTACCATTATGTTTCATTTCAGGGCGAATGTGCCAGGGGACATGTGCAGAATTAGCTTCCACTTCCACATTCTTTCTCGTGTTTGCTGTCTTCTTGCTTGTAGAAATATTCAGGCAGGATGTCTGGGGCTCTCTTGTGCCACACTTCCATAAAGGCCACATTTGTAGAATACATGTTTTTTAGTTGAGAGATCCTCTCATCGTAGCAGTGGATCTCTGCAGCTTCTCCATTGTTACCATGCCCATCTTGAGGACTTCTCTGATTGAAGCTCTCGTTGCCTGGCCTGTCAGTTCAGGTAGACGGACAAATCTTGGTGGATTTCAGTTATGCCATACAGATAGATCTAAAAAAAGTAAAAAAATATGGTAAAAAAAAAAAAACTTTTCACTTATTTCAGAAAGTAAAACTCATGTTATTATATTATACAAATCTATTATACAGTATATAGAGTGAAATATTCCAAGCCTTTACTTCTTATTATTTTCATGATTATGGCTTTTGGATAATGAAAACCTGAAATTCAGGGTTGGATTTTATATAAGATCAATAAAAAGGATTTGTTAAACAGAGCTCTCAGGTTTCAGAAAAGTATGTTCATCTCTATTCATCTCTTGGTTGGGGCTCATTTTGCATGAATTATTGCATCAGTGCAGTGTGGCATGGAGACCTACAGGTTATTTGCATTGTTGGTTCCGGTGTCTCATCTTCCTCTTGGTAATACTTCATAGATTCCCCTTGGGATGCATGCAGTCAATCAAGCACAGTACCACCATGGTCACTGGACCAGTTCTCTGGATCCCAGGCAGCATGGATTCTGGTCCTCTCCACTCTTCTTCTAGACTCTGGGACTTTGATTTCCAAAGAAATGAAAACTTTACTTTCATCTGAAAAGATGACTTTGTAGCGACAGTCCAGTTTATGTTCTCCTCAGTCCAGGTAAGACGCATGTAGCTGTCACGAGGTGTGTGTGGAGAATGGACCCAAACGCACTCGCTGAAGGAAGGTGCAGGATGTTTATTAAAGTGAGGAGATCGTGATGATGGTGGTGAACGGAGACACTGGACATCGGGCTGGAACGAAGAGGCAGGAAGACGACACACCATGGGGATGAAGACAATAGAGGACTAGGAGGAAGGAGGACTAGGATGATCCGACCGGGAGTGAAAGGAAGTGAGGGGTCTTAAAGGCAGGAGGTGAGTAGGATCAGGTGTGGATGATGAGACAGACAGGTGAACACAATCAGGCAGGAATAGGGCAGCGTGACAGGACCCCCCCCCTTTAAAGGTGGATTCCAGACACCGTGGAAAGAGTGAAAGAGAAAGGGAAGATTAAAAAAACAAGCACCCTTGCCAGGGTGGGTGGAGGGGGCCCACAGAAGGAGGGCCCCCGAGTCTCTTTGGGTACGCCCCTGGAAGTCTGGCGGACGGCCCCGGCGGCGGCCCCTGAGGACCTGGAGGTCGGGCGGACGGCCCCGGCGGCGTCCTCTGGCTGGACGGAGGTCGGGCGGACGGCCCCGGCGGCGTCCTCTGGCTGGACGAAGGTCGGGCGGACGGCCCCGGCGGCGTCCTCTGGCTGGACGGAGGTCGGGCGGACGGCCCCGGCGGCGTCCTCTTCTGAGGGTCAGGTAGTGCCAAAGATGCCTGGCCGGTAAAGGTCGGCGGAGACAAAGAGAGTCTGGAGGCTCGGACGCCTCCTCAGACGGAGAGTCTGGAGGCTCGGACGCCTCCTCAGACGAAGGTTCTGGAGGCTCCAGTGACGGGGACGGGTCCTCCCTGACCCTCCCTGGGAGCTTCAGCGACGGGGACGGGTCCTCCCTGACCCTCCCTGGGAGCTTCAGCGACGGGGACGGGTCCTCCCTGACCCTCCCCGGGAGCTCCAGCGACGCATGGGGAAATGTCGCTTGCTGGAGAGCAGCCAAAGTGATGGCCAGGAAGACCGCAGGAATGTTGGAAGCCGAGACTGGCTCTGGAGCTGGAACGGGCTCATGGACTGGGACTGGGACTGGCTCATGGACTGGGACGGGCTCATGGACTGGAACGGGCTCATGGACTGGAACGGGCTCATGGACTGGAACGGGCTCATGATCTGGAGCTGGAACGGGATCTGGAGCTGGAACGGGATCTGGAGCTGGAACGGGATCTGGAACGGGCTCACGGACCGGAGCCGGAACTTCCCCGGGAGCGGCCCCACCTCGGCGGCGTCGCTGTCTGCGGCGAGGCGCTCCCCTGGAGCAGAGGTAGGCCGTCTTGTCCCCATAGAAAAACTCGAAGAGGTCCTCCTCCCTGATGTGAGGAGCCCCCGAAGAGCCAGCTGGAGGAGGGACAAAGACGGCGGGGGAGAGAACCGGCGGTGGGTGCCACGCGGAGATGGAGCCGACGTTGGTGGTCCGTGTGGCCGCGCCGCCCTGCTCCTCGCTCGCTGAATCTCCGGTTCGGCGGGTCCGTCGCCTACGGCCAGATGGTGGAGGCGGAGAGGGCGGACCGATCGTCTGGTCCAACGCCTCCTGGCGAATCCTCTCCGCCTCGCGCCGCAGATCGGCGAGCTCCCCGGCCGAGAAGACACTCTGGAAGTGAGGGAGCACTCCGAGGATCTCCCCGGCTCCGGAGACCCGCACAGGGAGGTGAGGAGAGGCAGCGAGTCTGGCCAGGTTAGCCCAGACGTCCTGGCGCAGGGCGGCGATCTCCCGGGCGAGTGCTGGGTCCATGTTTAGGGCCGGATCATTCTGTCACGAGGTGTGTGTGGAGAATGGACCCATACGCACTCGCTGAAGGAAGGTGCAGGATGTTTATTAAAGTGAGGAGATCGTGATGATGGTGGTGAACGGAGACACTGGACATCGGGCTGGAACGAAGAGGCAGGAAGACGACACACCATGGGGATGAAGACAATAGAGGACTAGGAGGAAGGAGGACTAGGATGATCCGGCCGGGAGTGAAAGGAAGTGAGGGGTCTTAAAGGCAGGAGGTGAGTAGGATCAGGTGTGGATGATGAGACAGACAGGTGAAGACAATCAGGCAGGAATAGGGCAGCGTGACAGTAGCCCATGCGTAGGATCTAACTGTGCGTAGTTGATCTTGATGTTCTGACTCCAGCTTCAGTCCCTTCCTTGTGAAGCTCCCCCAAACTCTTTTTTTCACAGGTAAACAGCACAGTGAGGTCCTGTATTTTTTCCAGTTAAGACGGATCTCCAAATTGAAACCCATCCTTAGTAAAAGGCCTCTTCAATCCGTTATACAGGCATTTATTAAATCTCATTTGGACTACTCCAACTCCTCCCTAGTTGGGAATAACAAAGACTCCCTCTCACATCTCCAGCTAGTCCAAAATGCACCTGCTAGATTATTGACTGGTGCTGCTACTAGAGAGCATATCATGCCCATTCTGAGGTCACTACATTGGCTGCCAGTCCAGTTT
This sequence comes from Valencia hispanica, assembly GCA_963556495.2. Classification (NCBI taxonomy): domain Eukaryota; kingdom Metazoa; phylum Chordata; class Actinopteri; order Cyprinodontiformes; family Valenciidae; genus Valencia; species Valencia hispanica. Next base: position 57,656,150 of record OY747703.1, read on the forward strand.
AGAATTCAAGAACAATTCAAGTTTAGGGTTCTATTTGTTTTTAAGTCTTTAAATGGCCTAGCCCCTTCCCACCTGTCAGAGCGACTCTGTTCGTACCGGCCCTCCCCGGCACTCAGGTCTGCAGACCACCTTCTCTTGAGTGTACTAAAGGTGAACAAGCTTTCTGTATGCTCCAAAACTCTGGAATGAGCTCCCTCTTCATGTTAAGCAGTCCCCATCTTTAAATGATTTTAAAACTTTTTTAAATACACATCCTGAGCTTTCACTTCCCCTTAACTCCCCTGACTTTTACTGTAGGGTTCTGTCTATTGTACAATCTATCTTAGTGCGGGTGTATCTTTGTGCACTATGGTTAGCTTTTTTAGTTTTCTATCTGAATACTAATTGTTTTATATTATGTACAATATGCCTCTGAACGTGTTCCTTGTTTTGATACTTTGGTTGACTGCCTTGTGATGTGTAAAGCGCTTTATAAATAAATTGGTACGGTACGGTATGGTCTTTTTCTTGACAATCCTGTCAATCCCTGTTGATGGTGCACCCATTCCTAGCACACCTTTTTTTCCCACTCAACTTCCTATAAATATTCTTGGATACAGCACTCTGTAGACAAACAGCTCTTTTAGCAATGACGTCTTGTTTCTTCCCCTTCTTCTGGAGGGTGTCAATGATCAGTCTGTCCAGTCAGCAGTTTTCCCCATGATTGTGTCCTACTGACCCAGACTGAGAGCGTTTAGAGGCTCAGGAATCTTTGCTATCTATTTGCTGATTAAGCTGTGACACCATGACTTTCCAATATTTAATTTGTTCATAATGTTCAAATTCTCTGAGAAACTGAATTTGGGTTTTTATTTATCTGTAACCCCAAAATCATCAAAATTACAAGTAAAAAAAGGCTTGAAATATTTCACTGTAAATGAAATGAATCTATTTGAGTTTCACTGTTTGAAATGAGGGACTAATCAAATTCATTAATAAAACACATTGACAAACAGCAGCACAGCTGACCAAAATGCTGTACAGAAAAATGTAAACAAAAACTGAAAAACAAAGAACAGTAGTAGACAACATGAAATAAATCTGAGGAAAAGAACAATACAAAATAGTGAAAACAGTCTCACCACAGCCTATAAGAAAACATTGACGTCAGTCACCGAAAGCTAAATTAAAATAATGTGCTTTCAGTGAAATTTTTGAAAATTATTAAAGTTAATTCCACAATTTGGGAGCAGCAAAAATGAAAGCATGTTCCCCACGGGATTTGCAATTTGCTGTAGCAATCAGCAAAAGAAGATGGTCAGCAGACCAGAAGGGGTTTTGTAGGGAGTAAGCAACTCTGAGAAATAAGAGGAAGCCAATTGGTGAAGAGCTTTGAAAACAAAAAGCAACAATTGTAACCGAATTTGGTAAGGAACAGGGAGCCAGTGTGAATTAGCTAGCATAGAATTGATGTGGGATCGTCTGTCCATGTTTGTCAGAAAATGTGCTGCTGCATTTTGAACCTTCTGAAGATGGTCACTTGTTTACACCAAAATGGACTGAGTTCATGTAATGAAGTCTAGACATGAATAATGTATCAATAACTGATTCTAGATGTTTAAAAAAAAATTAAGTCTGGTTGCTGCGATAGAGTTGAAGGAAAGATGATTTGATAGTGGCATTAACTTGAGGTAGCATAGACAGGTCAGAATCAAGTTTTACTCCCAGGCTAGTTTCACAGGACGTGAGAGTTTTAGAGGAAGGTGGGAGATCTGGAATAGCAAGTTAAAATAGCAAGTTAAAAATGTTTTGAAGTTTTTCATGGTATTCTTATTCTTTGAGATGTATGTGTGATCATTAAATTTTTAAAAATATTTTTTGTTGATGTTCAAATCTTTGGATGCTGTTTTATAACATAACCTTGTGAAAATGTAACAAAGGTAATTAGGTGAGTTCTTCAGTCGAATTTAAGGAAGCGTATCAGAGTAGAGTCTGAATGTAAACGTATGCCACACTTTATGATTTCTGTTTGTAAAAAAATGGTAACAACCATGTATCATTTTAATCCCACAATCACATGAAATCCTAACAAAAACATTGAAGTTAGTGGTTGTAATGTGACAGAAGGTGAAAATGCACACAGGGTATGAACAGTCTGATTGTGAGGGAAACATGGTTAATGAAGCAGGAAGCGGAAGGGACAAGGAGTATCGCTGATGGCCGGAAGGCAGAGGAGTGGATCCAACAGAGGAAACAAATTGTCCAGGTGAGGAAACAGCCCGAGAGGTGCAGTTAGACTGAGGCGAGACAGAGATGTGAAGAAGATGGGACAGCTTTGGGAGGACTCGTGTTTTACTGAGCTAACTGGTTGCATTAGCAGTGACAGGGATGAAAGAGACCCAAGTCTGGGCTCTTTCCAAGCTCATTAAACACAGAGCCAGCCTGAAGGCCTTCCCCACCATGCAAACGCAGCATCAACTCCCCAACTTTCCTGTTGTGACACACTGGAGGGGGCATTTGTCACGCAGAATGATGGTACAGCTGGTGACCAAGGGAGCGCCAGCCACACAGACACAACAGGCCGAGCAGAGTTATGGAGACGTGTTGATTTTGATGTTGAATGTCACTGTAACCGGCCTCCCTCGAGCTTTCTGTCTGCGTGGGTGTGCGTCCGTGTTTTTTTTGATACGACTGTGAGCGAGACCGACTGCGATATTCCTCTTTGAAGACGGCAAGAGCCTAAGACATTCACATCAATTAGCAGCGCGGTTGTGTTGCAGAGTTTTTTTTTTGTTTTTTTTTTTAACACATCGCCAAATATAAGCGTGTTGACGAGGCTCCCGACGTTCCTCTTCCTGAGGCTTAAATCATTGCCTAATTAGGTAATGAATCTTGACTGGAAACGCTGACAATAGAAACTAAGCCACAAGTGTAGCTTCAGTGTCTGACATGAAGACCCAGAATGTTTCTCCTGCTCAGATTTAACGCTGCACTGTCAGATAGTCTCTCTAGGCCTCTGAATCGGATTGATGCAATAAGCAATAAGGTTGAAAGGTTTGCCCTCTTCTTTTGACAAATTAGGCCACGGACATAAAACCCCCAGTAATTGATCTACTATACAACATAACGTCTATAACTTGAAACTCTTCTCATATATTTAATTTTTTATGTATTTATTTTGATTTCTTTGTCAACTTTACATCACTTTATCAAGTCCAGATCAAAAATGTAGCAAAGTAGTTCCAGATAAACAAAACATCCAACATGAAGAGAAAGACTGATGATATATTTCTGCTTCTTTCACATTAGCATCTGTTGAACATTTTTACATGTGTAAAAGCCTTCTGCACTTATAGGTGCAGCTCCTGCCAACTCCTCTCCTTAAAGCTGCTATACCAAATCTGCCACAGTAAACCACAGAGAGCGCAAAAAACAAGTCGCAGTTTGGTCACCAGTCTTTTGTTTTCCACGACTTCAAATGGCAGTTTTCTTTTCGGGACTCTGGTAGTTTGTTGAAGCGGTAGCAGCCGGCTGTTTTTTCCTTCTCTGACATCATTGAGCGGAGGACCTCTCACATCAGTGGTGTTCTGTTGCAAAATGCAGGAGCGCGCAATGAGTGGAGGAGCCACGTAAATGCAGATGTGCGCCTGTCTGGTGAAACAGACAACCGGATGGTCCAAGCGTTGGTGTCGGACCAAGCCATGGTATTGGCTCTGGTTCTTAGACCAGAAAAATGTCCCAGCTCACCGTGCCTCCCTCCACCTGTCAGTGGATTACCAGTTTCCTGACTGACAGGAGGCAACAGGTGAAACTGGGTAACTTCACATCCAGCTCCCGGTCCCTCAGCATCGGCGCCCCCCAGGGATGTGTTCTCTCCCCACTGCTCTTCTCCCTTTACACCACTGACTGCACGTCAAGGGATCCTTCTGTGAAACTCCTGAAGTTTGCAGATGACACCACCATCATTGGACTCATCCGTGACGGTGACAAGTCTGCATACAGAGGGGAAGTGGAACAGCTGGTCCTCTGGTGCAGTCAGAACCACATGGAGCTAAACACGCTCAAAACTGTGGAGATGACAGTGAACTTCAGGAAGAGACCCCCATCAACATCTCCTCTCATAATCATCAACAGGCCAGTCCCCACAGTGGAGTCTTTCAGGTTCCTAGGATCCACCATCACACGGGACCTGAAGTGGACCTCCCACATTAACTGTATAAGAAAGAAGGCCCAGCAAAGGCTGTACTTTCTGCGTCAGCTCAGAAAGTTCAACCTGCCTCAGGAACTGCTGACCATCTTCTACACAGCAATAGTCCAGTCTGTCCTGACCTCATCCATCTCTGTCTGGTTCGGATCCGCCACCAGAAAAGATAAGGACAGACTGCAGAGAACAGTCAGGTCCTCAGAGAGGACCATAGGTACTGATCTTTCCTCCATTCAGGACCTGTACCAGTCCAGGGTCAAGAAGCGGGCCAGAAAAATCACCACAGACCCCTCACACCCTGGCCACAATCTGTTTAGGCTCCTCCCGTCAGGCCGGCATTACAGAGCGTTGTACGCCAAAACCACCCGACAAAAGAATAGTTTTTTCCCCCAGGCTGTCGCTCTGATGAACTCTGTGTAGTCACAGAGTGTGAGTCCATTCACATAACAATAAACTATAACTCTGCACTGCTGTACATACTCACTGTAAAATAACCCCGGTTTGGTGTATATATTATCCTTTATTATTTATTTGTATTTATTTCTTTATTTCACTTAATTAAGTTCTGTACTGAGAGAAAAGTTGCCGGAGTCAAATTCCTTGTATGTGTCATACTTGGCCATTAAAGCTGATTCTGATTCTGATTCTGATTCTGACTAATGCGACAGAACCACATACAAATGTTTTTCTTTTTTTTATCTCCACAAAATATGTATGCCTATTCTATGTTAGAACATTGTTAAGAAGCATTAACATATTTTTAATCTAGCTTGTTTTGCAGCCATAGCAGCTTTAAAGCTTGTGTAGATAAAATTGTCATTACAAGTAAAAATTTTATTGAGAGGAAAATGTAAAATTGATATGTAAATACATTTTTACTGGGAAATCAGGGTTATCAGCTTTTTTGATGTCTCCTTTAGTGTTTCATTAATTTATTAATATTTGTATCAACATTAATATAATATTAATATTTGGTCATATTAATTTATTAGTAGGACCAAAAAAAGTTTATCCCATGAAAAAGTATGTGGTCCATCACATATTAGTTATATACTATGGGGTAAGCAAACTGTCAAAATCAAAGCATATTCAAAGGTTAAAATGTGTGCACATTGGTCAATAGTTGTGTATAACTACAAATTTGTAAACTATTGAACGAACCAAATCACACTTAAAGCGGAAGTGTATATTTTTCCTGTGAGAATGTAGTTTTAAAAGTTACACGAGTTATGAACACGAGTTTCTTCTTTGAGAATACAAATTTACAACCTGGATCATGGTCACGTGATCAAGGGTTCATTGATGGAGCTTCGATAAGTTGATGAACAAAGCGCCTGTTCACACTCTGCCAACCGTCAACGAAAAGAATGAAGAAGAAAAAGTCGAAGCCTGTGCAGGAAGTTAATCAACTTCATAACGCCAAAATGGAAAATCAAGAAGCAGTGGAACAAAATCAGGCAATTTAAACAGTTCATGTCATAGATATAAAGAGTAAACGTTGCATCGACCGCTATTGCCCATTGGCGCTGATGAGTTGTGGGGCCACCATCGTTAGCAAGTCGACAGAAGATGACAAGCTTGAGGTGCAATACCGCCACCTGGAGTGTGGACAGGCACTGTGTTAATCAACTTATCTAAGCTCCATTAATGAACCCTTGATCACGTGACCATGATCCAGGTTGCAAATTCGTATTCTCAAAGAAGAAATGTGTATTCTCAAACAGCTTGCTACTTGTGTTAATACCGAAGAAACCACAACTACAAATGTGCAATTTGTATTTCTGATTCATATCAGATGTAACTTATGAAACCGCATTCTCACAGGAAAATAGACACTTCTGTTTTAAGTGTAATTTGGTTTGTTCAGTAGTTTACAAATTTGTAGTTATGCACAACTATTGACCAATATGCTAACATTCTAACCTGTGAATACGTTTTTTATTTTGACAGTTTGCTTACCTCATAGTATAGAACAAATATGTGATGGACCACATACTTTTTTCATGTGATAAACCGTTTTTGGTCCTATACCATCACAATCATAAAAAACTCAACTTTTCAAAAATTCACTCAGACTTTAGCATGGATCCATGTGCTTCAGTCGGATTCAATAGAGACAGAGTTGTTTGGTAACAAACACTCCAGTGGTGCTAGTACCAAAACAACGGATGGATATGTGGAAAAGCACATCATGTCAAGTACGATAGAGGAACTATGATGTTATGGGCCTAAGCCCAAGCAAACCGTGTTAGATGGCGTTACAACAGCAGGCCATATTAAATCAAAATGTACTGATCTCTACCAGAACACAGAACATAGTTTGGGGTCTCTCAGCAGGATGGAGCAAGTAAACATAGGACCTGTCTACCAGACACTAAATAAGTCATCTTACATGACCGTCTCAGTACACAGACCTAAATTATATAGAAAACACCTGGGATTAACTGAGAGACGAGAGCCTAAGAGACGACCCACAACTCTGGACCATCTGGATAGATTGTCAAAGATCTCTCTCTCTTTTTGTTGCAGCCTCATAAAATGTTATGGGAAAATACTCAGTGCCACTGGGAAAAGGTCATGTACACAGTGTTACAATAAAACATGAAATTATGTTATAATTTTTTATGCATATTTACCAGTGGAGTAGGTATGGATAATGTAATAGATCCAGTCACAGATTAAAGACTGTTTCAGGTCTTTTACTGTTTTATTGTTCAAAATAATGTTAAGAAGCAAAAACTTAAAGTTAGATTTAAAGTAATTTCACCATTGTTGCTTTTCCGAGTTGTATTAAGTTTCATTTTATTGTATCTCCACTCTCCTGTTAATGCTTTTTTTAATGCCAACGTACTGTATTGCTGTTTTTACTGAACAGGGAGAGATATGATCAAAACCCTGTGAGGACGAAGGCAGCTGAAGGCAGTTGTGGAGGTTTTTAGAGGTGAAGGTGATCTGGGACTTTTTGGAGGTTGATAAATATCTGCTGTTAAATCCTGCAGCATGTTGTTTTTTCTTGTTTTACTTGTGATTAGTGATTCAGTTGGGATCCCTGTAATGATGTGGATGCATGTTCTTTTCCAGGGAACTGACTATGTTTAATTAACTAAATACGTTATTTTTTTGTTATTTCTGAGTTGAAGAAAAGGAAAATGAGAAAATAGATCTTCAAATATGTTTCATGTAGTTCTCCTGGACAACAATGGGATCTGTCTGAAACTAAAACGAGTCAATGGCTGAAATCGCCATTTTCTAATTTTATTCACCAAAAGTTAAAGATGCTTAGACTTTCAATTTAGCCCTTTTCTAAGTTTTAAAAAGAGATCTAAAACTCTAGGATAATTACCACATTTCTTGAACTTTTGTACATTTGTACTTAACTTATTTGATGTATGCTGAGAAATCAACAAACTCTCCTTATGAATAACATTTATTCTACTCTAGGCCCTAGAGTCTAGGGCATCTGTAAACTCAAAAAATGAATCTCAGCCTGAGATCATGCAGAACAAAACTTCTCCACCAATACTCAGTTTTCTCTCAATACCATTGCTGTATCATGATTTCCATGTTTTATACTCCTCCTCAGGAGAAATCACAACTGGATTTCTCCTGCCTCTTCACCCATCTCTGTTGCCGACCTGGACAGTTTACCTGATCACTGAAATCAGGATTACATCCAAAGTGAACATTCATTCTCTCATGTTGAAATTTAATCATTGTAGCAGTGACAGAAGACTAACTTGCTTTGCTACCAGAGCATTCACTTACCACAACTGTATATCTCTTGCTTTCCTTCATATAGAGTTCCCTTCTCTGTTTGATCCCATATGCAAAACAATCCCCAGCAAACAGGAATGATTCTCTCCCTGTCTATCACAATTCCAAGTATTGTTATTCAATTTAGAAAGTCTATTTAACCATTTCTCGCTTGCGGTTTATGTTCTGGGTCCTAATCTTTTGAAAAACCTAACATATTGACTTTATTTTTTTGTATTTTCAATAATTATACATTATAAACATAAAGGTATTTCACTAAAATACAAAAAATAAATGGCTATCATAAATTGTTAGTTTTAACATTAAAAGCTTGGTGATCTTTGTGGTCTTTTTTTTAATCACAAATTAAAAGAAATTCAATGTCTTTCTTCACACATTTACAAGATTGCAGAAAGTTATAATGAAATTCCAAAGGCATGCTATTACTGAAATAAAGAGGAGGAAAACCACTATTTTCAGGTGGTAATAATAAAATCTTTTCTAAGTGGCTCACTCTAAGCCTCGTCTGGCTTGAACCACTCAACTCCACTCAATTCCCCCATCCACATGCTTTAGCTGTTGAGACTAGTAGTACTCCACTTTTGGAGTATGCTGTTACTCTTCAGAGGAGCACCCAGTTAGCAGCCTGAAAATTTAGTCTTTTTTTGTCTTGTGCTTGACCAGAAACCTTTTTCTGTGTAAATGTCTTTACTTTCCGTTGGTTAAATTATATTTCATGTTTATTTGAGAAGCTAAAGTTGAACAGTTACATCCTCCATATCTTGCATCAGGATTGTTTCAGCCAAGTTTGTTGTTCCAGAATGAACATCCAGATGGAAATTTAAGATTCCAGTTTCAAGATTCACATTTCAACATGAAAAAAGGAAAAGAATCGACACTTTTCAACTTTGGGCCAGGTTCTGAGGGACGTGCGCCCGGGTACTAGATCTGGCTTCAAGGATGTAATTGTGGGCTGAGGGTGTAGATTTAGGATAGAACTCAGGTCCCAGACTGCATGCCTGGTTTATATAAAATTGTCTTCGTCATGAGACCATTCAAAAACAGCAAATACTTTGGTTCAGTCTTTTGAACGTTCACATGCATGCTCAGTATGAGGGATTGCTGCAAAGTCAACAACACAATGCAAGTGACTTTTCACTGTCGCTACATTTTTAGTCACACACTCTTAGGAAGATCTCATACAAAGTTAGTGGCCTGATGCAATGCACTGTGTTTCCTTAAAAACCTTTTTACCAGCTGAAATAATGAACTGAACTTAAATGTATTGTTTTATAACTTGGATCAAATTAGAACGTATGCTATAACCTTTGAATCTTTTTTGGAGCGTACCTTGAGAAAACAGTTGTTATAAATTTAATTGAATTACTGCCACTAGGCATTGTTGTGCAATGAAGTGAAGGAGCTAAACACAGGACTAGATGATAGCAGACTGATGTGCAGATAATAAAATATGTTTGAACTGACAGCCAACTCAGCAGAGACCATCTTAACTGTGGACAAGACTGTAATGTTAGGGGACAAGAAATCAACATGACTAATGAACTGTCTATGGAGAAACTGAAATTTGATCATTATTACCTACAGGCTGATTAAAGGCAGCGACAATTTAACAGGAAGTAGGATGTTTCCTAAAATAAAACTAAAGCCACCAATGACTTCATAGAAAGGTTCAAGCCCGTTGGCATTGTTTGTGTGAAATCAAAATGTCACAACAAGTAAATTTAAAATAACAGCAATAAAATGGAGCTTGAGACTCTCTTGAGAATCTCCTTCTCCACAGACCTCCAATAAAGAAAGAAGGAAGACCAGCAAAAAATGTTTAACCTTTTAATTCCTCACAGGTTATAAACACCTTAAACCAAATAACTTGTTTTAGTTTCACCAAAATGCACTGAATGCTAAAATTAACTGAATTCATTTGAGAGCTCTGAAATTAAAAAAACAGCCATTTATACAGTATATGAGTTAATGTAAAATAAATTAATGTTTATATTTATCTTTTAGTTATTATAAATATCATAAATCCTAGCTCCGACAACATAAGATGAAACAAGCAGAAAAAAACATAAGAAAGGTTAAAGGTAAATAAATACTCAAAGTTCAGAAAGCAAGAAAAGAAATGTATGGTAATTAATCTATTAAAGCCCTAAAAGGAGGCATGATCCATGGAATATTATTATTACCTCTGA